>LR994597.1:5598203-6997754 GCA_905187575.2 Celastrina argiolus
GTCACGACGTTTGGCGTCGGCGTCGCGGCGTTGGGCGTCGGCGTCGCGACGTTGGGTGTCGCGGCGTCAGGCGTTGGCGTCGCGACGTTGGGCGTCACTGCGTCGGGCGTCGCGGCGTCGGGCGTCGCGCCGTCGGGCGTCGTCGTCGCGACGTTGGGCGTCGCAGAGTCGGGCGTCGCGGCGTCGCGGCGGCGGGCACCGCGGCGTCGGGCTTCGCAGCGTCGCGGCGTCGGGCGTCGGCGTCGCGACGTTAGGCGTCGTGGCGTCGGCGTTGCGACGTCGGGCGTCGGCTCCACGACGTTGGGCGTTGCGGCGTCGGGCGTCGCGACGTCGGTCGTCGCGGCGTTGGCTGTCATATACGGGACATGAGCGCGTTTAAACCAACAAACAATTTACATTTGGGGACTTTCGTTGCATGCGCTGCATAAACGGTTTAAGTCAAACAAACACCACGCGAACGGAGTCGCGGGCACAGCTAGTATAAGATATAGGTACAATATCTATTAATTAACTACAACTCCGCGCGCCCGCGTGTCGGCTGTCGGCGGTGTTTAGATGTAATTTGTTTTGTATCTTGACCAACCGACCGCGGAAAACAACGCAAAAACGTTATATCTAGTGTTTGTATTATCTATAATTATATACTAATAGATTTTTATCGCCTTCGTGGTCAGTAATTAGAGTTTGGTCCTCGACTTGGAGGTCTTCCTGAGATTCCCGAGTTGTAGTTGTAACTAAAAATATTGTTTTTTGGCTAGAACTTCAGGCTAATCACCCGATTGATTAATAAGAAAGATTATCCGTCGAATAAAAAGAGGATTCTCCGTCTGATCTCTCGTCAGTTGTGTCGGGTATCCGTTCCATTGGCTTATAAGAGTAAAGAATTGATAGATTATAAATTATAATCTATCTATTATCTATTATTTTTTATAATTTATAATATTATCCTTGTGAATTGCGCACACTGTTTTTTGTAAAAATAGATTGCAAACAGCAAAACTTTACTAGAAATTAACGTATAGATAATATTATGTAACATCCTATAGCAAACGCCTGTACGCACTAAGTTATATTTTTACCAATTTACTTAAATCTATGTATAGTTAGTTGCTTATAAAGTTTTGAATTTTGAAGTACCATTATATTATGTTTCGTTTGCTAAATCTCAAACTACAGTTATAATATTTAAAAAACATTATATTTATGTCTAAGAGTTTTGCGTAAGTAACTCTGTTTATTTGTTCTTGTGATGTGTAATGAATGTAATGATACATAATCTGCCTGTTGTGGTAAATGGTAAATAATGATGTGTTTAGTGAGTCGGCGTCACTTGACGTACATAATAATCACTCTGTCACGTTTCAAAACACTTTTTATATCTATGGGCTATGTCGATCCGCCCCGACGTCAACTAGACCAGTACCAGACTGGACATATATTTAAGATTTTAATTTTTATCATACAATCATTCATAGTTTATATATTTAGCTGAATATAGTGTCAAGAGTATGTCGCGTAGAGCAATTTTTGTTTTGGCATCGCATATAAATTACTTAATATAACTCAAAAAAATCAAAGGTCTAAAATGACCACAAGGAGTAAATCTTCTAAACTGGGTCTCGCTGGCCTCCTATACACACGAACGCACTGGTCGTTGACCTAACACCTTAATAAATATCAAACAGTCCATAAATGTTTATAAATTCTTGAATTTATGATGAGGTTTGTCGACACGAAAACAGCACGCGGCAAAAGAAGGCACCTCATACGTTGGAAACATTTTAAACCGACTTCCAAAAAAGGAGGAGGTTTCTCAATTCACCCGTATTTTTTTAAATGTTTGTTCGCGTATAACTTCTTTGTTTATGAACCGATTTAAATTATGATCTTATAGGAATTAATAAAATAGTCTAATTCATTCAAGAGAAAATTAACACTTAATTTTAAAAAAAATGCTATGTCTCGATCGGACTTAGACTTTAATTGTAAGCTGTTTTCGAAAATGCTTTTGATCTAGCGAAGAACATCGTTACATGCACATTATCTAGGCAATATCGTTGAGGTATATTGACTATTTTTGAACAGATTTCCCTAATAGTAAATGCATAAAATAAATTTAGCAAAACAGTTTTCCTTGCTTGCGCTTCGGTGAACAGTCTTATATCTAAACCCTGGCTCTAAATCCAGAAAGCTTTAGATGTAATATGACACGAACTTTCTTTTTAACCTTCGCCTTGGCCTGGTAGTGAGAATTAATTGAAATGTCATTATAATCATCATTTCAGCTATTAGTTACAGTTACCTATAATAATAATAATAGCTTTAATAGCTAATTACCGATTTCGGTGTCGGTAGCCGATTTCATTGAAACCAGGCCAGCTACGCAGGAGTCATTTTATAGTGCTCAAGTATGTGCGCACTACACAAAGATACTCCCTCTTCCTTTTACTCTCATAACCCAGTGGGACGGTAAACCGACACGAATGACAACATTATTTGTTGTTCCAACGCGGGAATCGAACCCACGACCTCCGGGTCGAGAGCGAAGCTCTGAACCACTAGACGACGGAGGCGATAGAATATAAATATATTGAAATGTCAAACAACAAAATCATCCAACACTTACATAAAATACAACTCCTTCTTGCTTGAAAACTTAAAATATATTCAGGATTTACTATATTAAAACCACTTCAGTGACTATATATTGAGTACGTTTGTACGTCCGTTTATCACCACCACTGAAGCAGTATTACACGCGTACCGACTCTCTACGATCATGAAGACAGTGAAGTTGCGTACATTGACAATCTGGGGTCGCGCTATCAGCTGATGGGGTCGCATTATCGGCTGGGTCAGAGGTGACGGATGACCCGTCGAAACTTCCATGGCCCAGACTTGTTTAACATGACCACGAATTTTGACGTCTCTTATCAGTCTCATAAACAGCTTATGCCACGTCTAAGGAGTATCTACCCTCATCTTACAAGATAACGCCTCAGTGGTTTAGAGCCTAGCTCTCGACTGGGAATTCATGGGTTCGATTCCCGCGTTGGAACAACAAAAAATGTTGTTTACAAGTTTGGTTAGGACAATGCACGCTGATCACCTGAATTTGATGGAAGTCCGGTCCCTTATGAGCTAGACCGGCCGGTTGGGGGGGCGTGGCCTGTGTGTTGAAAGATCCAGGGCACTCCTCCCATCTCAACGGCTGATGGCAATCCGCAAGTGGTTTTAGTGGGTAAATCGGCCGTATTGAGCCGGGAGTCTCACATACCCCTGGGGGACCTTCCCTGGGGGATGCGTAATACATTTCCCTTGCGACATCAAAAAAAAGGCTGATCACCTGATTGTCTGACAAGAAAGATGATCCTTATCGGATGTGCATGTAAATATCCTGCGCCTGATCTCCCGCCAGTCGTGTCAGTTATCCGTCCCACTGGGCTACGAGAGTGAAGGAAGAGAGAGTGATTCTGTGTATTGCGCACACGCTCTCCTGCGTAGCTGGCCTGGTTTCAATGAAACCGGCCACCATCACCGAAATCAGTGTAGCATTTCTTATTAATACCCTCATCCCAGTTAGTCCTTTATCTGTTATAGCAATGGAAGAATAACAACAGAAGTTAAATTGTAAAGTTGTGTTCTTTATTAACACAAACGCAAAAATGTTTTAATAACACAGCTAATCTGAAGCTCATTGGTGAAAACAGTAACTGCGAAGTGATGTTCACCAATCAGTGTTCAGATTAGCTGATTTGATCAATTGATCAATTTGAACAGCCTTTCCGAAACCGGGTGACAGTCTTTTAATTTAACCATGCATGCAGCGTTGTTGCACTTAGATTTATATGGATTTTGGCTGCAGCTCCAACCCAAAAATTCATGCAAATTTAATAGGGCGCACCACTGCGACACAATATGTATAAAATATACAAAAAGCGGTAAATATAATCTCATCTTCTTCTTCTTAGTCGTATACTCTTGGCAGAGTAGTCGTGGTCATGGGGGTCGTGGCACGGCCTTTTTGACAGTCTCCCACCATCGTTCCCTCACCGTGGTACTTCGCACGCACAAATTTAGGGACGATTCCGTAAGGGCTTTCACTTGGTCCGTCCATCGTAAAGGATTGCGTCCTCTGGACCTGGATCCAATAACTTAATCTCATCTACAGGTGTACATTTGAATATGTTGTTATCAAATGCAGTTTCCAAATGTAATACACATAATGTACTCCACAAATAGTCCTCTGCGTCAGCGCGATGAGCGTTTTACTACATATTGACCATTGATTTCCGGATTATTCTATCAATACTTACTACGGCTATGTATTTTATGATTAAGTCTAACCATTTTTTAGACAAGATTTTAATTCCTAACACAGGAAACATGAAATTTGTAAGCAAAAAATATTTCTTACTTCTTAGAAAGAGCATGTACAAGGAATTATGCTGTTTTATCATTGATTTGATATTATGTACATTGTAGCTACTTAGTTATGTTATTAAATATTTAATGTTTACACGTGTGAAAACTATCATGTAAGATTTTGGTTATGCAATATTTTTGTTTATTAAATATTAAAAAATTATTATTATTTTCTAAATATCTATATAAACCCGCTTCGTAACATACATAAATAATAGAAACACAAAAGTGCGTTTCAAACTCTACAAAGTCTTACTAAACTCTACATAGACCGATTAAAAAGCTTTTTACAACAAACTGTCTGTATATTTGTTGAAAAATCAGATCATGAAACTGCAACAGTATCGAGCTCCAGGCCGAGCAGATATAAATAACTGTTGGTTCTGACGAGCTTTTAGAGGCCGGAAAAATATGATCTGCGCTTTCGTCACACCGCACACGGCTGAACTGTCTACAGTCCCCCTTCAAATTGCTAGACGGGCCCTGATTGTAGATTACAAATATTAATCATACTTACACACATAATAATTACATAATATTAAATACGCATTCTATGCAATGTATGTGTATTTAATTAATTAGATTCGTTTAACGGTAACTAATTACTAATCTAGACTTATAATTCGAATAAGTAATTTTGTATAAAAGTAACGGCTAGTTCCACGATCAACCCAAAAATTTTCTATTGAACTCCTAAATTCCAATTAAACGTCACAAATATCCATCCCTAATCCCGCCAAAGTAACTATCACATTTACTTCAACCTTACTCATATTATGAACGCGAAACTATGTTTGTTTACTCTTGAACACAAAAATACAGAACGAGTTTTGATGAGCAATTCAAACTCTAAAGGCTACTTTAATAGATGCAAAATGATCCCGCGGACGCGCACGACTACGAAGTCGCATGCGATATGTCGTTAGTATTTATAAACACACGATATCGCCTATTTATTTCTGTAGAAGGTTATTGACAATTTCTTTATTTACATCGCGATCTCGGCGCTGACCTACTAACAGGAGCGACCTCCGGGAGACATGTCACAGCGACAGTATACTTGTATGTTTTATCCTTGATCTATACTAGTTAATATTATAAAGCGGAGGAGTTTGTTTGTTTAAACGCGCTAATCTCAGGAATATTTTTTTTGTTGGATAGTCCATTTATAGAGGAAGGCTTTAGGCTATATAACATTACGCTGAAAATAATAGGAGCGAAGCGTCAGTGAGAAATGTTGCAAAAACGGGGAAAATTATTCACAATATGGGACTTTCGTTGCGTGCGCTGCATAAACGGTTTAAGTCACTCAAAAACCACGTGAACGAAGTTGCGGGCACAGCTAGTACTTGTATATTGTATAGCGACAGTATACTTGTATATTTTATCCTTGATATAACATATACGACCAGGGAAATTGATATGCAACAATACATTATGATAAACACGTTATTATCTTACTGTCAGTTGGGTCAAGTTGGCGTGTGACACGGCATTGCAACCTCCAAGTCGATCAAAAAATTACAATATTTTCTGGATAAGACTGACAGGTCCTCTTGACCTAAAAAGATGACTAGGTACTTTTTGGGTTAAGAGGAAGTCCTATTTTATTGACGCTCTTGTTAACAAGTATTTTCGAGAACTTTCTTCTAAGACCAAATTATTGACTAAAGATAGCAAAACATTATCTTAAAAATTTGTAATTTACAAAATACACAAGTTTACTTTCAGCCTAAAAAAACTTGATAAAACGCTTCATTGAGATAAACGTGTCATACAAACACCCGCGACTTTGTTTACCAATATATACCCAAAGGGTAATAGGGTCCTATTACTAACACTTCTGTCCGTCTGTCACGTAGATCTTAAGAATAGTAACAGCTAGACAGTTAAATTTTACAAATATTTTTATATTGCCGATATAACAATGAATAGTAAAAACAAGGGATGAAATGGATATGAAATTTCGGATACGGATGGATATGGATGGATATGGATATTAAATTATTTCGGATTATCCGTTTGTTTCGGATAATTTCGGTTACGGATATAACATTTATACAGTAGCAATACTTTAATTTCGGATTCGGTTATGGATATTTTTTAATATCGGATATCCGATAATTTCGGTTACGGTTACGCAGCTCCCTAACATCCCTGATAAAAACCTCTCAACAACGGCAACAAGTAGGTACTTGGAATATAAACAAAATATTTATTTGTGTGTTCCCATTAATAAAAAGAAAAAATATTATACATACAGACGAATTGAGAACCTCCTCCTTTTTTGAAGTCGGTTAAAAAGAATAAACATTTAAGGAGGGCCTCATGCAATATAGAAAAAACGTGATTTCTTGTGTTTTTACGGAAACCTTGGTGCTTGCTCCGACTCGCACTTGGCCGGTTTATAAAGCACTTCTGAGTTACAGGTTAAAAAAAATTTAGATTAGTAAAACTTTATATTTCTCAGATAGTCTTCTCTTCTTAAAATAGACATCAAAACAACTCAATCATTCTCAATTATCGAAGTTTCGTCAATTTCCTTCTTAGCTTGATCACAAAATAATATGATCAAAAGTGTAGGAAATTTATATTTATACAGTTTTTAGTTTAGTTATTTGAGAATATAATTTTAATTGCACGGTTGCCGTCTCATTGACTGTTTTGCACGAAATGTTTTGGATGTTGAAAAAACAAAGAAGTCAAAGAACGATTGTGTGTAAAAGCATACTACGTATAAAGTTTGTGATTATATTAATGAAGTAGCCCCCAGCAAGGCTTTTTTCTTTAATTTAATTGCATAAAAATGTACTTTATATTTTCTTGTAGTATTCACTATTTTTTAAGTAAACTTATTTTTTATATATTTTTTTAAAAGAGAAATTTTCCATCTTTTTGGTAATAGATGGCCCTATGCGAGTTTCTTACGCCGGTTCTTCTCGCTGAGCTAGTTCCCGAACCGGTGGTAGGCATCATAGAGAAACGATGTTCAGAAAACATTTTTGTAAAATTTATTCTGAATAGAATTTTTTGAATTTATCTTGACTTTTAATTTAAAAAACGATAAAAGCGACATAACGTCGCTTTACCTTCTCTACCTCGTATCTAAAAACTACAACTTTTCAGTAGAGTCAAAAACCTTTATAATTTTAGGTTTTATTATGACATGGATTTTGTTTTAAACGTACCAAGTCTTGCTTTATTTTTTAACCTTAAAAAAAATAAAGGTGAAAAAAAATACAGCAAAATAAGTAGCATAGATTAATAATTGGTCCCTTTGACTAGATACCGTCCAGCGTATTGAAAAATGCGGCAACAAATAATACGCCGAATTCGGCGTACCCGCGCCAGTCGCGCTACAAGCGTAAAGTGAAGTAGACGTCTCGATAATTTGTCAAAGATTTGTGTGAGAGCGAAGCAAAATGCCGATTTGCATAGTCAAACTATGTAAAAATAATACTACATGAAACAAGAAAAATACTGGCATCACATACCATTAGTAAGTATTGTATAAATCTTCTAAAACACAGTCAAATAATATAATCCTAAAATCTCCGATCGGAGTACCGCTTTGTGTTCAATGTTGCCTTGTATTCAAAAATTTTTAACCATATTTAGTATCAGATTACCCGTGTTTGCCACGTCATGTCATGTCATAGTAACGCCAAGAAACATATTGTTTACGACTTGACAGGCAACCATGATATGACGTTTGTGCGTTGTCATTTTGGATTGGATTTTATAACGAGTCGCCTGAATTTGCGAGTATTCGTGGTGTAGGGGGCTTAAGGGAGATAGTCATAATTCCTATATATATTTTGAATGCCGGAGTTGCGTCTAAATATTTAAAAAAAAATCAAAAATTTTTAAATATTATTTCAATGATGCGAAACGGAACGTAAACTTTATGCTTTAGTACAGTTTTTCAAATTGTATTATGTGAAAAGGTGAAACGAAACGCAACTCGCCATCTCGGATGGAGGATATTATCAGCTAATGTCTAATTTGTGCGTTATTCCTCTGCTTCCGAGTATACCTATATTATGTTGGTATACTCGGAAGTATATTTCGTTCTCGGAACTCGGAAGTTTCGTTTCGTTAAGGAAAATAGGTGATTGAACTAGAATAAACAACACACTTTTCCAGCGCATTTTGCGTGGCAAATAAAACTTCGAAATTTATATCTCAAAAACTGAAGTATTCGCGGAGGGAAAGAGGGGGGCGGGCTATATTTGACTAGTAGATAGGACATGACTTTTAAGGCCTTATTAAAATTGTGAATCATGAACGTTTCCTTGATATATATAACATTCTTAGTAAAAATGTTGTCACAGCGGATTTGTTTCATAATATATACAAAAAGCATAAAAACGAAAAGAAAATTATACCGAAATATTATAATGAACTTAAAAAAATCTGTTTGACTTTAAACTTCTATTCCCCATCGGCATATAATTACGCGAGGAGTAAATTTGTCATCATCGAGTAAAGTAAACGCTCCTTCTTAATGTGATAAATGTAATGTTGTTTGTGCGCTAATTTCAGATGAAATGGCCATACGCCAGAAAAGTATGTGGGACTAAAATCAAACTCGTATATTGACATGTGCACTGGTGTAAATGACACTTCTGTGTTAGCTTCAGAGGCATATGTCTTCCTATTAGTTTGTTTAACTGAGCACTGGAAACTGCCTATAGGATACTTTTTAGTGCATGGCCTAACAGGGTTCTGTATATATATATATATATATATATATATATATATATATATTATTATAGTATATATATATATTATATATAATATATATATATATAATTATAGTTAATGTTGTGTGACTTGGCCGTTGATAGATGGATTTCTAATTATTGACAGATTTTATCTGCGTTCTGGTATTATCCGGAGGTTCTCAAATAGGGGCTTGAAAATGCGACAAAATGGTGCCTGAAAAGGATGGTACGACAGTGTTTGCTTCGCGCTCGACTTGGCGGGGACACTGCCGTGCCCCCAGGGGCCTTACTCTCCAAACTGATTTGATTTTGATTTAGATACGATCATGCCGCGTACTTCCTAATAAATTGACATTTGTTTATTTTGATTCTCAGTCGATTGATATGGTCGGGAGTACAAAAAGTTACGATCTAACAATTTTCTTTATCCTGATTAGTTTCAAAGTAATTCACCAAATAAAATACGAAAAACCACTGATATCGAACGGATTCGGTTCTCGATTGTGTCGGGAGTAGGCCCGCTGATACTAAAATAAAAACTCTTTTTGAAAATTATGCCTAATAATTATTTAAGAATATGAAGAAGAACCTTCATAAAAATGATTATGATTTCATGTTAAAGATTTTTTTTATTTATTAATATTGATAAATTATCACACCACAGCGACGAAATATTTTCCCTATTGATCGGGCTCTAGTCAAGTAACTGGCAACACAATTATAGATGCACACTACAATCTTTGCGCATTGTTTTACACACACTACAATAAGAAGTTGCCGCATTCAGGAATCTGTCATTTCTTGACATCGCTCTATCTAGTCGAAGGCGCTGAGACCAATCAATAATCTAAGATAAGTAGCTTGTCGTCAAAAGAACTATTAAACACTAGTGTGTTTGACATAGTTGTCATCCAACAAAATGCTAAAAAATTAGTTTTCTTCTATCAAGTACGGAGTAAAATATATTTGAATCAACATGTGGGTGAATGAAAAAATTATTGAAATGTCCGGGGAGAAAGCTCCAAAGTCCGGGGAAATTACGCTTCCGGTCCTGGGAGGTAGGTTTTAGAGATGGCAGCCCTATCAGTGCAGGTAAAGAGACGATAAGGTATATTATAAACAGTATAAAAAATAAATGCATTTTCCTATGCAGGCTTAAGGTAAACAACACTACTTTAGGTATCATTGCCGGCGCCCGCATGTGTACTTATGATTTTTTGTCAGTCGTCAGTCGTCGGTAACCTTTGCGTGAGCTCGCATAATAATTCACTAGATTCAAGCATTCATTGTATTTTCCGAAATTATATATTGAACAATTTAGGACGTGTTTCACCAAGCAATGTTAAAGTTAACGTGATAAATATCATGTTATCCCTCTGGTATTTCCCGTCAATGAATGAGATGGCATGGTATTTTAACATGGCGTTAACTTTAACATTGTTTGGCGAAACACGGCCTTACTCTTCATTTTTCAAGAATAAGAAGTAAATAATTAATCTCAAGTCGTCTTAATACATAGGTACACTTACGATCTACAATATTATTAGATGACCCTTGCCCACTTCGTAAAGCATACAAACCGTTTAAACCTTCACGGGACTTCCACGAATATTTCAAAACTAAAAATAGCCGAATTGGTTCAGCCATTCTCGAGTTTTAGCGAGACTACCGAACAGCAATTCCTTTTTATTTATAAGAGAAGAAGAAGATTGAGTTCTGATGGATGGATTTGATTAATGTAATTACCTAATAGAATAGCTACCTAGAGACTGGCGCATGGATGATATTTCTTATCAGTCAATCAAGTGCAGCCTGCAAATATGATAACCACTTTTTTGTTGTACCAAAGCGGAATTCGAACCTACTACCTCCGGGGTCGAGAGCTAAGCTCTAAATTACTAGACCTTGAAGTAAGTATAATAATAATAAATAATCTACCTCCACTCACCGATTTCGGTGTCGGTAGCCTATTTCATTGAATCCAGGCCAGCTACGCAGGAGTTATTTTGTCGTTTTTGAGGAGTTGTTTATGTACTGTATTGCCCAAGTGTGTGCGCAATACACAAAAACACTCTCTCTTCCTTTTACTCTCTTAACCCAGTGGGGCGGTAAACCGACACGATTCGTAGTCTATGGACTAGATAGTGATCTAAGAGCTCTTATTCAGCGTAATATGCAAATTGCAAAGTACACACAGTCACACATTACTTTACATAATGTACACTTGATATTATAATTTTAAACTTGTTATTGCGGTACGGAACCTGAGTCGCCGCATATCGTGTGTCAACAGTGCGGCGAAGTATTTAGTGTATCGACTGTACTGAGACTAGCGGACCGACCAGCGGAGCGGAAAGCGGACAGCGAAAAGTACGTTCGCGCTTTTTATACTTGGAAACTTGCTGAAAAGCAAATCCCGTGGGAACCGCAACTTTTTCTGGGGTACAAAGTAGCATATGTGTTAATCCAGCATGTAAACTGCTACCATACCAAATTTCATCGAAATAGGTTCAGTCGTTTTTACGTGAAAGAGTAACAAACATCCATCCTTACAAACATTGTATAACCTTAAAAAAATGCTTACAAACTTTCGCATTTATAAAAGTATACATAAACGTACCACACTATTATTTGTCAATAGCAACATTAAAAACACATCAGAGGCCAAAGCAATATAGGAAAAAACTTACAAAAACATTTTTTGTAAAAAATCGCTAGTCATACTGCCAATTATCTGAATAATTTGTCGTCAAGAGACAAGACGAGGCTCCCACAAGGAGCTCCGACTGGCGGCGAAACAACACGATAAGATAAGATACGATACGCGAATTTCGTTTAATACCACTTATCTCAAGACTGCTAAAGAAATAATTACCTACATTGATTAGGTTTGTACAAGTATACCTACTAGAAATTATACTATGAAAATGTTTACGGTAGTGTTTTCGTTATGTTTAAACTAATAGTTAAATAATTTATCGCTTCATAATTTATGTCATACTACAAAATAATTTATATAGTGTATTTACATTGATTTTATATGGAAATACTAGCTGTGCCCGCGAGTTTGTTCGCGTGGTTTTTGAGTGACTTAAATCGTTTATACAGCGCACGCAACGAAAGTCCTCAAATGTGAATAAATTTCCCCGTTTTTGCAACATTTCTCACTGACGCTTCGCTCCTATTGGTCGCAGCGTAATGTTATAAAGCCTAAAGCCTTCCACTAAAATGGACTATCCAACAAAAACATATTTTTTTAAATCGGACCTGTAGTTCCTGAGATTAGCGCGTCTAAACAAACAAACAAGCTTTATAATATTAGATTAATAGACTAACATAATTGTGTATTTTTTTTATTAGCATTACAATAATATTATCATGATACATATTATTATTATACCATAGTAGATGCATAAGGTATTTTTTCGAAATGTTTCGAGAAAAATAGCTTTCACAAATGCACAATACATACAAATGCATAATATCTAAACGTATTGCGTAATGCATAATTTATAACTGGATTTACACACGAATCAGCCGGTATCGGCGAGCAGACTGCTGATTAGATTGGGATTTTGGTAGTTCGTACGATAAGATATTAGGAAAGTATGCGAGGGTCACCGCTCAGCCCTCAGGGGCTCAGACTAATGATAAGTAATAATCACGAGCATCATACTTTTACTAATTAATCGAAAATTAAGATAAAGAATTGATTGACATTTTGCTGCACCCTGCGTTAATTGTGATAATATTTTTATGTCAGCATTTAGTAATGGTTTGCTTTAAGCGCCATCTAGCGACAAATGAAAGAACTAATAAAGTGATTTTAAAATTTCTTAACTATGAATTAATATTGCATTGATAATAATTATATCATATTCGAGACAAACCAATTAAATGCTAATAATACTGTGCGCAAATTTCTACATTCGATGTACCTTCTGTACAGTTGCTTTTATTGTTTAAAATAAATAAAATAAAAAAGTTTTTGTTCAAAATTAAAAGATAATGTTTGTTTTTTGAAGGTAAATTTTTTTATTAAATTACAATTATCAGTTACCAGCTTTTTCACTAGTTTTGAATTGTTGTTGTCTGTAAGTATTTAAAAGTATTCTCTTCTATAATATTCTATTCTAAAAACACGTAAATCGCTACACGCTGCGTGCGTGTACGCCTCACTATGTTTGTAGTTGGCGCGCGTCACTGGCGAGCCCACACACCCCGCCCCCACCACACCTCTACTACATACATATTACATACTACACATCTACTACTGCATACTACATACTACACATAAATCTGCCATGTAAAACATAAAACAGCTAAGTCACTGAAGCCTAAAACAGGTGGAGATTTTTATTAAGACACATGAATATTGATATACCTAATTTATTTTATTGACTTTTTAGATGTTACCCGTGACTTTGTGCGTGCAAATGTAAATCCCGCGATAACCTAACACTATCCCGCAATAAAAAGTAGTCTGTCTAATCTATATTTGTGCCCAGTTTCAGCATTTTTGGTGTATGAAGAAGTTTCGGAATAAACAATAAGGGGTCTTTAAGTTTGACATGTCTGTGTAAATGTGTATGTGTCTGTCTGTGGCATCGTAGCTCTAAAAAGCATGATCTGATTTTAATGCGGTTTTTTTTGTTTGAAAGGCACAAGCCACCAAACATAGCTAACTGATATAAATCAGTCGACAGTGTTCTTAGCTATGTTTGGTAGAAAAATCGGTTCAGGTCTTCAAGGTCATCAGGTCGTTTGTTATGTGTGTTAGGAATGTTACATCATAGAATATAATTGGTCCATGGTTACATGCTAAGTCGGGGATTTTTTTAATTTTTAATTTAGTTTTAGTTTTAATATTAGCATTTAACATAAATTATGAAGAGTGCATGAAATAACAAAAATACGAAACAAGAATCTTGCCATGTCTTAACATAGATAGCCAAGGTAGTAAATGTTGATAATATTAATTTGAACTATAGATAGTAAAAATATAATATACAGCACGAGGTATGACTCAACTTTACCTAATTTTAATATTAAAATTGTCGGCAGAACAGCATTTTACGAGTAGCATCAACACATAGCAAATTTGTAGTAACTATATGATCTAGAATCTAGATCACACTGTCTGTAAAACAAAATATTATATACTATTTACCTATTAATTTAAAATGTCTACTTTCATTGCATTGCAAGATTTGTCTTGCCTTTGACGGCTTGCAAGACTTGGGCTGCAGTTACACAACACGGGAGCTATTCCTATGAGGATTTTAAATGAGAATGTTAAAGGATTATTTAGAGGCATTTATATTATTTCAATACGCGATTGAACTGCTATAACGACGAGTGATTTGAAAGTCACAACCTCCGAGAAAAATCTGCGTAGCTTCTGGATGTAAAGCCAAAATGTAAGTTACGCGGTATTTTTTTTATGTAAAGCTAAAATGCAAGTTACGCGGTATTTTTCTTTGCGTATCGTCCAGCGTCCATGTAGGACGCTGGACGATACGCACGTAAGTTTACAAGGCCATAATTTTAATTAGTCTTCACACTCACATTGTCGCAATTGAAGACGCGTCACTCGCCACAATAAATCTCCATCAATGAGCTAATTGCAGATCGACCCCCCGGCGTAATGGCGGGAAGTCCTCGTGCACTAGAGGCTGAATCGTAGAACAATGTTCATAACCGCAGCCATTAGACTGTCGACTCGATTGAGGAGTGCACTTTCTACGTCTATGACCGTGAGACTTCTTAGCATGGAGCTACAGTCGACCCTCGTTAATTCAAACATGCGATAATTCGAACATAATATTATCTATAATTTAAAATTATCACGAGTTCCCTACAAAATCTCTTTATATTTCGAACTCGGTGATCAATAAATTTTTGAGCACTTGGTAATTTGAACGAAGAAGTCATTGATAGTAACAAAACGACGCGATAATTCGAACTCATCGGCCTCCTACATTCGACAATTCAAAGGTGCTGAGAGTACGAGGCGGAAATATTGTACACTTAGTAATTCGAAGTTGTATTTATTTTCTCTTTCAAATTTCGAACTATCTGATTTTTCAAACACTTTCGTAAAATGTTAAGAGTCCCTCGAGTTTCTAATTATCGAGAGTCGACTATATAAATCTGTCCCTCCGTCCTATCCGGAGAAAATTGTAATACGTCAAATAATAATAATGCCTCCCGCACCCATTTCGGTGACGGTGGCCGGTTTCATTGAAACCAGGCCAGCTACGCAGGAGTTATTTTATAGTGCCCAAGTTTGTGCACAATACACAGAAGCACTCTCCCTTCCTTCACCCTCGTAGCCCAGTGGGACGGATAACCGACACGACTGATGGGAGATCAGGCGCAGGATCGAATTTTTACATGTCCATCCGACGCATGGATCATCTTTCATGTCATACAATCAGGTGATCAACCTGCATTGTTCTAACCAAACTTGAAAACAACATTTTTGTTGTTTCAACGCGGGAATCGAACCAATGATCTGCTTCTTCGAGCGTGTGCGAATTTCTGGAGGTGCAACCGACCCGCTCGGCGCTTGAACATCATCAGTATTTATTGGGCCTAAAATGCCATCTAGATTTGTTACATAGACTGCGCGGTGGCGAGAGCCATCAGGGGCCACAACATATATGTTTCCATCCTTTGTCCAGCACTTTGCCATGTCAAAACGCTGCCGAGCTTCAAGAAATGTTTTATATCGGTCCTTTGTCAAGAACTCAGACATGCTTACACCAGTGCCCTTAAGACTAGTTTTGGAGAACCACACACTGCTTCTTAGCTCTATATTCTTAAACTTGATCAGTATGGGCCTTGGTTTATCTTTTTTGATGCGGCCAAGTCGTAAGCACTTTGTAAAAGAGGCAGTGGAGACAACCTGTCCTTCAATTTTGGTGTCAAGAAACTTGGATATTATGCTTGGAGTGTCTACCTTATCTTCTTCGGGCACCCCATGTACTAGCAACATCTTTCTTCTGGCATGCATTTCCATTTTGTCATATTGCATAGATAAGACATCCAGTTATTTTTGCAATGAGTTTAAAGCAAATTTAACTAAGGATAAACTCTAACATTGCTTGGTGAAACACGCCCCATTAAAATACTAATAGAGGATTTAATACAAATATTAAACATAAATAATTACCGATTACGTACCTACTTTCCGCTATAACTGAGAATTTATTATTAATACATCGATATTTATATTGACAAGATGATCGCCAAACTTACAGTATCAGTAATTATAGGCTATAGAGCCTAGGTTAATAGTAACCTAGTCGTGAATTCACGCGTCAAAGAAGCAAAAACGTTAGCGCGTGCTAGATATCGGACAATAAAAGCTAGTATAAAACGCCAATTTAACGATTAAACAATACAGAATCTAGTTAATGGAATCAGGCGTTACTTTGCGGAAATCCATAGCATACAATTTAAATATATTATATCTAGCAATATCCCGCGAAACAATTATAACCACAACCTGCAAGCAGATGAGTGAGTGTACGCATAGGCATGCGTTTGATGCACCTCCCTCCTCCCACACTGCTTATGCGTACACTCGCAAGCAAAAAACATGAAAACACCACCACCACACAAGCAATAATGTTATCACGATCGTGCAAAGTCCCACCACCATGCAGGTTGCAAAACTCGACGCGCGTTTCGCTCCGACCCCGGAGCATCCTCAGGATGTTGACTCTGCGAACAATGTTCGTTAAATGGGTCGGAGCGAAACGCGCGTTGCGTTTTGCAACCTGCATGGTGGTGGGACTTTGCACGATCGTGTTAACATTATTGCTTGTGTGGTGGTGGTGTTTTCATGTTTTTTGCTTGCGAGTGTACGCATAAGCAGTGTGTGAGGAGGGAGGTGCATCAAACGCATGCCTATGCGTACACTCACTCATCTGCTTGCAGGTTGTGGTTATAATTGTTTCGCGGGATATTGCTAGATATAATATATTTAAATTGAATACAGAATCTTGTAAACAACTGATGGATAGATGTTTTTCTGGTTTTGTAAAATTTGTAAAATTCATGATTTTGCTTCCAGCAATTTTTACTGACTCTACAAACACATTTAATAATACGAACAGTAAGAAAACGGAAACGTAGATAATAATATAAAATGAAAATTGCTACAAATGGCTATGGCAAAACTTAAAATTTCAAAAAATTATCAATGTTTATAATTTAACTAGCTGACTCGTGCCCACTTCGTTGAGCATAAGAAAACGTTTTAACATTCCCTGGACTTCCACGAATATTTCATGACCAAAAATAGCAATCGGTTCAGCTGTTCTCGAGTTTTAGCGAGACTAACGAACAGCGATTCATTTTTATATGTAAGATTTAATATTGAATTTTGTTTGTTGCCTTTTGTGGTCGTTAATGTCCTTTGTAAAAGCGACCTTAAATAAATAAAAAATGCTACAGAATATTTAGAAGCTTTTAACTTTGCTTTACTTTTTTATATTATTTCATAAGTGCATTTTATTTTAAATATGCAGTAGAAAGTCCAACCGAATTAAGTTTTTTTTATTTTTAAACTTGTCACAACTTGTGGAATATTCTAGAATTGTAATATATATTCAGTAGTGCAAAACATTTCTATCATAATATACTTCATATTTTATCAACACAGTTTTTATTTAATTTTTTTGATTGATTTGCTTTGAATTTCTAACAAAATCATAATAGGCAAATCAGAAATATTTAAGCTCTTTGCGTGTTTAAAAAACAGAAAAAAAAAAAAACAACTGTGACGATCCTCATCAATTTCAGATTTCTAGCCAGTAGCCGGTCTATCACTTGACTATAAACTTTAACTTCAATACTGAGGGTTCAAATTCGTTGGCAGTGGTATTGTTATCACATAAAAACGGCGCTCTAGCGACCAAAACAACAGTACTCTGATAAAAATAACCCGCCCACACTAACAAGCCGTCAACATAAGCCGCTGAAATGTTGCAAAAATCTTATCCACATTACGTTTCACGTCTGTACTCGGTTCCTATTGAATGTGTTCCAAATGTAAACTCTAGTAAGGCTATAAAATAAATAAAATAAAACAGCCTTAACTTCTTAGAAGATAATAAAATTTTAAAAAATACGCAGCTAGTTGGTGTTCATAATATTTTAGTCTTAGTTTTTTTATTAGTTTTATTTAGTCATCTTGAACCCCTCAGCGGGTGTAGGCCTACTCCAGAGAAGCCAGTGTCTGTCTGGCTATGTTTAGCCTTCCTGGACCAGCTATAGACTTTATACTTTTTTAATAAAGTAAGCTATAATACTACCAATTTAAATGTCACTTATTCATCGCGCAATGAAGAAATACAGTGGCACATTAATTTGGTTGAATTTCACTTTCTTCTTTACATATTTTATATCATGAATCAGACAGGAGTATAAATTTATTACTTTATTCAGATTTTTTTATTTTATGTTCTAATTTTCTAAAACGTTTTACAAAATCAATGAACGTTTTACGAAAAGAACGAATGAACTTTTTTACTTTCTTCAGCATTAACAGTCTACAGCCGTTGTAAAAAGGACCTTGCCACATAGATTTTACTTTTTTCTACTATAAATTTACGCTTTTTAATCAGCAATTTATAGCAATGTGAGGTCATTACCAACCAAAATAATTTGCATAGTACCTATGTTCGACTAAGTTTTTGACTGAAACTTGTTATTGCTTATCACAAACAGAAAATAATAATTAACATTTGAATAAATAGTTTATGCGACGCTAATTTTGGATTTGCTACCGACTAGAAGAATGTAAATAAATAATTGATGGTTGTAGTAAAAATATTGTTTACGTGCAAAATTTGGTAATATTTTAATCAAAATAAATTTTTTATCACAAACTTTTTTTTAACTAATTAGCGTTTAAAAATTCAATTAGAAAATTAATATTATAATTTGTTTTAAATTTCAACTTGATTTCGAAATACAATACTGTAACGGGTACTTAAAATAACTTTTTATTACATTTTTGACGTAAATGTTGTAAATCGTAAATTCGTAAGTAACTAGGTACCTATAATGTAAACAATATTCGTAAATGATTAGTGTTATAACTATATGTCACTTCTCTATTTAATAGAGTTTGTGTTTTATTTTATTTTATTTATAATTTTTAATAAACTTATAGCTGGATCATACGACAGTTAGACATATCACAAGAAGGCCAATAACAAGTTTTCACAGACAATTCTAGAGTAGCAAGAAAGGAGAAATAGACGTAGGACAGCAATCTGAAATACTATTAAATAAATTATGTTAATAAACTATTATGTGTAAATTCTAAATTAAGGTTATTATGAACACTGAATTAAAATATTTCGTGCGTCTCTATTATATTCAATTATTTTGCTACCTACTTCATACTGAAAGTACTAAATACTTATTTTACTTGAAAACCTTCTTAACAACTACTAATTTACTATGCGGTTTGTTTGTAAATAATTAATTACAAGCCAACTAGATTCGCGCGCTCTATCAATTAGTTTTTATTCAGCACGACATTCTGTTTACGTCTTGACGTATTAGGGGTTCCGTAAGGGTCGGTAATGGGACCATAATTATTATCCTAAGACCTACTACCTACTGTTCGCTAGACAATATCTATTTGTTTTCCATTATGTACATAGCTAACCCGTCCTCAAATATTCAAATCGGAATGTCGTCACATTAGCATGTTTACAGTGTAAACGAATATAAAAAACGGCGTTTTTTTGTTATAACCTGTATGTTATATGTTATGATACTTACATGTGGCTACGTCGCAGTAATGTCCAAGTACACGAGCGAGTCGCTCGGCGGTCGCGCTAGTACTGGCGTGCTAGTACTGGCGTGCGGCGCTGGCAGCGTCGCGCTTGACACTGCTTGAGCAGATTGCTGATAGCCCTTGACTTGTGTTTTGGTGTGATTGTGATGTTTTTATTGCGCACACACTTGAGCAATAAAAATGATCATCTGAGATGCGCCAGTCGTGCCGATTAACCATCCCACTGCGCAATGATAGTAAAAGGAGGAGATAATGTCCTTGTGTATTGCGCACACACTTGGACAATAAAATTTTTAGTAATTGTTTACATATCTGCTGGGGGCCTATTACAAGCTCTTAATTCCAGCCTGTTTACGCCATACAACATGGTTGCCTGGAATTTTCGTATTACGACTCAGATTAATTAATTATTACGATCACATAATGACAGCGGTCACGTGACACATGACTTGCTTCCGAATATCACTTTCAGACGACCAAACTAGGGTGGATCCATTCAGAATAACATGAGATTGTAATATGAAAAAAAACAAGGCAGTTTAAGGCCATATTATTGAATTGCCTGGAACCAGGCTGGTATTGTAAAAGATCATAATACGGCCCCTGATAGCCGAATATTCTGTATAGTTTGCTGCTAATAGTAAAACTTTCGAGGTATAATTCTCTATCCAGCTAGAGCCTTAGGCCAAGTTACCATCGCTAATACGACAACGAAATTCGAAAATTAAAATATATAATTTGAGTTTTGACTAACTTATCAATTACCATTGCTATTTTATTTTAAGTGATCTATTTAAGTCTAAAAAAGAGGAAGCTTTTGTAAATTACGATAATATTATATTGAATGGTAGAGACTAGAATTGAATATGTATTATGAAAAAAGAAAAAAATACATCACAAAACGAAAGAAATAACTTACATATTTATAAGTAGTTCACCCTTTCAAACCAGTGTTTAAAATTCCTAAATATAATAAAGGGTTAACCACTTTGTAATCACGATGCATATAATACTTTGGTTGGAATAATAATAATATCTATGGACGCTTCACACCACTTCAATCTGGCCCCGTGCTAAGTATCCGAAGAACTTGTGTTACAGGTACCAGACAACGTATATACTTTTAAACTATACACATATTTAAGATTTTTATTATAATATATTATACATAAATTTAATACACATCCATGACCCAGGAATATTGAAAACTTTTTGTTCCCTCGGCGGGATTCGAACCCGCGACCTCGAGCGTTCAACAACTGCGCTACGAAGGTCGGCAATAAGCAAATATAAGAGCCCACTTAATCCAACCTCAACAAAATATATATACTTATATAAATGTCATATTTAACTTATGTACCTAGTTTGTTTGGTATTTAGTTGTTTACATTGTAAACCAGTCTGAAGCCGGTTATTAAGTTTCGTAATAAATTAATAAATTCAAAACTGCGTTTATATTTTTTCTAAACATTCAACTTCGGACCGAACTATTACGATATTGTAATAATAATTATTGTATACTCTTTTCCAAAGTTTCCATGTAATTCATAGATTACTGTAACTCATAGATTAACGGAAGCGTTCGAGAATCCGGATTAGAATCCGGATTCTCGAACGCTTTTCAAATGTATGATCAACTAACATGGCATTCAAATTAATACCCAATATTGAACGCTGATTGGTGGAACATTATCAGGAAGGAAGGGACAGATATTTTATAATTACATCACGCTCGCACGATAATGTTCCACCAATCAATAAGGGTTGTTAATTTGAATCTATTGTACGTCCGAGATAAATTTAACCCAAACGTAAATATACCTGTCTATGACACAACCATAGACTAGTCAGTGATGCCAATTGGCCAATACGATTATTATTGTTTGCTATGAATCCATAGACTATAACAAACAATAATTAATATGTTTAAACATTAATTAATTAATTAAATACATATTATACTTAATTAAATATATTTAATAAAATTTATAATTAATTAATTAATTGTTATAAAATGTATTGGATAATGAAGTGTAATTCTTTAAAATTCCGGTGAAAGTGTTGATAAGTGTGCACAATAAGTAAATAGGTATGTGAAAATTTCGGTTTGTTTACGTTCAGGTTAACGCTGACGGGACGTCAAAGCTTTGGACGACCAGGTGGACAGACGACCTGGAGAAGGTCGCAGGGAGAATCCAGGCTGCAAGTGACCGAGGACTCGTGTATTGCACTCACACTTGGGCACAAGTGTCATAATAATAATAGCTCCCCTCACCGATTTAGGTGTCGGTAGCCGATTTCATTGAAACCAGGCCAGCTAAGCAGGAGTTATTTTTATAGTGCCCAAGTGTGTGCGCAATACACAGAAGCAGTCTCTCTTCCTTTTACTCTCATAACCCAGTGGGACGGTAAAACCGATACGACTGGCGAGAGAACAGGCGCATGTCCGACTTTTTACATGCCCATCCGACGCATGGATCATCTTTCTTGTCAGACAATCAGGTGATCAGCCTGTATTGTCCTAACCAAACTTGAAATCAACATTTTTGTTGTTCCAACGCGGGAATCGAACCCACGGCCTCCGGGTCGAGAGCGAAGCTCTGAACCACGTGTTTAGTTTAGTTGGCCAGCAAATTTACACGAACTTTGAATGCTTGTAAAATCAAAACTACTTGGTATTTTAAATGAAACTAGTGTATTTGTAAACAAGATTTAAAATAAATGAGTGATAATACTTTATGGTGTGTAAGTGCCTCCTATGTAGTTTCTATAAGAAATGCCCCAACAACATAAATTTGCCTATACAATAATTTAAAAAATATATATTATCTTTCAGCGCTGGTACTTTCTCAGTAAACTATATACGAGACCCATACCTACACACCCTAAAGTATTATCACTCATTAATATTACAGCCTGTTTATATTAAAGCATTTGCGAAGTTTGAAAATTGTGTTTTTTCAGAATTTTGTGTAGAAATTCCTCATTTCTGAAAGCCTCGAGTCCCAGGATTGACTTTTTAAAAGATGCCCATCCGACATACGGATCATCCTTCTTGTGAAACAATCAGGTGACCAGCCTGCATCCTAACTTGAAAACAATATTTTTGCTGTTCGCAGGAATCGAACCCACGACCTCGTCGAGAGCCAAGGAACTTAATGAAACACCGAGGAAATAAATTAGTAAAAAGATTAGGGTAAAAAGATTAGGATAAATTACATATGAATTTCAAATTACATAATATTATGCACTATAGCAAGAAATTTTCTGGTCATCGCACTACACAGGCGCTGCAAGACTGACGCATGTAGTCGATGCTTAACGAAGGTTCCTCGCCCTTACGTTTGCGACCACGCCCTCCAGCTGACGTCCTTACTTACAGATAACAGCTAGCTTCTGACGTTTATGACCTGTATTTTCATCAACTTACTGTTTATTCCTCAAAAACGAGGCATAAGATTTATTATAAGTTCGCCGTGTCTGTGAGTGTGTGTGTATGCTGTTGGCATCGTAGTTCCCAAATGATGAACCGATTTTGATTTAGTTTTTGTTTTGTTTGAAAGCTAACGTGATTGACAGTGTCCTGAGCTATATAATATCTAAATAATTCATTATCGCCAGTTCGATCATTGCTTAGCACTCAAGGGGTACTTAACTTTTTTAATTTTGTTAATAGTTATAATTTTTTTAATTTTGTTAATAGTTATAAAGTCGATTTTAATAGTAGAAAGTAGTCACTAATACTTTCCTTATTTTAGAGTGTGGGAGTAGCAGCCCAAGGGCCTCCGACCTAACGAGATGGAATGCTCGGTAAGGCCAAAGCTCACTGTAGTAGTTTTCAGATGCACCTTTATTCCGTTCCGTCACAAAGTAGATAACAAATATATAGTATAGCTCGTCCCTGATAAATTTAACCTAAAGGTAAACAAATCGAAAACATCGAATTTTTCTCTTATTCACTTATTGTGCACACTTATCAACACTTTCACAGGTATATTAAAGGTTTACACTTCATTATCCAATACATTTTATATCAATTAAACAATAATTAATATGTTTAAACATCAAATGAAAATCTTTCACAGAAAAAATACGCCAATTTGACACTGCCGATTTATATGGATTCATAGCAAACAAAAAATCATTATATTAATATTAGTCAATTGGCATCATTGGACACTGACTAGTCTTTGGTTGTGTCATAGACGGGTTTGTTTACGTTTAGGTTAAATTTATCTCGGACGTACTATAATGGACCTAACTGGTATGTAAACAAAGCTATTGAGCTATTAAGCTATTATAATTAATAGTCGCCCATATAGATAAGCGACTGTTATAATGCTTCCAATTTAATCGTCATCTAACAGCGTACTAAAGAAAAACGATGACACACAAATTTTGCCTAATTAAAATTTTGTTTTTTAGTAAGTGTAGTTTTAGTTGCAAAGAAATAACATTCATATAGAAATGTTAAATTACAATCCTGTTTTATTCAGCTCTTTAAACAATATGTGCTTGAAAATTTTGATCATAACGTTACTTCCTTGCAGCTGGAACCTTTGATCACATAGGATCTAATATATACTCCATAAATGGCGCCGAACTGTGAAAACTTCGATAGCACTAATTGGTCGGGCACAGGAGTTTTCAATATCTCAGTGTTTACAATATCATATCGCGGTGAATTACAAGAGGAGTCAAGGCGCTGATCCCGACACGGCCGCGTCTCGTGAGAATTATGCAATTTTTAGAGGTCCCGTCTTGCGCCTTTTGGCATTAAATTATTTTTAAAAAAAACGACTAATAATCTTAAGTGCCAATTTCACCAACACAATATGTTTAAATTAATCCTTCATTAATATCATGTTGTTCCTCTCGTATTTCCTATTAATGAAGGAGAAGGATGGTATTTTAACAAGCCGTTAACACTAACATGCGTTGGAACAACATGATAGCAACACGAAGGATTAACTTTAACATTAAGAACTCACACATGGCTGTATAAAACAGTCAGTCAGTCAGAGTGAGTTTCATAATAATTAGGGACCCTATTTTTACCCTCTGAGTATGAATAGTAACAGGTGTGTATGTTTTCTATACTGTAATATAATGTTCTTTTAGCTTCAACTTTAGTAATTCGCTTTTATATAAACTGGTATTCTTGCCTTTTATAAATTCTAAATTTCATATTATAGTTACTTAGGTTGTACTTGTATTGTACTTACTGACGCCATCTGTTGAACAAAAAGAAGAAACTAAGAATATTCTAAATTGGCTAAAAATACCATTCAATAGTTTAACGCCCGGTTTCTGAAAGGCTGATCAAATTGATCGATTGATCAAATCAGCTAATCTTTACGCTCATTGGTGAAAACAGAGATTGTGAAGTGTGATAAATTCCTAATACGGGTGTTGAGGACTAACAATTTTCTTTTTCATTATTTGAGATCAATTAAAATATTAAAACTAGTGTATACTAAAAATAAGTCATAACTTCCAGGTCAACTGAATAATTTAAGACTACGTTAAAAAAAATTGTGACCTGAAATAAACGTTTATATATCTTTATTACTTGAGAAAGAAACAAAATAGCTACAGAATCTGTACATTAGGTACTTATTCGAACTTTTCATATCAATGTTTACAGTGGCGCCTTGCTCGTACGATATCGATAAATATTTGTTATTTGTTTACATATTTTTTATATTTGTTGTAAATGCGCAAATATTGATATAGGATAACCTATAAAAAACAAACTTGAAAACCAAGATTTTTTTAACAGTTTTTTTTCAAGAACGTACTACATCCTTTTTCGTTTTTAATTTATCTAGCTATAAATCCTTCGTATATACTCTTTTTAAATTTATCTAGCTATAAAGCTATATGGATGTACAGCTTGGCAAAAAAGAGTCTGACGCGGTGACAGCGGAAACTAAAATTTTACACATGTGGCAACACTACTGAACATGTCAACTACTAGTACATTCTATGTCAAAAGTCCGTTCACGCAAGCTGTTTACATTGATCAATTATAATTGTAGCTCAAATTAGCTCTTCTGAATTGTTCAGAATGAACAAAACTATTCGTAGTAGTGGTAGAGCAGTGATTTATAAAGTTTTATTGCAATGTTTGGCTCAATCTGAAGCAGGACAAATTTTATCACAAATATGTAATGTTTATCAAAGAACTGCCGATATGACAGGTATTTATCCCTATTTATCAGCATAATAAGGTTCCTACATATGTTATTATATTGCATATGAATTTATAGTTTTGTTTAAACTATATTTCAGTGATTTTTAGTCTTGTTTACGAACATCTGATTTTGAGGTTATGTTTTTCCGACTGACAATTAATGTATACTTCAACACGAATAACAATGATACTTGAAGTTATTATTACATTATTAAAATTAAATTATTTACATATTATGTGTTTTTTTTTTGTTTTAGGTAATTAAAACAATTTATGAAGATATTGAACAGCTGGTAATTAACCTCAGAGACGACAGTAGCAGCTGTGAATCATCAGAATCAGAATATGATTCTAAAGTTGCAGGAAGCTTCAGCGATATGACAATGTTTTCAGGCGTAGAATATTTAGACGAAACTTTGTTAAACTCTGATTAAAGTATTATAGAAATACGTAAAAATTTTAATATTTAGTTTTATTGTATACCCACTTTAAAAAAAACTTGTGTTATAAGTCATATTATTGTAGTAATACCATGAATAATATATGTAGAATGAAATCTATATTTATATTATAACGCAGAAGAGTTTGTTTGTTTGTTTGTTTGATTAAACGCGCTAATCTCAGGAACTACTAGTAATATTTATATAAAAATAAAAAAAGTTTATTGTTGCCAAAGTTGATTGTATAAAGAAGTAGATACTAATAATGTTTCTTATAAAAAGGTACATACAATTTTAAAATACACATTAGAGTTGCATCATGAGTGAAGCCCTGTTATCCTTGATATGCTGGTAAACCTGTAGTAAGGGTTAACATACCCTTTCCATCTAGATTTTACATACTACAAACTTAAGTGTTAAATTTAAAATACATTTTATTAATAGAATAAAACTGTGTGTGTGTTTATATGTCGCATTCATCTGATTGAATCTGCTTATTTAATTGAATAACTAGCGCGTCTTAGACATCGTTAGTCTTTAGGAACGATATCATATTTCAAATAAAAGATATTTTATCATTAAGTATAATTATTTTGAGTAAGGTAACCTATACTCGTTTAAATAGGTCAAAACTAAAAATTACAAGCATAAAATTGTTTAAATTTTTATTATTATAATAAAATAAAAGATATTTTATTATAATAATATTATGTTAAGTAAGGTCCCTATAATCGTTTAAATAGGTCAAAACTAAAAATTACAAGTATTAAAATTGTTTATAGAGGTATTATTGAGGGTTGCCACTAAAAAAGGAAAAGCGACCTCATTTATTCCACACTCTTTTTTGCCAAGCTGTAGTAACTTCTTGAAAACAAACTGTTAAAAAAATCTTTGTTTTCAAGTTTGTTTACGACAAGACAGGTTGATCACCTAATTGTCTGTTCGGCATGTGTAAAGTGGGTCCTGCAACTGATCTCTCGGTTATCCGTCTCACTGGGTTATAACATACGTACACTCAGTTTCGTCTTTATATTATTAGTGTGATATATTTGCTATAAGAACAATAGAAGTGTGATATCTGCAAAGCATGCTGGGGGACAACAAGAAAAGAGATGAATTTCTAAAGTATTGCACAAAGATCGTGCAAATAGTCAGTAAAAGAACTGGTAGTGGTGTATAGTGTAAGACCTGTGAATAATATGAGAGTGTGATATAATGAGAATAAAAATTGTAATTGTATGAAATTTGAATTATTGGAATTAATGTTTAGATTGTGAATATTGTTATTGTCATAGTGTATTAAATTATTGAATTGTATTGAAGGGTAAATTTTAAATTGAGTATTTTTAATATTGGAAATTGTATTTCAAATGTATTGTAAATTTTTAGAAAAATTGTAAGATATCGTAACTGATTCTTGTAATATTTGTTTATGTATTTATTTATTTTTAAAAATTGGAAAATTGAAAGAAAAGATAAAAAAGAAATGAATGAGCCCTGTCTCTGATAGGTATATATTATGAATTTTATATTACATAATATATACGAAAGTATATATTATGTAATATAAAAATAAAAAATAAAAAAAAACAGTGTGATACCATCGTGATATTACACTAATATAAATATACAAGAAGAAGTGCGATATCACACTAATATTATAAAGGCGAAAATACCGTCTTTGATATACCTACTACAAGAACAACGTGATAAAATAACAATTAAGAAAACAACATATTGTGAATTTATTTTGTCTTAACAACTTATAATTTTAAAAAAAAGATTGTACGTTATTTACAATAGACTTAGTTTGAACAACACACCGACTTAATATTAACAATTTTACTAAATTATTATATTCTATGTGACACGAATCACGATCAATTTTAACACTTACAATCTTTATTTTACAAAAAGTTGGTATGTTATTAAATTAATCCCCGTTTACTGAAAGGCTCATCAAACTGTCGATCGACGAAGATTTGAGTTAATAAGCTATTCTAAACGCTCATTGGTGAACATCACACGCAACAACTTCGCTCAGTCGCAACGTTCACCAATGAGCGTTCAGTTGCAAGTCAGCGTTGGAATGGCCTTTCAGTAACCGGGGTTAGCTATGTATATTGAATTTTCGTAGGTATGAAACGTATCTGTTTCGATTCTATGTGATTTTAGTTAACCCAGCTCAGTATGGGCGGCTTTAATGATTCCAATTTTTATGTAACTACAATAATAATACACAACTTTTATACTTTTCCAATTTTATTACCTCATCAGGATTTAATCAAACAGTAGTATCTAAAATATAAAAGTGGAAAAGTGTAAATAAAAAGGTGTGTATTATTATTGTGAACATGAATTTCCATCAAGAACCAACAGTATATTCAATCAGTTATATTATATGTAATTTATTCTAATGACACATAAATTTGGTACATTTAAATTTTGTTAACATCACATTGAATCAGAACAGAGTATAGATTAGTGACATTAAAAATTTCGTTGTTCACACAGTTTTTAGATTTACAAAAATTATCATTCTGTTTAGAAAGTAAATTCTTTGCTCGTTAAACTTCGGTAAAACTAAGTGAATTAAGGTCAAAACAATAAATATTCGTTGTCCATATTAATTATTCTTATCTACAGTGTATATTACATTATTACAAAGTTCACGAACAGTTGTGTATCAGCGAGCTCAAAAGTGGGGTCAAATACAAGCATAAACTTTGTAAAAAATAAACCAGCATTTTGTCCGAATGTTTTAACGAAAGTTTAATTAAACGGCGCTCAAGGCATGTGTCTATTATTGCTTGTGCTGGCCTTGTCATTCCACCGAGCAGTGACAGTGACGGTGTGAATAAAGATGTCGTAAGTTTAATTAACATTTCGGACGTCGGGTTAAGATTTAAAAAATCAAAGATGTTCAAATGTAGGGCTCCGGAATTAATATATCAACACCCGAGACCAAAAAATACATAGGTGTCGTAAATACAATTGAATTACTTAAAATTATTATTTTGACAAAATTTTATATTTGTGGACGAATTGTTTTTTTTTTTTGTGTTTATAATTAATTAACCATAGCTTGAACATTAAAATGATAATCACAAAATTCTCTATCAGAGAAAGCAAAAAGCAATGAAATATCTGTATAAAGAGATAAAGAAATATTTACCCATTTACTCCTGACAAGTTTTCATCTGTACCAATATGATATATGTATTTGAATATTTATTTATGGGATACACTAAAGATCTGAATAAAATAGTTTAAAGAATCAGTTCCTTTCCCGAAACAATCACAATCACAACAAATACCTTATTACATCTAAATATAATTTTGCGTAATTTCATTCTGAAATAATGGGCATGCTGCCTATTTTTTTTTAAATTATAATAAAATAAATCTGAATTTTTGTAAATCTTATAATAATGAAGATACGTACAAATTAAATTAAAATGAAGCAGATTGAATGTGCGTATTTCACGCACAGTTCAGCCGAGATTTAAAATTGTATAACAAAAAATACTTTCTCTTTCTCGCAAAACGATTTGCTAATACGTCATACATTTTTATGGCAATACAATCTTCTTGACGTCATAGGCCGATATATCATTCTCTTTGCGTATCTTCATTATTTTGAGATTTACAAAAATGTGTTTTAAATTATATTTTTATATAATCAAAGAAATTATATTTTTTTGTATTATTTATGTATTTAACAATTTTTAACATTAATAAGTAAAAATAATATTGGACACTAGGCAACATACCTATTATAATATTTTATTAATCGGTCGTGGCAATAAAACTTATCACTAACAGTTTAAGAGTTGAACTATACTTGACTTTATATCATTTCGTTAAGTTATTATAACTTTTCTATTACACAAAAGTTTGTCAAACAATTTATTAGATAGGGCAGTGTGTTAGTATCGAATATTTAAATGTTGTATTCGACTCTAGTACCTAAAGTGCCCTATTTGTGACAGTATCGCCCGGTTTCTGAAAGGCTGATCAAATTGATCAAATCAGCTAATCTGAACGCTCATTGGTGAAAACAGTGACAGCGAAGTGATGTTCACCAATCAGCGTTCAGATTAGCTGATTTGATCAATTTGATCAGCATTTCAGAAACCGGGCGTAAGTTTCTGTTCATTATTTTACGACAGTTTACAATCTAACTGCTTATATTATAATCTTACGGTATTTACAATTTTACGGTGATAATAAACAGTTATAATACACAAATTACATTCACTTTTTTAGTTATTTTACGTCCAATTGATTAAAATACACGACCTGGGCCCTAATTCTCAGGCCTCGAACTTAGTTTTAACTATCGGTATGTCCCGCTCATGCAAATGAGATTTACCGCGCGTGCGAGCGGGATATACTAATATTCGGAACTAAGTTCGAGGCCTGAGAATCGCCGCCCTGGTTTGTCTAATTAAGTAACTTTTTAAAATAAATTTGATGTAAAATAAGTCATCAGGTGGAAAAAGTGCAAGTAGATTTTGTATTATTACTGTGTAACATGAATTTCCATCGAAAACTTACAGTGTAGTATTAACACAATATATAAACGTCAAGACCTGAGACAAGTATAGCCAACTCTTTCACACAAATAAAATAAATCGTATTTTATTTCACTATAAAATTATCACAACTTGAGGCACTTTTCATCTATACTTATTGTACATTTAACATCTATTAGCAACTATTTCCTTTCCTCTTCATATTACAACGCGCGACGTTTGTCCGTTACAACTACATACTATGAGCACAAAAAAAAATGGTTTGTCTAAAAAAATGTGATTTTGAGTTCCTGACTCAGACTATAAGTATTATGTACATAATGTCTTTATGATATGAAATATAAAATTTTGTGTATTCTATAATTGTATGTATATAATTGTTTAATATATAATATAATAATAATTATAAGCATAAGTCAGTGAATGTGTTAAATGTACCTTTTTTTTGTTTAATAATTGTTATTCTTATTTTGTGTTAACTTGTGTTTCTCGCCTTTTTATAATAATATTATGTACTGTTTTTGTGAGAAATAAACCCTTAAACCTTATTTAGAAATATACTGTTTAAAATTAAACCTTATTTAGAAATATACTGTTTAAAACCGAGCTTTTCAATCAGACCCTGAATCTAGATAGACAAAGCATTCGTTAATACAAATCATACGAGCCCACACAAGATGAGGTTGCTTTATTACGGACAGTGTTGCCAGTATGATTTCCCAGGCTCTCTGAATACAGGTTTTAACTCAAAAGTACGGTTTTGCCAAAACATTTAAAATACTACTGTCTTACCATAGTAACCCTTACTACGTACTTTTGGTACGTTCTGGCAACGTTGATTACGGAGGTCCTACGGCCACCTTCCAGCATTAGATCAGATCCAATGTTACTCATTGTCAGGTAACGTACGATTTTACTTAATTAGACTATGGTAAGTGGCTCATATTAACGTGCAAGATTTATTACACACATAGGGACAGACGAAAGTAAATTAAAGCTTGTAAAAAGTCAATCTGATGTTTTCATTATTTCATAGACAAACCCTCTTACTAGTGTGGTCATACGACGCGAGTAATTGCAACGAAATCACCATTACTTTAACTTAACATAGGATTGTGAAAGTCTTAAATTAAATAGGATAACTTTAAGACTATTTAAAAACAATAGCTGCACATAGTTTTACACTAACCGAAACCATATTTAAAAACAATCATATTTCAATCAGATCATCAGTAATACATTTAATTGCAATTCACATATTTCATTAAAAAGAAAGAATCAGAAAAATTACACTTTTAGCATATCTAAATATGGTGATTTCAAAAAATATTATAATATTTAGGAAACGTGATCAGTGTTATTTCTCTTCTAAAAAACATAATTCAAGTTAAATTTTTACTAGATTATAAAATAGTTAACGTAAATTCAAAACCGCACAGCCAATACTGCGCGGTGGTCGCGTGACCAGCGCGCTGGCTTTAAACGTCAGCAGTACACTAAATAATAGACCAGATTACAAAGATGTCACTTTGTCCATAATGACTGTAATTTTGTATTATTTCGTAGACAAACTCCATTTTTATTATCATGCTACGAGTACTAGTCTAACTCGCATTCTCTAGAATAAAATTAATAAAATTCAAGCAATCCATTATTGGGCCACATGCTCTTCAATATATTGCAAATAATTTTAAGCGACACAACTAGAACACAACCGCACACATCGATTCAAAACAACAAAATTCCGTCAAAGTCAGATTTTGTGTATTTATTTATCTATTTTAAAGTCGGCTATACATATTGGCCGAGCGTAGGCCAACGAGAGCGTCGGCAAATAGGAGCAAGGCCAGTGCTATCGTCCACACATTCGGCAAGTGCACACAAGTGACAAATGTAGACGAGCGTTTGTAGAGCTGCCTACACGTTGGCCTGACAGCGATAAATGTCACATAAAACAATGGCGGCTATACAAACGTGTGGACGCTATTGGCCGAGCGCAGGCGAGGCTTTGATTTGTGCACAAAAACCGACATCGATCCGAAGTGAGGCGAGTGGTCGCGAGTGTTCACGAGCGATGGCGAGCGTTGACAAGTGGCGGCAAATGAGCCGTCCACACGTTGGCGCTCGCCTTCACTCGGCTAGCTGCCGATGCCGAGCGATGACAAGGCAAGGCAAATAGACTGTCCACGCGTTGGCGTTTGCGGCAACGCTCGGCCAATATGTATAGTCTTTACAGGTTACAAAATTTTTTAAGTTTTTACTACCTTTTGTAAACATTATTTATAATAACTGCCATAAATTCAAACAAAGCTTGGGACCGACTTGTTTTATGCGTTATAGAAATTCTCGATTGTTGATTTGATTTTCTAACAAAACATTGGTGTAGCCCCCACCCACCCTTATTTCCTACATTACCCTCATACAACAATAACACAGATATGCTTAGTATTTGGCTACAGCTTCACTAAATTACGATCTGGAACTCATTCTGAAACAGAAAACACATCACAATATTAGAATAAATAAAAAAAACACTACAAAATCCGACTAAGCTTTTTCTTTTGATAAACATTTGCTCTCGAGGTCGTGGGATCCATTCCCGCGTTGGAACAACAAAAAATGTTGTTTTCAAGTTTGGTTAGGACAATGTAGGCTGATCACCCGATTGTCTGACAAGAAAGATGAGCCATGCGTCGGATGGGCATGTAAAAAGTCGGTCCTGCGCTTGATCTCCCCGCCAGTTATACGTCCCACTGGGCTACGAGAGTAAAGGAAGAAAGAGTGCTTCTGTGTATTGCGCACACACTTGGGCACTATAAAGTAACTCCTGCGTAGCTGGCCTGGTTTCAATGAAACCGACCACCGTCACCGAAATCGGTGTGGGCGGAATTATTACGTTTTATTCAATCGATTCGAAGGCACGATCGGCTTGAGCATCATCAATATTTTATTAGCACGTTGGCACGTTATCGTCTGTAAACCTTTACAGAAAACCATTTTTTCACAACAATAACACACAACTTTTATTTACACTTTTCCACATTTTATTACGTTTTAATAAGTTTTTACAAAACACGACCGGTTTCGATTAAATCACATGATGATGATTGTGTGTTATTATTGTAAACATGAATTTCCAACAAGAACTAACAGTATATTCAATCATTTATATAAAAGCATTTTTTCAAGACCTAGTTCTTCGACCCGGCCTATTCATGTCCAGTGCCGGATTAACCACGTAACAAGAGTAGCAATTGCTACGGGCCCGCGCGAAAGGGCCCCGAATTTTTTTACGTAAAACTTATTAATATATGTATGTCACAAAAACGTGAAACGAAACGTTCATTTTAAGACAATCCACGTTAGACACTCGGTACCCGACTATTTCCCTCGCGTAAATATTTTCATACCGTAAAGGCATAAGTTTAAGAAAACGTTGGTTGTATAAACGCGTAGTTTCAGTCGGCCCGATAATCATCTCTACAAAATGTCTGCCGTATAATATGCTGGGGCCGTATTATGATCTTTTACAATACCAGCCTGGTTCCAGGCAATTCAACAATATATATACTGCCTTGTTCTTTTTCATATTTCAACGACATGTTATTCTGAATGGATCCAACCTAGGGCTGCGTATCCACCAGAGCTGTGCTGTGCTGTGTAGCGAGGAATGTGTTTTTAGGTACCAATAGAATCGCTTCATTTATCACGCATCGGTCAGCGTGGCTCTTGACAAGCGACTATATTGGTTATTAAAATCACATTCCTCGCAACACAGCTAAGCTCAGCTCTGATGGATACGCAGTCTAGTTCGGTTGTCTGAAAGTGACATTTGGAAGCAAGTCAAGAGTCACGTGTCCGCTAACTATCTGTCATCATGCAGTTATTATGTGATCGTAATACGAAAATTCCAGACAGCCATGTTGTATGGCGTAATCTGGCTGGAATTAAGAGCTTGTAATAGGCCCCCAGGTCAGCGAATTTGCTACGGACCCCGCGCTTGGTTAATCCGGCACTGTTCATGCTCTGAGTACTCACTTGTCCAGCGGCGGCGGATGGTCGACGCAGGCGGTCTTGAGGTGCATCGACAGTAGCCCCTTGGCCACGAACCCGCGGCCGCACAGCGAGCACACGTACGGCCGCGCGCCGCTGTGGTACCTACAAAACGTAACTTCTAATATAGTACGTCCGAGATAAATTTAACACAAACGTAAACAAAGCAGTCTATGTCACAACCGGGGATGTTAGGGAGCTCCGTAACCGTAACAGAAACTATCGAATATGCGATATAAAAAAATATACATGTCGGAGTACGAAAGCTGAGAACGGAATCGGGACGTCAAGTTTAACTAACTTGGACGTGTTCAGTGACAGTTGGCTATGACAGCTCGTTTGACAAGTGTCAGTTATGACAACGAGGACCGATGGCATTGTCGACGGGACACCTTTTTGGAGAAGACACCGTGAGAAGCGCACGTTAGCCAAGATGTCAGCTGACCTCGTCACGTCTTGAGATGAATCCGTTTGCATCCACGACCTGAGTTAATATTTTAGAGTGAAACTATGTTATTTTACAATCAATATACCGGTACTGTATGTGCGGCTTATTATTTCCTGACGATACAAAACAATCAACAGACGCCCACAGAATACCTCACTCCGTTATACATAACCGTAACCGAATCAGAAATTAAAAATTTGCTACTGTAAAAATGTAATATCCGTAACCGAAATTATCCGAAACAAACGGATAATCCGAAATAATTTAATATCGATATCCGTATCCGTCACAACCATAGATTTGTCAGTGATGCCAATTGGCCAATATTAACGCAATGATTTGACGTCGTAACGTATTAAGTAGGTACATTAATCTAAACATACATCTCTGGAATCAATGTACTTAATACGTTACTACTTATCCTACAAGTGTTTCAGTGACTGTTAAAGTCAATTTTCTTGGTACATTTTTTTTTGCTACATATGCTACATAATATGTGTGTGTCGGAAAAACAATATATCGCACCTTTCCTACTATAGAGGCACAACTCAATTTTTTTTTGATTTCGAGTTTTTATAGATTTTGAAGAAAGATTCAGAGCCTACTATGGAAGCCGCAAAAATTTATTTACTTATAAACTGTGAAAATACAGGGGCTCTAAAATCTTTAAACGCTTTTTCCCAACAGTCATGTTTTTCGAATTATGCCCCTATAGTAGGAAAGGTAATTAGTACCTCTCATGAATGACGAGCGTGGAGCGCTGCGAGAAGGCCTTGCCGCAGTGTGAGCACACGTGTGGCTTCTCCCCGGAGTGCACGCGCTCGTGCAGCGTCAGGTTGCATTTCTTCACGAAACCTGCAAGAAGAAATATGTCGGAGACATCAAGATACGATTATATAGGCACTAGCTGACCCGTGCCTCTCGTCTCTCTCTAGACGACAGCGCCATGCCGCAGACGTTGCATAGATGATTTCACTACCCCGTGCGCGACCTCTGGTGGCGGCGCAGGGTGTTACATTAATATTTTATACTACTCATATGTACCTTTTCCGCAAACCCCGCACACGTTCGGCTTGTATCCAGTGTGTATACGAATGTGGAACTTCAGGTGCTCTCTAGACGACAGCGCCTTGCCGCAGACGTTGCATAGATGATTCCTTTCCCCAGTGTGCGACCTCTGGTGGCGGCGCAGGGAGTTGATGTGCGCGAAGACACGTGCGCACACCGTGCAGCGCAGCTGGAGCGGGCGCGACGCGGCCTCAGGGTGCGCGCGCGTGCGGTGTGCCAGGAGACATCTGGAAATTGTAATTGAATATTTTTATTGCGTTTACGACATTGCAATAATGGCTAGGAATTTAGTAATATTAAGGTTCAATTTGCGTTATGCACAAGTTGGTACGAAGAATAATTCTCTTTGAAGTACTTTTGATGTTTGTTACAATATATTGTATCAGGTTAAGTACCAGTGATGATAGTTGTAGTTTGTAAATAAATAAATAAATCTTCTTTTGTCGCACCACACACAGATTTTTTCCTATGGTATAGGTGAGGCTGACTTGTCACGCTCTGAGGTGAAACGGTCAATTTGTTGAACTCGGAAAATTTATGATGATGGGGCATTTCTCATAGAAACATTAAAGTAAGTATTTCATCGCTAGTACTCCAAAGTAAACTCTACATAGGAGTCACATACACACTAAAGTATTATCAACATCTTGTATAAAACCCTAGCTTGTAAAAGTGTATTAGAAAAAATTAAAAAAAAAAAACAAAAAATATTGTTCTTGTTCAATTCTGCCGTACGTACGGTCTTAAAACACATATTTTTAAATACAGAGTTTGTTAATCAGTCATATCCTGCTCCACTCCTCTAAGGTAAGTAATTTTACTCTAATCTTTTCTTTTTAGGCATGGCCTACCATCCCATACAATGTTTAATACAAAAAAAATCAATAGATGTCACTACTATTAACGTTTGTAAATTATAAAATGTAAATATGCCGAATTAAGTACAAATATTGACATTTAAATAAAGATAAGCATATGAAAGAAGATACGATACGAAATTAGTAATTAGTATTTTCCAATAGTGGCGCTAGATGGCGGTTTCCGGAATGTGCCTGGACTTCACCCTTTATCTATTGGAAATCGAAGAAAACAAAAATAGCCAGTCGAATTGCCAGTATTAGGGTGATACCATTTTCTAGTACTAGGTCGTGTCTCTGTTACATATCTACTTTGTGCTTCTGCCGAGTGGTCTTAAACACATATCATACTTTTGAAGACAGAGTTTATTAAATATAGTATATATAATATCCTGCTCGATTCCTCTTAGGTAAGTAATTTTACTGTACTCTTTTTTTTACGGTAAGTAATAGTACTCACTTCATGTACACAAATCCTTCGGGGCAAGTGTCACAGACGTAGCGATTCTGGACACCACTCGCTCGACTCTCGCCCGCCTTGTGTGTCAGACCTGTAAACATCAAATCGTACATCGTTGCCTTCTCAATCTTGTAAAATTTTATAATTTTAGACAGTAAAATGTTAAGCACTTTCAAATCAAATCAAATCAAATAATTTATTTCAGATTAAGAAATCCATATAATAGTGTTAGTACTACTTTCACCAAGAGGTATTTTTTTAGCTCGGAATAGAAATAAATATGTAAATTTCAATGCTGATAGACATTTTTTTTTATGGACGCTTCACACAACGTCAATCTGGCCCCTTGCTAAGTATCCAAAGAACTAGTGTTACAGGTACCAGACAACGGAAATATATTTAATACTTTTATACCATACACATATTTAAGATTATATTATAAACAAATACACATCCATGACCTAGGAACATTGAAAACTTTTTTTTGTTCCCTCGGCGGGATTCGAACCCGCGACCTCTCGCTCGAGCAGCAACGCGCTACGGAGCTCGTCAAATCTATAGGGCGTTGATAGCTACGGTACCCTCCTATGACATGCTCTTGGTTGCAATTCTGTAGTGAGAACTACAAGAAGAGAAGATAGACCGGTCGGGCTAGCGTATTTTGAGGTGATAACCTTCAAAAATTCTAAAGTTTCTGAATTTTTGCATGTGGATAGAGTAGTGCCCAACTAGCTTATTTTCAAGTTTTGTGTCATTTCTGACCATTGCATTTTGAGTAAATCGAAAATAAGTAGGCGATTTTTAAAATTTGTAATAAATCTGTTTTAAAAAAATTTTAGTTTCAAATAACAACGGGGTCATGTGTGGGATATCATTCGGATTCTGGATACCTAATTTGGGCCATTTTCGCCCATTGCAACCCGACATATTGCCAGTTCGTTAAAACAGTACCTGTAAAAAAATTATAGTCGATGAAACAACTATAATTCAGGTTAGGAATCTTACATAAACCTATGAAAAAAAATTGTGTCAGATTAATCCACGGGTTTCGAAGTATTTAATGTTTTTTGTTTTTCCACGCTTATAAACACTCCAAAAAAATATTAAAGTTACTAGAGATTACATATTTACTATCACAATTTAATTATAAATCTATATTTTAATTTTGTGTCATTTTCATGCACGGGTTAAAGAATTAAACACAAAAATATGAAAATAATTGTGAACGGACTAAATGTCGTGGACGAACGCGGGGCTGCGCTGCGCGCGGTGTCACGTGGCCACGTGGCCACGTGGGGTAGTCCGTTTCAAACTTTATAATATTTTGTATTTCTGTGTTCGCCGCGCGGCGTGACGTCACGTAAGGTAGGAGTTACACACTAGAAGGTAGGAAGATTTTCACACTATACTTTCAGAGTTCAATGTAGGAACTCGGTACGAATTTTTCTTTATTTTTTGTTATTTTAAAACATTAACAAAAAATACGTAGTTATATTTAAAATACATACTTTCATGCCATAAACAGCCCCGCGCCCATCAAACAGTGGAAGGAATTTATTTTGTGATTTATTCACAAAATAAATTCAAATCACACACAACAAAAAAAATCCAAGCAATATCTATTAGATAATAATAATATATTAATTTGTTACATTTTTATATAGGTAAGTAAGTACATAATAATATCTATATATAGTTGAATTGTGTGGTATTTGTACCACTTTAAAAGGTAATTCTTTTGAATATTTACAGACGGACAAATAATATTATAGAATAGAAAATTAATAGGCTATGGAACTGGGGAATTTCCCGGTGCCGAAAATCACGGGATTTTATTAACCGATTTCTGAAAACGAGTTAATGACAGAAATGTTATAATAATATATGTTATTCGTCAAAATGAAATGTATAGAATTAGTTATTTATATTTATTAGAGGGTCACCTGGGGCAAAATGCAACCATAATTAAATATTAAAATTATAACTTTATGGATTTTTAAGGTTCTTTTGCAACTAACATACGCATTAAAATTATCTACACTAATCTACACTAATATTATAAAGAGGAAAGATTTGTATTTTTGTATGTAACGAATAAACTCAAATAGTACTGAACCGATTTGAATAATTCTTTTTTCATTAGAAAGCTACATTATCACTATGTAATATAGGCCATATAAAAACCAATTGCTGTTCGTTAGTCTCGCTAAAACTCGAGATCAGCTGAACTGATTCGGCTATTGGTCTTGAAACGAAGTGGACACGGGTCAGTAGCTGACCCGTGCCCACTTCGTTGAGCATGGAGCCTAGCTGCTAGTAATAAATAAAAAGAAAAAAGCGTTTACAAACATTTCAACTCGTCTGATAATACATTACATATTAGTGTTTATGTCGTAGTACACTACAACATAAACGCGAATGATTTTGAAAACGAAATTATACCTCTTATTACTTAATTCAAAAGTGTTGCTGATAAGAATCAAGTCCTGGAAAAAGATGATATTTTAAAAAGCGTAGGTAATGTCCGTAACTATACGAGAAACAAAAAATACCGAAAGAAGTTGCGAACTCGATTTTGACAAAAATTTTAACGACATTATGAGATCTTTACTAAATCGATTTTCTAGCCGAGAAAAATCGTACTTTATTAACAATATAAATCATTCGTTAGTGTTGATGATAAGGATCATATCACAAGCTTAAGAAAAGTGTTTTTTTTTTGTATCAAAAACTTATGTTTATAATAATTTAACTGAGGTAGTCAAATTCTTCAAATGCATTAATCTACGCCAATATAAGAACAAGGCATTGTGTTCAGCCAAGTGAAAAGAAAACTGTACTGGCCGATGTCCTATGTAGTATGTAATATGTATGTATTACACGAACAATTTAATGGCACTTGTAACATGAAATTTATAATATTTGAAATTTGGCAAGAATACACAAATTCAATTCATGTAGATCTACTAGTTATTAGTTCATATAATTTTTTAAAAGCTATCAATTTCGTGGCTGACTAAGATATATAGAAAGATAATTATACACTAAAAGATGATCTAGACTTAAGTAAATATGGTATTATAGTAGTTTGATAAACCGATACCAAGCGAAAATTATGAAAACTGAAAATTATTAATTATAATTGATAGCTAGTGGAAGTGGACTGTATGACGATGGAGCTAACTTAGGAAAGTAGACTACAAAGAAAAATAGCTTATGCTGCGGCAGCTGTATTTAGAGAACTAAACAATAAAAAGAATCTATCAAAAACATGTGAATATAAGAAAAGAATAGAATAGTCTTTTTGTTGGAAAAACCCTGGCACCCGAAACATTAACTAGTTTGAATAGCTGAGTTGCGACATACCAGTTTAGATTTTTCAGGTTGAAAATTGGATCGGTTTGTGCCGTCTCCTTTAGAGACTAAAACGTAGTCGAGATAAAGCTCCGAAAAAGAGAAGCCTCCTCCTGAACTCCTTTTCCGAATCATTTGTGATATACTCTCGTACATGGGTTCTGACTCTGGAGTCGTCAAACGTCCTTGATTTTTGAGAAATAAGAGAGGGAGTCTCGCTTGAAAGCGGTACCCTCGGATATCTTTTAAAAGTTTGCGAGGTGCACCTAGATATCTCAACCGGTATGCAAAATAAATGAATAGGCCCGCCTCGAAGTGGTCAGAATCGACGTCACCTATTCCCCGATTGTGAATCCTGGGGACCACGTCTCCTGATTCCTCGACCAGGCTCGTGTCTGTTTTGTAAAACTTCACGGGGACGAAAGGGACCCTCGTGTGCTATTATTTTCAGGCCTATTGGTGCTAAATGTACCCTGCGTGGGTGATTCTCCTCCTTGATGATTTATACAAGAAGGTCCGCCTTCATAAATATGTCTGCGAAGTTCGATTACTTCGTTCGATAACTTCTATAACAGGTCATATTTGCGATTATGTTAGCCCCCCCCCCCCCTTTTTAGGGAAGTACGATGCGAACGTTCGATTTGCAAACCAGAGGGCCCTGCCGTAGATTGGCAACATTTGTATTATCCATTATAACTAAAAGGAAGGAGAAGTAGTGTGCGACAAAGTGAACATTTAAATTTTATTTATAGAATTATCAATGAAATGTGGGTAGTACGATTGTAAATTTGCAACGCCAAAGTTATTTTTATCTTTACCAAATCTATTACAAACGTTACCACGTTTTCTTAGATTAAAATATTGTGTAGGTACCCACATAATACCGACAAAAGTACTAAATTATCCACAGAAATATATTAATTCACTTTGCAATAAGTAACTCCTGACACTACAAAGGACACAACATAAAATAAGCATAACATTCTCTGAAACAAAGAAAGATTCCTTATTATTTGGATATTTAAGAATATAAAATTCTATGAATAGTATGCAAACGGTAAAAACCGTTAGAGCTTAGAATCTTTCCACGAGTTTCAGAGGTTCAATAAAGTTATAATTATAAAAACTCACCGGATATCCTGCGGCAGCACTTCGATAATGACTATAGTATCGAAAGTGAACCGCTGGTGATGGAAAACTTAACGCCAATGAGGCAGATGTCAGAGCTGATTTTTCAGCTCGCTAAACTACCTAGTGGGGAATGTGCGAGCGATATAGAAAGAAAAGGACGAAATTAGATATAAGTTTGACTATTATTTATGTGTGTCTGTTTGCCTGTGGCATCGTAACTACTAAATGGATGGACCGATTTTGATATACTTTTTTTTATTTTTATTCAAAGATGACGAGATCGCAATAATTCGTCATCAGTCCATTCACTGTTTGACTATTCAAGTCCTAGTTAAAAAAGTAATTTTGCTTTTCTGACTAAAAAAACACGAAAAGACAAGATTCATCCAATTTATTGCAATAGATCAGAAATTATACGCAAACATAATATTATATTTGAGAGACCGAGAATCAGATTTTTACTTCTACCCTCAAACTATACATAATATGATGAAAACGAAACCAGAAATATTTAGAGAATTTCACGAGTTTGTACAACAGAGTTAATTTACAGTCATCGTTCGCACTTCGTAATATTCATTATTCAGTAATTAAATTTTTTGTTGGTTTGTTTTTTGTTTTTAAGCTTAGGTAATCCAAATTGATTCATTTAAAACTACAATTTTTATTATTTTAAAATATAGGATGTTTTTCATTTTGCCCGTGTTAGTTTATATTATTTATATTTACAATATTACTAATATAGAACGATATTAACATCGTTTAGTTTTGATCATAATATTATAGTTAGAGAGGGTAGACAATAAAAACCGATAAAAGTAGTATTTGAAAAATATACGTTCGCGTGAATCGCAGTTATACCTATAACACTAAAGAATTCGATATTCTAATGTATGTGTGATTTTTAAATAACCGTCCATAATAATACCCGTCAACATATCACCTCTATTATTTATAGAATTCATTATTGTACTTATTGCAATGTAATGAAATTTTGACCAGCCTTTTCTGAAACACAAAGTTAACGTTTGCATTATAATGAAATAAACAATGGTACATGCTACTGAAATTTGTCGCGTATTCATAATTATGAATTTAAGTGTGTATACTATTCACTGAAATACTGCTGTTTACTTCATTATGAAAATAATGTATTCATAATTTTGAAACATTTTGCTGGTTACATCGCTTTGAATGCAATAAGGTGACGATATTTTTGAAAAATAAAGGTAGACATATTTTTGCAAATTTGTAGATGTATCCATGTTAGTGAAGCCGACTGTACATACCAAAATCCCGGGAAATCCCGGTTCCTTTATCAGTACCGAAAATCCCGGATCACAAAAATCGTAGGTATTTAAAATTATTAAGGATACTCAGCACGACTAGATCTTATTTTTTTTTATAATTACTTAATTAAGAAATTATATTTTAAAGAAAATATACTACTATGAATATAAAATTATTTTATTAATTCAATAAGTATAAGTGAGAAATAAAAAAATATTTGTCCTCTTAAATAAAATTTGTTCGAATTATCAAAATTAGGCCGGCGGCTTGTCAAGCAAGGTGATACTGGACCACGTGACACGTGCCCCCCGCCCGCACCCGTGCTTGCTCAGACTCGCGAATAAGTTTGTTTTATCAATAACTTTAAAACCCGTGGATGAAAATGGCACAAATTTTCAAATGTGATTTGTAACGACTTAGTAGTCAGAAAGGCGTAAACTCTATTAACTTTAATTTTCTTTTGCAGCTTCTACCAGCTGTTTAATTAAAAAAACCTCATTATCTTTAAATCCCGTGGATGAATGTGACACAAAACTTGTACAGCAATAGAGGTCAATCTTATAAACCGTGTAACACCAATTTTACAAATTGTAATTTTTTTTTTGGGCTGATTAGGCGATGTTCTAGGTCTTAGATAATTACTCGAAAACCCGTGGATGGATCTGACACAAAATACATCTATAGATCAGTTACTACCTCAATAACATAACAAAGGTTAAATTTTCAACTATAATTTTCTTTTCGACCGACAGCGACCAAAAAGACAAATACCTAAATATCTACTGACGCAATAGTCCAAAATGACACAAAATCAGATTTTAGGCTCAGCAAATGGTCCCGAAACTATATGCCAAAAATAAAAAACTTTAGAGTTTTTGAAACCTAAAAACCTATTCCGACGGGTCTAAGAGACTGACCGTGTTTGAAGATCTGCTTGTGGTCGCGGAAGGTCTTCTCGCACAGCGTGCAGCGGTAGGGGCGGTGGTCGCGCGCCCAGTGCCGCTTCCAGTGCGGCGCCCACGAGCTGGCCTTCTCCACCGTCTGCAAGGTCAGGGGTAATATGAGTCGTATAGAATCAAAAACATATGTAACTTAATGTACCGTAGGTTCTTGATGGAAATACATAAATAAAAAAAATAAAAAAAAAAGCCATTTATTCAATTTCTCTTTGTTACAATTTAGTGTTAGTATTATATTTACACTTTATTAAATTATGTTAGTTAGTAATATTTTAGATTATTCTGGAAAATTGACCCCTTGTGGGTATAGGCCTCCCCCAACAAATATGAAAATACATATTATTATATAGTAATAATACACTAAATACTTGCACTTTTTCTTTACTTAATTAGTTATTTTACAAATTATTTCTTATAATATGAGACCGATTTCGACATAGTCATCATCCGGTGTAGATAGATCAACCTATTTTACATTTTTTTTTTGTCAGATTGCTGTTTTTGATTATATATCTACACTATAATATAATAATAAAGAGGAAAGATTTGTATTTTTGTATGTAACGACTGAACTCAAAAAGTACTGGGCCGATTTTAATAATTCTTTTTTAATTAGAAAGCTACATTATCACTGAGTAACATAGGCTATATAAAAATCAATTGCTGTTCGTCAGTCTCGCTAAAACTCGAGATCAGCTGAACTGATTCGGCTATTTTTGGTCTTGAAATATTCGTGGAAGTCCCGGGAAGCTTTACACGGTTTCCATGCTCAACGAAGTGGGCACGGGTCAGAAGGTGTTCCTATAACTCCATTCCAACCAACTACCTCCTGCCTTTGGGATTATATGAGACAGGATAAGAGCTCAAAAGATGATTACCTCCTTAGTCCTTACCTTTAAGACCCTTATGCAAATCTCTACCTAATATACTGTTCGGGGTTGGGGTTGAAGATTAAGATAAACTAAGAGTCAGTCTGAGTCAGCACAGATTAGGATAATTATGACTAAATAAAGTATGGGGGGTATATCACGTCAAGCGGGCCAAAAAAATTAAGTCAGATCTTGGATATTGTTCATAATTTGATCAATTTCACTTCCATAGGACCTGAATAAATGTACGTCCTTATTTTTCTTTTTTTATGCCTAGTTAGGAATTTATGCGCCCTCAAAGAATCATCAAAATTTGAAAAGATGATTTTTCGAAAGCTATTAATGATGGTAATCAGATGGAATAAAGAACAAGTAAATATTGTGTGTTTGAGTATTTTAATTGATTTTCTAGATTCTTTTTATTTGCCCTGTTGATGAGGTGAGATATGCTGAGCCACGCGCGCGGTAGGATGTCGCGACATGAACTATTTTATTACATTACATTATAATAAATAAAGAAGTTTACCGAATTGCAGCATAGCGTTATTAACCCTAAATCTAGGTAACACGTGTTGTATGGGTGATGACCCGAACATGTACACAGACTGGGGCTTCCCTCTGATGGAAAACCAGCCTTGGCAACTGATCTATATATCAGTAGCAAAAATACCTATAAGTGCAAAAACTTTAGGCACAGTTTAACGAGAATTGTGTAATTAAAAGATAGTAAAATTTGGCATACTAATTATAGTTTAAATTGGGATTCTTGTATGAAAAATGTTAATATTTCATAAAATTTATAATTATAACTGCACTGACATACCAAACCATTGATTCTTACAAGAACTTTGGCAATACAAACTACAAGCCCTTTTTAATTACATAATAAAAAGGACTTGTACTGATTTTTGTTTTTGTTTTTATTTAAACTATTTGCATGCGCAATATTGTGTCAAGCTGTAAACCTAGATTTCAATACAGAAAAACAGTATTAACATAAGATAATACACCTTTTACCTTTTTACACCTTGTACAGCGGTAGGGGGGTTCATCAGGTAGAGGAGGCGCTGGTGGTGGTTCCTTTTGTAACTCTGCTTTGCTTACGTGGACCCTGAAAAATACAATATTCTTGTCAATCAATGTTATAATATTCATGACAAAAAATGTTTCCAAAGGTTTGTTTGACAATTGTATAGAACATCACAGCGTTTCCCAATTGCCGGGTCGCGACCCGGTACCGGGCCATCAAAATAAAATACCGGGTCGGAACATTCCCGCCTTGTTTTAAAAATAATACCTACCTATATAATCAACATTCAACATTGAAGAAACAGTCATAAGCCATTTGAAATCATCTCATTATTTTTCCTTACAATTCGACGATAGTACAGACATATCCGATAATGCCAATCTGATATGTATTGTAAAGTATTAAAAATACATTTCTACTATTAATAAATGTGAATAATTTAATCTAATTAGTATTAATTAATTATTAAAATATAATATATATTTTAATCTAATGAAACCGGCTTAAATTTAAAATTAGATGGGGCATGAAAAGACAGGGTGAAAAATACCAGGTCATGGTAAAACAATGATTGGGAAACACTGGTATAGAACATTTTTGGAGATGCATTATGTGTGCATAGCTCATAGACAGTCTGCAACAGTACATTATTATTCATTAACAGGACACGAGAACAGAAAGAAAATGTTTCTAAAATCCAACCGAATAAAAGCTACATATTATGTAGCTTTTATTCGGTTGGATTTTAGAAATATACATGTCTTTTAAAATAATTGTGTTATATTATAATTATGATTTGTTAGCACACACAAGTGATAATATAATATACAATGTTGCTAACTTTCTCTGATGTGTTGGAAAATCCACATTTACAAAAAAAACCAGCCACATTGTATAAGTTATCAGCATAAATATTTTTATTAATAAGGTGGTTTGTTATTTTCCCTGTACCACTATTTTTATACAATAATTATTGTTTACACATTGAAAAGCCAAAACTTACTTGTAATGATTAAGCATGTCTATTTTGTTATCCATTTGTACAAAACATATGCAGCAGTAGTATATACTTTGACCTATATCATCTAAAGCATTTAAATCTAAGCCCAGATCCTGTGGCTTAACCTCATACAGCTCATGTTTCACTACATTAAGATTAACTTGACCGTCACTTTGTAAAATATTTACATCATTTTCTGCCAACAGCTTTCCAGAAAAACCTCTTGTCCAATCATCTGCTGGTTTCTTATTTCTTTTCTTTACTGCGGTAATACCATTTGCTATAGACTTGTTCTCAGGTTTTTGCAGCTGTTTATTAATTTTGATATTACTTAAAACCTCATCTTCACTGTTCACACTGTCTGAATCTAAATCTGGCATAAAATCATCATCTGATATTTCTTCTTTCACAGCAGAGAGGCCAGGTTGTTTAGGTTCTTCTTTAATACTGAGACATGTGAGCAGGTTACCTTTCTCCTCTGCTGTCTGCGTAGTCTTATCACACTTCAACAATGGAGAATTTGTGTCTCTTTTAATAATGGTAAGATCTATGGAGTCTGTTGGTTGTTTCTTGTCATATTTAAATACTAATTTTAACCTGGAATTTCAAGTACAAAATATTTAATAAGTTGCTACTAGTTCAATACAAGCCCTTAAGATTTAATCAGCTAATAATTTAATACATATGAAATGGCAAATGTAAGTTATTAAAGAAGATAGTAGGGAATGTAAATTAATATTGAACATAGAAACTTATTTAGGTAAGAGTATTTTAAATGTGTTAATGTAATATATTTGCCTCTCTTTTGACTAGTATCAATAGTAATCAATTTAGCTTACCTGTTTTGTGCTTCAATTGCTTCGTTGCAAAATTGATAGAAGTCGTTCACTTTACAACTACATTTGTCGCATACTCGCTGTGGTAAGTGATCTCCTTTATGTAGCTGAGAATTACACAAAAAGATAATGTTATTAATTTATTCTATCCGTAAATTAATCAAAACCGAAAAGTTTACTACTCTACCTTGATTGGTAAATATAGAGACATTTTTATGAATAGCGCATTCTCTTCGTCGAAAATATGGTTATTAACAAACTTCGTTGAGCAACAGAGGCGACAAATTTCTTCCATATTTTAATTATATCTAAAATCATAAATAAATAATGTGACCACGACGCTGTGTTTATCCCCGACGAATATGACAGATAGACGATAAATTCTGACTTCAGACTTCAGCCATTTGTCAATATTGACTTTTTTCTGTAATGTTGCCAGCGTAACGTATCAAAGAGTTGTGCATGACGAAAGACCCAGAATTTTAGACAAATGTATAAGTTCTACCCATAGGTTAGAAGAGTTTAGCAGACAGGAGGGTGGGCGGAGAAGGCAGGCGCGACAAGGGCCTGCGCCAAACTTTTGATTAATGAACGCAACATTTGTAAAGTTAACTTACCCGAGTTTAATTTGAAATATTCAAAACATCGTAAACTTGACTTTCACATTCGTCCTTTTTAACTATTATGTTATGTTGTTTTAACAGGTGATAAAATTGTTTCCCTCGAGTTATTAAACGATAAAGGTGATTTACATTTTTAATGCCCTTTTAGGAAATAGTTTGTCTATATATTTCCCTCCGACTATAATAATTATCACCTAGTTATATCAGAGTAATATCGCTAATGAGTTGCTGATCCTACTTAGGCTGCAAATTACGTAACAATCACTGCTCTTAAAACAGTACAATATATTGATATGTTAAATTTTAATCTGCTTTAGTAGTAGTTACTTAACGAGGAACGACATTAGAAAATAAAATAACACTAGGACTTAGCCGGTATTTTCAGAAAAATGTATTGTACCTATGAGAAAATAAAAACTTTCCATTCAAAGATAATTGTAACGCATAGAAAAGTGAATAAGTAATAATTTTTGTTTTCAAACCATTAAGTAAATCCTGAATTTGTATCCAGTACCTATTTACTTAATGGTTAACTTTTTAGTTATTTTTTTAACTCTGCCACAAGTCACGTCATCAGCATTCGTACTTGCTTTTATCTCGTTTTTTCCACGTTATTTGCTGAAGGCGCACGATAAAGATAACTTTATCGCTTCGCCTGTTTATCGCGGCCAATCTTAAAACACCTCGCTTCAGGAAGTTATAACAGTCTACGACTCTAAAATACTTAACAACACTTAATTTTTCCTCTTGGTCCTTCTATGATTCTTCTAATATTCTCCTAGATATAAAGTTAAAAAGGGTTAAATGCTCATATTAAGTTAACACTTTTTATATTATTACTTAATTACGACTAGGTAATTGCTAAAATATATCGATCTCTGTACAGACGTGTATTTACCTACTAAGATTTAAAAAAACTTGATTGAGAACGAGAACGAATCGAGAACTTGAGAAGTCCAAAACAATATGAACAATAAAATATTTGCAAGTTGCAAGAGCTACTAAAGTTGTGTTTCAATCACGTCGACCTGAATTTTCTGGTAATCCATTTAATATCGTTTTTAACTGTACCCGTTTCGTGTGAATCGTGAAAACATTATCTGGACCCATTTGATAAGCCGAAATATAGGCGCAGGTGGGGCCGATAACTTCATGCCATGTTATATTTTATTGACTATTGACTCATATTTGATGTATATTTATAGTAACTATTTCTGGCTTTTGGTTTGAAGAATAGAGCCGTTGGAACGTTCCGACTAATAAGCTATGTCTAATCCTTCAAAGTCACTATTCCTGTTCTATGGTTGTTCCAGAATGAATTATTATTATTAAGGGTATATCTGATAGTCGCACGTCATTGTTATTATGAGATAATCTACTAGTTTATAGCAAAAGTCAAAAAATCTCAATAATGTACCAGGAGTTAAGTAGCTATACCAGTAAAATTACAATATAGGTAACCGATAATATTAATAATCTGGTCAACGAAGATACTTGTTTTTCGTTTAATTAAAAAATATACGTTAAATGGAATGGTTGGGTAGGATGTGGAATGGATCGATGCATTTACCGCTGCGTCAGATGCTTCGACATGGCGTGGGTGAAGCGAGCATGGTCAGGGATGGCTCGCAAAACTGCGGTAAAATGTCTTTTAAGTTTGAAAATGATTTACGTTGTATATAGGTAAATGTTTTTTAACGCTATTTAGCTCAGTTTTTCCACAGTCAAATTAAAAATATCTACTCATCTCTACATTTATCATTAACTACCCGCTTTGTCCGTAGCTCCATGCTCGTAAATATATACTATCCCACGGGAATAGTATAATTGTCCTGGATAAATTGTGTGCTTTAGAGTATTTTTTGCTTCAGGGATCATCCTTCATCACAGTCTTTTACATTTACCATAGTAATAGGATTAGTTATCTATCGCATTGTCATTGATGACCATTCTATGAGTTATGATTTTAAATTTGCTTACTTTTAGAAAAACTTTAGTGGGACTATATGCATGCAGACGTATTTAGTGGACGGTGGAAAATGATTATGGTGATAAATTATCATAGTATATTAGAGATTTTACAAAGATATCTATACTGATATTACTCTTATAAGCCTCAAAAAAGTAAAAAATTAAACAGATTAAATGTATAAAATACAAACAATCTTTAAAAAGTCTTGGTAGAGTTAGAAAACTCTTCAACAAATTACTAAATAAAATTATTAATTATTGTTAGCCACGGCATTACAGTAATTAAATAGTTACCAAATTTATTTGATCCGACAATACACGCGAAATTACAAAAATAATTTCAGGCGGCCCCATATAATAATTCACAAATAACTATTACTCGCCGAAGTACATTTTATCTACATCTTGTGTGCAATCATTCTGCTATCATTGTAATTATTGTTATCTGTTTACTACAGAATTAATTGATTATTCTTATCAATTTCAATTATGGGACACCCGTGGGTTTCTAAAGGTTTTAGAAAGTAAGAACCTACCTATAAGATAATAATTAATGTGGTTGGTGCATTTTCATTCTAAGTAGCGTACTTATTCAATTAGTATTTTTGTTTTAAGTTACTGCAATACTACAGTGCATACTCAAATTGTGAATGAAAAACAACAAATACGTAGTAATAACAGGGGTAATTCCCTATTTACATAATACCCCTATTTATAAAATAACTACATTTAGTTTACACTGGGAAAGTAGTATTTTTTGAAAAATAGAAAAAAACACCTCATATTTTAAGTTGTTTTATGTATACGACATACTCCTTATGTCAAATACTAGCTGACCCGTGCCCACTTCGTTGAGTATAGAAACCGTTTAAACCTTCCCTGGACTTCCACGAACATTTCAAGACCAAAAATAGCCGAATCGGTTTAGCTGTCCTTGAGTTTTAGCGAGACTAACGAACAGCAATTCATTTTTATATATATGATACAGACTGGGGCTGATGATAACGATATAGAGCTGTACTGAATTTGTTAAATGCTCTACATTTTCAAAGCTGGATTACCTAAAAAATGGAAGAGATTTTCGAGAACATTCTTCCAAGCTATAACTATAGTTACGTGACGTAGCGTCCTGTGGGACGCAATTAGAGCCAAACTTGCTCAAGGCCCTTTGTCTCGCTCTCGGAGCCGCAGGACTAATCGATACCTCACTAGGACGCTCTGCAACTGACGTGGCTCGTACGTTGTGTTGCTAATATTCACACATTTTATATTATTTACGGCTGTTTTCTGAAAATCTGCCTTATTTTTTACAATTTTATATCGACGTGTAGGCTATAGAGATAGATGAGCTTCAATCAAAATCTGAGACATTTAATTCTATACTAAAAACTTAAATATATAATAATAATTTACAAAATACATACACAATATAAAATATATCGTTTTACTAATTAAGCTCTAATTTAGATAATAGATGATAATAGAAAATATACACCTACATTAGCGTAATGTCCTAACCAGAAATTTATGACTACCCAAGGGTTATACGGTATACACTAGATCGTTGACTGTACACCTGAGTTATCGCAATTTGCAGGTTTGGTTTAATTTAGTTTGTATTATCCTTTACTTGTAAATTACAATTTACAAGTAAAGGATATTCTACTGAGTGACGCTAGACAAATATCATACACGTTATTAATTTAACTTATAATTCCCCAGCCGACTCTACATTACAGAGGTATTAATTCATTTTTATGACACTAACTAGGTTATATTAATTTTAGTGCCTAAATATTTTTAATGTTGCTACATTCATAGTGTCCTAATTTTTTGCAGGTTTCATCTGACCCACTTAACTGGGTCTAATTTTAGAGGTACCGCGGCAAACATGATAAACCATTTTAGCTAAAAAAGTTACATTTTTAAAACTTCATGCGAAAATACTCGAAAGAAATTACCACGGAAATGTTAAGGGGTAGAGTATTAAAAAAATAAAAGAAAAATTCAACAATGATTTAGAAAAAAAAGTAGTGTTACTGTATTTGTGACAAGATACATTAGTGCTATAAATATTTATAACATTAAGGCCGTGTTTCACCAAGCAATGTTAAAGTTAACGTCATGTTAAAATATCATGCCATCTCATTCATTGACAGGAAATTCGAGAGGGATAACATGATATTTAACATGGCGTTAACTTTAACATTGCTTGGTGAAACACGCCCTTACTGTAGCTGATACAGTAATAAATGTTCTTAATTTTTATTCGCAGCATTTTTCTTATTCTGTGTAAGTAGTTAGGTACTATATACTAAAATATAGTTTCCACATTCTCAATTTGAGAGTCAGCCACCCATTGCGAACAGATGCGCGAAACTAGACAGATACATACTACATGTGGTTATATACTGCGAGCACTATGTGAGAGGACACGGCTTAGATGGGTTTTTAGACGCTTATATCGAACATTCTAGACCAAACTGCTTTATGACAATATTATGTTAGAACAAGCTTTGTAGAACAACATTGTATGTATCATCATCATAATCATGAATATGTTTTTACATAAAGAAAATTAAACATTTTAAGTAACTCCCGGATAGTTGAGCAATGATTTAACTGATGATTACGTATTATAGTTAAGGACACTTTCAATGACGTCAGCTTAAAAACAAGATCAGAATTGGTTGACTCGTTTGTGAGTTACATGACTGAGAACTAGATGACACTCATACAAACACAGACACGACAAACTTATAACACGCCTCTGTTTTCATCAGGGGTTACAAAGTGAACCATCACACATACATCACATACCTATACAACAACCAATTTTTTGTTGTGTATGTTCTTTATTAATATAAATGTATTTTTGTTCTAATAAAAGGTCTATTCTGTATTCAAACTGGATAAAAACTTTAATAGGTACTAATCTATTTTCCTTCCTCATACTCTATAACATATTATTGAGTAGGATCCATTGACTTTATTCTTCTACTACTTCCATGGTTGTTAACGTATAGCTCATTTGAATATTAGCTTCAAATAATAAAAATGAAAATATTGCATTGGTTGCTTTATAATTAGCAATATCTGTATTCTGTACCTCAATATAATAATTATGTAACTTCAATGTAAGTATAATTTTAACATAACCCAAATCCCATATTACATAATATAATGAACGAGTTAAAAAAATACATGTACGATCTCTCTTCTTCAGTGATAGGTAAGTGCCTCGGCACATTAGCCGAATACTAGAATTAATTTATTTCGTGGATAGATTTTGAGTTTTCAATTTCTGACAAAAATGTAAATAACCAGGAACTAAGAAAGTATGAGTGTGAACTGTGAAGGCGGAAGGTCAAAATCCTCTATTAACAAATTACTCTAATCTATGGTCAAAATTCTACAGCTTTCCAAATTCCTGACCTTAATAATATAATTCTCTCATAGTATAGGTTATAATATAGACTAATAAGAATCTAAAATATTTTAATAAGTATATAAGTACAACATAAAAGTATTAAAACATATACCTATTTAGTTTTGTAGTTATTTGGTGGTACGGGTCTAATATTATGATTTAATTGTGAAAACATTCAACTCCTACTGAAAGAGCTGTGGGGACTCACGCGGACAAAAATCGATTAGCGACCCAGCATTCTTTAAAACGAATATTCGGTAGCTTCGTCTATATTCTGTGTTATGTTATGACATACATTATTATGACTTTAATACATTTAATATAGTATATTAACTAATTGTGTTTTATTGGAACTAATACAATAATCTATACGGTAGGTAAACTAATATTTCTTAATTTTTATTTATTTTATTTTTAACCTCTATATTTTTGACTCCCTGTAATCAATATTTCAAACTATTATAAGCTTTACATAATCCTAAACTTAGACATGTCTTGTATTTTCGGGAATAGTGGATTCATTGTATCAAACAAGCATAAATGGTTTTTCATCGTGGATTAATCGATATAGCGAATATGTTAATAAAAATTTACTTCGTCTGCTAGACACACGTGGATTCCCCAGACCTTGAAACATTTAAACAAGATGAAAATCGATACTTGGAAGTCAACTTCACTTAAACGCCACACACGCCTGAACTCTGGCTTAACTTTAACCCACATAACAAAGTTCAATGTAAACACAATACAGAAGTTTCCGAAGTTCCAGTTCATGGTCGCGGGGCCGCGCTTCCCCCCGCGAATATCCACCCCCTCCCAGGGCCCTGTCGCCTCCTCATAACTCATTCTCCCCGAGACAAAGTCTGCTAAAATACGCTCTGTTTATTTTCATCGTCGTAAGAATAAAATCCGCCATTCAAACGTGTGGTATTAAAAAATGAAATGCTTTTATCTATATAATTCTGTTATGCTGTTTGTAATATAAGCGTACGCTGCAGTCAAAAACAAACTAAAAAGTAGCATAATTATTTAAAAAAACTTCGCTTGTTTGATATCTATCGAAGATCCATGCATTTGAAGTCTGAAAGTAGCTCTAGCCAAAGGCTTGCTTATAAACTTCATTACGGACTGACGACAGAAAGGAGTGATCCCCTGTCGCTGTACAAAGTAAAATAACAAAGGGTTCAGAAAAGGGTTACGGGCGACGCCGACGTTCTCCAATCCGTAAAGATCGATTATAGTGCCTGCAAAGTCTGCGTAAAATGGCTGAAACACGACCCCTGAGAATGAACCTATTTTGAAATTGGATTTTGGATCAATTATTCATTGCTAAGTAGACACTGTGTAGAACAGAAGCAACAAAACTTGCACAACAATAATTGCAAATGATTCTAGTTGCCTTTTAAGTACTGCAAAATAGTCATAGTTTCGGAGATTTCCTAGCAAAAATGACAAAAATCATACATCTCATTCCACGTTAGCAATAACCTATGTTGAGCATTTAGTATGTTATCATGTATTCTGTGTAATTATAGCCCGCATGCGTAAATAAGTAGGTTCGTTTTCACAATTGTATAATGTATATCCCCAGGGCTTCCAGTTTAAACGAATCTCGCAGCGCCAGCGGCCAGCTTTTGTACTTCTTTTACCTAACGATAGTAATGAGCTTGCTTTGTGGTGTTAACCAGATGTAGGACTCGTTTAAATAAACAGACTCGAACAAATTAAGTCTACAAAAGAGACGTACGTAGGGTCCGTTTAGTACCTTAATATGTATGATTGTTGTGTTTTGTCTTAGATGTTCTCTTATCTCTGTAATAATTAAATTTTAAGTTTTAACAAAAATATGGTCATGAGGAATATAATATTATAATTGGCCAACATGATTATTCACTTGTAACAAAAATAACCCATAAAATTAAATTTGGAGCAACGTCACCCGTTTGCTGATACTACGCTCACCTAAAATAGGTTTTGATAGTACGTGGAAGAATTTCGACATGGCAGATAAGACGGAGCCCGTATCAAACGGTGTCATTTGATAAGACGCTAGGTACACGTCTTTTCACGTTTCTGGAGCATTTATAGACAGGTATACAGGTGTATGTATGTAGGTGTATAACTAACAGTTTATTATATCCTAAATGAATATCTTCAGAAATTGGTGTATATAATGTAGTTAGTTATTTACATTTGTTTATTAAAAAATCTCTTTTGTTAGGTTTGATAAAATATTTATGTTTAATCAATAATTTACTCGTACTTATTACGATGGTTAAATTATTTCTCTACTCTCTTTATTCTACTCACTGTTATATTAGACGTACCCAATATATTTAAAATCGATCTAGCTTTATTTCTCCTTGACTTTAGACAATAATTTGGAAGTATCAGGGTGATCGAATCGTACCTACCGTCTCGTACAATAAGTACAATAGTCCAACGTCATAGCAAAAGTTGCTAAATATCTAGGAATAAAGTATAAGCTTTCTATGTAAATATCCCGTCACAGCCTACTAGATTTCTCAGGAGACTTAGATTACTATTTTTGATATTTTATGGTGTGGTAGTGTTAGGTAAGTGACATACAATTAACAATAATAAGGTTATACCATCATATAATCGATAGATAGATAGGTCGCTTTTGCCCGAAGTGGCTTATTATGGATTGACACTTAAAACCAGATGACCAGCAGTCCTTAAAATTTTAATAAATTCAGTCTAACCAACCCACCAAGCGTAGCGCCCCATACTTTGTGGACGCCATAACTGCTTCAGTTATGAAGGTGACGTACATAACTGCTTCAGTTATGAAGGTGAATTACGACGACTGTCTAAAATTCGTAACCCAGCAGAACCCTAATTTGTGTTGTACATTGCATTGAGAAAAATCGCACAAATCTGTACCATAGCTCAGATAATTTTTTTTATAAAAGTAAAATATTTACCTAGAATTTAGACAAAAAAAATATTAAAAAGTCTACATTACATATTATATAGCTGCTAAATTTGTTGTTTTTAAACGATGTAATAGATTACGTTTAATGAGAAAATAGAGTGAATTTATCTTTTTGAAGAGATACAACGGGTATAACTTATATCTCCTGTAAACAAGTATTCACTGTGGTGTAGATAGCGGCTCGGTGATGAGGCCTCGGCTGCGTGGCGAAGCCCTAAGTGTACCGTATACCTCACCTAGATATCGATATATTGCCGATTGGTGGATTGAAGTGTTTACGAAGGTGATATCACCCAAACAGACCAATGGATATCCTTTTTCAACTAATCTTATCATTATCAGGGTGGACTTTCGTACCTCGTGTCGATTCCCTGATATCATATCAATAGATTAAATCGAGTGTATAAATATGGGACCATCAATCGATCGGGCCTCTATCGGAGTTCGCTGTGATTGTACTACTAAGTGTCCACCATGGTCATCGTATCGGTAACTACTGTGAATTTTTAAAATCGTGAATATGTGTGCCGTGGCTTTCGGTATCGACCACTTCGGTATGCCAAAAATGAGAACATAGTTTTGAAATAGTGTCTCTAAAAACAGAAATATTACGTAACAGCATATGGTGTAAAGTAGCACATGTGTGTATGTCCCATGAGAATCGACCATTTACGTAATATATTTTATCCTCGTTAAACAGCTAGTACTAAGTACATTTGATAAAATATTGTGTAGGATTGTTGACGCGTTGGGGAAAAGTGGCGCGCTTATCAAAACGTTAACCGCACCTTTTCATGCGGTGATAGTGCGTCATGCGTCTCCATATCGCGCACACCGATTGTCATGGCATAATTTTAGTTCATGTCATTAAATTTTGTTTCATTTTCCAGAGCGAGCATCGGAGTGTTAAAGGCTTCATGTCTGAGTTGGACAGGGGATCTTGACAGTTTGATGTAGTATGCTGCCAGATCTATCTTTCCAGCTCACTCGTGGAGCCCTTCGCGACTAAGCTTCGGTTATGAATCGACGAGAGTGTTTGAAAAAAGCGTGGCGGATTAAGTGGAGGTGTGATCTCTTCACTTTTTTTGCTTAAAGTGAGATTCAACTCCTCCAACTTAACCCCGACTCGCATAATCGTCGGTTACTTCGAAGACCTTGGTACATCAACAAGACAACGTACATCATTTTGTTATATTAATATGTAAAATGTTTTATTTTATTATTGTATTTTTTTTATATTATGTTATTTTAATATGAATAAATATTATTGTAATACTCACAAGTCGTTATTATTTAAATCTAGCATGAGAAATATAATAATATTTCAACTTAAATAAAACAAGGAGGTTATAACATTGCCTATGACTCTACCAATAAATACTCTACACAAGACAACTACTTTTGAATATTGCCGCGCTCAAATTAGAGGGCGCTAGAGTGCTTTGCGCATGACACGCGGGTGTACATTATGAAAGACCCACCACGCTGACTAGTCCGAAGTGCATCACAAATCACAGAAAAAAAATCACAACACCCAAACAAAAAAATGGCCAAAAAAGTGTTGGTAACACCGGTGCGCTAAAAAAGCTTGCAAACTTCACGCACATAACCTGCGCTGGACATCGACTCGTCCGTATCTAACTCTGGGAAAATGTATATTGATTTTTCAAAGAAAAGTCAACCGATGTAACAAAACACCGTTCGCGGAGTGTTTATACGCGAATAAAAGAGAATCGGTCGATGTGTAGTGTCGTCAAGATGGTGCGACAGTGTATTGCGGTGTGTTCCGAGTGAGATTGGAGAGAGTGTCGCGTCGCTCGGCCGTCGGCCCGGAGCCCGGCCGTGGCCAGGGCCTGGGCGCGCCATGGACGCCGCCGCCGACCCGCTGCGATCGGTCAGGCCGTGAGTATCGTGTCTGTGACATCCTCATACTCTGCCATAGTTCGTGTATTGTGTTCGTTTAGCTCGCTCGCCTATAATATTACGGTGCATTATTTTGTTCCCCGTGAGCCTATCCCGAATTGCGAAACGTTCGGTTTCTCGGTGTAGCGCGGAATCGACATTCTCTCGGTCGTGTGGCGTCACGGCCTCCGCCGTGTTGCGCCATTTCGGAGCGGCCGGATCGTCCGCGAGAGCGAGGCGAGTCGAGGACACGGCGACGTCGTAGCCGAGGCAGGGCGGCAGGGCGCCGCTGATAGCGATCTTGCAGCGCGGCGCCCGAGCGTGACCGCTCCGCCTGCGACTCGTGTGTGCGAGCCGAGCTCAGAGTCGTCCGTGCCACCCGCTACAGAGTATGAATGACTCGCGAGCCGCATCGTTAATTAGAATCGTGTTTACTGTTTTTGCGGGTCGCACGGAACCTGTCGGGCCACCTTTTGTGTCGGTAGGACACGGGCCCTGTCGGCTGGCGCTCGCACGGGACTCGCCTGGCGCTCACGACTCACGAGACCGAGTGAATAATGGCTAGGTACATATATGTCGTGCACCACACAACACATACCTACCTAACGTACGCGCCTACCTATCTATAGAACGGCGAAGGCTGCGACTACGTACCTACTGAACAAAGAATTTTGCTCACAAATCCATACAGACAACTCCAAAACAGCCAGTTTTCAGTTCGCGTTCGAAATGTGTGCGTATCTCGCGTATTGTTTGTATTCGCGATATAATTAATGTGTTTGAAAACATCTGTGCTTGTCAATTGTTACATTCGAGTGTGCATTTTGAGGTTAGGCCGTGATTTATACAAAAAAGTGAATTTTGGGATGCAGTGAGACTTTAGAAAAACAAACACCTGGCAATACATTATTAGTCTATATTTTTCAGTGAACTAAACAATAGAGTTTATATAAGTGCTAAACCATTTTCATGAAAGTGTTGAATTTGTGCTCTTGTTGTATGGAGCCTTGTATTAGCCAGAGTAACTGCTACATTTGCCAATTCAGTAATACTAATTTAAAAAAGTGATAAAGATAGTTGAGTGAAAGTTGTGTATGACTATTATAGTCCATGTGAAGAAACCCAGCTCCATGCTCAGGTCTGTAGCATATTTTAGAATACCTAACATTTTATGGTGAACAACCAATTTACTGAAATACTCGACCCTTTCAATATAACTTTCCGATACATCAGTACATTTAATTTTATCTGTTGCAATGTAATATCTATGACACTCATTCATTTGCCAATATTTTTAGTAATATTAAACTTTGGGGTATTTTACTTTCTGTGTTTGTGAAATGTAAATTACACAGTTGCTGCGGGTGAATACTGTGCACATGATGTGTTTCAAGTTTATATAGATTTTAAAATCTTTGATAATCCTTGTATTACTATATTCCACCTAAAATATCACTTCCTCATATCTTGATTATCTTACTTTCAACTAATACTAATAATAATTTGAAAATATTAATATAGACATGCTACATGATAAAGTATAAATAATGAGAATAGTTTCTTAAATTTTTATCATTTACATAAAATAAATCTGATCAATGAATTTTATACACATAAGAATACTTAAACCATTTTATTTTTACTAATCTTTATAGCCTAACATAAATGTTTACAGTAAAATATTAATTTGACAGCTGTTTATTATGATTACAGTTAACATTGATCATAAACTAAATTTAATTATCATTAAAGTGTTATATTTGTACTAAAAACATAATAAATATTTGATGAACATCATTTATAATACTCTCTTTAGATTCAATTTAGGTAATTTTCTTCAAAACAAAAAGTGTACATTGGCACAAATTGATTTGTCATTTATAATATTGCATGGTAATTACAAAATAGGTGACATTTAAATCTGTAGCATTACAGTGTTCTGTTGTGTTTTTGTTTACAAAATAACGTTATATAGGTACTACAGATGTGAATTTGAACAGAATATAAAATTATTTAATTTTTAAAGATTGTTGGGATGCAAGTATGTGCTGTACCCTATTAATAATCTTGAATCATACTATTTGAGATTACTTCACTATATTATATTATGCAAATGTTGCTGAAAACTACTTTGGCATTAACAAGCATAGGAACTGTCTTGGTCGGAGTTCTCCCTTTTGGCTCACTCTATTCCTTAAAGTAGGTACATTCTTTATTAACAAAAGTAATAAGTCAGCTCGTAACTTGATGTGGCCTTCTTATTCAACTTAAGCTGTCAACCATTTGAAATACTTAATCTAGGATTTTATATTCTTACAAGCATACTATTTGCAAATAAATATATAATTATAACATTTACTATTCCTAACACTATACTTTTTTATAAATAAGTGGACATTTAAAAGAGACAATTATTTAAGGTAATGTTTATTGTGCAATGAGTTTAGTATCATTAAAGAAGAAGAATTATAACCTGAGCTGTATTATACGGTAACAACAATGCCCAGTATCTTTATTTACTACACTTAGAGGATACTGAATCAGAATGCACTTTATGATATTAAATTTATATTACAAACCTTAAATATATCTAGGTTCTAGCACAAGTATAATAATTAATTTTAAGTTGTTGAGAAACTAATCAATTTTGCTGTACAACTTTATGTTGTTTGATTAAATTTACCATGGATTTTAATTACCATTCGCTTGATGAGTGCATGTGTACACTCAAATGTGGTAATGCAATTGAAAATATTTTCAAATCTGTCATTTATAGGTGTAAAAAGTTATATCTGCCCACTACGTAATATGAAAGGTACAGATTTCTTTTATTTTTGAAAAGATGAAAGCTATACTCTCAATAGTTGGATTACTAAAAGTATTTGTAGATAGGCTTAATCACTTTGTTACGACCGGAAGGGTGGTGTTGAGTAACTCGGTATCAGCTATTGACAGGATGCTCTAATCTTTATCACAAGTCTGCAAATTGCCACATTGGTTTAATGTTTCTCCGTGATTTTATCTTTTAGATAAAATGCCCTATAGGTAAATTTTATTATTGATGGTAAAATGATGTGTGCTTTACTCTCATAATATAATAAAATTGGAGGTTGTGTTACCCTGTGGTTGAATTAACCACGTCTTAATTAAATATACAATATATTTAATATATAAACTACAATAGGATTTGCACGAGGTTCTTTAAAATGTAAATATAAGCCGATAGGGTTGGAGTTGTAGGAGCCCCACACTACTAATGCCTAATGTGGTTTATTATTTTTATCTTGTTGTCATCGCACAATTTTCATGACATCATGCTCAAGCTGTGTAATGTCTCTACGGTTCTCAGCATACTTACATCATCTTCACATTCTTTCAACTACAACATAATAGTTGAAATTTGAATTGTAAAGTACAGAATGACCACAAAAGGTCTAACTAGTCATATACATAAGGTCTGCTCCGCTCTCGTAGATGTCACATGTAGTATATATATGTGTATCACATACAAGCTAATGAGTCATCCCGACCTTGTGCCAGTGGAGTTCCTGTGTAGATTTAGCACAACACTGACCACTTAAACAATATAAATACACCATTGTGTTTGAACATAGAATACCTACTATGAAAGTTGGTTACATCTATACAGTGTGTAAAAAGAACAGTCACTATAACTTTGAGATACTATTATCCTACCTTACCTCATTTTGGAAATGTATTTTTTTTTGTCTAAAACTAAAAGCAAATATTTTTTACTTTTTACCATTTCTTATTTTTTTTTGTAGCAAAAACAACGAAAAAGCAAAAAATTTTATTTTTATTTTTATAAAATAAAAACATTTCTTGAATCAGAAAAGATAGTATAATCGTATACAAAAGTATAACTTTGACTGTTCTTTTTACACCCGTTATAGTTGACTTACAATTTAGCACCATAGAACTTTTGATTTATGAAAAGTAAAAGTTAAAAAATATATTGGCGTCGTCGTACATATATTGTAAAACTAGTTACAATAAATATAGTACAAACATTGTTAAACATTAGTTATTATTGTTATTAATGTTTGGTACTAGTCAATTGTTTACGGTCTTAAAGTCTGTGGTAAATTCAGTTTAAAGTTCATTTGAACTAAAACATTACACTCGAGTCTGGGGTGAATGCCTCACTCAAGGTGTGGTATCTTCAAGGTTATTATTATTATTTAAAATATTTTAATAATGTATGATAATGTGAATATTTGGTATATTAAAATGATCTAAACAAATCAAATGCGATGACCAATATAAGTAGAAGTAGTTCAACTACTCATTACCTCTATACCACATGCTGTCTAGTGTCTACTACATGTTTACTACCACTAGCATATGATTACTACACATGTACAATATACAGGTTTATAGTTCAAGTCCACATTGTTTGTTTGAGGGTTTAATTTTTCCTTTCGTTACAAGGTATTTATTTGAATTAATAAAGTAATTGTGGCGGTACAACTAGCCCCACAATCCTGCATCGCGCTATCGAAGTTTTCTAAGACCGGCGCTATGTATATTAAGATCTGTAGTACAGTGAGCTTCGGCCTGACCGAACATACCTCGCTCGGTCAGAGATCTCTTTTTGGGGCTTCCACTGTACCCACTTAGTTATTATTAGTACATTATGTAGGTAAGATCTCCTCTGTCTTATTAACACACTATCTTGTTTGGTTCTCGTATGAAGCAAAGATTCTAGCTACAAAGAGCTTAAGGTCGTGTTTCACCAAGCAATGTTAAGGTTAACGCCATGTTAAATATAATGTTATCTCATTCATTGACAGGAAATACGAGAGGGATAACATGATATTTAACGAAGGATTAACTTTAACATTGCTTGGTGAAACACGCCCTAAAGCGTACATCATCCGGAATCTATCGGACCGGAAAAAGCAGCGCTAAATATTATATACCTATGTATGTATAGAACTGTGCGCATATACGATAGTTTTTTTCCGGTTAGAGATTCCAAGTGAATGATTCCAAATGATGATAGATGTTTGCAGTAGATCTGCAGGCTTACTCCCGACACAATTGAGAATCGAATCAGTGCGATCTCGGCTTTTGGTATTTTATTGGTGGATTGCTTTCTGCCGCCCATTTCCGGATATATATTCCTGGAAAGATGGTTGATGGGGAGGTTCTATTCTTTCTCCGGCACCCCACGAATAGGGAGTTTTGTATTTTATAACGAGTGAGATTATAAAATAAGAAAAACCTCTGTAAGCTTCTCGCGTGTTTGTTGTGAATCTATACTAATATTATAAAGCGGAAGAGTTTGTTTGTTTGTATCTTTGTTTGTTTGTTTAAACGCGCTAATCTCAAGAACTACTGGTCCGATTTCCAAAATTATTTTTTTGTTGGATAGTCCATTTATAGAGGAAGGCTTTAGGCTAAGTATATAACATTACGCTGCGACCAATAGGAGCGAAGCGTCAGTGAGAAATGTTGCAAAAACGGGGAGATTTTCGTTGCGAGCTCTGCATAAACGGTTTAAGTAGCTCAAAATCAACGCGAACGAAGTCGCGGGGACAGCCAGTCCAATAAATAATCTATAAGTCTACAGCATAAGGTCACGTTTGCAATGTTGTGAACATTTTCGATATCGTTATAGGTCTTATGTTACTTTCCTTTAATAAGCAGCCAGCATTTATAACCCCCGACGAAAACAGAGGGTTGTTATAAATTTCACGTGTCTGTATGTGCCATCGTAGGTTTCAACCGTCTAAACCGATCTTGATCTCGTTTTTTTGTTTGAAATTTAAAGTGATCGAGAGTGTTCTTAGCTATAATTCATCATCGTCAGGCTGCTCGATGCTTGAATTTGGGGTTATTAACAATATTAACGCACGACTGCATCGCTGCAAAAAGTCCCCGGGGAGAGCCCTAATAGTACAAGTCTCCACATCTTCGAATTATATAGCTTTATTTTCTGTGTAATAAAGGCTTCGTTAATAATATGCAATTATAAGAGGTGTCGGCAAAAGTTGACACTCCACCGAATATTAAACCAATTACAGTGAGGAGTGAGACGTATTTTCATACGAGTAAATGCTACGTGGAACATTTTCGCAGATTTTTATTTGTTACGATTTAAGAATTTACATCGTATATTATGCAGGTATATGTATACGATCTTTTGTCCTCAATTTCGCCCCTTTAGGGGTGAATTTTGAAAAATCGGTCCTTCGTGTGCGAAGTTTAACCTTTAGGGTTTGGCCTGTGCGTGTGCCAGGAATTGGTCAGACATGAGTAAATAGGTACATTACAAATTCAATGATAATTATCATGCTGGTATGTAAATAGACACACACCAGCATTTAAATGGTAATTAAATTACAATCATCTATACTAATATTATAAAGCGGAAGAGTTTGTTTGTTTAAACGCGCTAATCTCAGGAATTACTGGTTCAATTTGAAAAAATATTTTTTTGATGGATAGTCCATTTATAGAGGAAGACTTTAGGCGATATAATATTACGCTGCGACCAATAGGAGCGAAGCGTCAGTGAGAAATGTTGCAAAAACTGGGAAAATTAATTACATTTGGGGACTTTTATTGCGTGCGCTGCATAAACGGCTTAAGTCACTCAAAAAACGAAGTCGCGAGAACAGCCAGTTACCAATATAAATAAGTATTACGTGTGGTGTCGTGTCGGTGTGGCATCCTAAATGGAGGCATCAATTTTGATCTAGTTTTTAGGGTTTAGGGTAGAGGAACGACCGGTTCCATGCAGTACGCAATAACATCGCGTTTGTTAAATGGGAGCCCCTTAAATATTAATGGGTAAAACTTAAACCCGTGCTTAAGTTTTACCCATCCCAAAAAGTGGACAACTACGTTACAGGGCCCTAATTCTCAGGCCTCGAACTTAGTTTTTACTATCGGTCTGTCTCGCTCATGCAAATGAGATTTAGCGCGCGTGCGAGCGGGATATACTGATATTCGAACTTTTTGCACTGCCCGAGAATCGTGCTCCTGAAGTTACTATTTTAGACCCCTGCTGACTTTCTGTCGGCCGATAGTTTTAGTATGAAAATTGTCGCCTAATACCTAATCGGTGTGTGCGCACTTTCATACATTATATGAAGCTAATACTTTTGCATTTTGTTTTTTAATATGTAAATTTATTATAATTTTATTTGTTGTTGAACCAAAGTTTTCCTAACATAATAAAATATACTGATTTGGGACCGGCCGGACAGCGATCGTTGTGGATAGATAAGTTATTAAAACCAGCCGTAAGTCACGGGAATAAATTATCGGCCGATAATCTGCTTTCAGCCGAACATCATGTGGATATGATTTATATATCGAAAAGTGCTAAGTGTTGTATTTAAAAAGAAAGTTATTTATAACATATTTATTACCTATTATATACCAATTTTTATTTCTTATTAAGTAGGTAGATTTTATAAAACTAAGTCCTCCAGAGAATCTGTCTGTCTGTTCGCTATAAACTGTTTCGATTTTGATTCAGATTCGATCGTACCGCGTACTTAGCAATAAATTGACGTTTGTTTATTTTGATTTTATATAATATTTTTTTGTTTACATTGAATCTGTACGGTCGACGGAGTATACACTATACATAGTGTATGTACTATGTACACACAGTGGCAGCAAGTCAATATGCACGTCGGCTTTCTCCGGGATCTGGGGCACCCGGCACTTGATCCTCTGCGGAACAGCCCCAGATTGCATCCTATACAGGATTAGTGTGGAAGCGGCTTTACGACGCGCCGCCGGATTTGTGGACGGACATTTTGAAATTGTTGCTTAATTTGAACATAAATATTTCTATATATAGATAAACTAGCTGACCCGTGCTCACTTCGTTAAGCAAATAAATAGTTTAACACAACCGTGAACTTGCAACGTGAAACCCGCAACGCGGAACCCGTAACCCGGACCCCGCAACCCTAAACCCGCAACCCGGAAACCCTCAACCCGGGAACCTGTAACGCGGAACCCGCAACGAAAGCGGGAACATTTGACAGCAACGTAACGTAACGGAAAAGTATGTCAATTAATGATAATAATAAAGCATAAAATAAAAATCTAATACAATTCACATTCGATAATGTTACTATTGCGGAGCTTTCAAAGGTTCATGATAGACCTAGTAGTACGAGTATTACGTACTAGCTGTTCCCGCGACTTCGTTCGCGTGGTGTTCGAGTCAATTATGCCGTTTATTAGAAAGTCCCCAAATGTCATTAATTTTCCCCGTTTTTGCAACATTTATCACTGACGCTTCGCTCCTATTGGTCGCAGCGTAATGTTATATATATAGCCTAAAGCCTTCCTCTCCAACAAAAAAATAATTTTTCAAATCGAACCAGTAGTTCCTGAGATTAGCGCGTTTAAACAAACAAACAAACTCTTCCGCTTTATAATATTAGTATAGATTTAACCCAGACGTAAACCAACCAAAAACAATTGTGCACACGTAGCAACATTTTCACAACAATTAAACATAAATCAATGCTTAAACATCAAATGGAAACTTTCACTGTGGAAATACGCCATTTTGACACTGCCGACTGTAGAATAGTCTATAGTCTATGGATTCTTAGTAGTAAACAATAATCATTATAATAATATTGGCCAATTGGCATCTCATGGTTATGTCATAGACGGGTTTGTTTACGTTGGAATAAAATTTATCCGGGACGTAATATAGAAGTGTAGCTAGACGCACGGCGTTTTTTAGACGCGTAGCTGAGGATGAGCGTTTTTAAAACGCGCGCTTATGGTGTCGTTAGTTAAAATAGTTGTTTTATAGAAATTCATTCCTCGTTAAAAGCGCTTATATGCTCTCAAATGCACCGTGTGCTATGGCTCTTATGAGTTTCCAAGGAGATATCCTGAGATGTTTTTTTTTAATCTATTTATTTATTTAGGGATTTTGATCCAAAGATATGGCAATCCCATTGTACCCAATACAACCCTGAGATGGGTGTAAGAGTGCGTTTATATGACCACAAGATCAAAACCGACCTCGTTAAAAGCTTTAAAGACAAGATCACACTTGCTGAGATTTAACAATTAAATTACCACGTGTTGGCCGCGAGGTTGGATTATTAGGTTATAACACAGATTACTAAATACGTTGTGGACATGGCATCAGAGGTATAGCAGTTGCATGGCTAAAAAGTTATTTATCTAATCGTACACAAGCAGTAAAAATCAGTAAAGTTAATAGGAAACTTGAGATGATAAACACCACCTCGGAAAGTAGGCAGAACACTAAAGGCGTGCCACAAGGAAGTATTCTAGGCCCTCTTCTCTTTATCATTTATATAAATGACCTGCCAAGTATTATTTCTTATAATTGTACCCTATTTGCAGATGACATTTCCATTATAATTAAATCTTCAAATGAATTGACTTATAATCTGGAAATTAATAATGCTTTAAATGACGTAATCGAATGGTTGAATTATAATCACCTAAATGTTAATATTAAAAAAACAATGTTTATGCAATTTTACAGTAAGAAAGGTAAAGGAAAGGACTTAATAGTGAAATATGACAAGTCGATACTGAAAGAGGCTAAGATAGTGAACTTTCTTGGGATAACTATCGATAGCAATTTATCATGGCAATCGCATATTGATAAAACGTGCAAAAAAGTTAACAGTTATGTTTTTGTCCTAAGGTGCCTGTATAAAACAGCTACTGCTGAGACAGCATTAATGGCCTACCACGCGTTTGTAATGTCAGTACTTAGGTATGGGCTGATAGTATGGGGAAACTCAGTGGATATAGGGCGTTTATTTATTGGACAGAAAAAATGTATCCGAGCTATTTGTGGAGCTCAGCCTATGGAATCATGTCGTCCCCTTTTTAGGAAACTAAACATTCTCACACTACCTTGTTTATACATTTTTGAGATAAGCATATTTGTTAAAAAACATATGTCAGAATATTATAAAAGAAAGTGTCAGGTACTAAATAGAAATACGAGGTATCCTGACCAGTTAGTCTTACCTAACTCAAAAACGACACTTGCTTGCAAGGGGTGCTATAATACCTCAATCAAAATATATAACAATTTACCAAAAGACATTAAAGAACTACCATTAACAATTTTCAAGAAAAAACTTTATAATTGGCTGATAAACAAATGTTTCTACTCATTGAATGAATTCATATGATGATTGGCTGACATATTGCAATAATATAAAAATATGATTTAAATGATTATTTGACATTATGACTAACTATATCTACTTATCTATCTATTATTGAATACAATTATTGGTAATGGTAGTGGGGTACTACAATATTTAACATTTTATTATATTTTAATTTATTTAGTATATATTGGACTTATGTATTATTAATTGGACTTATTATAAAATTATTGAACTTATTATAATCTACTGACATTTAAGCAATCAATCTTATCTAATAACTATGTTACATCACCAATATTTAAATGACAATATCTATACTATCTGACATCTTAATTTGTTTATAATAATAATATTTCAATTAATATATTTTATATGGAAATTATTGGTTTAGTTAGAGATATTTAATATTGTCATAATGTAAAACTCCAATTTATGTAAATTTAATGAACTAAAATGAGCTTCTAAATCGATTGCCAAACATGTGTAAATATGCAAAACTCTTGACTGACATAGAGGTATATAGGTATTACTTACATTATAGACGATGCATGTTGAGAGAATATAATTACGAGTATGTTGCATGTATTTTTATAATATCTACTTTGTAATTATTCTTTTTATTTTTACTACAAATATTTCCATGCCCTATGGGCAGAAATTGTGCCCACTGTGTGTAAATCATTGTAACAACCATGTAACCAATTTCCGGAAATAAAGAATTGAATTGAATTGAATTGAATTGACTGTGACCTAGTTGATAAAGCTAATTTTGCTATGAACAGGTGCTCGGCATTAGCTCGCCTTTTCTAAGTGGGTTCTAAGGTTTTTAAGCTAGGAAGATAGGTATTGAAGCGTACCCAAAAATATAGCGGCCTATAATTCTAATCTAAATTCAAAAAAGGAGCATGAAAGAAGCTTTGCAAATTTTGCGCAAAACAAGGAAACATTAACCCTAGTTAAAGTTCTTGCTATGATTTGTGGTGTTTTTAGTTATTGTTGTTTCTGTTGCCAACAACACGACCAAAACAATTTTTTTACGTTAGCAACAACCGCTCCAATAATTGCGCTAGAATTGGCACTGTTGACAAAATATAAACTATCCAATATTCTAGTCGTTTTCATTCTCTTTTACAACTGCTTGTAGTTCGGTCAGTTTCATTATCGTCTTGAAGACTGATCTAGGTTGGGTTACGAGTTATATTGAAATCTAGAAACGGCGTTGTTTTTAGTATTTGTCGTTATAGCGGCTACATTATTAAATCATCTGTGAAAATTTCGATACGGTTCATGAGATACGTACATCAATACAGCCTGGTGACTTACTGATGGACAGCAAAGGCTTTATAATAGGGTCCCCTTTTACCCGTTAGGTATGGAATTCTAGGACTAGATTACTATTTCTGAAGAAACACAACCAATGCCAAGTACAAATAGCTTTTACGGCAGGAGTACATAATATACATGTACATAAAGACCGTGTCCAATCAGCTAGTATATAGGAAGAGCGGTCGGTTTTTTCATTGAAAAATATTTTTAAACCGTGACGTTGGCGCCTTGTGGGCAGCGCCGCGCATATTAAATACATAATTATATGAATACCGCCACGGTTCGTTACCGCCTCGTGCGCCTCGACTCGCTTACTCATGCGGAGACGGCTGGACTTCCACAGGGCTGCCAGCCATCAGGTAATGCCAGGGATGTCAGCTATCAGATAATGCCAGGCATGTCAGCTATCAGGCAATGCCAGGGCTGTCATTTGATACATAATCCTCATTTCTACTCGCGAAAATCGCTTGATAACTGCACGCAAACTTAACTCCAGAATATGCTAGACTCCGTTAACTCTTCCACATACTGGACTTCCACAGGATTGTCGGCCATCAGATAATGTTTGGGTAGAGCTGTCAGTTGCCACAAATCCCCAAAATAACTCGTCAACTCTTGGAGATACTGGACTTTTACAGGGCTGTCGGTCTTCAGATAATGCCTTGGTAGAGCATTTGCTACAAAATCCCCAAAATAACACAGTTGTACTCGTGAAAATCGCTTGACAAATGCACGCAAACTTAACTCCAGAATAGGCTAGACTCCGTTAACTCATTCAACGATCAGATAATGACTGCTGTTAGCTACAAAATAAGTCATTCTTACTTGCGAAGATGTATTGATAACCGCTGGCTACTGCTACTGAGGTCTACTTGCAAAGAAAGTTACCAGAACAGGGGTAGCCCCTATTCTGGTAACTACTCATAATTAGAATACGACATCCAGAGTGTTGCTAGGGTTTATTTTTCTGCTCATAGCCATTATGATATAGAGCTACAAATGAACCATTTTCGCAGGATATACGTCCAATTTTACGTGTAAACACGCCTTCCAGAATTCAAATAATTTCGATTCCCGGAAAACTGTATGTTCGCTCATAAACCCAGCAAGATTATTTCTCCAATGTAAAACAACGCGTTATAGGTTTTTCCGACGCTTTAATTACTGTGAAACATTTCTCTCGTACCGAGTTATGGATGGGTCTTATATCAGCCAGAAAACCGAGTTGTTTGTACGGCTCTTAAAAGCCTCGTCTCTAATATCATGAGGGATGGCTGGTGTTAACTGAAAATGTCGTCGAATGATTGATTTGCGGTCACAGCTTCCCGCTACCGCCTACCGCTGTCGGGTCTGCATACATATTACCTATAACATATTTTATGTTTTAAACAATATTTAACACAAAAATAATAAATTAAAGTAGACATACATGTACCGAGATAGTTAAGTTAATATTTAAAAAAAAACATGTTAAAGTATAAAAATAGGTTGAAATTGTAGAATGATTTCATTTTAACGTTCACTATGTTCTATTTTAATCATGTTGTAAACCACAAAATTTGAACATTTGCAAGCCTTAATTAGGGCAAAATGAGCAAGGTATTTGCCCACATTGAAACATCTTAATTATTGTATCTTGTTTTGTGAGTTAATAAAATATTATCTATCTATCTAACAAATTTAAACTGTGCCAATTTATTGTGATCTACATATAGACAAAGCGCAGTATGGGTGACCATAGCTGTGCGTTCCAGTTGCAAGGAAATAACGTTATTAACGACATATTTTTCAATTTCATTTGTGAATTAACGAATTATATTAAAAAACCGAAACAAACGGGAATGTGATTGAAAATTTGTTAAGAGAAAAGTGAAAACAAAACCGCCATTTCTCTAAACAAGGGTCTACACGACATCTGTTTCCTCCCTTGATAATGCCTAGAGTAACAATTTTTTTTCTGAATATAAGTATCCTATCAGTACGTCCCTATTTTTTCCTTTTTTTTTCAAAAATAATTAGTTATTAAAAGAGAGATGATGTTCAGAAACCTCAAAAATATGGCTAGATTTTCGACTGGATTTTAACATCCAGGAAGCAAATTGGAGTACTGAGAGGCTGCGCCTGATCTACGCATCGGCATTGTCCTAGCCAAACTTGAAAACAAAATTTTTTGTTGTTCCAACGTGTGAATCGAACCCACGATCTCCGGGTCGAGAGCGAAGCTCTGAGCCACTAGACCACGGAGGCGTGTAGCCTCATTACTCAATGGTTAAGTCTTCAGTAATGCTTGAGAACGTAGATGATTAAATAGATACGCCAGTGCGTAATATATAGTTGTGCATTCTAATTGTTACACCTAAACGCGTTCTAACGCAATTAAGCATGTCGCCTCTATTTACTTGACTCAATGACCCAAACACCGTTTAGGTCTGTCTGCAACGCTCTATATAGTTGAATAGTAAATAACTAAGATGGTCGCTTGAGCAGGTCCAACTGCTTTGTCCAAGCTGCGGGCTCTGTTAAATGGTTGTAACTAATACGGGTAGCTAATGGGTGAAATAAAGAGACACTGTGCTAAATACAATGATTAGATTTGTGCATAATATATTCAGAATATCTCTAATAAGCTCAGCATCTCGAAACATTATATCCATGCATTTGCAAAGTTATCATAGCCACTCGTACAGCCGAATACTGAAATGATATTTAAATAAAGTGACGCAAGTCACATGTTGTCCTTGTTATTCCGCCAAGCAGTGACAGTGACCGCATGTTAATAGGAGGGTTTTAACTTTTACTAGCGTTATAGTATCCGCCGACAGTGACTCAATAACAGTGACTGCCCCTAAAGAATAGTCTAGTCCAAACTTGATGATCTCTGCGCTGTTCTTGAGCACAGTCAGTAACCTGTCTGTCAGGATATGCTTAAGTGATTGTCGAGTAAATTGACACCTGATTAAACTTTTTAATTGGTTCTTTAACCTCGCGTGTGTCAGAGTCCGGTTTGGGGACCTTTATCGGTTCTAGACTTGAAGTATTGATAAAAATGTAGTATATAAACATATTAAAAACTAGATATTGAGTTTATGGACCCACCTTTTAGTAAATGACGATGATATAAGCTTAATATGCGACATCACTTAACCAAGGACATTGCAAATCTAATGGATGATTTCTTGATGATATTATGACCTAAGTTAACCACAAACTGAATATAGCCTTGAAGTTTTAATAACTTTGCTCGCATCAAAGACCTATACATGCTGATATGTACTGTATGTACTGTTATCCTGCTCCAAAGATCCCCGGGGAGGAGTTTGATCCGACCTTGCTTGAAGGCCAGACATCACCAGACGCTCGTGAAGGCTGTTATCTTGGTAAAACTTGGGAATATAACGCAAACTTTCCACCGTTTCAGGGATGTGAGGTATGTTTTAGCAATTTATTTATCTCCGTGACACGTTGAGCATTTTGGCATCGCGCTCATTTCTCCAAAGCAAAGAAATACTTGTTTCTATGAATAAATAGGATTCAAATTGGAATGTACGTCTACTTAGATTCACGCTCTGTTCTGGCCACCGGCTCCGAGACGCTGATTGTATTTAAGATATTCAACGTTTTTATGTGTTTCTTAAATTACTTGCAACCCTGGGTGCGGCTATTAGCATAGGAACTCGTTTCTTTATAGCGAAAAAATCAAGATAAGCGTCTAGATCATATCCTTATTTGGTGTTGCCTGAATTTTAGTAATGGATCCCAATTTACATTGAGGTCTAGAAAGTTGTATTTTGATTGATACGGCAAGAACTATTAGCTACCTGCAGCTTGAAATTGGCGACAAACTGTATTATCTTTAGCTTCAAACCAGCAATCCTAATCGCTATGTACAGTGTGTAAAAAGAACAGTCACTAAAACTTTGAGATACGATTGTACCATTCCTCATTTTGGAAATTTAGTTTTTTATCAATTTTTTTTTTTTTTTACTTTTTACCATTTCTTTTTTTTTTCTCGCATAAACGCATTTGGGGAACTTATGCAATAGGTTGATTTTCTATTCTGTCGTGCGATTCCTTCTTTCGTAGACTACTCCATACTACTCCATCAGTCGGCTTGTCTGTTCCTAGAGTTCTTCGCGGAAAGAACTCTACAGCGTTTAGGTTGAGCGCCACTTAATTTAACCACCGTTTCAGTATTCCGATATAATAATTTCGCCTCCATTCGCAAAACTTGATTGCTGAAATAGTTCACAGAACCTTACTTCCACACGATAAAATTGCCGCAAATAAGAAATTGGAAAGATAAGAAAACATGTTTTAGTGTATGTGCAAGTGCACCGGACCTTATATCTTTATTACATTTTATTACAGTTACATCGGTAGTATTTGGCCATGTTAAATGTAGTGTTGTAGAGAAACATCTACTTAACCGACTAGAACATAGAAATCTATGTAATATTGCCTGGAATAATCGCACAAAAAGCATTTTCTAATTTCTATATTTATAATTGTAAATGATACCTAGGTACATTTATTATTATCTTAAACCTAATCAGCTTCTATAATGTAAGGTACAATGTAGAATTTATTCTTTCAGAATTTTAATTTCGTTTCGAACGGGAGCTTCGAGCGTCTTAATTAGAAATTAGAAATTATTTTAGGTTAATATTACATAGATTTCTATGTTATAGTCAGGTAATTAGATGTTTATCTTAACAACTCTAGCTTCTAAGCTAGAATGTGTGTTAGTTTAGTTCCTCGGCAATCATGCTAGGGCAGGTGGTGCATATTACAGGTCATTAAAACATCTATATTAATTAATTATTCCATGAAGCAACAAGATTGTTGTCAACTGCCTAGGTTAACACTTTACGACGAAAATTGATAAAAATAGCAACACTTCCAGAGTTTGTGTATAATTTATAGTTTAAAGCCTCCGTGGTCTAGTGGTTCAGAGCCTTGCTCACGACCCTGAAATCGTGGGTTCGATTGCCGCGTTGGAACAACAAAAAATGTTGAAGTTCGGTTAGGACATTGCAGGCTGATCACCTGATTGTCTGGTCGTTGTATGGTCGAATTTCGCTCCCAGGGCTACCTCTACGTCTAGTAGGTATTTACAAATAATTGAGGGGTATAGTATCAAACCCCACTAAAACGTACTTTTCAAAAATATCACCAGATACAAAAAATCGTTTAAGCTTAATCGGATTTTGATACTGGTATGGCTTTTGATTTTGAATCTATTTTTGGTGGACAGATTTCTGTATGTTTTAGCAGTTTTTGGTACGAAACTAGCCAAGCATTTTAAAGCAATTTTTACGAGGTTTCCAACGGTGCTGCTAACTCAAATTTGGTCCAGAAGCATTATAGCGGATTTTGGTTTTGTACCCCTCAATTATTGCATTCCACGATAATTGTTTTAGCGATCCAACGATTAAAGGCGCATATAAAGCTGAGGTTATATGACGTGAGCGAGAGGCGACCTCTTGCGGGGCTCGAGACCTTCCGTCGGTGTCGTTTGTGCTATCAACGATCATTATTTCGCTAAAGCGTTTATAATGCTATCGTAAAATCTTACACCCACACATGAAACTACTGGTTTGCAAGGTTTTTATTGAAATACCTTAAGCTGAGTCTGGTCGAGCAAAGTTGACTTACAGGACAAAGTTGATGCACCAAATTTAATTAGTAAAAAATATACAAAAGAGTTTTCACAATACCATTGAGCACATTAATGGTTGAAGGTCGCAAAAAATATTTAACCCACAAAATTGGGTTTAAACTGTCACATAAAAATTTTAGGAAATATAGTAACGTATTAAGTTAATTGATTCTAGAGACGGATCTTTGGATAATATTTGAATAGTATAGTAATACGTATAGTAATAGTAATACTTACGACGTATTCTAAAATGTTTAAGTGACAGTTTGATCTCAATTTTCTCGAAATCGGAATTTTGCGACATCCATTCATGTCTTCAATTATAAGCAGATGCGTAAGATATAAATAACAATTATTATTATTAATTTTAAACTACAACCTCTTTAAAGGTGTCAGTGATGAATGGGTGAAAATAGACGTTTTGCCGTGAAAGGTGCGCAGAAAGAACGATGAGTCCGCTTCAGCTGACTTCGAAATTATATTTTTAACTCAATTAATGGCCCACGCCTCAACTCTAAAACTGTTCATTTCTTTCCCAACACCATGTGAGGCGTTCAATTTTAATATTCAATTTTTAAAACATATATTTTTATTGTGTTCCTGAATTTTTTGTCCCCGAAACCTATCGGGTAAATGCATATTTTTAATTAACACCCTAATTGGTAGACTTATCTGCAGATGAAAACATAACCCAGAATACTGTCCCATGCGTCCATATTTGTAGGAACTTTTACTTTTATTTTAATAAGCGAAGAATGCATTGAGCAATTAGGAGGCACTGTCTCTTGCACAAGAAGGTTGAAAGTGGCCGGTAGGTTCGCAAGCGCCAGCGCAAAAAATTAATTACCCACCCGACATTCAAAAATTTTAAAACTAAAATAAACGGCCCGTGCTGCGTATTATTACGTTAACATTTCTTTATTGAATTCTCCGAGAATTAAATATCGTCGACAACATATTTTATAGTTTTAATATGACTTTTTTTTCGTACAACTTTCTTATTCTAACTATAAATTATTATAGAACAGAAGCCAAATTGGTATCGGATTAAGCAATTTGAAATAATAAAAGGCTATTTGATTGTATGTAATTACACTAATGAATGTTCACCATCGGTCAGAAAAAAGGTTCGTCGTAGGAGGAAATACCCCGTAATTGACGAAACCCAAGTTTACTCGGTCGATGACCTGCGAGTTTGGTCATTTTCGTATTCTTAAATTGGGAATTCTTTAACGCATTGTCAACCATTCATTGTGATTTTCTTGTTCTAAAAGTGAAGATTTCTTGTGGCTGTGATGCATATGATAGGTGTAAGTCTGCAGAAGGATATTCCGCAGACTTAGTACTTTCAAAAATGCCTGAGGACCCAATACTGAAGCGATAGTTAATTTACCTAAGTCACATGGCATCCTTGTCATTCCGCCAAGCACTGACAGTGACTCGGAATAGCTTAGCTCCGAACTTTACTTAACCTTTCAGTAATCGGCCGTTAAGAGTGCAGTCTAAGGGCGTATTTCACCTAGTAATGTCAAAATTAAATATTAATCCTTCGTTAAATATCATGTTGTTCCTCTCGTAATTCCTATCAATGAATGAGAAGGCAAATTTTAACAAGCCGTTAACACTAACATGCGTTGGTGAAATCGGGACTTAAGGTAAACTAACTACTCGCGAAGCTTCCTGAGGTTAGGTTAGTAAGGCCAGTATCGATAAACTAGTCTCAGGTCTCAAGTATTGCGATCGCAACCTCTACTTGGGAACCAAGCACGCCTCAAGTCAAACGAACGAACTTTCAGTTAATTCGTGAAATACTTTCTCAGTCTAGTTCGCGAGTAGTCTGGAACTGGCTTCAGGAGCCTTATTCGGACACTTAAAAGTAAGTAATATACCAAATAGGTCATCAAGTTAAGTCTTAATTTAAAGAGTTTTAAATGCCACAGGAAAGCCGTAAAACGATAATTTATGTTTTATCCACGCAATGATTTTGATAGATAAGATAGGCGGTAGGTAACGAAATCTTCGAATAAGGCACAGTTTGGCGATTTGCTTGAAATGATGTAAATTTTTATTATGAGTATACATCTTCTATAATATCTTCTTCTCTTATATATCTTAATATATATATTTCTTGTGTGCGTGTGTATGTGACTGAACTTCTCCTAAACGACTGGACCAATTTTGATGAAATTTTTTGTGTGTGTTCGTGGACATTCGAGAATGGTTTAGATTTACAATTGGAACCGATAGGTGACGCTGCAGTCAGTATGTCAAGCAATTAATTAATAAGGCAATACGAAGTTTGCCGGGACAGCTAGTATATATATATATTTCGGAGGGAGGTTATATGTGAGCGTCTTGATTGTTTGGTATCGTCAGGAAATAATAAGCCGCACAAACAGTACCTTTATTATTCATCGTATCACAAATAGTTTCACTCTAAAACATTAACTCTGATCGTGGATGCAAACGGATTCATCTCAAGACGTGACGAGGTCAGCTGACATATTGGCTAACGTGTGTGAACATCAGATTCTCACGATATCTTCCGTCTTTCAATCGTCACACCCAATAGAATATCATCACTCCCTTTCAGGTGACCCGTCGACAATGCCCTCCGTCATCGCTGACATAAGTGACACTTGTCAAACGAGCTGTCATAGCCAACTGTCACTAAACACGTCCAAGTGGTTAAACAAGACGTCTGAGATCTTCTTCTTCTCCGACACGGCCATTCTGACCAGTCACACGTCCTCGTGTGCTGCTCCTGTAAAAGAAAAAAAACCAGCTGCAATATCACAAGCCTTTTGCTCGGCCTAACCTGACTCTACAATTTTAGGCCAATTTGCTAGTTTAATCTCTAATAGTAATCTCAACAGATACTTTAACTTCTTTAATGCACAACAATAAACTACGCAAAGTCTCAGGTAATGCCTATATGACCAGGGCTCTTTAGTCGAAATACGTTAGCCGCGTAACACGACGTGTTCTCCCCACGGCTAACACGTGTGTATCACTCATTGAATACACATCATGTGGTCTGTGTAGACCCCAACCTTCCAGCATCACACGCCCGCTGCGCTCCACGTCCTACTTGAGTTGCCCCAAGAGGTACCGACTTTTAATGGTTGCTGCTGCGAAATGATGCTTGGTAGGTCAAATACTGTCATCAGAATTTGACTTCTATGACACGGCTCCATCGCCGACATACGTCAACCGCTTAACACATTTGTGTTAACCGCGGCTGGCTACCCGTGTGCACATGCACAGCGTATGGTCTGTGAAGACCCCGACTCCGCCAGTATCACACTACAGTCAGTAGATAAACAATTATGCTCACCAAATAATTTTGGTTTCGAATGTGATACTTCAACGAAGTACAGACGCCGCCGCGCCACCGCGCTGCGCTGCATCGCTCGCCGCGCTCCGTCGCGTCGTGTCGCGTCGCTAGCGTTGCTCGAAGCTCGATCCACTGTACACAAAATGAAACAGCACAAAAAAATGTTCAGACTATCTAAAATTAAGTTCTTTTAGGGATTTATTTACTAAGACTTTGCTGTGTCTGTCTGTCTTTAATCAGGCTGTATCTCAAGGACAAAAATATCGCCGTTTAAATATCAGAAACAACAATGAGATTAAAATGTTAGATTTCACTATGCAGTAAAATTAATTTCATTTCCTTTCAATGATCTAACTGATTGAATGAAAATAAGCTATTACTTTAGAGTCACACAATAACAAGGGATCAGATTGCACTGTCCTCACTAAACTTGACAAAAATAAACATTTTTAGTTGTACTATCGCGGGAATCGAACCCACAAAGTCGAGTACTGGGCACTAAACCACTGGACCCCAGAGTCGTTCATAATAATAATAATAATAGCTCCCTTCACCGACTTCGGTGTCGGTAGCAAATTTCATTCAAACCAGGCCAGCTACGCAAGAGTTGTTTTATAGTGCCCAAGTGTGTGCGCAATACACAGAAGCACTCTCTCTTCCTTTCACTTTCATAACCCAGCGGAACGGTAAGTTGTCGGTAGCCAATTTCATTGAAACCAGGCCAGCTACGCAAGAGTTATTTTATAGTGCCCAAGTGTGTGCGCAATACACAGAAGCATTCTCTCTTCCTTTTACTTTCATAACCCAGCGGAACGGTAAGTCAACACGTCTGGCAAGAGAATAGGCACAGGCCCTTTACATGTCCATCCGACGCATGGATCATCTTTCCTGTCAGACAGTCAGGTGATCAGCCCGCATTGTCCTAACCAAACCTAAAAACAACCTTTTTTGTTGTTTCAACGTGGGAATCGAACCCACGAATCCGGGTCAAGAGCTGAGCTCTGAACCACTAGACCACGGAGGCAATTCATTCGTCATTCATAATACCTGAAGACTCGCTAGTGCGTTTACAACCTTTTACAAAATCACCAAGTTGGTCGAAGCTAACTGAAGTCACTCAATGAACTTTCTAATCTTCCACCGCATCAGTGGACTGCCACGGCCTCTGAGACTCTTGGACCGTTGAGTGTGTGATGCCTTGTTCACCATTAGTACCAGCTTACATACAGTAACTTCTGAAACATGAAATTAAAATGTGTTAATTCCATAAAACTCATATCACAAACAATATTATCCTGTTGGACGAATTTTAAACTATTCCATATTGCATAATGTTCTAAAAAGTAAAAGTCTGTTAAATCTATAGGTAATATGTATTCCAAATTTACTTTAACAGATATTTTTATAGCCAGCTTAGGAATTTATTTATTCCTAAGCTGTACAAGACATTATTTAAAGATACTCTTTTTTTTTTCTTTGTTTTAAACTCACCAATGAAAATTACATTTAAGTATGTAGTTTCAAACTACCTACTTATGTTAACCCTCAAGACCCCATGATCAATTTATTGATTTATTGACTACTCTTAAGATTTGTTGTAACTCGAGATTTGTCAAGCTCTCAGCACTTGACTTTAAAACGGACTTCACATAAAAACTAAGGGATGACACATTAATTGCATCCCAAGATTAATTATGACCAAAGCTTTGTTTATTTAACACACATGTGTTGTTGTATTTTGTTTCAACTATTGTAAATGCTCCCGATGGGGACATTCGATCGTGGCATGAATTTCTGCTTGGTTGTGTCCCGATAGAAGATAACTTGTAAAAGCTCTGCATGTTAACCCTAATTAAGTTTTAAACTTTAATAAGTTGTAACTTTAAATAAATTTTTAATTCTTTTTGAATAGTCTTTCTCGCTCCTACAAACTTGTCTACCTACTTACTATCATGTAAACAATATTTACAAAGAACATGTCAATGTTATTGTATAAGCCTGTTTGTTTACAACTTGTGCTCACCTGCATAAGACCTTTACTTGTTGTGTAATAATAATTATTATCATTAAAATCAAACTTTGATTTCTTCTTTATTAACTGTGTTGATTTCACTCTATTAATAAGAATATAGCTAGTATAATAACAAGTTTTAAAACTCACATAATTTAAGTATCAAAATACTGTAAGATCTTTTACTTTGAATCTCTTTTCTGTTATTAATACTGTGATTATAAAACCAGACTAATTCTGAACTTTACAATGAAATAAGTAATGATACTCATACTACCAGTTCACATCTTTGCGAAGCAAGTAGAATAGTCCATAAGATACACAATGCTCATCTGCGTTGGTTGGTTACCCAGCAAAGCTCATTCTATGCATCGGGCAAGCATGCAAGCTATGCAAGGCTATGCATCGTCCAGTCCAGCACTATCCCAGTGTATTGTCCATCTACAAATAAAACAAAACAGCAATACAAACGAACACTAAACTTTAAAGTTTATTTAGATTTTTGGGCAAGCAATTTCATGGAAACTTTGAAATTGTATTTACTTTGAAGGCTTCCAAATTATGAGGAATAAAAAGATTGCTACCACCTGTTACCAAAGCCATCAAGCTTATAACCAAGACCTGTCGTTGACTAGCCACGTCAATCTTGTCATATTATCGTGGTTCTATTGTAAATCGTCACATTCCCCTTGTCAGCACGTTACCATCGTCAGCAGCGCTGTAATCCCATCAATCGTCTTTCTGCTATGCATATACCATGCTGCCTTTGGTAGTGGAGGCTCCGTAATATAATCTGTTCCGTCTCAACGTGATTTGAATGTCCGCAAGGCCATATCCAATCCAACAATTTGTAGGTACCCTGTAACCATCTATCTTGATTTTGCGGGTATATCCCACTCTGATTTCGGAGGGAGGTTATATGTGAGCGTCTTGATTGTTTGGTATCGTCAGGAAATAATAAGCCGCACAAACAGTACCTTTATTATTCATCGTATCACAAATAGTTTCACTCTAAAACATTAACTCTGATCGTGGATGCAAACGGATTCATCTCAAGACGTGACGAGGTCAGCTGACATATTGGCTAACGTGTGTGAACATCAGATTCTCACGATATCTTCCGTCTTTCAATCGTCACACCCAATAGAATATCATCACTCCCTTTCAGGTGACCCGTCGACAATGCCCTCCGTCATCGCTGACATAAGTGACACTTGTCAAACGAGCTGTCATAGCCAACTGTCACTAAACACGTCCAAGTGGTTAAACAAGACGTCTGAGATCTTCTTCTTCTCCGACATATATAAATGAATTGCTGTTCGTTACTCTCGATAAAACTCGAGAACGGCTGAACCGATTCGGCTATTTTTGGTCTTGAAATATTCGTGGAAGTCCAGGGAAGGTTTAAACGGTTCATCACAAACTGTTTGTATGCTCAACGAAGTGGGCACGGGTCAGCTAGTTAAATATAAAATATACGCGTCAATTTTTTATCTCAATGATGAATTATAAAGATAATGTTCAATTCACAAGCATATAATACAAGGGATAACCGTAAGATACAAAGCTTAAATTATCTTCCTGGAGTTATAAGAATTTGGTATTGTAATGGTTTGTGGGCCGTGTTGACAACCCTACAGTTTTAACTGTGTAATTTACTGTTTTTTGGAAACTTTTTCGAGTTTCAGTTTCTCATTTTTTTGAATGTGAGTGATGTGAGTTGTACGATAATTTCATCTTTGTGTTCCAAAATTATCAGTCATCTATACTAATATTATAAAGAGGTAACGTTTGATTGTTTGTTTGTTTGTTTGTTTGTTTGTTTGTTTGTTTGAATGGAATAGGCTCTGAAACCACTGAACCAATATGAAAAATTCTTTCACCGTTGGAAAGCTACATTCCTAGCGCTGAACATAGGCTATATTATATGTTTAAAAAAAGTAGGGTTCCTTACTAAAACCCAAAAAATGTAGCCCAAAGTGTAAAAAAACGACCTCTAAAATTTCTTACATCGTGTGCGCTTCGACAACGGCTTGACCAATTTCGCAAATTTTTTTTAAGGTATGTTCGTTATTGTCACGAAAAGGTTATTATGAAAGAAAATGTTGAAAAAAATAAGCAGAAAATTAGAAAAAAGAAGAAAATACGTATTGGTAACGCGGGGTTTGAACCTGGGTTCGATCGATTCACGTCGTTGGCAGTTTATATGACACGGCTGTCATGGCAACATCAGTATTTACAAATGGAAAATAAAAATTATGAAATGCTATAAATAACGTAGGTATTAACATAAACTTAAACTATTTGGATTCATTAAACTATTTGTCCACCACTAATAAATAGTCGGGTCATTTTAATAGGTAACATTTGACAGTTTATCAAAAATGAGCGACGTAACGTTGTAACGACGTCATAATAAAATAAATATTTTCTTTTTGTTAAAACTGCAGAATTTACTAAACTTTATTTAATAATTATTAGATATTTATTGTCAACATAACCAATATGAGTTTTTTTACGATTTGCTTTCACTGATAAACGATCTTAAATATAATATACAAATTATGATTTAATGAAATAAACGTCGTGATAATGTTACGTCAGTTACTCAAAAAATCGATTAATCTTTTAACAACTATAAATATACCTATTTAAAAAAAGTACTTAACTTATAAGTTGTAATAAGAATATATTATAAATGTTAATTTAAAAATCAGATCGAAGGAGTTAGATCCATGGTCATAATTCACGAACAATTAAAAAAAAATCGAAAACGTCATGAAAAGACGCCACTATGTCTTTTGTCGTCATTTGTCTTTGTGCGAAGTTAACGTCTGTCTGTTCTGTCTTTTTTTTTCTTGCTACTGAAAACGAAAATGCAATTAAAAAAAAATGTCTGTCTGTCTGTTAGCATGTCTCTTTGCTCCAGCTAATCTCTGGAACGGCTGGACCGATTTTAACGAGACTTTCACTGGTAGATAGCTAAAGTTATAAGGATTAATTTAGGCTTCTTTTCATCATCATCATCGTTATCTAACTAATGATCACCGAATCGGCTGGACCGACTGTGACGGGAGCATGTACCGGACGTTAGCATATGTTAGTTCCATCTATACATCAGCTATATGTATTAAAGTAAGTCGTGTTAGTTAAATTATTTATAACTCAAGAACGGCTTTATCGATATGGTTGAAAATTGGTGAGGAAGTAACTTAGAGCCAGTAGACGGACATAGGATACTATTTATTCCATTTGACAGCGCAGAACCAGCAACGTTCACGGAAGGGTTTGGCGTTGTGGGTTCCGCGTTGCGGGTTACGGATTCCCGTGTTGCGGGTTCCGGGTTCCGCGTCGCGGGTTCCCGTGTTGCAAGTTCCGGGTTCCGCGTTGCGGGTTCCGGGTCCCCGCGTTGTGGGTTCCGGGTTCCCGCGTTGCGGGTTCCGCGTTCCCGCGTTGTGGGTTCCGGGTTCCCGCGTTGCGGGTTCCAGGTTCCCGCGTTGCGGGTTCCGGGTTCCCGCGTTGCGGGTTCCGGGTTCCCGCGTTGCGGGTTCCGGGTTCCCGCGTTGCGGGTTCCGGGTTCCCGCGTTGCGGGTTCCGGGTTCCCGCGTTGCGGGTTCCGGGTTCCCGCGTTGCGGGTTCCTGGTTCCCGCGTTGCGGGTTCCGGATCCCCGCGTTGCGGGTTCCGGATCCCCGCGTTGTGAGTTCCGGGTTCCCGCGTAGCGGGTTCCGGGTTCCCGCGTTGCGGGTTTCGGGTTCCCATGCTGCGGGTTCCGCGTTGCGGGTTCCGGGTTCCCGCGTTGCGGGTTCCGGGTCCCCGCGTTGTGGGTTCCGGGTTCCCGCGTTGCGGGTTTCGGGTTCCCATGGTGCGGATTCCGGGTTCCCGCGTTGCGGGTTCCACGTTCCCGCGTTGCGGGTTCCGGGTTCCCGCGTTGCGGGTTCCGGGTTCCCGCGTTGCGGGTTCCGCGTTGCGGGTTCCAGGTTCCCGCGTTGCGGGTTCCGGGTTCCCGCGTTGCGGGTTCCGGGTTCCCGCGTTGCGGGTTCCGGGTTCCCGCGTTGCGGGTTCCGGGTTCCCGCGTTGCGGGTTCCGGGTTCCCGCGTTGCGGGTTCCGGGTTCCCGCGTTGCGGGTTCCTGGTTCCCGCGTTGCGGGTTCCGGATCCCCGCGTTGCGGGTTCCGGATCCCCGCGTTGTGAGTTCCGGGTTCCCGCGTAGCGGGTGCCGCGTTGCGGGTTTCGGGTTCCCATGGTGCGGATTCCGGGTTCCCGCGTTGCGGGTTCCGCGTTCCCGCGTTGCGGGTTCCGGGTTCCCGCGTTGCGGGTTCCAGGTTCCCGCGTTGCGGGTTCCGGGTTCCCGCGTTGCGGGTTCCGGGTTCCCGCGTTGCGGGTTCCGGGTTCCCGCGTTGCGGGTTCCGGGTTCCCGCGTTGCGGGTTCCGGGTTCCCGCGTTGCGGGTTCCGGGTTCCCGCGTTGCGGGTTCCGGGTTCCCGCGTTGCGGGTTCCGGGTTCCCGCGTTGCGGGTTCCGGGTTCCCGCGTTGCGGGTTCCTGGTTCCCGCGTTGCGGGTTCCGGGTTCCCGCGTTGCGGGTTCCGGGTTCCCGCGTTGCGGGTTTCGGGTTCCCATCCTGCGGGTTCCGCGTTCCCGCGTTGCGGGTTGCGGGTTTCGGGTTCCCATGCTGCGGGTTCCGGGTTCCCGCGTTGCGGGTTCCGTGTTCCCGAGTTAGGGGTTGTTTTTTTTAGTTGAATTTCATCATAAACTGTTTTTATGCTCAACGAAGTGGGCAAGGGTCAGCTAGTATAATAATAAAACGATATTCTTATGAAGTCACACGCTGTCCCCGTCATTCCGCCAAGCAGGGACAATGTCAGCAAGTGAAGTGCTTTTCAAATTTAAATATCGTCTCAGTATTCGGTTGTCTTTTTTGGGAGAATCCTCAGGGATTCCTGGTAGGCAGGCCCAACAAGGATATGTCCGACTTTACTAGGAAAGTGGCCCAGCAGCCTGCCTTTCACACCCTGCTGCTATCAAAATGCATTTTAACTGACTTCCAAAAAAGGAGGAGGTTTCTCAATTCGACCGTATATATATATGTTTTTTTTTTTTTAAGTATTCGGTTGTCACTGTATCTTTTGTGTCTCCGTGTCACCGCAGCTGTGATCGTAATTCCATTAGAACGTGCGTGAGTCGCGGCGTGAAGGGCAGGCTATAGTCCATTAGATAAAGCTAATTAAAGCTAAGCCTAGCCTAATAACATTTACATGATTAGAGCAGCATTGAATTACCTTAAGCTGCGCGGTTGGGCGAGATTTGCACCGATCAAAATTTATATTTTGCTGGTATCGTGTTGATACGTGAAGTCCTTTAGTGGCAGTTTGACAAGAATTGTCCGAACGGATGTGTGTGAAATCTGGCACAGTTTATGTTTATGTCCATGAGCAGAAAACCTTTTTTTCAAAATAATATACTTAATTACCTACTCAGATTTTTATTACTCACAATACCATGCTTCAGTGGATAGGTATTAGGTACTGTACCTACTGAAGCTAAATATAGTTAAAATACTGTTTATTTAATAAAAGTCAGTAAAAGAAATAATTATGAATATCTAGTGAGATTTTGTAGATAGGGATTTGCAAATGAGAGTGGTTAATAGGAATATGTGTAATAAGGATGTGTGTGTGTGCAAAGATTGAGTGTGTGTGATTAGGCACCGTAGTCATCTTGACTGATCTGAAGATTTTTCCTAGGTAGCCCTGCAGTGCAATTTTAATGTATGACCTCCATGTATGTATAGTACCTACGTCCCGTTTAAATTAAACTAAATGTAAACAAACCAAAACAAAAAATTTCAAATATTCACTTATTGTGAACACTTAGGTATCAACACACTCACCAAATGAAAAACTTTCACAGTCAAAATGGCGTATTTTTTCATGAATGACTATATTCTACAGTGCCTACTTCATTTTACTTCAAACTAGCCGACCCGTGCCCACTTAGCATACAAACCGTTTAAACCTTCTCTAGACTTCCACAATTTCAAGACTAAAAATAGCCGAATCGGTTCCGCCGTTCTCGAGTTTTAGCGAGACTAACGAAGAGCGATTCATTTTCATATATAAGAGAAGAAAATATACATTAGCCCGATAGAGATAGATATTAATCACCTGGCCCATAAATAACATATTATTATGAGTAAATAAATAAAGCAAAACACACGGAACCCGACACAAACACCCAACTCGGTGCAGTTTTAATCCATGACCTCGATGTGCAAAAGTCTTATCCATCTATTGCGTCGTAATTAAAAACTTTATGCTAATGTACAATTCTGGTCGGGTTTCCGTGAAGCAGGCAGCGGACAGGTTTTAACGCAGTTCCAACTCGATTTTTTGTGTGGGTACAATTTCCGTACATCGTGCATTTTGATGCTCTTGAGATTGGCGGGACGGGTCATTGTTAGCAAACAAAGAATCTGATAGACAATGTATAAACGAATTTTAGTAACCCTCAAATTGTCAAGCAGAACGAAGTGATGAATTATAGCTGTAGCACTCGATCACGTCATATTGCAAACTTTTTAGATCCAAATTTGTTCATACGTTACATAGACTACACAGACTCAGATACGTCAAACTTCTAACACCCGTCTTTTTTTAGCGGCGGTTAGCAAAAGACAACACCCTACCAAACCGACGCCGTTATATATATAAAATATGGAATAGTCAGCATAATAATATGAAGTCTGAAAACTTTAATTCTCAACAAAAATTGGCGTAGAGTCTTATGTTTTTACATATAACATAATACTCGTCTCTATTGTCCCAATGTTAAGGTACAAATTCGTATTATCGCAATATGGTTGCAAACGTAGACGCGCGTGATAATCGAAGACATTGGCTTGTCTTGTTGACTATACAAATTTATGCCTTAATGCTGTAACAATAGAGATGAATATGCTGTAAGTGAAAAACTTGACGCTTCGACTCTACGATGTCAGTCGGCCTTAAAGTGTAGGTTAGTTGAGATTTAGAGGCAGCCCGCTACCTTTTTAACCGACTTCCAAAAAAGGAGGAGTATTCTCAATTCGACCGTAATCATATGTTTTTTATTTATTTAATCACAGTAAATTCTACAGCAAAAATTTACAATTAGGTACCTAGGTCAAAGATAGTGTTTAGCCTAATTATAGTTTGTTTCTCCCAAAACATCTTAACGCCAATATGCGAAATTCGACACTATAAAACTAGAAGCAAAATAAATTTTAAGGAGCTAAATAAATTTAGGCAAAGCCTCACCCGGCAACTAAAACTAGATATTGCGGCCAATATGAATATTAATTACGCAAATTTACCGCCCGGGTGATAAAGATGTAGTTGCATGTGATACGGTTACAAACGACTCATGTAATATACTGACACAATACTAATTGGAGATTACGGCAGTATTGTGTTATTGATTTACTGGACGGCGAAGATGGATGATACTTTGACGATTGCAGCCTTAAATCCTAATTATCTATACTAATATTATAAAGCGGAAGAATTTGTTTGTTTCTTTAAACGCACTAATCTCAGGAACCACTGGTCCGATTAGAAAAAATCTTTTTTTGTTGGATAGTCTATTTATAGAGGAAGGCTTTAGGCTATATAACATTACGCTGCGACCAATAGGAGGGAAGCGTCAGTGAGAAATGTTTCAAAAACGGGGAAAATTATTCAAATATATACTTTCGTTGCGTGCGTTGCATAAACGGCTTAAGAGGAAACACCACGAAATTTTTTCCATACAAAAATAGGGGTCTAGGGGATTTCTATTTCCTCCCTGGATAACACCTCTAGAGTAACAATTTTTTTCCTGAATATTTATGGATATTGTTTGTACGTCCCTATCTTTTCCTTTTTTTAATAAATTATTTATTTAAAGAGATATGGACGTTTAAAAACCTAAAAAAAATGGCCAGACTCTCCGCTATGTTTAAATATCTAGGAAACAGATTTGACTACAATAAACAACAAAAGCAAAAAATAGGAACCTAGCTCAATTCTTTTTTTAGCTAATACAGAAAAAAATATTTAAATCGGTTAAGTCGTCCCCTAAACGTCGATTTCTGGTATTTTTAATAGGTAATTTCAGTCCTAGTTGCAGTTGTCTCTATCGCGCTAGTACTGGCTAGCTAAGGCACTCCTCAGACAGCAATAGATTTTATAAATACCTATTTTCTATTTCTCTCAACCGTGGTGTTTCCTCTTAAGGCACTCAAAAACCACGCGAATGAAGTCGCGGGCACAGCTGGTTATGTATAAAAGTTACAAAACAGATGAGTTTCAATCCTGTTAAGGTCTTAAGGCGAGGAATAACCGCAACTAGCGCCACTCTTTTTAAAACAAATTTTACAATGACACAAAGATCTTAATAAAAAAAGTAATCGGTTCAAACTTTAAGTAAATAGTTAAATAGTAAACCGGCCGTTTTAGTTATTACTTACGAGAGTAAATACACTATAGGATTTAGAGCTGTAATTAAATGCCAATAAATTAGTTTAACTATTATTACTTAAAGTTTGAACCAATTACTTTTTTTAATAAGATCTTTGTGTCATTGTAAATTTTTTTTTAAAAAGAGTGGCGCTAGTTGCTGTTACTCCTCGCCTTAAGTCAACGACCAGTGCGTTCGTGTGTATGGACTAGGAGCCTTCGAGCCCCAGCATAGTAAGATTCACTCCTTGTTTTCACTCCTTTGATTTTTTTTTTGTGTAAATACGCGTCATTCTCTTCACCCTACATTCGGCTTGCTATATATATGACACATGAATCACCCGGTATATCTACTGAATTAAGCTAAAATAATCGCACCTGCCCATTTTAGTTTTAAATTTAGAGAGAATTCGTTGTCTCTGTCTTACTCGTGCCTTTTCATCAGATGTGGAAAGAGATGGGTCGTTTCTATGGGCTCAAATATTCGTACCAAGACCTCAAACGTCGGCTGATGTCAGCCTCACAGAGCGCTGACATCACAGTCTGAAGCCACTGCCAGTCAGCGGGGTAAAAAATAGCTGTCAGCTTCGCACGATTTGCTTGAAAAGTAAAAAACCTAAGCAAAAAGTAAATTCCAAATGTGGAAAGTCTATGGTATTTTTAAGTTGTATTTATGATACTAAGTCCCGATTTTACCAACGCATGTTAGTGTTAATGGCTTGTTAAAATACCATGCCTTCTCTAATCATTGATAGGAATTACGAGAGGGATAACATTATATTTAACGAAGGATTAACTTATAATTGCTTGGTGAAACACGCCCTAATTGTAACAGTGCACATCGGTGGTGCTGCCAACTGATGCCACATATTTGAAAGTTTTAGGGCGTGTTTCACCAAGCAATGTTAAAGTTAATCCTTCGTTAAATATCATGTTGTTCCTCTCGTAATTCTTATCAATGAATGAGAAGTGGTATTTTAACAAGCCGTTAGGTATTACTAAGATGCTTTGGTGAAATCGGGACTTACCCTATCAGTCAAATATTTAACATTTACAATATGAGAAATAAACATAATTTTATGCGTGAGTGCTGCCACCGTGAGTGTTTCTACACGTCCTCTATAGGTCTTATTCTATGAAGTAATTTTTAGTGTCGAAAAAACAACATTTAAAAAACTTAAAAGCAATGCTCGGTAACGTAAACAAAAATCAATTGTATTGGCGCTGACGGAGCGGCAACGGAGCTTTCAAATTAATGTACCTGCATGGGCTACTGATGATGATGAATATCCGCGTCAGCTCTGAAAACAAAACTACGTCAAAATCAGTTCATCAATCAATACGATGTACCACAGAAATACACAGACACGTAAAACTTATAACACCTCTGTTATAGTCGGAAGTTAATAAGCGACGAACATAGTCGCAGGCGAATCTATTGCTAGTATAAAAACCCACAAAAGGTATTAACACATATCAGTTAATATGTAACAATTATATAGTGGATTTCACATGGTCAAGAACAATGGACATTGTCCACGCTCCATGGATCATGAGACCATTCGTTAACATGTTGAAAGACTGATTTTGATCCAAACCGGTATTATTAATGTGTCTATTATATTCAATTCTTTGAATGAATGCGTTCATTTTTGATCCAGAACGAGCGGCAGTAAAACCAAAGATTTTCATTAAAATATTTAGTCGCTGTACCTTCACAACCTCGTATCTACTAAACTACAACTTTTCAGTAGAGCCAAAAAAACTTAATAATTTTATTATTAATTTTCTATAAAACTACAACTTTTCAGTAGAGCCAGAAAACTTAATAAATTTAGATTTTATTATGACATACATGGATTTTGTTTTAAATGAGGTTCAGTTGTGTACAGTATACATCCAAAATCCATGTCATAACAACATCTAAAATTATTAAGTTTTATGACTTTACTGAAAAGTTGTAGTTTTTTAACCGACTTCCAAAAAAAGGAGGAGGTTCTCAATTCGTCTGTATTTTTTTTTTTTTTTTTTTTTTTTTATGTTTGTTACCTCAGAACTTTCGCCTGGGTGAACCGATTTGGATGATTTTTTTTTATTTGAAAGGTGGTGCTTCCCGTTTGGTCCCATTGTCACCAAAGTGGTGACCTGATGATGGGATCCGTGAGGAATCGAGGGAACTCCTCAAAATTTATATGGAAACATATATCGATTTTGATTTTTTCTGAAGTAGCCCAAGCATATGTTACCAAATAGTAAGATTTTGCACCATATCCTGGACCTAAAGTAGTGAACAGAACTTCTGAGTCCTTAGAGATACACGTTTGAAGATTTCAGCGTTGTTTAAAGAAATGCAAGCATACGCCACTACGTCAATTACAGTCGAACTTGGTCTCATAGTTATCAAAGTGCATGCCTGATGATGGTGTCGTGAGGAATCGAGGGAACTCCTCGAAATTTATAGGAACACTCATAGTAATTTTGTATTTTTTTCGAGTAACATGCTTATGTTACTCGATATGCTAATATCCGTCTAAAAACAAACATAATTTTGAATCAACTATCAAGGTATACCGCATAGATCAGAAACAGGCATACAGGACTGCTTAGTCTTTGAAGTTATACGTTTGGAAATTACGACATCGCTTAAAGTACTGCAAGCATACTTTAAGCGATGCCACTATATCAATTACAGTACTCAACACCACCTCTGTCTTCACCAGATAGTAGGTATCCATATAGGTATACTATCATAACAATATGACGAAATAGGTTAATAATAAAAAGGGAAAAAATTGTTTTAAGCCAAATAAAGAAATGTAAATCGACTAAAAATAATAAAAGAGTTATATATAGAAATCATATTCAGTTTGGCTGGTACCGACTTTGATATTATTAAAATTTGCATATCATTTTATAGTCAATCAACTTGATATATATATAATTTTTGCGCTGCTCTGGCGGTACCTAAATATCCCTACTCAGTCTACCCATAACTAAAAATCTTAAAATAAAATAATTTTAAACAAAAAAAAAAACCGACTTCAAAAGGTAAACTAAAAAGAAAAAAATAAATTTACTTTGCACAAAGTAATACTTATTTTCACTTAAGTAAATAAATTTATTCTATAATTTTGAAGTCGGTGCCAAGTACCTATATCAAATTACTACCTATATAAAAGAATCAGAAAAAAATATACAACTATCAATGTAACTATTACTATATTTTATGTACCTACCAAAGTACTTAGTTAGGCTTACAAACTAAAATTAAATGAAAACAAATTATGATAGAACGCTGGACTTGGCACCGACTTCAAAATTATAGAATAAATTTATTTACTTAAGTGAAAATAAGTATTACTTTGTGCAAAGTAAATTTATTTTTTTCTTTTTAGTTTACCTTTTGAAGTCGGTTTTTTTTTTGTTTAAAATTATTAGATACGAGGCTGAGAAGGTAAAGCGATGATTTGCGTCATTCTTCATCGTTCGTCGTTCATCTTCTTCATCGGTATAGTCAAGTGTATATAACCAGAACCACATATACACACCAGTACACCCGTACGGTGCCTGTTAGCGTGCGCAGGGCGTCACTACCGGCGGTCATCATTTGTGCGTGAACGCTCGCCTGCGTCCGGCCCGCTGGGACACGTATGCGATTTGCATAAACCCTGAATTGTCGCCATCATCATCATCTCCAGCATGATGACTCATTGGAGCGTTTATCTCGAGTAATCAACGTCTCATGCTTAAACGACTATTGCCGTATAAGAACTCTAGCTAATGCTAATTAGTTAGAGTTCTTATACGTTAGGGTTAGCACTTAGGTGCTAACCCCCCTAAAAAATATATTTATACACTGTAGATATAATAATCAATGCTTTCTCCTTGTCTGATGCGTTAAAAAAGTCAATTGATAAAGATAGCTTAGGCATAAAGTGTGTTAAGTTTTTATTAGTAAGAATGAAGAGGCTTGTTATCTAAAACACATTCAAATATGAAATGTGGATGTTGCTTAATGCGTTTTATTTGTACATAACTTGTAATAAGTAATGTCAATATAAATTAACTGACTAACTGACCCGTGCCAACTTCGTTGAGCATAGAATCCTTTAAACCTTCCCGGGACTTCCACGAATATTTCAAGACCAAAAATAGCCGAATCGGTTCAGTTTTAGCAAGACTAACGAACAGCAAGTCATTTATATATATATAGGTATAAGATAATACATGAAATTGTGTTGACTCAAAAACTCTTGAACAATGTTCGTGGTTCAGTTTTGACAAGATGTTCCCTCTGAACAGAAACTGTCATCTGACCAGGCCCGGGCAGGTGGTACAACAATACAATTTTTTTGAACTCAAACCCGAAGCTATTCTCTAGCAACCCCAACGGTCATACGGCTCTATTGTTGATTCCGATCGATCACATTGGTTATTTAGTTTCCACCATGTGTTTGAAATATTTGGGGTTCCCTTATTATTGGACCGATTTGTAAATCGTAATAGAACTAATGTGTAATAATTTGTAGACATGGCTCCTACTTGATAACATTGAAGGAAATTAGGTAAATCTATACTTAATATTATAAAGCAGAAGAGTTTGTTTGTTTAAACGCGCTAATCTCAGGAACTGCTGGTCCGATTTGAAAGATAATTTTTTTGTTGGATACTCCATTTATAAAGGAAGGCTATATATAACATTACGCTGCGACCAATAGGAGCGAGGTGTCAGTGAGAAATGTTGCAAAAACGGGGGAAATTATTCACATTTGGGGACTTTCGTTGCGTGCGCTGCATAAAGTTTTAAGTTTTAAGTGTAGTTTTAAGTATATTTTGTATGTATGTTAGTCTGTAAGGTATTTATAATATGGGCCATGTAGCCTGAAATAAATGGTTTTTATTTATTTATTTATTTATAAACGGTTTAAGTCACCCAAAAATCACGCGAACGAAGTCACGGGCACAGCTAGTGATATAATATTTCCTAGTCCTACGTAAACGGGCTTCGACGAAATCAGGCACGTTTATTTTATAGTACTCGAGTGTGTGCGCAGTGCACAAGAGCACTGTCTTTTCTTTTAATCTCCAACGTGGTGTGTTCTGTTACCTCTGCTACCTGGCGTGAGATTAGGCACTGGACCGACTCTACAAGCCCATCCCACGCATGGATCATCTTTCTTGTCGCCAATCAAGTGAACAGCCTGCATTGTCCTAGCAAGATTTGAAATTTTGAACATATTTTTTTGTTATTTCCGACGCGTTAAACGAACCTTTGAAGTCTAGGGCCGAGCCTCGAACCACAGTGGTGTAAAAAGTAATAGGACTTATGCATTACCTACATGCTAAATCCTTTGTCGTAGCTTGCTTTTCTAAATTTGAATTCTCTGTTACTGTCTGTTACTCTGTCACAATCTGTTACTCAAATCCTTTTCGATTTTTACATACGCGATCACGCGGACATAAACGATCTATCTGCTGGATATCGGCATAAATTCAAAAAGTTTTTCCTCTTATAGACCACTTTTTGGTTCTATATCACCTAACATTATATCAAAGAACTTAAAGGTCAGAAAAGATACCGATTTTGTCTTGTGATTAAATATTAAACTGTTAAATAAATGTTTACAGTTATCCTTCAAATGTATCTAAGCTTTATTTGTTTGGGACGAGCTATTACGTATCTAATATCACGATCTCAGTGCTCCGCGTAAATAAACCCGACTAAAGAGATAATATTTTCCAATTACAAATTTCGTTACAAAAAACTGAAAATTCCAAATGTATATTGAGGTTGATATGATAAAATCTACTTTTTTCCACGCGTTCTCACAAAAATCTAGAGAAAATATTTTCCCAAAGCGAATATCAAAGCGGTACGCCCGTTTCATTATATATACAAGCTGTTTGCTTATTCATGTGATTCTAGCTTGTGTGCTCAGCAGCAGTTTAAAGGGAGCGCAGGGGGTTCTCCCCCAGGGTTGCCAGTCGTCACATATTCGCCTCCGTGGTCTAGTGGTTCAGAGCTTCGCTCTCGACCCGGAGGTCGTGGGCTCGATTCCCGCGTTGGAACAAAAAAAATGTTGTTTTCAAGTTTGGTTAGGACAATGCAGGCTGATCACCTGATTGTCTGACAAGAAAGATGATCCATGAGTCGGATGGGCATGTAAATAGTCGGTCCTGCGCCTGTTCCCTCGCCAGTCGTGTCGGTTTACCGTCCCTCTGGGTTATGAGAGTAAAAGGAAGAGAGAGTGCTTATGTGTATTGCGCACACATTTGGGCACTGTAAAATAACTCCTGCGTAGCTGGCCTGGTTTCAATGAAATCGGCTACCGACACCGAAATCGGTGAGCGGAGCTATTATTTGTATATTGTGGGAGTATTGATTGAGAAATATGCCCACGTGTTTTTGATGAGTATCAGAAAAACGGTTGCATCGAAACTCCCACGAATATTCTATAAAAGCATTTTAGGCTCGCAAACTTTTAATCAACTGACAACCCTGATATACTTAACAGTTTCGCCGAAATTCCCTTTGCCTTGTAACAATTGCGCGCAGGATTTTGGAATTGTAATCATATTTACTGTCAAAGTAATCAGAATTCTAATAGATACGAGTATATTCCTACTTACACGTATAGTGTTTACAGGAAAAATACTTCAGTTGAGACTCGAGGTGGTATGAAATTATCTGGCTGTCTGAATGTGGATATGTTACGGACACAGTCGTGTGTTGTTCGTGAATGCGGTTCTTACGTAGTAAAACAATTTCTTTGATTCTTTAGCTGTATAGTGGTGTAATTGAAATTTGTATGGAAGTGATAATCTATATCTATACTAATATTATAAAGCGGAGGAGTTTGTTTGTTTAAACGTGCTAATCTCAGGAACTACTGGACCGATAATTTAAAAAATATTTTTTTGTTGGATAGTCCATTTATAGAGGAAGGCTTTAGGCTATATAAAATTACGCTGCGACCAATAGGAGCGAAGCGTCAGTGATAAATGTTGCAAAAACGGGGAAAATTATTCGCATTTGGGGACTTTTGTTGCGTGCGCTGCATAAACGGTTTCAGTCTAGCCTATGACAGCATTTTTTAAGATTATGTTTTCAGAGTATTCATGTTAAACATATTTGTGGGGAGCTATTTCATTCTCCAGATCAAGAGGAGCAAGCTTTTGTTATGTCCATCTTTGACCCAAACACTATGTTGCCCCTTAAAGTAAATTTTTGAAGTACATTAAGTGTTTTTTTAGACCAGTCTATTATTTGAAATCATTAGAAGACTATCTGTATTGAAACTATAAAGCATCGTCATCATTTTATCTTTATCTAAGTGACTTTTTAAATATTGTAGTAGATTATAATCTGCTATGGATTAACTATGTAGAGTCTACTACATCGCTACCACTTAGCCTACTACACTAGTATTCCAATAACGAGGGATAAATAAGTTATGTGCTCCTGGGTCAAAGATGTGTCAAGAGTGACTTAAACCGTTTATGCAGCGCACGCAACGAAAGTTCCCAAATGTGAATAATTTTCCTCGTTTTTGCAACATTTCTCACTGATGCTTCGCTCCTATTGGTCGCAGCGTAATGTTGTATAGCCTAAAGCCTTCCTCTATAAATGGACTATACAACAAAAAAAGATTTTTTCAAATCGGATCAGTAGTTCCTGAGATTAATCCGTTTAAACAAACAAACTCTTCCACTTTATAATATCAGTATAGAAGTATAGATAAAACGTTTTTGTTTTTTTTACATCTAAGAAGTAGCTAAGAAGTACAAAGCGACCTTATCGTGTTCCTTTGGGGGGATATCTCTAGGCCGCGTCCTTGTCCAAGTGGTCTGTATCAGCGAGGACTCGGTAATCTGCTAGATTACCGTTAATAGAGGCTTAATTACATCGTGGTATACACTTACAGGCAGTTAACACGGGTACGTCATGTTCGATAATAGCACTTTAACTACACTTCGTTAAGGTTTTGGTTGTACCAAATAACTCTGAGTTAACGTGTTAGGTATTTAACTGTAAGTTAGCTCTATAATAGTTTGTAAATAGGTTAATCATTTAACCCATATAGGTACAAGTGGGCTTACATGAGCATGTCGAATGTCGATATTGGGAATACTGGAACTATGGTTAAATTAAGTAAGCAACTTACTCAATTCGTCATGCAGCATGCTGTCCTTGTCGTACCGCCAAGCAGTGATGATAACAACCTATTAATACTAGGGCAGCTAAGTTTAATAGGCAGGCGATTAGAATTAAAAAAGTTTGAATAAAAAATGTGATTCAATACAACTTTATATCATTCCAATTCATAATCTATATTTCTTATACATAAAAATGAATTGATGTTCGTTAATCTCGCTAAAACATGAGAACAACTGAACGGTTTCGACTATTTTTATCTTTAAATATTGGTAGAAGTGCAGGGAAAGTTTAAACGGTGAGAAAATACAGTTTGTATGCTCAACGAAGTGGGCACGGGTCAGCTAGTAGACAGATAAAAAGCCTAGCTGTAACAGATTGCCACATAAAACAATATCTATTTAAATTGATGCACGTATTATAATAATATCGAAAAGTGATAATAGCATTTATTCGAAATCATAATCAAAACAAAACATCAAAATAAACATACATTTACCTCGCTACAGTTGGAATAAAATGACGAATTAATATTAAAAAATGTCCGCTCGCCGCGCGGTGAATGAGCTCCATTCATAAAATCAAATTGAATTATTACCCGCTCGCTACTACGATGTAAACATTGTATTAATATCGAACGTGTCAATGTATTGTCGTTATGCGCCACATCTATCAGATGGCTGGCGTTTATGTAACTTTAATTGAACAATTGGAGTTATTTTACTGGTCTTGTGGCGGTTCGTTTTGTTACTGCACCGATTAATTTTCAATTTGTGACTGTTTCTTGTGAGACATTTTTATATTTAGGCCGTGTTTCACCAAGCAATGTTAAAGTTAACGCCATGTGAAAATACCATGCCATCTCATTCATTGACAGGAAAATACGAGAGGGATTACATGATATTTAACATGGCGTTAACTTTAACATTGCTAGGTGAGACACGGCCTTAATATCGTACTACGGTGTTACATTTTGTGATCATACCAAACTGTATTGTCGTTATGCGTCACATCTATCAGATGGTTAGCGTTTATGTAACTTTAATTGATCAATTGACAAAGATTTTACGCGGTTTGGCGGCGTTTCGTGTTATTTCATTTTAGATTTGTGGCTGTTTGTTCTTTAAAAGACAGTTCTTTATATTTAATGTTTTACTATTAAACTTTATGTTCGTATCGAATTGTATTGTCGTTATGCCACAACTATCAGATTTATCATATTTTATGTATCTTTAATTGAACAATTGGAGTTCTCTTGCAGTTTTGGTGGCGGTTCGATTTGGTTCATTTAAATTTGTGACTGTTTCCTATGGGACAGTTTAATATTAAGTTAATGCTACAATGTAAATATTGTTTTAATATCAAACTTATTTTAAATAGCTATTTATTAACTATATATATATATGTATTAGGAAACTTAACATACCTCCATACTATATATATATATATATAATATTATAGTACTACAAAACACCTCATCAGTTTGTAGTATCAATGATAGAATTTAAATATTTGTCGTTTAGTGCACACCGAATAATGTAACTCCTAATAGGATTTAACAACTTAATTTATTGAAGTGTATCGCACGTTGTAATGCGCCACTTCTATCAGATGGTTGGCGTTAATGTAACTTTAATTGAACAATTGAAATTATTTTACGGGTACAGTCAATTTGTTTTAGACTTTTATAATGACTTGTTTTATACTTTTATGGGGTTGTTTAATAGTTGATGGTCTCGTTATCTCTCACGTTCGTTGTGTTAATGAAAGAGAAGGCATTATATACAAACTATTAACACTGAGTCGGTGAAATTTGGATTTATAAAATAGAAGATTTTCAATTATAATATATTAGATTAAGTAAGTATTGTTAAATATTAATTAACGTTTTCAAAACATTTATTAGGTATATTTTAGAAGTATAAATCTTTATGTATTGGTTCGTTTAATATTATAACTGGCTAAATATTTTATAGTCCAATCAACTATAAAGCCCATTAATAAGTGACTATGGCTTTACCCCGTAGTGCACTATGAATAGGTTACGCTGGCAATTTAACTCTATGATTTAATTTGAAATCATGTAATAAATAAATTAATAACATTATTATTACCTTTTATTGTGTAGAGTAAAAACTTTATGTAAAGTTTTACTAATATGTGACATCGAAGTTATATGAAATGAGGTTAAAGTTTGTGTGGACGAAGGTGAGCAGATAACTACAGTGGGTGGCCATATTATTAGGGACAACGAAATTTTTTATATATTTTTTCTAAATACATTGTTTTTAAATAAAATAAAAAAAATTACCGTGGTAATTTTATTTAATATTACTCCTTATAAGATTGCTATTATTTTTGCGATATGGCAACACAGGTTACGTACGTCATTTGTCAATTACATGGTACATCATGTCAGATGCAATTTTTTGTCGAAAAGGCGCGAATTTTCAGTTTGTTTGCCGGTTCAACTTGCTTACTTTTTATTAGTTTTAAACAGATTTTTGTATTTAAAATAACCAAAAGGTAAGTGAAAGATGTTATAAAAATATTTTCAACTAGTTTTAACGGACAATTTACATGTTATTCATATTTCAATACGACAACTAATGATTTTCTATTTTTTTAGAATGGGTAAGACTTCAGACAGTTCTACAAAAAATGTAGGGAGGTACAAACACTGTTACTGCACTACGCACATTCTCAAAGAGACATAGCATCTCTTTCAGGCATTTCTAAGTCAGTAGTAAGTCGATTAAAAATTAAAATTGACAATAAACAACCTCTTGAGGCAGATCGCGCGGGCAAATGTGACAGGAAAAGACTCCCTACGGCTCGTACTGATCAAAAAATCAGGGATATTTGCCTGAAGAATCGAAAAAAGAGTGTTGCCTGTCTAACTACAATGCTGAATGATGATGGTATTAGCATTTCCGAAAGAACAATGTGGAGACGGCTTGTTGAACAGAAGCTAATGGGCCGGCGTCCTGCCAAAAAGCCACGTCTTACCGACAGTATGAATAGTATGAAGAAGATACGTCTTGAATGAGCTCGGTGACTTCAAAATATGACTGTTGACGATTAGAGTCAAGTTGGTATAACTTTCTTTGTAGCGCAATAAGTCAATAACCATTTCGTCCTAATAATTTTATTTATTAATAGGTCTGCTTTTCCGACGAATCGACGTTCCAAATTTTAGTCGACAAAAGTTCTTTTGTAAGACGCCGTCCTGGAGAACTATTTCATCCGGACTACTTGGTTCAGAGACTTAAACATCCAGTAAGCATAATGGTATGGTCTGTTATATCAGCCAAAGGCATGGGGCGGCTGTATGTTGTGGAAGGGACGATGAAACAGGACCAGTACAAGAAAGTACTCAAAACCCGGTTACTGCCGCAGGTCCAAGAATGGTTTCCCAACAACGAAAAATATATTTTCATGCGTGACTGGGCACCGTGCAATAAAGCCAAAACTGTAACTGCATTTTTGGATGAAAAAAAAAATTGCCTTGGCCAGGGAATTCGCCAGACATGAACCCTATAGAGAATATGTGGGAACTCACGAAACGGGCCACTATAAAAAAAAATTATAACGACTAAGCAGCAACTTATAGATCTTATATAAGAGAGTGGCAACATAAGACTACACTCTCGGAACATGCAAAACATGCATCGAAAGCATGCCCCGATGCATAGATGCTGTTATTGCAGCAAAGGGTGACATTACAAAATACTCATTTTTTTCTCGATTTTATATAGAACCTGTAGTGTTTGACTAAATGGTGATCTCTATATCGTGGACAATATAAGTACTATAATTGGTGGGGGGCTGCCCCACTCAATGAGTATTAAGACAGACGTACTAAGAGTAAGACGTACTAGAATTGTTGACGGTAAAAGGAGCCCGCCTTTCGTATAATTTAGTGCACACTACAAATGGCGACGAGGATAAACCTATAATACTAGTAAGTCAGTAATAAGGTCAGTGAAAAAAATAATTAATTTTGTAAATCACGTGCGTATTGAAAAACTAAATTGAAAAGGAAGGATGAGCTCATTGACACCTAAAGTACACTAAAGTATCATGATTATAAACTAGTTTAACTGGCGTAATTGTATTGCATTTCATAGGAGTTTAAAAGATAAGAAAATGCTTAATTGTTTAGTAAGAATGTTCATTACACCCTAATACGAGTCTATTAAACTGGGCACAAAAAGTGTATCAGGATAAGGGGTTAAAATCATCCGTTCAAATAAGTAATATTCTACGAATATGATGAATTCAACAGTGAGTAATAAAATAACAAAGTTATATGGTTGTCTAAGATGGCGAATTCGTTATTGAAATTAAAGGTTGACGTGTAAAATAAATGACATCTAAAGTTCTAGCTCCTCTAAATGTCGAAAAATTAATAGTTAAAACACGTTTGTATAAAAAAAGATGAAGATGGCGGAAGCTGCATAATGCCCGTCTAAGGGTTCATCGGGATTTTCAATATTACACTGTTCTCACAAGTGCAAGCACGATTTTGATACGATATTCCTCATGAAAGGCAATGATAGGCAAGAGCCTATCTCTCGACTCCATCATCACATCAGTTCGACAGTATCATATTGTTCAGAACTACATAAAGTTGCCGTTCTATAACGCAACGATAGTTGGAAGATGGATAAATTAGTTACTTTCCATTACAATATTAGTTATAAACAGACCAACAAATAAAAGGGTTTTTCCAAAAGTGTAATTACATTGCACTAAAATATGTGCGTATAGTGGATCTTGACAATACTCTAATACTAGCTCAGTTCATATTATTATATGGAAAATTTAATATTTATTATAATTATGGTAATATCGGGTCGATAAGGCATCCAGATTAGAGAACCGACAGTTAGTTATAGTATACGTATGTAGTAAACTATGATGTGTAAAATGGAAATATAAACTTAAATTAATAGTTTAAACTTAAATTAATACAGCGTAGATAGGCAGTGTCTATAAAGTCCACATCAATTGTTGTAATGTGCGGTGCACTTGCAACTGTAATAGTTATACTGTAAAAGGCGCAACAGCTATTACTTTTTAAGCAAAAACATGTAGTCTGTCCTTGGTTTTGTTGTTTATATTATATCTCTTAATACAAAACATAATCTAAGACCAACATGTTAATTATTATTATACACCATGCATAATTGGGATTCCTTTAATTTAAAAAAATAATTAAGGTTTCATTATATGAAGTCACTTGAAATTTCAAGTAATATATGAATAACTCAAGGATATTGTAAGCCCCTTACAAGACTGGCTGGCTGGCTTACTTGGTTTATTGAATTTGTTAATACATAGGTATATAGCAGGTTGTAGTGAATAAACAGAAACCTTTAAAAACCCTTCTCATAAATACTGTCTTTGTATCTTACAAGTGACTGCAAGATGAAATAGATTTATATGTTAGTTTAATCGCATTAGATATGGGTTCTAAATCAGTAATTAACCGTGACCGAAAACTATAAAAATGTGTTATTCATTTCTGCGAATAAGTACAACCCATATTCAAAATTAGAAAAAAAAAGAAGTTTCAAATACTATGTAGCTTTGGGTGGTACAAACTGTCTGAAGCGAGTTAGTATATTGGATATTATTATAGAACAATGCAAGGAAAATTTATCTAGCTCCAATATTGCAATGCTACGCAGTATTCTAAAAAGCGTCTGCTTCAGAATGAATTATTTAATTATAATATGAATATGAAGTTGTTACATACAATGCAGGAATTAAATCTTTGACAATTACAGCAATGCAAAGCTAAGCCAAGATGTAGGTACAATCTTAATTTTCATATATTTTATTATTAAATAATATTAATGAAGGATAAGGTTTACATTGATATCAGAGTCATTGCTACCGGTGTATAATTAACAAAAAACATGGTAAATGCACAAGTTAAGATGTAAATGAACTATTCTATTTAACTAAGACTTTTCTGTTACTTTGATTGAATCATAACTAAAGTCTCTTGTGCATTTTTAACTGGGTTTTGAGGACTTACAAGACTTATTTGGCGTCTGTGAGAGTACTGTTTTATATATCTCAGTACTGGGTTGTATCTTCAAAAGTCGAAACATACAAGAGTCTAAAAATAAACTTTGTTGTGTGCTATTAAATACCACCAGATACTCATTATTACACATATTTCAATATATTAGTTATATTCTAATTAACCTTCTATCTATAATAATGTTATGCTCTAAAGACATAATATTAACATTATAATATGGTGTTGAAATACTATGTCAAATAAGTCAGTATCTACAAATTACCGAGTATGAAAAAACCTAATTAAACAATAATTACTTGACAAAAGGATAGAGCTATAGAATGTAGGTATGTACATTGTACATATTATAAGACAGTGGAATTATGGTAAGTGGATTTTTTAAACTGCCTATTGCTTGTGTATTGCATACATATTATATTCAATTCTACTCGAATATTATATATTGATGTGGTTGAATGAGTTTGAAAATTAAGCTTTTATTAGGATTAAAAGTTTAGGCCTTTCCTCGTGCTATATAATCTACTACTATAATCTATATAGTATTCTACGAGTGAGAACTACTTTAGAAATATTTTATAATGTAGTGCTTGGAAAGCGGTGACCAATGATGGTTTTAAATATTTTTTTTGAATTCTCATAAAATGGTCGGCCAATTCGTCTGGAACTTAGAGGTGGTGGGTGAGAACAATGGACTTCCGCGTAAAAAAGATAAAAAAAGTTGTTTTAAATTGTTTAGAGCAATACGGGCTGTTAACCTGACAGTCTGAAAAAGAAGATGATCCATGCATCTGACAGGTGTGAGGAGGGTTGGTTCAGGTTGGTTCAGCGCCTTATCTCCCTCCAGCCGTGTCAGGTGTCCGTTCCACTGGATGCGATGTTGAGGGATGATGGATTACTATTGTGTATTGTACTTGACCTTTTTAAAGATGGCTCCGGCATAGCTGGCCACTGGTTTGAATGACTGTTACCGGAATCGGATGGAAAGCAAAACAAGGCATCCGTAATATACGTTAGAATCTGGAAGTATCTCATTGGTATGGCTACAACCTGGGAGAGGGAAATTTGCCATCATAGTTATTAAAATTGATATTTATATTGTTGTTATATTTTAATTATTATTCAAAATACTCAGTAGCACTGATAAGAACTTTATATTTTACGCTATGGTAATTGAAATGACGTGTCATATTTTATTACATTTTATTACTTTATTATTTATTAGAAATAATAAAGTAATAAAATGTTGTTCTGTGAAGAACATGAATAACGTAGGTAGGTACAAATCTAATCACAACTTTTGAGTACAGATAATGATTACGACCTGCGAGCTAAGCAAGCCTTAATGGCTAAAATCTACCAAGGACCTCGAGCTTCATTCATATCTTCTAGAATCTCTCACCGTCTCATCCCTTCTACTATAAAATACTGGCAGTACGAACCCGGATTAAACTGCGAACCGTGCATTGAATAGGAGCACGTATGATCAAAAGCAGTATGTGCCTTCAGTCTCAAATGAAAATCATACTTTACCTGTTGGTAACCAAGGTGTACAAAGGCAGTATGAGCCTTCAGTCTCAAATGAAAATCATACTTTACCTGTTGGTAACCAAGGTGTACAAAGGCAGTATGAGCCTTCAGTCTCAAATGAAAATCATACTTTACCTGTTGGTAACCAAGGTGTACAAAGGCAGTATGAGCCTTCAGTCTCAAATGAAAATCATACTTTACCTGTTGGTAACCAAGGTGTACAAAGGCAGTATGAGCCTTCAGTCTCAAATGAAAATCATACTTTACCTGTTGGTAACCAAGGTGTACAAAGGCAGTATGAGCCTTCAGTCTCAAATGAAAATCATACTTTACCTGTTGGTAACTAAGGTGTTGAAAGGCAGTATGTGCCTTCATTCTTAAATGAAAATCATACTTTACCATTTGGTAACTAAGGTGTTGAAAGGCAGTATGTGCCTTCATTCTCAAATGAAAATCATACTTTACCAAGTGGTAACTAAGGTGTTGATAGGCAGTATGTGCCTTCATTCTCAAATGAAAATCATACTTTACCAAGTGGTAACTAAGGTGTTGAAAGGCAGTATGTGCCTTCATTCTCAAATGAAAATCATACTTTACCAAGTGGTAACTAAGGTGTTGAAAGGGAGTATGTGCCTTCATTCTCAAATGAAAATCATACTTTACCAAGTGGTAACTAAGGTGTTGAAAGGCAGTATGTGCCTTCATTCTCAAATGAAAATCATACTTTACCAAGTGGTAACTAAGGTGTTGAAAGGCAGTATGTGCCTTCATTCTCAAATGAAAATCATACTTTACCTAGTGGTAACTAAGGTGTTGAAAGGCAGTATGTGCCTTCATTCTCAAATGAAAATCATACTTTACCAAGTGGTAACTAAGGTGTTGAAAGGCAGTATGTGCCTTCATTCTCAAATGAAAATCATACTTTACCGAGTGGTAACCAAGGTGTCAAATGGCAGTATGGGCCATCATCCTCAAATGAGAACCATATGTTACCGAGTAGTAACCAAGGTGTCAAATGACAGTATGAGCCTTCAGTCTCAAATGAAAACCATAATATGGTACCGAGACGTAACAGAAAGTCATTAAAGGTAGGATGGGGAATTCATCATAAAATATTATTATACAATTAAAACACCAGCAAAGAGAGACAATCTGATATCTGATATTGAAACAAGTATTGGAAATTGTTCTAGATGGCGTTTTACTGTTATAGATACTAGTAAACCTGTTCGTTCGGTGGCTGGAATTAAAATGGTTGAATTTTATGGAATCAATATCTTATTAGATAATTAATGTAATAAATAAAGGTCAGAAACATTAGTTATATCTATGGCAATTTGCTTGCGTACTATTTTTCAGCACAGCATATTATGTTACATACGTGAGCCTCTTTACTAGGGCTCGGCGTTTCGATGCCGCGATGTAGGAACAGCCTAGTGTCATCTGTATGACATTAGCAAACCTCGTCCTGACATGTCACTGATCTCTGTGAAGTTTTACATAATAGAATTGTAACTAAATCGTAACAATGTATTTGTATATTCTGTATCTTAGTCTTTATTGTCATACATTACTGGATAGTAACAGACTTTGTTACTAATATAATATTCCTTATGTTGGAATTTAAAAGCTAATAAATAAGTTAATATTATATTACATTATCAAAGTTACTTATGGTCTTAATTTTTTTTAAACTTAGATTTTAATGAGTTGATCATTGATGTAAATATTATATACATAGATGTTCTTTCACCAAATCAATTAAAAAGAAAAGGAAAGGGAAAGGCTAAGTATAATTAAATTTATAAAAAAAGGCTAAGGATATACAATGTATAATGTACAAAGTATATTCTGTATCTGTGTCTTTATTTGTCATACATTACTGGATAGTAACAGACTTTGTTCCTAACAAGAAGTATGGGCCTTAAATGTTTAATATAATATTTCATATGATGGAATTTAAAAGCTAGTAAATAAGCTAATATTATATTATAATATCAAAGTTACTTTTGGGCTTAAAATTTTTAAAGTAAGATTTTAAAAGCGTTTGATCATTGATGTAATTATTATATACATAGATGCTCTTTCACCAAATCATTTAAAAAGAAAGGGAAAAGAAAAGGCTGAGTATGGCTATCATACATCGGGAGGAAATTAAGTTATTCTTATGGTTAAATCTGAATATGCATTTTGACTAGGTTTGATACTTGTACTTTTCTATCTTACAACTGTAGCTTAGAGTTATTAAAATATACTTCTGAATAAGGAAGGGATGTAGTGTTTGACTAAATGGTGATCTCTATATCGTGGACAATATAAGTACTATAATTGGTGGGGGGCTGCCCCACTCAATGAGTATTAAGACAGACGTACTAAGAGTAAGACGTACTAGAATTGTTGACGGTAAAAGGAGCCCGCCTTTCGTATAATTTAGTGCACACTACAGAACCTAATATGAAGAAAAATAAAAGTTATTTGTGATATTTTTAGTTGTTTTTGTAACCCCAATAAAAAGAAGAAACAAACAAAAAATATATGACATACCTACAACTAATAGTTTCTTTCAGAAATTCAATAAAACTGACAAATTTGAAAATGTTCGTACTGTCCCTAATAATATGGCCACCGATGGTAATATTTTCTTAACAATGCTAAGAGATTGTTTTTTTTTATTTACATTTTAACAGTATCATAACTGAAAGGATACTGATTAATGAGCGCATATCGCCGTTAAACATGTGTTTGCCGATATAGGTAGTATAGTTATCTACACTTCTACACTAATATTATAAACAGGAACGATTTTTATTTTTGTATGTAACGACTTAACTCAAAAAGTACTGGACCGATTTTAATAATTCTTTTTTTATTAGAAAGCTACATTATCACTGAGTAACATAGGCTATATAAAAATCAATTGCTGTTCGTTAGTCTCGCTAAAACTCGAGATCAGCTGAACTGATTCGGCTATTTTTGGTCTTGAATATACGTGGAAGTCCCAGGAAGGTTTACACGGTTTCCATGCTCAACGAAGTGGGCACGGGTCAGCTAGTTATTTATAAGTGTAATCAAAGACGAAATAAATGATTGAAAAATATTATAAAAATACCATGAAACTTATCGGCGAATTACGTCTACGTAACTATGTTTAGCTCAATTTAAATATAGTATAAATCTTAATATATATATTTCTTGTGTGCGTGTGTATGTGACTGAACTCCTCCTAAACGACTGGACCAATTTTGATGAAATTTTTTGTGTGTGTTCGTGGAGATTCGAGAATAGGTTAGATTTACAATTGGAACCGATAGGTGGCGCTGCAGTCAGTATGTCAAGCAATTAATTAATAAGGCAATACGAAGTTTGCCGGGACAGCTAGTAATATATAAATAAGGATTTAAGAATAGAAAGTAAGAAACTATTTATGTATATCTTGCCAAGATAAGTCCTGATGATTGCGATTACACCAGGATATCAGCTAGGCTTGGGCTGTTAAACCTTTGTGCAGGGCAGGTGTGCCGACAGCTGTACCCTCACATTAACGAGACCCGCTCAATGTTCATAGAAGATAAGAATCGTTAATGATGTTTATTATTTCAACAATAATTATATGCCTCCAGCTAAATTGATAAACAGAATAATCACAAGCATGGATTTCGAGCGATATTTAATTTTTTTCAGAGTCAAAAATTTTTATTCAGAATGAACTTTACGAAAATGTTTTCTGAGGAAAACATAAAAAACATCGTAGGTTGGTTCCTATAACTCCATTCCTACCCTTTGAAGACTCCTACTTCCTACCTATTATTATAGGTGTAAAAAGACCAGATACAATGGGATATGACTATACTGTTTCTCATACTGGAAATGTATTTTTTTAAATAGTTCTGTCAAAAGGTTTCTTTTTTCGTTTTACCCTTTATTGTTTTTTGTGTCGCAGGAATAACAAAAAAGCAAAAAAATATATTTTCATACATCTTAAATACATTTCGGGAATGAGAAAAGGTAGTACATAATATATCTCAAAAAGTGACCGTTCTTTTTACATTCTGTATACAGGCTAGGACTTCCCTCTGTATGAGAACCAATCTTCGCCACTGCTACCTAGCCTACCAATATAGAGCTGTTCATTTTTAAAAGTAAAACGAAATGTAAAATTCTGAATCAGCTGTATCAATAAGTATAGTTCGTCCCTGATAAATTTAACCTCAAGGTAAACTGTAGTGTAGTATGAAGTGTTAGAATAGAATGGAAAACATCGAAATTTTCCCATACTCACTTATTGTGCACACTTATCAACACTTTCACAGGTATGTTAAAGGATTACACTTCATTATCCCTTACATTTTATAACAATTAAACAATAATTATTGATATGTTTAAACATCAAATGAAAATCTTTTACAAAAAAAAATACGCCATTTTGACACTGCCGATTGTAGAATATAAGCCTATAGTCTATGGATTGGGCAAACAAAAATCATTGTATTAATATTGGCCAATTGGCATCTCTGACTAGTCTTTGGTTGTGTCATAGACGGGTTTGTTTATCCCCGTGTTCCAGATGCAGCTGTCAGCTGTCAAAAACTGTTCAAAACGCATAGAATGATCACGCCATTTTGCATAATTTTACCCATCTTGTTTTTGACGTTTACTTAGATTTCAGAGATTTCACTGATCTCGATGTTATTTTTAAATTATGGATCGAGCAAATTTATTCTAGACTAGCTGTGCCCGCGACTTCGTACGCGTGGAAAAGTGATTAAGGGCAGCAGTTCAAATACATTTTTAGTTTATGAACACTGTCGTTTGGATATTTAAAATCACTAATTTATAGTAGTTAATGCTTCTTTATACACGGTATTAGACGTGCATAAGCAAAAGAAGTAGGCCGATGGAGTAATGATAATAATTTATTATCAAATAATGGCCGTTTTTTTCTATGAAAATGCTAACGATTCCTATTACTACCAGCTCGAAAAATGACCGTGTATTATTAACCGACTTCAAAAAAAGGAGGAGGTTCTCAATTCGTCTGTATGTATAATATTTTTTTTCTTTTATGCGAACGGGACTACTTGATAGTACACTCATATACGCGACGAAGATCTCTGTACTGAGATTTGTATGGACTTTACGCCGCAGCGACTGCAGACGATGATCGTTTTCACACCGACGCTGCGCTGCTGGCGCCGAGCGCCAAATTTTTTAAAAGTCTACTCTCGGTGCGCAATTCCAACTCGGACTTGCCCGGTTTTTTATTTATTAATTACCTACGCTAACAAACATGTAGCCTACTTTGGGACTTTACGGTTAAAGTACTAACTTGCTTTAGACGACAAAATAACAAAAGTCCAAAAGAAAGAAAAAACCCAAGCCGTACCTAGCATAAAAACTAATAAATAAAAATATCATGAAAAACATAAAATCTTACTTATATTGACATAACTTTTGTAATTTAAATGTACCTATGACATCTCATTCATATCTTGAAAAAAAACTATCCTACGCCTATACTTTATTAATCGTATTTGCAAAACCTAAGTATAATATTAATTAATTCGCACAAAGTAGATAATAATTATTTTCACTTGTACTGGAAAATAAGTATTACTTTGTGCGAAGTAAATTTAATTGTTCCTTTTAGTTTACCTTTTGAAGTCGTTTTTTTTTTGTTTAAAATTATTTAATTTTCAGATTTTTAGTGATGGGTATAGACTGAGTAGGGATAATTCTCGAATGATCAGACGACGATTATTTGAGGACGGAAAATGAAAAACAAAAACGATTAGATAAAAAAAAATAGTAGAAAGAGAAAAAGTCTACCGCTGCTCTGGCTTACGCCAGAAGTTTTTCAACATATATATATATATATATATATATATATATCTTACTGAAACGTGAAATTTTTTTATATTATAGATCCAGGATATGGTGCAAAACCTAACTGTTTGGTAATATATGCTTAGACTACTTCAGAAAAAATCAAAATCAATTCACATAAATTTTGAGGATTTCCTTCGATTCCTCACGGATCCCATCATCAGGTCACCATTTGGTGACAATGGGATCAAATTTAAATTATACCCTACACAACATTAAAAAAAATTAAAATCGTATCAGAAACGATGAAGATATCCGCGAAGAAACAAAAAAAAAACAAACATATATTTACGAATTGAGAAACCTCCTCCTTTTTTGTAAGTCAGTTAAAAATATTATGTTGGTTATTTCATGTTACAATCTACCTTTGTGCTAAGTTTCATTTAAATACGTTGAGTAGTTTGGCTAAAATAAGGTCAAATATGTAGCTACAATTTTTTGAAGATCCCACGGGAACCCTTTCGTTTTTCGGGATAACAATTTTCAATAATGCTCTTCAAGTCATAAGCTACCTGCCTGCCGAATTTCATTTAAAAACGTTGAGTAGTTTGGCTGAAATACCGTCAAATAGGTAGCTACAATTTTTTGAAGATCCCACAGGAATCCTGTCGTTTTTCGGGATAACAATTTTCAATAATGCTCTTCAAGTCATAAGCTACCTGCCTGCCGAATTTCATTTACATACGTTGAGTAGTTTGGCTGAAATACCGTCAAATAGGTAGCTACAATTTTTTGAAGATCCCACGGGAACCCTTTCGTTTTTCGGGATAACAATTTCCAATAATGCTCTTCAGATTATAAGCTACCTGCCTGCCAAATTACATTTAAATACGTTGAGTAGTTATGGCTGAAATACCGTCAAATAGGTAGCTACAATTTTTTGAAGATCCTACGGGAACCCTTTCGTATTTCGGGATAACAATTTCCAATAATGCTCTTCAGATCATAAGCTATCTGCCTGCCAAATTTCATTTAAATACGTTGAGTAGTTTGGCTGAAATACCGTCAAATAGGTAGCTACAATTTTTTGAAGATCCCACGGGAACCCTTTCGTTTTTCGGGATAACAATTTCCAATAATGCTCTTCAGATTATAAGCTACCTGCCTGACAAATTACATTTAAATACGTTGAGTAGTTATGGCTGAAATACCGTCAAATAGGTAGCTACAATTTTTTGAAGATCCCACGGGAACCCTTACGTTTTTCGGGATAACAATTTCCAATAATGCTCTTCAGGTCATAAGCTACCTGCCTGCCGAATTTCATTTAAATACGTTGAGTAGTTTGGCTGAAATACCGTCAAATAGGTAGCTACAATTTTTTGAAGATCCCACGGGAACCCTTACGTTTTTCGGGATAACAATTTCCAATAATGCTCTTCAGATTATAAGCTACCTGCCTGACAAATTACATTTAAATACGTTGAGTAGTTATGGCTGAAATACCGTCAAATAGGTAGCTACAATTTTTTGAAGATCCCACGGGAACCCTTACGTTTTTCGGGATAACAATTTCCAATAATGCTCTTCAGGTCATAAGCTACCTGCCTGCCGAATTTAAATAAAATAATAAATAAATAGAACTTTATTTGACATTTTAGACAATACATACTCTTACATTAAGTGAAGATATACATAGGTATTTAAAACACAAAATTTAACACCAGATAACACAGCAAAAAAGTAACAAGAAAGAACACAAGGAATAACAAATAGCATGTTCATATCCGGTGGGAAGTGTAGGTAGTAGGTATTGCCCAAAATCAAAATGGAATACCACTCAGGTGTATCACCACGACGCGACGCGTCGCGCCGCGATACCTGATCTTCCGTGGCCCCAAATCGTATGACGTACGACAGACTCAGAAAGCAACCATATAAATTATTATAAATCAATACATTACATACGATAACAAAGGAAAAATAATATAGTGAAAATATAATATTATTATTATAGTGGTGTGCGCTGCTAACTACTCTATGCTAGCTGAACAATAGCGCGCTCACACCATCCGTGACGCGGCCATGCCTCGGCTCAGTGGCTGTAGTGATGCTGTGTGGGGAGCACGCGCGCCCGCGCCACAGCGCTTCCCTACCGCCCACAGGCCACAATATCAGCCATCACGCACACCAGGCTTATATACATACAATATACATACATAAAGTGTTAATATTAATACAATTATCTTGTTATGACGAATAATAATAGTAATGCGAGTAACAGTAAAATGGTAAGTGCATTGTTGATAATTTTTAAAGTACACAATTGTTATAAATAAATTCAGAATTAAATTAGATAATTTATTATTATAGAATACTATATTAATAGACTAAACTAATTATTTCAGGAACACTATATACTATACGTTGCGTGTAAACTCGAGGCTCGACTGCATAAACTATAGAATATGTTATTATTACGGGGAGCTACAACAACACAACAAATATAAGTATCGAAAAATGTCGATACCGGGCAAGCGTCTTGGAACTTCATGGATACCACTATGTTTCGGCTTACATCAGGAACGGTGAGAAGTAGTTACATTAAACATTAAAAAAAAAAAATATATATATATAGGGAATAGTAGGAAGTAAATAAATATATTACTTATATATGTAATAGATAACAATGTCATTTTTATATAGGTAGTATTAAATATAAATAAGAAATAATATTTAGGGTATAGACAGTTGGTCGTGAAGAAGAAGCGCTTTTAATTTTAATTTAAAATTGTATGTGTTTTTCAGAGCTCGGCAAGATGGCGGTAACAGGTTGTTCCAGATTTTACTTGCCAGGTATCTGAAACTACCCCGAAATGCAGAGGAGTGGTGACGTGGAGTGTGAAGCAAAAATGCGGAGCCTCTGGTGGTGACAGTCCCATGTTTTTCGCTAGCCCACTGTAACTTTTCAAATAGGTAAAAGGGAGTTCTAGATTTAACAACCCCAAACAACAGTGTAGCGAAGTGCAGTTTTCTGCGGCCGTCCATTTTAAGCCAACGCAAGTTGTTTATGTATGGCGTCACGTGGGTACGAGGTGGGATGTTACAACAATACCTAGCACATGCGTTCTGTACTCTCTGTATAAGACATTTCGACCTTGCGAGCAAACATTTCATTTAAATACGTTGAGTAGTTTGGCTGAAATACCGTCAAATAGGTAGCTACAATTTTTTGAAGATCCCACGGGAACCCTTTCGTTTTTCGGGATAACAATTTCCAATAATGCTCTTCAGATTATAAGCTACCTGCCTGACAAATTACATTTAAATACGTTGAGTAGTTATGGCTGAAATACCGTCAAATAGGTAGCTACAATTTTTTGAAGATCCCACGGGAACCCTTACGTTTTTCGGGATAACAATTTCCAATAATGCTCTTCAGGTCATAAGCTACCTGCCTGCCGAATTTCATTTAAATACGTTGAGTAGTTTGGCTGAAATACCGTCAAATAGGTAGCTACAATTTTTTGAAGATCCCACGGGAACCCTTTCATTTTTCGGGATAACAATTTCCAATAATGCTCTTCAGATTATAAGCTACCTGCCTGACAAATTACATTTAAATACGTTGAGTAGTTATGGCTGAAATACCGTCAAATAGGTAGCTACAATTTTTTGAAGATCCCACGGGAACCCTTACGTTTTTCGGGATAACAATTTCCAATAATGCTCTTCAGGTCATAAGCTACCTGCCTGCCGAATTTCATTTAAATACGTTGAGTAGTTTGGCTGAAATACCGTCAAATAGGTAGCTACAATTTTTTGAAGATCCTACGGGAACCCTTTCGTATTTCGGGATAACAATTTCCAATAATGCTCTTCAGATCATAAGCTATCTGCCTGCCAAATTTCATTTAAATACGTTGAGTAGTTTGGCTGAAATACCGTCAAATAGGTAGCTACAATTTTTTGAAGATCCCACGGGAACCCTTACGTTTTTCGGGATAACAATTTCCAATAATGCTCTTCAGGTCATAAGCTACCTGCCTGCCGAATTTCATTTAAATACGTTGAGTAGTTTGGCTGAAATACCGTCAAATAGGTAGCTACAATTTTTTGAAGATCCCACGGGAACCCTTTCGTTTTTCGGGATAACAATTTCCAATAATGCTCTTCAGATTATAAGCTACCTGCCTGACAAATTACATTTAAATACGTTGAGTAGTTATGGCTGAAATACCGTCAAATAGGTAGCTACAATTTTTTGAAGATCCTACGGGAACCCTTTCGTATTTCGGGATAACAATTTCCAATAATGCTCTTCAGATCATAAGCTATCTGCCTGCCAAATTTCATTTAAATACGTTGAGTAGTTTGGCTGAAATACCGTCAAATAGGTAGCTACAATTTTTTGAAGATCCCACGGGAACCCTTACGATTTTCGGGATAACAATTTCCAATAATGCTCTTCAGGTCATAAGCTACCTGCCTGCCGAATTTCATTTAAATACGTTGAGTAGTTTGGCTGAAATACCGTCAAATAGGTAGCTACAATTTTTTGAAGATCCCACGGGAACCCTGTCGTTTTTCGGTACAACAATTTCCAATAATGCTCTTCAGATTATAAGCTACCTGCCTGCCAAATTGCATTTAAATACGTTGAGTAGTATGGCTGAAATACCGTCAAATAGGTAGCTACAATTTTTTGAAGATCCCACGGGAACCCTTACGTTTTTCGGGATAACAATTTCCAATAATGCTCTTCAGGTCATAAGCTACCTGCCTGCCGAATTTCATTTAAGTACGTTGAGTAGTTTGGCTGAAATACCGTCAAATAGGTAGCTACAATTTTTTGAAGATCCCACGGGAACCCTGTCGTTTTTGGGTATAACAATTTCCAATAATGCTCTTCAGATTATAAGCTACCTGCCTGCTAAATTGCATTTAAATACGTTGAGTAGTATGGCTGAAATACCGTCAAAAAGGTAGCTACAATTTTTTGAAGATCCTACGGGAACCCTTTCGTTTTTCGGGATAACAATTTCCAATAATGCTCTTCAGATCATAAGCTACCTGCCTGCCAAATTTCATTTAAATACGTTGAGTAGTTTGGCTGAAATACCGTCAAATAGGTAGCTACAATTTTTTGAAGATCCCACGGGAACCCTTTCGTTTTTCGGAATAATAATTTCCAATAATGCTCTTCAGGTCGTAAGCTACCTGCCTGCCAAATTTCATTTCATTCCATACAGTGGTTTTAGCGTGATGCGACGACAAACATTCCCATATGGACAGACAGACAGACAGACAGACAGACAGACAGAATTTTTTTTCAAAAATGCTATTTTTAGGTTCTGTGGCTTATATAGACCCCCTTTTTTAATTTTCACTTAAATATTCTTAATGTACAGACATGACCCCTCTACAGATTTATTATATGTATAGATTCTTTTTTAATGTAGTTATTATTGTTAATTTAAAATATAAATAGAATTTATGGGATATAAAGGAAATGTTAAATTTTGACATCTGTCAGTCGTTCCACTAGCTTAAGAATGATCTGAGCGTTCAGAGTAAAAAGAGCGCCTAAAGGAACACGCCCTACGTTTAGGTTAAGTTTATCTCGTACGTACTATAGTAACATAGGCCCGGTAATGTCAAATAGCTTCTCAAGTAGAGGTTGCGATCGCAATTCTTGAGACCGAGTTTGACACTTGTTTATTAATAAGGGCCTAAGTATGTTGAAAAGAAAGCCCAAATGTCTAAGAAGCGAATACTGACCCCTGACGTCTCCGCTCTTGGCCACGAGACCCCTCGACGGGAACAGGTTTAAACTTAGTCTGTCAAAGAATTTCAACGTGTATACGCACCAAAATGAGACTTTTACCCGACTACGCCACAAGGAGGATTATGTTTATGTCTTCTCTTCTATCTTCTTCTTTTATACGTATAAAAATAAAAATTCGCTAGCCTCGCTGAAGCTCGAGAACGGCTGAACCGATTCGGCAATTTTTAGTCTTGAACTATTCGTGGAAGTCCAGGGAAGGTTTAAACGGTGAGAAAATACGGAAAATATACTGGTTTCGCGATGTGTTTGAATTTCTTCACAAACTGTATGCTCAACGAAGTGGGCATGGGTCAGCTATAGTGTATGTATAATTGTTTACTATGCTCTGCAGCCTTGACCACTTCTAAAAAAATGCTGTCGGGTTTTTTTAACTCGCCGTATTTATTTCTTTTATTTTAGCTGAGGGATACCTGTCGCTACTGAACCGCTCTAGAAGGTTAGGCCGTGGAAGCTAATTCCATAGATAAAGGCTTATCAGTTCCACGAAATACTTAGTGATGTTGCCCAAGCAGGAACAATTGACAACTACGTTTTCGTATAGTTGTCGAATGTCAGATTGTTGTTTTGAAAGTATAAGAGTAAAGAGGCATGTTGTATAGTACGTCCCAGATAAATTTAACCCAAACGTAAACAAACAGTCTATGACACAACCATAGACTAGTCAGTTATGCAAATTGGCCAATACTAATACAAGGATTATTGTTTGCTACTATGAATTCAGACTATAGACTTTATTCTATAGTCCATTTAGGTACAGTACGTTTGGGTTAAACTTGAAAAGGACGTAATACGAATTCAAAGTTTAAACAATAAGCTTCTTTAAAACTATTACAAATGATACATATTCCTTTGGTCAACTTTCTATTTTGGCGTTCAAGTCACATGCCCTTTTCGATCCGCCAAGCAGTGACGTTAACGGGCTGTGAGTCAGTGATGTTAGGGAGACTGTAACCGATATCCGATTTAAATATTATCCGTAACTGTAACCGAATCCGAAATAGAAGTTTTACTACTGTAAAAAACTTAAATCCAAAATTCAATACCCGTAATCGAAATTTTCCGAAACAAACTGGTAATCTACATCTACACTAATATTATAAACAGGAAATATTTGTATTTTTGTATGTAACGACTTAACTCAAAAAGTACTAGACCGATTTTAATATTTCTATTTTCATTAGAAAGCTACATTATCACTGAGTAACATAGGCTATATAAAACTGAATTGCTGTTCGTTAGTCTCGCTAAAACTCGAGATCAGCTGAACTGATTGGGCTATTTTTGGTCTTGAAATATTCGTGGAAGTCCCGGGAAGGTTTACACGGTTTCCATGCTCAACGAAGTGGGCACGGGTGAGCTAGTCCGAACTAATTTAATATCCGTATCCGAAATTTCATATCCATTATATCCCTCCTGTGAATAGGCCTTAACTTTAATAAGTTGCGGTACTCGGGCGTTGAAAGAACAGCGCTGACAAGTCTGGCGTCCTTTGCCGCTAATGTAAACGTGAATGCGCCAGTCTGTACCCTCGACCTCGGCGTAATCGCACCGAACTTAAAATTCGGCCTTGGCCAAATCGAGTTTCTGTTGCGTAATTAGCGACGCAGATCTCGCCGGCTATCACGCCATCTAAGTTTTTTAATTGCAAACGTTTTCATGGAGGTTTATGGCGTCGACATGATGGTTATGGCTAGGGCTGCCATCCGTCCGCGTTTCCCCGGATTTGTCCTAGTTTGGAGGCCGTCCGGGGAGTGTCCGGGCGGGGTTTAAATTGTAGTCCGGGTAAAACCCGGACGGACGAGCACTCCCATGCCCCCAGATTTTAATCAAGATGTAAGTTAATGAAAAAAGTATTTAAAGTCCGGGGTGATAGCTCCAAAATCCGGGGAAATTACGCTTCCGGTCCTAGGAGGCAGGTTTTAGAGATGGCAGCCCTAGTTATGGCATTGGCGAAAATAGGAGACAGTCGAGTCTGATTGGTCATGTTCAGTTCTAGCGTTAAGTGACTGTCCGTTCACAATATTCGATTTTCTTAAGAAACTAACAGGCTGTGTATGAAATATGACTGCTGTAAACCTCTAGAAACATGTACAGGTACATGTTTCTATGATATACTTGTACATGTTTTCATGATGAATTAATCGAAACTGGTCGTGTTATTTTGTAAAAACGTAATGAAGTGAGAAAGTGTAAACAAAAGTTGTGTATTATTATTGTGAACATGAATTTCCATCAAGAACCAACAGTATAATATTCAATCAGTTATTAGACACATGGTCGTTTTCAACTACAGTTATAAGGTGTAAAAAGGACAGTGCCTATAACTTTGAAATGCGATTACGCTACCTTTCCTCATCTTGGAGATGTTTTTTTTTTGTCAAATTTTTTTTTACTTTTTACCATTTCTTCTTTTTTGTCGCATGAATAACAAAAAAGCAAAAAAAAAACCTTTTTTTTTATTTTTTGAAAAAATTAAAAAATATATAATAGCATAATATTAACTTAAAAAAAAACCGACTTCAAATGCGTGAAAACAAAAAGAATTGTTCAAATCGGTTCATAATCGGCGGAGATATCGCAGAGATAAGGGTACACCCCTAAAGTTCTACCCTTGGGGGTGAAATATTTTCTTCAAATTCGCATGAAATATTTTCTTCAAATTCCCAATGCAAGGATGGTTACCCTTTTGATAATACCTATTCAACAAAAAAATAATCGTTCAAATTGGTTTATAATCGGCGGAGATATTGCGTATAAAAAGTTCATCCCCAATTTTCCACCCTTGGGGGTTGTTTTTTTATTATTAAATTAAAATGGGACCACCCTTGAGGTATTACCTATACGCCGAAAAAAGATTTGTTCAAATCGGTTCACAATTGGCGGAGTTATCGCGTAACAAACATAGAAAAAAAAACATACGGGTCGAATTGAGAACCTCCTCCTTTTTTTGAAGTCGGTTGATAATCTTTTCTAGAATGAGAAGAGGTACTCGTAGTATAATCATATCCCTTCTTTTTACACCCGTTATAGTGGACAACTATTTGACTCTGTGCCAATGTAAGTTGGGCCTTACTGTGACAAGAAGAGTACCGGTAAAGTTGGTTTAACCCGGGGTATAATGTAATCTTGCGAGGAATTCAGGTGCAGTTTGATGTATTCCTTTATCGCCGAGGACAGGGCATTGACAAAGAGTAATCTGTGAGCCAGAAGATTGTCAAGTATTTCAGCGATTCTCCGCGGGAAAAGAAAATTGATTTTTTTTAACGTTGGTAGCTCTGTGCTCGGTAAAGATTGTTGTAGACGGTTGTCAGATAAATGTGAAGGCAGAATCGTAAGTAAGTATATAAAAAAATAAACCCCCCTATTTTGAATCAGCGACGAACTCATAATGATGAATTATTGCTAAGCAACCACGTCAGCTTTAAAAAAAACTAGTCCAAATTCAGTTCAACCGTTTCGAAACTACTATCCCACTCCCACACATACAGCGCTCTGATTTGTCTAAGTTAAAAATAAACTAAAAGTAAAATAACAAACTTTTAGTTAGGTAATTATTAATTTATAAGTGTTAGGTAATAGGTTGTTGGAAAATAAAATTAAGTGTTTGAATTTTTTCATGATACCTACTTAGTATTAATTTCTTATCAAACGTTTTTCTATTCTATTTGCTAAAAGGCAGATTTTTCAATCGTCAAAAAACTTTTACCTGAGGAATAAATATGTGACTGACAGATTTTCCATGAAACAAACATCAAAGTCACATGTTTATTAAAATTACAAGTTGTCTGACGATTGAAAAATCACTCATAGGTGTAAAAAAATATAAAACGATCGAATGTCTACAATTCTACATTATTAATCCGTTAATCAACTATTAAACATATATAATCACGTAATAAAATACCACACAAGCAGATCACATATCGGCCCGGCTATGTATTTATTTATACAATATTATAACATGCTTATGTCTCTATTAGTTTTATACCTTCATAATTAGACCCCAATGTTCAATAAATATTAACAAGAACATAAAACGGAATTCATAATATGTACATAATATTTTTTATGAATGGTTTAAATATTAGATAACTTTTATTTCTAGCTTAATAACATGTCTTTACTGATTTATTACGGGTGCTTATTTTTTGTAGGTGAATTTAAAACACAATTATTTTAATAGTGCAGCGCACACGTCATATAGAAGGTTTGTCACAAAATCGATCATATTTGTATGGTCGAACAAAACTGTAACAGAATCGGTGGAAAATCGTCCTACAAAAATTTGACCTTGGAGGGCACTGGGCACCCAAAAGTGTTACAATATGATAGTTTCAAAACGGAGTGCATATTTTATTAAGGTGTATTCTAAAAAAAAGTAATAAAAACCCAAAATAATCTTTAACCGTCCACAACAGGTAAATATTACCAACGGACCCACAGATCAAATGAACAAAAATATCTGATATTGTAAAAATATTGTGCACCTAAATATGGACGATCGTTTGTACCGCACATTGGGTCACGAGATCCAGGAAGGCTCATACATATGTATAGAACACCGGTACGAGGTCGACCGGTGAACCTAAAACTTTCCCGGAGAGGGAGGGAGAGAGGGACGAGAGAGAGATAACACGGGCGTCGAGTACGGGTAACTTTAAAAGTTATGTCCGAGTTTGTCGATGTTTAATAATATATTAGTTTCATCCGCGAACACGTGGTAGGACGGAAATATATTACTCGCGTTTGTATTGTACTTGACGTGGCTCCGCGGGTTCTGCGGGAGTACCGGCGAGTTTTAGTGGGTATGGCTGCGTCCACTTACCATCTTAACGGAGACAGCGAGCCCCACATACCCGTAATAGAAATCTCCGTCCTCCACGTGCATGGTGCAAGTAGCATTTCTCGGCAAAAAACAAAAAAAGGACGAAAGACGAATATATTATTATGTAGAAGAACATTAATTAAATACATTATAAAAAATTAACAGACTTCCCCTGAGGACTATGTTGAGTTCCATATAAGACAGATTCAATATAGAATGAATTGTTTGATACTTTTAGAACTTGTGACAAAATTAAAAAAATTGGCTTTAAAAATGCAGATAATTGACATATGTATATGTAGATACTGGACAGCATGAACGAGTCTTGGTAATTAGAAAGCGACAGAGGAAAATGAAAGGGAGACAGACAGGCACAAAAAGCGAGGGGATCCCTAAATACGTACCGTGCATTGTCTCTTTATGTTCGTCATAAAATTGAATGTCTCACTCGCATCGAAAGTTAAATCAATATTTTATTGTTTGTTTACGATTTACCGAAGCACGTGGTGTTGTTTACATGTTGTCTCGTAAACCCTTTAATAACAAGTTGTTTCGGTATTTAAATCCATAAACCCTTAATAAAATCTCCATAAGCGACCGTTTAAACCACGCGACGCGACGCGAGCTTTATAGCTGTTCAAATTGAACTTGATTTACTACATAAAAAGATACACGTTTCATTCCAAGCGAGCGCGGGGCAGCTCGCAATCCGAACTCTTAATAGAACCGCGTCGCGTGCCGGTGTGATCTAACCCTACCATTAAAAATGTCCATATTAAAATGTAAATCTTTTAAACATTGATCGTTCGTTATTTAAACGAAATGATCGATTTTACGACGGGTTTATACGGAGTTTATGACGTTATAGATCATTAATATAGATCATTTGTGCTACCGATGAGACAAATTATAATTTATTTAATTACGGCACAACATTAACGCGGATATTATTTATAAGCTGTGGTCGAGCTGAGGTCGTTAAATGTTTTATGTGTTCTGAAATAACTGTGAAGCCCTTCGTTTTACTATAAGTGCTCTAAAATAAACACCGAAATAATTATACTCCGTTCCGATTCAATGCGATATAATTGTAACAAAGAATGTGGTGGGTCCTGAAAGCCCTAGTCTGTATATTGTATTAGGTGGGTATTTGAAAAGGGTATTCAAAAGGATTATATTAGTGATTTGAATAAATATGATTAGAAATAAGCTAGAGTTATTCCTTCCTTAGAGCAAATATTCCTAATACCTACGCCGGCCACACTATGCCTCCTCGCGCTGCCACGATGTTGCTCTGGGTTATTATATTGATGAGTATTGATGAGTATGTGGCCACACTACGTACTACGTACTCTGCCTCCTTTCCTCGCTTCTTCTCATACTACTCTCATACGTCGAAAGTCTTGTCATGTTGTTCACCGCCCCCCGAAAGCCCAGCCTGCGATGGGTTGGAATCTGGATGACGTCTTGAAAGGCAAGTGGAAATTGAATCGGATAGGTGTTATCAGAACCACCCGCCACAGCTTATGTAAGGTATCTACTTGATTTATAATACAGTTTTTGTTCCTGCTCATAAAGGCTAAAAATTAATTGCAGCTAATTATAATGTATAGGTAGGTTAGTTTAGTTGATGTTTGGTTATATAGTACAAGTTTGAATGACCGACAACTCGGTCAAACGGAACCGATTTGTGATGAGTAATACTTTCAAGTACTCTGTTAGGTTGTAGTTTTCCACCTAAAATACTTTGGGTATATCTAAACTCAAGAGAAGCCTTGATGACCTCGAGTCTCCATGAGATATCTCGGGGCAATTAGTAGAACTTATTTAGATAACATATTGGTCAGTATTTATTACTATTTGAAGGAAAAACCGATAAAAGACACAAAATTTGGTTAATATTAGCTTTACCCTTGTTTCATTCGGGATCTTATGGGATAGGTTGCTGCACTTTCCGCGTTTGGGGCACTTCTGTAGGGGTAATGACTCTATGTAAAGTTGTTTGACACTTTTAGAAAGAGACAGAATTTAAAGATAGGTCTAGTGGCATTTAAAATGTAGATAATAGAAATAGATTCAGGGCAAAGATCAGGGGTTGGATGAATGAATTTGAACACTTTGAAAGAGACAGAGTCGAATTAAAGAGAGATAGACGGAACTTGAGATATGATAGGTAGATCAAAGCGCCGCATCCTACACGCCGACTTTTTTCATGTACAGAACAGGGCCAAGGGATGTGATTCAAGATGCCATCGCTATTATCACTTACAAAGTTCGATAACAAATATATAAGGGGTTCGACATAGCATCGTTCAGCATCGCCAAGTGACATACGTATGCGCTTGTCATGTAGCGAACCATATAATATGTCAAATCCCATACATTTTGTTTTCGAACTTCGTAAGTGATAATAGCGATGGCATCTTGAATCACGGCCCTGTACTCCATGCTACTCCACCGGTCTGTTTGCTCCTAATAAAGTATTTAAAGCACTACGAAAGGAACTACGAAATAAAATCATGACCCAAATCCGTGGGAGCCGGTCACCTGCTTTAGTTCCTGGCAGTGGAAAATGTCGATTGTGTCACCGTCACATATTTGGTCGGGTTGGCTTGCGCCTGGTACTTTTAGGTTTGTGATTGTGGTAGTAGGGTCAACGAAAATGTTTAGTTGTCATCGTCATATTTTATTAGTATTGTTTAACGTGGTGTCCTCAACAGCTGATTATTATTATTGGAAAATAGCACATGACCCATTTCCTATTAATGTAGGACTGCTAAACATTAACTCCTTTACTAATAAAAATATTTACATACTGTATATGTTAGATACAAAATGTACTATTTGTATGATACTTTAGAAAAGTCGTGTCCATAGCACAGCCACACCCGTACTTGGGGTGCCGGAGTAAAAATAACACCACCCTATTAAACATCTTTTCCGTAGGTGTCGTAAAAGGCGACAAAGGGAATTTATATCCGGAAGCATTGCTATTAAAACTGCGCTCGCTAACCCTCCTGTCAAGCGTGGCGAGTGTACCCCCCATATACCATAGACTATAGTCTAGCAGTGGACGTCATAGCTAGAACGACGATTACTTTAGAGTCGGCTATACGAGTACATATGGGCCGAGCGTAGGCCAACGCGAGCGTCGGCAAATAGGAGCAAGGCCAGTGCTATCGTCCACACATTCGGCAAGTGCACACAAGTGACAAATGTAGACGAGCGTTTGTAGAGCTGCCCACACGTTGGCCTGACAGCGATAAATGTCACATAAAACAATGGCGGCTATAACAACGTGTGGACGCTGTCGGCCGAGCGCAGGTGAGCGCCTTTGATTTGTGCACAAAAACTGACACCGATCCGAAGTGAGGCGAGTGGTCGCGAGTGGTCACGAGCGACGGCGAGCGTAGGTGAGTGGCGGCAAATGAGACACACGTTGGCGTTTGGTTTGGTTTGCCTTGACGTTGCACGATACCGAGTAACGACAAGGCAAAGCAAATATACAGTCTCCACGTTGGCGTTTACCGCCGCTCGGCCAATATGTAGGTATAGGCGACTTAAAACGGAATAGTGCCTAGTGCACATTACGTAATCTAGTGCTCGACGTCCGGGCGTCTCGGTGGAAATTGACCATAAGCGGTGAACGTAGCTGGTGGGTTTCGGAAAGGTCGATGGGCGACGCAACCGAGGTTGTGTAAGGGTGCTGTCTCATTGGTGCACTATGCTGTTACTATTAACCACGTGTAAGGTTCTATATTGTGGACTATAACATGTGTGAAATGTTATTGTGTGTGTAAGATTCGTGTGTGACTGGATTTTAGTCTATACTAATATTATAAAGCGGAAGAGTTTGTTTGTTTGTTTAAACGCGCTAATTTGAGAAACTGCTGGTCCGATTTGAAAAAATATTTTTTTGTTGGATAGTCCATTTAGATAGGCTTTAGGCTATATATATAACATTACGCTGCAACCAATAGGAGCGAAGCGTCAAAGATAAAAAGCTAGTATTTAGTATAACAAAAACACCTGATCTCAGTAAATATACTGAGATCAGGTGTTTTTGTTTAAGAGTTATTCTTGCGAATAAATTAAAATAATTAAATACTAACCTCTAAATATTTGTTGTGTTCTTCACCGATTGAACTCTAATCTAAACATCACAGTATAGGTATCTGAGTCCATCGCTAGAACTTAAATTTTAATTAGTTTGAACAAAAACAAGCCGAAGCTCATCTCCATATTTTTTATGAATTTCCACACACCACAAAGATAACAATATAAAAAACATAAACTTAAGTTACCTAATTAATTTTGACTAAATTATTCAAACAGACATGGTTACAGTAACTTAATTAGTTGCGTATTAAATTACCGTAACTAATGACAATATTGACGAATATTTTTGGTTACTTTGTTTTCGCTAGTTCATTTGCCTCGTCTACATTGGCAATGGCCAACAAATCATCACCAATCTATACTAATATTATAAAGCGGAAGAGTTTGTTTGTTTAAACGCGCTAATCTCAGGAGCTACTGGCCCGATTTGAAAAAGTCTTTTTTTGATGGATAGTCCATTTATAGAGGAAGGCTTTAGGCTATATATAACATTACGCTGCGACCAATAGGAGCGAAGCGTCAGTGAAAAATGTTGCAAAAACGGGGAAAATTATTCACATTTGGGACTTTCGTGCGCTGCATAAACGGTTTAAGTCACCACGGGAAGTCGCGGGTACAGCTTAGTACAATATATATCCCTCTAACTACAAATGTATTGTACTATTGTAACTAGTGGTAGGTACACTGTATAATGCTTCACCCAAGGTTTTCTTCTATAGAAGAACTTCACCAAATACTCTTTTGAAGACATTTCTACAGCGTTAAACAGACATAGAGCGTAGCTACCAAATTTCTACATCTGGGGCCCCGCACGGTTGTTCCCCCGACAAGATGAGCACGGTCGTACCATCCTTCTCTCTAAGTAGTTCAGGCCATTTTCAACCCCCTTTAACTTTGTTGTGAATATAACTAGATAATTTTATACAGGCTAGCAGTGACTTGGTGCTCCCTGTAACTTCATTCCTATCAGCTTTACTTAGCCCTTACATTTGAAGACACAAATTCCTATATTGTAGGCAAGAGCTTCCCTCTGAAGAACCAGCATGTCACACTTAACCTCCACCAGTCCACAGTCCACTTCCAGATGCTACGATTGACATAAGGAGTACCTTGATGAATGTTCACAGTTCACACCCCCACTTTCTCTTCAAGTTACATCGACCCAAATTGATCATTATGTTAATTTTTTGTTATTAATCTATTTTGAGCGATAATAATTTTATTTTTATTACAACTTAATTACGTTTAAATAGTTGTGATACGTCTGGCAGGTGGCGTCAGTCCCTCGCCTCTATTAATTTATAAGATAATTTATACACTTTTAATCAATTTGCATAGATTTAAAGTTAGATTGTAAATTTGTAATATTATGGGTATTTATGTCTACCATAATATACGCTTAATAAATTGAAGGGATAGGATTACAGTCAGATAGAATATTCGATAAGTAGTGGTAACAGACAAACAGAAGGGTTCCCTGGAATCATATCAAAGGGTTTTCTGGTAGATTACCATTGTCGATACTCGCTACACACGAGTTATAGTAGTGGAAATGTATGGTGGGCCAGTTGCCTGTTTAAAATAAAACCTTTTACTATTATTTAAACAACATGTATACATGATAGACATATTATTTAAATTTGTACATAACATAGACAACAATTAAGAGCAGATCAAAGAGTTTTGGGCAAACAGGCGGTTCATAAGCGCGGCGCTATGCAAATATTTTCTAACAAACAGAACTTGTACGTCGCGAGTTAACGTGTTTGTAATATAACGTAAATAAACATCGGATAGTCTGCGATATTCAGATTTTACCTAGTTTTCCACCTAAAGTACAGCACGTATTGGTACTTTTTGGTGGAGGAATCTATTCCAATATTATAAAGCGGAAGAGTTTGTTTATTTTGTTTGTTTAAACGCGCTAATCTGAGGAACTACTGGTCCGATTTGAAAAATGTTTTACGTTTAAACTTTACGCTGCGTACTAATAGGAGCGAAACGTCAGTGAGAAAGAAAAAACGGGGAAAATTATTCACATTTGAGGACTTGCGTTGCGTGCGCTGTATAAACGATTTAAGTCACTCAAAAACCAGGCGAACGAAGTCGCGGGCACAGCTAGTGGAACAATAAAGGTTTTGACGCCTCCGTGGTCTAGTGGTTCTGAGCTTGGCTCTTGACTCGGAGGTCGCGGGTTCGAATCCCGCCGATGGAACAAAAAGCTTTAAATGTTCCTGAGTCATGGATGTGTATTAAATTTGTGTATTAATATAATAAAAATCTTAAATATGTGTATAGTATTAAAGTATTAAATATATTTCCGTTGTCTGGTACCTGTAACACAAGTTCTTCGGATACTTAGCAATTAGCATGGGGCCAGATTGACGTGGTGTGAAGCGTCCATAGATATTATTATTATTATTATTATTATGGAAGGTATTGGTTGGATGAAATAACAGATTTCCTTTATCGCTCCATTTGCCCGCTTAAACAAAATATGTCAGTGGGCAATTCTCGTAATTAATTTTATAATTCGCAGTCTCAACTCTCCAAAGTCTCTAATAAAGCGGCATTCGCCATTTTTTCACCTGTAGCTTAATATTTATCTCTATTGTTATAACATGAAGGTAGAAATTTGTATTATCAAAATATGACTTAACTTGACTCTGATGAGTCTGAGCCTTACAAGTAGTGTAGGTATAGGTAATATGTGTTGCCGTCAATTTTAATAAAGTAAACAATACTAACAACTATAATTATGTTTTTATTGCAAAGCTTTACATTTTATTACCCTGTAATTATTAGCCGGTTTTTGTAAACTGTTTTGCTCTGAAATTAAACTAGCTTTTTCCTGCGGCCATACCCGTTGCATTGCACGCGTGCAGTATTCCATAGGAATACTACTTCGGGAGAGTAGCCTGTGTTAATATTACCCAACCCCCAACTGGAAAACTGTGATAAAAAGTAGCTCATGTGTTATGTTCATGGTAGTATGCGCGTTAAGAAGTAAAAAACACACGCACACACATTTCGCCTTTATAATATTAGTGTGGTTACAGCTGAACATTTGCTCTCGTAAGCAACCGTAGTATTTTAGGGTTAGTTGGGACGTGCAGGACATAAATTGATTTTCTTTCCGCGTCAACAAGATCACTTTTTGTGTGACACTGGCTGGCCATCTCGCCCCAACTGACAATTATGCCTGATTTTGGTGCACCCTTTACTCTACAATTACCGTTGGAGCTCCCTGTTCTCTCAAATATTGGCTTTGTCGACCGGCGTTTGTAATATAATTATTACAAAAATTGGACTTGATTGGATTGCAAAAATTGGATCGAATGGACCGGTTCTCGAAGACAGCGACGCGGGAGCGGGTAACTAGTACCGCACCCGCGCCGCCGCCGCTCCCGCACCGCTTCCCGCAAAATTCGAGGCTGAGGCCTTATCTTTTGAAGACTCCAGATTCCTACCTATGAAACAGGCTAGGGCCTTCCGCTGAATGAAAACCATCGCCACTGATGCTTTGTTCACTTTCTAGGAAGTCGTTCCCTCTAGAGTTTAAATACATTCTCTGGTACATTTTATTTAAGCCCTACATGTGAATTGTACTGTTTTGCGAACCAAATAAAATATATTTGAACAAATAAAAGTAATCGATTAGGTGTCGATTTGGGTCGCTGGAGTGTGGCCGCGGCTTTAGGCAGGTGACTAATCACCTGTGTTTCGTGTTGCAACGCTCTTGTCCAACCGAACATACATAGTACACTGTACACGCAACATAGCAACTGCTACGATGCTGACCAACATGGCCACAAGGCGTTCCCCTCTCGCCGAGCTTATAGAAAACACCACGCGCTAGAGAAATGCAAAATATTTGTAAAGTCTCTTGCTGCCCCGCAACTGCCCGATCAATCTGATAGAGACAACTGCATCGTGAACCTCTTAAAAGTATGAGAAATCGACGATTTGGAGACTCCTGTTTTCTCCTCCTAAACTTAACCGATTTAGGTTCTTTTTCATTCTATACTAAAATAAATCAGTAACCCAATTGTTCCTGCTTACTACCACAGCTTTCTAAAAAAAATCTAGTAGACTGTCAACGTAGTGTTCCAACATAGTAACTTAGAAAACACTTCTTTATCCACTTCTTTTATGTATGCTGATTGGACGCATCCTAAAGGATTTCTCGTCAAACAATCAGGTGATCAGCTTGACCATTATCAGAATCGGACATTAACAACATTTCCTGTTCATCCAACGGGAATCGAATCCACGATCTCCGGGGTCGAGACATCAGTGGTATAAGCACTAAACCAGAAGGACATTAACGACCTCCATATTCTGACGAATGCAGGAAACTACTATCATAACCACGAGATTTAGGTTTTCCTTGTCTAGCTGTATGTGTTGGTATATATATTTTAGTCCGAATCAAAAGATATTTCCTTGCCTAGCTAAATATATGGTCTAAACGACGGTTTCCTATTAGATTCCGTTATCAGGGTAACTGCCTGCCTTTACCTTAATTTTACCTAGATGTAACACTTAACTATGTGGATTGTGGACTTAGGACTATGGTAAAATAACCCCTTCCCCATCTTCGTAAACGAACTTCTTTGAGGTTCTGGTACAATTGGTATCTAGGGACGTAATTGCTTGTAGTTTCACGTCGTTTAACTACAAACCATGTGTCGACGATTATGGCTGATCGACGGGTATTATTGAATTTGCATACATTTGAATTTCGAATACACAATATTGTCTATATTATAGACCGCCTTATATAGCTACACACTTCACTGTCTATTGTCCACGCTACCGAATCAGATCCATATTGACATAACAGTACATATGCACTGTCGTCATTTCAGTTATGATGTCCACTGCTGGATATAACCCCTCCCCCAAAGTATTTCATGGGGGGTAGTTGCCAAGTTGGGAAAGATATCTCATGGGGAGGTGCTATTATTTATTGTTGTATCTCAATTTGGTACATTGCACGGTCATTTTCATCTGATCGAATCGGTAGAGTCATGCCTATTGGACGATAGACAGTATGGTGTACGGGTACACTTTCGAGTGACGTCAGCCATGCTAATTACAGGGAGCATTGTGCTCTATGTGTCCTTGGAACTAGAAAGTAACGTGACCTATTTGGAAAATTCACATTTGTTTTACAATTTTGGAAAGAACGTTAGCTTAACAAACTTAATTAATGGTTATTTAGATCGTATAATGTAGTCAGTGTTAATGGAGGTTCGGAAAGGAAAGGCTCATCCTTTTCTCTGAGACGGGACTCGGGAGTTGGTATTCTGTGCTGAATAGACACATTGCCTCAAAATTCGTCAATAAACAATCTAGAATATATTCTCTAATAAAGTACAGATTAAGCTTCTGTTGCAAAGTTTAAAATATACTCTCGTACAGCTATGTTCAGTTTGCTCCGAATAGAACTTCAAAAATCGAATGCGCAATCAATCTGACGGCACAGGGGTCATTATTTTTGACGGAGTTTTTATTAAACGTAATATGCATGTAAAGCTTAATTAATGGATACAAAGTGAACGTATCGTCGCTGTCAAATCGGGCCCCGCCACACATACACCTGCCTGTCACAGGGGAACCGGTTGGCGGAGGATAGTTATGTGTTAATAATTAGCTAGATAGCATCTCGGCTGTTGCCCAAATAGAACGAGACGGGGGTTAGTCCTTTCTCTTTCCCGTTGACCCCCGAGGTTTGTAAAAGCCAAGTGTTTGAATATTATATCTCTTGCTTTACATTTTCGATAGTTTCATGAAAGAAGTCTCGCTGTAAATAGTGACACTAAATCATATCTAGATATAGTGAAGGTCAATTAACTGGTAGGAATAAATTAAACGCCCGATCTCAGTAAATATTAATTTTTATCCTTTTTTCTTTGGTCTTCTTATAAGTACTAAACTACGTCTTTCATGGAAAGGACTCAAGTTTGGCATTGGATTCCATGAATTCGGATGAATGTTTACTATCGAAATAAAGTTTTTTTAGCCTTTTTGAAGCAAGAGCGAGGCATCAAACAAATTGTCCAAAAACTCCATACCATCCGGAACTATAAATAACTTTAAAACTTACAATTATCCCAGTCTAGCGAAGTGCAAACTTAACGAAGTACGATAACCTTCAACCCGCACTGCAACTAAACTTTTATCGGACGAACTGCACCGGCAAATATTGATTTTGCGCCCATAAAAATTGTTTTCCATCTCGTCGGTTTACGTGGAGCGTAAATAACAATATTGGATGTAAAAATCCTGTCAAACAGTCGGCGGGGCGGCTTGGTGAGTTTATCTGTTTACAAACATGATTTAAATGACAGTTTTGGCCGGCTGCGGGTTACTGCGGACCGCGGAGTGTCCGCGCGCGTTTGTCGCGGCGAAAAGTGACCTAATATTTTTTTCTACTCGCCTAGTTGCACCACTAATGTTTTGTGTGGTAATCATTTTAGGTATACAGGCTACAATATTAATGAGTGATAATACTTCCTGTATGGGTGTAATCATGTATGAAGTTCACTGTTACTAACGCTAAAAGAGGTACTTTTTTTTAGTTATTGTATGGGAAATATTACGATGTTGTGGCATTTCTCATACAAAGATGAAAGTCAAAAGTAATTCTTTCAGCGCTGGTACTTTCACAGTATACTCTACATAGGAGGCACATACACACTTTAAAGTATTATCACTCATTTATTTCACGCCTTGTCTATAGAATGTATATGCGTTGCTTTTTACTATGGCAAAGCTAATGTAATGATTTGGGCAGTCTATGTGTTTGTTCCACCATAGAACCTAAACTGACACGATTTTAGTATAAGAGGTGTCTATAGAAGCGCACCTAATGATAGCCGTGTAACATAGGCTACAATCTATGTTGTCAGATTGAAAGTTTAATTTATTAAAATTGTGTTTATTTAATACTTATTTGAGTTTAATGAAGATTTGATGCGAATAGAAAACATTAATTAATTAGTAAAGTTAGGATATACATAATATGGCTAGAGTCTAATTCTATTCATTGCGTTGGAAATATTTCATAAGCAGTCATGCAATGCAGTGTAGCAGATAAGCATTTTGTTTAATTTTTTTCTCATGTTTTCTGCATGACGGACCATAAATTGAGACCTAAGTCAAAACCACCAACTTTCTCGTGGAGAACGTACAATTTTTAACGTTAAGGCTTCGTATAACATTAAACGACTATTTGTATGGCGAGAAAGGGGTCATCGCGACCGGAGGGTAATGAAACCGTCTAAAAAATAGGTTTAAAAATTTTGAGACAATATTTATAAAACTATAGCCCTAAAGCAATACTGAAGTGATTTTCACACTCGCGTCACTAATATAAAAAGAAAAAAGGTTATAATGTTAAATGGTTAAATTCACGCTTCATTTCGTTTCGTATGTCAGGCTGTCCCGCTCGAGCACGAATCATGTGACGCGCGTGTGATCGAGACAGACTAATATTTAAGAATTCTTCAGAATAATTTCTAGGAGCGAGAATCAGGGTCCTGGGGCCTTACTCTCCAAACTGATTCGATTTTGATTGAGATTCGATCGTGCCGCGTACTCCCGAATAAATTGATGTTTGATTATTTTGATTCTCAGTCGGGAGTACAAAAAGTAACGATCTAACGATTTTCTTTATCCTGATTAGTTTCAAAGTATCCACCAAATAAAATACCAAAGGCCGTTGAGATTGAACTGTTTCGATTATTGATTGTGTCTGGAGTACCTTAGCCTTTTTGTATTGAAAAAAAAAATGGTTTCAAAGTACACAAATTTTCAGCATTTCGCGCGCAGGCATCCATAACTTTTTCTAGACACCCGAGGCAAAAGACCCGTTACCTAGTCGGCGGAGTACACTGATTAAATTCGTCTCGGTTCCTGCGCACCTTTAATCCGCGTGACGGCCGGCGAGACGAAATGTGCGTTCGCAATTTGAATTTGAAAATGCTGGCCGAAAAGAAATTGTGTGCAGGGGGCATGCAGTCGAAATTCCACGTTCAAACAGCGTGCCACTGCCAACCATAGCCTATTGCGGCCAGTGTTAAATTTAGTAGATGAAAGTCTTGATTTCTCAAATTAGAGGCTAATAGGTCATTCGTTTATTACGTAACATGTTTACTCCTTCCCCACCTAAATAGGAAGAAGAAAAAATAGTACATGTTGTCAATAAGACGAAAATATAATTAGTGGACATGGGAGTTGGCAAAATTTATCGAAATCCCAAAAAAGCGTCTTTTTCCAACTTTCGCGTTAATAAATAATATTATTATTATATTAGTAGGATTAGAGGAAGGTTCTTCCGCCCTGTCAATGATGGCTAACAAGTGCGGTTGGCTTTATATGAAGTTGCGTTGAATAAAACTCCCCTTCGTTCGCAAACTGTGAGTTATTAACTTAACTTGGAAACAACACACATTTGCAAACTCGCGAGACTTCCAAGTTAACTTTTGTTCAGCTTTACTCTATGGATATTGAGGGTAAATGTGTCTGCTGTGTAGTCTACTCGTATACTGTAACTCGTATATGTATATACGAGTAGAGATATACTCGTATACCTTTTGTGACTGACTTTTTCTAGGTGAAAAATATAACATACCTACTAGCTGACTCGTGTTTTTCGTTGAGCATACAAACCGTTTAAACCTTCCCTGGACTTCCACGAATATTTCAAGACTAAAAATAGCCGAATCGATTCAGCCGTTCTCGAGTTTTAGCTAGACTTACGAACAGCAATTCATTTTTATATATAAGAGAAGAAGAAGAAATGTAGCTGCCCCGTGCCCACTTCGTTGAGCAAACAAACCGTTTAAACCATCCCTCGACTTCCACGAATATTTCAAGAATAAATATAGCAGAATCGGTTCAGCCGTTCTCGAGTTTTAGCGAGACTAACGAAAAGCAATTCATTTTTATATATAAAAGAAGATATAAGAGAAGATTTGGAATAGTGCAACCAGGGGCCGTATTATGATCTTTTACAATACCAGGCTGGTTCCAGGCAATTCAATAATACGGTCTTAAACTGCCTTGTTCTTTTTCATATTACAGCGACATGTTATACTGAATGGATCCACCCTAGTTTGGTTGTCTGAAAGCGACATTCGGAAGCAAGTCCAGTGTCAAGTGTCCGCTAACTAGCTGTCATCATGCAGTTATTATGTGATCGTAATACGAAAATTCCAGGCAGACATGTTGTATTGTGTAAACTGCCTGGAATTAAGAGCTTGTAATAGGCCCCCAGTATGTTCTAAACTGTTGTAACTATTAAACTTATAAATATTTATTGTCAGACGATGGTTTAATATTCGCAGATGTAACATGAATTATTCATGAATCACATTTAAATATTTTTTGTGTGTATGTAGCGAAGTGTCCTGAAACAGAAAATGTGTTGAAGATGTTCAGCATACAACTAACTCGAAAAGATAATAATAAACGATATTCATCATCAATACACTAGATATCGTGTCACCAGAAATCCGTCTCGGCCAATATCAGCTCACTTGAAAAGTGAGCCGCAACGTGTTTAAATTTAGATTGTTAAAAATTTTAGTGATATAAATCTTTGAAATGTTTTCAAACTAAGTCGCAGTTCCTTAAAAACAAAAGTAGATTTTTATCTTGTAAGAATGTAGATTTGTATCCAGGGCCACGTTATCTAGTTTATCTAGATCGAAGCCTACGCCGATTCTTGCGAGTTTCTTACGCCGATTCTTCTTGCGAGTTTCTTACGCAGATTTTTCTTTTGAGTTTCTTACGCCGATTCTTGTTGCGAGTTTCTTATGTCGATTTTTCTTGCTAGTTTCTTACGACGGGTTTGGGTTGAACCGGCGGTGGTAGCTTGTCGTGTTGACATTCCTAGAATAACTTGTAAAAATTTATTTAAAAAAAAAAAATATTACTCTCCGTAATTATTATAACTGAGCTCGCAACCCGCCTGCCGAGGGTGGTATAGGTAACTACCCTCCATGAATGAATAGGTTCTCACGTAGAGGGATCGCAATTCTTAAGACCTAGTTTAGGTTGTTTTATTAACATGGGCCTATAATGATAATTGATACTGGCTATTCCTGTCTTGAGGAATATCCAGTATCAATAGAGATAATTAACAATGGTTTTGACATGAATAATGCCACTCCTCTACTTCTTCTGGGTTTGATGAAGCCTGTAGTCGATTAATAACTAACGAAATTTCTACATATCATACTAGAATCTAGAATTTGCATAATGGCGTGCCTGAAAATATTAATTACATATATTTGCACAATATTCATATTGGATTGGGTAAAAAGTAATTTATGACTCTATTAATTTTTAATGCTCGCTCTTACACAAGTGTTACTTACAAAAGTTTTCACAGTTTTGGTTATCTATACATATAATAAATCTGTAGAGGAGTCGTGTCTGTACATTGAAGATATTTGAAAAAAAATATGATAGGGGACCTTTATTTACGCAATAGTACCCAAAACTATGATTTTTGAAATTTTTGTCTGTTTGTCTGTTTGTCTGTTTGTCTGTGGGTTTGTGCACGCTAATCTCAGAAACGGCTTATCCGATTAAGATGTACTTTTCACTAATATATTGCGGCAAGCTTCACTTAACATTTAGTGTTTGTTTTATGTAAATCGGTTCATAAATAAAAAAGTTATGACCATTTTAAAAGATCATGTCGTTTTTGCTGGACGTTTGTAGGAAGCGCGCGGCGGGCCCGGGATCCGCGCGCCGCCGCGCCGGCTTCAAATTGTATTCGCAGCAAACGCACCGGGGCCGCGGGGGTGACTTTTATTTGTTAGTTTTAGGCTTGCTAGGTAGGGACAATCTAAGATTTTTTTTATTGAGTTTATTACGAAAGTTATTTGTATAAAATCAGTTAGTACTTTTACTGTAAAGTCCTTTGTGATAAGTAGGTACTGTATACATATTTGTTAGCGTAGGTTAGGTAGTAATAAGTAAATAAATAAAAACCGGCCAAGTGCGAGTTGGACTTGCGCACCGAGAGCTCCATACAAACCTGATTGACATAGAATTTTGATTTGGTTACAGCTTGAATATATTAGAGACCTACCCCTTAGGTTTTGATCCCTTACGAGTGTCGAAAATGACGAAATTTAGCGACATACCTAAGCAACTGCTTTTGGTTGCATTGGCTAAGAGGTCTGATTTTTTCACTGCTTCAAGGAACAGTAGGTATCCTGAGTATTTTATATAATTTTCATCTTGATACCTACACGCGTTTCTGAGTAAAAGGGTCTTGACAGACAGACGGACATGGAAATGATCTTATAATATGTGTTTCGTTTTTTCCTTTTGAGGTACGGAATTTTAAAAACTGTTTTAAGATTTTCATAAATATATTGCTCTTTATTTTGTTTTTTCTATTTTATAATATATACATACGTTAAAAAACATCTTGATAGTGACTAAACTGTGTTACAGGGGAAAACTGTTGATACAACTCGCCTCCAATCGAGATACCTTTTGAAATTCTAGCCTTTTGCGGCCTGTCCTGGATATGTGTTAACAGATTATTATGGGTTTTTTTGCCAAATATCATAGTTAATATTGATAGAGTATTCTCATAAACAAATCTATCTTACAAGCGATAGCGCGATGCAGAGCAGACCATAATAGCGACATCTATACGCCAAATGCCGTACTTTTAATACAACTATAGCAAAGTTGAGTAGGTACCTACATTTATACAATACGTTATCCAAGAGTTAAACTCAGCGTGCATCATTAGCAATGTATAATATTATTTTGCATTGTATATTATAGTTCTCATTCCGTCCGTTAAAATTCATACTACAGACTACTATTTACTGTACATTTTATAGTCTTCTTTGTCCAAATTATGTATTCGATAACTGCATAATACATAGAATTTTGATTAACATAAGTATTGTGTTTACAGTTAAACTAAAAAAGTTATGTCAATATAAGTTAGATTTATGTTTTTCTTGATATTTTTATTTCTTAGTTTTTATTATGGACCGAATGGTTTTTATGTTAGGTACAACTTAGGTTTGTTTTCTTTCTTTTGGTACTTTCTATATTTTGCTACTTTTCTGTATAAAATCAGTACTTTAACAGTGAAGTGATTTATAATCAGTAACTACATGTTTGGTTATTATTAAATAAAAAACCGGGCAAGTGCGAGTCGGACTTACGCACCTAAAGGCTAAAATACCGCAAAATTTTGCGGCACGCTGTCTTAATATCATTGTCGCCACACCAGCAGCGTCGGCGTGGAAACGATCATCGTCTGCAGTCGCTGCGGCGCAAAATCCATACAAATCTTAGTACTAGATGTTCGTCGTGTATGTGAGCGTACTATCAAGTAGTCCCGTTCGCATTATAGTAATTATACACGGTCGTTTGTCAAGCTGGTAGTAGGAATTGTCAACATAAAATAGTTTTTTAAATACCTCGACGACAGTTTTTATAACTAAAAATATTTTTAAAACAGATTTATTATAACACTGCCCTAAATTACTTTTCCACGCGTACGGAGTCGCGGGCACAGCTAGTTGTTATATATAATACTAGATGACCCGTCGCCACTTTGTTGGACATAAAAACTTTTAAACATTCCCTGGACTTCCACGAATATTTCAAGACTAAAAATAGCCGAATCGGTTCGGCCGTTCTCGAGTTTTAGAGAGACTAACGAACAGCAATCCATTTCTATATATAAGAAAGAATATTTTTACATTCACGGTCGAATACTGTAACGATAGATATTTTAAGGCTTTGTATAACGCCAATGCCTTGAACGACTATTTGTATGACAAGAATATCGGCGGACGGCTTGAAATCGTACAAAAACGCGTTATTTTTTTTGTGATACAATTTGAAACAACTAAAACGATGGCCTCTGATTGTTGACTTACTTAAAATACTGAAGTAATTTTAACACTCGAATCACTTGTGACGTATGAATTAATTTGTCATTTAGTGAACCTTATGTCAAATCCCATACTTTCTTCTTTTCGAACTTCGTAAGTGATAATAGCGTTCGCATCTTGAGTAAGGGTCCAGAACTGGGCTTCACCACTGGTACCTGGTTATTAAGTGAAATGGCATAATGGTGCAAAGCTTTAGATACAGTAATAAGTAACAGTTAGCACAAACTAAGCCTGCCTAGTACTTACGTTCGGTCCATATTTACCTAACGATGTTGTTGTTGTTTCAGGGAGGAGGGCGATGAGAAGCCGAAGGCGGCGGAGAGCCAGGACGACGGCTACGAGACCAGCAACAGCGGCGAGGCGCGCCGCAAGCCCTCCAGCGCCGAGGGCTCCCCCGCGCCGCCGCGCACCCCGCCCCCCGAGCCCGCCTTCGAGCCGCTCCTCCAGCGCCCCTTCCCCTCCCCCTACAGACACTTCGAGCAGCCGGCGCCGCCCGCCCCCCACCCGCCGCCGCACGACGAGCCCTACCAGCACTTCCCCTTTCCCAAGTACCCGCAGGACCCGTACGCGTTCAAGCGCGATGCCGACGTCCCGTACGACATGAGCCAGCACCACCAGATCCACCAGTACGGCCCGCCGAAGCGCGACGAGGACATGTACAACGGGGTGAAGAGGGAGTGCGAGGACCCCTACTCCTTCGTGGAGGAGGAGGCGATGTGCGCGATGTTGGGCCAGCACCACATGCCGCACATGCAGCACCACGACCCCCACCAGCACCACATGCAGATGCACCCGCAGCAGATGATGCTCAACCAGCCCAAGAAGAGGGGGCGGAAAAAGAAAATCAAAGACGAGAATGGGTAAGTTGTTAATGTTGTTTAGCACTAGACATGAAATATAGCCAAGGAACTGGCCTTGTGGAAAAATTGGTAAGCCTTTGGCCAGCAGTGGGATTGGTGGTAGGTGGTATACATAGGTACTCGGTAGTGTGTTTGACCTTGGAACATAAAACTCTTTTGTTAGGCGGAGGATGTTGCTAAATGCTATTTACGATCGGAACCCGCCATTCGTGTCTGGGCTACGAGACTGAAGGAAGAGACAGAGAGATTATGTGTATTGCGCACACACTAGGAAATAACTCCTGCGTAGCTGGGTTGGTTTCAATGAGACCGGCCACGGTCACCGAAATTAGTGTGGAAGGCGTTATTATTATTGTTATTATAGATACAAAAAAACTTTAGTTAGGTATAGAGACAGTTAGAGTTAACAACAAAAGATAATCCATGGATCTGTAAATATTTAAGTATCTCGGTAATTGGAGGATAATTAAATCGTTTGTAAAACAGCTCTTGTCGTTTTACAAGAGTATTAAAATGTAATTCTTAACCTAAACCATTTATTTAAATATCATCTAGCCCGTGAAAATAATTTTATAAGGTAATAATTCATTGTAAATTTCGTAATTACTTATCTAATTTATTATAATGTCGTTACCTTAAAGCTTGATATCATAATATTATAATGTAATGATAACGTTTAAAAATGTAATTTAACCTTATGGTTAAATTATAAAATATATAGTCATACTGTCCGTCTAAATTATTTATATAATAAATGGTGACTATAGTCTGATTGAAACGAAAGGCGATCGATCATACACCAGATAACGATCTCCACATCAGGGGGCCTACTCAAGATGCCATCGCTAATTATCGCTTACAAAGTTCGATAGCAAAATGTATGGGATTTGACATAAGGTACGCTAAATGACATACCAAATCGCGATCATTTAGCGTAGCTTATGTCAAATCCCATACATTTTGTTATCGAACTTTGTAAGCGATAATTAGCGATGGTATCTTGAGTAGGCCCCCAGGTGCTGCACAGTACGCTCTCGGCGATCGTGTAATAATATACATCGCTTTCACACCGCGTCAATCTGGTCGCGTGCTCTACAAGTTCTAACCCCGGCACCACACTACTCGCGAAGTTGAACGAAGTTAGACGAATAGGATAGTGTAGAGATGCACTTCGGCTTACCTCGTCAAACTTTACTAGTACTTCGCCGTACTTCGCTGAGGAACTCCGCGAGTAGTGTGGAGCTGACTTAAGAGAACTGTAGTGGTATTCTCTAAGAATGTTTTGCGTATCTCGAATTCTCGACAGCTCAATCCTCGGTGAGTGACAAATTCCGAAGTTCACAGTATGGGAAATTTGACACTCAACGAGAATTCAGCTGTCGAGATACGAACTCATTCTTAGAGAATAGCACTGCTGTCGAAATATGGAATACTTCCTACTCCTCCTTTTTTTTCTTCTGGTTAATTTCGTTGTGGGTCCCAAGACAGAATTAGCTCGTCCCTCGGGCACCCCTGAGATCATATCAAAGGGCTTGTCGTGGTTGGTTACCGCTGTTCATCCTGGCTTACAGGAGTTGCAGTGGTGGGAATGTGAGGTGGGCCAATGCCCTTAAAAAAATAGCACTGCTGTTTCCAAGAAATTGTGATAGGCAGTTTTCATATAACACAGCAGCGCCGCGGCGGTGGCGGTGCCGCTGCTGCTGCGGTGTCGTGTGTAAACTCCCTTATTCAAGATGTTATCGCCATTATCACTTACGAAGTTCCAAAATGTATGGGTTGTGTGAGCTTCGCTGAGTGACGTTCGAATTCGTATACAGCGAGGATTATGTCAAGTCCCATACATTTTGTTTTTGAACTTGGTAGGTGATAAAACCGATGGCATCTTGAAAAGGACTCTGGTTTATTTAAGATTTTATATACACCTTCATGATACGGGAACATTGAAAACTATTTTCTCCATAGGATTTGAACCGGCGACTTCCGTCTGGAGCGCTCTCGACTACTAGACCAAAAATATATAGTGTCATACTATATTACGATAGTAAATTCAATCAGTGAGGCGTATGATATGTATTAATATATCTCTGTAGTATATATAGAGAGAGATCGCTGTAGGCGCCAATCTCAGTATACAACATAGCAGGAGTTCAAAACCAGTGGAGCGAGCTTGTCTAGGGGACAGAAGTAAAATAAAAAGTACGTAAATCAAATATTAATCGGCGTCTCATTATCAGTCGCATATAAGTGCCTTTTATGCTATAAAAATATCACATCACATGAAAGTATCCCATCTTCTTTCTCTTCATCTTACATATAAAAATGAATTGCTGTACGTTAGTATGCTGTATAGTTACAAAAACTCGAGAACGGCTGAACCGATTCGGCTATTTTTAGGCGTGAAATATTCGTGTGAGTCCCGGGAAGGTTTAAACGGTCCATCATAAACTGTTTCTATGCTCAACGAAGTGGATACGGGTCAGCTAAAATATCATATACGCGAAAGTTAGTAAATATGGTTTGATGGATGTTTCTTACTTCACGCAAAAACTACTGATTGAATTTTGATGAAATTGTATGGTAGTTGTTTACGAGCGGGATTTAACATATTATGCTACTTTCATCGCAGAAAATGGTACGGTTCCTGCGGGATTTTACGCGTATAAATAACTAGAAAAATCTAGTTAGTATAAATAACTAGAAAAATCTAGTGAGTATAAATAACAAGAAAAATCTAGTTATTTATACTTCGAGGACTCCATTCTGAAGGTTGTGGAACCCTGCTCTATGGTCTAAGCAATGTTTAATGGCGTGAAACTCCTGACGCCGCGGGTCTCGCTTGAAACGCGTGGTGATTTCGCGAAGTAACGCGTCGCTCGATGCGATACGTGGGTATCTAGTGACGCATGTGCGGCTGGCGATGTAACGCACCGCCATGCGAGTGTGCAATAGGTTAGTTTTATATAGCATTTGCTCGTTGTTGAATTCGTGTACCGAATACACTCAGTCTTGGGCTATAGTTTTAACTTTTAATGCCTTCGTGAGCCACATAGGAACAACTAAATATACAATAGGAACAAAGTAAATTATATTGTTTACTAGTTTGGCTTGGACAATGCAGGCCGTGATGCAGTGATCACCGGTTTGCCCGACAAGAAAGATGATCCATGCGTCGGATGGGCATGTAAAAAAGTCAGTTCTGCGCCTGTTCTCTCGTCAGACGGGTCGGGTAACCGTCCCACAGGGCTATGAGAGTGAAGGAAGAGAAATTGCTTCTGTGTATTGCGCGCACACTTGGGCACTACAAGATGATATGGCCTGGTTTCATCCGGCCACGTCACCCGTTTCCTTGTGTGAGCATATACAGTTTTAAAGCAAGGAGCAGCTTGCATAGTTCCCTTTCCAACATTTGGGTGTCGTGAGCGCGTGCGGGGCGTGCGGGGTGCGCGGGGCGCGGCGGGGTGCGGCGGGGAGTGGGCGTGCGCCGGCGCAGGCCGCTGACCCCGCGCCGGATTTAGCGCGACCCACATCTCGGGCCCATGCGGAACCCTGACACACTAGCGCCCCGGCCCAATGTGGTGGGACGGGGGAATAGCTGAATGTCGATAGTGGGCTTACGTGTTCTCTCCTTGTCTGGTACGTTGGGAACTTCAATGATCAGACAAGGACAAAATATCAGTTAGTGTGTATTTTTTTGGTAGTAAGCGGGATAATGGATTTTTAAGATTTGGGTTCAACTAACCTCAACTACCTAAACTTCAACTAACCTAACAGTAATAAACGTTATACAATAATATTTACATCTAGTATTTACTCTGTCTAAGAAGTAAGAAGGAAAAACATACTAATTCCAACTTAAATATAATATCAATTTTTCGACCACTAGGCAACTACTACTTTTGATACTCAGGACCCTGATTCAAGATCACTTCGCTATTATCACTTACGAAGTTCGAAAACATAATGTATTTGATATAAGCTTCGCTTAACCCTAACCCGCCGAGAAGAACCGGGCGTAAGAAACTAGTACGGTATATTTTTGTATGTTTTGCTGATATAGTATGCATCACTTAGTTTCAGTAACGCCTCCGTGTTCTAGTGGTTCAGAGCCTCGTAGGTCGTGGGTTCGATTCCCGCGTTAGAACAACCAAAAGTGTTGTTATCATGTTTGGTTAGGTCAATGCAGGCTGAACACCTGATTGACAAGAACAAAAAAACAATTACAGAACTAGCTGTGCCCGCGACTTCGTTCGCGTGGTTGTCGGAAACACTATCGCGATTATCTTTTGATTGCTCAAGTTGTTTTTGTTATTATGATTATTAAAAACGAATAATTAGTTTTTTTTTTCAAAATTAAAAACGAAACAAAAAAAAAAAATCTTTCATACATATTTTTTGAGTAACTTCAACCGTTTATGCAGCGCACGGAACGAAAGTCCTCAAATGTAAATAATTTTCCCCGTTTTTGCAATATTTTTCACTGACGCTTCGCTATTATTGGTTGAAGCGTAATGTTATACAGCCTAAAGCCTTCCTCTATAAATGGACTATGCCACAAACAAAAGAATTTTTCAAATTGGACCAGTTGTTCCTGAGATTAGCGCCTTTAAACAAACAAACTCTCCCGCTTTATAATATTAGTATACATTTGCTCACGAATACTTTTAAAAACCTAAACCCCCTCTACGTGAGCATTTTCACAACACTTACAGAACATCATGTATATTATCACTGGCCGTATCTTGCGAAGGTCAAAAAAGCAATAAAAGTAGTTGAACAAAAAATTCCAGTAATGCGCTCTAGTGTGAAGGCTATTTAGGTACATGTATAGGAAGCGCAAAAAAAACAAAAAAAATCTTCCAAGTGCGATTCGGACGAAGGGTTCCGTGCAAAACGCGTTTGATGGTACCGTTAAATATTTCATATTTTTTTTGTTTTTAGAAAAACATTTGACAGATACGTAAACGTTATAGCTATCATGCTTTTCATACAATTATCATTCGATAACGTTACTTTTCCGGTGCTGTCAAATGTTGCTGCTTGGCCTACTGGTGACAGACAGCAAAGTTAGTAATTCTCGGTCTTAGTGTAGCGGCAGTGATTGAATGTACTGTTGGTTCTTGATGGAAATTCATGTTCACAATAATAACACACAACTTTTTTTTTTGGTGGAAAAGTGTGAAAATGTTGTGTGTTATTATTGTGTAAAAAAAATTGTGTATTATTATTGTGTAAGTGGGAAAGTGTAATAAAGTTGTGTGTTATTATTGTGTCTACCAATAGTGTTTCTGCAGTTACAGCTTGGTGACTGGCAGACAGCGAAGTCTTACTAATAGGGTCCCGTTTTCACCCTTCGGGTACCCTAAAAAACGACCAAGTGCGTGACGGGACAGAGTGGGGTTCCGTAACCTAATTACCGGGTCGCTCATTAATCTTACTTAGCTCCGGATCCCTTTGCTCTAAATACTTTATAACGTAACGCTTCCGTGAATTTTTCTCTATTCACTATTTCGTCATGGGGTTTTGTACTTTATTGCTGGAAAATGTTTAGTAGTTCTGTTGTCACACAGGTACAAACCTTTCATTTGTTTGATTACATTTATATCACATAATGATGTATTATGTGTGATGATCATATACATACATAATACAAACGGGGATAGCAAAATTCGCAAATACTTCTAGCCTGCAGCTAAATAGTTGCATAGACATAACTACCACATGTTATAACAGTTTTAAGGTCAGTAAAGTGCTTATTTTTAAATGTCAAAACTTGACTCCAAAGTCTAGTGTTAGCATCGAGTTTTATATCTGCAGAATAATGTTTTCCTTCACCGTTAGAGCGTCCATATAATGTAATTGAGATCTGAAAAAGTATAATTGGTAGTTGGTACATGCCATAACCTGGGAATCGAACTGCATCCTTTCGAGTGCTAATGCAACGGTCTACTCATTAGGGCACGGAGGCTTCAACAGGCGACAAAGGGAATATATATCGGGCAGAAGCGTTTTCGCGGTCATGTTATTTCAAACTGCACTCGCCAACCCCCCTCCCAAGCGTGGTGATCAATACTCGCGCTTACAGCACCCTACACGCCATAGGTACCAGCGGTGACTATGGCGCACTGCCGTGCCGCTTGTCGTCAAATCGGGGGACAGGCCTGAATGTCATGTCAAAACGCTAAATGGAGCAACAGCCCACAGCGTTCTGTGTCGGTGGTGTCGTTAAAAATTCGTGCTGTGGTATTCGTGACGCTCGACCGCACAGGGCTGGTGTTGTGGAAAAAAAATGTTTCCAATATCGCCTACGGCTATCCTTCTTACAGGACCTCCTTCGGCGCCACCATGTCCACTGAGCCACGGGGGTTGTCAAATAAAATTACAAAAAAAGGAAAAAAATATAACCCGACTTCGGAAGAAGGTGTTCAAGAAAGCTGAAACTAGAAAATAATTTAATTTGAAATCCAGAAATGCATAGGTATACAAATGGTCAAAGTAGAGCTGTGGTCGTGCCATTACCTTTCCTTCTGCTTCGCCGAAGTCGGGTGAAAACGGTCTTAGGGCGTGTTTAGCCAAGCAATGTTAAGGTACGATTCCACCAAAATAGTGTTCAGAACATTTGTTAGCCTACATTTTTTTCAGAATTCCAGCTGTGCCAATTTGTATGTGTTCCAATTTGTTAATATTGCGTTAGCGAGTCCACCGGAACAAACATCTGTTACGCACAATGTTCGCAACAGTTCAGAACACCGGTGGAATCGCACCTTTAAAGTTAACGGCTTGTTAAAATACCATGCCTTCTCATTCATTGATAGGAATTATGAGAGGAACAACATGATATTTAACGAAGGATTAACTTTAACATTGCTTGGTGAAACACGCCCTTAGGGTACTAATGAGCGAATACGCATTGCGAGGAATGTACTTTTCAAGGACCAATAGAATCGCTTCATTTACTAGTCCCGCTCAGCAAAGCGATTATTGATTCTTTGAAAAACATATTCAACGCAACGGATCCCCGCTCATTACTGGTGGAAAAGCCCTCCAAAGCCCTCAGTCTTGACTCTACTTTTAATTCTAAGTGACGAGGGAAACGTTCGCCACCTGTCCAGCCCATTATGCCACAGATGGCGTTAACTATAAATACGAAACTGTGCTCGCGGCGTCAAATTACGATGCCGGCGAATACTCCATAGTCTAGTGGTTCTGAGCTTCGCTCTCGACCCGGAGGTCGTGGGTTCGATTCCCGCGTTGGAACAACAAAAAATGTTGTTTTCAAGTTTGGTTAGGACAATGCAGGCCGATCACCTGATTGTCTGACAAGAAAGATGATCCATGCGTCGGATGGGCATGTAAAAAGTCGGTCTCGCCAGTCGTGTCGGTTTACGGTCCCACTGGGTTATAAGAGTGATAGGAAGAGAGAGTCTTTGTGTATTGCGCACACACTCGGGCACTAAAAAATAACTCCTGCGTAGCTGGCCTGGTTTCAATGAAATCGGCTACCGACACCGAAATCGGTGAGGGGAGCTATTATTATTAAACGCTTCTTGAAATAAGAGTATCTTAAGAGGAAACAGCACGGTTGAGAGAAATACATAATAGGTATTTATAAAATCTATTGCTGTCTCGCAGTGCCTTAGCTAGCCAGTACTTACGCGATAGAGACAACTGTAACTTGAACTGAAATTACCTATTAAAAGTACCAGAAATCGACGTTTAGAGGATTCCTGTTTTCTCCTCCAAAACTTAACTAACATATTTTTTTTTATTATTAGCTAAAAAAAGAATTGAGCTAGGTTCCTATTTTTTTGATATTGTTGTATAATGTAGTTAAATCTGTTTCCTAGATGTTTAACCATAGCGGAGAATCTGGCAATTTTTTTAGGTTTTTGAACGTCCATATCTCTTTAAATAATTAATTTATTAAAAAAAGGAAAAAGTAGGGACGTACAAACAACATACATAAATATCCGGGAAAAAAATTGTTACTCTAGCAGCATTATCCAGGGAGGAAACAGGAATCCCGTAGACCCCTATTTTTGTATGGAAAAAAAATCGTAGTGTTTCCTCTTAAGTCACACGCTTTTGCATTATGGACATTCGAAAACGCAAGACTTATAGGTCCTTTGAAGTTTGTACACAGTAGTACTGCCTTATAGCACAGATTACTAAATAGTTCTAGGCTTCATGGTCTGGAATCTCCCTGTCCGCAGAACAGTTAGAGCACGCAAAGTATAACTCTAGGTTATTTAATATAGCGTCGAGTTAAATGCCAATATCCAATTTGACAAATCGACTCGTGTATTCGATTTGACATTCTATTGTGAATACATAAGAGTTTCATCCTTTGTGTTCTCAACTTTTCCGAACTTCTGGATTCCAAATCAACATCCCAGTCGTAGCATGACCTACACAAATGAAAATTATGTTACACGACGCAAAACTATGAAGTGTAAATGAACTCGGACTACTTATAGTATTTTATTGTTTGAAAACATGAATGAAATTCCAAAATATCATGCTTTAAAGTATACTTTATTAAAATATTCTATGGCATTAATGAATTTTTAATGAAATCGTAATAACATGTTACATTAATTTAATGCTAAACTGCGATGATAATGATTATTTTAATGACCAATAAATAAAAATTGCTCATAACTCATTCATATATTTCTCCATAAGCAATTATTTTAACAATCTATCTTTCGATATCGATAACGTAATTTGCATAAAGTATTTGCATAAAAATGTTTTCGTAAACTTTTATAAGAGCGAGTAGTACTGAATTTTGCTGTTACTCGTATATTAATAAGAAGTTAAATATAGGTATCACGTTTGTGAAAACGTAAATATTTTGCAACACAAAATTGTCATGAAAGTATTATTTATAATCCTACTAGCTGACCCTTGCCCACTTCGTTGAGCATAAAAAGAGTTTATGATAAATTCAACTAAAAAAAAACAACGTGGGAACCCGAAACCCGAAACGCGGGAACCCGGAACCCGCAACGCGGGAACCCGGAACCCGCAGCATGGGAACCCGGAACCCGCAACGCGGGAACCCGGAACCCGCAACGCGGGAACCCGGAACCCGCAACCCGCAACGCGGGAAACCGGAACCCGGAACGCGGAACCCGCAGCATGGGAACCCGGAACCTGCAACGTGGAACCCGGAACCTGCAACGTGGAACCCGGAACCCGCAACACGGGAACCCGGAACCCGCAACGCGGAACCCACAACGCGAAACCCTAACGCAGAACCCGCAACGTTCACGGAAACGCTGTCGAATGGAATAAATAATCCTATGTCCGTCTACTTGCTCTAAGCTACTTCCTCACCAATTTTCAGCCATATCGATAAAGCCGTTCTTGAGTTATCAATAATTTAACTAACACGACTTACTTTTATACATATATATGTATAGATTACTCCTACTAACATAAGCTAACGCCCGGTGAATGCTCCCGTCACAGTCGGTCCAGCCGATTCGGTGATCATTAGTTAGATGATGATGTTGATGATGATAAAAAGTAGCCTAAATTAATCCTTGTAACTTTAGCTATCTACCAGTGAAAGTCTCGTTAAAATCGGTCTAGCCGTTCCAGAGATTAGCCGGAGCAAAGAGACACGCTGACAGACAGACATTTTTTTAAATTGCATTTTCGTTTTCAGTACCTAGATATCGTTGCCAATGCCAAAAAAAAAGAAGAAAATATCGTTTAAAATGTCATATGCATTTAGAAAAACGTTGCTAATTGAAAGTTACAAACTGACACTTCAATACGAATAGATTTCTGAACGCATAGTTGTTACATCATTTGACAACAAATGTTTGACATTTGATGAACAAAATATGAGCATTTATTTATATGATTAATTATTCATTACACATCAAGTTTTCACTATTTTTAATATGTATTCTGCTATTCGGGGAGGAGACAAATCCAACGAATCAAAAACCATGAAAATTGGTTCAGCCGTTCTCGAGTTATAAGTGTTGTAACAAACACGACTTTCTTTTATATATATAGATTGACCCGTGCCCACTTCGTTGAGCACAGAAACCGTTTAAACCTTCCCGGGACTTCCACGAATATTTCAAGACTTAAAATAGCCGAATAGGTTTAGCCGTTCTCGAGTTTTAGCGAGACTAACGAACAGCTATTCATTTTTATAAATAAGAGAAAAAGGGTTGGGTAACTCTGGACTACAAGCGTATGGTCCTTAGTCTATACATCAGCACCTAACCTCCAAAATGTAGTTTTACACACTTTCCTTTGTAGGTGTGTAAAACATTTTTATCAGTAAGAGGGCAAATATTCGTAGGCCGTCTCTGGTCTTCCGTGATACCCTAATATCCTAAATACAGTGTGTTTATTATTATTCAGGAGTTTCATATTTTGTAAGATAACTGTTTCATAAAATACAGTAATGAAAAGTGTACATATATCAATGGACTAATAAAATGCATCACAACACCCCTGTTCCACTTCCTAACTCTAAACGATCTGAACGTTTTTTTCGTTCAGATTTGCGTTTCTTTAGCACTGTTTAGGATCGTTTTGAACTGTTCCACACGCACTGACAGCTGTCAATGTCAGCGTTATGAATGATAACGTTCAGAGCGCTTAAAGGAACACACTGAACAATAACAATAGTTCTCTAGCTCCTGCATTTTGTTCTTGTAGAATGCACATTCCCAGTCCGTTTGTGTGTCACGGCTAAAAATATACTGTCATGTGGTAAGGACCCTTGGCTCGTCTCGTCAGGTGTTCAGGTGTCAGCTAATTAAACGTGATTTATGGTGTATGACGGTGATGGTCAGTGCAAACCTCTACGACGAAACTATAATGGTCTTACATAAGGGTTAAGACCAATGAAGTCGGTATGAGGTGAATCAGTAAATATGTTATGGACCAGGTGATTAATGCGGGCAATATGAATAATATCTGTTTCTATCGGGCTAATTTTAAGTAAAATGAGAATTGTTATAAAAATGTTTTATCACTCTGCCCCAAACATTGTGAACACTGATACATACATAATGTATTTACAAATATTTCGCTTTTTATTTTCTAACTTGATAAAATAAATTTCATTGCATCTCGACATTTTTAACATGTCTTAGATATGTGATAAAAACATAACTTTATGAAAAACTAACTCGCCTATTAAATATCTATATTATAAAAACTGTTTCATTAAATTCGGATCAGTAGTTTTGGCTGTGGATACATGCATAAACTGTCAAAATCATGCTATTTCTTTTGGCCTTGCCGTAATGGGTTGATGAGCTAGTCATGTGAAAAATCTTCTTAATATAAATTATGATTATGCCTTTTGGCTAAACTACGCTATTCTTTATTAAGTACCGAATAAAATATTTTACGCAAGAATTAATTTACCTAAACAAATAGTCTGATTTAATTTTGGCCTAGGGACCACGAGCAAAACTCTGACAAAAGTTTAACCCCTTGCCGATTATAACCCCTACAGCCCCGGCCCACTTGCTCAGCATATTAATTGGGAGAGGGAAAAAAACAAAAAAATACCACCACTGTTTACTTAGGATATCGCTCAAACATTATAATTTAACCGCCATTTTTTTGTTTGAAACTTTTTACATCGTGCAAATATATGAGTAAGATAGAACCGGTCAAAAGGTTGGACGAAGGCCGCCGGTTTTAAGCTCGCTACAGACGACAACTACAGCGGTTTGGCCAACAGATTACAGACATAATATAATAAAAAGTTAATCTTTATACTAAACTGTATTGGCGAATGCTGGTTAACCTTTCCCCCCAACATAGCGGCTGATGGCAATCCGCAAGTGGTTTTAGTGGGTAAACCGGCGGAATTTAGCGGGTATAGATCCTGGAGTCCCACATACTCTTCGTGGACCCTCCCTGAGGGATACGTAATGCATTTCCCTTGCGACAACAAAAATTAGGCTGGTTAACCTTCAGACGGAAGCCTAAACTGTCTTCAAAAGTTAAAGGCTAATTCAAGCTGATAGGAATGGAATTATTGAAACCCACTGCCTTTTGATCTTATTTCAGTTGAAGTTATGTTGCTTAGATCTATTCATCGGTTATTGGATGATCTATACAGGCTGTATGGGAATGAAAAGTTTTCTTTTTCACCCTATGAGCATGCGTAATAGAGATCTGTAAAGTCTCCTTGGACCCCTGTACGAATGCGATTATTGAGGCTCTTACGGCCGAATACTCTTTTTTTTTAATTCTTCGGCGGAGAAATCTGAAGCACGAGACATGAATTTGCTGTCGTCTGTAGCGGGCATTAGCGTAATAAAGACAATTTAAGGCTATATAACATAGTTTTGCATAATAAGCACACTCGCCTCAGCGCCGCAGCGGAGCAAAACGCGCGTCATTTAGCGAGTTAATGATCTTTGACGCTCACAATTGGTTAATTGTTGTACAGTCGCATCGACATTCCATACTGACCTTCGATGTTGTTTACAATAATACGAGATCTACAAGACCCCGAAAGCGGTAGCAATATATATACTTAAACACGTGACCTGTTCAGGGCAGAGGAGAAAGGCTAGGTAAATTTAACCCAAACGTAAACAAACCTGTCTATGACATAACCATAGACTAGTCAGCGATGCCAATTGGCCAATATTAATACAATTATTATTGTTGCTACTACGAATCCATAGACTATAGAATTTATTCTACAGTCGGCAGTGTCAAAATGGCGTGTTTTTACTTTGAAAGTTTTTCATTTGATGTTTAAATATATTACTTATCTACACTAATAATATAAAGAGGAAAGATTTGTATTTTTGTATGTAACGACTAATCTCAAAAAGTACTGGACCGATTTTAATAATTCCTTTTTCATTAGAAAGCTACATTATCACTGAGTAACATAGGCTATATAAAAATCAATTGCTGTTCGTTAATCTCGCTAAAACTCGAGATCAGCTGAACTGATTCGGCTATTTTTGGTCTTGAAATATTTGTGGGAGTACCAGAAAGGTTTACACGGTTTCCATGCTCAACGAAGTGGGCACGAGTCAGCTAGTTGTTTATAAAATGTATTGGATACTGAAATATGAGTACAATAAGTAAATATGTGAAAATTTCGGTAGATATTCAGGAAAAAAATGTTACTCTAGCGGCAATATCCAGGGACGAAACGGGTTGCGTAAGACCCCTGTTTTTGTTTGGAAAAACGGCCGATGTGTTTCCTCTTAACGAATTGGTGAATCCTACGTCCTCTGTTTTCGTGTGTTCTGAGAATTGAGAAACCACTTGCCGTGTCACTTGAGTGTTGATGAACCTCACGACCTCTGGTGTGTGGCAATCAGTCAAATGGCGGAGGCTGTCGTTAGAGCACGGTTAATTTGGCACAAAATTATGTTTTTACCCCTCCTGGGCTGGTGATGTTTTTATAGGCTGTTAAAAGAACATCTATAATAAATTTGTGATATTTATTATTCTACCTTTATCATTTTAGTAATGTCTTTTTTTACAAAACTATAACATTTTGTTTTTGCTTTTTTTTGTAAATTGTATTTAAAAAAAACTGTTTTTTACCTATAATTCTTCTAGTTTCTGTTGTTTTTTTTTCGAATTTTCAAGCAACTTTTTTGTAAAAAAAAATATATATTTATAATTTTAATTTTTAAACGACTGTACTGTACATGTCCAATGTTCACGGATTATATTGTTATAATTGGCCGTTCTTAAATGAGATTTACTTGGCAAAAACTGTTTTGACAAAGAGAATCCGGGAGTCCGGTAAAATAATAGAATATTATTCTCGACCGCTTTAAGGTTAAATGAGTGTAAGAGGAGCAAGTATCAGTAGCAACCAAACAATGCGATGATCTACCTCGTAAACCAAAAATGCATCTCTTAGCTATGGGCGATATTCTCAAGTCCGATTCCGTAACTAATTATCATAATCCTAGTTCAATCCGCATGGTGTCCCATTCACACACGCGTATATTGCGTATGAGCGAGTGAGACAGCGCGTGGACCTATCACAATGACCACAAATGTTTCAAGAATTAATTATTTATTATTCATTTAACCACTTTTTGTGCACATAAATGACGAAAAGATTTTACACATAAAGACGTATTTCTTTATGTGTAATCTTTAGCAACAAACAACAAAGCTAGTTTCTGTAAATAAAATTTATATGTCATCGAATTAGTTACCATAGTTTGCCACTAGAGGCGTTTTTTTTAATACAAATTTTAACTTCCTCACGATGAGAAGTGACAACCACTCGCAATGAGCACACTGATGCCTCTCGCGTGACCTAAGCATGCGCCAATTTCATGCCTCTGCCCTTGGGCTTAGAGATAAGAGATTGATAAGCGTCCAGGACTGGCTTATCGGTACTTTTAAAAGGACAGTTACTATGTTCGGAACCACAGACAACAGATATAAAAGCAAACAAAAGTTACTATGTTCGGAACCACAGACAACAGATATAAAAGCAAATAATTTTAAACAAAAAAAAACCGACTTCAAAAAGTAAACTAGAAAGCAAAAAATAAATTTACTTCGCACAAAGTAGGTATTACTTATTTTCACTTAAGTAAATAAATTTATTCTATAATTTTGAAGTCAGTGCCAAGTTTAGCGTTCTTTCATAATTTGTTTTCATTTAATATTAGTTTGTAAGCCAGTACTTTGGTAGGTACATATTTTATAGTAATAGTTACATTGATAGTTGTATATTTTTTTCTGATTCTTTTTTTCTGTGATTGCCTACATATATTTAGTAATTTGATATTGTAGTAAGGTTGTTGAAGTACTTACTTATCACCGACTTCAAAATTATAGAATAAATTTATTTACTTAAGTGAAAATAAGTATTACTTTGTGCGAAGTAAATTTATTTTTTGCTTTTTAGTTTACTTTTCGAAGTCGGTTTTTTTTTTGTTTAAAATTATTTTATTTTAAGATTTTTAGTTATGGGTAGACTGAGTAAGGATAGGTACTTACCGCCAGAGCAGCGCAAAAATGATATATATCAAGTTGACTATAAAATGATATACAATTTTAATAATATCAAAGTCGATACCAGCCAAACTGAATATGATTTCTATATAACTCTTTTATTATTTTTAGTCGATTTACATTTCTTTATTTGGCTTAAAACAATTTTTTACCGTTTTAATATTTGTAACCTATTTCGTCATATTGTTATGATAGTACCTATATATAGATACCTACTATCTGGTGAAGACAGAGGTGGTGTTGAGTACTGTAATTGATATAGTGGCATATGCTTGCAGTACTTTAAGCGATGTCGTAATTTCCAAACTTATAACTTCAAAGACTAAGCAGTCCTGTATGCCTGTTTCTGATCTATGTGGTATACCTTGATAGTTGATTCAAAATTATGTTTGTTTTTAGTCGGATATGCTTATGGTACTCGAAAAAAATACAAAATTACTATGAGTGTTCCTATAAATTTCGAGGAGTTCCCTCGATTCCTCACGGCACCATCATCAGGCATGCACTTTGATAACTATGAGACCAAGTTCGACTGTAATTGACGTAGTGCCGTATGCTTGCATTTCTTTAAACAACGCTGCAATCTTCAAACGTGTATCTCTAAGGACTCAGAAGTCCTGTTCAGTACCTTAGGTCCAGGATATGGTGCAAAATCTTACTATTTGGTAACATATGCTTGGGCTACTTCAGAAAAAATCAAAATCGATATATGTTTCCATATAAATTTTGAGGAGTTCCCTCGATTCCTCACGGATCCCATCATCAGGTCACCACTTTGGTGACAATGGGACCAAACGGGAAGCACCACCTTTCAAATAAAAAAAAAATCATCCAAATCGGTTCACCCAGGCGAAAGTTCTGAGGTAACAAACATAAAAAAAAAATACAGACGAATTGAGAACCTCCTCCTTTTTTTGGAAGTCGGTTAACAAAAGTACAATAGGCTAGGTCACTATAGTCTATAACGCTTTATGGTACAAAATATAGGTATTAGGTGTGATGTCACTTGTTCATCGTGCAATAAAAATGCGGTCGTTATTTTTGTTCAATTTATGTTTGTTTACGTTTAGATAATTTTGGATCTGAATAGTGTTGGATTAATATCAAATGAAATTTAAAAAAAAATAAGTTCTATCTTCCTCTCGCTTCTACAACCGTCAACCGTTAGCAGTGCAGTGACGTTTATGTTAATGCTACGAAGCGCTTACTTTTTTACGCCGAGGAAATACTGCGGGAATGACTCGCTGCGTCTGAAGTAGACATGGGCTATGAGATTTGTATGGATTTTGTGCCGCAGCGCCTGCTCACCCGTCCTCTACCCACCAACTGTGGTGTTGACGCCGAGTTTATGGTGATACTCCAAAAACTCGGCGATTTTCCATCAGCACCGGCTTTAGCGGCTATTATATGCATCCGCGACTATGTGTCTAACAGGCCTAGTCAGCCCTGTCTTGGGGGGTATACATTTGTCCATCAGGCCACGTACGGCGCGTATCAATGAAAGTAGATTCGTTTTTTAACACTCTTATAAGCTTGAGTTGTATACTATGTATCGTAACCTTTGAGCATAATTTTCACTGATTTCCAGAACTCTGTATAATTAGAAATTTTACATACGTACAGGACCAACGACGATGTAATAATTTAATAACCGTTGTCCATTAATGTTAATTAATTGTTTTATTTGTTATACATTGGCTTATATAGTAACTAATATATCTACATGAAACCTGTAATGCTAGTTTATACGCTAAGAATACCAGAGTAAGTTTTTTTCTTTGTTAGAAGACTCTTAGGGCCGGTTTCCGAAACGCTATTCAAATGTATGATCCGATTAATACTCCACCAACCGTTCAATATGGGTTATTAACTTGAATGCCATGTTAGTTGATCATACATTTGAACAGAACGTTAATCTCTGGAACAAAACAATCCTGTACGCTATCTCTATTCGATGTTATCAGCCTGTACTCGATGGCCGTTTGGCACCAATGTTACAAACATCCAAAGTTTAATCTTAATAAGGTTCACGGGTGCTATCAGCGTGTAAGGCACGTCTGCCGTTATCGGGAGAGATCTGTTGAGCAAGACGCGCCGCGGGCACGTACTAGTGATAACGGGCGCGTGACGTCATGTAGATACGGTAATACCTGGGATAAGAAACGGGAGCCGAGGTGAACTACCCAATTGTGTTACATAATGTATGTATCTAGATAAAAAATGAAATAGAAATATAGAATGTCGAAAAAAAAACTAAAAAAATACACGCATAATGGGCAACTGTTATCAGATTATTTCATCGCCATTGGTCCTTGTACGTATGCAACATTTCAAATTACACAGACTTCTGGAAATCGTGTTATAATATCACCGCTCAAATATTCTGATACATACATAGATAGATAAAACCCAAGCTTATAAAAGAACAAAAAATACACGCTTAATATCCAGAATTCGGAAGTTCGGAGAAAATTCACAGCACTGAAAACAAAACTCTAAGCTAATACAATAGGTTTGAAAGTCGATCGAGATGTTGAAAGGTTGTCAAATTGGACAACTCTATAATAGTGTATTCGATTTTCAGCTCTATTGCTTTGTGAATTTTCCGCCTTTTCGGATCATATCGATTATCGTCCCAGGCTTAGGGTTTAATGTACTAAAGTCCTTGACCATTCAAAAATTAACCATGTATTGAATATCGCCTCCGTGGTCTAGTGGTTAAGAGTTCCCTCTCGACCCGGCGGTCGTGGGTAGAACCCGAAATAAAAAAAAATCTCAAGTTTGGTTAGGACAATGCAGGCTGATCACCTGACAAGAAAGATGATCCATGCGTCGGATGGGCATGTAGTCGGTCCTGCGCCTGTCGTGTCGGCTATCCGTCCCACTGGGCTACGGGAGTGAAGGAAGAGAGTGCTTCTGTGTATAGCGCACACACATGGGCACTATAAAATAACTCCTGCGTAGCTGGTCTGATTTCCAATTAAACCGGCCACCTTAATAGTTTGAATATGAATTCCTTATTATTTTAATTTTATTTAATTTGATTTAGGTATTTAATTTTTTAAGAGTAATTAGTTTAGGGGTTTAGTCACCGAAATCGGGAGGCATTATCATTATGTTAGTGTATAGCTTTTCTTGCTCACGAGCAATTAAGTCCCGGACCTTTAGAAGGCATGCTGGCATGTGGGGCCGAAACCAACACGCAGAAGCCACGTTACACAATTATTATTATTATGGAGTCGCGAATACAACTTGGTGTCCCCCGGCTGATGATGCCACTGTCTGCCGGACCCGGGTCTGGAATGAAGTGCGCCGCCGAACAAATAACTTAGCAAACGGTAGTTTATTACAGAGCCTCGTTAGCCGGGCCGGCCATTACCACCCGGGGAGGGGTGGGGGGGGGGGGGGTAACCCCCCTCTATTTAAATTAGAAATCCGCAAAAATCTCATCTACGTAACAATGGGGCTGACGAAAACATGTGTTGTGCTACGGACGGGAACGATATAACTGCATGTATTATGTGTGCTCGGGCCTTACTCTCCAAACTGATACGATTTTGATTCAGATTCGATCGTACCGCGTACTCTCGAATAAATAGACGTTTGATATGGTCGGGAGTACAAAAAGTTACGAACTAACGATTTTCTTTATCCTGGCTAGTTTGAAAGTAATTCACCGAATAAAACAACAAAAGCCGTTTAGATCGAACTGATTCGATTCTCGATTGTGTCTGGAGTTAGCCTGCTGTACCTGAGTGCGGGTTTTTGTCAGTGTTCGCCGTGAAGTAGTTAACTACGATTGATTTAGTAACGAAATGTCGTTTCTAGTTCTAATACTAGTTTGCGTATTTTTATCTATTTATCTATCTATCGTCTAAACAAAATGCACAATGTTCAGTATATTATATCTATTATTATCTAACAAGTGTATAATCTATAAGCTAGCTCAAAATGAAGCGGAAAGTTGTAGTAGAAGCTGCGGAAGCTAACTATGGAGTATTAACTACTAACATTTTGAAGTAGTAACTTTTTTGTACCTGTAGTAAATTGTAATGATTTACAAGTCCATAGTTGCGAAGTTCGATAACAAAAATGTATGGGATTCGACATTAGGTCCGCTAAATGACGAGAAAATTCGTATGTCACTTAGCGAAGCTTTTGTCAGATCCCATACATTTTATTGTCGAACTTCGTAAGTGATAATAGCGTGTTGAATAAACCCAGGTTCTTATTGCGAATTATCATTCTTTCATTAAAACTGCATCAGTAATATAGATGTTTACAGAATATACATACATACCAATTAAAAACGCATCCAAGATTTAGGTGCTATGGTGCAAAAACATAAACACATACCAAAATCCTTACCCTTCCTTTCGGCTTCGCCGCAGTCGGGTAAAAGTACTCTCGTTAATGCTCAAGGTATTGAATATCCCACGACTTTTACTTGATAATTAACGATACAGAATACGCCTGTTATGCGGACCAATTAAATCAATCCAGCACGTTACAACACAGCCTAGTTGGAGAGCTGGCGGACGTTTTGGTCAGGTCTTTGAGGGCAAAGTTTAGGAGCCACCAGTAGGCCCACTCTGGAATTTAATTTATTATTTTCCTTCTGTTACTCTACCGGCACCTATACAATTTTGTTCTTGTAACGCCTGGCAGATAATGCCATACTGCATTAAGTCCGCCTTTGTAAGATTTGTGCATTAAGTTTAATAAATAAAATAAATAAATTTATCGATTCTACATTGGCATTCCGTTAATCAGAGGCCGTTTTTCCATACAGTATAGTCTACCCCACCCCTGTTTTCTCCCTGGATAGTGCCAGTGGGTGACAATTTTCTGAATATCTATGTATAACTATAGTAGGTCCCTATTGGTTAATTATTTTTTTTCATAAATTGATTATTATTTAAAAGAGATATGGACCTTCAAAAACGTAAAAAATGTGGCCAGATTTTCGAGTCTAAAGCCCACCTTCACCAAATCACTCTGGATTAAAGTGTGTTTCATTTATTTTTTCCTAGTTTATAATGCCAGCTAAAACTGGCACTCATCAGTAACTTACAATTTTGTTTGTCACGACGAAATATTATATATACAGTTTTGTTTCCGACGTTTGTAAAGTGATAATAGCGATGGGGTCTCGAATAAGGGCCCAGCTCTCAGACCACAGTCACAAATCTAGATGAACGGCTGGGTCAGCGGGCCGGCCTCCAACACCTTTCACTACCCTTAATCTGGACCTGTATCGATAGCGGTCTATTTAAAAAGTGCTCCACTTTGAACACAACCTTGTACGACACGAGTTTGCGACGGCTCTTTGGCCACTTTCATCACGTTTTTGAAAACACTGAGTTTTTAACTCTAGACGCAAAAACGACGGGGTGTTACAAGTTTGTCATGTCTGTGTAAATATGTGTGTGTCTGTGGCATCGTAGCTCCCAAACGGATGATCCGATTTTAATGCGGTTTTTTTTGTTTGAAAGGCATATCAGTCGAGTGTTCTTAGCTATGTTTGGTTGAAATCGGTTCAGGTCTTCAAGGTCTTCAGGTCGTTTGTTAGGTGTGATAGGACTGTTACACGCTAAGTCGGGGTTTTTTTTAATTTAGTTTTTTGTCTTTGATACCGCTTCCTAACGTACATGTTTTAAACATTTTAAATTTTTCGTACCCCGATATGGCAACCGATATCGGATCGCATAATATAAGTGTAGCCACTACGTCTTATAACCATACTGTATCCACTTATATGCTCCGTGCGTACAAGGTACGGAGCGAATAGTATCAAAGGCAGATAACGGCAGATGGTCGGCTACCGATTCTGTTATCGGATCGGATATAGTGAAAATGCTCTTTCAGAGTATAATGCCAGATTGACTATTTACAGTAAATACTAAAACAGGGCGCAAATATGCACTCACTACAATAACTTATAAACACCATTTTAAAATATTATATTACCGGTGTATTGTTGTAGTATCCAAAGTTTCATGTTATTTGGTTAAGTAGTTCTCGCATCAAAGCGTAACAAACAAACGTTGACATTTATAATAATAGGGACAATACCCGGACCATGGAATAAACATACTGACTGGCAAAATCATGACCCATTATTCTTCGCCGTAGTCGGGTAAATCAAGAAACCAGTCAATTACACAATACAGTGAGCGTGATTGTCGTGTTTGATATCTGGCATTGGCTGCCGTATCGTTCATCAGATAAAACTCCACCAATTACTCATTGCTCGACCAAACTACCTTTTGCCCGCTGCTCCACCTGTTTACTGGTTTCTGGTAACTCTATCCGTGGAAACTCTATTTAAATCCGTTGCGTAGCTTATGGACTCTCGCCCACGGAGACTTTTTGTAGATTCGATCAATACAAGCCAATCTGGGGCCTTATTCTTTAAACCGATTCGATTTTGGTTCATATTCGATTATGCCACTTACTCCCGAATAAATTGGTGATTATTTTGATTCTCAGTCGATTGATGGGAGTACAAAAGTTACGATCTAACGACTTTCTTTATCCTGGTTAGTTTCAAAGCAATCCACCAAATAAAATACCAAAAGCCGTTGATATCGAACTGATTCGATGCTCGATTGTAAGCCGTCGGGAGTAAGCCTGCCTCATTGGTGAATGTAACCTGTGAGCGAAGTTGTTGCGAGTGATGTTCACCAATGGCTTCTAAACTCAAATGTTAACTGATCGACGATTTGATGAGCCTTTCAGAAACCAATGGTTAGTAGCCCCCCTAATTTATTTTGCCGCTGACATCCGACATGGTCGCGCGTTTGTATCAATACAGTCGCGATGCTGTAGCACGTTGCAAATGCGACTAACGCGCGTTAGTAGGGATGCTTTTTCACCCTTTAGTGTTCAATAAAGAGCGTTTATATAACGCGCGACTGCATCGCTACAAAAAGTTCCCTAGGGCCCTAAAAAGTCGAAAGATAAACGATTAAAGATATTGCCTAATGCCTGATGGAAAGCTTAACCGTCGCCCTTGGTAAGTAACTTAAGAGTTGAACGCGAGTTACTAACTCGGTATACTTTTTTCGTTAGGGTTTACTGCTGGTGCGAACGTAATATGGAAAGGCCCCTCATACATCGCCCTTACGTCCCTTAGGGTCCAGGAAGACGAAGCGCGCGAAGAAAAGCATCTGTTTTTATCATTACTAATTTGAGCGATCGATTGGGTCACAATAACACGCGGTTAGGTGATCTTTGTGGCCTAGTCGATAAAGTTCAATTTGCTGTGAATGAAAGTTGCGATTCTTATGGTAAACGCACCATATGCTGTTCTTCAAAACCGAAATACGCCAAATATTAGAATTAAAAATAATTGACTCACACGAGTTGGTAAATATTACAAATACATAATATATTAGAAGGATATTTTAGTTTTGGGTTTTCTATTCAAAATTAGTATTTTTTTACGACCTCCGTAGCGCAGCGATTCAGCGCGTTGATGCTGGATCGAGAGGTTGCGGGTTCGAATCCCGCCGAGGGAACAAAAAGTTTAAAATGTTCCTGGGTCATGAAATTTGTGAATTAATATAATAAAAATCTTAAATATGTGTATAGTATAAAAGTATTAAATTTATTTACATTGTCTGGTACCTGTAACACAAGTTCTTCGGATACTTAGCACGGGGCCAGATTGACGTGGTGTGAAGCGTCCATAGATACTGTTATTATTATATTATTATAATGTGTACCAGCCAATCCCTGTGGCTCCGTCATCGGCGGTGGAGTTGGAATACCGCCGAGGATAGGGCTGCGTCCATTCACCATCTTCCGGACCCAGCCCTACATATCCGCTGAGGGGATTCACGATCGAAGATCGAAAGATCGAAGAATTCCTCGGCGTTACGTAAAACCTACCTACGTAAAAGTCCAAATTTATTGATTTTTCAGTTGGTTCGGTTGTACCAATGAGAGTTGGTTTCACAAATCGTCGTAGGGGGTCCATGAATTACGTCACGCGATTTTTGGTATTTTACCTCCCCCGTCCTTGTCACAGCTGGTCATATTAGTAAGAATCTCCCTGCCTAGTGTGACGTCAAATATTTTGCAATTTTACATTTAGAAATTATATTTTTACATTGTTAAAAGAGAACTTTAGTAGTTTTTGAAATGTGACGTTACGAACTTTAGGAGCTCTCTTGTCACACTGTCGCACCTGGTTAACGGTGTCACACTTTGAGAGGAAGGGAGAGCCCTTCCTCTCAAAGTGTGTCGTAATTTATGGACGGTCCCTAGGATTTACGGTTGCTCGGGCTATTACAGTAATGTAGGTCTACACTATACAGGGTGTAAAATGAAGTCACTATAACTTCTATGATTATACTACTTTTTCTTATTCTAGTTTTTAGTCGTGTTTACTTTTTACAATTTACTTTTCCTTAGCCGCAAGATACCAAAAAAAGTGATTAAAAAAAAACAATAAAAATACATTTCTTGAATAAGAAAAGGTCATATCCCAAAGTTATAGAGTATTTTTAAAATATTAAATTTTTAAATCGGATGCGGCGCCCGCGCACTGTTTACGCGGCGCGTCGCAGGTATTTCGGTCCCGGAACACAGCTCGCGCGCCCACCGCCCGCCTGCCAAAATCCCGCCCGCCCCGCGAAACGGATCATGGCGGAATAATATTTATAACTATAAGGCTCAACTCAGACTGACGGAAAGTCGTTACGTCGCGTTATTTTTCTATATGTTCACTAGGAAGAACTGGTAAGGGATCCGTCTACGCGTCGTCGCGAGTCGCGACAACACGCTCGCTCCATACTACATAATATATGCATATTCATAATTTGTACCATATGAGTTAGAAAATAGAGATGAATACGCTACGTAAGTACGAAATAACGCGACGCTCCGACTCCGTGTCAATGTGAGTTGTAAATATCTTGAATCACCCGCTACCAGCCTTGTATGTGCGAGGGTGATGTAATTATAATATATGTCCCTTCCTTTCTCTCTGAAAATGTTCTACCAATCAGCGTTCAATATGGGTTAGCTGATGATACATTTTAATAGCCTTCCAGAAACCGGGGGATAGACGAGATTTAGTCTGGTTTCTGGAATGGTATTCAATTATTGAATGATTAACATGGCGACCAAATTAACAACCCACATTAAACGCTGATTGGTGGAACATTTATCAGAGAGAAAGGAAGGGACATATATTATAATTACATCACCCTCGCACATACAAGGCTGGTAGCGGGTGATTCAAGTCGTATATCAACTAATCGGTGTCTTTGGTGAAGTAACCATATCTGTGGAATTTTACTAAGCCTTATGCTGAAACCGGCCCATAGACTACAACCTGTGTACACTCTACGGCATCAAGATAACGATAAAGAAGAATGATAAATATATGAACGTACGATATGAATGTAGTTATTCCCACTTCTAATGTTTGTAGGACCAACTTTTGGCAACACCGATTCTGATCACTGTAGTAGCTATGCAAATATTATACAGGGTGTCCCAAAAATCAACGATAAACCGAAAACGGGTGATAGGCCAAGTCATGACAGTTATGAGAAAAATGTGAAAAAAAATCTTTGTCATGTATTTTTCACATTATAAGGACTTTTAAAAATATCGGAAAAACTGACACCCTGTGATGGTCTTTCATGTCCTAAGACTACAAATATTACTTTTTTGTGATTTTTTTTTCGGTATTGTAGTCATGACTAAATCTTCTGTAAATCACAATTCATAATTTAAACATACCTGCCTCAGTTTTCAATAAAATGGTGTGTTTTGCCCAAGATTAAATTCAAAATAATTACTACACCCAACTTTAATCGTCTGTACTGTAAAAAAAAATTACTACAGTATTTTGGCAAGTAACTTTAAAAGATGGCGCATTTAATCTGGATTCCAAAATGGTATGATACTTGCTGGATTACTTCTTTGTTGAGGAAAAAAAAAATTTTTTAACGGAACCGGATGTTAGGCCAACTCTGTTTAAATTTTTAAAATGTTGGTATTAAGTTGTTATGTGACGACGATGAGTGACGTCATCTTGTCTAGAGTGAGCGAGACAGACAGTGACGCTCAGTGCGAGTGAGATAGATAGTGACGCCAACCCGACAACACAGTGATGAACGTGCAAAACTGCAGTACGTTACGATCTTTCGTTCATTGCGCATCTTTCTGTATCCGTATTGACTTCGTACTTACAACTGTGCTTCTGTTTATTGGACTTGATTTGCTTTGTGATTTGGTTTTATCTGCCCCGTTTCTGACGACCCTGGACTTGTTTTATTGTCGTATCTTCGGTTGTAGTGTGTGATTCCATTGTAGTGTGTTATCATGCCATCTCGATACACCGCACAAGAATACACCAATATGCATCTCATCTATGGAGAATGCTTATGCAACGCTAATGCTGCAGCTAGAATGTATCGTGAGAGATACCCAAACGCTGAGCGTCATCCTGATTATCGGGTATTTATTAACGTGCATCGGTCACTCTTAGAGGCTCGATTCCCTAATCAAAATACCAGCGAGGGAAGGCCTTTCATACCCTACGAGGACGAAGTGCTCGAGGCGGTCGAACAAGACCCGAGTATCTCAGTACGTGGGATTGAAGAGAACATCGGAGTGCCCAAAAGTACTGCACATCGTATTTTGCAAAAGAACCAGTTTCATCCTTACCATGTACAACGAGTACAAAGCCTGTTACCCCGAGACTACCCAGAGAGATTGCAATTTTGTCAAACGATGTTGCAGAGATACAGAGATGATCCGCGATTCTTTGAAAAAATTCTGTGGTCTGACGAATCCACGTTTAAAAAAGATGGTTACATGAACCTCCATAATTTGCACGAATGGCACGTGGATAATCCACATTTGATGCGGGAAGACAGATCGCAATACCGGTTTAAGGTGAACATGTGGACGGGAATTTTGAATGGTACTGTTATTGGTCCATTTGAGCTACCGGAGAACTTAACTGCCGAGGTTTATTTGGACTTCTTACAGAACCAATTACCAGATTTGTTGGAAGAAGTGCCACTAAACATTTACGGCAGCATGTGGTACCAACAAGATGGCTGCCCAGCACATTACGCTCGCACAGTACGAGAGTTTCTCGACCGAGAATACCCCGATAGGTGGATTGGGCGGGGTGGTACAATTTCGTGGCCTGCCCGTTCACCTGATTTAAATCCCATTGATTTCTTTTATTGGGGAACAATAAAAGAAAAAGTGTACTCTAAACCAATTCGAGATTTAGCCGAGCTGCGCCAAAAAATTACAGAAGCTGCTGAACACATTAATTCAAGAAGATACGCCCGTCTTATTACGCGATCATTTTTAAGAAGATGTAGGGCTTGCATTAGAGCTGAAGGCAAACAGTTCGAACATTTGCTGTAAATCTTTGTAAATTAAAGTAATAACTGAAGAAATCCATTGACTGACTTTTATTTCGAACTTGCACCTAAAACTAACTAATTACATACTTGATAACAAGGTGGCGTCTGTTCTGTATCTCAACCACTCACATTTTCAAAAGAGCGTTGTATTCATACCTGAAAATTGAAGTCTTAAAAATGCCTACACTGCAATACAATTTTTTTTTAATAAAAAAGCACCCGCACTTAGCGTCACTGTCTGTCTCGCTCACTCTAGACAAGATGACGTCACTCATCGTCGTCACATAACAACTTAATACCAACATTTTAAAAATTTAAACAGAGTTGGCCTAACATCCGGTTCAGTTAAAAAAATTTTTTTTTCCTCAACAAAGAAGTAATCCAGCAAGTATCATACCATTTTGGAATCCAGATTAAATGCGCCATCTTTTAAAGTTACTTGCCAAAATACTGTAGTAATTTTTTTTTACAGTACAGACGATTAAAGTTGGGTGTAGTAATTATTTTGAATTTAATCTTGGGCAAAACACACCATTTTATTGAAAACTGAGGCAGGTATGTTTAAATTATGAATTGTGATTTACAGAAGATTTATTCATGACTACAATACCGAAAAAAAAATCACAAAAAAGTAATATTTGTAGTCTTAGGACATGAAAGACCATCACAGGGTGTCAGTTTTTCCGATATTTTTAAAAGTCCTTATAATGTGAAAAATACATGACAAAGATTTTTTTTCACATTTTTCTCATAACTGTCATGACTTGGCCTATCACCCGTTTTCGGTTTATCGTTGATTTTTGGGACACCCTGTATAAATAGTTTCCTACAATCACACGGATTTATTCAAGGCCCCGATTGAAGATATCATCGCTATTATCACTTACGAAGTTCGAAAATGAAATGTATGGAAACTGACATACGCTAAGTGATATACGAATTCGCTTGTCATTTAGCGAACCTTATGTCAAATCCAATACATTTTTGTTTTCAAACTTCGAAGAATAGGGATGGCATCTTGTATTAGGGACCTCGATTCTCGTATCTCGAATTTTCGATTATCCTGCTCGATTAGTCTGTCCTGCTCGCACGCACATGTTCTGACGATTCTCGTATCTCGATTCGATTATCCTGCTCGATTAGTTTGTCCTGCTCGCACACGCATGTTCTGACGCACGCGTGAGCGGGACAGACTAACAATCGGGTTTGAGGTATTGTTTGTCTAAATTATGCCACTTTAGTTATCTTAATTTTGAGCTAATTTTATAGCACGCATATTCCCAACATAAACATGGTTTCTTTCTATAGAAGAATAGACAAAATGACAGATTGATAAAGGTAATCTCATTCACTCAATTATTTGGTGGCCTCTGTGACTCAGTAGTCGATACTCAGTAAGTCAGTAGTTGATTTGGTTTGAATCCCACCAAAATTATTTTATCTTCCTGGGACATGACTGAGGAATGTCCGTTAAATATTATGTTTCCGTTGTCTTATACACGTTGGTTCTTCAAGTACTTATAATAATAATTTAAGTAACATAGAATTTTTGTGTGTCGGGTTATTCTTCTAAACACCTAAAATATTCGACTACAACAAATGATTTTAATATACACTCCATTGAGGGTATGAAGCCAGGTAAGATCGAAAATAACCCTCCCGCACTAGAAGCAAGGGCTGCCTCCCTTACAGTTTTCCCATACGAATATTATGATACATCACACTCATATTATATACTAGCTGTTCCCGCGACTTTGTTCGCGTGTTTTTTGACTAACTTAAACCGTTTATGCAGCGCACGCAACGAAAGTCCCCAAATGTGAATAATTTTCCCCGCTTTTGCAACATTTCTCATTGACGCTTCGCTCCTTTTGGTCGTAGCGTAATTTTATATAGCCTAAATCCTTCCTCTATAAATGGAATATCGAACAAAAAAAGAATTTTTCAAATCGGACCAGTAGTTCCTGAGATTAGCGCGTTTAAACAAACAAACAAATAAACTCTTCCGCTTTATAATATTAGTATAGATGGGTGTGTGTCTATGTTTGTTACTCTATCACTCAAAAGTACTGAATGGACTTTGATGAAATTTGCTAAGGTAGTAGTTTAGATGCTGGATTAACACATAGGCTACTTTTTACGGCAGTAAAATGTACGGTTTCCGAACGTATATTAGCGGGAAAGATCTAATAGTATGGGACTATGTGACAACCCTCATCTCAGGATCCAATAGAGCATCTGAGGGACTTCTATGTCCCAAATTACTTTCGATATTGATAGGTGATGGAGTATGCATGTGTATGTTATCGCGTTGATCAATTCGTAAAGGTTGTATGGATATTTTGAATGGGGATGAGAGAAATATCATTTTCCTAAAACGGAATTAGTCTTGATTTTTTTTCATTGATGTTATAATATCTCACTGGTAAACCATAAGTAAAGTCACGTAAAAAATAGTAACTGTTCTAAATTTAAATATAATAAAAAGTATGTTTCTAATGTGTCAGTAATAATAAGTTTGGTTTTACTCATGAACACTGCGATCCTAAAACAAGTGAAGTGTGAACTAAGAAACAATCCTGAATATAGGGGGCCAAATTATGCATTAATTTGATCGAATTTCATCTTTTGTTGATACTTATTTCACATTGAATCGGAACGCAGTGTTGCACTTAGGTTTACTGGTCAATGGTCATAAACCTGAAAAATATAGTATACTAGCTGACCCGTACCGACTTCGCTGAGCATACAAACCGTTTAAACCTTCCCTGGACTTCCGCGAATATTTCAAGACTAAGGGCGTGTTTCACCAACCAATGTTAAAGTTAACGCCATGTTAAATAACATTAGAGATGAAACGGATAGTAGCTTGGCCGGATACCGGATATTCGGCAAGCTACTAGGCCGGAGCGCCGGATATCCGGCCTTTTTGATAATATACAGTGTGTAAAAAGAGCAACTATAACTTTGAGACACGATTATACTACCTTTCCTCATTTTGGAAATGTATTTTTTTTATTATTTTTTTTGTTAAAAACTTATTTTTTTTTAAACTTTTCACCTTTTTTTATTTTTTTGTCGCAATAATTACAATAAAGCAAATTAAAATTTTTTTTTTGAAATTTTTGTAAAAAAAAAACATTTCTAGAATGAGAAAAGGTAGTATAATCATATTCCAAAGTTATGGTGACTGCTCTTTTTACACCCTTTATAATGATAAGTTTGATTTGAATATTGGCGCGTTGAACGAGATCGGAAATATTCAGGCGCATTCGGGTCGCACGTAACCGGAGATCGGGTCGACTCGTGGGCGTTCGAGTGTTATCGTGTAAAATTTGGTATATTTTTTTCATCACAATTTGCCACTTCTTAATAAAACAAACATTTTTGATGTGCGATTATAAAAATAAACGGTGTTCACAACCTATTGGAGTATGATTTGCCTTTATAAAATAATAAGACTTTTTTTAATTTTACTATCCGGTATCCGGCCGGATACTGTATTACTATCCGGTATCCGGCCGGATAGTGAAAACAAGGCCGGATAGGCCGGATACCGGATAGTTACCGGATATCCGTTACATCTCTAAATAACATGTTATCCCTCTCGTATTTCCTGTCAACGAATGTGATGGCATGGTATTTTAACATGGCGTTAACAGTTAACTTTAACATTGCTTAGTGAAACACAGCCTAAAAATAGCCGAATCAGCTCAGCCGTTCTCGGGTTTTAGCGATACTAAGGAACAGCAATTTATTTTTATTTATAAGATGAGAGATGAAAGATAAGATATAGACATAAGACATAAGTACATAGACATAATGGCGCACACACTTGGGCACTATAAAATAACTCCTGCGTAGCTGGCCTGGTTTCAATGAAATCGGCTACCGACGTCCGACACCGAAATCGGCGAGGGTAGCTATTACATAGACATAAGATAGAATAGATACTACACTACGTACATAGACACAGTTAGTCTTCAAGAATAGGGACACCTCGCAAACGTTTTCAAAATGGCCGCGGGCCGGACGTATTGTAATTATTTCGCCATCTCCGACCGTCACTCGGTCGCCACCTGTGCATTCGGCAATTTCCTCGTCTGGCGGCATTCATGACGAGGATTCCTCAGTTTGGGCCGAGTAGTGGCAAAATAAGTTGTTATATTTACAACTTATTTTGCCTAAGCCCCTTATTTTTAACTAGCTGTGCCCGCGACTTCGTTCGCGTGGTTGTCGGAAACACTAACGCGATTATCTTTTGATCACTTTGGTTTTTGTTATTTTGATTATTAAAAAGAAATAATTCTTTCATACATATTTTTTGAGTAACTTAAACCGTTTATAAAGCGCAGCGCACGTAACGAAAGTCCTCAAATGTGAATAATTTTCCCCGTTTTTGCAACATTTCTCACTGACGCTCGCTCCTATTGGTCGCAGCGTAATGTTATATAGCCTAAAGCCTGCCTCTATAAATGAACTATCCAACAGAAAAATAAGATTTCAACTCGGACCAGTAGGTCCGGAGATTAGCGAGTTTAAACAAACAAACAAACTCTTCCGCTTTATAATATTAGTATAGATTTCTTCCAAGTGTTTCTAAATATCATGCCGCCTCCTTCATTGATGCAAAGAACGAGAGAAATATCAGTCAACGATTAACTTTAACAGTTGGTGAAATTTGCCCAAAATTTACAGTACAGCATACTTCCTAACGTCCAATCATCTTCTTTAAATGGCTCCATGGCATTGCATAGCCAATATCAGTGTAGTTTAATCAGCATGATGCTGCAATTAGACCTGATTTTTGTAGAGTTGTCGAAAGTTGGCAGATTCAGCTCAATTTTATTAGCTCAGAGTTCTATTTTAATCTGAATTTTTTTCGCATTCTGGATCATATAGCCCAGCATAAAAAGTAAGAAAAAATTTATGTTTACATTGCTAGAAATCACAAGTAAAATTCGACCAGGTAAGGGTTTTAGACACGTGTCATTTTTGTTTTTCATTGTCTGTCAGTTTCTTCGGGAAAACGAAGATTGTCAGAACTATTAACAAATTGATTTTACCTTACCTACCTCTAGGTCAAGCAGGCTCTTTTGACAGCTCCATAAAAGTAACGTTAGCGAATGATAATTGTATTGAAAGCATGACAACGCCAAATGCCAATACAATTGACATTCGATAACTTTTACGGAGGCAAAGGTTCCTGGTTGGCCGTATCTGTTAGGGCTAGCTCGCACGGGTGACAAAATTAACTTTGTCGCCCAACATCTGCATTCCATTATTGACTTTAGCGCACACAAAATAGAGTTTGTTTCTCCACAACACCATCGTATAGGAAAACTTAATATGTTGTGGAGAAGTAGACTCTATTTTGCGCGAGCTAAAGTCTAAAGTCAGTAATCGGGATGCAGACGGTGAGCGACAGAGACAATTTTGTCATCCGTGCCCTCTAGCACTAATAAACTAAGGGCGTGTTTCACCAAGCAATGTTAAAGTTAATGCCATGTTAAAAATCATGTTATCCCTCTCGTATTTCCTGTCAAGGAATGAGATGGCATGGTATTTTAACATTTCGTTAACTTTAACATTGTTTGATGAAACACGGCCTTAGTCCCGATTTCACCAACGTATGTTAGTGTCAACGGTTTGTTAAATTACCATGCCTTCTCATTCATTGATAGGAATTACGAGAGGAACAACATGATATTTAACTAAGGATTAATTTAAACAACGTATGTTAGTGTCAACAGCTTGTTAAATTACCATGCCTTCTCATTCATTGATAGGAATTACGAGAGGAACAACATGATATTTAACTAAGGATTAATTTAAACAACGTATGTTAGTGTCAACAGCTTGTTAAATTACCATGCCTTCTCATTCATTGATAGGAATTACTAGAGGAACAACATGATATTTAACTAAGGATTAACTTTAACATTGCTTGGTGAAACACGCCCTAAATATCCTTGTTTCTAAAACTACTGAGTATGGCGAGCAGATGTTATGGTCGTGCTTTCCATCGATAAGGATTTAGCTAAAAACCAGACAGGTTTATTGCCAGGCGTAGGATTGGTGGCCAAAAGTTGTTATCAGGCTGTGGGCGAACTGGCCGTCTAATGAATATTTAATGTTAGCTAAATATTCAGATATCCCCTTCTATGTTTTTTAAAAGAAACTTAAAATAGATGGATCTTGTAATGATTTTGTAGATTTCTAAGTCAAAAATTGTATCAGCTATGACGTGCACTGCTGGACTTAAGCAACCCTCAAAGTAGTTAATGGAATCAGGCGTTGCTTTGCGGAAATCCATAGCATAAAATTTAAATATATCTAGCAATATCCCGCGAAAAAATTATAACCACAACCTGCTAGCATGGGGCCTACTCAAGATGCCATCGATAATTATCGCTTACAAAGTTCGATAACAAAATGTATGGGATTTGACATAAGCTACGCTAAATGATCGCGATTTGGTATGTCATTTAGCGTACCTTATGTCAAATCCCATACATTTTGTTATCGAACTTTGTAAGCGATAATTAGCGATGGCATCTTGAGTAGGCCCCCAGATGAGTGAGTGTACGCATAGGCATGCGTTTGATGCACCTCCCTCCTTCCCACACTGCTTATGCGTACACTCGCAAACATTAACAATACAGGTTGTGGTTACAATTTTGTCGCGGGATATTGCTAGATATAGGTAATATACATATTTAAATTTAACTCTCAAAGTATTTCATGGGCGGTAGTTGCCTATATTCCCTGTCGCCTTTTACGACACCCACGGGAAAGGTGATGGGGTGGTGCTAATCTTACTCGGGCACCCCACCCCCATTTCAGTGTCGGTGGCCGCACCAGACCGAGGAGTACTTTTAGAGCGCAATACACATGGACACTCTTCTTTTACTCGTAATCCACTTTGGTTGTATTATTACTTCGAAACATTATTATCCTTGACAAGTTGACATCAGCCATGAGGAAATGCCATAGACCACATCCCCTGTCCCTGGTGCGGTCAGGGGCTTACCGTGCAGCACAATACTTACTTCCTCTTTTGAGACTGTGTAATTCTAATTGTATGTATCTTTGCCATGTTGTACAAAAATTGGATTAAAATTGTTTATTACCATGCTGTCTAACGTTGAATAGACAAATATATTTAGACAACATGCCCATTGTAATAATAATAATAATATCTATGGACGCTTCACACCACGACAATCTGGCCCTGCTAAGTATCCGAAGAACTTGTGTTACAGGTACCAGACAACGGAAATATATTTAATACTTTATACTATACACAAATTTAAGATTTTTATTATATTATACACGAATTTAATGCACATCCATGACCCAGGAACATTTGAAAAACTTTTTGTTCCCTCGGCGGGATTCGAACCCGCGACGTCTGGTTTAGCACCAATGTGCTCAATGTGTGTAGTCGGTATAATGTAAGGAAGAATTACAGAGTAATCCATCGTTTACGAAGCGATTTATTTTTTTTGCATTCCGTAGTACATTTTGATTTAAAATTTTAACATTTATATAGTTTCATACACATTTGACCAGCCAAGCGAATAACGTTGAGGTTTTAGAGTTCGGTATTCAAAGGGTAAAAACGAGACCCTATTACAAAGACTTTGCTGTCTGTCCTTACGTCAAGAAACCCCATAGTTGAAATTGTCACAAAATATGTTAACCCCTAGCAACAAAGACTAACACCCGGTTTCTGAAAGGCTGATCAAATTGATCAATTGATCAAATCAGCTAATCTGAACGCTCATTGGTGAAAACAGTGATTGCGAAGTGATGTTCACCAATCAGCGATCAGATTAGCTGATTTGATCAATTTGATCAGCCTTTCAGAAACCGGGTGATAATTCCCGATGTCACCAACGCTTGTTATTGTTATCGCCTTTTTAAAATATCATGCCTTCCTATTCATTGACAGGAATTACGAGAGGAACAACATGATATTTAACGAAGGATTAACTTTAACATTGCCTGGTGAAACACGCCCTAAAGAATAACTCTACAACAAATGTGATATTTGCCGTTTCGTACCGAAGCCTTCTCGTGCGAGGCCGACTCGCGCTTGGCCGGTTTTTTTATACCAACCAGTGGTACAAGTATTGAAGTATAGTGAAGCCATTACGATGCAAATGACAGCCAAAGCGCATCTAATTATCGCGCGGAAAAAACGTTATCAGACTCGCGAATCCGAATTATACTTGTAAATGAGGTTTTTTCGGCGTTTAATCACCGCTTTGTTCTATGGTGCAATGATGCCGGCTTGTTACAGGCCTTGAGCGAGTGTGTTTAATATGTTAATGTATTACCGACTCTTTGTGTGCGGAATTTCGATACGACTATCTTTATACTGGACTTCCCTTTATAAGGTGTAACGCCGGGAATATGATTCGGAAGCCCGGAGAAAATTGGCAGCGATGAAAATATAAGTCTGGGGCAGGGATGTTAGGGAGCTCCGTAACCGTAACCGAAACTATCCGATATAAAAAAATATCCGTAACCGTAACCGAATCAGAAATGAAAGTTTTGCTACTGTAAAAAAAACCGTCCGTATCCGTAACCGTTATTATCCAAAACAAACGGATAATCAGAAATCATTTAATATCCATATCCGTATCCGTAATTTTATATCCATTTCATCCCTGGTCTGGGGCTCATACAATAGAGTTTAAAATCGAATACACGGGCGTGTAGACAAATGTTAATGTCAAATTGGACAAGTCGACCACTCATGTGCGCAATTTTCTATCCTATTTGTAATGTATGCTCTGAATTTCCTATAAATATTTTTCGCGTAACATTTTCTTAGAAGTATTTGATGTCTACACGCAACAAAAATTAAAACCTAGGTTACGCGTAGTACTTTGGAGCCGCCCTAACACTTCCTCAAAGGGCGTATTCCCCTATAAGAGTTCTCAACATCTAAGAAAAGAAAGAAAGTTTTTTTTTATTCTGATCATCATACAATAACATTATAGAGAACAATAGGATATAGTAAAACTAATGAGCACAAAAAGGTGTCTGTAATTAAATATATTCACAGCGAGCAAGCCCACTGCACTGATTTCTTAGAAATCAAAAAATACAAGAACATCTGCTAATGTACAATGATACTGAACACCAACTGTTCTCTATTCCAGCATGGAGCTGAAGGTGGAACCCGGCATGGAGGGCGCGCTGGTGGCGCGGCCGGTGAAGGAGAGGAAGAAGCACGACCGGTTCAACGGCATGAGCGAGGAGGAGGTCTCCCGGCGGACGCTGCCCGACCACCTGGCGGAGAACCTCGACATCATCATTGTGAGTACGATCGGCCACTTATACTAGCCGGCAGAGGCCGGAGTAGTTATAATAGCTATGTCAAGTGAAGTTAGCTACAGTTGACGAGAACTGTGAAGTACGAAGTTTGTGTGGAAGGTGTGCAAAGCTAAACACCTAATGCTTACCTTTACACCACAGATTGATAGACTATGTCCCGGGTTCTCGAACGCTATTTACATGTATTATCAACTAACATGGCATTCAAATCAACAACTCATGTTGAACGCTGATTGGTGGAATATTATCAGACAGAAAGGAATGGACAGATATTTTATAATTACATCACGCTCGCACCTGCAATATTGGTTAATATTCCTCAGATGAGGTTGATTCAAGTCGTCAACTAATCGTCTGTTTCTGTCTGATAATGTTCCACCGCGTTCAATATAGGTTGTTGATTTGAATGCCATGTTAGTTGATCATACATTTGAATAGCGTTCGTGAAACCGGGGATAACAGCCGGTTTCGATAGTCGAATCAATGGTTAACTATATATCATTAGTATTGAGCGTGCAGCATCATGAGCTATAGTTGTTGACAGGCAAATTTGACCACTATACATCTTAGTTATTTTTCTGTGAAGCACAAAATATGTGGAACATAGTTTTATATAAAACGGGCTCTCTTTGTCTAGCCATGTATGCTCTATATGCATTTGTGTCTCGAATACTAATAACATTTTTATGTAAAACAGTTTTGGGTATATGAACCATATGGTCCTTGACATTTACTTTTCAATTTGAATACGCTAAAAAAAATTGGCAAATGTCCATGGGGTGTTATAAAGAGAAGCACTTCCCCAGTCCCCATCTACTGTCTTTCTCGTAAGTGTCGTAAAAGACGACCGAGGGAATATATTTCCGGAAATATGAAGCGTGTCTCTGAAATGTGAAAACTGCGCTCGCTAACCCGCCTGCCAAGCGTGGCGAGTATAGGGAACTACCCCTCATGAAATACTTTGGGGGAGGCTAATGTTCAGTAGTGGTCGTCATAACTGAAATGATGAGAAGTAATGTGTAATAGCGGATTCAAATCTGATTGAATCCGCTATTTAATTTAATGACTAGCGCGTTCATTGAATTATATTTTTACCAACAAATTCAATGAATCCGAGACTAGGACAACCATTTAATATTTTATTTTTAAACTTCGAAATTTCCGAATGTTTACTATTATAACGCACATTAAAGTAAATTAATCAAAAAATATATCAACGCATTGATATCTGTACGAGCTGTTTGACGCCATTATATAACCGCGCTAGCCATTCAATTAAATAAGCATATTGAATCAGATGACTGCGACATATATAAATTTTTAATTTATTTTTATTTTACTGTGTATAAACTAGTGATGTTCCACATTCCAGATCGGCATCAACCCCGGGCTTTTCGCGGCGTACAAGGGCCACCACTACGCGGGGCCCGGCAACCACTTCTGGAAGTGCCTGTACCTGTCCGGCCTCACGCGCGAGCAAATGAGTGCCGATGAGGATTATAAGGTACAGTTGTGTGTAAAATGCATTGTTTTCTTACAAGCTGGGCCCACGACATCGTTCGCGTGGTTTTTGAGTGTTAATAACTTGACTTATGTTACATATACTTCAATTTGTCTCTTTTTTAAATGTAAAAATAAAAATTATACAAATGTAGATTATACTACTAGCTGTACCCGCGACTTCTTTCGCGTGGTTTTTGAGTGACTTAAACCGTTCAACCGTCCCGTGTTTTTTCCTTTTTTTAATAAATTAATAATTTAAAGAGATATGGACGTTCAAAAACTTAAAAAAAATGGCCAGACTCTCCGCTATGTTTAAACATCCAGGAAACAGATTTGACTACATTATACAAAAAAAAAAACAAAATATAGGAACCTAGTTAAATTCTTTTTTTAGCTAATAATTTCAGCACTTTCACAGAAAACTCTACATAGGAAGCACACACACACTCTAAAGTATTACCACTCATTAATTTTATACCCTGTATAACGTTGCTGTGTTTTGCAGTCAAGTTACTTTTCCAAGGTATCAGACAAATACCGTTGCGTAAATATTTTTTGAGTTAGATTAGGCACTTTATTTGAATGAGTCCGGAGTACATGACAGTCAAAATATTACTCTCTAATGAGTTGAAATAAGGTGTAGTGGATAAAAATGTCAATTCATAAACTATTGTAATAATTAAGCAAACACATACTTTTAGTAAGCAAGAGATATTAGAGTGATTATAAACTTAAATATACTTTTAATAATTCTATAGTACTAGCTTTGTGTTGCATGCTAAAGGATTTAGTTTGATTTAAAGTAACGTGTAGGTTTTAAATATAAAACATAAAAGAAAACATCTCTGAGGCAATTAAACATATTCAAAAGTATCGTAAAAACATTTTATATACTTACTAAGAAAATTAAAATAAATGTAAAAAAACACTAAAACACAAAAATCTGCATAATATATCATTTTTGTGTATAATTATTATCACAAAAAACAAGGCGATGTTATGTCCTTCGTGATTTAATTATGGTTTTAATTTTGCCAAGATACTAATACCTACAATATGTTTAACTATGTCACATCGTAATATTTTATATCGTATAGTTAACCTGGGGCTCATACAAGAGAATTTTTATATGTTTCATTTGCCTAACTTTTATGATTATTTTTCCTACTTAGCCTACAGAGTTTTTAATTTAATTTGGATTCAGACTAAAATTTTATTTTTCGTATTCCAGTTGTTAAATTTCGGTATCGGCTTCACGAATATGGTGTCGCGGCCGACCAAAGGCTCCGCGGACCTCACCAGGCGGGAGATCAAGGAGGGGTCGGCGATACTGCTCGAGAAGCTGCAGACCTTCAGACCCAAGGTCGCCGTGTTCAACGGGAAGCTCATATACGAAGTATTCTCGGGGAAGAAGGATTTCTGCTTCGGCAAACAGCCAGATACGATCGCGGGGACTAATACGGTATGTTTTAACAACCTTCCACAGGCTTTCATCGAAAAACAAAGAGTTAGCTAGAGTGAGACCATTCTTGCTTTATCTTCTAGTGTATATTTTAATGAAAGCTGAAAATGTCAGCGTTTACACCAAAATATCAACGATCGATCATAGACAGAACAACGACATAATGCTCCACGTCTGTTTGCACCGAAAGAGTTTGATGAAGGAGATAGAATGAGTATTTGTTTCATGTAATCCCACATTCAGAATGTTTGTAAGTGGGGTACTGACTTACACTAAACAGCCTATCTGCTACTAAAACGCAAATGGTTAAAAAAAGTTGATAGAATCACAGGCTGTCAACGTCGCTGCTTGGCTCAATAACAGGTATAGCCAATAAAAGTCAGAATTTTTAGCAGTTCCACGCTCGATTGACGGACATTGTATAAAATCTAACAACAATCTAATTAGTTCCTCTCCGTCTGCAGTACATGTGGGTGATGCCGTCTTCGTCGGCCCGCTGCGCGCAGCTCCCGCGCGCGGCCGACAAGGTGCCCTTCTACGCCGCGCTCAAGAAGTTCAGAGACTACCTCAACGGTCTGCAGCCGCACGTGGACGAGGCGGAGCTCGTGTTCCCCGACACCACCGGCCGCCGCCCGCAGGAGGAAATGGAGATCCGCAGGTAGGCTTTCCCTCTCGCACGTGTCTGTGTGTGACGCCGTCCCGCTCTACGCCGCGCCGCAGCTCCGCGGCTACCTCAATGACCTCCAGCCGCACGTGGTGAGGCGGAGCTCGTGTTCTCTGACCCCACCGCCCGCCGCCCGCAGTGGGAGATGGAGGTAGGCTGTCTCTATCGCTCGTGCGTGTGTGACGCGCCGTACCGCTCTACGCCACGCCGCAGTTCAGCGAATACCAGAATAGCACCTCTCTCTCTCCTATGTTACGTATGCAGTTATCTCAGGCCACAGGTAATTGCTTTTCTCACCGGTTATGATTAGTGCCAGCATGCTTGGCAATGTCGTGTAGACTATCCCAAAAATAAAAAATTAGCTTCGTTGATGACAGATTAAAAATGCTGCACAAAGCGGTCTCAATTCCAGGCTGACGATGGAGCCGGAGCCGGGAGACACGATCATACTAGAGGACGGGACGGAGGTGCCCCTTAAGAAGAAAAGGGGGCGACCCAAGAAGGTCAAATTGGAGAATGGGGAGACGGCGCCCCCAGTGCCTAGGGCGCCGCGTCAGCCCCGACCACCTCCTACACTAGACCCGAATGGGGAAATACCGCCCAAGAAAAAGAGGGGGCGACCTAAGAAAATCAGACCCGAGGAACAACAGTTTTTAATGCAACAACAACAGCAACAACAGCAGGTAATATTTTACTACACATCAAATAGGATATGTTTACCCGACATAACCGACGTAAACATGCTCGCCTCATTATTTTTTTTAACTTTAGAAAGTTTTACATAATTAAAAAAATATATTAAAATTTATTTTATTTATTTTTTACTCAAATTGCTGCGACATAGACAATAACATGTACCTATCTAAATTTTTCAGCAAGCGAACACAATGATCCAGCCGCAGCTATCGTCACTATCACAGCTGCCGCACGAGCAGCAGTTCCTGCACGGCGACTTCCCGCAGCAGATGGCGTCGCCGATCCCGCAGAGCATGATGTACGGCGTGCAGCACCAGCAGATGGCCGACGGCTCGCCCTACTACCAGCCCAATAATGCGGGTAAGCTGACCGACTGACAGCGAGACGACATATCGGTCAGGTCACAATGATGTACCTAGCCAAAATTACACCAAAATCTCTTTGCGACCATTTGCCGCGTGCAATATCTATTGTACATATCGTCGCTTTCCTTCTCAACCTCGTATCTAAAAATCAATGTTTTCTCGATGACATCTAGCTTGTATTAACCTAAAGTACAAAAACCTTGTTTAGACTAGGCCATACCAGTTTATCCTAGAGTGTATGTATTTATATCAGGATAAACTAGTTTGGCCTAGTCTAAACTGGTCTATCCTATCGGGCTTAGGACAAATTAGTTTGGACTAGGCTATACTGGTTAATCCTATCGCGTATAGGAAGAACTAGTTGAGCCTAGGCAAAACTAGTTTGTCCTTAAATCGGGTTTGGCCGGTAAGATATATATTAAAACACACATACCCAATAATTATATTAATATTAAGATCACACTCACCTTATTGCATACCCCACCATATGATACATAGCAGCTATATACCGATATTATCTATCATCCCTATCTAAATTTTTATTACATCACTGGGTAGTGTAAGAAGCAAAGAATTTATTACCCAAAGTAAGGTAACACTTGGCGAAAGTTTCAAGTCCTGGATCTAGTGATTGTATATATTTTTTGTCTGCAGCCGGTATGGACTCCCCGCTGGAGGTGGGCGGCGGCGGCGGGCTGCTGTCGCGCGGGTACGCGTCGCCGGGCAGTGCGGGCGCGGCGGGGTACGCGTCGTCGCCGCGCGCCGTGTACGCGTCGCCGCGCAGCCAGCCCTACTCGCCCACGCCGCAGCGGCTGTCCGCGACGCCGCAGCCGCAGCACCAGGTAATACAATAGACTAGCAAAACTACCAATGTTTAATTTAAACAAGCAGTATCCGTGACGTTTCGATGTGAGAATAGCACCTCCCCATTAACTATCTTTAAAAAAATATATGTCTTTATTAAACACATAAAGGGACATAACACAGCCAAAGGTTAACGAAAACACTAATTCACATAATAACATACATATAAAAAAAAAGAAATAAACAGAAAGTTAAAGTTTTACAACACAAACAGTTAAGGCTTTTAAACGCATGGCGTTTAAAGGGGAGTCTGGCTTCGACCTCGGCGAGCCTGGTCTTCCGTGGCCCCCTTGTAAGTTATTTTATTTCTCTTGGTGACGTTAATGGCGACAGAAGGGGAAATGTACACGGAAAGGGCAGCAGCGTTTTCGCGGACCAGTCTAACATCTTAAAACTGCGCTCGCCAAGAATGGGCCATTGAATTGGAAATCCCCTGTAAAGCGTGAAGAGTATTAGAAACTACCTACCATCAAAATATTTGAGGAAGGCTGCTTATGTCTTGCAGTGGTGACGTCCACTGAGACGACAATTGTATATTATTAAGCTATAACGATTTGTTTATATAAAAAATATTAAAATAAGAACAGTCAATGAGAATAGGATGCAATCAGTAACACCCTATTATAACAATATGATAAAAAACTTTACCAACTATCCACTAACGACAAATAGGATTTGTCTGCACCACAGCAGTTCCCGGCGAGTCCGGCAGCATTCTCCGCGCCGTCACCGCCGCGCGCGCCGTACAGTTCGCCCGGTGTGGGCAACGTGGGCGGTGTGGGCAACGTGGGCGTGGGTAACGTGGGCGCGCGGTCGTTCGCCGCACGCTCGCCGCTGTACGCCAGCAGCCCCGCCGCGTACCGACAGCAGCCGAGCCCGGCCGCGCAGCCCCGATTCTCGCACGAGATGCCATTCTCGAGGGACGCCACGCCACAGGTGAATATAATGTTTTGTTAAATTTACATAATACATAAGTGTTCTCTCAATTTTTTTTTTTTGCGTTGTCCAATGGTTTTGAATTATCTAGTTTTAATATTAACTTTCAAAAGTTTGAGTTCATCTCGTCGGGTTAGTTTCCGAACTGACGGTAGGCATCATCATGTAGCAGGACAATTCTATAAGTGTTATATATTTAACTTTATGGACATAAAAAGCTTAAGTTTGTTTTGTATTTTATCACATGATACGTAATAAAATGCTATGTGAAATTCTGAAAATATGTTTATTTATTACTGTAACCCTCTGGGCTTGAGAACGTACTAAACATTTTAATTTCCAGGGCCAGCAAGCTCCGTACGCGCGGTCGCCTGCGCCGGCGCCGGCGGGCGTGGTCGGCGTGGTGGGCGGCGGCAGCACGCCGTTCCCCGCGGCGTCGCCGGCGGGCGCGCTGCACTCGTACACGCCCTCGCCCGCGCACACGCCCTACAGCCACCACTCCTCCCCCGCGCCCACCTACACGGACTCGCACCACTTCAGCAACCAGGTGAGACAACCATTTAATCTACTTATACAAGGTGTAAAATTTAAATTTTTCGCGGGATATTGCTAGATATAATGTATAAATTTTATGCTATGGATTTCCGCAAAGTAACGCCTGATTCCATTAACTATTTATACAAGGTGTAAAATAAATGAGTGATAATATGTTGATATGTAATTGTTTATAATTTTATTTAAATAATACGAACTTTAAAATAATTAAATCCTCTTTTTTTTTATTCAATTTTAATTTTAGGATTTTTATAAAAAATACATGACAGTCCTATAAGTTAAACTATAATATTTAAGTACATAATGTGTATATGTATATATAAGTAAATTTTACTGCCTTATTCTTATAAAATTACTAACCGCCAAGAACAATTGTTTCGCTGCGTCGGACGTAGGTTCCGCTAATAATTTATTAAACAGTCCCAAATCATACCGGTTCAGTTTAAGAGATAATATAAGTTCATGTCTATCATGTTGAAAACGCGAGCATTCTATTAAAAGGTGATACACGTCTTCCACAACGCCACAAGTGTCACATTTGGGGGAGTTTTTCTTTTTCATTAAAAAGCCAAATTTATTGAGAGGCATATGACCCGTTCTCAATTAATTAAATCCTCTTGGGAAGTTGTTTTTAACACTGCCCTCGCCCTGCCAGGCGTGTATAGCCAACTACTCCCATGAAATGCTGCCATAGCCGAAGCGACGATGACAAGTGTAGAATGTAGAGAAGGGATGAAATGGATATGAAATTACGCATACGGATATTAAATCATTTCGGATTATCCGCTTGTTTCGGATAATTTCGGTTACGGATATTACATTTTTACAGTCGCAAAACGTTAATTTCGGATTCGGTTACGGTTATGGATATTTTTAATATCGGATATCGGATAGTTTCGGTTACGGTTACGGAGCTCCCTAACATCCCTGATATAGAGATATATTCAAACATTAATGTGTGTGTAAATACAGGGCGGTTCCGGCGGCTTCTCGACGGAGCTGTCCAGCGACATCGGCGCGGCGATCTCCTCCCCCGGGCCGGTGTCGCCCGGCATGGCGGCGCTGGACTTCGAGCCGCCGCGCTCCGACCACAGCCCCATGGGCAGCACGGACATGCACCCCGGCAGCAACAGCAACTCCTCGCTGTCCGACTACAACAAGGTACGTACACCTTTTTTTTCCTTTATTTACCAAAATAAAAATATACAATCTGCTTAAATTAAAAACAGCAATAAAAACCACTGAGGTTTGTCCAATACTGTAAATTAAAAACAGCAATAAAAACCACTGAGGTTTGTCCAATACTGTAAATTATGATTTCGACCATAAATAAAAATATTATACAGAACATATTCTGTATAATATTTTTATTTATGGTCGAATTTCGGCTCTAAGTCGATCTCTAGTTCGCATAAAATATATAGATTTTAAAGTACCTAGACCTAGGTCCCGATAACAGAAAATATTCTCTGTACCGCTTTCTAGAACAGTTTACACTAGTAATTCTTTTTTCAAACGTAGTGCTAAACGTTACAATGAATAATTTAAAGACTTAGACCTATTTAACAACAGTTTAGATATTTATAAAAGTAAGTTACGCAATGTTTTTCAAAAGTAAATAACAACCTAGTATAAGTTTCAATTTTGTATTTGCCGTATTTTATAATTATCTGTAAAATTATATTAGTCTTTAAGTATTTTATCTATAGTTAACAAAAGATGTAAAAGACTGTTTGTTTCCTGAATAAAATAAAATAAATAAATAAAATACTAACTATAATCGTACGTTAGCAGCAAAGCAATCCCGGCGGCGCGGAGTTGTCGCCGGCGGCCGGCGGCGGCGCGGTGGGCGCGGTGGGCGGCGCGTTCGGCGGCGCGCTCTACGACGAGGGCAGGCTGCAGTACCAGGACAAGCCGGACTACCACTATCAGCAGGAGCAAGGTACGGATTCATAATAATACCCTCCCACACCGATTTCGTTAAGACCAGCAGACTTACTCCCGACACAATCGAGAATCGAATCAGTTCGATCTCAACGGCTTTTGGTATTTTATTTGGTGGATTTTGAAACTAACCAGGATAAAGAAAATCAATCGACTGAGAATCAAAATATACGTTAATTTACTCGGGAGTACGCGGGACGAACGAATCTGAATCAAAATCGAATCAGTTTGGAAAGTAAGGCACCAGCTGCGCATGACTTATTTTATAGTGCCCAAGTGTGTGCGAAATCTGATCGACGTTTTGATTTGATCAGCATTTCAGAAATCGTGGGTTACCCTTTGTATGATTTTACATACATATTAATATGGAAGTATTGTTTTGTTAATAGTTTCTATATTTGCAGGTCCAGGCGTGGCGGAGAGCCCGCGGTTAGATCAGCTGCATCAGCATCCCTCCATGTATCCTAGCAATTTCAATAGGTACGTCACTATTTGTACTCAGACGTTTTGTATGAGATAGAATGACACATTCGCGTCGCTAGTCACATGGGGCAACATTTAAAAAAATGTTAAAAAGAAATGATGTCATTTCACTTAAGTGAAATGTGTACATTTAGTAATTCGTTTGCTCTTAAGCGACGGTGGCAGTTACTGCTGTCTTGGAAATAATATAATTAAGTATAATATCTACAGACGCTTCACACCACGTCAATCTGGCCCCGTGCTAAGAAGAACTTGTGTCATGGGGACCAGATAACGGAAACATATTTAAATTATTGAATACTTTATACTATACATATTATTTAAGACTTTTATCATATTAAATACACATTCATGACCCAGAAAACTTTTTGTTCCTTCGGCAGGATTCGAACCAGTAACATGTACAACACTAATGTGCTCAACCACTGCGCTACGTAGGTCGTCAAATCATTTTGTTTACGTGGATGTTCATTCACCATATGTACGCCCTTGCTCATATTATATAATTATAACGCTCTGACACATGTTATACCTACTTTACATACTGGCCATCTTATCCTTATTTTTAATTTAATTGTTTTATGTTTACAATTTGTATATTGTTACCACAGGTCGACGCCGACGGGCGAGGACGACTCAAACTTCGGTCGGGCGCCGCCGTTCAGGACGCTGTCGGAACACGCGCCTGGTAAGACATTCAATAAAAAAACATCAGTCTCGCAACAAACGTTACTTAGTTTGTACTTGTATAAGTATGTCCCGTTTAATTTGAACCCAAACGTAAACAAACCGTTCTATTTATGAATTGTAGTTTATTTCTATAACACTCAGAAAAACATTTGGATTTTAATAATGTAATAAATATAATTGAAGACATGAATGGATGAAGGTGATATGCAGCAAAATTCTGATTTCGAGAAAATTAAGTTCAAACTGTCACTTAAACATTTTAGAATACGTCGTAAAGTATTTAATTAAGTACATACATTAATCTAAAGATCCGTCAATAGAATCAACGTACTAATACGTTACTACATATCTTAAAATGTTTAAGTGACAGTTTAAACTAAATTTTCTGGGTAATTTTTTTTTTTGCAACATATCACCTTCATTCATTCACCTCTTTCAGTCTTGAATTATACTTAGTTATTGTTAACACTTCCCGTATTTACAGGGTCGCCTAGCGAGTACGGTGCCCCCGTCGAGGGTGGCACGCCAAAGGGAAAGTCCCAAGACGTAGCTTCCAAGTCTCTCTCCGGGCTGGAGTCTCTGGTGGACCAGATCCCGTCTATCGCGGAGGGCGGCGCGGGCGCCGGCGCGGGCCCGGCGGCCGCGGGCGGAGACCCAGCGCCCCCGGCGCCTCTGCCTGACTACGCCCCTGCGTTGTACCCACCCTATCCGGCGTATGGTGCGCCCACGTATGGGAATAATGGGTGAGTATCCTATAATTACTGAAGTTCATTAATGTGTAGTTTTTGCAAGTATTTGGTTATCTAGTACCATATATCTAATTTACAAATATATAATTAGCCCAGCTAATTATAAGCAGCAGAAAATACTTCCAGCATAATATTTGACATAATATATTGCATATCACGTAAAACATTAAAAAATCAGACTGTTTACAGGCTTTAAATATTTGAATACTTTATTCAAGCGCGCGGTGATAATTAGATTTAATAATTCATATCTGACACGTATGTGATTCCAGTTACGGCGGTCCGTTCGTCGGCTACGGCGGCGGTTGGGGCACGCAGCTGATGCGGCCGGCGCCCGGGTACCTCCCCGACTGGCAGTATGGCTACGCCCCTGGCGTGGCCCCGCCCTACGCCGCCTACAACACCCCCTACTACAACGGCTACGCCCCGCCGCCGGCGCACCATCAGCAGGTACGAAGTTAATTATATTTTAATGTTTACTGTTAGTGTCTAACCACACTATGCTGAAGGTATGCGATCTAAATTCGACATGTATACGACGCCTGAAATGCAATTTGGCGTAGAGCACATACACGTTACACGATCGAAGTTCATTTGTTCGATTGTCGGCTAAGGCCGTTTTTATCTGTCAAATAGAGATTTCGATTGAGATTGTTTTATTTATACGGGCCTTAGATTCTGCCGCGTTGGTTCGGCACTTATGATATCAACCGAATACGTCAAAAATTTGCCGCAGTACTTCGCCTACGTCCGGAAAATGTGTTTTTGACACTAAGTGCTGGTACACATTACGCGCTTTTTGAGGCGCGCTTTGCTGATGCGCGTTTTTGGATAAAGAAAAAGCGCGCTAAAGCGCGCGCTATATATGTACAGATTAGGCACACTGTCTGTACAGAACTCCTGGTTCTCAAAACGGGCGTTTGAAAGCGCCTAATGTGTACCCGCCCTTAGGGCGTGGCCCCATTAGTGCGTTGCGCTGTGTTGCGTCGCTTTTATGTCATGGGCCACGGGAGACAACGCAGCGACGACGCAACGCACTAATGGGGCCGCGCTCTTAATCAATGCATTCAACATGAAGCGGTCGAGATTCGAATTCACAGTTAGATTATTTTAGACACGTGCATCTGTTTTTTTTTAATTCATTTTAAAAATGGAACGTATTTTTGAACATTCCTTAATTTGAAAGAGTTCTGCAGTACCCCTCTTTACGTGGAATGCATTATTTATTTATTGACGAGTATATTCAGTGGTAAACTAGTTCTCCTGACGGACGAATGTCTCACAACAGGTGCGGAATTAGTGGTATTGTCAATAACAGAAATCTACAGGATTTGGCCGGTGCGTATGTGATTACATCTTAGTATATAAGCGTTCTCACTGAGCTAGCAATACGAATTCTGGCAATATTTAAATCAAATATAGGTAAAATTTTAATTACTCTCTGAATTGAATCGGTGTGATCTGATCCTATTGAAATGAAGGAATACAGACGCTTTGTATTGAGTTCTGTTAATTCAGAAAAAGTACTCAGTCTGATAATAATAATAATAGACATTTATTCATAAAACATTATCGATAAATATTGTAAAATAAATAAACACATTGTACGTATTTATTTTTAAGCTGACATCAAGTGTGGCCGGGTGTAAGGAATAGTTGCTTTCAGCTGGCTACACTTAAATTTATTTGCTAAAATATGTTTAGGATATCTATAAGATTAAAAATAAATGAGACATAATACTTTAGGGTATGTATGTATGTGTAGATTATACTGTGAAAGTACCAGCGCTAAAAAATTTACTTTTGATTTTCATGTTTGTTTGAGAAATTCCTCAACTTCATAAATTTTCCCACATGATTTAATAAAAAAGTACCTCTTTCAGTGCTGGTACTTATACAGTAAACTCTATATACGAGACTCTTACACAAGCTAAAGATAATATTTTATTGATTTATTTTACACCTTGTATATGGAACAAAATTATTAGATTTTTTATGTTTTAAAAGTAAAATATTTAATTGTTTCAATTGTGATCGTTCCAGGCGCACTACCTGTCGGCGCCGCCGCTGCTGGAGCTGCACAAGAGCGGCGAGCACGCGCCCGCCGTGCCGTCCGTGCCCTCCGTGGGCTTCGGCGGCTTCTGTTAGTGCCACCGCAGCCGGCACGCCCCTGTAAAGCAATCTAGTGATGTAATTTTATCTTTTTCAAAAAAATAATGAGCTTAATTTCTAGTGTTTATTTGTAAATATTGTACGTATTTATTTGTCATCGAACCTCCCGAACATCACACGCGAGGGCGCGCGCGGCCCGCATGTTTTCGGTCTGTGATCCCGGTCTAAAGTCTTGCCAATGAAACGTTTCGTGTTCTAGTCAATGGTCGTTGTGTCGGCTAGTCAAATTCCAAACGGCCCAGCGCGCCCCGGCGACCGTCATCTGAGTCACGAGAGCGGCCTACGAGTGTACTTTTACTTAGGTTTAGTTGTAGTTCGGAGTCGGGTTCACCGAGCATTTTGAGAGTGATGACTATAATTGTGTACTTAGGTCCGGGAGAGTCACCGACACGGTTGTAGCTTCGGATCGCTAGGGACTAGGGAGTTAGGTGTGACGTGTTCGTGGGCGCCGCGCGCGGTCGCGTCGCGGGCGCAGTTCCTCGTGTTTGCCATGTCGCGGCTACGATTCGTACCGCTCTCGCGTTTGCGTTTATTTTTTATTGTCTTTGTCGTTGTTGATGTTGAATTTTTCGTTCTGCGTGTGACTCGGTAGGACTACTGCGATTTCTGTGTTCAATTTTTCGTAACGCTCGGGCGGGTGGTTTTGTACAAAATTATTTCTTTGCACAAAAATGAATTTTAATATAAGATAAACGAAATAACATACGTAATAAAGACATATACGTTAATGATAAGTTACTCGAAGAATTTATATACGGTAGGGAGGTGCGTCGCCGCGGACGGTTCGACCGTCGATCGTGCTCAATGTACGCCTTCGAACAGTGCAGCGACGTAACAGGGGCCTTCCGGTTTCGAAGGACCGTAGGTTTCATATGACGTGTCAAGGGTGATATACGTCATATCAAAGCTATGACAGTTTAGGGCTAACGGAAGATGTGATGTGTCTAAGGACTAATATAGTTGTAATAACAGTGAGCTGTTAAATACTTTTTGCATAATATTATGTCTGTGATTGTATATTTTGCTATACGCTGCCGTCGTTTGACGTTGGCATATAAATAACTTCTACAATGTGTCCGCTTAGTTGTCGCTGCACTATTTGAACGCAATTTTTTTAATTTATTTCTCGTCAATAAATACAGAAAATTTATAATTTCTATTAATGAAAATCGACAGGGTATTTAAGATTGCTTAAGTTATATTATAATTTTATATTTATTTTTATTTTGTGCGAGTTTTTTCTCGTGTTGCGTTTAGAGTTATTTTATCGATATTTTTGTATAATCGATTGCGTCTATATTTCGAATGTTATTACAATAATGGGTGATCATTTTGTTTATACTTAATTTGGTGATATCTCTCGAGGGTAGTTTCTTTAATTAATTACTTTCTTGCTAGTGACTCACTCTAAAATTTGTATCTATTTAATATTATAATGAAATATAAGATTGAATACAATTTTTTTAATTGATTATATCTTAATTCCTTGCCGAACGTCTTAAAACCTATTGAATGTACCAATGATGTATTTACTTGATACATTTTGTCTTTCTACAATAATTTGTGTCTCTTTATGAAGTACTTGCGATTTGGAAAAAACATCAGCTTAAATGAGTTTTAGAGTGAGTCTGCACTCAATGCGTACACAATGTGAATAATACATCACTAACGTACGATACATAGGAACTTCACAGCCTTAAAATCAAATAGACCTTACACATATTAGGTCCTTTACTTCAAATAAAATGTACAACACACAATGTGTTTAAAGATTTAAGAAAAATTAAGTAATAAGGTTTGGTTAAATTATTACAGAAAATATTCAGCAGCAGAAAAAAAAAACATGAAAATGTAATAAAACGAATTGTTGTCTCTGAGGACGTTGACCTCACGCTTAGCTTTAAAACCAGCTTGTTTTTAAAGCTAAGCTAATTGGCCGTGAGGGGTGATTGAGCTCAGCTGTTCTTGAGATCAGTGGCCTCAGCGGGGACGATTCATTTTATTACAAGTTTTTTTTCGACATAATATATGTTTTTCTGGCTGTACGTCTTTAATGAGCAATAAACACGTGTCTACAATTTGTGTAACTGATTCTAATAAACCTTATATTTTATGTATAGTATCATCACATATAGTACAGGTTGCTAATAGTTCTTGGCAATAAAAAATATAATACAATTCCCCAAATACATAAAAAATAATTATTGTACATCAGTGATTTCTAAACTCAATATAAGATATCGTTGTGTACGCACAGTGCTTTAATACGCTTGTTTTGATATTATGTACAATTAACTGTTGTTCGCTTTTGTATAAAGTCAATTCTGTTGTAGGGCGTTGCGGTGCTTCTCCATTGTACGGGACCATCCATAAATTACGTCAAACGTTTTAAGGGAGGGTCGACGAAGTGTGGACGTTGTGTCACAAGGTGATAGGAGGGCTCCTAAAGAAAAAACTAATGAAGTTTTCTTTTTATCAATGGAAATACAAAAATATAATTTCCATATTATGTAAAATGGAAAAATATGTGATGTTACACTTGGGGGGGTATGACAGACTCAAAAATGTATGGGAGGGGTCAAAAAATCATGAAAATCGTGTGACGCAATTTGTGTATGGTCCCTAACTTTCACAATTTTGTTGTACACGGTATTTTTATTTAAACTATGTTTACAAGGTTTTGTATTATTTGAGATGTGTTTTGTATTGAAAGTGATGTTAAATGCATAATAATATTGTAACTTAAATTATACTTAATATTGATGTGAATCCAGCACCAATTCGCAAAAGCAATGGCCTAACTCCACTGCCGCTTTGCCTTTAGATTCGTCTTTCCTCTGTCGATCGCTCCAAAGCCTTTTTGCTATTCTTTAAGAAATGTCTAAGGCTAGTCTCACTGTGTTAAGTTGGCTAAGTTACTTAACTGCAATACTACCAAATTATGCAAATTTTTCGCATTGGTTCGTAGAAATGAATCAATAGCGAAAAATTTGTTCCTTATGTTGGTAGCCTTGCTACGAACTCCTTATGATTATGAAAGTTCTCCTGTATTCGGTCCTTCTAGTACCTTTTAAGTCTCGAATAATATTTAGATGTGATAGTTATTTCTACGTTTATAATCTCGAATATTTAAAAATGTGCAACGGCAGGAGTGTAGTGTCGTTTTTGTATTGCGACGTTAGCGGCGGTCTTGTTTTGTGACAATTTTATGTGTACTCGATCGTGTACGGGATTGTGATTGGGGGTGAGGGTGAACAAGACCGCCCCCAACCTCGCGGGGCTCGCGCCGTCCGCTCGCGGCGAGGCCTCAGGCGTTAGTACCGGTAGTTAAGCGTTAAGCCGGGCCCGGCCGAGTTGTACACTCGGCAGCCATCCTAGTGTAAGTCTTCTATCAACGAGCTAGTGTTAGTGCTCGGCGGTCGTCGCCGGAAATCTCTCTACCGCCGGCCCGCAGCGGCGGGGCCGCTGTCCGCTCCGCTACGGGCCGGCGGCCTCGGGCACAATACCGGGCGTCCCCGCCGATCGCGGCCGCACGCGGGTGATAACGCACGACTGCAGTCTTGTTGCGACATCGCCATTAATTGTCAGTGCGCTGTCTGTTTTTGTCACTGCTTAACAACGAAACAACGGTTCTGTGGCAGTGTAATTGTAATTTGTAGTTCTCTTCTCAAAGGAGAGCAGTGAGAAAAACATGCACACTGAATTTGACTGTGGCATCGCAGGCTATCGCTCGCACGCGGCCGCGATCGGTCGCAGTGCACGGAATTGGAGCTACTGCGCGCGCGCACGGGCCGCGCCAGTGTTGGCGTTACCGCGCGGTGCGTGCGCGCCGCACGAGAATCTCGTTAGGGTCGACCAGTGCGCCCACTGGTCGCTCGACTAATTGTACAGTATGTATATTTTTGTAAAATTCCTTCTTAACTGTGGCAATATTACGAAATTAAAAAAAATATCTCTAATTAATAATTAGTACAATTTTTAGACAGTTAACTCGAGTAACCGACCGATCTCTAAATCTAATGTATTATAGATTGGATATATGGACGCAGGCATTTGATTTGCTTTGTCTTAATATAGGGCCGGTTGTATACTACGCGCAGTGGCGGAGCGGAAATGTTCTATCATAGGTATACAGTTAAATATATTCATGAAATCTTCCGTTTTAGAGCTGGTTTTGTATTTGTTATAAAATATTAGTTGTCCGAAGGCTGATGCCACGATCGTTTTTTTTTGTCCTGAACCCCATAAAGTACTAGGTTAACATAAGTAACTAGGTAAAGAATTTGTAGATAGGTCAAGAAATAACTAACGGAGGACAGCGGCATGCACTGGTTACCAGTCGTAGGCGTAACGTTTTTAAAATAATTTACTAAATAAGTTAAATATACAGTGCAATGGGTTACCATAGCTAAACTCTAACACGTGTCATGTTACTATGTCTCATAATTTTTTATAGCATTTATAAGGTTTATGCAATGATTTCATTTTGAATTATATTTCAAAATGGTTGAAGAATTCCGATAAAATTGTACAGACGCCTTGCATTGTCTGATATATATCGGATGCAACTACTCGTGGCCGCTGAGCGCAGTGCGTGCACGTTTTAAGGGTAGCTGCACACGCGCGGTGCGTGTCGCACGCGGCGCCGCTTGGTTGTGAATCACGTCGCTTGTCGCTCCCGCCCCCGCTCCGTCACGCTCATCTCTGTTGCCCGTCTGTACATCTGTTGTTCTCCCGATAACGAATACGTGTTACTTGTTATATTGTAATTTTGTAACTGTTCGAGAGTTGATAGTGCATTAGCTTCGAATGTGTGTGTGGCGGCCGACCCGGGCCGCTGGAGGCGTCCACGCCGTGCCAAACACAGCAACATCCCCAGAGCAATAATACTTTATAGTCTCGTGGAGCAATAAAACACGCGTTTATTGCAACTATGTATCATGTTTACCTGTCATTGTTTTCTATACTATTCCTTTTATTTAGTATTATATGAACGTTAAACTTTTCGCTCGTGCGAAGGCGGTTTTTAACGAATTTAGCTCAATTTTATTAATACTTTATTATTGTAATTTATTCTATTATCTACTCGCTTGTTGATTATACAGTTGTTTCGATTATTTCACCTTGGCTGACAGAAACATCGGTGACAGATCTCGTTCGCCTTATGAATTTACAAAAGGAAAAAAAAAAACAATTTTGATCATATATCAAAAGAAAGGGGGTAAATAAGGTTGTTTGTGGTTCAGTGCTCCTCAGCCAAGGTACACATTTGTAAAATATTTACTCAAGTAACTCGCATTTCAATCACGGTGCTTATTTATGGTAGAGGGCGCGACAGGCAAACCCAGGCGACAACATATCTCAGTCTCACTCAACGCTCCCTCGGATCAACTCGATTAGTCAATTATTTTAGGCCATCCGCCTGTCGCGCCCACGACGCGCGTTTTAAAGTACAATTTGTCGATACCTTTATCATTATTACTACTAATATAGTTTTCCGCGATTCGCGTTCCCACTTGTCGGGAGCACGGGGAGCCTCGTCTCACTTTTGAAATTAATTCGATTCTGTCAAAATCGATTGGTTACAATTTAGGGGAAAATCGATTTTGATCGAAGTGAATCGATTTGAGAAGTGATTATCGGGCGCTGTTATCAATGAGCGATGAGTGCTCTCGCGAGAGTTTGTTTTCGCTAGTGCATATGTTTGTACAGTAACTATACTTGTCGTAGAACTTAAGCAGTTATTATAGTGTAACGTAAGATCTTATCGAATTACAGTCTAGTGTAATATAAACGCGAATTCTGACGTGTATTTGTAAGGGTTTTTTATATTTTAGTTTTGAATGTTCTCATTTGAAGAAACTGACTCGTTGGAATGTAATTAGTAATAAAACAGGAAGAATTTTTAATAATGATACAAGTTTAATGATATTTAAGTAATGTATTATAAATAGGTGTAAGGTAAAAAGTTATTAACACTGTATGGAAATTGTGACAAAATTATAGTCATTTGTAATATTATACTAATGTTTTATTATGTCCTTATTTTACCTTGTCCTTATAGCCCTAATACAAAAAATATTATATAACTAGCTGTGCCCGCGACTTCGTACGCGTGGAAAAGTGATTTAGGGCACTTTAGTATTTTTAAATATATTTTTAGTTTATTGGCGCAACCGCTGAGAACTTTCGCTAATAGGTACTTCCCAGTGCATCCCAGTGTTGATCCCGATCCAGCAAGACACGTACCCGGCAAGCCTCTTGGTATGCAGGGTATAATAATAATATATTACTATCCTTTCGGAGCTCGGCAAAAGAAGTAGGCCTTCGAACAATATGTAGAAGTCAGCAAAGGTATTCGAAGTTAGGATAATATTATTCGAATGCACCGTATAGACCCAGACAATTTTTCACGTTAATTTAGTAAAGTATTTAACTTCGATGTCCGTCTGTCTGTCTGGGTGTCAAAACTTTAACACGTGTAGGTATCAAGCTAAAAATCATATTAAAAACTCAGCTCTACTGTCCCTTCTGGCTGTGAAAAGAAACAGGCATCTTGGCCACATCTACCCAAAGATTCAGCCGTTTATATCGCTAATTTTCGCAATTTTCGACACGCCAAAGGGAACCAAAACCTAAAGGGTACTTCCCGGGAATAGAAATTTGATATGAAGCAACATTTTAATAGTGCATTAAGATGTTGCTTCATATCAAATTTAAACGACATAGGATAAATTGCGAAACCATAAAAATATTTTCAATTTTTTCAACTTATTACCGTTTTTGTCATTAATGTTTTGAAGTATTATTAAATTTAAACTTATATTGCAATTACTAAGGTCTTTAAAACGGAACTCTCGGTTAGACATGGGCGCAGCGGCACGCCCCGCCGAGGATCCAGCAGGCTTACTCTCGACACAACTGAGAATCGAATCAGTTCGATCTTAACGGTTTTTGGTGTTTTATTTGGTAGATTACTTTGAAATTAATTAGGTTAAAGAAAACCGTTAGAACGTAACTTTTTGTACACCAGACCATATCAATCGACAGAGAATAAAAATAAACAAACGTCAATTTCTTCGGGAGTATGCGGCACGATCGACTCTGAATTAAAATCGAATCTGTTTGGAGAGTTAGGCCCCAGCTCGGCGCGCCGCGCCGATCGGCTTTAGTAGCGTTTTTTATAACCTACCCTAAGATTAAAAATAATAATAATATAAATAAATGAAATTTTGTTTTAAACAAAATATAAAATAAAAAAAGAATAAATTTGAATGCTTGAAGCAGCGCGGTTCCCGCCGCGCTTCATACAAACGTCCAGTATTTTTTTTATTGTCATATATCTTCAAATCAAAGCGACATCTATATAAATTCATACTACCGGTACTGCCTGTTAGCACATTTTAATAGTATTTTTTACCCAGCAGTGGGGTGGAGTTCCTTTGGTTGACCTTCGCCAAAATTCCTACCTACCAGCATCTGATACCTACACTACACCCCGACTCGGATGTAAGACGTCACGCATCAGCCGCGGCCCGCGATGCGGCGCGGCGGTCGAATCACGGCGAAACGATTTTAATTTTGCTATATTATCTCCTAAACTATTAATTATACTTGCTAGGTATAAAGGGCAAATATAGTCTTCATGAAATTCTTAAGCCAACTAACGTATTAAAAATGATGAGGATTAATACCGTGATGGTATAAATAGTTTACCAAAAACCGCTTAACTGCCCGTTTTTTTAGATTATCGCGAAAGGCTTTCTTTTAATAATACAGTTAATTAAGTTGATTTATACAATAAATGATAATTTATTTCAATTTGTGAAGCAAGTTCAAAAATACAATTTTTATATTATTATGACACTGTGGAAACACTCTTCTCAGAAAAAAAAATCTGTTAGGTACTTATTTCAAGTTCTAATCTACTTTAGTGCCACATTCTATTGCTTCGCGTCACTGTGTAAGCGATCCCCCCGCGCCCCCCGCATGAACCGTTCGTCCGCAGCCCGCGCGCGCGAAATTCCTCCGACTTGCTTCCAATTTATCGTCACTGCTCGGCTCCTATGTATCGTAGCGTTATGTTATATAGCCTATAACCTGCCCAGGAATATGGGCTACAATCGTACCAAGTTTGGTTAAAATCCCTTCAGTAGTTTTTGTTCCTATCGCGCACATACAGACAGACAGACAGACAGACAGACAGACAAAAATTTTACTAATTGCATTTTTGGCATCAGTATCGATCGCCAATCATCCTCCAATATGTATTTTGAAAAAATATTCAATGTACAGAATTGACCTCTCTACAGTTTTATTATAAGTATAGATGGACGCTTCTCACCACGTCAATCTGGCCCCGTGCTAAGTATCCGAACAACTTGTGTTACAGGAACCAGACGGAAATATATTGAATACTTATAAACTATACACATATTTAAGATTTTTATTATATTATACACAAATTTAATACACGTCCATGACCCAGGAACATTTGCAAAACTTTTTGTTCGAACCCGCGACCTCTCGCTCGATCACCAACGCGCTCAACCACTGCGCTACGGAGGTCGTCTGGACCTCCGTGGATGATCTTAAAAGTGAGTAACATACCGATTTAATTTGATAAGGAAATTAATTGTTTTTTTTTAATATATTGTAGGTATTTGTCTACTTAGCGTCTGAAAATACTATACATACTAGCGTGTGTTATTTTGAGGTTTCCGTACCCAAAGGGTAAAAATAGGACCCTATTACTACGACTCCACTGTCCTTCTGTCTGTCTGGTAGTCACCAGACCATATCTTTTATACCGTTATAGATACTCAAAATTTCCACATGTGATTATGTTTCCGCAACAACAAATACTAAAAAAGAATAAAATTAATATTTAAGGAGGCTCCCACGTATGGGATAATTTACTGATTGCATTTTTGGCATCAGTATCGATCACCCTCGAATATTAATTTTAAATACCTATATTCAATGTCCCTACAGAATTACCTCTCTGCAGTTTTATTATAAGTATAGATATTATAGATAATAACAGTAAGTATTTAATTGTTAATAGTCTTAGTCGCAATTTCACCATCGCATGTTAGTGTTAACGGGTTTTAAATTACTATGCCTTCTCATTCATTGATAGGAATTACGAGAGGAACAACATGATATTTAACGAAGGATTAACCTTCACATTGCTTGGTAACTGTGTTGTTAAAAATGACAATAAGGGCGTCCTTAGTGTCATTTTTAACAACACAGTCATGTTAAAGTTAATCCTTCATTAACCGACTTCAAAAAAAGGAGGAGGTTCTCAATTCGTCTGTAGGTATGTAGGTATATATATTTTTTTCATGAATGTTCACCGATATTATTTTTTATAATTTGTAATGTTTGATAGGGTTAAGTTTGACCATAACTTCGCAACCTATAAGGTCCTCAAAATGAGGACATGACGTCAGACGTCATGTCACACCAAATAAATAGGAAAATATCAACTATCAGTGTGTTCCTGTAGGCGCTCTGAACGTTCAGATCATTCATAACGCTGACATTGAAACGATCAAGAAACGCAAATCTAAACAAAAAAAACGTTCAGATCATTTAGAGTTAGGAAGTGGAACAGGGGTATTGTATACTACGTCCGAGATAAATTTAACCTAAACGTAAACAAACCCGTCTATGACACAACCAAAGACTAGTCAGTGATTTTTGTTTGCTATGAATCCATAGACTATGGGGTTATGTTCTACAAACGTAGTGTCAAAATGGCGTATTTTATATGTGAAAGATTTTCATTTGATGTTTTAACATATTAATTATTGTTTATTTGTTATAAAATGTATTGGATAATGAAGTGTAATCCTTCAACATATATGTGAAAGTGTTGATAAGTCTGCACAATAAGTGAATAAGGGAAAATTTCCTTAAAAAAACCTTTAGGTTAAATTTAGCAGGGACGAACTATAGGTAGGTACTATCTGTGCGAGCTGTTTGCCGCCATATTTGTTTTGGTGACCATTAGCGCCACTGCGGGAAAATATTAACAAAATTTCAATAGCCTGATTAATTTTACGTCCGCTCTGTTAAAAGGGTTTTGTTACGGTCCGCCAACTAGCTGTGACGCTTTTTCAATCAACGTTCGGTCTAGTCAATTAAATGTAGTCATTCAATGAACGCGCTAGACATTTAGGGCCGATTTTTCAATCATCAGATAACTTTTATCTGTTGAATAAACATGTGACTTTGACATTTGTTCCATACAAAATCTGCCAAAGTCACATATTTATTCCTTAGATAAAAGTTATCTGACGATTGAAAAATCGGCCCTTAATCAACTAGCCGATTCAATCTGATGACTGAGACCAAAGATTATTATTACTTAGTATATAGAGAACTGAGACTACAAATGACATGAGCTGTCAGTAGCACTTGTACATTATTTGTTTATAGTACATTTATGGTTTTGTGATAAACTAGGATCACGAGTGATTATATTCTCTTTGACTAGGATGAAGTATACTCCCATAGAAATAGGATATATATTAATCTGAGTCTTAGATAAAGAATCCTATAGATTTGACACATTGCCACAGCCGACAGGGACAAACGAAAAGTACATACAATATCTGTGTTGCCAACCCCATTTTAATATACCCAATTTATTCAGGAATCTTACTACTCGGGACTAACAAAGATTAGTACAGAACAGTAAAATACAAATTTATTAAAGAGAGAAAGTTTGTTCATCTATATATTTGTTTCCATTAAATTATGAAATTTGGAACGGATAAAGCAGGAAATAATATGTTACGTTTATGACGTGTAAATGTACCAACGGTTCCCATTTGCGCATAAAAAGTAGCATTGGCTGCTACTTTATATGCCCAAAACATATCATACAACAAAACCCAAGGTTTTAAAAAAACATCTTTACATCATAAATCATAATTATTTTCATCACAGACGCGGACGTAATAATAATTTATGTATGTCGGTACTCTATTTATGTTATCGAATGTACTATAATTTCTTGGCGGACATTCTTTTTATGCACACAAACTATGTACTTGCACTTTTTTTCACTTTATTATAATATATACCTACACCGACGATGACTTCATCGAAACCGGTCGTGTATTTTAACAAATATAAAAATATGTAAATTAATGTAAAATCACTAATAAAGTATATATATTATGTAAAAAAGTATATAAAATAAAAAATAAGGTGTTTAAAGGTAATCTGTGCATATAGTCATTATTTAAATGATTTTATTATTTGCATTTTTTTTTAATTATTGGTATATTACAACATTTATGGGTCGTTATTCAAAATGATTATTTCCGTAACTGTATTCATACCGTTTGCTATTGGAAGTAGATGCACGAATTTCTTCCTCCTCGTTTAAGCATTTGGTATTTTCCTTTTCATGCCTGTATATAGTGTGGATCCCTTACCAGCATTTCCGGGGACATTTAAATTTTTAATTTATTTCTTATACCAACTACAATTTATAAATATAATCTCATTCGACTATTCACCGCAGTTCAAGAGTTCATGAATGGAAATTTTTGGAGTGACTTTTACGACTTATATTCACTATACGTCTTCCAATAAATATTTCTTCGGCTTTCCTAAAACAAAGCAATAATATATAAAATAGGAGTAGTAGAGGCGTTCGTTAAATGTAGTCAAGATTTCCATTTCCATCGTTATTTTACAGTAAAAAAATAGTACTTTTAGTGAACTTATGTAAGTAAATTTCAGTAGGCTCTACACAAGACTCTGAATATAATATGTTTATATAACATTATAATAATCACTTTTATAGTACGTAAATAAATACCATAAAAGTAACTAACCTGCTCGATGACATGACGCGTAGGAATAGATAACGGGTTTAAATATGTCATATTTGCTGTTTTTCTAAAACAACTTTGTTCAAAATGTCTAGAGCATACTCGAGTATATTTGGTTGGTTGCTAGTTTTGTCGGCCTGTGGCACGAATCCATAATTGGCGGGTTGAAGAGTCCTTTGGAAATCTGTAACAACAGTTTCACTATTGCACAGCTTAAGATTTAATAATAAAATTAAAAATATAATATATATACGGTCGAATCGAGAAACCTCCTCTATTTTTGAAATTAGGTTAAAAAAGACCCCACTTTTAGGGTAAATTATGAGTACCTTAGCTGGTATCCCCATAAAATCTTTAACATTACTAAGTCAAAAAGTAGTTTAAAATGGCGGACTGCCTGACATTTGTTTCGAGGATGACAATTTAACCTTGTCACATACATTGGTTGGATAATACATTTATTATTGTAATTTTAAATAACATTTTAATTCATTATTTCTATTCACAATAACCTATTAATAGCTTATTAGTGAGCTACGGAACACAACCTGTCGATATTTTATCAAAGCAAGGTGTATTTGTTACTAAAAATTGTACTTACGCATGAAAGGAAATATTTCGTGTTTTTTGCTCAGTACGGCTTTTACAGCCGATTATTTAACATATATCCATGTAAAGCAGGGTTAGTATTATGTATCACTTAAATTTCTTTTTATTTTCACCACTTAGATCACTATTATTCACTAAAAATCCTGGAAGATACGAGCTGTGACCGAACTGTCAACTGATTTGTTGGGCACATAGCAGTTGTGCCCAACAAACAAAAACAGGAACTCTGACAAAGACAGGCTATATTGTCGCCTTCCTTTTCCTTCCTTAAAGTTTTTGTATGTTGTGATCTCGTTCACACACTTTATTGACGTATTGTAGCAAATCTATGTATTCTTCATCTATGATCTGAGTATACTCCATCCATGGTGATAGAGATAATGAGCGGTTTTTATTATACAGTTCTACTAGTTTAAGAAAAATGCTGATAGATGGCATTAAACCTAAGTAATATGTCAAGTCCTGTGTAAAATGTCAACTTTCACTTTATTTTTTGTTTGTTTACCTTTCAACTTTCTTTCTTTCACTTGCAATAGTTTATTATTTATTAATTGTGCCCTGAGAACTAAACTACACATGGCTAGTCCATGCGTAGTACAATTTTGTAAAAATATAGGTAACCACCGCTTTCCCTAAGATGAAACTCGGAGATCAAGATGGATAGAGGCTATCAAACATATAAAAACAGGACTAACTATAAGAAAAAAATTCTTCATATTATGTTCAACTCACTTTATGCCAGCAGATTTCATCTTTCCGTCATCACATTTGGCAAGAGCCCCAAGAGGTAAAATGTTTATCTTAGTCTGCAATAAGAAATAATAATAAAGTTTATTGACTTAATAATTATTTTAGTTACATTTTTTTAAATTTCTTAACCTAAATATATGTATGTATTTATGTTTGTTACCTATCTTGGGTATCATGACTTAATGGAAACATAATAGAGTAAGTACCTACCTTAGGAGTTCATAGGTACCTAAAAAACCAAACTTTTGTTTGCAGCTGATCGCCTAAAAACACTTAAAAGAAAAACTGTTCCTTCTATATTCCCATGGAATGAAGCTTGTCAGCAAGCTAACCAGCTCCAGCAGCAGTCAGAGCCAATGTTTAATCCAACTGCAGTTCAGGCTACTTAATCTCAATATAAACCGACCACTTAAGAGTCGAAAATACTCAGCAGCAGGCTGAAATTTGGCATGTATATTTCTTAGAATGTAAGTATAGGGGAGTACTAAACAAGATCTTTCCGAAATCCCTACGGAAACGGGAGAAAAGTGTGATTAATTATTTGTTTCAAAAATCAAAGATATTGAAGCCAGCGAGCTATAATGTATGTAGGTTTCCTCGGAAGTGTAGGAGATCACTAAGAAAGGAATTTGAAAGGATTATTTTTGTGTATGAAACAGCATACCTACAGCGACTTGACCACTTTATGAATAATTTCACTACCTGAAAATGTATCCATTTTTTTATATATCCATTTCCATAGCTTTAATCTGGCAACCCTATTAACCACCCAACAAAACCCGTGTTCCAGATGCAGCTGTCACCTGTCAAAAACTGTTCAAAACGCTCAGAATGATCACGCCATTTTGCATATTTTTACCCATCTTGTTTTTGACGTTTACTTAGATTTCAGAGATTTCACTGATCTCGATGTTATTTTTAAATTATGGATCGAGCAAATTTATTCTAGATTCTTTTTTAATGTAGATATTAAAGTAAATGTTAAATTTTGACATCTGTCAGTCGTTCCACTAGCTTATGAATGATCAGCGTTCAGAGTAAAAAGAGCGCCTAAAGGAACACGCCCAGATCACAGATTTTTTTGACATATTACATTATGCAAGCGCTATCTTACGGTAGTCTCTGTACCTAAAAGTGACACTTTGAAAACCCCTCAAAACTTTCAATTCATGCAAGAAAGTAATAAACAAAGGTAATAAACATAAAAGTTAAAACGGTACTCTGCAATAAGCACTATGCTACTCTTTAAAACTATGGAAGATCATAATGACATATTATTTATTTTTTCATTTTGTTCTTTATTTAAAGTTGCCTCAAATATAGCAAATAAATAGTTTTATAGTCATTAAATTTAATAAATGATAGCTTTGATTCGAAAAATAACTAATGACATCTAAGTAATTAACAAGAACAATATTTATTTCTATTAACCAAGTTCATTAAATAATATGTAAAATACTAATGCATAATATTTATTACTTGTGAAGTACCACACTTAAATTAGTTATAAACTTTTCGGGCCTATTAAAAAAATCTAAATAGTAAGAAATTTTAAATATATGCGTCTAAAAAAATTAGTTTAGGCTTTGTTCTTTGCTGTTTTCTAAAAAAAAAAAGATCGTTGTGACCATAGAGTATAGACCGTTTGACTTTTCTGTTCTGTCGAATACATTGAAAAGATCGGTGGATCGCGGATTCGCGAATCGCCTGTAGAATTCGGTGCGGATTGAGATGTCGGATATCGGCAGCGGTGACGAGGGAATTTCTAGTCAGAGTATGTATTTATTTACAAAATCGTAAAGTTCAAAACGCGTAACGTTTCGCGCCGATTTGGTTCGCATCCGTGAACGTTCCATTGTCGTCGATACGTTCAAAAGTAAATATTTCATTGTTCCCGTTTCAAAATGGCGAATTTGCCTCTATTATTCGAGGAGCGCGAGGCCTAGGTCGGTTTCTGTCGAGGGACAAGCGAGCGACGTCGGGCGACGGCGCGACGGTTCGCCCGGCTGGGAGTTAGCGCCGCTGGAGGTTGACGACCTATCGATTTTTTGTCTGCGACCTCTCATCGGCGGGCGGGCCGGTGTCTGGTATCAGGAGAGGCGCGAGGGCGGCGGCTCGGCCCACCGAAGCGTCGGGGGAGCTGGGGGCCTGGCGCGGCGAGTCAGCTGACGCCGGCAGGATGGAAGGTCGGTGACAGCACTAGGCCCGGACCGTCACCTAGTCACCAGGGGATCAGAACTACCTACCGTGGTACATGGAGGTGGAATCCGGATTGGCACAGTGATTGGATGATCAGTTACCGCGCAGCCGTTATAACCTCTCGTGTTCTTTGTTCTCATTTGAAGTGATAATTTTGGTGCTCACCATTGTCTAGGAATTCTAATGTGAGGAAAGCCATGGGTGAGTGGAATTTCATTATTGCCTGCACAAGTTCAGATTTTAAGGAAATCTTATAAGAATTTATAATGACAGATATAGACAAAGGAATGTAAAGCAGCTGGTTTATGAAGTAGACTTATCCAAAATTATAATATCCCCTTTGAAAGATGAAAACCATAGCTATATAAACTCTTTTTTTCATAAACAACAGTAAGAATGCAGTGCATGCAACAACAGTAACTGAACAGATTTTTACTACATTACACAAATAATGAAAACATTATCAAAACAATTGTACTTAAACACAGCCACAAACCATGCATTTTGATGCTACAAAAGTGGTCACATAGTATGTCTCCTTAATATTATTAACTGATTGACACTACTGAACAGATTTTAATAGTTATATTGATCAAAATACCCATTTATTGGGTGGCATGGGCTATTAATTAAAAATAACAACTTTATATATATCATGGGAAATGTCTTGAGCAATGGCTATTGAATTTTATAATACCCATGCTTTATTTCTAATCTAATAAATAACGTGTCCATGTTGCAGGTGAAACATTTCTAATAGACTCCAATTATTCCCAAAAGCCAATGAGATTATAGTATAATACCTTTGTGTCACCTTTTATTGAAATTGTGTATAAAAATTAAAATACCTAGTTACAATGTATGTACATCATATCGGATGGACATGTAAAAAGTCCTGCGCCTGTTCTCTCGCCAGTCATGTCGGTTTACCGTTCACTGGGTTATGAGAGTAAAAGGAAGAGAGTCTTTGTGTATTGCATACACTTGGGCACTATAAAATAACTCCTGCATAGCTGGCCTGGTTTCAATTAAATCGGTTACCGACACCGAAATCGGTGAGGGGAGCTATTTATTATTATCATGTGTTTCAAATAATATTCAGACCTGTTTAGCGTTTTAAATTCACAACAGCTTTTGTCAACCTCTGATTATTGGTGGTTAGCTCACTAGTACTTGAGTCAGATGGGGCTGAGCGTATAAATCGGGTCTGATAGTGATAGTAATAATTGCTTATTGAATCATCCAGTGTAACAAGTTTTTCGGGTGTGCTGTATTTTTTCACTAACTAATCCAGTACTGTGCTAAAATAAATTCTACCAATTTCTGGTTGTGTTCCGTAACTGCACATTGTTTGATTACAAAAACAATTGATCATATGAAAGGGTTACATAAAACTATTATGCTTCCACTTAACTCGTCTTAAGGAAAACATGATTATAATTAGATAAGTGAAATATGTTTGTAACTGTTAATATTTGATAGCTTTGTATTATCAGAGGCAAAAAATTAATACTTATTTATAGAGGATTAAAAATTATAGGCAAAAGAAGTAACATTATGTTAGGAAAATGCTATTGATTTTTAACAAACTTTAGTATAGGAAATATAGGAATACTGATCAAGCTTTTTTGTAGTTTATAATGAAAAAGTGTCCTAAATGTTTTGGAAGAGGAAACAGGGGTCTCCTAATCATCGATTTCTCGTACTTTTAATAGGTTATTTAATTTCAAGCTGTCGTGGTCTCCATCTCTTTGATCCGGCAGTTGAGTGACAGCGATAGAAGAAGACCGCTTTACAAATACCTATTTTGAATTTCTCTAGCCAGCCGTGTTTCCTCTTAACATTATCAAATATCAATTAGGTATATGGGCACTGTGCTGAATTCTCTCTATAAATAATATTATGAATACAATGTACCTAGATGTAAATTGTTCAAAATACTAAACACTAAACAGATATTAGCACTTCATTTACATATTTACATTCTCTAAGAGAGTGAAATGAGTTAGGTGTACAAAATAATATAGAATGTCTACTGATGATTTTACATAAATTTACTTTTTTGATGACAATCATATACTTTTTATTTCTTTCAATATAGGTATTTCTGAAAAAAATAATAAATTTTTTACTATCTGAAATAATAATTTCTCAAATACCTAGGTGTGTTTGATTAAATGATAGGCACACAGAATTGTAACAGCTATAGTGCTAAAAGTTTTATATTAGCGTATCACAAAAGTATGTCAAGGTGGCTAGTTCCAGCCTTGTGCAAAAATACCACATTATCTTATGGTTTTTTATCTCGTTTTAGATTTGGCATATTGTAAGGTCATTTTGCATCATCCTGCCATCGCTGATTTAAAAAATAACATAATTTATATAAAACATGTTCTTTATTTATGAAGGACTTAATTAAAAATTCTTATTTGTTTTGGTGATTTACAGGTGTGATTACTTGTTTCATGGTAGTCTGATTAAATATAATTTTTAGCTCCAAAAGCATTTATTAGCACCATATATATATAATATATTAGCACCAGAGGAATTACAAGAATGTTGTGGATCTTTTAAACCCCTGGGCTAATGAGCCTACATTACCCATAACCGCTTTTGGTATTCCAATCACACAAGGACCGAAAGTTTTGTTCTAGGTACTTCGGATTTCTTTATGGCCGTGATATAGGCGGCTTATGCTTGTCAACCACGGTACCTACCTGGTTCTCCTTCCGGTGGGAAGCCCTATACCCTGTATAAAGTAGGCGGTATCAAAAGGTAGGGGCTAATTGAAGCCGATAGGAAAGGAGTTCCTTTAACATTCCTATCGGCTTCAATTATAGGCAACCCTATGTCACTGGTGCCTATTAAGCACTACCTGCAAAAGTTTTGACATTTGATAAGTTATTTTTCGTGTCCCTTAAGTTAGCAAATTAATATTCGCATCTTAATTCGCCGTTTTGAAATTTGCAGGCCGGCTCCATTTAAATATTTCATAACGGAATTGCATAAGCGAGGTCGAGGTCGCCGCGCGAAGGGATCCGAAAGCCATACAAAACGAAATCACATACAAAACTTCCGATAATCAAATATTGGTCAATGGTCAACCTGATTTATTAGCAAGGCTGTTCGCATTCGTCCCTTTTATGGTTCCGCAATCTATGATTTTGGTAGATAGTTGTGATCTTTATTTTGGTGACGCTTTTCCCGAAATAAATCTCTTCTTCTGCTGTAGGGTTATAAAATGCTTTGCACATCGCTTGACAACATCCAGACTCGAGGCGAGAATCTTTCTCGTGAGTCTCTGCGTAAGATAAGAAATCTTCGTTGTCATTCTCGTGCTGCACCGAGAAAGACGAGCCTGCGCGCGCAAAGTGTCATAGACAGCCTTCCCAAAGAGCTTTCTGAAATTTAACAGCTTTTCTTCATAAATGCATAATATTTCTCCTCCAGAGATATTGTGAGGTAATAGGCAAAATAAGAAGAGCCCTTATTCTTATCTTTTTGGTTATGGCCACTACACTACACTGGCATTACAAGTCTTTTTAGTTTAAACTTTAAACCATAGTTTCAGGGCTAGTGCCAAATTAAGTACTTCTGAAAACGCAACTTGCTAATTTACATCAAATTATATCATCCTTTATTACGGCAATTAAGTTTAAATTCATATTATTTACACGCACGGCTCAAGGACGAAAGTTTTCTATATGATGGCGACTCGTATATTTGGTCTGTTAGGAACCTACTTAGGTTCGAGGTCGATTTCTACGTAATAGGTACAAAGTACCCACAAAGTTGCGATATCTAAATATTTGCAATAAGCAAGTTGCTATAATTGTTTCTGACTTTAACGTTTGATGAACTGAGCTTAGGGATAGTAAGGCATATTATAGGAAATTATCTGTCCTTGCAAAAGATGACTTGCTTAATGCTCATAAGTTGTAGTTAACAGAAATGATGGAATTTCAAATGGCAGATACAGTTTAAGGTAACTTTTATACAGGATCTTAAACGGCATAAATCTGATACGCCTGTCAATAGATCTTGTATGCACATCAGAGTCATCGACGAAAGAATTGTCGCATATGATAGTGCGACTATTGATCTAGACTTGGGACTAATCTCCGCAACCTCGTAAGTGGAAAACGCTATATAGGTCTTCCGATGTGTGTCACACATAATTTCTTGTGACGCTTGACTCGTGGGTGCCTAATAGTTGACCCCTAAATGGGTCAAAATGATAGTTGCTGGTTATTGGCGGACGTCAATGATCACCGGCTGATTGTCCTATGTTTATAACAGCAAGTCATACCAAAGGTCTTCTAAGTAATTTGGTTTCTCAATAAGATGATTAGGGTCAATATTTGGGCGTTAAAATGAGCTTAACATACTTTGGTAGCTTATTACTTTATTAATCATTCTTTCGTCATTTTATAGCTATAACCTATGGCTTCCACGCGTCTTATATTGCTAGTTATGTGGATGTGGCCTAAAATAAAGGTTGCGTCAGCCATCATATCAATTTACTATCTGAACCTTTACGAGGTTCGAAGAACGAAGGAAAATTTGCCAATAAAATAATAATGTACTCAAAATTTTATGGCTTTTTTCGGTTCTTCATATAATATCAACTTTTTTCCTAAAAAGCGACGAAAGCATCTAATATCAGAGCTCTTATATTACGGTTTACCGTTAGCGACTGTTTTTATAGTAAATATCAGACGAGTAATTGTAAGCAATAACAAAAAATATCCTCAAGCCATAACTTGAAAGCCAGTGGTCTCAGTTAGCGCAATTATCTCTTTGCTCTTTTCTTTCACCTATCCAGTAGAGTTGTCAACATAAAAAGTATTTCCCTGATTTTGTCATCATGTTTATAGTGTACTAGCTGATCCGTGCACACTTCGTTGAGCATAGAAACGGTTTGTGCTGAACCGTTTAAACCTTCCGGGGACATCCACGAATATTTCAAGAATAATAATAGCCGAATCGGATCAGCCATTCTCGAATTATAGCGAGACTAACGAACAGCAATTAATTTTTAAATACAAGAAAGAGAAAGATTATAGATTAATTCTAATCCAAAAAACCTAGCACAACAATAGTAAATCCATTCGACGTATCGTTTCCTCGACTGTGGCTAATTAAGCGGCTGAGGTGGATGGAAAAAATATGAGTTTCACTTTTTTGCACGTCTGGCTTGCGTCTGCGTGTGCTGCCAATGACCCGCCTTGAACTGTGCTCCGGCCGAATACGCCTAGCGGACCAGTTACTGTCTAACGTGAGGAGAATATTACGGGGGCGGTGGAAGGATTACTCAATCCGGGATCCGTCGGGACTGGGTGGGGAACCTTGAGGGTTATCGTGGTTGTAATAGTGGAGAATGGTTATTGCTTACGTATACCTGACATGTTATAGAGGTGGGAAATGAGTGAATGGAATGACACTATGATTGGGAGAATCTTTTTTTATCTTCTCTTCTATATATATACATATATATAAATGAATTGCTGTTCGTTAGTCTCACTAAAACTCGAGAACGGCTGGACCGATTCGGCTATTTTTAGTCTTGAAATATTCGTGGAAGTCCAGGAAAGGTTTAAACGGTTTGTATGTCCAACGAAGTGGGCACGGGTCAGCTACTTACTTAATAATAAAAAAATGTCAATACAGAAAGGGTTTGGTTTTCAATCTGGAACAACTAAAGTAATTAGAATAAAGTTATTCGTGCTTGTTGCGTAAGAGTTCGAGGATTTCTAATTATGTTTAAAATATAATTACTGTTCAAAATTGTTATTAACATTACAGCCACGAGGCTAATTCTAAATACATAATTATAAACCATTTTATCTACGGGCCGTTTTGATTACCCAGTAATTTGGCGGTGACGTAGAACCGGCAGATATTTTGGAATTTAGGCAAGCGCCGTAATTTATGTAGTTGACCTGAAATGTGTTTCTTTTTGCCACTGCCAAAAACTTGAGTTTTTAAACGTTTGCGCGAGATGATTTAACAAGATTTACAACAATTTTATCTGAGCCGTTGTGCGGTTGGCGAAAATGGGGTGTGGTGTGTCACGGACACGGCCGTGTGGTAGTACGCAGCAAAATGACCTCAAAGTAGCAACCGTTTAGTCCTCCATCGCGCTTCTTCCAAACTTCCTGTTCCGATTTTGATATCGTTAGGTTCTTTAGGATGGCTGTCTTAAAAAAATATTCTCGTCAAAAACTTTTCACGTTTTGGTTTGAATAAAGCCCTATTAATCTACTTGCAATGTGTCCGATTTAAGATTTGGTGTTTTAAAAACCTATTCTCATCAAAAACCCTAAGCGTTTTACGTTTTGGTTTGAATAAAGGCAATGTGTAATGATCCGATTTTAGGTTTGCTGTTTTAAAAACTTATTCTCATCAAAAACCCTTAAGTGTTTTACGTTTTGGTTTGAATAAAGCGATATTAATCTACTTGCAATGTGTAATGTTCCGATTTCATAATCTAGATTCTAGACACACTTAGGTTACACAGTGTGGTTAAGGGCTACGACTGCATTTAAAGATATATACAGGGTGACCTGAAATTCGATACATTCCTTTGAAAGACAGAAAGTAGACCTCATGTACAGTAATATTTTTCATGACATCCCCTATCCGAAAGTTGATATTTACAAAGTTATTGAAATTTCAATTTTTTTTTCTTTTTTTTCGACTTTTTGACTTTGACATGACATATTTTTAAAAATGTTTGTCTTTTTAGTGATTTTTTTATGTATTTTAACCGTCAATGAGTCAAATAATATTTTTAAGGAATAAATATGGACAAACTAAGCGAGAATTTTTCAATATGAGACATGAAACTGAATTTTCTCTTAAGAAAAATGCACATATTTCTTAAAAACAGGTAATTTTCTTAAAAAAAATGTATGATACAATGCGTACAAATATTCTAAATAACTTCCTTATCTCATTAGCTTTCCAAAAAGGTGCAAATGTCTACATAAAAATATGACGTTGTAGTAAACATAGAAGTAAAATGAAATAATGTCTAAATCTATTTATTTGCGATAAGGTTAAAATAAAAGGAAAAACTTGAATTTAATTACGTTTATTGTGTTTAAAAAACATCAATGGTTAATTAAATTTAATAATAAATATTTTACTTTAGGTCTTGTTCAAAATGTGAGCCTCTGTTTCTGATACAGGCTCGTAGTCTTCTCCGTACCTCTGTTTTGATTATTCTGGTAGTAAGACTAGTTTTGATTTCTTCTGCTGCATTTCTTATGCGGCTTCTGAGCTCCTCTACATTAGTTATGGGTGAAGTATACACCAAAGCCTTCATATGACCCCAAAGATAAAAATCACACGGGGTCAAATCGGGACACCGTGCTGGCCAAGGAATTGGCCCGCCTCGACCTATCCAGCGATGTGGGTAAGTTTGGTCCAGCCACTGGCGTACGCCGAGGCGGAAGTGGGCCGGGCAACCATCATGCTGGAAAATCATATTACGACGAGTTTCTATTGGCACATCTTCCATTAAACCAGTAATCTCCTCTCTTAGGAAATGTTCATACATTTCACCATTTAAATTTTGAGGCAAAAAATGAGGTCCAACTAATATAAGCTATTTAATTTGCTCTCTAAGCCAGTCGGTAACTCATTGACAAAGGGCCGCGACGTAAGTACCTGAAACATTCCAAAGTTTGAACAAAGGAAACAATTGAAAAAAAAGGTCGCCTCAGGTAGAGTAATTCTTGAGATAACGTTACCCGATGATTGTTTTGTCTTTGTTTATTACATGTTCATATTTTTATCTAGACATTTGCACCTTTTTGGAAAGCTAATGAGATAAGGAAGTTATTTAGAATATTTGTACGTATTGTATCATACATTTTTTTAAAGAAAATGACCTGTTTTTAAGAAATATGTGCATTTTTCTTAAGAGAAAATTCAGTTTCATGTCTCATATTGAAAAATTCTCGCTTAGTTTGTCCCTATTTATTCCTTAAAAATATTATTTGACTCATTGACGGTGAAAATGCATAAAAAAATCACTAAAAAGACAAACATTTTTAAAAATACGTCATGTCAAAGTCAAAAAGTCGAAAAAAAAAGAAAAAAAATTGAAATTTCAATAACTTTGTAAATATCAACTTTCGGATAGGGGATGTCATGAAAAATATTACTGTACATGAGGTCTACTTTCTGTCTTTCAAAGGAATGTATCGAATTTCAGGTCACCCTGTATATAAGGTATATTGCCTTTTTGTGTTCCATGTGATAATTGAAAAATAACGACGCGTTTTTTCAATTTACTTTTTAAAACGCTCATGAATAGATGGCGTTTAAAGAGTAAATATTATTATAGATATTTCTTGTTTGATGTTTGTAAACTTGTTTTATATTCGGCGTCTGCCGTCTGGTATACGATACAAGCTCATTTTAAATTCGCATATAAAGTGTTTTAAAAGTCTAATCATACGATTTTATATGGCGAATAATTTTGAATGTAATTACTGAGCTCGGTGTGACTCTGTTGTTAGTATTCGCAAATAATAAAGTAGTCCTTAATCGATTCATTGTCATTTCGTTTCAACCGACTTCCTAAAGGAGGAGGCTATTATTGATTTGCTGATATGTTCTAATAATTGGTCCTGGTTTTTGAGCAAATTTGGCTATCTGATTAATTAATTTGGTTGCTTGCGTCGATCTGCTTATTCATAAAATAATATGTTTTAGTAGCCCATCATCCATGTCACGCCTGGGAGGTTATTGACAGTTCGGCTTGGATACGATATAATCTTACTGCACGGTTATTGGTTAACACTTGGCGCGACAAGCGTTTATTGGTTGAAGTTATTGAACCAGAGTTTAATTATGCAATATGCGTCAGCCCTCTGCTGCACAATAAATCGAAAGATATGAATGAGACAGTCGCTACTAAGACATTGACTAGAAGAAGGAGCATTCAAACAAAAGCCGACACATAACTTGAAAATAATTTTAAATCTTTTAGAACCCGTATTAAAAGTTACCTAGAAATACTAGAATTTTCAGGCATCGTCGTGTCGCGTTAATAGAAACCCTTTCCATTTGTATCAAATCCTTTTTTTTGTTTCTATTTAGAACAGGCATTTGTGGAGCGGTCATACTTCAGGGCAGACAGTGAGACAGGCTTTTTTGCTTCCATCAGACGATAGCTGAAGCGGCCCCGTTCAAGTGTATTGGCCGTTTTCCAATTACAATACGGTCGGAGTTCAGAGTGGACGAATGCCCCTCCCGACTGTTTATAGAATAAGACTAGACTCGTTTGCGACCCACATACACATGGATAAGTTTCCGTTCCCTTAGGCTGCCCGGCCACGCCCTTACCTTTTGTTAGCCGTTTTTCCACAAATTTTGCCGCAGACTGTTCCACCATACAAATAAGACGTGTGCATTGTTCAATTGAAATCAGTATGTTTTATTTTTACCTACAAAAAGTCGATCACAAATAGGCAGAGCCTTCATGATCATCATTATTGGCATTGCAAATAACTCACCAGTTAGTATTCACCGCCCTAGGGGACTATTTATTAACTACGTAAAATTAGCCATGGCTTAAATAACATAAAATGGGCCCTTCTTAATCGTCTTACGTAATAAATGAATGTCCACCACTGGGACACAGAAGATTCCTTTTTAAACCTGCGTACGGTTAATAGCATTCATACACGCTCTGAAGCAAACCTGCACCCTCTTCAATGCACTCAAGCTAGTGGCTATAGATGCTTTTGCTAAATTGTACATTACATATCCATAGGGCGCCGGATAAAAGGTCCGTCCCCATAAACCATCTTTCCCGTGGGTATCGTAGAAGGCGTCAGAGGGATATCCGGAAATAGGCAGCAGCGTTGTCGCGGACATTGTTTTTACATTAAGAGGAAACAACGCCTATTTTTCCATACAGAAATAGGGGTCTGCGCGATCCCTGGATAACGCCGCTAGAGTAACAATTTTTTACTGAATATCTATGTACATATTATTTGTACGTCCCTATTTTTTCCTTTTTATCATAAATTAATTCTTTAATGGACGTTGAATCTAAAAAAAAAAAAAACAGACTTTTCGCTGTGCTTAAACATCCAGGAAACAAATTTGACTGTATTATACAATAAAATCAAAACATAGGAACCTAGCTCAAGCCTTTTTTTTTTGGTATATATAATGAACACAATATCTAAATCGGTTAAGTTTTGGATGAGGAAACGGGTCCCCCAAATGTAGATTTCTTGTCCTTTTAACAGGTAATTTCAGTTCGTGCTGCAGTTGTCTCTATCGTGCTAGTGCTGGCCAGCTAGGGCACTGCGAGACAGGAATAGATTTTATAAATACCTATTTTGTATTTCTCTCAACCGTGTTGTTTCCTCTTAACTGCGCTCTTCAAACTGCCTACCGAGTGTGGCGAGTATAGGCAACTAGCGGGTAGTTACCGAAAATATTCTGGGGGAGGTTTATGTCCAGTAGTGAACGCCATGGCTGAAATGATGATGATTTGGGTTATTTCATAATTGTATTGTAACTTCCTTAAAGTTAATACATTTTCATGACAGCGCCGCCAAAGGGAGAATTCGGAATACTTTTATCCAATACCTTTTTCTTGTGTTTATCCTATGTATTATGTGTAAGTATCACCACCTACAATCCTTACCTTATAATATAAAAAAAACAAACGACCTGATGACCTTGAAGAGCTGAACCGATTTTTCACCAAACAGCTAAGAACACTGTCGACTGATATGCCTTTCAAAAAAAAAAAAAACTGCATTAAAATCGTATCATCCGTTTGGGAGCTACGATGCCACAGCAGACACATACACATTTACACAGACACGTCAAACGTTTATCACCCCGTCGTTTTTGCGTCGGGTGTTAAAAAGAAGTTCCGCCGCAATTAGTAGAACTAAGGGTACACGAGCGATAATTATAGGTGACTTTTTGTAGGTGAAAAATGAACATAACTGCTGATTGCAATAGTGCAATCCACACGTGACACGTCATACAAAAGGTAGGTCAGAAAATTATTTGTGACCTACTTTAAAAAAAAACCAGCCCGATTATCGGCCCTACAAAAAGTAGGTTGTCGATGGCCTCCCTAAACATCCTGATACATTGGACGCGTCAGCATTCAACTATTTTAGGAATAACCCGTCAATAAAACACCCGATCCCATTAAATATTAGCATTTATCCTTTTTACCTTGATGAGAATAACCGCATCTAGGGGAATTGTTTCATGAAAAGGTCCCATTGCCAGGGGGTCTGGTATGATGTAAGAAAACCCACGGGTGCTTTTAAAAAACCCCGTCTCGAACCTGCATCTTCTCGAGAAACCTACCTTTTGTAATGAAAATTATAAAAATAATTGAAATATTAATAATTCTTCTGGACTGGACGCAATCGGATGTGCTTTATGCTGACCTCGCACAATGCACACCCGTCCGCATAGTTCATAAACTAACCCCAGCTAATAAAATATTAAAACACTTAGAAGTGTATATTGTATAAGCATACAATGGGTATTCCTTGTCTGATAAATTAGAAATGTTACTTGACAGACAAGGACAAAAGATTGTATAGCATATCTGGTGTGTAAATATGTTTATTAGTAAGAGGGTAAGTATATTATATTGCAATCAACATACTAGTTTTCTTGTAGGGTGGTATCAACGGGTCATTAGGTCAGCGCCACTTAACCTTTTTCCTGCAGTACTTAAAAAAGAAAACAAGGTTTATATGGATTATGGACGCATTTTATATAATAGGGCTGGCAAATGATAGTAATTGGCAATGGCGTGGGTTCATATAGCTCCATTCCTATCGGCGTCATCCATCTCTTACCTTTTAAAGACTCCTATTAAAAAATGCTAGCTATCAGCTAGGGCTACCCTCTAAAGGAAAACTGATGATTGGTAACAAATAACAATGGTATGGGTACGCCTATCCTACCTTCAACACCATGACGTTTAGCCAGGATGCCATGGCTGTTACGGTGACGAAGTTATCTTAGGAAACCAAAACTTTAGGGTGCTTTTCACCAGCGATGAGCGGAGATGCGTTGCGAGAAATGTGTTTTTCAGGAACTGTGCTGAGCGAGGCGATTCTTTTGGTTCTTGAAAAACACATTGCAACGCACCCTCGCTCCTAACTGGTGGAAAAGCAGATTAAAGATATCCAACAAGTATGGCACTTACTTACGGCCCGTTTCATGAACATGTAACTTAATGTTAAAAACGCGAGCGCTGTCACAGGCGAAGGCCGTGACATTTCGCTGGCTATGTCACTAAAGGTTTCCTAGGATAGCGTTGCGCGCATACAGCGGCCGACATACAGCATAAACAATTGCCGTGGTTTCCAGTGGGTCTTGAGTTTAATTTCAATGGATCGAGATTGCGATCGGAATGGTTTGTGACAAATCTCGAACAAACCTGGCGATAGAGTCGAGATTAAGATAATTTCCAAATTCAAGTCTAATCCCAACGTCGATCTGTTGAAATTAGATTCAACAGTAAGCCCCCTGGACAGCTGCATTAATTGTCACCGTTGTTTAACAACCGAAGGCCGTGACATTTCGCTGGCTATGTCACTAAAGGTTTCCTAGGATAGCGTTGCGCGCATACAGCGGCCGACATACAGCATAAACAATTGCCGTGGTTTCCAGTGGGTCTTGAGTTTAATTTCAATGGATCGAGATTGCGATCGGAATGGTTTGTGACAAATCTCGAACAAACCTGGCGCTAGAGTCGAGATTAAGATAACCGTCAAATTCCAGTCTAATCCCAACGTCGATCTGTTGAAATTAGATTCAACAGTAATCCCCCTGGACAGCTGCATTAAATGTCACCGTTGTTTACATAGATAACTTCATACACCGCTGTCAAGCAGTGTGAACCCCTTTTGGTTTTGTTTTTGAACTTCGTTACTGTAATTAGCGCTGGCATCTTGGATAAAGGCACTGAGGAGTAAGGGTACCAAGTTCGTTACCGGGCTTTTAAAATCCCTATCCGACCTCCTCCTCCATCCTCATTCATTGCGGGATCGCGGTATCTCCCAGCCTATTTGTGGTATGCCTATTCCGTGCTTAAAAATGTTCTTTAAATAGTTATGCATTCGGTGCACAATAACTAAAGCAAGTGTTATCTTCGTCAGATTGCGTGTTATAATAAATTACTAGATAATACAAATTCCTTCATGTACGTTTGTAACTCTTGCGAAAAGTATAATTTGCTCAGTGATGCAATACACCCCCAGTCATAACAAAATTAACAAGCATTTAGTCAAAACAATTAAACACTACTTAAAATTCAAATCATAATGAATTCTGTCTGGCTTCTAATGGTATCCGGTTACTTTACTGTACACTATGTGAGTCATGGTCTACTTTGTAAACATTAACCCATAAAAATCCAACCTTAACCCTTTTTCTGTGTTTAATCTGACCCAAAAACTACACTATAAACAGACATTCTATCCGTTACTATAGTTTTTGGGACAGTGATTGTCAATTAAAGCTGTAGCTATTGTAATTTAGTATAGTCAGACTCCGACACGAATATGCCTGAATAGAGCGACGACCTCACAGAAAAATCGTCAAATAACGCGGTTTTATTGTTGCATGTTTAACTAGATATTGCCCGTGGCTTCGTCCACGTGGTGGTAGTGGTAATAGCAAAAAAACTTGTTAAACAAATTACTTTCTACAGTATACTTCTGTATACTTACTGTAATATTGAACGATTTTTCCCTCGGCTATACTTTTTCAAGGTAAAAAGTGACCTGTTTTAATCCAAAGCATAAACCACTACTACCCATACAACATCAAACATTTTTTTTGACACTTTCGTTGACTTTACGGATTTCGCTGTCGATTGTTTCTGAGGGCTAAGCAGGAACACTTTTCGGCTACATATTCGTTAATCGTAACGTTATCGAATGTCAATTGTTTGGGCGCTGCATAATTGTCCTTTTGCTCACGATATTTAACGAATACGTAGTTTCAATTGTGCCTGCTTAGCCCTCTGCTAACCTCCCTGCACACAGGACGAATGTAACGAAGGCTTCACGTATAAACAGCGAATGTATTCGTTCCCAATCACACTAATCCGATCCACTAACGAGATCGACAGACAGGCGAGTCGCGACTTGCGCTAATACCTAGGTAACCTACTTCAATCCACATTCGTTTTAATTGTTTCAATGAACATCATTTCAGCTATGGCGCTCACTACTGGACATACGCCTCTTACAAAGTATTTAATGAGGAGTAGTGGCCTTTACTCGCCATGCTTGGGCCTGCCACGCATGGCGAGTAAAGGCTACAGGGTTGGCGAACCCGGATAATAATAATGACATCGGAAACGCTGCTTCCCATTTCTGGATTTACCTATATTTCTTCTGTCGCCTTTATTGACACCCACCAGGGAAAGATGGGGAGGTGCTATTCTTTCTCCGGCACTCCACATAGCGCGGCACTAAACGGCACATTTCAACCTTTGTAAAGTACTTAGAGCTACACAGATGTCGCCAAATGTATGTTATGGTGGACGACAAATTCAGTTTTCGACCCACGTAGCGGTGAAGTTGAAAACTGATAAACCGAATCTGTCGGTGACTGTACATACGCTTACTCCGATTCTATATGGATTAAGACCGGTAACGAGCAGGCGGATAACCGGATGACAAGCAATATCCGCCGCCCAGGTGACTTGCAAGATCACAAGATACTTTCACCTGTCCTAGAGAGTATACAGAAATCTTATACGTTAAATATGGCCTAGTCCGATTTAATTGTAATGCATTCGTTTGTCGTGTAACAACAGCAGGCTTACTCCCGACACAATCGAGAATCGAATCAGTTCGATCTCAACGGCTTCTGGCATTTTATTTGGTGGATTACTTTGAAACTAACCAGGATAAAGAAAATCGTAACTTTTTGTACACCCGACCATATCAATCGACTGAAAATCAAAATAGACAAACGTTAATTTATTCGGGAGTACGCGCCACGAATCTGAATCAAAATCGAATCAGTTTGGAGAGTAAGGCCTTTGACAATGCAATATTTCGATGCTAGAACTGATTTGTTGCTGGAGCTGGAAGATGGCCACAGGAACTCCGCAATCAAACAACACAACCTCATCGAGTTTGGGCTCGTTTGATTTGTATCGACGAGTACTTTGTCTCTATAGTACCTAGGTATACAGGGTTTAAGAAAGTTTTTTGTTATTTTTAAGAGTTTACCTACTTTAGTTGTACGTAGACAAACAAACGCGATATTATTATAAATCTATGTATTATCAAATCAAAATATTTTATTCAGAATATTTTTGTCTATATGATGCCTACCGGTTAGGGAACTAGTCTAGTGAGAAGAACAGGCGTAAAAACTCGCCTAGGACTATCTTTTACCAAAAAAATAAAAAAATGCTCTATGATTATATTATTATTGGTAGTGGCTTGCCGGTGTTAAAATGTAAATATACTTGCGAAATCCACCACACGGCCTTCGGGCTTTAATTTATTCCAGAACGGTAGACATTACAATTTGCACATTTTATATTTTATATACCTTAGTTCCTACTATATAGGTATATTGTATAATACAAAACTAGTATTCTTTATAGGAAATTCGCACCGCAGACCCGCACCATATCGTTCGTTTCATGAGTAACATAGGACTGGGGACGGTACTCTAAAGCGAAGGAGTCACAATAGATCCAAAAGGGTCGCAGTGACGTCAGGGCCTGACAAGGTCTTCGGTAAAAAAAAATCTTTATAAATTTCCTGTTGGCTTGGGGATAAGGGCCCAGGGTTCTGATGAAGATGCCATCGCTAAGTGACTTACGAATTCTTGTCATTTAGCGAACCTTATGTCAAAACCCATACATTCTTGAATCAGGGTCCAGATGCCATCGTTATTATCACTTACGAATTTCGAAAACAAAATGTATGGGATTTGACATAAGCTTCTCTAAGTGACACACGGATTCGCTTGACATTTAGCGAACCTTATGTCATATCACATTTTGTTTTCGAACTTCGTATGTGATCTTCGTAAGACGTCTTGAATGTGGGCCCAGGTTTCATATAGTAAAACTTCAGATTTTAAACATTAAAGTTAGTACAAAAAATCGAAAATGCAATATCTGCCTATTTTATAATCTAAGAGTAAAATTTGAAAAATTGCGTATTAGATTTGTAACCAAAGTATAATGTTAATAATAAGATTGTTATAATTGTACTTCAAAACAATCCAAAAGTTTTATATAATAACTACTCAGTACTGAAAATCCCAGTTCTCAAAATCATTACCGGTTCTCTTTATATAGGTACTAGGGTATCGAGAACCGGTATATTTTTAGGAACCGGGATTTTCGGTACCGGCACTAGTCAGAACCGGGATTTCCCGGGATTTTCGGTATTTTTTTGATTTTATTCTTACTTGACTAAAAACAAATAGAATGGCTTCGAAAACTATTTTTTATAAATAAATCACACATTTTGGCACGTCAAGTTAAAGTAAGATACATTAATTTGCTATACAATGATTAAAATATCGTTATAAATACTATTCTACGCGCCCGAAGCCGCGGGACTACAGTAGCCATAGGGCTACAGTATAATTAAGATAATGTTATACCAATAATCATATGACTATCCACTATCCAGTTTCTGGCCAGATCATACTCACTACAATATTTTTTTGCCAGCCTATAAGGCACACTTAGCAGATTCCCTCCCGCTCTTGCAAAGTTATTACTTTTGAATAGGTAAATAAAGCATTGCATATTATATCTACGATCTATCATGAGCCAAAAAAATATTTTACCGGTGTAAATCTATTAAAAATTATAATATTGTAAAATACTGTGTAGTACAAAAAACCCAACCAAAACTGAGGAGTTTTATAGGTTTAAGTATAAGTAATTATATATTGTCAGTAGGAATCAACGTCACGTTATATACGTGACGTTGAATCCTACTTTGCTCGGTAGTTTTGCATCGGCGTTGATAAGTCCTATTTATTATAATATTATAAACTTATCGCCGTACCAAAATTAAACCAAATCGGTAAAACGGTTCATCAGTCTTAAAGTAACAAACATAGTTAGTTTCACGTTTGAAATAATATTAAGTATGGATAAAACATTTTAAAATTATTTTTCTGCTCAGCCAATCGCACGAAATGCGGTATTATGTTTGGACAGAAATTAAAATTTTAAACGCAGATATTGTGAAAGTAAGTTTTTACCCTTTGAATGTAATATCGAAGTGAGTTTTACTGGCTTAAAAGATGGATCTTCCTAAAATGTTAACAACTTTATCCAACAGATAAATTGATTCAACAAAAATTCATAGTTTAAAGATATCTTATAAAATTGGTATTGCGATTTTTATTTATAAGTAGTAGCAAAAAGATTATATTATTTATTTTAATTGTTATATTTTAAAAGAAACCAGAATACAGATAAATACGATGATACAAAAAAAATCATAATTTATTTTTGTTTTATAAGCAAGCTTACAGCTTTTATAATTATGATCCCTTGGGACCCATTTGTTTCCCAACAAAAAAAAATCCTGTTATTAATTTTATGGTCCAATCTACCTTTGTGCCGAGTTTCATTTAAATACATCGAGTAGTTTCACCGAAATACCATCAAATAAGTAGCTACTGTTTTTTGAAAATCCAACGGGCACCCTTTCTTTTTTGGGATAATAATATCCTACATTACCCTTTAGGTTCGAAGCTATCGGCCTGCTAAATTTCATTTTATTCTATTCAGTACGGACTCACATACGGACCGACAGACAGACACTAGACAGTACTTTTTTTTATAATTATAATTTTTAAGTTCTATGGCCTTTATAGACCCCAAATCTTGATTTTGACTTAAATATATATTTAATGAGCAGACATTTCCCCTAGATTTATTTTAATATGTTGAGATAACTGATTGTTAAGAATATTTTGAATAACATCGTAACTTAAGTTAAAATTTGAAAGCGTTTTTCGCCGTCGGAAAGTTACACCATCAACGGTGAACACAGGCTATATTATATTTTTTTAAAAAGGGATCCTTACTAAAACTCCAATAATGTAACCCAAGGTGTAAAAAGTATACAATTTATTAAGTTTTTACATGCATTGGTTAAAATATAATGATACTCATAATATGTTTATTATTATAACATTATCTAAACCACTTTGCAGCTGTAGTGTTATTTGGTAACGAACTTTTTGCTACGAATACAATAATTCCACACGCCCGAAGGCGCGGACCAAAGCTAGTAATATAATATTACTCACGTTTATAAAAATTGTTTATATCTATGTAAAACTATAATGGAAGTGAACGACATTTTAATCATTGTATAGAAATAAATATATTATCCTTTAACTTGACATGCCACAATGTGTAATTTAAACACAATAGTACTTTTCTAAGCCCGTTGCGTTTATTTTTTGTTAAGGTAAAAAAAATCCCGAAAATACCGAAAATCCCGGTTCTTTTGCGTTGAGAACCGGTTCTATAACAGTAGTCGAAGAACCGGGAAATCCCGGGATTTTCGGTACCGGGATTTCCCGGTTCTGAACCCTAATAGGTACCCTAATGTATTCTAGATGTTTGCGTTTCTGTAAGCGCGAAATAAAGCGCAGGATATACTGCTGAGTTAAAATGTAGCCTAATACTATGTTAATTCAGCATGTGAACTACCTACCTACCTACTACCACACCAAATTTCAACGTTAAAGAGTAACAAACATACATGCATACATTGTTACAAACTTTCCCATTTATAATATTAATAGGATATTATGCTAATTCCATACTGTCTCGAGTCAATAATTCATTGTTATGTAAATTATTATAGTATTGCTATTAACTAATAAGAAAATGTGAATAATATATATAATTTTGCATATTTTATAGTTATTATGTACCTATTTACAATAATTAAAGAATGATGTATGAGATTGTTATACGCCTGCAGTGGTCCAATGGCTTAGAGCTCGCTATAGCTGTGGTTTTGGGTTCGTACCCCATTGGAACAACAGGTTGAACACAAAAATAACAAAAAAGGTGATGTTACAGGTGGGCATGTAAAAAGTCCCTGGATCTCAACAGTCGTCCGTTCCATTGGCTTACGAGGGAAATAAATCGTGCTGTTACGTATTTTGCACACACTTGGGCATTTCTGTTCAACTCCTATGCAGCTGGCCTCTTTTCAATTAAACCGGCGGCGCTGCAAAATTATATTATGTTGTACAAATGTCTTGTAATAAGTAATAAAATAAAATTGTTAAAATCAAATTTGTTTTATTGGATGTTGTTTTATAGTTACATGTTAAGTCGATTTTATCCAACATAATATGATTGTTTCTATCATTTATATTTTTGTCTATAAAATTCCTTAACAATTACATATTTTGCGAGACGTTGTTTTTTTTAAAATGTCGACTTATTTAAAATTAGTTTTTATAGTTTAAAGTAGCTAATGAGCTGTTTCTTAGAAATTCTCAATATCATAACCTCCGATTAAATGAAAACTAGGTCGTACTTGAAAGGTGGATAGTAAAAAATCTATTTTCTTCATATTACCTAAGTCTAACACTAACTCATAATGAAAAAAGATTAAAAGCTAATACCCAACTTCGAAAAAAATGGGTCTAAAAAGGGAGAAACAAGAAAATAATTCAATTTTAAATCCAGAAATGCATAGGTACAAAAATGGTCAAGAGCTGTGGTCGCACCCGCTATTGGCATGATGAATAGTCCCCTTCCAGTTTTTTTTTCTATCGTATTTCAGTGTGAACTGATGCTTAGATTTTATTATTGGGCACGACCACGTCTCTACCTTCACCATTTTTGTACCTACATATTTTGGTTTGGTGCGGTTTTGATACAGATCCCTAATCCCTATAAAGTAACTCATGTTTAATCACTCCCAATGATATAGGAATCTGTTGACTTAACTGATTTGTTTGTGCTTTCAGAATATCATGGTCAAGGCATGGATGCAGGCGGGAACAACTTTGACTCCGGTAAGTTGTTCTGTTTACTTCTTGAGTACATCCGTTGAGTAGTTTGATCTTTATATATATAGTACTAGTGTCCAGCGCCGCAAAATGATTTTGAAGGTAGTATGTACTAGCCACAAGATGGACCGACGATCTGGTCCGAGCCGCGGGCAGACGTTGGATGCAGATAGCGTACGACCGGTCGATGTGGAAGTCCTTGGACTGATGATGATGATGTTCTTTCCGCGAAAGAAATACCCTAACACCCTAGTCCACGCGGTGCTGTGATCAACATAATATGTTAAATCAACCTGACCCTAAAGGATAAGTTTAAAAACTCACATTTTCTGATATCGGAAATTTTTGTTTATGGTTTATTTTTACAATTTTTTTTAAACTTTTTTTTATTCCTAGAAATAGCTAAAAACCGATTTCAAATGTATATCTATGATTTAGGTCCACTCATTACTACGGGACTTCTTGCACGAAAAGAACTCTACCTGACATAGGTTCATTGGTTCAATATTCAGGGTGCACATTGTGGGTACAGAACTTAAGTAACTGTAAATAATACTCTGTTCATGTTTTGTTAAAAAAGTAGGCCTTTGCATCCAATTTTTGATTATTTATGCAGTATTCTCCGATCGAAGTAACCACTCTTTGAACACTGTAGTGCCTGGGACGTACTGTAGGCGGTATTAAATGTCGCATGGTTTCCCCACACTTGCAGCATTCTCACACCACAGTCGGTCTACTCCAGAGGAATAACACGTCGTAGGCAGTAGGCTAGCCATTTCCTCATTTCCTAACAATTTTATCAACGTTAGAGTGTCCGTACCTATATACTTGAGATCGGAAAAAGTCGAATCTGTACCCTTTCTTGTGCCAATCAACGATTTACTCATTAGACCACGGACGCTGTGGGTTAGTTTATTAGGTATCGTATGATCCTCATCCTTCGCCGAGTACCATCAACCATCGCTGGACCCTGAACCTCCATTTGGGTCGCGCTCCATTTGCCACGGCTAATTCGAATCGGACACACGGGTTTCGGATAGGAGACGTCGCGAAACTGGGACATACGCACACATATACGATACACATACACGTATACGATATACATAAAGTTTATATTACTTTCTTCCGTCTTCGTTTTGGAGATATTAGGTTGGGTATCTAATATACTAAATATCTATTTAGTATATTATAGTATTTACTAGCTAGCCACTTGATTTGGCTCTATATTTTGTACCCTGGTGGTTTTATCCCCGCGTTGAAATACCTAAAATCTCTGGATGAAGTCTGGTTAGGACACTGCAGGCTGGTCATCAGATTGTCGTCAAGAAAGATGGTCATGCGTCGAAGGTGTATGTAATAAGTCGGACTTGCGTATGATCTCTCTCCAGTCGTGTCGCTCATCCGTCAGACTGGAGTCCAGTCAGCATTATCACTTCCTTGATAGTCTAGTCACTGGACTATCAAGGAAGTGATAATGCTGTATTGCACACACAATAGAAGTAGCTTCTGCGTAGCCGGTGGCCGAAATTATTATTATTGGCCCCTAAGCTTCAAGTATACCCTAAAGTCTAAACTACTAAACTAAAACTACAGCAACATTTCACTTATTCAAGTTCAAACAGTATCAAATGATATTTTCCATGCAGATGATCGTAGATATAATAAAACTATATCGCTAGGAGTTATGAATTTATGATTACAAGTGCGGGCCGGGGCAGGCGAGGCGTGTCGGGCGCGCGGCTTGTATGTAATCGATCGCGATTTCTAATTACGTGCCTACTAGTTTTACTGAATTCATTATTTAATTGTGCTTTTTGTAGGTTCATAATTGTATAGAATATTGTTCAACTTGTGAACAAATTAGGTTAATATTATATAACTAGGTTTTTTTATTATCTTATGATAATCTTTTCTCCGTATAAAATTTATAGTAATAAATACATAATTTCTCCCACACACTTATGGGTTCCTGGACGGACTACTGCGGATTTCTAAGGCTTAATAGATGGAGAGTCGAAGTGTGACGACGCGTCATTTTTCTATACATTCAAAAGAACAAACATAATGCGCTTCGTTCGCTACATACTATATATTATGCACAATCATAATAATTAGAAAATATAAAATACTTTAGGGATAAACAGAAAAAAACGCGACGCTTTACTGCCAATGTTAGTTGAGTCTAAAAGAGCAATGTGAATAAAATTTACACGCCAGTCCTGTCGGTCAGTCGACCCACTAGACTACGAGAGTCAAGGCAGACAGTGCTTCTGTGTATTGTGCATACACTTAGGCGCTATAAAAATAACTCACGCCTAATTTTTATGAAACGACATCTGGCGGGAGGCATTATTATTACATGTTAAAGCTGCAATTCGCATACAATTAATAATAATAATAATATATAATAATATATCATTTATTTCTATTTTAGTTATTACACCACCTAATAATTGATTAATGATTAATGATTTCCAGGTCAACAGCAGCAGGAGCAGGAGCTGGCGACAAAGATGCTGCAGATACAGTCCAAACGATTCTACCTCGACGTGAAGCAGAACAAGCGGGGGCGGTTCATCAAAGTGGCAGAGGTACAGACTTACAATATGATGTCAATCTCTGTGGCTCTGTTAGGCTCGTATTAATAAAGCAATTCTATACTCGGTCTCAAGACGAAGACGAAGAAGAAAAAAAAAGAGAAAAAAAAAAACTTGTGATCGACACCTCTACTTGAGGTGCTATAAGGTTCTCAAGATGAGGTCACGACCTCGATTACGCCTAGTGCGTCAGTTCGAACCAATGTTATTGAATGAACTGTAGGTTCTTGGTGGAGATTCACGTTATAAAGTAAAACACAAACTACTTGCGCTTTTTTGCCACTTTATTAAAGTGGAAAAAGTGCAAGTAGTTTGTGTTTTACTATATCAGCGTACCAAGACTGACCTCACTCGTATTTAACTATTGAAATTAGTCGCGAACGCGGGTCTTCCAACAAAGGGAAGCCTACCCTGTATGTAGCGGCAGGTATTTGGATTACGTTCTCAAAAAGGTAAGTGAAGCCGATAAGAATCCGCGACCTTCTTGAGCACCGACGTGCTTAACCATTGAGCCACAGAGGAGTCATTGGAATGGAAGTCTAATAGTACAAGAGCCGACTAACAGCTGATTCTCCAATACCAATTAGGATTGTACACTGAAATGGCTTCGAGACACTTTGTTGTCGAGGTATCAGATGTGAAGGCTAGTACTATTATGAATTAGGTAATAGGGACCAATCGGCTGTGTATTATTTTCTTGTTCCATTAGACACAGATCAACCTTGGAATTTGACAGTTTCCTAACTTGATCACGACGCCTAGCTCCAAGTTTGAAATTCAGTGCCCACCATTTGGTTTTAGGGTGTACAAAAATTTTACTACAATGGACATTTTGTAAAAATAATGATAAAATATTACACAGCCGACTGGCCCTCATATCCGGAGGTAGTTTGTGTTCTAATATTCGAAACTAATCGTCGATGATAAGGATATATGATGGTGATGATTGATATTTAAATAACGTATTCCAGATCGGCGCAGACGGGCGCCGGAGTCAGATATTCCTGGCCATGTCGACGGCAGCGGAGTTCCGCGACCACCTGTCCTCCTTCAGCGACTTCTACAGCTCGCTCGGCCCGCCCAACCCGGACAACGTGCCAGAGGATGGCAAGCTCAAGTCTGAGATGATGCTCAAGGTGAGAGAAACTGCTAAAGACCAAAGACGACCACTAGAAACGACCGCGAGTTTCTTACGCTCGTCCTTCTGACCATGGTCGTCTCCGAACTGGTAGAAATTGACGACCTCCGTAGCGTAAGTGGTTTAGCGCGTTGGTGCTCGACCTAGAGGTTGCGGGTTCGAATCCCGCCGAGGGAACAAAAAGTTTCCAATGTTCCTGGGTCATAAATGTGTATTATAAATTTGTTTATAATATAATAAAAATCTTAAATATGTTTATAGTATAAAAGTATTAAATATATTTCCGATTTCTGGTACCTGTAACACATTACACAAGTTCTTCGGATACTTAGCACAGGGCGAGATTGACGTGGTGTGAAGCGTCTATAGACAAAAAAAAAGCTGTAGGAAATGGTGTTTATTAAACTTTAAGGGGATTTATTAACTTATATGGGACTAAAAAGCTGGCATTGAATTCGAGGTCAGCGGCATAGAAACTTCCCACGACCACGACTGGTGATCACCGTGCAAATGTAGCCGAGATCAGGTTTAAGGTTATACTACAATCAGCGGTACTGAAACTGCCAAAAATTCTATTCTTGGTACCGCAGTAAGATAATTTTTTAATAGGTAAGGATAGAAAATGGCCGGAGCCGCAAATAAACTGGGCACAAAAGCGACTGGAGCCGACATTGAAGTGTGATTGATTGGGTTTGCTCTTTTTAAAAATCAGAATGCTGCATTACATAGTCAATTTATTGGTGATTAAAATGCGATTGAGGACCAAGTAAGACCATAGCCACTGTTTATTTTTGTTTTAGGACAACAGACGATACTACCTCGACCTGAAGGAGAACTCGCGTGGGCGATTCCTGCGCGTATCCCAGACAATCACGCGGGGCGGGCCGCGCTCGCAAGTGGCGCTGCCGGCACAGGGCATGATCGAGTTCCGCGACGCGCTCACCGACCTGCTCGATGATTTCGGCACCGACGATGGCGGGTGAGCGAGATAGAGCGTGTGTGTGAGAGAGCGAGAGATACAGGACGACCACGTGGGAGTGGCACGCTCACAGGTGGCGCTGCTGGGGCAGGGCATGATCGAGTTCTGCGACGTGCTCACCGACCTGCTCGATGATTTCGGCACCGACGATGGCGGGTGAGCGAGATAGAGCGTGTGTGTGAGAGAGCGAGAGATACAGGACGACCACGTGGGAGTGGCACGCTCACAGGTGGCGCTGCTGGGGCAGGGCATGATCGAGTTCTGCGACGTGCTCACCGACCTGCTCGATGATTTCGGCACCGACGATGGCGGGTGAGCGAGATAGAGCGTGTGTGTGAGAGAGCGAGAGATACAGGACGACCACGTGGGAGTGGCACGCTCACAGGTGGCGCTGCTGGGGCAGGGCATGATCGAGTTCTGCGACGTGCTCACCGACCTGCTCGATGATTTCGGCACCGACGATGGCGGGTGAGCGAGATAGAGCGTGTGTGTGAGAGAGCGAGAGATACAGGACGACCACGTGGGAGTGGCACGCTCACAGGTGGCGCTGCTGGCATGATCGAGTTCTGCGACGCGGTCACCGACCCGCTTGACGACTTCGGCCCCGGCGACGGCGGGTGAGCGAGTAAGAGCGTGTGTGTGTGTGTGAGAGACAGAGAGACAGGACGATCACGTGGGAGTGACACGCTCACAGGTGGCTCTATCGGCCCCGGGTATGATCGAATTCTGCGACCTGCTCGACAACAGCGTGTAAGCGAGATAGAGCGTGTGTGTGTGTGTGTAAAGAGAAATAGAGATACAAACTAGAACGCTCGGCGGGCCGCGCTCGCACGTACATATCGTCAGGCCATGATTACTTCTCATATAACCTCTTCTAATACATAGAAACTCCTTTACTGAGGTGATAGCATGATGAGAGTAAACATCTTCGTCAAGTGACGCGTTACGGCGGTGTCTGGCTTAAGTTATCACATCGGTCGGTTTTATTGTTTTATAAATACTTACTTTTTATTTCACAGATTTAAGGGGGAGTTACCAGAAGGAAGGTATTTGCGCGTGGATAACAAAAACTTCTATTTCGACATCGGCCAGAACAACCGAGGCATCTACATGAAAGTCAGCGAGGTGGTAACTTCGTTGCAAGTAATAATTTTAATGAACATCCATGCATACATAATTTTTATTTTATTTAACATAATTTATTTATATATTTTTACCTAGATTTACGAAATAAGATTTATATCATTTCTAGTAGATTTATATCATAGATTTAAATATTTTAATTATATGTGTGTCTTATTGGTAGTTAATTATTGCGTCACTTGATGCTTTCGTTTGTAAATTATAATGTAACATTAATGGTAAGCTGTTACCGCCCACGACAACAACACGGGAATTGTTTTCACAAAGGCAGTTGCCAAGATGTGAGGTACAAGACTCTAACGATCCCATGCTTTAGACATCTGCTATATTTGTTTATAAAAGTATTCATTGATGGGCTGAAAAGTAAGAGATTGTTGATTATTAAATACATATACCCCGCCCATTAGCGGGCTCAAAACGAACTATTGCATCCGCAGATCGCCGGCCGCGACACTGAATGGAAGCGAATCACAACGCAAGGGTTTTCCCTGAAACATGGCCTACCATCCCATACAATCTATCTTTAATACAAAAAATTACAAATATTGACATCAAAATAAATATATTTTTTTAAGCATACCATCACATTAAGCTAAATTCAACTCCTATGTAATTAGTATTTTCCAATAGTGGCGCTAAATGGCGGTTTCCGGAATGTGCCTGGAAATCGAAGAAAACAAAAATAGCCAGTCGAATTGCCAGTATTAGGGTGTTACCATTTTCTAGTACTAGGTCGTGTCTCTGTTATATATCTACTTTGTGCCTGAACCCTAGTTTGTCGTGTGCTGTATCTCCGTTTCATCCAGCCCATTCATGCATGATTGTGTAGTTCTTAGTTATTAATAGAGCAGTAAGTCAAAAAAGGTGGTTTCGAGAAAATGGCACCAGCTTTATCTTTAAGTGCCATTTTCTCGAAATCGCCTTTTCTACTAACTGCTCTGTTAATTATCAAGGCAGAGTGGATTTCAATATTAAGGCTGGGTTCAGTCTGTTGTCACGCTTTGGGTTATTTTTATTGATGAAGCGAAACACAATGCAAGGGTTTGAAAAACCCTGGCTTGTCGTGACCTGTTTCCAGTTCGTTTAGTTTGATTGATGTTGTAGGAGCTGCTACTCAACTACACCTTTTGGTGATATTGATTGATGGATAATTAAATGTCCTTGATAGATATTTACGTTTATTCTCACGAATGCTAATTACTAAATGATTATGAGTGCGCGGTTTGAATGCTCGATGCGGACTGGGCCCGGCAGCCTGCACTTTACCACCCAATGCTAATAATTCTGTAGAATCAGCAATGTACGTGCTAGCTCGTACAGATGTTATGTACGGTTTACATTTAGCCGTTGCCGCTGCCGCTGCTGTTGCTGGGAACGTTGCTCTAAATATTTCCGCGGCAACGTCGACGCGAGCGAGTGTTCACATTCAGCCTTCCTACTTCATTATTGAATGACTCGCAACAATGGCTGACGTCGAGATCCTTTTTTCTTTTTTAAGAGAGTCCTAAACGTAGCCATGAGAGATTTTCTTTTATTTTTTTCACCGCTCGTGTTCGCGTTACCGTCCTTCCGACTTCCGCGCAAAAAACCGACAATGGAGGGAGCGCGGGGCAATGTCAACGACCTGTTTACATTCTCGCGCTTCCCACTTCCCTGCTCACTTCCCGTCCCAAAAGGGCTGAATGTAAATGATGCATTACAATGTATTGAAGCAGTACTTTCGTCATTCAAACCCCCCGCGTTCCAGGTGAAGAGCAACTTCCGCACCGCGATCACCGTGCCCGAGAAGTGCTGGGCGCGCTTCCGCGACATCCTCGCCGACTACTGCGAGAAGATGAACCGCGCGCAGCTGTCGCCCGAGCCGCACCAGGTATTTTTACCAACGCCTGATAAACTTAATAGTCGATATCACGTCGGGGTCACCAATGTGGGAACACAAGTGGAAGGCCAGAAGGGAGATCGCCCCAAATGCTCGGTCAGACTGAAGCCACTGTATTAGATTTCAGATGTTGTATAGTACGTCCGAGATAAATTTAACATAAACGTAAACAAACCCGTCTATGACACAACCATAGACTAGTCAGTGATGCCAATTGGCCAATATTAATACAATGATTGTTGTTTTTTTTATAACAATTAAACAATAATTAATATGTTTAAACTTCAATTGAAAATCTTTCATAGAAAAAATACGCTATATTGACACTGCCGATTGTAGAATAAAAGCTTATACTCTATGGATTCATAGCAAACAATAATCATTGTATTAATATTGGCCAATTGGCATCATTGACTAGTCTATGGTTGTGTCATAGACGGGATTATTTACGTTTAGGTTAAATTTATCTCGGACGTACTTTATATCGTCGCTTTACCTTCACAACTTTGTATCTATAAAACTACAACTTTTCAGTAGAGTAAAAAAACTTAATAATATTAGATTTTATTATGACATGGATTTTAATGAGGTTCAGTCATGTATCTAATATAAATATCTAGCTCTTACTGACCTAAAGTATAAAAAAAATAAGTTTTATAGTATCGAGAAAACATTGATTTTTCAGATCCGGGATTCAGTTTTTTTAGATACGAAGTTGAGAAGGTACAGCGCCGATATGTAGCGCCGGACTTAGATAACTTCGATAGCGCGATGCAGGATTGTGGCGCTAGTAGTACCGCCACAATTCACAAAGGGCTTAATGACACTGGCGACTTGCGAGCGGCGTGTACCCCGTTCCGCTGCCGCTCGTAAGCCGCTAGTATAATAATCATTTTCATGCTATGTCTCTCGTTCTTTGTATTCAATATTCATAAGACATGCGAGGACCTGTATCACGTGCTAATGGAATGTGTGCGGAACGAACATTTAAGACGAGAATTTGTACAGCACACTGAATGTACCAATTTGTATTTTTTTTGTACATAACATAGTAAATTCAAATTTTAAAGTTAAATTTAGTGATAGGTTTATTAGTTTTGTTTTCCATTCGTTGTATTTAAGGGAATTAGATTTACGCCTAATGTAACTTAGTTATTGTAATGATTATTGAATAAGGCTGATATAATCTTATGATGAATATCCTTTAAATAAAGAATAATAAGACAAGGCATGGCGTTGGTGAAATTGGGACTCGAGACTATTGTTTTCAGTATGAAATATAATAAACAACGGCAGGGACGCGTCGATCAACGGTATCGAGTAGCAGTTTGTACTGCAACAAAGAGAGCGTGACAGAAACAAACTAGCGTTGTTTTGAATAATAATATATGGGTATATGGCTAGTGTATGGTGTAATAATCCGTGCTAAGCATCCCAAGAACTTGTGTTACAGGTACCAGACAACCGAAATATTATATTTAATACTTTACACATATTTAAGAGTTTTATTATATTATACACTACTTTAATAAACATACATGACCCAGGAACATTGAAAACTTCTTGTTCCCTCGGCGGGATTCGAACCCGCGACCTCTAGCTTGAACACCAACGCGCTCAACCACTACGCTACGGAGGTCGTCGAAAGTTGGCAGGTTGCCATTCCACGGATCTCAGGGCTCGCTACTGAGTATCACGCTAGCCTTTTGTAGCTATTTTACATGCGAGTCACTTCTTTGACTATAGCGGTTGAAATCAGCGATACAGTTTTGTAAGGATTTTTTGTAGGCTAGTTGCTCAAGCAGGAACATTTATAAACTCCGAAAAGTAACGTTAACAAATAATAATTGAAGACATGAATGAATGAAGGTTATATTATGTCGCAAAAAAAACCCAGAAAATTTAGTTTAATCTGCCACAGATACATTTTAGGATATTATGTAGTAACGTACTAAGTACATTCGATTCTAGAGATGGACCTTTAGATTAAGGTACTTGATACTTTACGATGTTTTATAAAATGTTTAAGTGACAGTTTTAACCCAATTTTCTCGAAATCAGAATTTTGCTACATTCATACATTCATGTCTTCAATTGTATGAAAAGCTTGACAGTAGTCAATGCCATTGACAATCGATTACTTTACGGAACTTTCAAATGCCCCTGCTTGGGCTACCGATGTGGTCTTCACGTTGTTTATGTTTTCGTCAGGGCTCCGGATCGACTCGCGCCGGGAGCGCTCAGCCTTCGCGAGACATGGTGAGTTGAAATTTTGATATGAACTTTTAAAAACTTCTTTTAAATTGATTATTTTTCGCTTGCTAAATAATATTATATGAAACTTCAAACCAACAAATTATTCTAAAACAGCTATACTAAGTATGGCCCACCGGCCTTCTTGTTAGCCCATTTGAAGTAAATGTGAAAACTATTAAAATTTTAGCCCTTAGCAAATCTTCAAAAAGTTTTTAAAGAATGTTTATAGTTAAAAGTAAATATCTTTATCTTGAATCACCTACACTTCAATCAATACCTAGTAAATTATTTTACTTTGCGGGCCTCGACACCATGGCCGACCCATGTTTGGCTGCCCCTATAAAAATAAGGTCGAGTATGGCTGTTCTCATTTTAGTCACAATAGACCCAGAAGGGTCGCAGTGACGTCTGGACTTGACAAGGCCAGCCTTCTTTTAAAAATATGGCTGTTCTAAAACATTGTTTCTTCTTAATTTTCAGGACACGTTCTCGGGGGGCGCCCAGAGCCGTATTTGATGCGACCGCCGCCTGCTCGCGCGCCACGACCACTGACTCCCGCGCGACCGCAGTCCCGGTCCGGACGGCCCCGCCCGGGACGGTCCGGACGGCCCCAGCTGGGCCGATCTCATGGCGAAGCTGTTCGGACCATTCGACGCGTAGTCTCTGAACCGGCGCCGGCGTGGTCACCCCAGTGACGGGACTGTAGTGGAGTGGTCTAGGACTGTCCCACGATCGCCGACCGCATGGTCATTTGCGAGCTTCTTCTACGGGCGGGTCTCGTTTTTCGAGTTCACTAACGGCTTAGAGCTTTACGTTTTTGTAAATATTTTTTGTTTTGCACCCGACTAATGAATCAGGTTTATTTACAAGGAAGCGTGTGGCCCACGGCGTCGACTTGCCGGTTCGGCCTTAAAATGATTTTAGCGTCGTGGGTGTCGTATATAAACATTGTTTAACAATGTATAATGGTTTAAATTTAACGTCTTTCGAAATAACAAATTTATTTTTATAAGATATTTTCGATTTGCTTGATTTAACCTTGCACATAATTTTATGTAATTTAATAACTTCAAAATGAACACGTCGAAACTCGAAGCCTGCTTGTTATAAAGAATGGAATATTAGCGATTAAAATGAAATTGCTCAGAGCGATTCTGTAAAAAAATACTCTTGCTGTATAACATCGTTAAAATAAAATGTAAAAAAGTCGTCGATTAACTTATAATATTAATATTTTAAAACGTGTTGAAAATTTCGGGCTAAATCAAGCAAGTTCAGAAACACCATGAAAAATTGTAAATCAATAATTGGAAAATGTTACGCCACTTAGTATATAAGTGTATGTTTTTATTATGTTTATTTTTAGTTTTTTTTTTCTAAACTGGATTGTATATAAGGCACGGGAGTGGTGACGACGCGTGAATTTCGAATGAAAAGTTTCATAAAAATGTAGAGTATACATGTTTGCAAAAAATATCGGACTCCTTTGAAATTGAGGTTAAATATTGTTGAGTCACGATATTCTTCAAGCATGTACAGCCGCAAGAAAAAGTGAAATTCCACGCCAGTCGGTCTGGAGAGATGGATAGGGCACCGGGTGTTTACAGGGCGTGTTACAGCGGCCGCCCTGCCGCCGCGTCGCCTCCGTTCCGTCGGAACAGGCTAAAGTGACCAAAATGTTGTGGAAAATTTGGAAGTTTTTTCCTTTTGGAAAAATTTGTTGAGGTGAGGTGACGGAGGTAGGGCGGCCACACTCGAATCTTAGATAGGATAGCGCATTGCTGTGATATATATGTAGACGGAGATTATCCGAGGGATTTAAAAAATTATATGACAGGTGGACGGCGCGGTCGTTTTCTAAATTTTATAGCTTTATTTATATATTTATACAATTTTTAGGTATTCGGACGTGCGACGTCCAGGATTTGATCCGCGACGCTCGAAGCGTGTAAAATTTGTTTTTGGAAAATGTTGTGATATTCGGAAATTTCCACTAAAATATTGGCATTTCTACGATGAAATTGATAGTGTTGTGATATGTTTTGATATCGTTTTGTGTCCGCCTAGCGTTGCACTGGGCCGCGGCGTCCACACTGTTAGATTAAGTTTGGTTTGTAAGCACCCCGTGTAATTTGTTGCGACTTGTCGATGGACGTGCTGTTATTTTACTACATACCGGGAAGTTTATTGTAAAAATACTGTCATCCTATTGTTAAATTTGGTTTATTAATACGTCTCATACAAAAAGTTTCGATGAATACATTGGTCCGCCATTTTGTCTCCATCAACAAGTCGATACATCGTGTGCGTGTATATATTTGTGTGTGCGTGCGTGCGTGCGTGCGTGTGTGCGTGCGCGGAAGAGTAATTACAGCAGGCGATGGCGTGCCTTCTAACTTCTTTACTATTATATTTATGCATTTTTTGTTTTCTTTTTATAATATTGATACAATTCAAAATTTTCACTTTTTATTGTTGGCTTTTTGTGACGACGCGTCGAAGCGTGATGCGCTCTGACTTTTTAAATGTACATCAATTTAGGGACTAATGATTGACTATAGATTATCGTCGAAGCTCTTGAGTTAGCAGTTTTACGACTTATACTGAAAATATGTTGTCCCCTGCGCTGTTATAAACGCTAACTTCGGATCGGTGATATTTGACGTTGTTTGAAGTATTTCATTACTTGCATGTGAGTAGATGTTTACGCTAAGAATCTAAACAAGGAACAAAGCATGTTGAACAAAATGTATTTTATTATTTTAACTAAACATAGTTACATATTTTGCGCTTCGCTTTTTGCATAGTTTTACAATTGACTTTCGACCTCTTTGTGATTCAAACGGATCACACGATGTAAATACGTAATTTTTTATTCTCGCTGTTTTTTTTTACTTATAATGTTATCAATTGCAATGTCTGTATACGGCGGTCTATAGTTCGCAGCTATTTTGTTAACCTCATGCGTCATAGGGTCCTCTCGGAATGTGATATGGCGCGGAAAGGTCGTTACTTGTAAAATAAATTGTAAAATTTAGCAATAGTGACTATTGATAAGCATCGAAATACATAGATTCTGTGTTATTTACGGTGGGTCGGCGGCGAAAATTCCACGTGTCGTTACGTAGCGTTTTCGGTGCCGACCGTACCATTTTAAGGTTATTTAAGAATTGAATAGGTCATTGCAGCTATTTTGTGAATACCTGTGTTGCCTGAGATACGAGTGACGCTTTTTTCTTGAAAATTGTAATGACGAATATTTTCTCATAAGGACATTTGACAAATTTTAAGATTAGTGCGTGCGCAGGGGGCGTGGCCTCTGCGCGCGAGTAGGACATCTCCCTAACGGATAGTAATAGCGATAGATCAAAACGATTATTTACCCGATACAGTCTAATAGTCTTAGGTTTATTTTCTCAGCCCATGTAATAGCGGGGAACTTGGTAACGTCCGGTAAAGATAAATAGAAAAAAAATTAAATACATATATTAAAAATTCACTTCTCTATACGAATAAATAGAAATATATTAGGAGCGAGAGCGGCGTTTTTACTGTAAGTTAGGATAGTTTTCTCTTTATTTGGGACGCTGCGTCGGCTTCTTCTTGTTAGAATTGCTATTGGGATTTAAAATGAAAAGAATGTGGGAAATAGTAACTCAAAATTGATTTTACCTTCAAAGTTCAAATGAAGTTTTACGTAGAGGTATTAATCAATCAAATATACTTTATTGTGCACAAATAATTACAAAAAACAAACAGACAACAATTACATACAATCAGACAGGCACACAAAGGCGGCCTTATTACTTCAAAGCAATTTCTTCCAGGCAACCTCTTGGATTTTTTAGATATTGGGAAGCATGAAGCACAGAATAATAGGTGATGTGCTAAAGTATTAAGTTTTATTTACAAATTGTTTTATCTAGATTAATTTTAATTTACAGTTTATATTGAGCTAATAAGGCTACTATAACGTTTTTACGTTAACATGAAGTTGTTTAAGTTTGTATACAATAATATTCTAACTGCGGGGAGGTCGACCGCGGTGCCCTGTGTACGTGGTGTTTGTTCCTTTGTCGGTGTGTCTGTTACGCGTTCGCGGGCCGCAGCGCGATCTTAGTCCGTGTTCCGTATCGCTTGTCTGTTACTGTAATGTGGGCTCGCGGAGGGACGCATACCTATTTGAAACTTATACGTGCCTGGTACTTTTGATAGATATACAGGCCGGTAGGTGGCGCCTATAACATAAACTCATTAACACATTTTGTGGGCTTTCTAGTCTCTTCGTGTATCTGGAGTTAGAAGTCAAATATTTCTTTAGGCATTACTTTACTCTTTCGAGCAACACTTGAGATAAAAATGCTACCTACGAGCTCCTAGTATTTTGACAGAATTTAGGGAAAGGCGGAATAATGAACTTTGTGTCTCGTAAAGTGCGTCCCTCCGCGACTAGTGACTTAATTTTAACAACAATTTATGGTACAAAATGTAATTTTAGTTCCATAGACGATTAAGATTTACAGAGTTTATATTTAGAGGAGATAAATAAAAAGATATATTCATTCTTATCGGTCAATAAAGAGATATATGTACAAGATGTTTAACGTAACGTTAATATTAACATAGTGTCTATATGTTGTCGAAGCTAGTTAGGCGTGTGCACGACGTCGGCAATAGGCATTAGTTGTGATTGTGAAGCTATGGGATTATTTGATTTTAGGACTTCTCTGTTCCGTCGGACCGGCGGGTCTCTCTTACGCCCGTATAAACAAATCAATCTCAAACACAACCTCACTTGAGAACCTATTTTACAGATAAAAAAAGCGTATCACTTTTTAAAAAAAACTTTACTTTTCATAACGAAAAAATTAAGATTATAAAAAAATGTTTTACTTATTTTAATGTTTTTCTGTGCTCTATATTATGAATATTACGGTATAAAAAGAAAAGAAATTAAAGTACTGTGTAACATTCATAAAGTTGTTCACTTTCAAAAGGGAAATGAAACATTGTTTTATCTGTCAAATAGATTCTCGAGTGAGGTTGGGTTTGAGATTGTTTTATTTATATGGGCCTTAAAGTGGTACACTACTCGTTTCTATCTAATGAAAGAATTCTCAAAAGAATTACAATTTGTCAAAGTTGAAACATCTTTCATTTGGTGAATACTGTTTTCTTAAAGGCCTAATGTATTGGAAAAATATTTGAAGAGTAGTCTACTGCTTACACACAATCCATCTGCTCCGATCCATATATTTCCATCTATATGCCTATTCTCATGCCCGGATACTTCAAACCTTTCCTCATTGAAAGTCGTTTCTCTGACTATATGAATGGATTAACAATAAGTAACTTACCGATCATAGTGTGACCATTAAGATGAAAGTATGTTTATCACTGAAATTCATTATCTATGCTTAATATTTGTAATATCATCAAGAAAGCATTCAATAGTCAAAATAACGACATGTGTGGTATATGACTTGGTTGTCAAGTAAGCTATTTGGCACAGATTTATGATATCAATATGACGTTCTAATAATATGTTGACATTTTCATTTCAGTCTGTAATTCAACAATCTAAATGTAGACTTAAATATAATAATGATGCGTCATAATTAATTGTGTCGAAGTAGACTTGACATCCATCTTAGACCGCATCCCGTTCCGTGTCCGTGTGTCGGTCTGTCGGTCGGTCAGGGCCGAGTGCTCGAGAGCTGCCTCCTGTGATATCCCGCACTGCGGTCCGCGCGCGCCCGCCTCGCCTCGCTTCCAGCGTCGCGTCGCTGTCGCCTGTCTCGTCGTGACGTGCGTGCTACTCGCGTCTCGTACCCATTTTGCGTACTTATTTGTAACGTACTGTATGCCATTGCGATGCAAGCGCGTTCGTATAATGTGTCACGTACGCATTGTGCGTACACGTTTGCGTCGCGTACGCATTTGTATTTTGGCGTAGGCTCTTCGAATGTGTGACGTTAGTTCGTGTTAGTCGCACTTGTCGTGTACGCTGTAGCTTCGTCCGACTTGGCAGGTGTCGTGTGAGCTGAAGTGATAGTCAATTATTATAATATTCATTAATGTACGCCCCGCCGCCGTCACGCGCGCCGCAGCACCGCCTTCATCGCGTGGCCGTATTTACCAATACTCAATCGATTTCCTTGTAAGGTAGTGCGTAAATAAATGTTTGAACTTTAACAGTTGTACGTAACATGAGTGTTGTGTGTGCGGTCTTAGAATATATTCGACTCTAGCATATTTCTCTCGACTCAATAGATTTACGTTTGCGGTGTGACGGCGCCGGCCGCGCGCCGCTCTCGCTCCGTACGTTATACTTACATAGGCACCTAATAGATACGATAACTGGTAAAAGTAAAAATATTAAAAAATAATAAAAAAAAGATTCAGAGAGTTATAATAGTACGTTAGTTTTAATTATATTTCTGATATTGATTGATGTTTTGCTAAAAGATAATTTATCAATACGTTACGTTTGAGCCGTGCTCTGCCGTCGCAGCGTACGCCGCGCCGCGTGCTTCACTCGACACCGTTGTTTTACTGTTCCTAATGGCTTGTAAATAGAACTATTGGAAATGCTAGCCTATTGCGAATATTACATATTATGATTCGTTTCCTTAGCCTACTATGTCACAAAGCTGGCAAAGGCTCCGTGTTACAGATACTTATTATGCACATATTTGTTATACTCAGTGACCCTAAGAGTAGTAATTGATAAAATATGTCTGTCAAAAAAAATTAATTTTAAATGTATTCTGTTATATCTAATGCCATTTTTATGTCTGTGAAACGGGCAATAAACATAATATTTTATTTAAGAGAAATATCTGTCAAATAGGTTACTATTTCCAACAACGTGCAGCAACCGCCACTTTAAATGAAATCTAAGAAAAAATAATAATTACATTTAAGCAATACCAGTACCTGATTCGAGAGTTAAAATTGTAATAGTATGGTAATAGTGGTCGGACAACACTGGATAGAGCGGTGTGACGCAGGACGCAGGATGGACTTCGCAGCTGACATGGTTTACGTTCGGGTTTTGTGTTTGGCCAACCACGGGCTTTGGGTTTTTTCCGCCATACAATAGGGATGATACTTAGGATGTAAGGTTGAAGGGATCACACACGTGATAAGTTAGTCGTAGATGTTGCGCTGCGTCTGACATCTGACGCCGGATCCCGAGACGCCATCTACGCGGGCGACTATTGTTTAAACTCGTGAAACGTCCAGATTGTGGCAACGGTTAACATCAGTGTAAAATGTATATGATATGATAAGTAGGTGTAAGTTGGTCTGCTGTAGCTTACGACTAGACGACTGTTCTCTTATAGCCTCGGCTGCAAAAGGCTAAAATAGTAACAACACGAAATGACCGTCTAGAAATAAGTGGGGAGGTGATTATATCATAGAGCGGAGAAAAGCTGAACGAATACTGCCAATTGATTGTAGTTTGTAATGGATAATGATTTGTAGAGATAACAATTTTGAAATATTATGTCCTTAATATTTTATGTATAGAATGCGTATACGGTTCTTCGGTCGTGTCCAAACGGGCCTCGCTTACTCTGATACGGTTGACATCACATTTGTTCGCCCTTTCTTTGAACAAGACCGAATGCCATGTAAATGTTTCCCTTAGGAGGAGGAAGGTGGATACAAGCTGTGTTCTGTAGTGTACCGAGCGACAGGGGGTTGATAGATAGGTTTGCACTAAACGCGGCCGCCATCTTGCGCGCCGCGTGCGTCCGCTGCCGTCGCCATTTTGACGTACACGAGTGCGGCGCGCGAAATGGCTGCCGCTGGAATTTGCGAATTGTTCGCTAAGAGCTAAGTTGTAAAAATTAGATCGCAATATAATTTGTATGTAATTTGAAGGTTGACGGCATATTGGGTGTTGTGTATGGAGAGGGGGGAACTCTTAAATTAAATGGAATCGAGGGTCGGTGAATGGTGGGTAGGTAGGAAATTCGGGATTAGTTGGTAAGGAATGGGGTTTGCGGGTACGTTCGAATTAATTGGAATATGATGTCTAGGTAAAATACATTGGTCTGCAAAAGAATGAATTAAACAGTTAAAATTACGGAACAGTTATACATTTTGAACTATGTAATATGTTTTGTACAAAATTTTACCAGCTGTCTACTAGTATCAGAAACTCGATAAAACTTGTGTAATTACGTTTTTTTCAATCCGTGGCTTATGTAGTTTTGAAAATATAAGATTAGTGCAGTTCTTTCTTTGGCAGGCCAGTATACAATATTGGTAGTCGTCATATTGCACTATAAGAAGACGCTACCCGCTTGTGCGTTGGACTGAGCGGCTCATGTAATGAGTATAAACGTTTTTATCGTGTTTGACACGCTCAAGTAGAGACTGGTTTGGTTGGGACGGACGCGGCGTTTGGGGCCGGTCATATCGCTGGAACCGTCAAACGGTTGGGACTAATTTGGCCCCGAACGCGCGTTCCTGGGGTTCTAGTGGCATAAAGTACGACAATTGTCCCAAATTCCAAGAACAAAGACAATTTAGGACATTGCGCTGCACGAACCCGATTATTGTATCCAAAGATTGTAATGTGTGATGTTTACTTCCTATAGGTTTATTGTAATATATACACTATTGTTGTTTTCTTTTGTTTAAATTTATACAGATCTCCCAAACGAATTTTAAATTAGCAAAATAATGGCAAGTGTATTATGGCATTGATGTGTTAGCTCGGAACTGATTCTGTAAGAATTGTCATGTATTCGATACTTGTTTGTGATTATATATTTTTTGTATTCTAAAATGGAATGATGTGAACTCCACTTATGAACTTGGACAGTATTAACTGTGTCAACCTTTGAAATGTATCTGGAATTATGTTATTAGATACTTGCATTTAAGATCAGGAATAGCTCTTTGTGCTATAGACTATTGTCAAAAATAAGAGGTGGTTCATATGTGGAGAGTAATACCAAGGGGTAAGGCAGTTTGACTGCAGCTATGGTGCTTGTTTGTACTTACGATGGATTTTTTACTATTTGCTGTATCTAATACACGTTATGCTTATTTATTTTTGTAATTTGAAATTTCTAAATTTTACTCTCATTGTTTTCCTGAGATGGTTTTGTGTGCGGACAACCTACAATATTCTTAACTAATTGGAACCGTATTAACCTATCTATATTTTAACTCAGATAACATTTTAAGATTATAAACTGTCATATTTATGAATTATGACGGTCTTTGCAAAATAATTTTGACAGTCACAAATGTCACTGTCAAGATAAATCCGCCATCTTGTCTGTAATATTTTTTGGTAATGTGTGGCTATAGGTTTTTAGTTTCTGCTTAGTTAAGAGATATTGCAGGTGATAACGAGTGTTGGTTGTAACTCCACATACACAAGGCGTAATATTGGTGCGCGACTGCGACGCGCGGTGTTCCGTAGGAAAGTTTTACGATAAATGGTGAAATAATAAAGAAATTACAAAAAAATATTTAAAATTCTCAAGCGTTGTCATGTCTTATTTATTCCCAGAAATCTTTTATAAGTTTTACTCTCGCGTTCATTTGTAATACATAGTGAGTATTGGTACGCGGCAGTTGCCGCTAGAGGCGCTTTATAAAGCTTATAGATATGAAGTCAAATATAACGCGTTTGTTGCAGCATAAAGTAGATACTAAACAGAAAGGTTGCAGTAAAACTATAGTACAAAATCTAGATGTAGGACTGTAGAGATTAGAAAAAAATATGTGCCAATCGTTTTATCATTTGCAATTCTAGAAAAAAAGTCCTTACTGCATTAAAATCAATATTCCTAGTTGTGTCAACTCCCAGTTCCCACCAAAACCGAGGTTTGAGTAATGTGTTTCTTTGTGTATGAGTGTTGGTTCTGTTTCGTTGTCTGGCCGAAGGATGGCGCTATGCGTCACTGCAGCTGTACTAATATCGAATACATTGGGTAGGTATTGATAGTTACTGGAAACAAGAATAGCCCTATGATATAGAAAGCCCTTTCACAGACTAGGATTATAATTATCCAGAATGTTAGGCGGATAAAATTTGTTTGATTTTTTCTATTTATTATAGTAATCCAGATAATTATTTGCAGTGCTCTAAACTTTGTTCGTACTTCCATATTACGGATCATAATAATATCTAATATTAAATAATTAGTAGGTAAATATCTAAACTATCTCAATTGTTTTCATTGACTTACTTTTATACATGCGTAATTAAGTAGAAAAAAATTACTTAAAGTACCAACGTATATTTTCCGTCAAATTATCTGTACTCAGTAGTTAACATAGAGTGCGACGTAACAAGAGGCCGTAAGGAGACAAAAATAACCATGTTTTATTAATCAATAATCATTTGTTTTAACTTTCATAGAACCCAATATGTGTATCCGCCCCCATCCTTCACCAAGTGACTTCGAGTGCCAACAGAATGCAGATACTCACATTAATTGTACACTTCAACATCAAAGGATTATTGAATATTCATGCTTCAACTGCTAGAGTCAAATATTATGATGAAAAGAATAAACTTGTCTTCGTCTTTAGTCTTTCCTCTGGTTCTAGTGAAAAGTAGATCAAGATAGCAGGGGCTCGCTAAAGTATTAAGTATAAGTTACTACACTTAATAAGTTGTTAAGTATGCATAATTAAAAAATAACATTATACCTATAAATGACTTTAATATCTACATATGAAAATTAGATAGATACCAGTGTCCAGTGTTTTTTTTAAATGTTGGTAGCTATCTAATTTAGACAAATTATATCTACTTATTGTATATGGTTAAAGGTATCACAAAGTATAATAAAAGTTATATTCCGTTATCCTATCTATTAACGTAAACATAATATTATAACCTTATATTGGGTAAAACAATTAGTCCATTGAAATGTTACATTTTTTAGGCCTTACCTTGCGTTTTTTAGAGGACGCAATTTTATTTTTTTGATGTGTAGGGGGGGTCAGTGTAAAGCTAAAACCAAGTTTGTGGGGTCGCCACCCTTGTCCCACGGCCGCCATCTTGAAAATAGGGGTTGAAATGGTATTTACGATATATCTCTTAAACTATTTATTTTATAAAAAAAATTTGTTAACATTTTTTGTTGCAAATTAAATTCTCTACAACTTTGCTCCAGTAACTTTTTGTCGTAGAACTATAAATAAAAAAGTTATAAGCGAAAATCTTCGGAAATTTGAGAAAAAAATGTATATTTTTCGATGTAACTTTTTTTTTATCATTTTACGAAAAAATGATATCCGACCATTTTTGTACATCGTTTTTTTAAGAACAACTTTTATTTGCATCATTTTTTCATTAAGTCAATAGCTAAGGTTTTACAGCGCTCCGAAGTGAGTACTATTTTTCAGTACTCTTAACTATACCTATATTATACGTGTGTACCTATGATAAGTCATCAGTTATTGTTTGTTTTTTTTTTTCTTTTTTTTTACTTTATTATTATAACTTTTTAATTACAAATTTTGCAATATTATTAATAATTAATTATTGACTCTTTTCCCCACCACCCACGAGGTAGAGTCTAGAGGCGTTTTTTTACGTGGTATCCGCAATAGGCATAATCCACGGTGATTTTCTAAATTATAACTACTTCGTCCTCAGTCGTTTCGATGGACCAGGCTGGGGCTCAGCATCTGATCGGCTTTCTGAATTAAATACCAGTGGGAGAACTGGAGAAGGAAGGGGTATTAATGTTGGCAGTTCATCATCAAAGTCATCTTCATTTATTAATTCTGAGAGCATTCTGAGTTTCGGAGAATCCTAACGATGGAAGGACATCAACAAAAAAAAAAACGCGCCTCTAGACTCTACCTCGTGGGTGGTGGGGAAAAGAGTCAATAATTAATTATTAATAATATTGCAAAATTTGTAATTAAAAAAGTTATAATAATAAAGTAAAAAAAAAAAAAAAAACAAACAATAACTGATGACTTATCATAGGTACACACGTATAATATAGGTATAGTTAAGAGTACTGAAAAATAGTACTCACTTCGGAGCGCTGTAAAACCTTAGCTATTGACTTAATGAAAAAATGATGCAAATAAAAGTTGTTCTTAAAAAAACGATGTACAAAAATGGTCGGATATCATTTTTTCGTAAAATGATAAAAAAAAAGTTACATCGAAAAATATACATTTTTTTCTCAAATTTCCGAAGATTTTCGCTTATAACTTTTTTATTTATAGTTCTACGACAAAAAGTTACTGGAGCAAAGTTGTAGAGAATTTAATTTGCAACAAAAAATGTTAACAAATTTTTTTTTATAAAATAAATAGTTTAAGAGATATATCGTAAATACCATTTCAACCCCTATTTTCAAGATGGCGGCCGTGGGACAAGGGTGGCGACCCCACAAACTTGGTTTTAGCTTTACACTGACCCCCCCTACACATCAAAAAAATAAAATTGCGTCCTCTAAAAAACTCAACCCAAAATGTAACTTTTCAATGGACTAAATAGATTCTATAAATATTTAAAAAGTAAGTAAGTATTTGAATGTTTCATAGAGAATAGAACACATAATGTTGCGGGTTATCAATAATTATATAATTTAAAATTTAAAAATCATCTTTGTGTACTGAGTGTTTTTGTCACTACTCAGCTTGAAAAAGTGGAATCAGCAAGTAAAAACTAGCACTATTTTGTATGTAGGTACACAGTTACAAACAAGATACCAATTGAGGATAATTCATAACCAAAACAACTCCATAAAACACCTAAAACAACAGCAAGGCTCCCCCAACTTTTCCCCATACTCTCTAGAACACTCGAGAGCTGAACCCCAAGTTAATTCCTCTGTTTATTGTAAGTCTCGTTTATTATAATCAAAAGAATATTTAGTCGTGGTGCCGCCACTCGCATTTCCATGTCAAAGCAACAGTCTTGTGAATCACCAGTGACGCAGATGTGTTACGATGCTACATATCACACTATTTTAATGTCTTCTCATTAGAGTTCCTACTTATATTGTGTAGGTATCTATGTTTCAATGTAAGTAGGTAGGTAATCTAAATTAAAACAAGAAATGAATGAATTAAATTCGACCAAATCAATGTGTCATTGTTTTTCTTTATCTTCTTCTATCTTCTTCTCTTATCTGATCTTATATAATAATTATAAAAATGAATTTCTGTTCGTTAGTCTCGCTAAATTCGAGAGCGGTTGATTGGTTATTGAGTTGGATATTCGTGGAAGTCCCGGGAAGGTTAAAACGGTTTCTATGCTAACAAAGTGGGCACGGGACCAGCTAGTTATTAATATAAATAAAGTGACATCTAAATTGGATGTCTTGTAGCCGACTAAATATAGACCCAATTGAGCTGTTTACATTTAGTTCGCATTCAATAGGAACAGAGTATTTGCTGGGTGTGGTTGGTAAGGATGCCCGGAGGCTGAAGGCCATGAAGTATGTAAGTGAACGGAGCATATTTCATTATTATCCTATTATTAACTGCATTGTCTGTCTGAATTTATTAAGAGGAAACACCACGGTTGAGGGAAATACAAAATAGGTATTTATAATATAATCTATTGCTGTCCCGCAGTGCCTTAGCTAGCCAGCACTAGCGCGATAGAGACAACTGCAACTAGAACTAAAATTACTTATAAGTACCAGAAATCGACGTTTAGGGGATTCCTGTTTCCTCCTCCAAAACTTAACCGATTTAGATAAATTCTTCTAAAAAAAGAATTTAACTACTTAGGTTCCTATTTTTTGTATTTTTTTTTTGTATAATATAGTCAAATGTGTTTCCTGGATGTTTAAACATAGCGGAGAGACTGCCCATTTTTTTTTAGGTTTTTGAACGTCCGTAATATCTCTTTAGGTATATAATTAATTTATAAAAAAAAAAAATAGGGACGTACAAATAATATACACAGATATTCATAAAAAAAATTGTTACTTTAGGGGTATATTATCCAGGAACGAAACAGGAATCCCATAGACGGTAGACCCCTATTTTTGTATGGAAAAAAATCGTAGTGTTTCCTCTTAAGGCTTTGTATAACGCCAATGACCTTGAACTATTTGTATGGTAAGAATGGGGTTTCGCGGCGCATGAGCCTGTCGAAATCGTAGATATAATATAAACTCGTTTTAAATTTTTTGAGACAAAATTTGCATAAACTGAAACATTAGTCCTCTGAGTCTCGCCTCACTTACAATACCGAAGTAATTGGGGCACGACGGATGCAAGGTCCTAAGACAAGAAATCGCTCGTTAGTATTTCTATAATTATAAATCTCGAGTGTCAAGTATAAAAGCAAGCGGCACTCGTGACGTCACAGAGAAGTCGATTCAATTAAATAAATCCTTTAACGAGCAAATAAGCAGAAGTGAGAGTCGCCGTCAAAGCCGCTGTCACTCCGGTGTAGAGCGGTGGGACCTTTAGCTGATCTTGATATTTGGAGATTCTATTATAAGTGTAGCGATATTTGTTATTAGAACGACAAAATCGCTACGCTTATCGCTCCGCGCGCCGTGTGTCCGTCTCCTTTACAGAACCGGTCGTGTCGCCGCGCGCCGAGCTACGCATCGACGACCAGCGCGCGCGCACTCCGCTTTTGACTTTCATTAACATAGCTTGTGTCCCTTCTTCCCGATCTGTGCCTACGTCATATCTATTCGCTATTCATCTAATTTCTTTTCATTGTGTTTTTCTATTCTATTTTCTATACTATTTCATGTTTCTATCGATCATTTCATTGTGCTTTGTTTTCTTGTGTATTTAATCATCTCAAATAAATCTCATTCAGTAAGTATCTCATATTGTTTTCTTTATAATCATATATATAATCTTTATTCAGTGTTAAGCGCTTCACGCATTATATACCTATCCTTTTACTATTGCTTACTCAACGGGTTCGATCCCTGTTTGCGGAGTATTTGTTGGTTTAGTAAGCCGTAGGAAACAAATATAACAGACGTACGCACTGACTAATTTTATTCCGAACATAAGAACAGACGGACAGATCGACATATAGGTAGAATAAATATCCTAAGGGATATTCTGCAACAATACTTCTACAGTGGTGACCTTCCGACAACGCTCAAAGTCATGCAAGACGAAGCGGGCGCAAGCGACAAGATGGCGGGCGGACGCGCCGCTGCAAGCGATCGGATGGCCGGTGGACACATTAACGCAAGCGAATTATGCCGCGTGGGCGTACGTATTCCTCCTTTTTGGCCTGAAGAACCTGAAGTGTGGTTTGCGCAACTAGAATCCCAGTTTACAATTTCTGGTATTAGTAACGATGCTACCAAATTTAATTTTATTACTAGCCAGTTAGACCAGGAACATGCTAGGATTGTGAAAGACATCATTATAGATCCACCGTCGAGTAACAAGTACGACAAATTAAAAGAAGAATTAATAAAACGCATTTCACAATCACGAGAGAAGAAGATTATGCGTCTACTGCAGCACGAAGAGTTAGGCGATAGGAAGCCCAGTCAATTTCTTCGTCATTTAAGAAGTCTGGCAGGATCCGACATACCTAATCATGTACTTCTTACGATTTGGTCTAGCAGGCTGCCACCACACGTTCAGACTATTGTAGCGTCGCAGCGGAAAGCGGATTTAGAGGAGGTAGCGGATTTAGCAGACCGTGTCAACGACATCGTACAACCGCAAGTCGCTAGTACTTCTGCCGTTTCACAAAGCTCTCTCGAGTTAAAGGTTGAGGAGCTCACAAAACGCTTAGAAACGTTAACGCGCGGTAACAGATTCTCGCCACGTTCCCGTTCACAGTACCGCCAGCGCAGCCACTCACGCCACCGCTCACATTCTCGCGAACGCCCCGACGGACATCCTCATTGCTGGTACCATTTTTCTTTTGGCACTAAGGCTAAGAAGTGTAAAGCCCCGTGCACCTTCCATTCGGGAAACGCCAAAAGCAGTCACTAGAGGCCGTCAGCGGCTGCTACCAACAACAAGGCCGACTCTTCATTACTGATCGGAAGTCGAAGGTACAGTACCTCATAGATACCGGGTCTGACTTGTGTGTCTTCCCAAGATCAGCTGTTCGAGCGCCTGCGAGTACCAAGTCAACCTACGAGCTGTTTGCTGCCAATGGTACGGTTATTTCTACCTTCGGGTTTATTAACATCAAGCTAGATCTCGGACTTCGACGTGCATTTGAGTGGCGGTTTACTATTGCTGACGTCACAAAAGCAATCATCGGAGTCGACTTTTTGAGTTTTTACAACTTGCTTGTCGACTGCCGCAACCAGAGATTGGTCGATGGACTAACGTCACTTTCTGTGTCTACTCCTCATCAACGTGGTAACGACAACATAGCATCGGTACGTACCATTTACGATGACTCTGTATACCACCAGTTGCTTCGTGAGTTTCCTAATATAACTCGCCCAGCTGGTAAAGACAGAGTTATCAAGCACAATACCGTCCATCATATCAGGACTACTCCGGGACCACCTGTATCAAGCCACCCTCGCCGTTTGGATCCTGAACGCCTTGCTATCGCCAAGAAGCAGTTTGAAGAGATGGTACAGAACGGTACAGCACGACCGTCTCAGAGCTCTTGGTCTTCACCATTACATTTGGCTAAAAAGAAGGATGACGGTTGGAGGCCTTGTGGAGACTACCGTGGCCTGAACGCGCGCACCATTCCAGATTGCTACCCAGTTAGGCACATTCAAGACTTTGCCTACCACCTAGCTGGTAAGCGCATCTTCAGCACTATCGATCTGGTCAAAGCGTTCAACCAACTACCGGTCTGTGAAGAGGATATCCCGAAGACAGCCATCACAACGCCGTTCGGAATGTTTGAGTTCCCGTATATGACTTTCGGTCTCCGAAATGCGGCTCAAACTTTCCAACGTTTCATCGATGAAGTTCTGCAGAATCTCGACTTTACATATGGTTTCATCGATGACATTTTGGTGTTCTCCGAGACTGAGGAACAGCACAAACAGCACCTTAGACAGCTATTTCAGAGGCTCGAGGACTACGCTGTCCTTATTAACACATCGAAATGTGTGTTTGGACAGTCCCAAGTTACCTTTCTGGGTTACACTGTCTCCGCCGAAGGTATTAGCCCACATGCAACCAAGGTACAGGCTATTCAAAACTTTCCTCAGCCTAAAACCGTGAAGGAGCTTCGTCGATTTCTGGGGATGGTGAATTTTTACCGTCGCTTCATTCCCAGTGCAGGAGCTTTTCAAGCACCACTTAATGCTCTTCTAGCAGGACCCAAGGTCAAAGGTTCGCAGCCCGTCAATTTCACAGCCGATCAACTACATGCTTTCGAACTCTGCAAGAAGAGTCTATCGGAGGCTGCCATCTTATCATACCCAGACCCGAAGCTAGAGCTGGCTATTCAAACCGACGCATCAGACAAAGCCATAGGTGCTGTACTGCAGCAGATGTCGGAAAATGGCTGGCAACCCATCGCTTTCTTTTCCAAGAAGTTGAGCCCAGCACAGACCAAATATAGCCCGTATGACCGTGAGCTGTTGGCTATATACCAAGCTATACGGCATTTTAGGCACATGGTGGAAGCCAGGACTTTTACCATCTATACGGACCATAAGCCGCTAACCTTCGCCTTCACAACGCGCCGTGACAACTGTTCTCCTCGTCAGTTCCGATACCTGGACTATATCAGTCAGTTTTCTACTGATATTCGATTCATCGGTGGAACAGAGAACTGCGTGGCTGACACTCTTTCTCGAATAGAAGAGGTTGCACTGACTCCTGTTGAATACAAGTCCTTAGCAGGATTTCAACAGAGTGACCCAGAACTACAAACCTTGCTACAGTCTGGATCATCACTTCGGCTGGAGAAGATGAATATGCCTGGTTCTGAAGTCACTATCTACTGTGACACGTCCACTCCACAGCCTCGGCCGTATATCACACCGACACTGAGACGTCACGTGTTTAAAGCTTTGCACAGCTTGAGCCACCCAGGAAGTAAGGCGAGCGTTCGCCTTGTCACAGAGAGGTTCGTTTGGCCTGGGATCAAGAAGGACTGTCGGCAGTGGTGTCAAGAATGCCATGAATGCCAATCCAACAAAATTGGACGGCACACCGCTGCACCTCTCAAGCAATTTCGGCTACCGACAGCACGCTTTCGCCATATTCACATGGACATCATATCGATGCCACAGAAGAGTGACTTCAAGTACTGTCTCACGATTGTTGACAGGTTCACACGCTGGCCGGAGGCTTACCCACTACGTGACATCACCGCGGAATCCTGCGCAGCTGCTTTTATAGCTGGCTGGGTTTCCCGTTTTGGCTGTCCCGAACACATTACGACCGACAGGGGACGACAGTTCGAGAGTAGCCTATTCAAGAATTTAGCAAATCTTCTAGGCGCTACTCATCACACTACAACGGCTTACCATCCGGCTGCCAATGGACTCGTCGAGCGACTACACCGGCAACTGAAGGCTGCCATTTCTTGCCACTCCACGACTAACTGGGTCGAAACTTTGCCGATAGTACTTCTGGGCATTCGGACAGCCTGGAAGGAAGACCTGCGTACATCGTGTGCAGAACTCGTTTACGGTGAGCCACTTCGTCTGCCGGGAGAATTTTTCACATCGACCAACGGTGGTACAGTCGAAGACCTATCGGAATTCGGAAACCGGTTACGTAACCATCTCAGCCGACTGAGCCCTCAAGCTACGTCGTGGCACGGAAACCGTACATTTTATGTACCGAAAGACCTGAAGGATGCCACTCACGTATATCTTCGCCAAGGTCCAGAACGCAAACCTCTGCAACCAGCTTACCTTGGTCCCTACAAGGTCCTAAGAAGAGGTAGTAAGGCATACGTCATCGATGTCAGGGGACAGGAGCAGACAGTGACCATCGATCGTCTCAAACCAGCCTACATGACAAGAGAATGGCCAACACCCTCTACGGATCCATCATCTTCGCTGGAGGATAGTCCATCAACAACTTCGGTGACTCCAGAGCCGAAACGTACCAGAAGTGGTCGAACAGTGAGGTTCCCAGACTACTATCGTCCGTAGTCAACGGACTCAGCCGGGGAGTACTGTAGCGATATTTGTTATTAGAACGACAAAATCGCTACGCTTATCGCTCCGCGCGCCGTGTGTCCGTCTCCTTTACAGAACCGGTCGTGTCGCCGCGCGCCGAGCTACGCATCGACGACCAGCGCGCGCGCACTCCGCTTTTGACTTTCATTAACATAGCTTGTGTCCCTTCTTCCCGATCTGTGCCTACGTCATATCTATTCGCTATTCATCTAATTTCTTTTCATTGTGTTTTTCTATTCTATTTTCTATACTATTTCATGTTTCTATCGATCATTTCATTGTGCTTTGTTTTCTTGTGTATTTAATCATCTCAAATAAATCTCATTCAGTAAGTATCTCATATTGTTTTCTTTATAATCATATATATAATCTTTATTCAGTGTTAAGCGCTTCACGCATTATATACCTATCCTTTTACTATTGCTTACTCAACGGGTTCGATCCCTGTTTGCGGAGTATTTGTTGGTTTAGTAAGCCGTAGGAAACAAATATAACAGACGTACGCACTAGGGTATCGAGAACCGGTATATTTTTAGGAACCGGGATTTTCGGTACCGGCACTAGTCAGAACCGGGAATTCCCGGGATTTCCCGGGATTTTCGGTATTTTCGTGATTTTTTTCTTACTTGACTAAAAACAAATACAATGGCTTCGAAAACTACTTTTTATAAATAAATCACACATTTTGGAATGTCAAGTTAAAGTATGATACATTAATTTGCTATACAATGATTAAAATATCGTTATAAATTAACTTTTGATAAAGTTTTATTTGATTTAACGTCTCTAATATTAGGGCTTTTTCCGCGGCTTCGGGCGAGTAGAATAGTATTCGTAACAAAAAGTTCTTTATCAAATAACTCTATGGCTGCAGTATGATTAAGATATTGTTATACCAATAATCTTATGACTATCTACTATCCAGTTTCTGGCCAGATCATACGCACTACAATATTTTTTTCCGAGGCGTATATAATGTATAACGATTTGCCAGCCTATAAGGCACACTTAGCAGATTCCCTCCCGCTCTTGCAAAGTTATTACTTTTGAATAGGTAAATAAAACATTGCATATTATATCTACGATCTATCATGAGCCAAAAAACTATTTTACCGGTGTAATTCTACTAAAACTTATAATATTGTAAAATACTGTGTAGTACAAAAAACCCAACCAAAACTGAGGAGTTTTATAAGTTGATTCCTACTTTGCTCGGTAGTTTTGCCTCGGCGTTGATAATTCCTATTTATTATAAACTTATCGCCGTACCAAAATTAAACCAAATCGGTAAAACGGTTCATGAGTCTTAAAGTAACAGACATAGTTAGTTTCACGTTTGAAATAATATTAAGCATGGATAAAACATTTTAAAATTATTTTTCTGCTCAGCCAATCGCACGAAATGCGGTATAATGTTTAGACAGAAATTAAAATTTTAAACGCAGATATTCTGAAAGTAAGTTTTTACCCTTTGAATGTAATATCGAAGTGAGTTTTACTGGCTAAAAAGATGGATCTTCCAAAAATGGTAACAACTTTATCCAACAGATAAATTGATTCAACAAAAATTCATAGTTTAAAGATATCTTATAAAATTGGTTTTTGCGATTTTTATTTATAAGTAGTAGCAAAAAGATTATATTATTTATTTTAATTGTTATATTTTAAAAGCAATCAGAATACAGATAACTACGATGATACAAAAAATCCTAATTTATTTTTGTTTTATAAGCAAGTTCAAAACTACAGCTTTTATAATTATTATGATCCCTTGGGATCCTTTTGTTTCCCAACAAAAAAATCCTGTTATTAATTTCATGGTCCAATCTACCTTTGTGCCGAGTTTCATTTAAATACGTCGAGTATTTTCAGCGAAATACCATCAAATAAGTAGCTACTGTTTTTTGAAAATCCAACGGGTGCCCTTTCGTTTTTGGGATAATAATATCCTACATTACCTTTTAGGTTCGAAGCTATCGGCCTGCTAAATTTAATTTTTTTCCATTCAGTACGGACTCACATACGGACTGACAGACAGACAGTACTTTTTTTTCATAATTATTATTTTTAGGTTCTATGGCCTTTATAGACCCCAAATCTTGATTTTGACTTAAATATATATTTAATGAGCAGACATTTCCCCTAGATTTATTTTAATATGTTGAGAAGAATATTTTGAATAACATCGTAACTGAAGTTAAAATTTGAATGCGTTTTTCGCCGTCGGAAATTTACACATCAACGGTGAACACAGGTTTTATTATATTAAAAAAAAGAGAACCTTACTAAAACTCCAATAATGTAACCCAAGGTGTAAAAAGTATACAATTTATTAAGTTTTTATATGCATTGGCTAAATTATAATGATACTCATAATATGTTTATTGCTATAACATTATCTAAACCACATTGCAGCTGTAGTGTTATTTGGAAAAACTTTTTGCTACGAATACAATAATTCCACACGCCCGAAGCCGCGGCCAAAGCTAGTAATATAATATTACTCATGTTTATAAAAATTGTTTATATCTATGTAAAACTTTAATGGAAGTGAATGTATAACGATATTTTAATCATTGTATAACAATAAATATATTATCCTTTAACTTGACATGCCACAATGTGTAATTTAAATACAAAAGTACTTTTCTAAGCACGTTGCGTTTATTTTTTGTTAAGGTAAAAAAAATCCCGAAAATCCCGAAAATCCCGGTTCTTTTGAGTTGAGAACCGGTTCTATAACAGTAGTCAAAGAACCGGGAAATCCCGGGATTTTCGGTACCGGGATTTCCCGGTTCTGAACCCTAGTACGCACTGACTAATTTTATTCCGAACATAAGAACAGACGGACAGATCGACATATAGGTAGAATAAATATCCTAAGGGATATTCTGCAACAATACTTCTACATAAGTAAGTATATACTATATCAGACTACCCTTTTTCAACCCCCGTGAGGCGATTTAGGGGTGTTATAAGAATTACTAGTCCATCTATGTGTATGTCTGTCTATGTCATCGAATCCTAAAACGTTTTAAACTGGTATTGATATTTTTCTCGTCTCGATGTAAATATAAGCGTAAGATATTCAGTTTATTGAAGTTAAAACTGATGTTTAATAATGCAATAAAATAAAATACAATTAAATAATAGTTGTTATTATTTATATTTTCATATATTTTTTTAACTATCTACAGGTATCCAGATAGTTCCTGGATGTACAGTTTGTACAGCTATCTATTAAACATAGCTAGTAAATACTCAATAGACACTTCTACATAGGAACATTGTAACATTAACTTAGTATATTCATTTAAAACAAGCAGTTATCGTAATTACAACAAAGTATTTAAGGAACACATCGTAACTTTTTTCGCGGATATTATTCGCAAGTACCTCGTGTCGTCGGCCGCGCTACACGCCCCCCGCCGCTTGTCTTTGATCGTTGATCGCGCCAAGATCCTCCGGGCTCCCTCACCTCCTCACAGACATACCGAGTACCACACTATACGTGTCATGTAGAATGCAATACCTTTCCAATACTATATATGAGAGTTTAGGTACGTATGTTTATTTTAGTAAAAAATCTGATCTATTTATTTAAAACGTGAAAGATTTTTTAAATATTGCTAGACCACCGACTAACTCCCACTTAGAGTTTGGATGGACACATTGATATCACAACTTTTTACGGTAGAAGAACTAAGTAGCGAGACTTGGCATATTTTACAAGGTATGTTTTGATAGGATAAAATTTATTCTAGGTATCCTGGTGTGATTCAGTTGCAAAAAAACTGCTGTTACGATAGTTTACACATGCTGGCCTTGTCATTTCGCTAAGAAGCGAAAGTGACAGCCTGTAAAGATGAGGGCTCCAACTTAAATTAGTGTTTCAAAGTCCCACAGGAACAAAATTATAAATCTCTATGCGGTCATTGCTCTGTGCTCTACACGGCAAAATGCGACTGCCAAGCGTCGAGCAAACACGTCGACTAACCTAATGAGAGCGAAGGAGACGGCACTATACGCGACATCCACGTCAGACGGAGACGACAAATGAGCGGGCGAAAGCGCAATACCTACTATACAATGTGCGAGCGGGATGGGCTTATGCGAAAGCTGTAGGAGCAAGCAAGAAATGTATAAATGCTCAGTTTTGCTTGGTTCGTGAATAATTTAGGTGCGACCGCCCTTTTGCTAGCTCTCAGCACACAGCATTTGGGACCTAGGTGCGTGTGTTGTACGGTCGCCGACGATCCTAGTTCACCATTTTTGGTCCTTATTGCCACAGGAATAAGAACGAAACGAGGTTCGTCGTGTCTGTTGGCGCCCGGACATGTGCTATAAGTTGTAACCCGTATTTTCATGTATTATTGATCAAACGTCAAGCGGTGGGGAGGAAGGGGGGTGCGCGAATTTCAGTTAAGTGCTGACCTACTATAGGCATCGTTGAACCTCTGGGTAAACCGTAAACTCATGAAAATTGCTTACCTACCTCTCGCGATGCTGTTTACTTATCGTAGCCTAGCTCTTGCCCGCGGCTTCTCACGAAATATATTTCACCCCTTAGGGGGTTAAATTTTGAGAAAACTTTCCTTAGTAAGTATAACATAACAGGAAAACGTGTGCGTAATTTCAAACTATTATAAAACATGAAAGATTTTTAATAATATTGAAAAAAAATAGCTTCCCTCACCGATTTCTGTGTCGGTAGCCGATTTCATTGAAACCAGGCCAGCTACGCAGGAGTTATTTTATAGTGCCCAAGTATGTGCACTCTCTCTTTTACTCGCATAACCGGGTGGGACGGTAAACCGACACGACTGGCGATAGAACAGGCGCAGGACCGAATTTTTACATGCCCATCCGACGCGGCGACGCATGGATCATCTTTCTTGTCAGACAATCAGGTAATCAGCATGCATTGAACCCACGACCTCCGGGTTGAGAGCGAAGCTCAGAACCACTAGACCACGGAGGCGCTTTTGATATGATCACTATAAGATGTTGTTAGACCGACCGACCTACCCCAGCTTGGCATCACATAGATCTCACAACTTTTTACGGCAAAAGAACTAAGTAGCGAGACTTGGCACTTTTTACAAGTTCGGTTTTTGATGGGATCGATTATATTAGATATAATATTATATCTTTTATTACCGATGGAGTTCCGATCCGCCGGAATATAGAGTTTGTTACTTTTAACGTAAATTTCGCAAAACTTGATGTGTTGGCTTTTAAAACCTCGAAGGTAAATAAAACCTGTCACATCAACCTGTGTAAAACGTGTATATAATTTTTTGTGTTATATTGGTATGTTCCATTATCTAGTAGGTCCTTATCCTCATGTCTGAGGGTCCATCCTATACTTTTGAATTTTTCATGTCATCAGCAATTTTGAGGGCCGATGCCCTGACGGGAAGTTTGTGTTGCAGATTTGGTCAGACTTCCTTCAGACCCATCGGGCTGCGGACCCACGGTCGTTTTTGCTCTATTTAGCTCTAAGTATGATAGCACTGTTAGATTATCAAGATTAATTTACCCGACTGCTCTGGAAGAAGGATTATGTTTTTCCAGAGTATGTAGGTATGTATGTTTGTATGCAAATATGTAAATTATTTAGATATAAGTATAACTGTTTCGCAAGGTCTGCAGTCTCAATGTTATTTTAGCTTGAAGGGTGTTGCTAGATTCATAATATTTACTGCAAGAGTGACACTGGGTATATCAAATAAAAAAATATGTCGGATTTTTTAGTTTTTTAAATAACCGTTTTTGTTAAGAGTTAAGACGTCTTATGAATTATTGACAGATATAGCAATGCAACTTGTAATTATTAATCAATGATGAATAGCTATATCATATTAGACACTCCACGGCAATGCGAAAACTTTCGTTTCACGTGAACTTATTTGATTAATATACTCGTCATAATTGACTTTCCAATGCGGGCATAAACAGGGGTTGTAGCTAGTGAAGTGTGAAATCGTTACTCGTTATATAAAACACTAGCAGCTAGCAAGTAGCGGCTACATCCGCGAGCGTGGCCGGCACGCGCCACTAAACTTGTTACCTCTCATCACTATACTGCCTGTTTCCACTGTCGCCCCGGCGGCGGCACCGGCAGAACCGCAAAAATATGGGTTTGTTACGATCAATTACAGTCTGAGCTGGTTGTATTTATAAATCATGTGTTTTACTGCTTATGTAAAGATGATAAAGCACAAAAAACGTCAGCAATGACAATTAGACAAATAACTTGTACCTAGTAGTGTAATAAAATATTATACCTACATACCTAACTAGAATAAAATAATCATGGTTGGTGAGGTCATTGAGTTGAAGTTAAGCTTTTTCAACTCTCGCCTGATTTAAAAACAGCTGGTTTTGAGCTGAAAATTAAATATGTAGCTAAGTGTGTCAATGGCAAGTGGCGACGATTAGTTCTATTTCTAGTTATTTGCTAATTGTTTCTACATAATTAAGCAGTCAGATGATGTCAAATCATGTCAAATCATCCAAGTTTTTCGTAGTTGACTTTACCAATCCTTATAATTATGTACATAATATATTTTTGTTATGCATTTTTAAGTAGCAGCCAAAATTAAGGTTAACGAGGACTGTCTATAATAATTGTAATAAAATGTAGATATAATATAGACCGCGCCGGACCGGTGGACTGTGGACAAACACAAATTGGTTGCTTGGTAGCAGACTATCAAATTATTGAACATTGTAATTAACTGATGATAGAGAGTTTAGATTGATCAGTGATTTTAGTCGGAATGAAAATATGTATCTGTATTATGTAGAGTATTTATTTTTGTATTTGAATGTACACACGCGTAAGAGCGCATTAAATATAATTGAAAACATAAAAGCACTTTCGAACAAATGTTCTGCATTTTGTTTACAATAATGTTCAACATATTTACATATAATTGCATCTGCTAAATTCTTCACAATATAAATTCGACAAATTTACAATCACAAATATCTCACAATCCAAATCTATGACACACAGAACTTTAATCATAATATCCGCATATACATAGACAATAAATTTATTTATTGACTTGATATTCTAATTTCATACTCCTTGTGTCCCCGCGGCCGGGTGTGCCGCAGGGGCGCGGGTCCGCAAATATTTGAGCGCTGTAATAGGTCTGGGATCGAACCCCGGTCTCAGAGCCGGTGGCTTAATTGATATTGTCTGTTTGCCTCTGATCTGGTTGAGTGTCTTATTGGTGAGTTTTATGTTAAATATTTCCGTAATGTTTATATTTTTTTGATAATTTTTAGTAGGTACTTGCGGCTGAAAGAGGAACGGTCATTAAATTAATTGTCGCGTCACATGCGGTCTTTGTCGTTCCGCTAAGCAGTGACAGTGACCATACGTGAATAGGGCCATTAACTTATTAAAATTAGGGCCCTACTCAATATAGAGTTTCAGTATTCGTCTACAGTGTATTTATAAATAATATTGTGAAAGTGAAAGTGAAGTGAAAAAGTATTTTATTCAGAAACAAAAACAATTATTACATATAACTAATGTCTGCCAAACTGTAGGTATTGCAGTATGTTTGGCAGATAAAATATCACTTTTGCCAAAAAACACTTGTCAAGCACAACCAATAAACAAAACCTTAAACTCGCAACCTTCATAATTACAGAATTCCAATGAAAACACTTTGAAGTGTACTCGCGAAAATTATTCAGCAGATATACCAGTTACTCGACGAGTAACCCTTTTGATGAAACTTTTTCAGATCAATATTTGCACTTCAATAATTTTAACTCGCTTCAAAATTTCGATATAACCGTGCTGTAACCGTGTTTTAATGGCTTTGGGGAATTGTCGTTATAGTTTGCGTCATAGAAAAACTAAAATTTTGAGCATCATTTTCACCAATATCCAGAAGAAGACTTCTAATAAGTATAATTATAAAATATAAAATCGCATGACATATCAAGGACCTATGACAAAGCACTAATTTGATAACATTTTCCAAGTATCCTAAAAAGCGCGTTTTTTAGTTTTTTAACTATTACTTATCACAATTGAAGACATGAATAGATGAAGATGCTATGTCGCAAAAAAAAAAAATACCCAGAAAATTGAGTTTAAACTGTCACTTAAACATTTTAGGATATGTAGTAATGTATTAAGTAGGTACATTGATTCCAGAGACGGATCTTTAGATTAAAGAACTTAATTCTTTACGACGTATTCTAAAATGTTTAAGTGACCGTTTGAACTTAATTTTCTCAAAATCATAATATTTTGCATATCTCCTTAGATAGGTATGTAGCAAAATATTATGATATAAAATTGAGTTCAAACGCTGTCATGAAGGCATGCATTTATGTCTTCAATTACCTAACCAGTTAATGAAAAAAAAAAAGAAAAAAGCCAAGCACGGTGGGTTGCCAATTAAGTAATTGCCATTGTGTTGTAAAGCTCATTTTGCAATGAATAAAAACAGGTGATCGGCCTTCGCGCGCCTCGTCTGGACCATTCAAGTAGCCCGCATATAAACAATTGAATCCTGATTGATTAAGAGGTAACTTATTTAATGTAGGTTATTCGATTTACAGCAATTGTTTAGTTGATGGAGTAACAAAACATTGAAAGGTCAATTCTCCCGTCCTTATCATAAATAAATAAATAAATAAATCTCTTTATTTCGGACAACAACAATCCATACTAAACTTAATAATATCTAATCTAATCTAATCTAATCTGTTGGTTAGTAAAAATCTTATCCTATATTAGTATTCTATTTTATATAACGATTTCGATTCTAAACAACGTACTTGTTTGGATCTTACTTTCGAGTAAATCGCGTTCAAAGTTTTTTCTATATTTTATTGTCTCTATGAAACTAATAGGAATATTCCAAATATTTTTGTTTTGTTTAGTGCCTTTCAATGTGGGCATTGTATCTACGATATTATATTTACATATTTAGTTAATTTATTATATTTTTATGATGATTATGACTAGTTTGGAATGGATCCACATATTTAAGAAAATAATGAAAAGTATAACAGGCTCTATTAAAAATTGAGTGATTAATCCTGGTAGATCTCGTTGCGGTGATTCCGAATATACTATTGACTCATTTTCGCCAAAAATGCAACGATTGCGTTGTTTATGATAAGGGCGGCAGAATTATACTTTAACTATACCTACACCAAGTCCTTGTAGTGCCGGAGTATAAATCCCATCAACCGGATCAATCCCGTGGTGTCGTAGAAGGCGACAGCGGAAATCTATCTATACTAATATTATAAAGCAGAAGAGTTTGTTTGTTTGTTTAAACGCCCTAATCTCTGGAACTACTGGTCCGATTTGAAAAAATATTTTTTGTTGGATAGTCCATTTATAGATGAAGGCTTTAGGCTATATAACATTACGCTGCGACCAATAGGAGCGAAGCGTCAGTGAGAAATGTTGCAAAAACGGGGAAAATTATTCACGTTTGGGAACTTTCGTTGTGTGTGATCTGAAATGACTGAAACCATTTATGCAGCATAAATGGTTTCAGTCATTCAAAAACCCCGCGAACGAAGTCGCAGGCCACAGCAAGTATATTATTATATTCGGAAACAGGCAGGAGCGTTTCCGCGGAGGTTATTATCTGAAAACTGCCTTCGCCAACTCCCCTGCCAAGCGGGGCGAGTATAGGCAACTATTCCAAATAAATATTATGGGGGAGGCTTATGCCCTCTGGGGGAGCTGTTGACGCCATAGCTGGAAGGACGACTAAAGATCAAGTACAGATTTTAGCCGATGATAAGCTAAGTTACTTTATAAAATCCCACCAAAAACATTTTCTTATATAAAAAAATGAATCACTTTAGTCAAGTAAAACTAGAGAACGGCTGAACCGATTCGGCTATTTTTAGTTTTGAAATATTTGTGTATGTGTGTGAATAGTCCAGGGAATGTTTAAACGGTATGTATGCTCAACGAAGTGGGCACGGGTCAGCTAGTTTTCTTATACAAATGTTGGCAAGACGACTCTACAAAGCATAATCAAAATCTTTGAAAAAGTGGTCAGATCTCATGTAGAGCCAATATTCTTGATTTACTTCATCAGGCCTAACTTCACATACTCTACATTTTAGTCAAAACGTGATACTTGGCCGTTTTCTACCGTTACGAAGATTTCATTGGCATTCATTTGTTTTGTGTGAAATAAAACGGCCAAGCATCACGTTTTGACTGAATCACGTTAGGCCTGGTAAAGTAAGGGAGATTGGATTCTACATGAGAAGAAGTGCCCTGGCGCTCCGCTTGGCAAGTCTTGGCGGAGCCCAGCCGTGCCCCCAGACTAGCTTTTAAGAAATAAGATTTTTTGACCACCGCACGTTATCAGAATTAATATGTACCTAATTTTACACGAAAAATATCTAGGAACACTCCGATCACATCAGCTTTCAACCAAAAAAAACTTTGGGAGTTACGGCCTACGATGCTACAGTTACACAATCCTCAAACTTATACCACCATCTTTTTTCGCCAGAGGTTAATAAGAGACTCGCACATAAAACGCGCAGGTGGGCAAAGTACTGCCAAAAATCATTATGTCCACCATAATAGGATGAGGAATGTCGACCAAAATCAGGAACCACTAGTATGTGTTAAGTGTGGATGAATTGTGGATGAATTGTCATGTGATTGTTAACGCGTTAAGATATTCCACACAAAGCGAGTAGGCCGGAAGCCCGGATTTGGCGGGATTAGATATTGGCAAATATTACGTCATTATGGTGTCATAATTGTCGAGTCCTTTGATGTAACGCAATGTATGAAAGTATTGGTGTATTTTGTAAGAAATACGGCTAGAATGATGCGTATACTACTGAATAGATAGTACAGGAATAAGATTTTTTTAGGAGCATGTGTGAATGAGTGAGTGCAATGTAGGTACGAGAGTAGAAGGACTATAGAAAATTATTTCATTTATTACTAGACAAGGTGTAAAATAAATTAGTGATAATACTTTAGGATGTGTATGTGCCTCCTATGTAGAGTATACTCTGAAAGTACCAGCGCTGAGAAACTAACTTTTGACTTTCATGTTTGTATGATAAATGCCTCCTCATTATAATTTTTCCTAAACAATAATTTTTTTAAAGTACCTCTTTCAGCACTGGTACTTTCTTAGTGAACATAGGGGATCTATACACACCCTAAAGTATTAACACTCATTAATATTATCTACTATACTATTACTAACTACCAAAAAGTCCTTGCCTATCTTAGATTAAATACTGAGAGTATATAAACTAAGTTGCCTGTATATAAAATTATTTCTTTGTTTTTGCTACAATCATAATATCTATTATTTAGACTTACGCATACCTGCGTTAAGTTATTACTTATTTCAATCTGAAATCATTGCATAGTTATTATGGTAGTTACTGTTTTGAAATTATTTCAAAAATGATTTTGCATAATATTACTATTATTTATCTACTTGTCCTATGCTAGTATCTTCATAATTATGAGCGAGAACACTACTGCAATAGTCATGTTGATTTTAGATTAAAAAATGTATATAAAAATCATAATTCATAACATAACCTTACAATATTTTATTGAAGACTGCTGAAGTATGTCTAGATAAATATATATAGAGTTGCGGGTTCCGCGTTGTATTTTTTAGTTGAATTTCATCATAAACTGTTTTTATGCTCAACGAAGTGGGCACGGGTCAGCTAGTATTAAATATATCCACAAATCATCATTGCGGTTGTAAAAAAACTCAAGGAACCCCTAGTTTGATTTGTTAAAGTCCTCTCACTCATTCAACTACAACTGTATAGAATAGAATGAACTTTACAAAAAATCATGAAATGGAAAGTGGTTTCGGAAGGAAGCTGGTAATCCGGTATTAGTGGTATTCAGTGGTATTAGTGGTGTGGCGGTGGTATTGTGCCAGTATTTGTGGGTGTCGGCACAAATCAAAACGATGAACTGACCACACTGGAAATTTAGTTTTTATGATGTTAAGGCCAAGGACATTTGAATTAACTTAGCACAGGGCCAGATTGACGTGGTGTGAAGCGTCCATAGATATTATTATGTTTGTGTATAGCTTTCCTTGCTCACGGGCGATGAAATCCCGGACCTTTGGGGGCATGCGTGGGGCCGAAGCCAACACGCAGAGGCCCCGTTACACAATTTTAATTTAAATGTATGTGACACCATGTTTATTATTATTATTATTTATCTAAATATTTCCAAATTTTTCTCATGTGACTGATCAAAAAAAAATTGGTAATAGAAATCCGTTAGATATCGGTTAAAGTCTTTGTTTTATTTTCGGACGGTGTTTTTACGATCAGTCTCTAAAAATTGTCGTAGATTTTTGACACAAAAATATCCGTATCGATCTAATTTAATGAAATAGTTATAAAAACTACATAATACATATATTAATGACTTTCGTCATATATCTAGGTACAATTACATATAATGTAGTATCTACTAGATATTACTGATTGACTATATATTATCACTTCGCCGACAAAACGTGTAGTGTAGTTTTTAAGTTTTTTTTTGTAATAGATAATATGTACTTATGTTACTCTGTAAGGTACCTATATACTAATATTATAAAGCAGAAGAGTTTGTTTGTTTAAACGCGCTTATCTCAGGAACTACTGGTCCGATTTGAAAAATACTTTTTGTTGGATAGTCAATTTATAGAGTAAGGCTATATATCATTACGCTGCGACCAATAGGAGCGAAGCGTCAGTGAGAAATGTTGCAAAAACGGGAAAAAATTATTCACATTTTGGGACCTTCGTTGCGTGCCCTGCATAAACGGTCACTCAAAAACCACGCGAACGAAGTCGCGGGCACAGTTAGTTTATAATATGATGTATAGACCATGCAGCCTGAAATAAATGGCATTTATTTATTTATTTATTAGGACATTATAATCTTTTTACTTATCTTGGAAACCAGTAACCAAATTTTTACTGCCACTGTGCCTAAACCATGTGTGTAACATGTTCTTCAATTGTAATTTTTTAAACTTTAACATACATATTCTACAAAATCCTATAAGAAAATATTTTTAGCTTCATTTTTTATTATTGATCGCCGTCTTCCCCTTAAGTCACACAGTAGGAAGCGCGACACAACACATCCGTCCGCCATTATACATTGTACAAGCTGGAGATAATGTATTGGGAAGTACAGCTAACAGCCGCCGTGGGCACGCACAATCACGGTGACAGGATTAGCCGAAACACGGACAACCCACACAATTTTTATATAATAAGAGCTTTGATGCCATACAGACACAGATAGATATATTACCTCATGCCTCATTTTGCGTCTGGGGTTAAAAATGTTTTAACTTAAAATATGCACGTAACTATATGTAGGGATTTATCTATATAGGACTGACCTTCGCCTTGATAAAAATAATATCTTTGGACGTTTTTCACCACGTCAATCTAGCCCTGTGTTAAGTATTCGATGAACTTGTATTACAGGTACCAGACAACGGAAATATATTTAATATTTACAGATATTTAAGATTTTTACTATATTATTACACAAATTTAATACACATCCTTGATCCAGGAACATTGAAAACTTTTTGTTCCTTCGGCGGGATTCGAACCCGCGACCGCTCGCTCAAGCACCAACGCGCTCATCCACTGTGTGAGGTCGTTAAACATAATTGTAAAGCGTTAAAATTGTTAAATCTCGAAACCCAGGCCAGTCCATGAATCTAATATAAGGCGAGGCTGATTGCATTATGAAACGCTCAATTATTAAAGTAAAAAATAAACCTTTACTCCCCTATCTCTTTTGATGCATTATACCATAATGTTCTAGCATTTTCCAAGGACTAACTTTGGACTTGATGATTTAGAATAGCGGCTAAAATTCTATTTCCCCCTTATTTAACTGGACATTGTTAATAGTTTTGTGCTATACCGTCATAAAAAAACAACTAAACGTTTATAGGGTTCATAAGCGTAATCGGAACATATGGCGGGCCCGCGGGATGTTTGTTACTGTGTGCGCAATTAACTGTGCAAATATTAGAACATAACTGCGCCCGCAACTCGCAACTAAAACGTTCTTTGCATTTCCAAATTTAAATACGTTCGCTTTTAATCTTATTATTTATTTTCTTATATTGTATGTCTCACTGAGGCTGTGGAAAATGTCTTACGCTTAGAATTTAGATTAAAAACAATAGGATACAAAATAAAAACGAAGTTAATTTTTTACCCGGCAGGTATTAGAAGCGTAGCGTACTGTTAACTGTATTCTATTTCTGTTGTAATCTTTTTTCTCCTTTCATATATTATATAACTAATATATATAGAACTAATAAAAATTACATATTTTATTATTTTTTATTGTTGTTTAATATTTATACATATTTATATATATACGTATATATTATATGAGTATATATATATATACAATATATGTATTATATTATGTATAAATTTATTAATTACCTATATATATATATATACATACCTCTTATATTTATTATTATATATTATGATTATATATTTTATTATATTATATTATTATATACTTTTACACACAACCTATCTTTCAGTCTATGATTCTTTCCAATGTCAAAAACTAAAGGGTTGCCTGGAAGAAATTGCTTTAAAGTAATAAGGCTGCCCTTGTGTGCATGTCTGATTTTATGTTTTTCTTAGGCCCTTGTAATAAACGATCGTGTAGTAAACAGCTTTACAAAATCAGACTATATAGTCATAGGAGTAGGAGCTAATGAAACTAACTACTTTTCATTTAAATATAATCTTATCTCAACGCTCAAAAAACTAAGTAATACTAATGTAATTCTACTCCCTGTTATGAAAAATAAATTTGTAAATGTAAAACAACTTAACAATACAATGAAATTGGCTACAGAAAAATATTCCGGAGTTAAGATATTAAATTTTAACATTAATAATTACAATTCTACGAAAATGATTCTCCAAGAAATGAGTAAAATAATAAATCTTGAAATAGACACCATGGATTATGAGAAAACTTATATATGTGGTAAAAAACAGAAACCTTATAAACTACTTAATACTAATACTATAAAACACAATGTTAAAGGTACAATACTATATTATTTTAAACCTAAAGCTAAAAATAGTCCAGAGACCATAGAAAATAACATTAAGACTGACAGAAATAAAATAACGTATTATTTCAAATCATTAAATAATTATCCTAAATACAACATTCCAAATAATATTACATATAAAACTCAGAGTACAAATGTCAATAAAGATAAAATTACATACTATTTTAAAGCCACAATTAAAAGAAATACAATGGATAATAATAACACAATATCTAGAAATTCTTTTTTATAACTAACAATAAATATCATAATATAAGCCTATTCCATCAGAACATAGCAGGAATTTTGAATAAGGTAGACTTTTTTCAAGTAGCTTTAGATACGGTACTAAGGCCAAGTCTTGGCGATGTGCAAATAATATGCTTAACAGAAACGTTTATAAAAAAAGGCTGTGAAGGTAACCTAAAGATACTTAACTATAAATTAGCTGCGAGCTTCTCACGTAATGCGCAAAAACGGGGTGGATCTTGTATTCTAATAAAAGAAGATATGAAATATAATGAACTTAATATAACTAAAAAAATGTCTAAAGAACTAAACTTCGAATGTTGTGGTATTGAACTGCTTGATTACAAAGTTATAATTATTTGTATTTATAGGATACCAAATTCCAATGCAAACATTTTTATTAACTCCCTTGATTTACTATTATCAAATTTAAATAATAAAAATAACAAAAACATTATAATTTGCGGTGATTGGAACATTAATGTACTAAAAGAATCAAATGATACAAAAGAATTAAAAAATGTTCTTCTGAACCACAACATAAAAATTAATATTAACTTACCCACACGAGGCTTATCGGCCATAGATCAAATAGCAAGTAACATAACCAGGTATAAAACGGATCTACATCATCTAGCTCTCTCTGACCATGAGACTGGCCAATCAATATCGTTTACAATTGATGATAATACAAAAACGGGGGAAAAAATTTACTTCTATTTTCAAAAAAAAAGAGACTTTAATAAAGATAACGTAAGAAAATTTTTACAATGTCTCCAGCCGTTAACCTTTACAGAAGTCTATAACCATACGGAATGTGAAGGGGCATTTAGATCATTTTACGATTTATATTCCTTGTTCTACAAATTATGTTTTCCTGTAATAAATGTAAAAATTACCAAGAGTTCAACAAAGAAGTGTTGGCTAACAAAGGGTATAAAAAGGTCTTGTATTGCAAAGAGGAACCTATATTTTAAGTATACACATGATGCGTTAAATAAAAATGTAATAAAAAAAAAATATCTAAACTACACAAAAATTTTAAAACAATGTATTAATACAGCACAAAAGAAACATAATAGTCATTATATAAACAAATCAAAAAATAAATGCAAGGCAACATGGGCAATAATTAATAATAATTTTGATAGTAAAAATAATAAAAATAATATTGAATCCATAAAACACAATAACACGCTATATACAAAAAGTTCGGACATTGTAGAATTATTCAATAACTATTACATTGACATTAAAAATCATATAAAATATAGCAATAATAATAATTAAAGTCATACTTCTAAATATAATATTGACATTCCTATAAATAGCCAACTTAACACTATATATCTATCACCATTAGTACCCAATGACGTTTATAAAATAATAATCTCTCTAAATAATACTCAAGCTAGCGGATATGATGACATTAAAACCAAAAGTTTAAAATTGTCTGCAAGGTATATAAGTGCGCCAATATGTCACGTTATAAATCTTTCGTTTGAACAAGGATATTTCCCAAGTCAAATGAAACTGTCAGTTGTAAAACCCGTTTATAAAAAAGGAGATGCAACAAATATGTCAAACTATCGACCCATTACACTGATACCCGTGATATCTAAAATTTTTGAGAGAGCTATGCAAATTAAATTAGTGTCATATTTAAATTATAAAAATATACTAAGTAAACAACAATTCGGATTTACAAAAGGTAGCTCAACTGCCTTGGCGTGTTTTTCCCTTGTAAAACAAATAACAGAAGCTCTTAATAAAAATGAAAATATTGCAGCTGTCTTTTTAGATATGAGCAAAGCCTTTGATCTTGTAAACCATGACTTACTCCTAAAAAAGTTACAGGCTTATGGAATTAGAGGAAACGCGCTAAACTGGTTTCACTCATATCTCACTAATAGGTCCCAATGTACAGAAATCATGAAAATTTACAAACATAACGCAATTAGACATCGCTCAAGCTATAAAATAAATTCCAATGGCGTCCCTCAAGGAAGTATTTTAGGCCCAACTCTATTTCTCCTGTACATAAACGACTTGCCAGATTCTACTAAACATGACTGCTTTATGTTTGCTGACGATACAACCTTGTTAATTAAATGTAATAAAGCTAAAATTAATACTGAAATACAATCTGAAATTGATAATATTACGAAATGGCTTAATTACAATCATTTACATATTAATATTGACAAAACTAATATAATTAAATTCGATAATTGTTCTAATAATGATACTATGCTATATACATAATAAAGCTAAAATTAATACTGAAATACAATCTGAAATTGATAATATTACGAAATGGCTTAATTACAATCATTTACATATTAATATTGACAAAACTAATATAATTAAATTCGATAATTGTTCTAATAATGATACTATAGATTTAAATGACGGTAAAAATTCAATTAAATGCGTGCCCTCAGCATTGTTCTTGGGTATTACACTGGACAAAAAGTTAAAATGGAAAGATCATATCACAAAAGTATGTAATAAATTAAATAGTTATGTCTATGCTTTAAGGAGAATTAGAAACACTGTATCACAGGATGCAGCTCTTACAGCATACCACGGATATGCATCGTCTGTTCTTAGATACGGGCTGGTTTTATGGGGAAACTCACCCGAAATTAGTTATGCTTTTGTCACCCAAAAAAAATGTATACGTGCGTTAGGAAAAGCGGAATATCTAGCTCCATGTAAACCGCTATTTAAAAAATTTTACATCCTCCCATTACCGTGTCAATATATATTTGAGACTTGTACATTTGTAAAAAAGTATAGCTATTTGTTTGAGACCCATACGACAAACAATAGGTATGCTAGTAGGGATAGCAATAAGCTATGTGTACCTCGACATAAAAAACAAGTATACAGCGATAACTGCTATTGTATGTCAATAAGAATCTTTAACATGTTGCCTAAAGACATAAGAGATATATCTATAATTACTAAGTTTAAAAGAATATTACTACATTGGTTGCTGGACAAATGCTTTTATAGTCTTAAAGAATTTTTTGAATATTTAAATAATGTTAAGAAATTTGACATTAAGTAATTGACATTAAATCTAAATTGTATTGGGTAGCTGACATTTAATAAAAATTGTGCTTTGAAAAATGTGAAAATATTAATAACTAGCTGTGCCCGCGACTTCGTACGCGTGGAAAAGTGATTTAGGGCACTTTAGTATTTTTAAATATATTTTTAGTTTATTGGCGCAACCGCTGAGAACTTTCGCTAATAGGTACTTCCCAGTGCATCCCAGTGTTGATCCCGATCCAGCAAGACACGTACCCGGCAAGCCTCTTGGTATGCAGGGTATAATAATAATATATTACTATCCTTTCGGAGCTCGGCAAAAGAAGTAGGCCTTCGAACAATATGTAGAAGTCAGCAAAGGTATTCGAAGTTAGGATAATATTATTCGAATGCACCGTATAGACCCAGACATTTTTTCACGTTAATTTAGTAAAGTATTTAACTTCGATGTCCGTCTGTCTGTCTGGGTGTCAAAACTTTAACACGTGTAGGTATCAAGCTAAAAATCATATTAAAAACTCAGCTCTACTGTCCCTTCTGGCTGTGAAAAGAAACAGGCATCTTGGCCACATCTACCCAAAGATTCAGCCGTTTATATCGCTAATTTTCGCAATTTTCGACACGCCAAAGGGAACCAAAACCTAAAGGGTACTTCCCGGGAATAGAAATTTGATATGAAGCAACATCTTAATGCACTATTAAAATGTTGCTTCATATCAAATTTAAACGACATAGGATAAATTGCGAAACCATAAAAATATTTTCAATTTTTTCAACTTATTACCGTTTTTGTCATTAATGTTTTGAAGTATTATTAAATTTAAACTTATATTGCATTTACTAAGGTCTTTAAAACGGAACTCTCGGTTAGACATGGGCGCAGCGGCACGCACCGCCGAGGATCCAGCAGGCTTACTCTCGACACAACTGAGAATCGAATCAGTTCGATCTTAACGGTTTTTGGTGTTTTATTTGGTAGATTACTTTGAAATTAATTAGGTTAAAGAAAACCGTTAGAACGTAACTTTTTGTACACCAGACCATATCAATCGACAGAGAATAAAAATAAACAAACGTCAATTTCTTCGGGAGTATGCGGCACGATCGACTCTGAATTAAAATCGAATCAGTTTGGAGAGTTAGGCCCCAGCTCGGCGCGCCGCGCCGATCGGCTTTAGTAGCGTTTTTTATAACCTACCCTAAGATTAAAAATAATAATAATATAAATAAATGAAATTTTGTTTTAAACAAAATATAAAATAAAAAAAGAATAAATTTGAATGCTTGAAGCAGCGCGGTTCCCGCCGCGCTTCATACAAACGTCCAGTATTTTTTTTATTGTCATATATCTTCAAATCAAAGCGACATCTATATAAATTGATACTACCGGTACTGCCTGTTAGCACATTTTAATAGTATTTTTTACCCAGCAGTGGGGTGGAGTTCCTTTGGTTGACCTTCGCCAAAATTCCTACCTACCAGCATCTGATACCTACACTACACCCCGACTCGGATGTAAGACGTCACGTATCAGCCTGTATCGCGCGGCGCCGCGGCCCGCGATGCGGCACGGCGGTCGAATCACGGCGAAACGATTTTAATTTTGCTATATTATCTCCTAAACTATTAATTATACTTGCTAGGTATAAAGGGCAAATATAGTCTTCATGAAATTCTTAAGCCAACTAACGTATTAAAAATGATGAGGATTAATACCGTGATGGTATAAATAGTTTACCAAAAACCGCTAATAACTGCCCGTTTTTTTAGATTATCGCGAAAGGCTTTCTTTTAATAATACAGTTAATTAAGTTGATTTATACAATAAATGATAAATTATTTCAATTTGTGAAGCAAGTTCAAAAATACAATTTTTATATTATTATGACACTGTGGAAACACTCTTCTCAGAAAAAAAAATCTGTTAGGTACTTATTTCAAGTTCTAATCTACTTTAGTGCCACATTCTATTGCTTCGCGTCACTGTGTAAGCGATCCCCCCGCGCCCCCCGCATGAACCGTTCGTCCGCAGCCCGCGCGCGCGAAATTCCTCCGACTTGCTTCCAATTTATCGTCACTGCTCGGCTCCTATGTATCGTAGCGTTATGTTATATAGCCTATAACCTGCCCAGGAATATGGGCTACAATCGTACCAAGTTTGGTTAAAATCCCTTCAGTAGTTTTTGTTCCTATCGCGCACATACAGACAGACAGACAGACAGACAGACAGACAAAAATTTTACTAATTGCATTTTTGGCATCAGTATCGATCGCCAATCATCCTCCAATATGTATTTTGAAAAAATATTCAATGTACAGAATTGACCTCTCTACAGTTTTATTATAAGTATAGATTTATTTATGGTTATGTGACTGTAATATTAATATTTTATTTAAGTAATTGTAAATCATCAGTACATTAAAATTTATTGCAATATCTCCACACCTCTATGAGGTAGAAATTGTGAACTCACTAGACTTAAGATCAATTATGTATACCAATTTCTTGGAAATAAAGACTTATCTTATCTTATCTTATCTTAGTATATTTATATGTTACTTTGTAAAGATTTTGTACACAATAAAGTATATTTGATTTGAAAGTATATTTGATATAAAAATGAATTGCTGTTCGTTAGTCTCGCTAAAACTCGAGAACGGCTGTACCGATTTGGCTAAAAATATTTGAGGACTAAAATCCTCAAATATTCGTGGAAATCCCGGGAAGGTTTATACGTTTAATCACAAACTGTTTCTATGCTCAACGAAGTGGGTCAGCTAGTCTTCTTTTTATATATAAAAATGTATTGCTGTTCGTTAGCCTCGATAAAACTTGAGAACGCCTGAACCCATTTGACTATTTATGGTGTTGAAATATTTGTGGAAGTTCAGGGAATGTTTAAACGGTTTTTTTATGCTCAACGAAGTGGGCACGGGTCAGCTGAGAATTATGTGTTCTTTCCCCACACTACTTTACCCAGATGTACGTCGCGATGTGCCTTTTTACCCGACTGCGCGACGCAAAGGAGTGGTAATGTGTTTAATTTCATATTTAGCACGTATCAAGGACCTATGATAATGCAATGCGTTTTTTTTTTATTTATTCAAACATTTATTTATTTTTATAATAATCTAGCTCGTATTATAATATTAGGTACTTATAATATTAAAGTTGGTTCTTTTCAACTTTTGTGTGTAAAAACCTACTTTTTACACGAAATTATCTTAGAGTAAGACATATTATTTACATACTTTATCCTTCCAAACGAATATATTGCCAAATAAAGCGAACCCGTCGGCGTTAGCTAGTTACTAACTCAATTGAAATTCCAATACACAACCTGATTGATTGAAGTTTCGTACTAGTTGAACCGGTGTACGAACTTCCGAGTACTTCGTAGTTCATATCGAAGTAGAGTAGAAACATGTGGAGAAGCGAAGCGGTTTGCCGAATATAAATCGCTACAGAATCATTGAATCAAGAATTGTTGAGCATAAAAACCGTTTTATATGTACACTAAATAGCCGAATCAGTTTATCCGTTCTCGAGTTTTAGCGAGACTAACGAACAGCAAGGAACAACAAGAAATGTTGTTTTCAAGTTTGGTTAGGACAATGCAGGCTGATCACCTGATTGTCTGACAAGAAAGATGATCCATGCGTCGGATGGGCATGTAAAAAGTAGATAGAAAATAAGTTAATAGCTCCTGCGTAGCTGGCCTGGTTTCAATGAAATCGGCTACCGACACCGAAATCGGTGAGAGGAGCTATTATTACTATAACTTCTCCTAGGTCTTCCTCTTCCTCATCTCCCCTCTACTTTTCCTTCCATAATATTCTTAAGTAATTCGTTGTGTATTAAGTGCCCAACGATCTTTCCCCTCTGTTTTATATTGTTTTAATTATGTCTGTTTTCTTTCACTATATTAAATAGGTACATACCTATATATATATTTTTCTCTCCGTCCAATTTATACCTTCCATTCTTCTCCAACACCACATTTTAAACGCCTCTAGCCTTTCCTATCTCTCCTAGTCCATGTTTCGCATCCAAATAATGCAATGCTCCAGATGTAGGTTTTATGTCAAAACAGCTAAACTGAGTCGCTTCGCATTGCTATCATCACGGCCTTAGTATTTACTATGAGATCGCATGTAAATTACGTGTGGCGTGAGGCGCTTGTGGCTTATTATGGCTATAATATGGCGATGGCGGTATGGCGTTGTGGCGTCGTAGGTACGTGGCGCGTGCCGGATATTGCTTTTGTTTTAATCATGTGAACCACTAGAACTTGTAATTGACTGACGATTGTAGACGTACCTTACTTACTTCCATTTTATAGTGGCTAGATACTTAATGTTTTTTCATGAAAATAAAACTAACTTATTGGTATAGAAGAGTATTGCTCGAATATTGCACATTTGTACACACACATATGTGCAAAATCATAGATGATTTACAATAACAATATCATGAAATAAAAAAACGTATAGAGATTATATGAATTTAATAGTTTTGGTTTATGTACATATAATTCACATAAGAAAAATGTGTATTTTTGTGTTTTTCAACACCCCACGAAAAAGGCTCCGCAGCTCCCAAACGGATGAACTGATTTTGATCTAGTTTTTTTGGTTGAAAGCTGATCTTATTATAATCATCATCATCTCTCACTGTTTGAAACTTCGGAGCTTAGATACTTAAAATTTTTAATTTTGCTTATTAAGATGAAGAGAAAAACGACATTGTTGTCACCCTGTACTACATCATATAGCTGGATACTTGTATTGTACAAATAATATTTATTTCCACAAATAAATATTTCCAAATGTTCCCCGCGCTAATAGGCTTATGGCGGCTCCTGTCAAAGAGCTTACTTAGAGAAAAACGTAGACCGCTGACGTCCGCAGTTCCGAGGCCGGATTAGCTGTTGTTTCTGTTGTTGTGTGTTGTTGTGTTGTTCCCCAGATGCGGAATACCCACGACATGTTGTGTCATATACTTGTTAATATGAGATTTGAGTTAAAAAGATAGGGCGTGTTCAGACTACGGTACAATGTTTTGGAACAAAATTCAGTAATCGTATTCGATTTAGATTTAGGGCGTGTTACACCAAGCAATGTAGCAATATCATGTTGTTCCTCTCGTAATTCCTATCAATGAAGGCATGATATTTTAACAAGCCGTTAACCCTAACACGATATTTAACGAAGGATTAACTTTAACATTGCTTGGTGAAACACACCCTAATGGTGCTAGATGATTCTCGCTACTTCGTACGTGTAAAATGAAAACCTACGGGAACCGTACATTTAGCTGCGGTCATGTAAAATATCAGTAGTTTTGTCTGACAGAGTAACACACATACATAAAGCCACACAATCTTATAATATAAATACAATTTTTCCTACCTGTCCAACAATGACATAATTGAAAGTACCTACCAGCGCTGATAGAGGTACTTTTCCCATACAATAAGTAATTTTTTACTTATTGTATGGGAAAATTTATGATGTTGAGGCATTTCTCATAGCAACATGAAAGTCAAAAGTAATAGGATTCACATACAGATCCTAAAGTATTATCACTCATTTATTTTACCCCTTGTATATTCTAATTCAATATCATCGGTATTGTTATTGAGTGTATCACGTAGTATCAGTTGACTACTACTTTTTATTGAATCGACATTGAAATTAGTTTCAAGCCCCCAGGTTATAAGGCCCCATTACTCTGTATATGTAGTGTTTTATTAAAGTGCATCAGCTATTGAGTTTATGTTATGAGTTTGTATAATTAATAAAGCCCGGCGCTCAGTGAGCTAAACATTAGAGAGAGTTACGTTCACACTTCACTGGCCACGGTAGAGTCGGTATTGTGCATATTTCTATGTAGACTCTGAGAGACAGTCTGTTGAGGATACTTAATAGCGACTAGTAAAATATTATAATTTCAATATTTATACTTGTTATAATGTAATCGAACGTTGTTACTCTAAATTCTTTCAATTCTCAATAAAATTCTTTCTTACCATTATTTGTTTTACCATCGCTGCCAAGTTAACTTTCTTCTATGAAATAGGAATAGGAAAAATGTACCTTTAGGATAGCGTTCAAAAATGAAGTAATTGCGCTTTATATATTAATAGTACCTAATCATAGTACCTAATCCATATTATTTATTAAACTAATTTACTAAGAAGATGCACCATCGCAAGATTTGCGCAGCGCTGTGCAGCTCAAAATACGATCTAGAGCAAAAAACGTGTAATCTTCTTGCGTAGTAAATTAAGTTCAAAATTTCTGCATCTTTAAAACGCAGCGCCGCGTTTTGTTTCGGTATGAGTCGAACACTTGAACAGCCTGTCGCCTCTGTGTGCTTACTCTCTACCGGGAGGGCGGGAGGTTTTTTATTGTCTCGTCCCCTAACCATGCAATATGCTTCTCATAACCCGTCGCGCCGCGTCAGCTCAACTCTTGATTGATATTATATTGTTTTGACGAGGACCCGATCGCTCGGAGTCCTCTTTTGTTGTGGCCTCCGCTGTGGTGTCGCAGTTTCCATGCATTGTGTATTTGTCACAGTTTAATGCTTTTAAGTTTTCTGCGCGATTGCATTTGTTTTGTTTCAACGTGGCCCGAGTTTGAAAACAATTTTTGTTACCGCATCTGTACGTTTCTTTTGTTTATTTTAATCACATTTCAGTACAGCATATATTATATAAATTGGTACATGGAGGCTGAATTTTCCTACTATGCTGGGTAGTTGACATCCTGAACTATAATGAACATAGAAACATGCTAGCTGTAAGCCTTTATTTGATTAAACTAAAGAAGAGTGGTGCACATTAAATAAATTTCCCGTTTGCTTTAAGTTTGTTATTACACTTCTGAATTTATTGCTAGAGAAGTATTTTTTAAGTCTTTCTTGTACTTCTTCTTTTAAGCATTTTCGTTATACCTTTCATGTACCTACTTAGTTTACTTTAGTTTTGAACTTTTCTAGTGAGAAGGCATTTGAAATAAGTAATTCCAAATGCGTTCTCACTAAAAAATTTCAGCCATTATTAGTAGATATCTAATATTAGTGATATCGATTTTGGTTTTAAAATGTATAAATCTAGCAGATTTAGGGCGTGTTTCACCAAGGAATGTTAAAGTTAACGCCATGTTAAATATCATGTTTTCCCTCTCGTATTTCCTGTCAATGAATGGGACGCCATGGTATTTTAACATGGTGTTAACTTTAACATTGCTTGGTGAAACACGGCCTTAGTGCCAATTTCACCAACACGTCATGTTAATCCTTCATTAAATATCGTGTCCTCCCACTGGTATTTCCTGTCAATGAATAAGAAGGCTCTCGAAGGCTTGTATGATATTTAATGAAGGATTTATTTTAACATGTGTTTGGTAAAATTGGCACTTAGGACATTAAAACAGTATTACATTGCGATCGGCGTGACTTAATGCGTTTTTGAAATGATGATGATAGTAGATAACAGCTAAAACCCTTCGAAACGAGTTTGGAGGGTGCCCGCACTGATAGTGCTTTTGACACCTCAATAACACCCAATTGGGCTTCGTCACGGTGACACTCCCGCGGTGTCAGGATGACGCTCGCAGCGTGACACCTCGAGGGCTGACCATTAGATTGGCAATTGGCTTTGATGCCAGGAGAGTATGCGGCGCATCCTTATTGTAGAAAAAAAATCAAACCACATTGAAAAAAATTAACCCAACTCCGTAAACTATGTAGCCTATGTCAGCCGGACTATTATTACGGATCTATTGACCACTCTTTCATTAAAATCGGATCTGTACTTTAGGCGCTACGGTGAAACAAAGTTTTTCGGGCGGTTTCCATTGATGGCTATTATTATTCAAACGTGTCCGTTTCATTCGTACGAACGTATGACATGTTATTATGCGTTGGAACGAGTGTAACGTTGCCACAATGCTAAGTGCCAATTTACCAAAACATATTAAAGTTAATAGCTCCCCTTACCGATTTCGGCCGATTTCATTGAAACCAGGCCATCTACGCAGTAGTTATTTTATAGTGCCCAAGTGTATGTGCAATACACAGAAGCACTCTCCCTTCCTTTACTCTCGTAGCCCAGTGGGACGGTAAACCGACACGACTGGCGGGAGATCAGGCGCAGGACCGACTCTTTACATGCCCATCCGACACATGGATCATCTTTCTTGTCAGACTGATCAGCCTGCATTGAACTAACCAAACTTGATAACAACATTTTTTTGCTGCTCCAACGCGGGAATCGAGCCTCTAGACCACGGAGGCGCTTAAAGTTGAAGTTAATGTTAATGAGGATGTTAAAGTTAATCCTTTATTAAATAACATGTTATTTCTCTTGTATTTCCTGTCAATGAATCAGAACACGGGACCCATACACACCCTTTATTTATTTATTTATTCAATAGATATACCAACAACTTATTGCTAATTACATTAATAACTTAATCTAATACTGTTTGCATAGTTCTATCACAATAGTTAATTACAGGTGTACACAGCATTTAAAGATAGATCTCCATAAAAATTTAACAAAAACATTTTTAGTAGTCAGTCAGTAGTCAGTCACCCTAAAGTATATCACTCATTAACATTACAGCCTGCAGACTGTAGTTATGAGGAAACCTCACGGTTGAAGGAAATGCAAAATATATATTAACTAATAAAATCCATTTCTGTTTTGTAGTCCCTTAGCTAGTCAGCACTAGCGAGATAGAGACACGCAGCTCGAACTGAAATTACCTGTTAAAGTACAAGAAATCGACGTTTGGGGAATTCCTGTTTCCTCCTCCAAAACTTAACCGATTTTGACCTTTTTTTTATTATATGCTAAAAAAAGGTTCCTATGTTTTGATTTTATTGTATAATGCAGTCAAATTTGTTTCCTGGGTGTTTAAACACAGCGAAATGGTACTTTTTTTTTTGAATTTTTGAACGTCCATATTTTCTCAAGTTATTAATGTATTAAAAAAAAAGTAAATGTAGAGACGTACAAATAATATACAAATATATATGTTCAGGAAAAAAAATGTTAATCCCGAGAGGATACAGGGATCCCTATTTTTGTATGGAGAAAACAGGCATGATGTTTCCTCTTAACTTCTTCACGGCCAGCACACAAAAACTCGCTGACAGCTCACTGTAGCCTCTAACATACCACTCACCACGCCTACATACTTTTAGAATCCGTCGCAAAGGTCGCACAATACGGAACTCCCCTAACGGCTGAGCAGATTGCTTTTTGTTCACTTGAAAGTCAAAAGTCCGTTGGCGCATATTGTTCGATGTACTAATTAGGGCAGTCGGGAGCCGGGAGCTGCGCGCGCGCCGCACAAAAGCACAGTGCGCGCGCTTTGTGCGTGTAATTACGATTGTTCCTGCGTCTCGAGTTACGGTGACGTTTCGACGTCGCGGATGTGGCTCTCAAACTTTTACTCCCCGTTCCCAGTAAGTACGGGGAGTAAAAGTTTGAGAGCCACATCCGCGACGTACTGGTGCAAGTAATGAATTGTCTCACGATTGCACAAGTATAAAAACTTGATATAATCTCCATATTCACTTTTAGAGTCCTTTTCAGTTATGGAAAGAACAGCGGAGTGCGGTGATCGATGGAATGTTAAACATCCTAACTAGTTCTTATATCCCCAAAATGTAATTTCACGGAAAAAACTCCAAAAAGCTCTTGCTTGATTTGTTGAAATTTATTATAATATCTGAGAAGCGTCTTGCGACAATTCATTGACTGTGGTTAATACTTAGTATGGAAGTATACAGCTGAGAGTATTGGAAATTTTATTAGGTCCAAATTTTTGTACTTTTACAGTAATATTATACCTAGTCCGGATAAATGGATTTTTAGCTATAACTATAATATAAATTTAGTTAGACATTAACTCCCCAATAAATATAGCTATATAATGTTGCGTGTGATCTATAAGTGGATTTTCTCAAGTCTCAGACAAAGAAAACAAGAAAACATTCTATAGCTTATGAAGTGTACCTAATGTTTTGTTTCTTTGTTTTTATTTCTTATTCGCATGCTGTTTAAAATGTCCTTGTGTTTAAAATGTGTGTGTTTCTCTTAATTTTTAGTTGTTTTAACTGTAACGTAACGTACCTGATGCCCAAATGTGTTATTGAATAAATGTTTATTTATTTATTTAGAAGTTAGTCTCAAATCTTATCTCAAGTTATATTATCTACTTTGTGTCTCAAGTCAATAATTTGTTTAAAGAAATCTCTTCATATTACTTATTTGCTTACTTACTTCTGAGTTCTTGCTGCATATTGAGAACCGCTGGCGTCTCAAAGGGCATGTCGAGGTGAGTGGGCTCACAAGCTCACAATAGCGCCAAAATCACGCTGCACATTTAACTTATTAAATTATAGGCATTTTTGAAAATAATTATTGCAATTATGGCTACCCTGGCATTTTTGGAATGAAATCTAACACTAATTGCGTAGACATTTTAGTCGAAAATAAAAGTTTCTGTTGTTGTAAAAAATGGTTCTTTAAAAATTATTCTCGTAAAAAATAAGTTGAATAACTTAACTTAACGTTTGTATTATTATTTATTATAACAATTACCTTGCATACATAGTAGAATTTATCTTTTATTATAGTCAGTTGGTAGAAAAAAAACTGGTTTTTTATATCATTTCAAAATGTTAACCTCAGGAGTCTGATAAGTGATAGCACAAGACAGAAGTTGATAACAGGATGACGTCATTTTGTACCGGTTTGGATCCTCCTTGTATCATAAGTGAGCGTTCGACAAATTGGTCAATTTAGTCACAGCCGAAATAGCTCAGTTGGGAGAGCGTTAGACTGAAGATCTAAAGGTCCCCGGTTCAATCCCGGGTTTCGGCAATTCTTTTTTTTTTTTAGAAAAATTTTAATAATGAAACAATGTATAATTCAATATTTTATTACGACACTAATCACCCATATTGCATGTGTCAACATTTACAACAATATTTACAAGTTTGGTACTTTATACATTTAGCTTTTATGCAAAAATATGTTATAATCAAAGTTAAATAAACTGTAGGTAATTTCACGAAAATTACTGATAGTTTTAAATATGATAAATGTAAAATTTATAAGTTCACGGCGGTTTGAATACACAAACATAAAATTTTTATAGTACCTACCTAAGCGGTCGTATTACTTTAATTTACACATTTTTTTACACGTGCTTTCTTCATTATTTTGACGATTCTGTATGCATCTCTAAAGTAACAGTAAGCCCCAAGCTTGAAAATGAAAATGAAAAATATTTGATTTCCAAATAGATTTTGACACTTTTAAAATTTAAGCCATGAATGGAGTAAGGTGTGTAAAATTATGTCGTTATATTTCGATTTCGAGAAAATTGAGTTCAAACTGTCACTTAAACATTTTAGAATACGTCGTAACTTATAAAGTTCATCAATTCAAAGTACCGTCTTTAGAATACATATTATGTTATGGCATATCCTAAAATGTTTAGCGACATATCACCTTCGTCTATTAATGTCTTTAATTATTGTTCTACATGCAGAGCCCCTGTACGGGGACTAACGGCGCAAGAATCTCCAAAACTTGGGAGTTACAGTACCTTCAGGTATCCTCAGTTCCGATGTGAGAAAAAAGTAAACAAAAAAATTAAATGCAACCAAATTAAATAACGTGATCTATTGATTTATTGTTGTGAATAAGTGTCATTATAGCCACCCATACACAGCTTTGTTTACGCTTACATCACATTGAAACGGGAAGGAATAGAATTTGAGCATTATGCTACTTACAAGCCTTTACATGTAACGAGGAACAATGAATGTTTGTGGCTTATCACAAAAACTACTGAACTGATTGTCAAATTTCATATAGTTTAGGCTCAGGACTCTGATTCATGATACTATCGCTATTATCACTTTCGAAGTTCGAAAACAAGATGTATGGGATTTGACATAAGCTGCGCTGCGCGAGACATAGGTACGAGGGTGACACGAGACTTTTCCCGGTTTCTGGTGTCTGTCTGATGAATCTGATGATGATGACGCTGATTGGTGAACATAACTTCGCTGTCACTGTTTTCACCAATGAGCGTTCAGATTAGCTGATTTGATCAATTGATCAATTTGATCAGCCTTTCAGAAACCGGGCGTTAAATTATCGCAGCTTATGTCAAATCCCATTCGTTTGTTTTCGAATTTCGTAAGTTATAATAGCGATGGCATCTTGAATGAGGGCCCTGGATTACACATAGACACATTTTTCGGGGTATTTTTTTTTTTTTTGCAAGTCGTGTACAATATAATATTATTTGTATGGTAGGTATGGTTTTACTTCATAACTTCTATTCTTCTCTTTATGCATAAAAATTAATTACTGTTCGTTATTCGCGCTCTAGAACGGTTGAACCGATTCGGCTATTTTTAGTCTTGAAATATTCGTGGAAGTCCCGGGAAGGTTCAAACGGTTCATCACAAACTGATTCTATGCTCTGCTGATTCTATTTTCAGATATTATAATTTTAGTTTATACTTATTTTAGTGACCTAAAACCACATTTTGTAACTATCAAAAGCTTTTTCTTATTCTAATATCACTTAACAGAATTATTTACAACATTTGTCTTATAATTCGTCATCTTATAACTATATTATTGTTTCTAGTTCACTTTAAATAAATTCAACACTTTATGACCATTTTACTAGACATTACACAGTTAGACACCAATTAAATGTAAAGTCCAAAAAGTCCAAGTTTTATTATCTGTTTGTATTTTGGTGTCACAGGGGTAGAATAGCTAATTATTTAATTTCACATTGAACTAGGTAGATAATAACTATTTTACATTTTAACTTGTAATATTTACAAATATATAGACCCTCTTACTAATATAATATAGAATAATTTACAGCGGATAACTTATATCAGGCACACCATTGCTATCATTGTCTGTCAAATAACATTTTCAACTTATATGACAAAGACAGAAACGTTGAATAAATATTTTATTAGTAAAAGTTGAACTATAATTATTATCATTATGTATATTTTTCTACTCAAATCCACAATCAAATCATTCTTTCGTTTCGTAGTTGTTAAAATAGGACCCGGGTCACAAGAGTTTAGAGAAGAACGTGTTGGGGGCTGTCATTCTAGAAGGATCTAGAATCCTCGAATAAGAGGAGGAAAGGAAAGGCCTGAAGGCTACGCGGCTGGATTCCTCCACGGGGCTCGTGGTGGCCTCCTGCGTCGACTCGTCCTGGGTGTCCAGGGAGGAATCGTTGTTGGAACTCCCCACGCCCATGTGGAGTTTCCTCGTGTGCTTCTTCAAGTCAAAATTCCTGCAGAAACCTTTGGCGCATATGTTACAGGTGAAGGGTTTCCTCTCGTTGTGCGTGTGCATGTGGAACGTCAGATTGTAGATCTGGTGGAAGGCCTTGTTGCAGATGTTACACTTGTACGCCTTCTCCCCGCTGTGCGTCAATCTGTGGTTCTTGTAGTTCCCTTTCTGGTGGAACCCCTTCCCGCAGAACTCGCAGACGAAGGGCTTGTACCCCGCGTGTATCCTGGCGTGCGTGTTCAGCGTCGACGATCTGTTGAAAGCCTTGCCGCACGTCAGACACTTGTGCGGCTTCTCCGAGGTGTGGATGATCTTATGGCGACATAGAGTCGACGCCTGCCGGAAGCCCTTGCCGCAGATCTTGCAGACGAAAGGTCGCGCGCCGGTGTGCACGGGCATATGGCGGGTCAGGTTGTAGTGGGCGTTGAATACCTTGCCGCAGTCGCCGCACGCGAAGCTCTTGTTCTTGGCTGGAGACGGCGCGGGCCCCGTGGTGGAGGAGACGGCGTGGTCGGCGGCGGGCGCGCGGGGGCTGGCGGGGCGGGGCGGGGACTGCGGTGGCGGGGGCCGGGGCAGCTGCAGCTGGTGCGCGTACGTCAGCGACACCAGGTCCGGCCCGTAGTACAGCAGGGGGTAGTGGGAGACCAGCTGGCGCCGCGCCGCCGGGATGTACTGCTTGAACGCGGAGTCCAGCAGCTGCGCGCCGTAGGACAGGAACGGCGGGTGCAGCGGCTCCGGCGAGACGGACTTCTTGCGGTCGGGCTCCATGAGCCGCGCAATGGAGAAGTTGAGGACGGGCTGCGTGGGGGTGTCCGGGGAGCGGGCGCGCTCGGGGGAGGACTCCCGCGGGCCCTCGGGCCGGGTCTGGCTCTGGAACGGCTGCATCTCTGGAGTGCCTGCGGAGAGAGCATTGTTCAGTCTCGTATTGTGGGCCGCGGCGGTCGAGGACAAAGGCGCGCTTGTTTTTAGTAAATTGCTAGGGTTGTACCCTTTTCGATCTGTCGCCGCCTTTGTGGGGAAATCGTTTGCAAACATTCGTTCCGATTGCGTTCTGTGAATGGCGCGAAATGGAAAAGGACCCTCCGCATTGAGACTCGAAATCCATTTTCGTTACTAATTAAGAAAGTACGATTGAATGTTTATATCTTGATAAACGCCGTTGTCGCCCTCGATATACCGGTGGCTTTGATTTGTGAATTCTAATGTATTTATATTTTTTACTAAAAAGGGTCTTGCCTACTTACAGAATTAAACATCGGCGTGTATTCTTTACCTGCATACTAACTATAACACTTACCTAGCAAAATATATCTAGCTTTCCTAGGACCACAATGGATTTATTAAATTTTGCTTACAGCTTTAATTAGACACATACTAAGCTTAAAACTATGGAAGATACCGTTTCAAGTAATAATATTAATATCTATTGACGCTTTACACCACGTCAATCTGGTCCCGTGCTAAGTATCCGAAGTACTTGTGTTACAGGTACCCGACAACGGAAATATATTTAATAGTTCAATTTGCAGACTATACACATACGTTTTTATTATCTTAATACACAAATATAAATCCATGACCCAGGAACATAATATAAAACTTTTTGTTCCTGGCAGGGTCAGAAGCCGCGACCTCGGTTCGTCAAAAAGTACTAGGTAATAAGATATTTTTACTCACTGCGATGCTAATTTAAATTTCTCGAATTGTGCAAATAAAGAATGAATTATTATTAATTCGAGTTATTATAAAAATCTCTTCAATACCCCCACATCGCAAATCGTCTTGTTAAAAACATATTTGACGAACCTAATCTGCTTGCACTTAACCCTAAAACAATGGGGTGTCGGGTATTGTTTGCCGGCAAATTGGCGCGGCAGTGGAGGGTTACCTTAACCCTCCGCATGCTCGTGCGGACACCAATGCCGCGGGGATGGTAATTGGTGGTTTCTGTCCCCGACTATTTGTTCGTTCGTAATATTTGACCGCATTGAGTTATAGTTTAATTGATTAGACGGTTAACTTGGTTCAATTATTTTAAGATGTGAAAGTAGGTAAGGCACGTTTTCATTATTTATAACTAGCTGTTCCCGCGACTTCGTTCGCGTGATTTTTGAGTAACTTAAACCGTTTATGCAGCGCACGCAACGAAAGTCCCCAAATGAATAATTTTCCCCGTTTTTTCAACATTTCTCACTGACGCTTCGCTCCTATTGGTCGCAGCGTAATGTTATATAGCCTAAAAAGGCCTTCCTCTATAAATGTACTATCCAACAAAAAAAGAATTTTTCAAATCAGACCAGTAGTTCCTGAGATTGATGAGAATGATGAGAGAGAACAAACAAACAAACAAACAAACTCTTCCGCTTTATAATATTAGTCAGAAGTATTATCAGAAGAAAAGAACAATCACAACACAACTTTAATTGAGTAGGTACACATTAATTTGATTTACGAATTATATTACATTTGCTAATAAACTTAGATTAATCTAATCTCGTTGAATATAAATTCAAGTTTTGTAAAATAATAATAATTTATAAGCACGCTTCACGAATGTGTGTTTTTGAAGTACGATTTACTATCGAGATATGATTTTGGTGCGGAGAGGTCGCATTGGCAGAATATTTTGTTACAAGATTTTCCTGCGCAGCTTGTCCATAGATATGATTTAAATTTTAAGCTAATATTAAGTAAATAAAAAGTATTAAAAATCACTAATAATAAAACTGTTGGAATTAATAATATAAAACAGCTTCAAGTATACATAGAGTTTGTAAGAAAATATAAGAAAATACCTACATGACTGTAATATAATAAGAACTGCCCAAGTTTTAGCTCTCGTCATTCGATCAAAATAAGACAATAAAAAACGTAATATGTTATTAATGTATTGGGTCCTCGATGGAAAAAGTGCAAGTAATTTGTGTATTATTACTGTGTAATAACATAACAATTAAAAATGGCACAAATTAAAAAAAACGGATGCCATTGATATATTTGTGGACGACGGATTACAATGGATTATGGCAAATGATGTGTAATGCCACTGTCGGCGGCGGATTACAGTTCCTTCCGGCAGCAAAAGTGTTAACTGCGCATAATCCGTATTGTGAGTGAAGCCGGGATCGCTTTGTATCACTTTGAAAACTTCCGATTTATATTGTTATAAGTATATTTATAATTTAAATGTTCTTGTACGATTTCATAAAGCTACTTTATATGTAGATACCAGTCATAAATTACTTTACTGTGTTTCTAATTCTATTGGTTTGTAAAAATATTAAATTACTAGTTGTTGCCGCGACTTCGTTCGCGTGGTTTTTGAGTAACTTAAACCGTTTATGCAGCGCACGAAACGAAAGTCCCCAAATGTGAATAATTTTCCCCGTTTTTGCAACATTTCTCACTGACAATTCGCTCCTATCGGTCGCAGCGTAATTTTATATAGCCTTAAGCCTTCCTCTATACATGGACTATGTAACAAAGAAGATTTTTCAAATCGGATCAGTAGTTCATGAGATTAGCGCGTTTAAACAAACAAACTCTTCCGCTTTATAATATTAGTATAGATTTATTAAATTTCCACTTCAAAACATTTACTGGCTATTAAGTGCCAATTTCTTGATTTGATTTAATATCATGGTATCCCTCTCGTATTTCTTGTCAATCAATGAGAAGGCATGTTATAATAAGCCATTAACTCTATCAAGCGTTGGCGAAATCGGTACCCAAGGACTCTGGACATTCTGAGAAACACCCATGGAAATAACAACAATATCAATGGCACCACAAAAAGAGTTGCAACAGAAACACATCCGGCTTCCGGGTGTTTGGATACTTTCGTAACTACACATTCAAACATTCATACACTTACACACTTTTATTTTCAACTCATAGTGACCAGGGTAATCTACCTTAAGCTGTCTAATGCCCGTATAAATAAAACAATCTCAATCGCAAATTTTAAAACGTGAAAATAAAGATTATAAAAATATGGATTAGGTATATCAGTTTAGCTTAAAATTAGATCAGTAAATTAGCCGTTACGAAGTAACAAACATACAAACTACTTGCACTTTTTTAATTTATTACAGGAAATATTATAAAGTAACATGAATTTTCGCATAGAACCTACATGCTACAGTACATTCAATAACAAAATCATTACCCTTTCTTTTCGCTTCGCCGTAATCGGTTAAGAAACAAATGCATCAACGTCCCTAATTTTGTAAGTAGTCTCAACTCAAGATTTGCGATATGTTTAATTGTTTTAAATAAATATGTTAACCGTTAGCACTTACAATGAGAACAAAACGCTCGATGGCTTTATGCGGCCCGCTTTGTTGAGCCAACATCACCTGGCCCTTTCGAAATTATTGTGATTGTAAGTGTTTTTGTAGTTTTGTACAATAATATAATTGTGGTCATGTAATTGTAGATTTATTTTTATTAGTAAGTACTTATTGACTCGGTAGAGAACTAGGGGTTACGTGAAAGAGTTCCTAGAGTTTTGAAAATTAGTAAATACTTTTATAAAATCTTGATGTTTTCTATTTGTATTAAAATTTTTGCCTCCTCGTGTTTGCCACTAGCGATTCATAATGAAGATGTGAAAGCAAATATAAATAGGCTCCGAGGCTTAAAAGGAAACACCACGGTATATATACAATTCAAAATAGGTATTTATAATTCTATTGTTGTCCCGCAACTGGCCGATCAAACGAATAGTGACAACTGTAGTTCGAACTGAAATTACCTATTAAAAGCACGAGGAATCGATGATTACGAGAACCCTGTTTCGTCCTCCAAAACTTAACCGATTTAGGTACTTTTTCATTATAAACTAAAACAGACTTGAGCTATGTCCCTACATTTCGATTTTATCATAAAATATAGGTACCTACTCCTATTTCTTTCCTGGATGTTTAAACACAGCCGAAAATCTGGTCACATTTTTATGTTATTGAACATCAGACGTCTATATTTCTTTGAATAATGAACTAATGAAAAAAGAAAAAAATAGGGAAGTACCTACTCATATTAAACATAGATATTCAGGATCATGTATGTTTTAGTTTAGTAAGATCAAAAGTTTCGACGTCAAAACGTAGTAAATATGGCGCTGAATAAAGATTGCAAGGAAATAAACTAAACCGACTTCCAAAAAAGGAGGAGGTTCTCGATTCGTTAAAAATAAAAACTTTATTTCCTTGCATCGGGAACAATAAGTAGTAAAACGTAGCGACATCGAGGATAGACCTGATTCGATTTTGTTTCAGATTCGATCGTGCTGCGTACTTCCCAATAAATTCACATTTGTTTATTTTAATTCTCAGTCTATTGATATGGTCGGGAGTACAAAAAGTTACGATCTAACAATTTTCTTTATACTCGTTAGTTTCAAAGTAATCCACCAAATAAAATACCAAGAGCCGTTGAGATCGAACTGATCCGGTTCTCGATTGTGTCGGGAGTAAGCCTGCAGCATTATACTATTATAAGTTTTAACTTTAAGAATACTTTGTTGTATATCTTTTGCATTCATATTTTTATCTATCAGGAAATGTAGTCGATGTCACTAAATGCTCTGCCCTTTTTATAATTTAAATAACTAGTGTAGGTACCTAATGGTAGCAAAAATTGTGATTGTCTAATTGTGAAAACTTTACTGGCATAAATGGTTATTATATATATAATATTTTTGTATCTTTTATCATATGTATTAGAAGCTGTTTCCTAAATAAATAAAATAAAAAATAAATAAATCGTTTGTTGCTATTGCCAAAGAAATTAAGCTGTTTGACTGTGTTGAGCTGTTAACTACGATTAAGTAAAGATTCAAAAAGTACATACAAAAAATACACCCGGATAATCCGTGGTCTAGTGGTTCAGAGCTTCGCTCTCGACCCGGAGGTCGTGGGCTCGATCCCCGCGTTGGAACAACAAAAAATGTCGTTTTAAAGTTTGGTTAGGACAATGCAGGCTGATCACCTGATTGTCTGACAAGAAAGATGATCAATGCGTCGGATGGACATGTAAAAAGTCGGTCCTGCGCCTGTTCTATCGGCAGTCGTGTCGGTTTACCGTCCCACTGGGTTATGAGAGTAAAAGGAAGAGAGAGTGTCTTCGTGTATTGCGCACACACTTGGGCACTGTAAAATAACTCCTGGGTAGCTGGCCTGGTTTCAATGAAATCGGCTACCGACACCGAAATCGGTGAGGGGATTATTATTTATTAGTTAACATAAAATGTATAAAATACGTAATCGTTGCAGTTATCTAATAGAGTATGCTTGAAAAACTGCACAATGGTATCAGCCAGCAAATCTGCCAGATCCATCACATTACCATCTATCTATCATCTCAATATCATAATTACTTCATCACACTCTACACCGCCTCTTATCCACTACGATCGCATCTAATTCGGCTCAGCCTCTTGACATGAAAGATAAAGCACACCTCGCCATCGCCACTCAATTATAAACCGTAATACTAGGTGGTAGAGTCGAAAATATAGAGTTGAATAACATAATTTTCTAGTGGCTATCTCTTTTGTAACTTTGTACAATGAAGATTGAATCTTATGCGGTGGGGATAAAGTTGTGTGTCAACTGGAGGGTCTAATCACCCTTTAATGCGTATGGACTTCCTTCTTCAAAGGATATTGACACTCTTGACCATGGATGATGTTTTGATAGATTGATATGAACTTGAATGTAAATCTAACAGTTAAATAAATGCAATGTTTATCCGTTGCTTATTATATCAGGTGAGACCTAACTTAGGTAATATAAAATGTAGGTGAAAGTTATAATAATAATAGCTCCCCTCACCGATTTCGGTGTCGGTAGCCGATTTCATTGAAACCAGGCCAGCTACGCTGTAGTTATAGTGCCCAAGTGTGTGCGCAATACACAGAAGCACTCTCTCTTCCTTTTACTCTCATAACCCAGTGGGACGGTAAACCGACAAGACTAGCGAGAGATCAGGCGCAGGACCGACTTTTTACATGCCCATCCGACGCATGGATCATCTTTCTTGTCAGACAATCAGGTGATCAGCCTGAATTGTCCTAACCAAACTTGAAAACAACATTTTTTGTTGTTCCAACGCGGGAATCGAACCCACGACCTCCGGCTCGAGAGCGAAGCTCTGAACCACTAGACCACGGAGGCGTGAAAGTTAGAAAGAGTAGAAAGCTGTGCTTATGACTTTGTTCGCGTGAAAAAGTGAAAAAAAACTTCTGATTTGAAACATTCCTCGCTGGTGCTGTTGGACGATACATAGACAGCATAACCTTCAATAGGCTATCCAAAAGTGAAAAAACCATTGGCGCGTTCAAACAAACTCATCAGCTTTTTATATTAGTACAGAATAAAAAAAAAAACTAAATTTTAAATTCCGTCGCTTCGTTTTATAGTCAGTATCTACTCTGGCAAAAAATCTAAAAATCTCCATCAAAAGTCAGACATAAAAATTCTAATAAATGCCAAAAGAAACGCACAAACCACTTGCCGACACTCGGCGATGTCTGTCGCCGTCATTACCGACGTGATGACGTCATTAGCGCGGGCCCACCCTCCCCTATGTCGACCAGCGTAACATGAGCCCCGGTTATTGTTAAACACCGTGTTTTGTGTTGAATTGCTGAATGTGATTAATTTATATTATAAATCAGTTAACGGAAAAATTACTTCATTTTCGTGAAATTTAGATATCTTTTATCAATGCCTGACTGACAGACTACACAGAATTACCTACTTAATTTATGCAAATATTTTTCAAAATTTAAGTTGTAGGCGTTTTGAATACTCCGTTCCAATTCAATGTGATGTAGATGTAAACAAATCTTGATATATGCGGCTGCAATATTCCCAGTTTCACCGCGGAATAATATATTTTTTTTTGCATTTATACTAATCGAATCGAGAATTGGTATGAAGTATAATATATTATGTATCGCCTATTACTATATATTTTACAAGTACAATAATAATAATTGGACTTTTGTTCCTTCAACTTCAACTTCCAACATTTGACATTCTGAGTCCTGATAAAATATCTACGTTTTAACATTTTTTATCACTTTAGCTTTATTTTATTATCTACTTTGTGCCTCTATCAACTTCAATATACAAGATGTTTTGGGTTATAAGTACAATATTTACAAAAAACATATTATCCTTAAGAGGATAATATGTTTTTTGTAAATATTAATACAAGATAAGTCTTGTGATGTTCAGAGGTCACACTACAGCGGTCACTCCAATCCGTGTAATAGACATATAATATGAACTTCGGATTATGGTGTTTGATATTAAGCCGTAAATTGTTTGTTGGCGCAGAAATTGCTTTTCATTTATTTGTCATTTATCCGCAAATAACTAGTGCTGGCAATATTATTTGAGTGCAAATCCCAAATTGGTGTAATTTGCCAGTTTATTTGTAGATTTGCAGTATGTTTGCTAGAGGGTTATATATTGGTCTTGTTACAGTTATTCACAAGCAAAGTAAATTAGCTTTAACGTACGTAGGTACCATTACGGTAACGTAATAAATAGGTACCTACACCAACCTACAACGAAAAAATAAGCTTAGATATTTTAATTAATAAAAGGTGTATTAAATCCATTTGCGCTAAATAATTACTGGTTAGTGTTACAGTAAACTCCTCCTAAGACTCCAGAAAAGGTTCTAAACTATGGATTATTAAATTTATTTTTAACTGGGATCATATCATATTCTTATAAACTGTTAGGAGACTGCAACTTATTGTAAAAATGTATATGTCGCAGTCGGGTATTAGATATAATCCGCCGTAATAATATTAATGCCTCCTACCCCGATTTTGGTGATATGTTTAATTGAAACCAGGCCCCTGATTACGTAACTCCGGTCGCTTTCCCGTCTCTCGAGATCAACTGCCATTGTGACGTTACATTTTTTTAAAACACGATTTAAAAAATGAATATGTCATAATTTTGACGTTTTAACTTTTTAAATCGTGTTTTAAAAAGATGTAACGTCACAATGGCAGTTGATCTCGAGAGACGGGAAAGCGACCGGAGTTACGTGATCAGGGCCCAGGCCAGCTACGCAGGAGTTATTTTAGAGTGCCTAAGTGTGTGCATAATACACATAAGCACTCTCTCTCTTCCTTCACTCTCGTGTCCGTTATCCGTCCCACTGGCTAGTGGGACGGATAACGGACACGACTGGCGGGAGATCGGGCGCAGGATCGACTTTTTACATGCCCATCCGACGCATGGATTTCTTGTCAGACAATCAAGTGATCAGCCAATCCGCCGTATTACATTCACAATAACAATCCACATCCGATAGCCGAAATCGGATAGCCATTTTAGCAGCGGATTATACGATCCGACTGCGACATATTAAACTATAAGTCTATTAGTATAATAAGTCGCACCTTTCCTACTATAGGGACATAATTCGAAAAACACGATTATTAGGAAAACCCGTTTGAAGAGAAGCCCCTGTATATTACAAAATCGATGATTAATAAATTAATTTTTGCGGCTCCACAGTAGGCTCTGACTCGTTCTGTCAAAAGCATTAGGTAGACCCGTGGTATTTCAAATTTATGCTCATATATTATAAAAATTGGAAATCATAAAATTTTGAGTTGTGCCCCTATAGTAGGAAAGGTGTGAAGTGAGGAGATGAAGCTATATTTTGAGTTAGGGACCTACACGATTAATATTCATTAAAAGTAACTATAGATGTACGTAGGTACCATTACGGTAACGTAAAAAAAAGTGTCGCATGGTTCATATTATATTAAGCTGAATATAGTGTGAAGAGAAGGACCCGTAGAGCATTTTTTGTTTTGGCACCTCATATAAATTACTTACCAAAACGCGACAAATCATTAAAGATCGCCATAAAAGTTACAAAACCACTGCATAGTAAGATTCACTACTTGTGGTCATTTTGGACCTTTGCATATTTTTTATCGCGTTATAAAGTACTTAAATAATGGTCCCGAAACAAAAATGCTATACGCGTCATTTACACTATATTCGGCTTGATGTATGATCCATGAGACATCCTGTATGTATACCTAAAATGTTAACCTAGTTGTTTGCCAAAAGCGGTCCTAGGAAAACTCAAAACATTCGGTAATTGCTATAAAAATCACCGTCTGTACATTCTACACCGATAACTCAAAACCGTAATTAAATCCTTTAAACATTTAGGCCTGAAACTGTGTTAAACGGGCGCCCGTCGCGTGGCCCGTCGCGTGGCCCGTCGCGGGGCCCGTCGCGGGGCCCGTCGCGTGGCCCGTCGCGGGGCCCGTCGCGTGGCCCGTCATGCATTTGTGTTTTGAAAACCGTAATTCATTTGTTTTTTTCTCTTTTGCTTTTTTTTCTGCGTCACACACAAAATGGAAAACTTAAAATATCGTATTATTTACGACTACGAGTTCCACCGTGGCACCAGCGCTGCAGAAACGGCTCGAAGGATTAATGATGAAGAATTAATGATGTGTATGGGGGTGGTGTCGCAAAAGAAAATACGGTGCTTTTTTGGTTTCAACGCTTTCGTTCTCGAAATTTTGACCTGCAGAACAAGCCCCGTGGACGGCCGGAGACCAAGGTCGATAATGATGAATTGAAGGCTATTGTGGAAGCAGATCCATCGCAAACCACATCAGAGTTAGCTACAGGCTGCGGTGTTAGTGACAAAACCGTTTTAATCCACTTGAAGCAAATTGGGAAAGTGAAAAAGCTTGAAAGGTGGGTACCTCATGAATTGAGTGAAGCAAACCGACAAACGCGCGTCGACTGCTGCGTTACATTGCTCAACCGGCACAATAATGAAGGAATTTTAAATCGGATCATTACATGTGATGAAAAGTGGATCCTGTACGATAATCGTAAACGCTCATCGCAATAGCTGAACCGTTCACCAGGAACCAGCAAAGTCTTGCCCCAAGCGAAAATTGACTCAAAAAAGTTACTTGTAAGCGTTTGGTGGACTAGTGCCGGTTTCGTACACTATAGCTTTCTTTAATCTGGTTAGACGATTACGGCTGATATCTATTGTCAGCAACTGCAAACCATGATGGAAAAGCTCGCCGTTAAACAACCGAGACTTGTCAATCGCTCTACGCCACTGCTGCTTCAAGACAACGCTAGACCACACACGGCCCAACAGACGGCTACCAAATTATAGGAGCATCAATTGGAATGTCTAAGACATCCACCGTACTCTCCGGACCTTGCTCCAACAGATTACCATTTTTTTTACGAAATTTGGATAACTTCTAGCAAAGAAAAAAAATCAATTCCGATGAGGCAGTCCAAACCGCTTTCAAAGATTTCATTGATTCCCGTCCGAATGGTTTTTTAGTAATGGGATCAATGAACTACCTATAAGATGGCAAAAGTGTATAGATAGTAATGGCAAATACTTTGATTAATAAAATATATTTTAATATGAAAAAATCGCCTTTATGTTCCTCCCATACAAAACGCCAATTTCATATGTAAGGACCTAATATTATGATTTTTCTGCGGCACTGAAATTTTTGAAATTTTCAAATAGGTAATTATTTGCAAATTTAGAGCCATGCTGCCGTCCGCGCGTCTCGGTCTTTATATAATTCATTCGCCTGGTTCCAAATGACAGTATGAGGATGTACGTCTATAATCTGCAAAGTTAAGCACGGTCGTACCATCCTTTTCTCGAAGCAGTTCAGGCCATTTTCAACCTATAACTTTTAACTTTGTTGTGGGTTAAACGAGAAGCCTGCATTTTTAGTTAGGTACTAAGTAAGCATTGTATAAATACGGTCTAATTCAAATTTCATTCAATTTGAAACAGAAGTTTAAGAATGATAACTTCTCAAACTTAATTTTGTCACTGACTCACTCACTCACTCACTCACTGACCGAGCATCAAAAGTATTAGGCACTTCTAGCAGACATAGAAGCTTCAAATTTGGAATACAAGTAGCGTTTAGTAAATAAATGACGGAAAACCTAAACATTTCGGAATATCTGTCTAGTTATCTAAATACGCTAACTGCACAATTAACTTTGTAATCCCTAATAAACCCATAGGATTACAAAGTTATATTTGCACTTTTTAATAAAAACACGCGTTTTAGTAAATTTTCTACAAAAAGAAATCAGTTCCTATCAAAAATATATCTTGTAAAAAGTGCCAAGTCTCGCTACTTAGTTCTTCTACCGTAAAAAGTTGTGAGATAGATGTTATGACAAGTAGGGGTTAGTCGGTCGGTCTAACAACATCTTATAGTGATCATAATCAATATTATTAATAATCTTTCATATTTAAAATAAATAGTTTATTGACTTGACAATCGCACTAAACGATCTGATTTTATATGTATCATGTGAGATAAATATTATGTTGTTTTCATGCGATTGTCAAGTCAATCTACTTATTTATTTGAAACATGAAGCGGGCACCCGCGCGGCTTCGTACAAAAGTGACCCGCGCGGGTGCCCGTCGCGGGGAGACGGGCTCCGTAGCGCGGGCGCGCGGCCCGCCTTCCCGCGACGGGCACCCGCGCGGCTTCCCGCGACGGGTCACTTTTGTGTGAAACCGCGCGGGTGCCCGCTTAACGCAGTTTATGCCCTTAGTCAACAGCAAAACTCAATTATCAATATTTTGTCAACGGCAACACAAAGGCGATCCGTATTTTTTTATTTCCATTCGCAAACTATTAATCGCTGGGGTTGGGACTCGGGTCCTTAACGTCAGTCTCGCGGGGAGTCCGGGGCTTCGCCCGCCGCCTGATTAGGGGCTTCGCACGTCAACAGCACTCACTGTCACTTCTTCAATTGGCTAAAGCCGCTGTCACGGTTGTGTATTGACCTTATTTTCCATATTTTATGCAAATATCATTTTTATAGACGACCTCCGTAGCACAGTGGTCGAGCGCGTTGGTGCTCGAACGGGGTTGCGGGTTCGAATACCGCCGAGGGAACAAAAAGTTTTCAATATTCCTGGGTCATGGATGTGTATTAAATTTGTGTATAATATAATAAAAGTCTTAAATATGTGTATAATGTAAAAGTATTAAATATATTTCCGTGGTCCGGTACCTGTAACACAAGTTCTTCGGATACTTAGCACAGTGCCAGATTGACGTGGTGTGAAGCGTCCATAGATATTACAATATTATTATTATACTACGAGTACTACGCGCGGCTACGCGGTCGGCTACGACGTAGCCAAAAGCTAGGGAATGATTTTAGGAGTTAGTCCATGTAATAATTAAAGACATGAATGGATGAAGGTACGAGTGATATGTCGCAAAAAAAAATACCTAAAAAATTGAGTTTAAACTGTCACTAAAACATTTTAGAATACGTCGTAACATATTAAGTACAATATCCACTAGAATAATTAATATACCTTATATGTAGTTCATATCCTAAAATGTTTAAGTAACAGTTTAAACCCAATTTTCTTAGTAATTTTTGCGACATATATATGTCTGTTTGTTCTAACGTAGAGCCTAATCTACCGTTTCGGTTTAATTACAGATGTGTTAACGATTAGTAATAATAGCCTGGTAACATAGTCTATATAATTTACGTAGTATATTATTCACTGTGGATTTTTGGTCCTTTAAGTTGTTGTCCCCCTGATTTCTCCCTGGACACTAGCTAGAGTAATATTTTTTTTCCAATCCAGGAAACAATTGAAGTACATTTTATTATAAACCCTGTGTTCCAGTACCTGATAGTAAACGAAAATAACGTTTCTTTCGTTCTGATTAGCGTTCCATTAGCACTTTATAGCAACATTATGATCGTTTTGAACTGTTTTGACCAGTGTTCCACACGCAGCTGTCAGCTGTCAAAAACTGTTCAAAACGCTCAGAATGACCCATCTTGTTTTTGACGTTTACTTAGATTTCACAGATCTCGATGTTATTTTTAAGTTATGGATCGAGCAAATTTATTCTAGATTCTTAAATAATGTAGTTATTATTGTTAATTTAAAATATAAATAGAATTTGTGAGATAAAAAGGAAATGTAAAATTTTGACATCTGTCAGTCGTTCCACTAGCAGTAAAGATTGTTAGAAACGATCAGATCGAAAATTTCATAATTTTCAATATTGTGCTAAAGAAAAAAGAAAAAGTGCGTTATGAATGATCTGAGCGTTCAGAGTAAAAGAAGCGTTTAAAGGAACACGCTGAAAATCAAAACAAAGCTCAAGATTTTTTTAGTTTAAAATAAAAAAGTACCTAAAATTTGGAGGAGGTAACATCTCCTAATCGTCGATTTGGCAGTTGTCTCTATCGGTTTGATCGGGCAGTTGCGAGACAGCAATATAACTTACAAATACCTATTTTTCATTTCTTCAGACTGTGGTGTATCTATTATTGACGCCTTCGTGGTCTAGTGGTTCAGAGCTTCGCTCTCGACCCGGAGGTCGTGGGTTTGATTCCCGCGTTGGAAAAAATTTTGTTTTCAAGTTTGGTTAGGACAATGCAGGCTGAACCTGATTGTCCGACAAGAAAGATGATCCATGCGTCGGATGGGCATGTAAAAAGTCGGACCTGCGCCTATTTTCTCGCCAGTCGTGTCGGTTTACCGTCCCACTGGGTTATGAGAGTAAAAGGAAGAGAGAGTGCTTCTGTGTATTGCGCACACACTTGGGCACTATAAAATAACTCCTGCGTAGCTGGCCTGGTTTCAATGAAATCGGCTACCGACACCGAAATCGGTGAGGGGAGCTATTATTTATCCTCTTATGGACGCGTTTGAAAATGCGACATAAACATACCATGTTATTACACGTGAATGTACTTGAATCGTAAGTTAGTAACACAAGAACCCGCGTGAGAAATTAAAAATCCAAGACATTTTGTCCTAGTTTGTCAGTCAGCGAATGATTGGACATAAATGACATACGCCTGAATTTACTTGCTTTAAATTGTGTGATGCGTTTTTATGAAGACATTATTAATCTATGACTTGAATACCAATCGCAAAAAAGGTTTTTTACACGAATAAGTTAACCCTAATCAGATCTGTCATATCATACTCAAGTGCTCAGCACATCCGAATATGCGGCGGAGTTCAGCGGAAGTACGCAATTTTAATATCCCAAATTATCCCTAAAGATATGGGAGTAATCCAGGTATGAGTTATGAGCTGACAATAAAGATGTCAATCGTTTTTAGAGATGTTTGCTCCTGTGGTAATTTGGAAATCATTGTTAATCATCGTCGGTTTGGGGTTCAATGAACTTGATAGACAGTAGTAAAACTAAATGCCGTGGGATTAGTTGTGGGAGATATCTGAGCGAGGTATGCTCGGTCAGACCGAAGTCCACTGAACTGGTTTTCAGATGTTGTATATGTCGCAGTCATCTGGTTGATTCTGCTCATTTGATTGAATGTTCAAAGTTTCGTTCGCCCTAGTCTTTCAATTTAATGTCGTCATTCGATAAAAACGCTAGTCACTCAATGAAATAGCGATTTCAATTAGATTACTGCGACATATATATATGTCACAGTCATCTGGTTGATTCTGCTCATTTGATTGAATTACTAGCGCGGTTATTTAATGGCGTCAAACAGCTCGTACAGATAGCAATGTATTGATATATGTTTTGATTAATTTACTTTAATGTGCGTTATAATAGTACACATTCGGATATTTTAAAGTTTAAAAATAAAACAAATATGGCGTCAAACAGCTGGCACTGATAGCACTGTGTTGATATTTTTTTCATTAAATCTATATCTATATCTATACTTATAATAAAACTGTAGAGAGGTCAATTCTGTACATTGAATATTTTTTCAAAATACATATTGGAGGATGATTGGCGATCGATACTGATGCCAAAAATGCAATTAGTAAAATTTTTGTCTGTCTGTCTGTCTGTCTGTATGTGCGCGATGGGAACAAAAACTACTGAAGGGATTTTAACCAAACTTGGTACGATTGTAGCCCATATTCCTGGGCAGGTTATAGGCTATATAACATAACGCTACGATACATAGGTGCCGAGCAGTGACGATAAATTTGAAGCAAGTCGGATGAATTTCGCGCGCGCGGCCTGCGGTCGAACGGTTCGTGCGGGGGGCGCGGGGGGATCGCTTGCACAGTGACGCGAAGCAATAGAACGTGGCACTAAAGTAGATTAGAAAATCAAATAAGTACCTAACTATCAGGATTTTTTTTCTGGGAAAACAGTGTTTTCACAGTGTCATAATAATATAAAAATTGTATTTTTGAACTTGCTTCACAAACTAAAATAATTATCATTTTTTGTATAAAATCAACTTAATTAACTGTATAATTAAAAGAAAGCCTTTCGCGATAAACTAAAATACGGGCATTTAAGCGGTTTTTGGAAAGCTATTTATACCATCACGGTATTAATCCTTATCATTTTTAATACGTTAGTTGGCTTAAGCATTCCATGAAGACTATAATATTTGCCCTTTATACCATGCAAATATAATGAGTAGTTTAGGAAATATAGCAAAATTAAAATCGTTTCGCCGTGATTCGACCGGGCGCCGCGTAATGCAGGCTGCTGGGTGACGTCTTACGTCCGAGCCGGGCTGGTGTAGTGTAGACTGCTGGGTAAAAAATACTTTTAAAATGTGCTAACTGTGCCTGTGTTATTATAGGAGACTTTTTTTTTGCAATAGTACCCAAAACAATTTTTTTTATTATTTTTGTCTGTTTGTCGGTGCATTTGTGCACGCTAATCTCAGAAACGGCTTATCCGATTTAGATGTGGTTCAATCATATTTGTAGTAATCTTGACTTAACATTTATTTCATCTCAATCGGTTCATAAATAAAAAACTTATGACAATTAAAAAAAATCCAGGCTTCATACAAAATGAAGCGCGGCAGGAACCGCGCTGCAAACATTCAAATTTAATCTTTTTTTATTTTATATTTTCTTTAAAACTAAATTTAATTTATTTATATTATTGTTATACTTAGGGTAGGTTAATAAAAAAACGCTACTACAACCGATCGGCGCGCCGAGCTGGGGCCTAACTCTCCAAACTGATTCGATTTTGATTCAGATTCAATCGTGCCGCATACTCCCGAATAAATTGACGTTTGTTTATTTTTGTTCTATATCGATTGATATCGTCGGGTGTACAAAAAGTTACGTTCCAAAGGTTTTCTTTATCCTAATTAGTTGAGATCGAACTGATTCGATTCTCGGTTGTGTCGAGAGTAAGCCTGCTGGATCCTCGACGGGGCGTGCCGCTGCGCCCATGTCTAACCGAGAGTTTCGTTTTAAATAACTTAATAATTGCAATATATTATGTTTCAATTTAATATCTCAAAATATTAATGACAAAAACGGTAGTAAGTTCAAAAAAATTTAAAATAATTTTATGGTTTCGCAATTTATCGTATGTCGGCACTATTAAGACGTTGCTTCGTTCAAATTTAGGTTTTGGTTTTTTTTTTTTTGTTTGGCCTTTGGAGTGTCGAAAATTAGAGAGATACGGCTGAATCTTTGGGTAGATGTGGCTAAGGAGTCTGTTTTTTTCAAAGCCTGAAGGGACAGAAGATCCTGAGTATTTAATAGGATTGTTAGCTTGATACCTACACGTGTTAAAATTTTGACAACCAGACAGATAGACAGACGGACATCGAAGTTAAATAATTTACTAAATTAACGTGAAAAATTGGCTGGGTCTATACGGTGCATACGAATAATATTATCCTAACTTCGAATACCTTTGCTGACTTCTACATATTGTTCGAAGGCCTACTTCTTTTGCCGAGCTCCGAAAGGATGGTACTATATAATTATTATACCCTGCATACCAAGAGGCTTGCCGGGTACGTGACTTGCTGGATCGTGATCAACACTGGGATACACTGGGAAGTACCTATTGGCGAAAGTTGTCAGCGGTTGCGCCAATAAACTAAAAATATATTTAAAAATATAAAAGTGTCCTAAATCACTTTTCCACGCGTACGAAGTCGCGGGCACAGCTAGTCTACATTAAGTGCGATACTCGTTATAAAATAGTGTGACAGCATGGATTTATCTATTATTACGTCGCCGCCGGCTACTCTTAAAGAAAAATTTGAAATGAAACTGACTGAGTACGAACGATATAAGTAGGTATCTAATTCAACGACTACGCTAAATAACTATAATAATAATAATATCTATAGACGCTTCACACCACGTCAACATCACGTCGACTAAATGACGGACGTTACAATAAACAAATGGACGATTTGTCCTTGAGTCTTTCAATTTAGTGTCGTAATTCGATAAAAACGCTAGTCACTCAATGAAATAGCGATTTCAATTAATTTCATAAATAACAATAATCATTGTAGGTATTAATATTGACCAATTGGCATCACTGACTAGACTATGGTTGTCATAGACGGGTATATTTACGTTTGGGTTAAATATGGGATTTGGGATCAGCTGGGACTTACTTTAGAATGTACACCTACACTTACGTCCTACACTTACACCGACAATATTAAACATAAAGGAGGCATTAGCGCCCCACTTCACACGTATTTAAGCAAATTCCTGTTCGTGTCGCCGGAGCTAATCTAATAGCCCTAGCGCTTCGCCCTCCGCCCTCACAGGGCTCGGGAGGGCTCGGTGAGATCAGGTGGAAGGGTGAGTTAACTCATTACCCGGGTTTTTAATTGATGAGTTTAAAATAAGCCCACCTCGGAGGTGTCGGCCCTTGGCCCTGTTGTCGCTATATATTAGGGCGTGTGCATTGACAATTTTGAATAGGTATTGTTGTCAGGGTTATATCACCTGGGCCTATTTTTAAATTTGTATTAAAAATACAACACTATTTCTGTCGTGACGGGAGCATATTTTTATAATACAAAAATTAAAAAGTAATTTTTATAACTTTTTCGTTTTTGTATTTATAAAATTACAAATATGTAATAACGTGACCATTTATTCTTGGACGCAAAACGGGACATTGGTTTATTTCAATAATAGGTAGTCAGTGAAAGAACCGGCTAAGTGTGAGTCGGACTCGAAAGGTTCCAGAGGAGGAGGGAGGAGGTGGAATGGGCAAAAATCACGTTTGCTGTATGGCACCCCCCCTTAATATTTACTTTATTTTACTACAATTATTAGTGAAGTAATTATGTACACCTTAGTATTTTGGCTACAGCGCGGCGTGCAATCAATTTGGCCGGCCGTCTATTAATTTTTCGCGGTTTCTAAAAACGGGACAATTTTGCGTCCCACAGTTCATTTCGGGAACACCGGGACTCGTAATTGTAAAAAGGGACAGACGTCCCGTTTTAAACAGGACTGTCCCTTTTTACTATATCTAGGTCACTTTACCTATATGCGAAAAACGTTATCGCGAGGAATGCGACTAGTAATTTGTACATTATGAAAAAAAGTATCCAATTGCTGTAGTAACATAAATATTTAATCGATTGATCAAGGCACCTAACTATTTAGCGCAAGTTAATCAATAATCCTCCAATGTAGAATTACTCCGAACTCTACATGGTTTTGTATTCCACTAGGGCTCTTAGGGTGTGTTTCACCAAGCAATCTTAAAGTTAATCCTTCATTAAATATCATGTTGTTCCTCTCGTAATTCCTATCAATGAATGAGAAGGCATTAACACTAACATGCGTTGGTGAAATCGGGACTTAAAGTATAGTTTATTTCAAAATGTATAATAAGCAGAGTTGTAAATTAGCCTCCTACCCTAGAGGCAAAAGAAGTAATACCCTATAATATTCATTCTTAAAAGTTATAATATTACAAGCGAGTTTTGAATACAGGGCAATTGTCCCATTGGGCTACGAAAGTGAAGGAAGAGAGAGTGCTTATTGCTCACACACTTGGGCACTTGGTTTTAATGAAACCGGCCTCTGTCACCTATATAGGAGTGGGAGCAGGGAGGTAGGCAATTAAATACTATAAACTATTGTTTCATTGAATAACCTCTTGTTTTATAGAATATCATTGGAGGTAGGTCATTGGACTAAAATCTGACTAGGTAGAACTTTAGAACTCAACAGCAATCATGTAATTATTGTATGATTGCTATTCCGTTTCGAGTGCCCTCCTAAAACTAGTACGAGTAATGATTGGGAAGTGCCTACTTTAGGTGATTGCAATCCGCGAATCAGGTCCTGGACCTCATCAAAAAGATGGGCCGGTACTTCAATACGGAGATATCCAAAGTAGCGTAGAATAGTCAGGGTTCTTCCAAAACGATTTACCTTACTTTTAAGTAAGTAGGTAGTTAAGATCAAACGCAGGACCTATTGGTTACAGGCCCATCCGACGCATTGATCACCTTTGGTGTCCGGCAATGAGGGTCCTTACTCTTCAAACTGATTCGATTTTCATTCAGATTCGATCATGCCGCTTAGTCTCGAATACGTTTGTTTATTTTGATCCTCAGTCGATTGATATGGTCGGGAGTAGGTACTAAAAGATACAATCTAACGATTTTCTTTATCCTGGTTAGTTTCGAAGTAATCCACCAAATAAAACATCAAAAGCCGTTGAGATCGAACTGATTCGATTCTCGATTGTGTCGGGAGTAAGCCTATACTAATATATAATAAGGCCTGCAAAGACCTAACCAAACTTGAAAACAACATTTTTTGAGTTGTTCCAACGCATGGTAATAAGTACTAACCTACAACGTAAAGATGAGCCAAACTTTAACTACTGCACCACGAGTTATGTTTTAAAGATTTCGAATATAGAATTCGTTATACCTAGAAATGTGCTCGGAATAACGGAAGTCCAGTTTTCCAAATTTTCATCTTTCGGATTTCTTACACAAATGATAAAATTGCATTATAGTACCTACAGGATGTAAAAAGAAATGTTTTTTTTAAAATATATTTTACAAATTAAAAAAAACTGAATTTTTTGCTTTTTTTTTATTCCCGCGACAAAAACATATATTGTAATTTAGTTGTGACGAAAAAAAAATGCATTTCGTGATAGAGAAAGGGGACCTAATATAATTATATCCCTATTAGTTAAAGTGACTGTGACATTTCTCTTACATCATGACGTATATTATACGGTTGAATTATGAAACCTTCTCCTTTTTTGGAAGTCGGTTAAAAACGGTCCCCTATTGTGGAAACTTTGCTCTATGTCCGTCCATTCGTCTGTCTGTCACCATGCCTTACCTTAACCGTTACAGCTAGACAGTTGAAATTTTACAGTATAAATGAAGGTATATTATTGGGATTTTTAGGACTGGACATATAAATGTCGCCAATTTATTTTATTTCATTTATTTTTATTACTTTCGTTATATAATAATAATGTTTTAATAAAATTACTCAACTTATGGGTTGATTGCTGATGCCTGAAATAAAGACTTTTTATTTGTTTATTCATTTATTTATTTATATCATGTATTCCTGTTGCAGCTATTCGAAAATATGAAATCTGGGGCCTTACTCTCCAAACTGATTCGATTTTGATTCAGATTTGATCGTGCCGCACACTCCCGAATAAAGTGACGTTTGTTTATTTTGATTCTCAGTCCATTTATATGGTCGGGAGTACAAAAAGTTACGATCTAACGATTTTCTTTATCCTGGTTATTTTCAAAGTAATACACCAAATAAAACACGAGAAGCCGTTGAGATCGAACTGATTTGATTCTCGATTGTGTCGCGAGTAAGCCTGCTGATTATATTTTGATTCTATTCGATCGAGCCGCGTACTCCCGAATAAATTGACGTGTGTTTATTATGATTCTCAGTCGATTGATATGGTCGGGAGTACAAAAAGTTACGATCTAACGATTTTCTTTATCCTCGTTAGTTTCAAAGTAATACACCAAATAAAACACCAAAAGCCGTTGAGATCGAACTGATTCAATTGTCAATCTGATCCGGAGTAAGCCTGCAGATTAAAATAAATACTATTTATTATTTGAGGCTCCAATACAACAAAGATGAAACGTATTTTTTGGTGTTCTGTAAGAAAACGTTTATGCGCTATTCCAACTCGTGTATAACATATATATAGGTATTTTACAACGCCGCCGGTGTCATAGAAACACCCCCTTCTTGTTAGTTTCAGTTGTTACCCCTTAGGTAGGATAGGTAGATACTGTATTGTAAATTGACAATCGCGCTCCTACTGATATAGTAGAGTACTCAGGCTTATTCCCGACACAATCGAGAATCGAATCAGTTCAAGTTTTTGGTATTTTATTTGGTGGATTACTTTGAAACTACCCAAGATAAATCGTTAGATCGTAACTTTTTGTACTCCCGACCATATCAATCGACTGAGAATCAAAATAAAAAAATCAATTTATTCGGGAGTAGGTACGCTGCACGATCGAATCTGAATCAACATAATATAATCAGCAGACTTACTCCCGACACTACCGAGAATCAAATCAGTTCAATCTTAACGGCTTTTGGAGTTTTTTTTTGGTGGATTACTTTGAAACTAACCATTTTATAAATTAGGTAATTATTAAAAGAGATATGCACGTTCAAAAACCTAAAAATTATGGCCAGATTTACAGCTGTGTTCAATCATCCAAGAAACTGATTAGAGTACATTTTATAATAAAAACAAACTGTATAGCTCAAGTTTTTTTAGTTTGAGATTAAAAACAGTACCTAAATCGGTTAAGTTTTGGAAAGTCCTTTCGAGTGCGAAACGGTCTACCACAGACGCTCACATAATTGTAGTCATGAATCGATGAAGGTCAGAAAATTGAGTTTAAACAGTCACTTAAACATTTTAGAATATGTAGTTAATGTATTAAGTAGATACATGTATTAAGTACTTCTACTAATGTACTTAATACTTTACGACGAATTCAAAAATTTTTAGGTTACAGTTTGAACTCAATAATTTGCTACAATAGTTCTCTATGCAAAATACCTATTAGTATGAAAAACGATGATTAAGCTCACAATAATATAACTAATATTATGTACAATGTACATAATATTAGTTATGAAGTGTCCAACTGAAACCTTCATTTAGCTTTATAAGTTTATACGTTGTGTAAAATAAGTGAGTGATAATACTTAAGGGGTGTATGGGTCCCGTACATAGAGTTTAGTGTGGAAGTACCAGCGCTGAAAGAATTACTTTTTTTTATTTATTGTATGGGAAAATTTATGTCGTTGGGGCATTTCTCATACTATGTAACTTGAAAGTCAAAAGTAAGTCTTTCAGCGCTGGTACTTTCACAATAAACTCTACGTAGGAGGCACATACATAGTAGGTACATACCCTAAAGTATTATCACTCACTTATTTTACAACCTGCATATGCATATGCTATATGCATAAAGACCTGGCAGAGTCTGTATTCCGACTTGTAACGTTTTCCGTGTTGGCCTCCGATCAGCAATAGGTACACTAGATATCGTGACAGCACAAGAAAAGAAAGAAAAATAATCCGTCACGGTGATTATCAGCTCACTCTTCAAGTGTTATTTCATTTAATTTACAATGCCGCAATGCGTGTTTAAATTAAGATTTACAAAAATTTTAAGTGACTTAGGTACCTATTTAAAATGTATTAAAACTTTTGTCTCAGTTCGTTAACAAACAAATGTCCTACCTAAAGTAAAACCTCTATTGGTATATATTCCACGCGGACAGATTTTAGCCTTGTTTTTGTATGGGGTAGGTACGTTATCTAGTTTGTTGATCGAAGGTGTTAATAAAACTGTATTATTGATAAGTAATTAAAAGTAAACCTACGTAACGTTTTAGTATATTATACAAGGTGTAAAATAAATAAGTGTTTTAAATTATTGTATGTGCAAAATGATATTGGGGCATTTCTCATAGAAACATGAAAGTTAAAAATACGTGTTTCAGCGCTGGTGCTTTCACAGTAAACTCTACATAGGAGGCACATTCTAAAGTATTATCACTCATTTATTTTACACCTTGTAATCATATCTCTCTAGTCGTGTGACTTGTTGGGCATCCGTCCCACTGGGTTACAAAAAGTACCTTCACTCTTGGAAGAGTGAAGGTACTATAAATTTAAATCCTGCGTAGGACTGTAAAATCAATCAAAGCCTAGATAAGTACCTATATCGGTGTAGGAGATATTATTGTTAGGGTATGTTTGGTTATTGAGTATTAAATAATTAAAAATAACCTTTGCGGCATGATAGGAAATAAGTAAGTAGGTTCTTAATAATATTGAAGTTTCGTAGAGTCAACTTCTTTTTTACGTTGCTGGCGCGTATGAAGTATTTTTAGGTACAAGTATGCGGATCTGAGTAGGTATATTTATATATAGCTTCACTAGGTACAAACATAATATAATATGTTTTTTGGGATTTTGAAAATTTCCGAAAAATATAGAGTTCCATTTTTTTGGAAACAGCACGAACTACACTAAAGTCAAATTACATGAAAGTGATCACCCACCTGACATGAACCCTTTATCCACTTTTCACCATCACATCACCAAGTGAACATCGAGCTCATTGCACACACAGCAAAGATGGCGGACGCGAAATTTGTGACCACGGAAAGGCGCGCGAAAAGTGGCTGCGGCAAACACCCCCCCGCGCCCCGCGCGCGCCTGCCCCACCCCGCCGCGGCATTCGCAGCCCAAACGACGGTCGACGCCTTCAATTATTCAGGCTAGCCCCTCCCTCTCATCTCTATACACTCAAATGCGCCCGTCCCGCTCTAATATGTTGCGCATTTCTCTACACGCCTCCGTGTTCTCTTTCGTACCTGTGGTGGACGTGTAAGCGCGTCTCGCTCGCACTCATTAGGCGGGTCTCGGTGCGTACATTATGCAGGATGTTTGGCAAACGTTTTATGAGGTTTGCGCCGGGCGTAGAGCAGCTCCGCGTAGAGAACGCGTGAACTGAATGAATAATGGTGCGTTCCAGACGAAAGGAAATTTTTAATCACATTCCTGTTTTTTTCGGCCTAAGTTTACATAAATATTATAATTACATAAAATTTCGTTAATAACGATATTTCCTTGCAACGGAACACACCTTAAGTAGATAAAATACACCTGTAACACAAGTTCTTTGGATGCTTAGCACGGGGATCTTAGAAACGTGCATAGATATAATATTATACAGGATGTCGAATATAATGTGAAGGACGTGTAGAACATTTTTTGTTTAGTAAAAGCCACAAAACAGATCAGGTGTTAGGTCAACGACCAGTTTGTTCGTGTGTTCTAAACACACGAACACAAAAGTAGCTCCCAGTCCCAGCATAGTAAGATTCACTCCTTGTGGTTATTTTAGACCTTTGTATGTATATATTTTTATCGCATTAAAGTAAGTAATTTATATGAGGTGCCAAAACAAAAAATGCTTTACCCGTCCTTCTCTTCACACTATATTCGGCTTGATAAATTAACCTTAAGAGTTAAGACACGCTGTATACCTTTGTAATAATTCGGTATTCATAATTAGGTAAACTTAAATTGTAGTGCATGGAATTAAAAAAAGATTTTACCTATTACAAATTAGGATGTTAGGTTATAACGAACAGTTTATAGCCCAATAGGGCTTGCTGTCATACTTTCGGTAAACTCTGGGATTGCTCTTAGCAGAAACAATTAACATCTACGTATTCGTAACATTATCGAAAGTATTTCATATTCAATTCAATCAGACATAAAAAAAATGTAAAAATAAAATGTAAATGAAATATAATATGTAATATTAAATGTTTTATAATTTTGTAACAAATAAAGAGGTCTTATTTTATTTTAAATAAAATGCTATTTCTTTATCAATTAGGTACGACAGCATCCATACATTTGACATTCGGTAATTATTATTATCTATATCTACTCTACTAAGGACCTACATATAATATTAATAGGTATTTATTAACATACTTAGATTAAGGAAATATTGCAACATTTAAAACTGATAAGTGATAACACATAAGGATGTTATCTATATCTATACTTATAATAAAACTGTAGAGAGGTCAATTCTGTACATTGAATATTTTTTCAAAATACATATTGGAGGATGATTGGCGATCGATACTGATGCCAAAAATGCAATTAGTAAAATTTTTGTCTGTCTGTCTGTCTGTCTGTCTGTCTGTCTGTCTGTATGTGCGCGATAGGAACAAAAACTACTGAAGGGATTTTAACCAAACTTGGTACGATTGTAGCCCATATTCCTGGGCAGGTTATAGGCTATATAACATAACGCTACGATACATAGGAGCCGAGCAGTGACGATAAATTGGAAGCAAGTCGGAGGAATTTCGCGCGCGCGGGCTGCGGACGAACGGTTCATGCGGGGGGCGCGGGGGGATCGCTTACACAGTGACGCGAAGCAATAGAATGTGGCACTAAAGTAGATTAGAACTTGAAATAAGTACCTAACAGATTTTTTTTTCTGAGAAGAGTGTTTCCACAGTGTCATAATAATATAAAAATTGTATTTTTGAACTTGCTTCACAAATTGAAATAAATTATCATTTATTGTATAAATCAACTTAATTAACTGTATTATTAAAAGAAAGCCTTTCGCGATAATCTAAAAAAACGGGCAGTTAAGCGGTTTTTGGTAAACTATTTATACCATCACGGTATTAATCCTCATCATTTTTTATACGTTAGTTGGCTTAAGAATTTCATGAAGACTATATTTGCCCTTTATACCTTGCAAGTATAATTAATAGTTTAGGAGATAATATAGCAAAATTAAAATCGTTTCGCCGTGATTCGACCGCCGCGCCGCATCGCGGGCCTCGGCGCCGCGCGATACAGGCTGATGCGTGACGTCTTACATCCGAGTCGGGGTGTAGTGTAGGTATCAGATGCTGGTAGGTAGGAATTTTGGCGAAGGTCAACCAAAGGAACTCCACCCCACTGCTGGGTAAAAAATACTATTAAAATGTGCTAACAGGCAGTACCGGTAGTATGAATTTATATAGATGTCGCTTTGATTTTAAGATATATGACAATAAAAAAAATACTGGACGTTTGTATGAAGCGCGGCGGGAACCGCGCTGCTTCAAGCATTCAAATTTATTCTTTTTTTATTTTATATTTTGTTTAAAACAAAATTTCATTTATTTATATTATTATTATTTTTAATCTTAGGGTAGGTTATAAAAAACGCTACTAAAGCCGATCGGCGTGGCGCGCCGAGCTGGGGCCTAACTCTCCAAACTGATTCGATTTTAACTCAGAGTCGATCGTGCCGCATACTCCCGAAGAAATTGACGTTTGTTTATTTTTATTCTCTGTCGATTGATATGGTCTGGTGTACAAAAAGTTACGTTCTAACGGTTTTCTTTAACCTAATTAATTTCAAAGTTATCTACCAAATAAAACACCAAAAACCGTTAAGATCGAACTGATTCGATTCTCAGTTGTGTCGAGAGTAAGCCTGCTGGATCCTCGGCGGGGCGTGCCGCTGCGCCCATGTCTAACCGAGAGTTCCGTTTTAAAGACCTTAGTAATTGCAATATAAGTTTAAATTTAATAATACTTCAAAACATTAATGACAAAAACGGTAATAAGTTAAAAAAATTGAAAATATTTTTATGGTTTCGCAATTTATCCTATGTCGTTTAAATTTGATATGAAGCAACATTTTAATAGTGCATTAAGATGTTGCTTCATATCAAATTTCTATTCCCGGGAAGTACCCTTTAGGTTTTGGTTCCCTTTGGCGTGTCGAAAATTGCGAAAATTAGCTTAATTATAAATATAAACGGCTGAATCTTTGGGTAGATGTGGCCAAGATGCCTGTTTCTTTTCACAGCCAGAAGGGACAGTAGAGCTGAGTTTTTAATATGATTTTTAGCTTGATACCTACACGTGTTAAAGTTTTGACACCCAGACAGACAGACGGACATCGAAGTTAAATACTTTACTAAATTAACGTGAAAAATTGTCTGGGTCTATACGGTGCATTCGAATAATATTATCCTAACTTCGAATACCTTTGCTTACTTCTACATATTGTTCGAAGGCCTACTTCTTTTGCCGAGCTCCGAAAGGATAGTACCTAATATATTATTATTATACCCTGCATACCAAGAGGCTTGCCGGGTACGTGTCTTGCTGGATCGGGATCAACACTGGGATGCACTGGGAAGTACCTATTAGCGAAAGTTCTCAGCGGTTGCGCCAATAAACTAAAAATATATTTAAAAATACTAAAGTGCCCTAAATCACTTTTCCACGCGTACGAAGTCGCGGGCACAGCTAGTATCTGAAATAAATTATCTATACTTATAATAAAACTCTAGAGAGGTCAATTCTGTACATTGAATATTTTTTCAAAATTCTTATTGGAGGATGATTGGTGATCGACACTGATGCCAAAAATGCAATCAATAAATTTTTTGTCTGTCTGTCTGTCTGTCTGTCTGTATGTGCACGCATGGAACAAAAAGTACTGAAGGGATTTAAATCAAACTTAATACGATTGTAGTCCATAATCCTGAGCAGGTTATAGGCTATAAAACATAACGCTGAGACATATAGGAGCCGAGTAGTGTCGATACTTTTGAAGTAAGTCGGACGAATTTCGACGCGTGTGGACTGCGGGGTGTGCGGGTCGCGCGGGGCGATCGCTTATCTACCCACACAGCGACGCGAAGCAATAGAAAACAGTATTTTTAACCGACTTTAAAAAAAGGAGGAGGTTTCTTATTCAACCGTATAAATGTTTTTTTTTTATGTTTGTTCGCGGATATCTTCGTCGTTTATGAACTGATTTTAAATATTGTTTTTGTGTTGTGTGGAGTATAATTCAAATTTGATCCCATTGTCACCAAAATGGTGACCTGTGATGGGATCTCTGAGAAATCGAGGGAGCTCCTCAAAATTTATATGGAAACATATATGGATTTTGATATTTTCTGAAGAAGTCTAAGCATATGTTACCAAACAGTAAGGTTTTGCACCATATCTTGGACCTGAAAGTACTGAATAGAACTTCCGAGTCCTTAGAGATACAAGTTTGAAGATTCTAGCGTTGTTTAAAGGAATGCAAGCATATGCCACTACGTCAATTACAGTCGAACTTGGTCTCATAATTATCAAAGTGGATGCCTGATGATGGCGTCGTGAGGAATCGAGGGAACTCCTCGAAATTTATAGAGACATAAATTCCTACAAATACAAAATTACTATACTCAACGGAACTACTGTTCCGATTTGAAAAATATTCATAAGACTAGCGACCCGCCCCGGCTTCGCACGGGTACAATGCTGATACTAAATACTGTCGTAATACGGCGTCGAGCGTCGGCTTCGTTGCGTCGGGCGTCGGCGTCGCGACGTTTGGCATCGGCGTCGCGGCGTCTGGCGTCGACGTCGCGGCGTTGAGCATCGGCGTCGCGGCGTCGGCGTCGCGGCGTCGAACGTCGGCGTCGCGACGTCTGGCGTAAGCGTCGCGGCGTCTGGCGTCGCGGCGTCGGGCGTCGGCGGCGCCACGTCTGGCGTCGGCGTCGCGGCTTCGGGCGTCGGCGTCGCGGCGTCGAGCGTCGGCGTTGCGGCGTCGAGCGTTGACGTCGCGACGTCTGGCGTCGACGTTGCGGCGTCGGGCGTCGGCGTCGCCACGTCGGCCGTCGGCGTCGCCATGTCGGGCATCGGCGTCGCCACGTCTGTCGTCGGCGTCGCGGCGTCGAGCGTCGGCGTCACGACGTCTGGCGTCGGTGTCGTGGCGTCGAGCGTCAGCGTCGCGACGTCTGGCGTAGGCGTCGCGACGTCTGGCGTAGGCGTCGCGATGTCTGGCGTAGGCGTCGCGACGTCTGGTGTTGCGGCGTCGGGCGTCGGCGTCGCCACGTCTGGCGTCGGCGTCGCGGCGTGGAGCGTCGGCGTCGCGACGTCTGGCATCGGCGTCGCGACGTCTGGCGTCGGCGTCGCGACGTCTGGCGTCGGCGTCACAGCGTCGAGCTTCGGCGTCACGACGTCTGGCGTCGGCGTCGCGACGTCGGGCGTCGGCGTCGCGGTGTCGGGCGTCGGCATCGCGTCGCGGTGTCGGGCGTCGGCATCGCGTCGCGGTGTCGGGCGTCGGCATCGCGTCGCGGCGTCGGGCGACGACGACGCCCGACTGATTTTGGTCGAAGCGTAATGTTATTACTATTTATAGCCTTCCTCTATAAATGGACAATCCAACAAAAATAATTTTTCAAATCATTCCTGAGATTAGCGCGTTTAAACTAATAAACGATTCACATTTGGGGACTTTCGTTGCATGCGTTGCATAAACGGTTTAAGTCAATCAAACACCACGCGAACGAAGTCGCGGGCACAGCTAGTTATTACTAAAAATGAAAATGAAGATGAAAAGTCTTTTATTTCCAATTATGTTAGTTACTAACACTTTTAGAATTGTCCTACATATTATGATACTAATATGTATTATTATTAGTATCAGTAACCTACCTACATATTATTCATATAAGATTATATCTCATAGGGAAAATAAACCATTTTGTTTCTCTGAAAATACGAGTAAGTATATTATAAGTAACTTACAAAATGAATATACAATAAACAACTTAGAAAATATATAAAATAAACAATACCTGAAAATACGAGAAACGACAATTAAGTTTATTCTAGTTCCTCCTATATTGTATTCTTTAAATAATTAAAATAATAATTCTATCTGTATCTTACTTGGATAACATTTTCTTCTATCATTTCTGTCAGTCTTGAAAATAGACTTCAAAACAATTTATTCTAAATACGTAATAAATCCTATTTCAAATAAAATGCTAGGTATTTTATTACATCTCCCCCCTTAGGGAAAAAAAAATCCTATTTTTTAATAATCTACCTATATAAACTAACTACTTCTTATTAACATTTCTCTAAATCAAATATAGGTACTGGAATCAGTTTAGTAATATGAAAATAATTTGATTCAATTTTTCTATGACCTGTGTCTATCTTATATATTGAATTGGACATTTTTTCAATAATTCTGTACGGTCCAATATATATCTCATCCAATTTTGATCTATTTAGTCTGTTTCCATTTTCAACATAAACAAAATCTCCTACATCAAAATAACTTACTTTCCGATTTCTGTCGAATACTTTTTTGTTGTAACTATGAGATTTTTTTGTATTATCAAGAGCCATTTTCTTATCTCTTGTCCAATCATCATCCGATGGGTTATTTCTAAACTCTTTTGGTAATATTGTCACATCAGTGATACCATTTAGAAGGTAAGTTGGCGCATATCCTGTAACTGTGTGAATAGTCTCATTATATTTATTAACACACTCTCTAGCTACATTTGTCCATGCTTTTTTTTTGCCTTTTTCATTAACTTTACACCTAATCTTATTCACCAATGTTTGATTCAAACGTTCATTCAAGCCATTAGAAAATGGACAGTTAACTGCTGTAAATACTAGGGGTATATCTTTTTCTTTTAAAAATTTTTTGAAGTTACTCGAATTAATCCCCGGGTATTGATCTGTCAAAATCATACCAATTTCTTCAGTTTCCGTTATGTTAGACAGTAACTTTATAAAATCATTAGCAGTCTGAGTTTTTGATGTAAGAATGAATGCGTATCTACTAAAATGGTCTACTAATAAATGTAAATATTTCTTTGATGATCTAGAACCTCCAAATCCTCCTATTGTATCTATGGACAGTATTTCAAAAGATTTCGTGGCTGGTCCTAGTTGAGACATGTACCCAAATTTATCATGTCCTCTCGACTTATTCTTTATACAAGTTTCACAGGATCTGCAAATTTTCTTTATATTATTTGACAAATTGCTTATGGAATAAAGCTTACCAACTGTCTTTTGCATTTGGTTTATCCCAATATGACACATATTTTCATGAACATCTTTTAAAAATGTCAAACTGAATTCTTCTGACAAAATTATTTTATCTCTTTTTCCGACCTTTTTAAAGTATATGTTTTGTTTCTTTACTAATTTATCTTTTCCTTCTTGTATTTCTTTATTTTTTTCTTGATCTTTTAAAATGTCTTCAATCTTTATTAAGTTAATAACTTTCAATTGTTCATCTGTGTTTACATCAGAATCCAGTACTGGGTTCCTGCTTAAGCAGTCTGCCTCTAAATTATTCTTTCCAGGAGAGTATACTATTTTAAATTCATATTGAGAAAGATAATAAGTTAAATCTCCCAGTTCTTCATCAGTTCTACATTTTAAATTCATGTTCTCCAGAGGTTTGTGATCTGAAAAAACTGTAAATGATTTTCCTATTAACCAATATTGCCAATACGTTACTGCTTCTTTTATCGCCAATAATTCTAAATAAATAGCTTTCTTTTTCTTTTGACTCTCTTTTAATTTCTTTGAAAAATAAGCTACAGGTCTTTCTTTCCCATCTGGTTGTATCTGTTTTAAAACCGCGCCAACTCCTTCTATAGATGCGTCTGTATAAATATTAATAGGTAAAAGCTGATCAAAAATCTCTAATATCGGTTTTGAGCATAATAGCGTTTTTACCGCTTCAAAAGATTTTTGGCACTCACTAGACCAAATAAATTTCTGACCTTTTCTCAGTAATTGATGTAAAGGATCTAATATTATTGCTTTTCTTGGGATATATTCATCGTAAAAATTAATCTTTCCTAGGAACTGTCTTACATTTTTTTGAGTTTTAGGAATAGGAAAATTTTGCACTGAAATTATATTATCCTTTAACGGCTGTACGGAGTTATTTTGAATTATATGACCCAAATATTTTACGGAATCTGAGGCAAAAGTGCATTTTATAAATTTTAATCGGAATCCTTCTACTTTTATGGCCTCCAACAACATCCTCAAGTAATTTATATGTTCATCAAAATTCTTCGAAAAAATTAAAATGTCGTCAATGTAATTGACAGCAAGGTCAGTAAGTTTATATTTTCTTAATATATTACTTAGCACCCTTTGAAAAATTGCTGATGACGTTTTTAGACCGAAGGGCAGACATGTCCACTGATAATGTCCTTCTTGTGTTATGAAACCAGTTTTTTTTCTGTCTTCGACTCGTAACGGAATAGACCAAAAAGCTGAATTTACATCTAAAGTTGTATAATAATTACAGTTTCTGGTCTTTACCACTAAATCTTCAATTAACGGGAAAGGTTGAGCTTGTGGTACTACAATTTTATTCAAATCTCTAAAATCTATACATAATCTTGTTTTTTTATTATCTTCTTTTTTAAATGCTAATGTTACCGGTGCTGCAAATGGACTATATGATTCTTCTATCAGCTTATTATCTAGCAATTTTGCTATCTGCTGTTCAATCTCTTTTTTATCTTCTATAGTGCATCTATAAGGCCTTTTGCTACAGTATTTTTCTACTAATAAATCTATTCTAGCTTCATATCCACTTACAGTGCCGATATCATACTTATGTTTAGCAAAAACGGACTTATACTCATCAATGAGTTCATTTATTTTACCTTTTTCATCTTCTTTTAAATGATCCATTTTCATTTCAATATCATTTGCTATCACATGTTCATTGAAATTTATTTTAATATTCTTCATATCATAACTATTCATTTTTCTTACAACGTTTTCATCTTCGTTTTGTACTATCTCATTATTATCATTAAAATATGTTTTCTGAGTAATCATTAATTCTTCAGTTTGAATTAGTCTAAATATTTTTATTAAATCTAATCCAATTAGAAAATCATATTTGAAGTTCTTTTCATCAATAATGTATACATCTACATCTTTGACTATTTCAAAAATCTTAATATTTAATCTTGTCAAACCAGTTGTCTTTTGGACACCATTAATTGTTACCAGACTTGCCTCATTTATATTACTTGTTTTATGTTTTAATTTAAGTAACTTGGAGTTTATCAATGAAACATTAGAGCCTGAATCATAAACTCCATTTAAATGTAGCTTATCATTTACAATTAGTTTGACAGTTATTAATGGTGTCACTACTAGTTTTTTTGTTCAGTTTCATTTAACTCTGCCTCAATTACCGAATTATTCACATGTCTTATAAATTTTCTTTTAATATTATCATCGTTTTTTGTTCTAAACCAGCATAAACTTTCAGAATGATAACGTGACCCCTTATTCAATTTTTCGCAAATTTTACAAGCATTTCTTAAAGTTTCATTATATTCAGCTTTGTAAGTAGGACTATACGTCCTCTTTGAAGTAAATATTCTTTTCTGTACCATAAATTCATGTCTTCTTACTTCATTAAACAAATCAGTTGTATCAGTTAACGCCTCTCTATCTATTTTATGTAATATATTTTCTGGTAAGCCTGCTGCTACCAGATCTATTAAAGTACCTGCATCAATTGATGTCCTCATTTCAAGTAGAAGTTTTTCTTTTCTTATAGCGTAATCTAATAGAGAACCGTATTTATATTTGAACGTTAGAGCAAAATTAACAGGACTCCATCCTCTGTATGCAAAGGTTTCGCAAAATTTTGACTTCCAGGTAAGCCATTGAGAGTTTAGTGTTAGCTTCATAATCATTGCACTATACCAATCAAGACAATTGTTATCTAAAAATAATCTTAGAATCTCTATTTTCTTTTCATCTGTTATCACGTCAAAACGCTCACATTCTGTTTCAAATGTGTCAATCCATAATTTTGCATTCGAATTTTTTGTTGTAAATTTTTCAATTATAAATTTTTCTGAAATATATCTAAGGTTATGATGTCTATTGTCTTTTCCGTTTTCTACAAAATTTTTGGATAAGTCTTGATAATTTTCATCATATTTCTGCGTTACCTGTTCAATAGTCAATTCTTCCAAATATTGATCTCCGAACTGCAAATTACCATCTTCATCTATATAAATTTCCGTTAATTCCTTTGTCATATTTATCCAGACTCTCCTAGTCTGGTATCTTTTTTTCAAACTATTTCTCACTTTGCTATATGTAGCGGTTTTTATTATTTCTTTGTGCTGGCTTGCTGCTTGTAACTCCTCAGGTATACAATACTCTTTGTCATATTGCGTAGTTATGGACGTTATAGAGAGTACATTTGTCTTCCCGTCGCTTCCGGGTAACAAAGTAAATTTAAATTGTAATTTCTCCATCTCATAAACAAGATTGTCGTTTTATAAGATTATATCTCATAGGGAAAATAAACCATTTTGTTTCTCTGAAAATACGAGTAAGTATATTATAAGTAACTTACAAAATGAATATACAATAAACAACTTAGAAAATATATAAAATAAACAATACCTGAAAATACGAGAAACGACAATTAAGTTTATTCTAGTTCCTCCTATATTGTATTCTTTAAATAATTAAAATAATAATTCTATCTGTATCTTACTTGGATAACATTTTCTTCTATCATTTCTGTCAGTCTTGAAAATAGACTTCAAAACAATTTATTCTAAATACGTAATAAATCCTATTTCAAATAAAATGCTAGGTATTTTATTACATTCATATGAAAAATAGATATCTTAATTTTTTTGTTTTCATTTAATGAATTCATCTGTAGATATAAATTAAACAGGAAATCACGTTATTTTATTCATTCGAGATATCACGGCCGAAATAGCTCAGTTGGGAGAGCGTTAGACTGAAGATCTAAAGGTCCCCGGTTCAATCCCGGGTTTCGGCAATCCAAACTTTTGACATTTTATATCTCATCTTCTCATTATCAAATACATATAATATTTGTAAGAACTTAGTATTAATGCCTCCATGTCAAAAGTCTACCTTAATAAAATTTATAATTAATGAAATAATTCATGTATACTATCTATACTATAATATTATAAAGCGGAAGAGTTTGTTTGTTTGTTTAAACGCGCTAATCTCAGAAACTACTGGTCCGATTTGAAAAAGTCTTTTTTTGTTGGATAGTCATTTTATAGAGGAAGGCGTTAGGCTATATACCATTACGCTGCGACTAATAGGAGCGCAGTGTCAGTGAGAAATGTTGCAAAAACGGGAAAAATTATTGACATTTGAGGACTTTCGTTGCGTGCGCTGCATAAACGGTTTAAGTTACCTACTCAAAAAATATGTATGAATGAATTATTCATTTTTAATAATCAAAAAAAAGTCCGTGACAGTATATGTTTATCTAAAGCGGTTTTGGAAAAATATTTATACCGTCACGGTATTAATTCTTATCATTTTAAATACGTTAGTTGGCTAAAGCATTCCATGAAGACTATATTTGCCCTTCAACGCATATGAATACTTTAGGAATACTTTACAAATACAATGAACACTTTAGGAGATATAGCTAAATTAAGATAGTTTCGCCGTGATTCGACCGGGCGCGAGTTATTTGCTCGGTAATTACAACTATAAGAAACGCGTGGGAGTGGGACGCATAGCGCATTGTTTTTTAAAAGGGTTAAAGTCCCGCCAGTATTATAAAAATGGTGGACATTGCACCTGTTGTTCTTACCGGTCCCGGTGGTTTCGGGAAGAAAAACGCAGATAAAAGAAAAAAGGAAGAAAAGGAATAAAGGAAAAAGAAAAAAGGAAGAAAAAAGCTGAAAAGAAAGATTTTTTATAATTTAAAATTAATAATAATAATAATAATAATAAAAACATTTATTTGACTTGTTAACAACATTACATTACACATTATACAAACGATTACAAAAACACAAAAAACATGACAAGAACTTTAGCATAAATTGTGAGAAATTATACAGAAAAAACAGAGACATAAAACAAACTTGACGTAATAAGGCCAAGACGTAATAGGTAGTGTAATGCCTAACCGTCAAAAAGGAGTCCACTCTGGCATAACACTGCAGCATGAACCACAGTGCCTGGTATTATGTGGCTCCATGCAGTTATTTGAGGGACAGAATTTAAATTGGCTGCAGAAAGGTTTTTTTTTTACTTTTTTGGCCTTGCAAATTTAACGTCACTAGTCTTTGTGTTCAAATGGCCAAAGTGCAAATACCAAAACGAACTTGGAATTTAAATCTTTATCTATTTAATATATTGCGCTAGGCACTTAGAGCCTAATTTAAGTTAGTGAGAATTGGTCTTTCAGTTTTCTTTACATTGGCAATTAAAATGTAAGTTCGATGTACTTATTGATAAGTAAAACACTTTGTTATTCCTACACAAAGAGATTATTTCTTTATATAACTATTTCCCTTAAAAAAATAAACAAAAGTAATGTGTGTGTGTGTAAGAAGATGTATTATTATTTTAATCAACAATTTCTCCACATTTTGTTTTTGGCACATAGAGCCTTTTTTATTTCCTGTATTCATATATTATTATTATTAGATATAATTTTCTAGAATCTTCTCTCGCTATTATTCTATCATCGATAATGTTTGTAATTTTTTTATCTTGGCTTACATTTGAGTGGGCGCGCTTAGGTTTTACGAACTTCTTGTCACAGCCGAAATAGCTCAGTTGGGAGAGCGTTAGACTGAAGATCTAAAGGTCCCCGGTTCAATCCCGGGTTTCGGCAATCGATTATATTTTTATTTCATAGTAAACTGGTGTTTTATGGCATCATAATTATGTCTATCTACGACTATGCATCGGTTTAAATCTCTACTTTTAATTATATGGAGGAAAGTTTTGTTTGTTTGTATTGAATAGGCTCCGTCCGATTTTGATAAAATTTGGCAAAATATTACATTAAATAGAACTTTGTAAAATATATAGCTCTTGCGAGATTTCATTTCCGCGTACAAGTGACTAATACCATAGACAAATAATGTGTTATTCGTCTACTTATTATATGACACTATATTTTTCGTCAATAAACCTAGCTACTTTTTTAATATTATAGGTGTAAAATAAATGAGAGATAATACTTTAGGGTGTGTATGTGTCTCCTATTTAGGATACACTGTGAAAGTATATACCATTTCTGAAAGACGTACTTTTGTCTTTCGTGTGTTTATGAGAAATACTCCAACATCATAAATGAGTCGTATAAAATCAAAAACAGCAATCTGACTTATGACTTATTATCGGTACCCAAAATCTATGGCTCAAATTTTCTTATACAATAATTTTAAAAAATGCCTCTTTCAGCGCTGATAGGTACTTTCACAGTAAACTACGGTACCTATACACACCCTAAAGTATTATCACTCATTTATTTTACACCCTGTAGACAAGTATTGGTTTCTAACATGTTTTACTTCCTATAAATTATAGGTATTACCATCTAGTCTATTTTTTACTTACTTTTTATTTTTGTTTCTTAACTATTAACATAATATTAATGTTAATAGTTACCCCGCATAATATTTTTTTTACCATAAGAAAAGAATGATCATGTCATTCTTATATGCAGCGCCATCTATGAACTTACTTAAAAACTTAAGTTGCAGCAATGTAAAACATTCAAATTTAAGGCACCAGTTGGCAGCACCGTCGATGTGCACGTTCCTTATGGAACTTGACATACTTTTTATTAATGATTGAATATAAAAGATTAGCTATATTATATTATTTAATATCCTTAGGCTATATCACTTAAGCATCTACATTATAATGCGATTTGAATTTGCTTTAAGGATATCGTAGATCCCACAAGGGTTGTTAAGTCGACTTAGGTAGTTTTAGTAAAAATGAAACACCGATACATATTTTAAACCAACTTTATTTTTAGCTAAAATATAATAATTCATACATCAAAGAAGTTTCCTAATTACAGTAATACCACAATAATACAAATGATAATAATGCAAAAATAATTAGTAAATAGAAATAAGTAGCTACCCCACTTAATATTTTAAAACGCCTGCATTTGTGCCAAGTAACGTCAGATCTTAAAATTAAAAACAAAAAGGACTATTGGACGGTTGTCGAGTGTTATAGATACTCAACAAAAATAAAAAACAGCGAGTCACGCGTTTGGGCAAGTTGCAACTATAAATGATAACAAACAACTTTACCCTAACGCACGTCTCGATTTATAATCTGTTCTTTGCCCCGTTTGACAGTTGACATGTGACACTTTGTCATCAAATGTGACTCCATCTTTTTTAATATCTGTCAATCTAGTCGAATTCAAGGATATTTTGACTTTACATCTCCAACATAAAATGCTTTCATGCCACTTAACACGGTACAAAAAACCGATTACAATAACCAATTAAATTTAGATTAATCATTAGTTTAAAGAATAAAAACAAATCTGTGTTTTAGTCCATAATTAAAGTATTTAACCAAGTCAGTAAGTGTAGGGGACAGGACACTGTTACACCGATGATTATGTCACAATTGCTTCTGTTGTCAAATACTACGCTAATATGGCAAACTAACTTGATATGCAAACTCCAGTTTTATAGGATATTCCACAGGTCTCATAGCAGGCTTTGCCCGTAGCTAAATATTGTAAAATAGCATTGTCAGCATCCAAAACTACCCCGGAGCAGGGCGACTGTAATTGACAACTTTATCCAAATATTGGGCTACAAAACAAAATGGTACTTTACAAAGTACGTAAATTTCAGTTTCCATTTGATATTTTTAGTTCTTATTGTATGTAATATATGACAATGACAAAGGCATATAGCCTTTGTAATTATTGCCAAATGACATATCAACGCATAAGTCACTTGACGATGCTTATGTCAAAAAGTCGAAATTGAAAATCATTTTTGTTCTGGAACTTTCGCTATCGTAATTAGTGAAGGCAACAACGCTCAGATTAGACATTAACATTCGGTTATTTCCGTATTAATTAGGCTGCTCTGCCCCGATTAGTTTTAGACGCATAATCACTAAGACTTTACTAGTTCTTTTTAAATGTGGCACTGAATTATTTTATTAGATATTGGGCTTTTGATGACCCTGGCTCTTAACATTTTGGAATGTCAATTATAATACTGCATGTAGATAGCACGATATGATAGAAATGAAAATGAAACAATGAAATATGTAAAAACTTTTAAATGTTATGAAAAAGCCTGTGAAATATCCGTCAAGTGCCGGTACAAATAAATCTTAACTACCGCTAACACATAGCCACTTAGTACCTAAATTGTTAGTAAAAATCTTAACGCATTCAAAATATATATATAATTAAATATAGTTAGAGCTGCTCCTATTTCGCACTGTATAAGTGTATATTATAGTACATCTATATTACTTTAATAATTCTGTGCCTAATATACATTTTAAGCCGTTTTTTTGAGAAGCTCGTAAGGGTAAAAATGGACATTTATCTCATATAAATTTTGTACGTTTAAAAAAATGCCTATTTTATTGTACTATTGTTTAAATGCAGAAACGAAATAGCGTTGGTACAACAAAAGTACGGTTTGGGGATAGTCACAAAGCGTCACTTGGTTGAGGTTGATTCAGAGTAGCGGAGCGACAATCTTAGCGGATAGCTCCCGACATAATGTTTTTTTTTGTATTATTACACTTTATACCGTAATACTTTAATTATATGGCAAAACGTTATTAAATTGTAATTTTTTTCTTCTAACGTCTTAATAACACGACCATCAACAATCGCTCCGCTACTCTCAAGCTCTCTAAAGCTGGGTGCTCACTAGACAACATTTGTAACGCAACAAGTGGCATGCAACATTGCAAAACTGTCGCGCAACAAGTATACTAGTAGATACAGACAACATTGTCAACAAAAGTTGCACGCTTTCAACATGGGGCGCACCAAATGTTTTCTAGCGGACACGAGGCTTAATACACACCAATTTTTATACAATACAAAGTTTTGATTGCTTAACACTAATTCCACATACAACCGACTCCATACGAAATCACAACGACTACTGTTTGATACATAGATACAGTTGTTCTTACAAAGAAAGTATTCAGAGCGATCTCTATATTCATATCGCTACGTAAGCAAGCGGGTTCGTGTTTACGTATAAATTTGATATGATTTTGAGACTTAAACTAATAAAACGTGCACTTAGAAACAATATCCGTTATAAATTAATCTTATTAAGATTAGAAATATTTTTTATTATTTTTATATTTAAATACTGTTCCTAATTACACGACACTGCCGCGTCCAAAAATTGTGCGATAGAAATAGAAGTCTGCGCATTGATATCAGCGAAACCGACAGCCGAAAACGCTATCCGCCCCGCTACTATCAATCGCAGCTTAAAAATATCACGGACCGTGATTCAAAATCAATTCCATTTAAAACAGCGTAAACTATCACTCGCACGAGTCTTGAACCACCCGTCATTAGATTATTTATCCTGACTGCAACAACTTGTATTGCAGTCAACACAAATTAGCTGCCAGTAGTAAAGTGATCAAAGAAACAGTCTTGGTTTCAGGTGTGCGGGTAGTCGGGGATGGTGCGAGCGAGGCGGCGACAGTGTGGAAGCGAGAGGGCGACAGTGGTAAGTACAGTGTGCGTGCGGCCGCGAGCGCCTTACATCGTGGTATTGTCCCACTCCAGCTGACTGATATTCCTATATTTGTGCTGCTTGCCTGTCATCACTGAAATAATAAAAAAGGTTTTGATTATTAAAAAAAGGTAAGTTTTGAAACGGCGGTGAGTTATAGGAGAGTAGATGGAAAAGTTGTAGGTGTGAAGTTTGTATTTGGGAAGGTTGTAGATGGGAAAGTTGTAGGCGGGGGGGTTGTAGATGGAGAGCTTGCATTTGCGGTTCTTGTTGGTGTATTTGTAGAGGTTTTACTGTAGGGTTAAGATGGATTAATAAGGAGGGAAGGTCGCAAAAAATACTAACCTCCTACAATCTCCAACCTACATTTGAAGATAGGGAGGGAGGGGGTTGTCAATTGTACTAAAAGGTGAGAAGGGTTGTATTTGGAAAGGTTTATTTGGGTACGTACTTTTTGTTGTAGATCCCAACCTAAATGGTGTAGTGGTAAAGTAGGGATTTGGATTGCTATCCTAAATAGTCCATAAAATACAGACCTTCCTCCTCGTCGTCGTCAGAGGAGTTGTTGTCGGAATCGGAGTCCGAGCAGGAGTCGTCCGAGCTGCCCGCCGCACGTGCGCTCGTGCCGCCGGTCTGCACGCAATACACACGTTAATGTTACATGTTATATACCGTATATGTGAATTAGGTTTAAAACAATGTAATGTCATACATGACACGTGCACTAAAATGGATACATCTACAAATTTGCGATAGTATGTCTACGTTTATATTTCAAAATATCTTCACCATGTTGTATTCAAAGCGATGTAACCAGCAAAGTGTTTCAAAGCTATGAATACACTAGCTGTGCCCGCGACTTTGTTCGCGTGGTTGTCGGAAACACTATCGCAATTATCTTTATTAAAAAGTAATAATTCTTATTTTTATTTTTTGAGTAACTTAAACCGTTTATGCAGCGCACGCAACGGAAGTCCTCAAATGTGTCTCACTGACACTTCGCTCCTATTGGTCGCAGCGTGATATTATATAGCCTAAAACCTTCCTCTATAAATTGACTATCCAACAAAAAAAAATTTTTTTTTTAAATCGGATCAGTAGTTCCTGAGATTAGCGTGTTTAAACAAACAAACTCTTCCGCTTTATAATATTAGTATAGATTATTATTTTCATAATGAAGTAAACAGCAGTGGTTCAATTATTTACCTCGTCCATAGGGTTGACGGTGATGGTGAGGGCCGAGTCGTCCCACGCCATCTCATCATTAGGGACGCGCGCGGGCGCGGGCGACGGGCGGGAGCGCGCGCGCGCCACGCCCAGCGCCGCCAGCGCCGCGACGGCGCCCACGCACACCGCGCCGATCAGCAGCGCCACGTTGTCTGTTATATTAATAAAATTATTATTGAGGTAACTATGGTCGACATATTAAATAAGTCGTACTATTGTGTTGCCAACGCCTGACGTATGTAGATGCCAATCAGGAGATTGAATTCTCCGTCCATCCTTCAACCTTTGAGTTGAGAGGCACCATAATCATCATTTTATTCACTGAATGTATTACACCACTGATACACGAAGGCGTTTTAGCCATAGTATATTTACGATTCTAAAAATTAACTTTTTAGAAGTTCAAGTACTCACTGGAGTGCGCATCGTGCGCGTGCAGTTCCCTCAGCTCGTGCAGGTCGCGCAAGCGCGCGGCGGGCATCTCGGCCGAGTGCGACGCGTGCTGAGCGTGCGCCGCGAAAGCGCGCGGGGCGTCCACCACGCGCACGTTGTCGGCCGATTGCCACTGAAAGGAATATTTATAAGTTAGCGTATAGGTATAGTACGTCCGAGATAAATATTAACCTAAACGTAAAACAAAGCCGTCTATGACACAACCATAGACTAGTCAGTGATGCCAATTGGCCAATATATCTCGCAATGATTATTGTTAGCAACATGAATCCATAGACTATAGACTATATTCTACAGTCGGCAGTGTCAAAATAGCGTATTATTACTGTGAAGGTTTTTCATTTGATGTTTAAATGTTTAATTATTGTTTAATTGTTATAAAATATATGTATAAGATAAAGAAGTATGATACTTTAATATACCTGTGAAAGTATTGATAAGTATGCACAATAAGTGAATAAGTGAAACTTTAGATGTTTTCGGTTTGTTTACCTTTAGGAATATTATTTATACGAACTATAGGTAGACTTAGAATATTTTATGGTAATTCTTAAGACACTCTGTACTTGTAGTAGAAAAGTAATGGCTTCAACAATTTGCGAATTTTGCACAAATAACTTTCAAATTTTTGTATTTATTATATTAGTAATATACTATCGATGTTAAAGTTACCTTGTCGCGAGCGACGTCGAGTTTGTCGGCGAGCCCGCTGGGCCGCTGTGCGTGCACGTCTGCGGCTGCGCGCGGATGCTCCACTGTCAACTGTCAAGCAGAACACGAAATCAAATAATTAAAATATCAAAATAGAATGCTAGCGATATTTGTAAATAAAATATTATAAACAAGAAGAAACTATAAAAGTTTTCATCTATTTATCACGTGTCTCCTGCTAGTGTTTTTAGAACATAAGTCAATAGTAATAAGTGAATATAGGGTGTATATGGGTCCCGTGTATAGGGTTTACTGAGAAAGTACCAGCGCTGAAATAGTTACTTTTAAAAAATTATTGTATGAGAAAATTTATGGTGTGTCATTTCTCATACGAACAAAAGCTAAAAGTAAGTCTTTCAGCGCTGGTACTTACAGTAAACTCTACATAGGAGGCACATACACACCCTAAAGTATTATCACTAATTTATTATAAGCCTTGTATATCAACAAGTGTATACAACCACATCCCTATGTGCAATGTAAACAAAATTATCAGGAGACAAACCTTGAAAGTTAAAGAATTGTTGTGTACAAGTCAAGTAGAAACTCACAGTCTGCACATATTCGTTGCTGGTGAAGCGTCCATTGAGCTCGGAGCAGGTCAGCTTGAACACGCGGTTGAGGTAGTACGCCGGCTTCTTGTTGCTGTACTCGATCTCACGGAGAACCTAAAATATAAACAGGAAAATGTATAGGCACAAAGTAGATATATAACAGAGACACGACCTAGTACTAGAAAATGGTATCACCCTAATACTGGCAATTGGACTGGCTATTTTTGTTTTCTTCGATTTCCAATAGATAAAGGTTGAAGTCCACGCACTATTTGAAAACACTAATTACTAATCGTTTCGTATCTTCTTCTTAATAAAGGAATTGAATATAGCTTGCTTAATGTGCTGTTATGCTTAAAATGTCAATATTCGTACTTAATTCGGCATATTTACATTTTATAATTCACAAACGTTAATAGTAGTGACATTTATTGCAATTTATTGTATTAAACATAGATTGTATGGGGTGGTGGGCCATGGTATAGGTAAATTTAAAAATTTAAACAACCAGACTGAGTTTCTCTTACGGTTGTATTTATTTTGATATACCAGTGTCACTCGTAAAGTAAACATGAATCTAATGATACCTCTAGCTTCAATTTACCGTAAAATTTATGTAGGAATTTATTTAGGAGATCTGTAACGAAATACTATTGTTTTATCATGACTTATTTTAAAGTTTCAATCTTTATTTGCTACATAAACCGTTTGGGCACAAAATGTCCGTGCGACTGTCGTTACGTTTGACGGTTATTATTAGAACTATTTGACATAATCTTTTAAATAAAAAAGAATTGCTGTTCGTTAGTCTCGCTAAAACTTGAGAACGGCTGAACCGATTCGGCTATTTTTGGTCTTGAAATATTCGTGGAAGTCCAAGGTTTAAACGGTTCATCACAAACTGTTCCTATGCTCAACGAAGAGGGCACAGGTCAGCCAGTGTTAAATAAAAATATAGGAAGGTAATAGAAAAGGTTTTTTTTAATGTTCAACTTACCGCCTGGTAATTAACCACAGAATCAGCGCCGGTGAGACTGACGCCATCTCTCGTGAGCGCCGCGCGAATGCCCGAGTGGGGCAGCTCGCCGGCGCCGCGCAGCGCCAGCGCCTCGTGGTCCGGGTTGAGCGCCGGGTAGACGGACACCACACACGAGTCCAGCTTCTGGCTGTCTTCCTCTGTGGATAACAATATTTAACATTAATTTCCTAATCTATTTCTCAAATTTGTAAGCTGTTAAATTATAAACTTTACCTTCACAAACTCCTTATCTATAAAACTACAACTTTTCATTAGAGTCAAAAAACTTTTTTTTATTTTATTATGACATGGATTTTGTTTTAAATGAGGTTCAGTTAAGTACAGTATAGATCCATAATCCATGTTACGACATAGTCTAAAATCATTAAGTTTTTTGTCTCCACTGAAAAGCTGTAGTTTTCAGATACGAGGTTGAGAAGGTAAAGCGACGATATAATAAGATGCCATTTTTATTACATTTGCCAAGGAGTAGGGGAGTTATAGATTTAAGCATCCTATAACTCCCCTACTACTGTGATCTCCTCTATTTTTATTTAGTAATGAATAACATGACTCCATTTGTTTTAATTAATGTTTAAACGATATTCAAGGATGGTGTGGGCGTATACGCTCAAGTGATCGCGTGCAATACATACCCGGGGTGCGTGTGGCGCCGGGCGGCAGCACGCGCACGCGCAGGTCGGGGAACACGCGCAGGCCGGCGCGGAAGTGGGCGTAGTCCTGCGCCGCGTCCGGCGTGCCGTTCAGCAGGATGGTGGGCGTCTGCGGCGCGAGCACCATCACGTACGACTCCGCGCCGCGAGCGTGCAGCACGCGCCCATTGTCGCATCTGCGGGAGAAAGTGTTTAAAATAAAAGTTTTCAAGTTTATGGTGCTCGATACACTCTCCTCATTACATTTACGCGCCGGATATATTTGCTTGATACGTTTGGAAAAGTAACACGACGGGCAAATACATTGAGTAGTGTATCAGCTACATAAAATTTATTTAAGTACATTGCGACTTTATTGTTTAGATAAGTAAAGCAATACATAAACTTCTTATGTTCGATTCTTGCGATGGAACAACTAAAAATGTTGTTTATTAGTTTCGTTAGGACAATGGAGCCTATATGTTTGATCACATGATTGTCTGACGAGAAAGATAATCCATGCGTCGGATCGGATGTCGGAGGAAGTCGACTGCGTTCTCGCCGTCTCAAATAGCCGTCCCACTGGGTTATTAGAGTAAAAGGGAGAGTACTTCTACATCAAACAGACACTTAGGCACTAAAAAAATATATGCTAAGTAGTAGAATTAGGGTCCTGGTCAGCTGACCAGGACCCTAATTCTCATACCTCTAACTTCGTTACGAATGTAAGTCTGTCCCGCCCGCACGCGCGTTAAACAATGCGTGTACGAGCGGAATAGACTGTCGTTCGAAACTAAGTTCGAGCCACGAGAATCAAGGCCCTGGTTTCAACGAAACCGGCACCGTAATCGGTTTAAGAGCTTATTATATAAAGCAATACATACGTGATAGTAGTAGCCAGGTGTACGTTGCGTCGTCCGGGCGTGGGGAAGGAGCGTGCGTCCCCGTACGCCACGCGTCGCACCAGAGTCTCCACTTCGCCCGCGCTGTCGCCCTCTACGGAGACCGACTTCAGATCTGGAAAGTAATTGGTAATACAGAGCGTTGCTTTATCCGTTTTATATTTTGCCCAACGCTAGGCAATCATATAATACAAGTAGAGACAGTAAACATGCATATATTTTATAATTTACATAACAATAACATTAAGTATATTGTCAAGATAAGTAACGAGTGAAGTGAGTTGAAATTTAAATATATAATATATAGCGATATCCCGCGAAAAGTGAGTTGAGTTTAGTTATTTAAAACTTCAATACATAGCGACACCTTTATTTTATTTTTGGTAGAGACTTTTTCATGGATGAAGATGACACTCTTTTCTGGTCTCCATGTTACTTACATGTTTTAAAGATATGATGCCAGTTTTTAAACTATAATATTCATAAGACGGTCACTATATTAGATCAGACACATACAATAGATATCGTGTAAGCACAAAAAAACCGTCTCGGCGAATATCAGCTCACTTGAAAAGTGAGACAATTAGCCAATTCAAATCACCGAATCAACTAAACTTTTGTCTCAGTTTGTTATTAAACAAAAGTAGGTCTAGCATATACCAATCGGAAATATTTAAGCCTTGTTTTTGTATTGGACACGTTATCTTGTGTATTGTTAATCAAAACAAATCAAATAATTTCATCAGAATAAATTTTTACAAAATGTTTCTGAACGTTGTGATGCCTGCCGGTTCGGGAACTAGCCCAGGGAGAAGAACATGCGTAAGAAACTCGCATAAGGTCATCTTTTATCAAAAATATGGAAAATTGCTCTTTTCATTTATTCATATAGATTTTTAAAAATCGAATGACGATCGAAGGTCACCATAAACTTACATAGATCCGGTGCGAGGCTGAGCCCCTCCCTGCAGCGGGCGGCGCAGCGCAGCGAGGTTGGGGGCTGCACGCCGCCGACCAGCACTCCCAGACCAGCCATCCAGCCGTGCATGTGGTGCTTCATGTCGCCTTCGGTTCCTGGACACAAATGATCCTTAGTTTTTATTTTACACAACACAAGAAATATCATAACACTAATTTACATGAAAACGACACACTTGTATATAATAATAATAACTTTAAAGCTACACTATAGTTCGTCCCTGCTAAATTTAACCTAAAGGTAAACAAACCGAAAGCATCGAAATTTTCCCTTATTCACTTATTGTGCACACTCATCAACACTTTCACAGTTAAGTTAAAGGATTACACTTTATTATCCAATACATTTTATAACAAATAAACAATATTTAATATGTTTAAACATCAAATAAAAATCTTTCACAGAACAAATGCGCCATTTTGACACTGCCGATTGTAGAATATAACACTATAGTCTATGGATTCATAGCAAACAAAAATCATTGTATTAATATTGGCCAATTGGCATCACAGACTAGTCTTTGGTTGTGTCATAGACGGGTTTGTTTACGTTTAGGTTAAATTTATCTCGGACGTACTATAATACCTATACGCTAACTTATAAATAATCCTTTCAGTGGCAATCGGCCATATTGTTGGTCCATAGAGTCCAGTTCACCGTCTCTTTTGACACAGCGAGTCCACTTACCCGCGGTAGTGTAGTATAGTACGTCCCGTTTAATTTTAATCCAAACGTAAACAAACCGGTCCATGCCAATTGGCCAATACAAAACAAAACAATGATTAATGTTTGCGACTATGAATCCAAAGACTATAGAATATATTCTACAGTCAGTAGTGTCAAAATGGCGTAGTTTTTCTGTGAAAGATTTTCATTTGATGTTTAAACATATTATTATTGTTTAATTGTTATAAAATATATTGGATAATGGAGTATGATCCTTTAGTACTCCGATGAAAGTGATAAGTGAATATTTGAAAATTCGGTGTTTCTGGTTTGTTTACGTTTAGGTCAAACTAAAAAGGGACGTACTATACAGGGTGTAAGAAGAGCAGTCACTATAACTTTGAGATACGATTATACTACCTTTCCTCATTTTGGAAATGTTTTTTTTTTATTTTTCTTTTCTCAAAAACTAAAAAAAACTATTTTACTTTTGACCATTTCTTATTTTTTTGTCGCAATAAATACAATAGAGCAAAAAAAAATTTTTTTTCTTGAAAATTTTGTTAAAAAAAATTCAAAAAAAATACATTTCTAGAATGAGACAAGGTAGTATAATCATATCCCAAAGTTATAGTGACTGCGCTTTTTACACCCTGTATATAAGATAGTTACGTACCCTGCCAGCACGCGCCCACGACCAGGGTGGTGTTGATCCCGTGCGCCGGGTGCAGCGGCCAGTCGTCGATGACCTCCGGCGCGCGGCCCTCCGCGGCGCGGTAGGGCTCGCCGTCCACGTACAGCTCGACGTTCGGGAAGCGCACGTTGATAGCATAGTGATGCCACTCGTTGTCGCACACCTGTAGTCATTAAATCTTGAGTCCCAATTTCACCAACGCAAATTTAGTGTTAACGGCTTGATAAATTACCACGCCTTTTCATTAATTGATAGGAATTACGAGAGGAAGGACATGATATCTAACGAAGGATTAACTTTAACATTGCTTGGTGAAACACGCCCTTAGTCCACAACATCATAAAGTAGAGACGCATTACCCACATTATGGTAATATGTTGTAATGTTTTATGTAATGCCTTGCTAAAAGCTGATCGATAGCCGTGCGATAACTTTTCTAATCCAAAATCGAACGAGTATTGATAATAATAGAGTAAGGGCGTGTTTCACTAAGCAATGTTAAAGTTAATCCTTTAAGACAACTTTTTTTCAAAGCAATCAATAAAATAAAACACCAAAAGCCGTTGAGATAGAACTGATTCGATTCTCGATTGTGTCGGGAGTAAGCCTCCAGTTTTTTTCAGTTCAAAGGACTGTCAAATGCCTACGCAATTAAGGTGGAACCATTTAAATTTGTGTCTGTTAAAAAATTAAATTAGGTCTACTATTCAGGCAATTCAGTTGTGTTGGGTTGGGTCCTACCTCCGGCAGCTTCCACCTCCACTCCGCCGGGCGGAAGATGTTGAGGTCGCCCTCGCCGAAGTCGCGGCGCAGCAGCAGGATCAGCCGGCAGTTGCGCACGAACAGCGCGTAATGGTGTCGGTTCATCTCTGGAACACGGAAGACAGATGTTAAATGATGAACGCTGAGTCAGAAATCTCGTATGTACAGGATCTAAGAACAGCCAATTTGGGATACCATTCCTCATTCCAGATTTTTTTTCTCACGACAAAAAAACATAAATAGTAGATACAGTTATGCCTGTTCGCACGTCAGCACGTCATATACGAGCGTCCCACTCTTACGCGAGAACGTTCACGACGGAAGTCAACGCTAACAAACTACGTCTTGTTTACTCTTATATACTATGTACTCACTAACAGAGAGGGGAAGATACTTGAGCGCATGATACGACACAGCAAATTTCTTCTGAAAATTATGGAAGGGAAAATCAAGGGCAGAAGAGAAAGACCTAGGAGAAGACACAGGACAGAGAAAAATGGCGATTGCTGCACCGGCAAGAGCCAGCTCTTAAATTTAGAATGAATGAATGTACTCACTGTGATCATCAGCCAAACACAACACGTGCTCCTTGCGGTGCTTGTCGTGGTCGGGCGGCGGCGCGTGCCGCAGCCACGTGGACACGGCGAACGTGCTGCCGATGGAGTGCGCTAGCACGGTCTCCGGCACAACCGCCGACGTGGAGTCGCCGTCGAACTCGAACATCTGCTCTCCGTCGCGGCCTGCAAGTGCGAGCAATGTCATATTAATAGTTCAATAACATTGTATCATTTTGAAAATTTCGCGAATGGGGAAGTATGATATTTATTAAACTTTTAATTTGCTTTCACTCATAGAACGCATTGGCAGTCCACGAGTTTGTTTATTATCAATAGATTTTACAAATTTGTTAATCTCTTTTTCAGATTCCGTAGACAACGTATTTTAACTATGTAAAAAATTTAAACAATGAATAATTGTCATATCTAAAAAAAATCTACAATGTTCTTATATTAGTAAAATTTAAGACAGTGAAATAAAAAAGTGCCAAAAAAGAAGCATGCATTCGCTACGTATCTTGAGATAAGTAATTGAAACATACCTGAGTCTGGTTTCAAGGATTTAGCCCATTCGTTGCCAATACCAGGACTGGGAAGAAGGTCAATGGTCTTTTGGTCCATGCCTGGAAACCAAAAAAAATAAGCATATTATTATAGTTTTATTTATTCTTATGTATCAAAGGAAATACTGAAAAGTCTGTTATACCATAAACAAATAAACAATAGTAAAAATTGTATCCATGAAATACGTTCGGTGAGCCTAGTGCAAGGCTTTGTTTTGGTAAAAAGGTTTTGTTTTTGTTACCGCTCACGGTGACGGATGACAGTGACAAAAACTCACACTAGTCTTACAGAAGATATACCTCAGATTAATAACTATTTCTATGAGGTATACATCCTTCCATTTTTTTATAATATAAAATAGGGGGCAAACGAGCAAACCTCTGATGGAAATATTCTAGATCTAGATCCTGTTGCCCATAGACAAAGGCAACACCGAGTGGTCGCGAGTGCGTTACAGATTAACACTGTCTCTAAAGGCCAATAACTCACCGCAAATATTCCGCTGTGCGTGCAGCGAGTACGTGTCTCGGTCGCAAGCCACGCCCGCGCGCGAGGCCTGCAGCGTCACGGCGGCCTGGATGCGAGTGACGCCCGGGCAGCGCTCGTCGCTGGAGCAGGCCTCGAGACGAGCGGCCGGGAACAGGGCGAGGGGACCAGTACCGGGGGCGTAGTCCACGCGCTCCGCGATACCTGACAACAATAATTATTAAGTGAATTATGAAGAAGGCTGCAAAAGGTTCTGCTAAGTTTAAGAACAGTACAGTAAAACTTGATTAATAAACACATTCCAAATATGTAACAAATTAAATTAAACTGCATTAGGTCTTTTAAAACTCCGCCTTTTACGTCTCAATACTTCCAGCTTATTTTGGCCTGTCCAGCAATTAGTACATTTTAGAAGAAAGCTTTCCAGCCGACGCGGCAGGGCGCAGGGCTTGTTGACCTTGATGGTGACCATGACGGGCGCGGACTGCATCATGCCGCAGTCGTAGGCGACCACGGTAGTGCCGTGATCATGCGGCAGTAACATCTTTACCTTTCCAGCCGGCGCGGCAGGGCTTGTTGACCTTGATGGTGACCATGACGGGCGCGGACTGCATCATGCCGCAGTCGTAGGCGACCACGGTAGTGCCGTGATCATGCGGCAGTAACATCTTTACCTTTCCAGCCGGCGCGGCAGGGCTTGTTGGCCTTGATGGTGACCATGACGGGCGCGGACTGCATCATGCCGCAGTCGTACGCGACCACGGTAGTGCCGTGATCATGCGGCAGTAACATCTTTACCTTTCCAGCCGGCGCGGCAGGGCTTGTTGGCCTTGATGGTGACCATGACGGGCGCGGACTGCATCATGCCGCAGTCGTACGCGACCACGGTAGTGCCGTGATCATGCGGCAGTAACATCTTTACCTTTCCAGCCGGCGCGGCAGGGCTTGTTGACCTTGATGGTGACCATGACGGGCGCGGACTGCATCATGCCGCAGTCGTACGCGACCACGGTAGTGCCGTGATCATGCGGCAGTAACATCTTTACCTTTCCAGCCGGCGCGGCAGGGCTTGTTGACCTTGATGGTGACCATGACGGGCGCGGACTGCATCATGCCGCAGTCGTAGGCGACCACGGACAGGATATGATTGTGCGACTTCTCGTACTCCAGCATCTCGGTGTTGCGGATCACGCCTAGAATAACAGTTAATAATTTTAGATGCGTAGTGTTTGCGTAATTGGTTATCTCCTTACCGCTGGCAATATACTATATCAGAACCTTGGTGGGAGGTGCCGGACACGAGAGAGGAGGCGGTCCTACGATGGACGTGCGGACAGCCGGACGTGTCTGATATATAGTAGTATTGCTAGCGGTACACGGAGCCAACCCTTTTATGTAATTTAGTGCACACTACAAGATATATAAACATCCACCACCCACCACCCACGAAAATCGTCAAGGTCAATAATGCACAGGTCACAATAGGATACCCTGCGGAATAAATAGGATACGCTGCGCAATAAATAGGATACCCTGCGCAATAAATATTATCTAGGAACAGGTCCCACCTTCATTGCTGATGGTAAACGGCTGCACCACGTCTCCGTCGTTCAGGATCTCGTACTTGCATACGTCGCCGAAGCGCGGGGTACAGTCGCGGTCAGTCGCCTCCACGCGGACTATCTCGTCGTAGATCTTCCCCTCGTCCACAGTCCGGATGTACGCGGCCTGGGTGAAGACCGGCGCGAACTCGTTCACGTCAGTCACCGTTATGTGCACCGGGACCCTGGAACCGGGAGTGAGGAAGTGAGCGACAGTAATTGATAAATGTGGAAGCAAGGAAATGCATCAATTGCTGTATATGTTCAATACAGCAGTTGGATACTTGACTATTACATAAAAGAAATATATGATATGGAAAAAAGTATTTTAGTGATGAGTAGAATTTTATTATATTTAGAATATTTTTAAAGTATTCTATAGGTCGTTTAAAACATTTCTGAGACTCAAAGAAGTCACTGTGATTGTCGATTCGCACTTCGCAAGTTTCTATGATTAAGTGGTCCGAAAAAATTGGGTTTTACTTAAATTAAAAGCCTTCTTTACTTTTCAAAATTTTGCACAAAAAAAACGGAACCCTTGTAAAAGATCACTTTGTCGTCCGTCCGTCTGTGTTATCATTTTAACCCGCCTTGAGAACATATTTGACATAATATAGCAAAAAAGTTTCGTTTCGCTTTTAAAAATGATGAAGGAACTTTACTTGTTACATACCTACGAGTACTTTAATTTTTTTCTTTTTCAAAACAATAAAATTAAGAATACAAAAACATTAATTATACTTATTTTAATGTTTTTCTGTATCCTCATAATAATATTATGTATATTTATTATTATTTATTAAAAATTGTTTATTGATCACTTATAATATTTAACCCTTATTATTCTGTTTGTTACCTACTCTTGTTTTCTTCCTAAACTGTATTTTTGTTATTTCCTTAATTTATATTTATTTTATGTGTCTTTGTGTGAGTTAAAAAATAAACTTCTTTTCTTTCTTTCTAATATATAATATAAATATTACTGGATAAAATAAAATAAATTAACGTACAATGTAACATTAATAAAATAATTCACTTTTAAAAGTGAAACGAAGCGTTGTTTTATCTGTCAAATAGGTGAGAACCTATTTGACAGATAAAACAACGCTTCGTTAATGAAACTATCTCAAAACCAACCTCACTCAAGAGAGTGAGGTTGGTTTTGAGATAGTTTCATTAACACGGGCCTAAGGAATAAGGATACCCAACAATAAGTGCAACAACTCACGTGTTGGAGTAGGAGCCGTCGCAGCCGACGGCGGCGATGTCGAACTTGTAGTTGCGGCGCTTCTCGCAGTTCAGCGGGTAGCGCACGCGCAGCCGCGCCTCGTTCTCGTCGATCACCATGATCTGGAGGACAACCAGACAGGTTAGCACACAAAATCATTACTGCATACCAGCGGTACCACTTTCCGTAGGGAGCCGGAGAAAGAATAGCATCGCCCCATCAACCTTACCCGTGGGTGTCTTAAAAGACGTCAGCGGTAATATACAGGGTGTAAAAAGAGCAGTCACTATAACTTCGTGGGGTAATAACCAGGCAAGAGATATATCCATTGGTACTAGTCATTTGGTTATAATCCACCGTTTTAAAAAATTAAAAAATTTCAATAGGCAATGTACAACGTGCACAACACAGCGATCAGCTGATTACGCTGAGAGGTCAATAGCACGCGTAAGACGTTCATTACGTACAAGGGCAAAAATTATAAAATTTAAGAATTTAATGCAGAACGTTGTTCCAAAAAATTCAGCCTTGCGACTGAAAAAAATAAATTGCAGAAATTTTATTTTTTTGCAAAAAATAAATAATGAAAAAAATTCATTTCTAGAATGAGAAAAGGTCCTTTAATCCTATCCCAAAGTTATAGTGACTGCTCTTTTTACACCCAGTATATCAGGAAATGGGCAGCAGCGTTTCCGAGGAAATTATTATTATGCTGCGCTGCTATCTCGTCTGTTAAATGTAGCGAGAATAGGTAATTACTTCCAGTGAAATATTTTGGGGTAGGCTATGTCCAGCACTGGACGACAAAGCTGAAGCGACGATAACTTCGATGCTATTGGGTACTGCATATCAGCAGTACCAGTAACGTGACAAATTTTTGTACACGGCAGTGGCGTGAAGCTTGTTTAACATCGATTCGAGTCAGTCTACCCCGCTCGCACGCGCGATAATCATACGTGAACGAACGGGATAGACTGAGATTCGAAACGATGTTTGAGGCACTAAATATAATACAGGCTAGAAATTCAATCTGAATGAGAACCAGTCTTCGCTTCTGGCACCTTACTTTCTAAACTGATTCGATTTTGATCCAGATCGTGCCGCGTACTCGCGAATAAATTGACGTTTGTTTATTTTGATTGTCAGTCTTAATATTATGGTCGGGAGTACAAAAAGTTACGATCTAACGATTCTCTTTATCCTGGTTAGTTTCAAAGTAATCCACCAAAGGCTGTTGAGATCGAACTAATTCGATTCTCGATTGTGTCGGGAGTAAGTTTTCTGGTTGTTGTGTCTTAAGCGCCACTATCGCCATTCGTTACTATGTTTACACTTATACCACACCCATCTGTCTGTTAAAACGAAGATTGATCCATTTTGCAAATTGTTATCCAACCCACTTTCCGTTATTCCACTAGGTATGAAATCACTAAAAACGTTCAAATCGAATAAAGAAAATTGTATGGTAAGAGTGATCGAACGGAACACGCCAGTTTCCGCTACTATATACTATTTACATCCAAATAATTTAGTCCATGAGGTTGATTGATTGACAAACTCACTGGAACAATGATCCGTCAGTGTCAAAGATACTCCGGGTCCTATAGACGTACCCCCACTTGGCACCACTTAAGTCTCTAAACACTTAATTTAAAGTTAACCACAATAATTATTAAAACAACATTATTGTTCACAAGAATCAGTATAGGCACCACAGTGGAACAAACAAACAAACATAAACTGAATTGTTAGTTGATCGTACATTTGAATAGCTTTTCAGATAATGGCCGTTGCTTTATAATATTTATAATATTCATTTCGACGACGAGGTATATACTAAATACTTCTTTACAAGCTCCTCTATATAATAGTAAACAAAAGTTTTCCTAATATTATTGACGATAAGTTTTCCTTATAATATTGATGTTCAGATTACTATAAGATGTTGTTAGACCGACCGACAAACCCTGACTTGGCATCACATGGATCTCACAACTTTTTACGGTAGAGTAGCGAGACTTGGCATTTTTTCAAATTATGTTTTTCATAGGATCTCAGTTCTTTTTGTAGAAGATTAACTTAAACTAGTGTTTTTGTCTTAAAGTCGAAGCTTATAATCTACATTTCTTCCTATTTTGGATGCTAACTAGGAAGGTTCTGAATGATTTTGGACGTATGAATTTTGTACGGTGGAAAATATGCAACACCCTACCGCCATCACCTCTTTTTTTAACATTATCTTTAATATTATACTATTAAATGCAATTTTTTAATAATTTATAATAAAAAAAATATTCTTTGCTTGTAGTGTCATATTTTAACAGTAGATATGTCGCCGCCATCTGATTGAATAAGCAGTTTAATTGAACGAGTAGCGCGTTTATGAAATGACGACATTTAATTGAATGACAAATTCGTCGTTCAATTAAGCGTCTTGACTGAACGTCCTTTAGCATAGTCGTTGAATGTTCGGTAGCGGTAGGTTTGACCATAAGTTCGCAACTTAAAAGGTCCTCAAAAATAAGGACATGACATGTCACACAAAATGAAAATGAAAATATGTACGTTGAGTGACGCTTGTTCAATCAACGTTCGGCCATAGTCAAATTAAATCAGTTGACTGCGAGAGATATATTAACTATGCTTTATTATAATATACTTTAAGCCATAAAAATTGCTTATTCCCTTGTTTTTTTGCTACAAAACCTACTGGTTGACCTTTGTAAACCGTCCGCAAAATATTGTAACATTTACCGGGACCCGTCGCGGAGTCGAGCGTTCTATTTGTGTCGGTGAAAGTTGGCCGATTTGTTGCGTCTGATACCGACTGCTCGTGGGTATGGCCTGACCCGCAGGCCGCGTGGGCAGACGGCGATAAGCATTAATAACTTTATCGGCGTCCACTTCGATCAACAATACCTAGATAATATGTCCCATACCACAAAGTAAATATATAACAGAGACACGACCTAGTACTAGAAAATATCACCCTAATACTGGCAATTCGACTGGCTATTTTTGTTTTTTTTTTTCGATTTCCAATATATAAAGGGTGAAGTCCAGGCACATTCCGGAAACCGCCATCTAGCGCCACTATTGCAAAACACTAATCACTAATTTCGTTTCGTATCTTCTTCTTAATTAAGGAGTTGAATTTAGCTTAATGTGATGTTATGCTTAAAAAATATGCTTTTCTTTATTTACATGTCAGTATTTGTACTTAATTCGGCATATTTACATTTTATAATTTACAAACGTTAATAGTAGTGACCTCTTGCATTTTTTTGTATTTAATATAGATTGTATGGGATGGTAGGCCATGCCCATACATAAACAAGGCTAAAATATGTCTGCCGCCTGGTATATGTCAATAGAGCTACATTTGTTTAATAACGAACTGAGACAAAAGTTTTAAAACATTTCAAAGTTGATTGAAGAAGAAAAATTTTGGAATTTCTGTCTAATTATCTAGACTGTATAATTAACTTTTTAATCCCATATAAATGTATAGGATTACAAAGTTATATTTGCACTTTCCGACAGAAACACGCGTTTTAGTTAATCTTCTACAAAAAGAACTGAGGGGATCTCAGTTCTTTTTGTAGAAGTTTTGTTAGTAGCGAGACTTGGCACTTTTTACAAGTTATGTTTTTGATGGGAAAATATTTAAACCAAGCAGATAATATGTAACTTACGGCGTAGACAGTTAAGAAAGGATTTTTCGTAATTCACCCCCCGAGTTCAAAAGGTTAATAAGACGATCCTAAAGCTCTTCAAAGTATGCAAAGTGATAAAAAATCAATAGGCATTACGTCCCGCTCTGTCTGTTCCGCCTTCGTTATTTATTAAACTCTGCCCAGACCCAGACAACATTGGATTAGCTGCGACACTTCCAATAATGTGGATCTCCATCCAGACTGATATGGTTCATCATCAAGACTGATGATGTATCCCCAACTGTACCTTTGGGGCCAAAAGCTGCAGATTTTGTTGTAACCGATTAAACAACAACAAAAGTGATCGTGCGTTATAACTCTTAGTACATTTTGGATTACAAAAAAACAAAAATTATAGTTTAGAGCAAAACCAAAGATTAAATATGACATGGCAGTGTGCATCAACATTTTTATATTACTATCAATATTTTTTGATTCATTTTTTTTTCCAGAATATTACAGGATTATACTTCATTCTAATACATTTTATAACAATTAAACAATGACTAGCTGACCCGTGCCCACTTCGTTGAGCATAGAAACAATTTGTGATTAACCGTTTAAGGCGAGGAATAACCGCAACTAGCGCCACTCTTTTTAAAATAAATTTTACAATGACACAAAGATCTTATTAATTTAAAAAAGTAATCGGTTCAAACTTTAAAATAGTTTCTAAATAGTTAAACTAATTTATTATAGTAATCAAATTAAAGTCATAACATTTTCCTGTACATTTTTAGATAAATCGATTTTTGGCATTTTCCTTTTTAATAAACTGAGCTTTTCAAGAGAAGGAGTTGTTTTATTTATCCTTAATGGTTTCTTTTAACATAACTTTCATCAAATATGATCAAAATTTAACGATGACTGAAAACTGAATGATAAATAAGGTGGGCGGTTAATTGTGCCTGTGACTGTATAATAGTTAAACTAATATTATATATTATATCTCGTAAGTAATAACTAAAACGGTCGTTTTAGTTATTACTTACGAGAGTAAATACAGTATAGGATTTAGAGCTGTAATTAAATGCCAATAAATTAGTTTAACTATTTATTTAAAGTTTGGACCGATTACTTTTTTTAATAAGATCTTTGTGTCATTGTAAAATTTATTTTAAGAAGAGTGGCGCTAGTTGCGGTTATTCCTCGCCTTAAACCTTCCCGGGACTTCCACGAATATTTCAAGACTAAAAATCGGTTCAGCCGTTCACGAGTTTTAGCGAGACTAACGAACAGAAATTATTTTTTTTAAAGGTTTAAGGCCGTGTTTTACCAAGCAATGTTAAAGTTAACGCCATGTTAAAATACCATGCCATCTAATTCATTGACTGGAAATACGAAAGGGATAACATGATATTTAACATGGCGTTAACTTTAATATTGCTTGGTGAAACACGCCCTAAATTATTTAAACATCAAATGAAATTCTTTCACAGTAAAATACGCCATTTGACTGCCGACTGTAGAATTTAGTCTATATTTTATGGATTCATAGTCGCCAACAATAATCATTATATTCGCATCACTAACTAGTATAATATGGTTGTGTCATACACGGGTTTGATTACGTTTGGCTTAAAATTAAACGGGACGTAGTATGAATGTCGTAGTCATCTTATTGAATCTGGTTATTTAATTGAATCACTAGGCGGTTATAAAATGGCGTCAAACAGCTCGTACAGATAGCAATGTGTTGATATATTTTTTGATTAATTTACTTTAATGTTCGTTTTATTAGTACGCATTCGGAAATTTCGAAGTTTAAAACTAAAATATTAAATGGCTGTCCTAGTCTCGGATTCTAAAATTGGTTGGTAAAAACAGGATTCAATGAAAGCGCTAGTCATTCAATTAAATAACGGATTCAATCAGATGACTGCGACATGAATATCTTGATTCACTTAAAATCTGATCATGTTGAGCCATCAAAGTGCTTTGGAACTTTATATCCAATTTTAGCGCAACAAGGGTTAGGGTCCATTCTCTCATTTTCAGTGCATGAGACTAGAAAACCGAGACAATCGATGTGAATTAACAACCTAGTATTCTTTACATAATATACTGTGTACTGAATACTGAATACACGCCTCCGCGGTCTAGTGGTTCAGAGCTTCGCTCTCGATCTTGCAGTCGTGTGTTCGATTCCCGCGTTGGAACAAGAAATAATCCCATCCTTTTACTCTCATAACACAGGGGGACGGTAATCCGACTGGCGGGAGATCAGTCGCTGGCCCGACTGTATGCCCATCCGACGCATGGATCATCTTTCTTGTCAGATAATTAATCAGGTGATCAGCCTGCATTGTCCTAACCAAACTTGAAAACAACATTTCGGGAATCGAACCCACGACCTCTGGGTCGAGAGCGAAGCTCTGAACAACTAGACCACGCAGGCGATTAACATTATTATACATCTGAAAACTGCATTTTTTAACCCGCCTGCCAAACGGAAAGAGTATATTCAACTACCCCCATTAAATACTTGGGGGGGGGGGGGGGGGGATTATGTGCAGCAGTGACCGTTATAGCTGAAATAATGATGATGATAAATACTGAAACGATACTTAAGTCGCGATTAAGTCACATGCTGCTCTTGTAATTCCGCCAAAGTTTGACAGTGACAGCCTGTAGATAGAATAGCTTCTAAATACAATTATATTTATCAGTAATCGTCCATATGTATGTTTTTCCATTGTAGCGCCTAATTTGCTGATACAATATTAATGAAAAGCGCTGTGAATAAATGATATTTAATTATTAGCATCTATAGCATGTAATGTTTAATTATTAGTTAATTAGTAACCTTTGTTAACATTTATAACACATAACTAGCTGTGCCCACGACTTCGTTCGCGTGGTTTTTGAGTAACTTAAACCGTTTATGCAGCGCACGCAACGAAAGTTCCCAAATGTGAATAATATTCCCCGTTTTTGCAACATTTCTCACTGACGCTTCGCTCATATTGGTCGCATCGTAATGTTACATATCCTAAAGCCTTTCTCTATAAATGGACTATCCAACAAACAAAACTCTTCCGCACTATAATATTGGCATAGATTGAATGGGAACACACGCGTCATCAATAAATTTCTAGGTTATTTTCAAAACAATCTGTTTAAAAATAAGCCAATAAAAATTGTGCTGAAAAATATAAGTTCAATTTTACACCATCTCTAAAAGTATTTCCATCGACACGTCTAGCTTTACGCCAGGAATCCCTTTACGCTAATTTTATTGTGCAATTTGTGCTCAATATGAACCTTATGGCATTCGCAACAAGGTCCATATATTGCATCGCGCGTATGATATGTGCACTGAACATGAACCCTATCCGATGGTAATAAGAGCGACATAGAGTGTTTCGCTGCACTCGTCATATGATTTGTGGATGGAAAATGAACCTTCCGGCATTCGAAACAAGGGAAAATATATTGCAGTGTCGCGTGTGATATGTGACCTTAGACGATGGTAATAAGAGCGACAAAGTGTTCACACCGTAATATGGTTGGAAATAAACCTTACGGCGTTCGCAATAAGGACACAGTGTCCCACCCGTCAGACGGATCCGGTTGATTTTTATTCAATTTATTTTCGCTGCAGATTCTCGCCTCGCACGCGAGTATACTTCCGTTTTGTGTCGGGAATTTCAATCATTTTCAAGAATTTTCATATGCACCAGCAAGAAATCGTGTTACACCTGTCACTTCACACATAATAATAATAGCTCCCCTCACCGATTTTGGGTGTCGGTAGCCGATTTCATTGAAACCAAGCCAGCTACGCAGTAGTTATTTTATAGTGCCCAAGTGTGTGCCCCATACCCAAAGACACTCGGTGCGGTAAACCGACACGACTGGCGAGAGAACAGGCGCAGGACCGAATTTTTACAACGTTATGAATACGTTGTTATTCCTGCTTGGTCTATTGCTATAACGAAAAGTATTTATCGCGACTCACGAGCAGGATAAATAAATGACATCCCTATCCGAAGATCGATCCTAATCCGATAATCTGACGTGAGATCCTGTCACATTGGAGAACGAGTCCTCAATCCTTGCCTTAGCGTCATTTCATACCGACGCGACGCGGCACAATTTTGAGATAGTTATTCGAAAAGGAACCGAGGAAACACCACGGTTGAGAGAAATACAAAATAGGTATTTATAAAATCTATTGCTCTCTCGCAGTGCCTTAGCTAGCCAGCACTAGCGCGATAGAGGAGACAACTGCAACTTGGACTGAAATTACCTATTAAAAGTACCAGAAATCGACGTTTAGGGGATTCCTGTTTCCTCCTCCAAAACTTACCGATTTAAATATTTTTTTCTGTATTAGCTAAAAAAAGAATTGAGCTAGGTTCGTATTTTTTGCTTTTGTTGTTTATTGTAGTCAAATCTGTTTCCTAGATATTTAAACATAGCGGAGAGTCTGGCCATTTTTTTAGTATGGAAAAAATTTCGTGGTGTTTCCTCAGCGCCGACACCAAAATCATTTTGTTTTGAACTTAAAGAAGTTCAAAACAATATGATTTCCATAAAAATTCTGCTAAAACGCTATTATCACTAAAGAGTGATATGTAATAGCGTTTTAGCAGAATTTTAGCAGAATCATCCTTCAGTCTCCTTCATTCCTACAGATGTTTAAGTTAACGGTTTTCTAAGAAATTACCTACTCGACAAAATAAAACCAATTTGGTAAGTGTTCTTCTTTAGTTTGTTACATTTTACTGTTGTGTTATTTATCTACAAACGTATTATGTTTCTGTTAAGTTAATTAAAATCTATTAGCTAGAGTAATTTATGTCTCGTCTATAAAATACCTGTCTGTTCCTTTTACGACGCTGAAATGTATTGTGGAATATCATTAGTCTGATAAGCTAGAAAGTAACTACGAGAGCCAGAGCCTGTGAACGCCAGAATTTCGTCATATTATAAAAGCTTAAAAGTTCAGCTCATACTCCCAACACAGGGAAGAATGATGGCCAAATATGAAGTTTGGGTTGCGGTGGCTTTGGGAGATAAATACTAAAGGTGTGAAAAACAATCTACTTTCGTCAAATTCTAAAGTGTGGTTTTTACCAAAAAATCACACTCTCATCATCAATAACATTTCAAGACGCTTTCTAAGAACAAATGTATTATGGAATTACAAGGTTTTGTTTAGTTTAACGCCGGCCGACTGATTACGTAAAATAGCGATTAGCAACAATCGCGCGATAGACGCGCAATCGATTGCAGAACGTCAAAAAAATTGTGGTAAAGGCAAAGTGATTGCTTTGCTTTTGCCTGTAGAGGTTGTAATTTGTCTGTAGAGATTTATCTTGCGAGTTATTGAAGTGAAACTTCTTTAGAATCGTTGTGATTTCAAACCGGATGCAACGGAAAAACGACAGGTAAGAGACACAAATACAAAAGAATGAGACAGAAATATACATACTAATATTATCGGTCTCTCCTCTTTGTGCCATACTTCGTAGCGTCCCCACTCCCGTCTTCTAAGCATAGTCGCCTGTAATTAGTGAGCCAGAGCGTGAGAGCAGATGTCGGTGTGTATGTATATTGCCGTTTTGAACAATTAAACTTTGTAATTATCCTACCCTTGTTATATATATTCATCTCATTCTTTTGTCGATTTACTGAAGTTTCACTTCTATCGTGTGTGAATCGCACACGATAGTTTTATTTTTATTTAACCCGTCAACGTTAATAACATAGCCTAGTATTGTTTTAAACGTTCATTGACTCATCACACATTCCCACCACTGCAACTCCTGTGAGCCAGGATCGACAGCGGTAACCGACCTCGAAAACCTTTTGATATGATCATATCAAAGGGTTTTCTAGGTTGCCTGAGATCTCAGGCAAGGCAAGCTAAATATATCTTGGGACCCACAAGGAAATTACCTAATCAGAAGAGAAATAGGAGGAGTAGGAAATATTCCAATTTCCCTCCCCAAACAAAGCGGGAGACAGCACAAAATTGTAATGACCATAAAGTCCAAAAACTAAGGGAAGGACCACGGGAATAAATGTAGCCTATTACACACGGGCTCTTATTACGAATCTATTAATATCCCTTTCATTACATTTGATCAGTAGTTTAGGCTACAGTGGAACAAACATACACTGCCAAAATTACCTTTCTTCTTAGAATCGGATCTCCCATATTCGGATAAAAACTAATGACAATAAAAGCAATTACTTTTTCAATACAACGTATTATAACTAGCCGTTTAGGCTTAGCCGTAAGCCGATTAGCTCCGTCGGATCTGGTAAGTTTTTCCGCTTGCGTTGTGGGGTTAGCCGACTTAACCCTCTAACGGCTACATCGCTCGCACTAAATGGTCCGTGAGCTACAATAACATGCGGCTATTATGTCTGGCTCTACAGCGACGGCTAATGGGTTATATCAACATCATCAGCGGGTGTCCCAGTACTTTCTTAAGTAACCTACGTACGGTTAGGTACGGATGATAAGTTAAAGATATTTAACAGTCGGTTTGAGACAACTGTCAATCTTTTTTCGAATCCATAGACAACATTTGATGCGTATTAAAGCAGCGAAAAAACTAAACAATTAGGTTTAGGGCGTGTTTCACCAAGCGATGTTAAAGTTAACGCCATGTTAAAATACCATGCCTTCTCATTCATTGACAGGAAATACGAGAGGGATAACATGATATTTAATGAAGGATTAACTTTAACATTGCTTGGTGAAACACGCCCTATGGTTTAAAGATATTTATTATCATCAAAGGTAAGATGCCTATGCTAAGTACATAGATTTTTCGTCGCCTGCAATACATTTGTAGGTAATATGGTCGATTTTCGACAACAGGCGACATCTAGTATAAAAAATATTACAGAAGTTGCAGTGCGAGCAGACATACGGATAAGCGAAACTATAAGAGTCCCTTGACAACATCGGTGTACTACAGAACCCACATGGCTTCCTCCAATTGAGATCAAGATGTCGCAAGATGATGCCAGCATCCATCAACGTCGCATCAGATTTCCATTTTCGTAAAGTTATTGCCACCCACGTGTAGTGAACGCGTAAATTAACGACAATATTTCAAAAGATTTACGATCTCATAGAATACAACGCCTACATTGAAAAAAAAACATATATACCTACGGTAGAATTGAGAAACCTCCTTTTTTGGAAGTCGGTTAAAAATATTGACTACACAACAACTATAATATTGACTAAACTAAACATAAATAAAAGAAGAAGAATAATATTAATAAATAAATAAAAAGGAATCATCGAAATCGATTGGCGCGATATTGAGCTATTATTTTTAATTTCTTTTTGTTGAGCACATACTTAATGTAAATTTCAGACTTATTTCATGGATGCCATTGTCAGAACTGGACCAAATTGCTATGGGACCAAACGGGAAGTACCAGCTTTCAAATAAAAAAAAAACATCCAAATCGGTTCACCCAGGCGAAAGTTTTGAGGTAACAAACACAAAAAAAAATACAGACGAATTGAGAACCTCCTCCTTTTTGAAGTCGGTTAATTAACTCAAAACTTAAGGCGATGTAGTGCCAAGTCCAAACACGGGGCTTACACTCGAAACTAATTCCGATTCATGACAAAACCGTTACCAATGCTGTCAAGGCATGTGCTTACTACCGGTGCGAGTGTCGTGACACTACTGTCAAACTAAAACAACTGTCAAATTAAAAATGCAATTTCAATGACAATTTTTTTCAATGTTTACTCTACAGACCAGCGAGGGGACCAGCAGGGCAAAGGCCCTACGCTGGACAAGATTTAATAAATTTGTAGAGCATAAAAATACATGTAAAAATATATTATAATATGAAATTAGACTAGACTGATTGATTTAGACTTTTATTCTGAGCTGTTTTCGGGAATTTCTTTAATCTATTGGAGATCATCAAATTGCGTAAGAATTTAGGAGAATATTTGGGCAATATAGTGACTATTTAAAAAAAACTTTTACGATATACCTAAGTTAGAAACATTCTCTAGAATTGTGAAACCCGGCGAGAACAACCGGCGTAAGAAACTCTCTAAGCGTTTTCCTTAAATAGTAAATACACAATTTGTTGGTGTAGCTGATCCGTGCCCACTTCGTTGAGCATAGAAACAGTTTATGATGAATCGTTTAAACCTTCCCAGGACTTCCAAGAATATTTCAAGACTAAAAATAGCCGAATCGGTTCAGCCGTTTTCGAGTTTTAGCGAGAAGATAGAAGACTATAAGCAAAACAGCGGTAAGTCGCCTTAACTTTGATTTCGACACACAAAATATTTACTCTCCAGTTTCGCAAAAGGTTAGAAGCCTCTGTTGAAATATCCAACCCACAAAAAGAGCACGACGAAGCCGCGAGTATTATTTTGGTCGAAGTGAAATTGTTTCCTGATAGTGTTGTCCGGTAAATGGAAAACTGCGGGCGGAGGGGCGACGGGGTTGGGGGGAGGGGAGGCGACGGGGTTAGGGGGGGAGTTGATTGGGTTTTGATGGGATACACGTAACCCGCGCGAGGGGTCTCGCCAACTTTTTTATGTGTTAACTTGGCCGCTTTGACGTACACACAATTTGCAAAGTCTTCGTAACGTGCTAATACTTATTATAAAGAGGAAAGATTTTATATATTATGTTATATTATTATATGACTTACATACCTGATGATGACTTAGTCGAAACCGGTCGTGTATTTCAATAAATCTTATTATTAACAACTAATAAAGTGGAAAAAGTGCAGGAAAGATTTTACTGCTTTTTATATCTATGGAGTAAAGAACGCTTCACACCAAGTCAATCTGGCCCCGTGCTACGTATCCGAAGAACTTGTGTTACAGGTACCAGACAACGGAAATATATTTACTACTTTTTATACTATACAAATATTTAAGATTTTTATTATTATTACACATCCATGACTCAGGAACATTGAAAACTTTTCGTTTCCTTGGCGGGATTCGAATCCTCGACCTTTCGCTCGAGCACTAACGCGCTCAACCACTGCGCTACGGAGGTCGTCAAATGTTTCGTTACATTGAATGGGCTCCGAAAATAATGGATCGATTTTGATAAAATTTGGTACAGATATAGAATAGATCACGGGAAATATAGGCTACTCAATACTAAATGTATACAATGTACGATTCCTAAAGGATTTTGTTTTCCGCGGACCAATTCGCGCTTAACATCTAAATTTTAAATGTATGAAATGCAATGACTGTTAATACAATTTCCATGTAACGTTACGAATATTTTGTCGAAAATTCCTGTAAATGTGGTTAGGTCCATACCTCGTGTTCTGGAATGTTGCAATCCAAATGTGGAAATTTCTATTTGTTACCCGCCTACGGTGAATCCAAATATAAAAGGTGTCAAGTAATTCGTAATATCAGTCCGGTAGGCTGATTATGTATCTTGCAACAGCAATTCGACTGGCGTAATTTGTACAATTGTTTACAATATCGCTGTCAAACGTATACACTTGAGAGCGATATTGTATACAATTGTACAATTCACGCCTGTCGAATTGCTGTTGCGAGATACATAATCAGCCCGGATAACCGGCTAAACAGGATGTAATTTTTTTTTTTTTTTGGCGTCGCCAAAATCGGCGCTGCGCAGGGCCCATGTAATTTCCAAGTACACGCACAAGCAAGCAAACAAAAAAAAAAGAGAAATGTAGTATGATGATATCCTAAATAAAAGCTATAGTGACTGTTCTTTTAAGTATTTCGATAATAAAGTTATTGTTTTTAACTTTTATCGTTTTTATCACAGAATAAAATAATAGTTGTATAGGCGTGAGGGGTTAATAATCAACACCTATTTAAGTTTATGTATATATTGTTCTTTTCACCACACAGTTTATAATTAGGTACACTTTAAACCGAAAAATTTTAACATAAGAATATGTTCGCGCGCGCGCAGCCTTCAGGACCGAGGTTCGTTTCAGACTACTTGACGGGTCGCTAGAAGCCTGCGCCCGCGCGTCCCTTAATAGATACATATATATCTATACGCGCCGCACCACATAGAACAGCTGATTAGCAGACTAATATTAAAGAAATACATAATTTAATATATTAATAAATACATCGCCACAGTTGCATTATTATGAAAAAAAATTAAACAAAAAAACCTTTTTAAGAAAGCTTTGCCCATGCCCTTTCATTTGATACCCATATTGTAGAAATGCATTAAAAATAACTGTTCCACCATCTTGGATGGTCCGCCATATTGAATTTAGAATGACGTCACACAACTAATCGTGTATTGTCATCCAATCTTAACGTGCATACAAAATTTCAGCTTAATCGGTTGAGAGTATCTGCTTCAAAATCGGGTCGCAAGATTCCACCCGAACATCCTTACATACATACATTGCAAGTTAAATAAAAGCTTTTAAAAAATGAAACAGCATTGAGTTCAGGAAAATAAGCTACCCCCACCCACGGCCTATTTTTTATAGGCTGTTTTTAATGATTTTGCTCCAGATTGTTCCACCATACAAATATGACCGCTTTTGTAACCGAATATTTGTACGACCTTGCACTATCGAAATAAGTATGTTCAATTTTCACCCACAAAAAGTCAGTTAATTAAAAGCTAGACGAGAGCATCCTAAGATTTCAAACGCCCGGTTTCTGAAAGGCTGATCAAATTGATCAATTAATTAAATCAGCTAATCTGAACGCTCATTGGTGAAAACAGTGACAGCGAAGTGATGTTCACCAATCAGCGTTCAGATTAGCTGATTTGATCAATTGATTAATTTGAGCAGCCTTTCAGAAACCGGGCGTTAGTATGGTAAATACAATATCAAAACAAACTAAAATTCTATCAAAACGTTAATCAAAAACAATTCATCGAAAAACAAGAGTCTGCCCAGCGAATTTTTTTCATTAAAATGTGTTTACATTCACAAAATACAAAACAAACTGACGAAAAAATATCTATCTCCAGCCCAAATAAACGACAGAAATTGCTTTTGCATTTCAATACTTGTATCGTTAAAAAACCTGCCAAGTGCGAGCTGGAATACGAACGCGAACCTCCGTAATAATTTGACGACCTTCGTAGCGCAGGTTGAACGCGTGTTCGAACGGGAGGTCGCATGTTCGAATCCTGCCGAAGGAAAAAAGTTTTCCGTGTTCCTGGGTCATAAATAAATAATCGGAACCTTCCAATGATCCGATTGGGCAATACATCCAAAGCGTAAACTACGATCACATTAAATTTCATTAAAATCCGATTAAGGGCGTGTTTGCCAAGCAATGTTATAGGTAACGCCATGTTAAATACGATGCCATCTCATTCATTGACAGGAAATACGAGATGGATAACATGATATTTAACGTGGCGTTAACTTTAACATTGCTAGGTGAAACACGTCCTAATCCTCATAAATATTAATTGACGTTTATAATAGAACCCACCGGCAGAATACCGAAACGAAAAAAGTAAAGCCTCCTTTAATTAACTAGCGTTTGAGCATTCTATTCAGATATTCTCAGCTGGTCACTGTCACTGCTTGGCAGAACAACAAGGACAACGTGTAACTATTGTTTGAGCATTCGTCCGTAAGTAGGATTAAACTAAAGAAAAGGGCTGTGCAAAGGGACTCGCAACAAAAAGTTTGTATTCTGTTGAACAAATAGCTTTCAGTTTACATTAGCCAGCAAGCCGAGGGTCTGTCTCGTTTTGTCTAGTCTCTAGAGTCTAGACTATCTTTGTTTAAGTCCCTTTCAACATAGCCATACATAATTACTGTTATGTTTATCCGAATAAAATACTTACCCAATATATTCACTAGACTGACTAAACGGTTAAATAAATAATATTAACATAGTACCAGTGCCCCGATTCAGAGCCCTGATTCAAAATGCCATGTCTAACATAACTCACGAAGTTCGAAAACGAAATGTATGGGAAACGATGGCATTTCGAATCGGGGCCCTAGTACCTCGAAGTTCGTTTCGAATATTAGTCTGTCCTGCTCGTGCACGCATGAATTGACGTCGGTCCGAGCGGGACAAACATACAATCGAAACGAAGTTACGAGGCTCGAGAATCGAGGCCCTGACCCGTGCTCATTTTTTGGGTGTTTATTTACTTGTGATAACATTAAACTACCCGAAACTAAACTCTTGAGTATTGCGCATACACTTTTGGCACTATAACTTTTAGTGAAATCGGCTAAGGTCGCCGATATAGGTGGAGCCAATCATTACATGTAATTTTGTTTAGGGTTCAGACCCTATATCAAATGCTCCATAATCTGGCTAATCGTCGCCGATTAAGCGATTCATCAGCCGTATTACACGGATATGGGGCAATCAGTACCCGTTACGGGCCGGATAACCCGGGAATCCCGGGCTTTAAGTAAGTAATGACACTTGTGGGCCCAATAGAATCTGAAGATGGCAGATCGCCAGTACGCTGAGAGGCTATTAGGAATTTCAATCCTGTTATGGTTGGTTAACGCCTCCGTGGACCAGTAGTATAGAACTTGGCTCTCAAACCAGAGGCCATGGGTTCTATTCTCGCGTAAACAACTATAAATGTTTTCATTGGTTAGGACAATGCAGGCTGATCACCTGATTGCCTGACAAGAAAGATGTGCATTTGTAAAAAGTCGGTCCTGCGGATATTGGATAACCGGTTATGAGAGAAAGAGACATTGCTCTTGTGTACACACTTGGCGTTAGAAATCAGTCACTTTATGGACCTACATTTAGCTTGTTTCTTTTTTACTCTTTAGCTTATTTGCATGTTTTGTCTCTGTCGCACAATTTGAATCAAGCAACGGCAATCTAAATAAGCTATCCGATACTTATAAATATATTGTGATGAAGGCCCGAAGTATCATAAGATTGCCAAGGAAATCTTTATTTCAGCCTTTAACATCGCTTCTACTTCTGCCTAATGCCTAACCCATTTGGAAACCACAGAGATGAATGTATAATGTATGTTGGCGTTACATATAGGGTTTAATTTTCCACCCAATTGGACATCAACAGTGTGCATTTATCGCTGGCATTTAATTAAATGCCTCACGGGACTACTGCGGGACTAGCCAAGACATAGGTGCGGCGTTAACCATGGCTGGACATTAAGTTTTAGTAAATTGTGTGTTGGGTCAGCTGCAGCGTTTAACCAGCTAAACATCGTGTTGTTACATTAAGGGCGTGTTTCACGAAGCAATGTTAAAGTTAATCCTTCGTTAAATATCATGTTATCCCTGTTGTATTTCCTGTCAATGAATGAGAAGGCATGGTATTTTAACATGGCGTTAACTTTAACATTGCTTGGTGATACACTGCCTAAAACATAATTAAAGACATGAATCGATGAAGGTCGCAAAAAAAATACCCAGAAAATTGAGTTTAATCAGTCACTGAAACATTTAAGGGTATGTAGTAATGTATTAAATACATTTATTCTAGAGACGGATCTTTAGATTAATGCATTGAATACGTTACGACGTATTTTAAAATGTGTTAGTGATACTTTGAACTCAATTTTCTCGAATCATAATTTTGCTACATATCACCTTCATCCATTCATGCATTCAATTGTATTTATTAAAATAAAGTCTGTTTCACCGCTTCAATCTGCCAAGTCGATCAAGGCCGTACCATCTTTTTCTTGCAGCAGTTCAGGTCATTTTCGAACCCAACTACAACTTTGAATTTTCAGTAACTAAGCACGTATTAGGTAGCAACCGACTTTTTTGTCCTTACGTCTAGGTCTGCCCCCCGCTATGCTTGCGGAAGGAAACTAAAAAACTTCTTACTTCTGCAGAATGTAGGCCTCTGATTTCGTTGCGGGTCCCAAGACAGATCTAGCATATCCCTCGGCACCCTAGAGATCATAGCGAAGGGTTTTGCAAGTTAGCTACCACTGTTGATTTTGCCTACTCAGGAGATGCAGTGCCATTTGCCCTGTTAAAGAAACTGCCCCCCATGAGATAATTCAGGCAGGCTTCATTGCAGCAGTGGACGACCGCTGAAAAGACCATGAACTCGTCTACTACATACCTCGAAAGGCGCCTCTCCATGGTGCTTGTTGTTGAGTATGAGGAAGGAGCAGAGCGGTCCCCGGGCTCGGATGGCGGGAGTCACCTCCACCAGGGTCTCGTTCTCTCGGATCAGGCCGTGGTAGCCCTCATCAGGCTCCGCTAGCTCCAGGTATGGAATATCTGAAAGAGGAAACACCGCGTGAGGGAGAAGTAGGTAAGTCAACTTAAAGCCTATAGTCCTAAAATTTAAATGTACCTATTATATGTAGCAATATCCCGCGAAAAATGCTACACACAAGTGACTGAACGCATAGGTGATAGGCATACGTTTGATACACCCCTCTCTTTCCCACACTGCTAAAGCGTACACTCGCAAGCATAAAATACATTTAAATTTTATGCTGTGGATTTCCGAAAATTAACGCCTGATTCTATTAACCTATATATAGTTCTGGCCAGTATTGTAGATAAGTATTGTAGAGAACTGGTTTCTACAAACAGGTAATCATAGTACTAAAACGATTAATAATAATCCCTAAAATTTTGCTTGAGGTGCAACTATTGACTGACGTCAAATACGAGGTTCTCAATTTGAATGTATTCTGTATGTTTGTAGAAAAATAATAATAATAATAATAAATAATAATTTTATCTTGGACAAACAATACGTCTAATTTTTCTATGGTATAATCTATATTTTTACGTTTTAAAAAAGAAAAACATTAAAATGTGTAACATAAGTATTGTTCTCTATTTTTAAAAGTGAAACGATACGGTATTAACACGCTTATCTGTCAAATAGGTTCTCAAGTGAGGTTGGATTTGAGACTTCTTTATTATCACTGGCCATTGTCCTTACATTATTTACTTCTAATGCCAAGAGAAATGACTCTGAAACATCATGTTTCAATACCCCAGGTAAAGTAATATGCAAAAACATTACGTAACCATGTAGTGCCATGCTGAAATATCGCAGCATATGCGGCCACTGCAATTTGGACAGCTGCCAGGACAGGCGGTTAGGCCTAGTACCATTTAGTTCGCTAGTCGTTACGGGCATACCAATAACAGTAGCGAGTTGTCTAACAAGAGAAAATATTGTAACGTGGCTTTATAGTATACACCATTTTAGAAAATGAGGGTGTCGGTACATTTGTGTTCTTCAATAAAAGAACTGTTGATCGAATGCGAATAAGATAAAATGGAAATAAGATAAATTTAATAAACTGAAGACCCGACTACTAAAACATGCTTTTCATTTTTTGACGACCTCCGTAGCGCAGTTGGTTGAGCGCGTTGGTGCTCGAACGAAAGGTCGCGGGTTCGAATCCCGCCGAGGGAACAAAAAGTTTTCAATGTTCCTGGGTCATGGATGTGTATTAAATTTGTGTATAATATAATAAAAATCTTAAATATGTGTATAGTATAATAGTATTAAATATATTTCCGTTGTCTGGTACCTGTAACACAAGTTCTTCGGATACTTAGCACAGGGCCAGATTGACGTGGTGTGAAGCGTCCATAGATATTATATTATTATATTTTTGCGATTATCAGGTGATTACAAGCAAAACTGTGAGCAACAGCTATTTTTATCTACCAGCTGACACGTGGCCACTTCGTTGAGCATACAAAAAGTTTGTGAAGAAATTCAATTACATCGCGGAACCCGCAACGCGGAACGTTCAACGCGGAACGCGTAACGCGGAACCCGCGACGTGAAACCTGCCAAATATTTTTTTCTAATCGTTTAAACCTTCCCTGGACATCTCGGTTCAACCGTTCTCGATTTTTAGCGAGCTATTTCTATGCTCAACGAAGTGGGTGCGTGTCCGCTAGTTATCAATAAAAATTTACAACTTCAAAAAGTAAACAAATCAACAATTATTTTTAAATAATCATTGATAAAGTATAATAGCAATATCATACAAAATAAAAAGAGTTTTACAAAAGCTACAGATATTATTATTAGTTCCAAATATAGGTTAGTTCTAAAGTTGCTATAAAATAAAACTAAAGTAGGCATTAACGTTTCACAACCTTCATACATTTGCGTAAAAATTCGCCCCCGGGGCTGGGTCAACAGGGGACAAACACAATGTGTGAAGGACAGACGTCTCCGTCTCAAGGTGTTTTGGATAACAAGACATAAAAGCGGTTTTGTTATTACCTACAAACAATAATTTTTATGTTTGCATTATTACATTACACATAAATTATACAAAGTGTTATTGTTCCACTGATTTATTCTAATTATCGTATATTATGTACCTATTTTAATCGACTTCCAATAATAAGGAGGAGGTTTTCATTCTCAAATCGGCCTGTTATTTATGTATGTACTCCGATTACTCCGAGATTTATTATCCGATTTGCGTGATTCTTTTTTTATTAGACACGGAATAGCTGCCATTTGGGTCCCTAAAAATTTTGCATAGTTTGGCGCTGTAGTTTTTATTTTATGAACATTTTTTACCAATTTCCAGAGGTTATTTTACATGGATGATGATGTTTCAGTACGGCTAATTTAGAATAATTGACCGTCGACACAAAAGGAGGTGATGTTATTAAAATCGTGTTTGTGTGTGTGTCTATCTGTATCATTGTAACTGAAACACATGAAATTATATATCCTACTGTGGTTTATTTTAGAGACACAAACAGGTAAAAAAAGTAAAAAAAAAACCGACTTTGATAACTAACAACTACAATGAATGTTCTTTTTGAAGTCTGTGTCAGCTAAGGAACAACATCCTAAAGTTGCGGACCTATAAGTAAGGTTGTTAATAACTAATCTTTGCTGACACCGACTTGGCAAGCCGCAGGTTTACGTGTATTCTTAAATACTACTTAAATTTCGAGCACTCGTCACAGGCTTTGACGGTGTCTGCTTGGAAGAAAATGCATGTCGCTCGAGAGCCTTAATTTAAGTAACGTTTGAGGATTCGTTAGCATCATTATAGTCTGTAGTCCTCTGAATATAGAGAACATTACTTTTTATATATAACAGGTCAAACATTAAAAAGATTATCACGCTACCAAACAAACCTTTTCGAGATAGGATTTAACGACATACTCTCCTTACATCCCTGGAATTAATTTTTAATTATATTCTACGCTGAAATAATTATAAAAGGGTCCCTTTATAAGCCCGAATCCATTCTAAAGGTAATAAAACCTTACGTTTCATCTCTGCCAAGTTTCATTTAGCAAATCTGATTTAACGTATAGAGCGCTCCAATAAAACTTTCACGGACGACTACACGCATTCGTCTTGCAGGATTAGGGAAAATAACTTTTCTAAAAGTAATATAATATCTATGGACGCCGCACTCCACGTCAATCTGGCCCCGTGCTGAGTATCAGAAGAACTTGTGCTACGAGGACCAGACAACGGAATCATATTTAATTCTTTCTATACATGATTTTTAGTATATTATAATACACATGTTTAATACACGTCCATGACTAAATAGCACTGAACACTTTTTGATCATTCGGCAGGATTCGAACCCACTGCCCTACGCTTGTCAGAAGTAGATTTATTATAATCGTCTACCAACAAACTAGGCGCGTAGAACTCTACAATTTTAGAAATAGTTGTGCTTACGTCTTATATGTAAACAGAATAAACTAAACTTTTACCCTAGATTTTGAGTATTTACCAAACTATTTTAAGTAGATAAATATCTCATGGTTCGTCTGTCCCATCACGCACTATCAGGAGATTAACTATTTGATCACAGATTCTCATCATTGGTTATACTCGATTCAGAAACATAATTTATTATTGGCGATTGATGCTCTGAAGATGCAGAATGAAGATGGCCTGCACATTGCTGTACTGCCCAAGAGTTTTTTTTTCATACATTTATAATTGCTAAACTGCGAAACAGTTTGTGTGAATATAGCAATTTTACGTTTAAATAATACTACTGTTTTCAGGTTTAGACTGTGTGCAGGCCTCGTGTAGCCGGGGCATAGAACTTGTCCCTGATTTGGGACGTACAATTTAATAATCTCAACAGGCGGGGACGGCCACTAGCCCCGTTACACTAACGTATAACTTAGTAGGGCTGCCAAAAACAATTTGTTTTAAGTTTTATTGCTTTTTGACTTTTGTACAGTGTTTTTCGAGAAAATTGTAGTAATATTAGAGGGTGTGTGTCCGTTGTACATCCACTCAGCTCACCAGGGCACAAAAAAGGGTGGCACGAAAAATTCAATTTTAATTAAATTTATTTATTTATTTCTCCTCACAATATTATCTCCTCATAACTATTTATAGTATTTTGTGAGCAGCAGGTGTCTGTGGTGGGCACAAATGCCTGTGGTACAGATCAGCCGGTCCTAGCCCATGGTGAAAAACCCAAAAATTATCCTGTTTTTCTTCTGCACACCCGTAATATAAGATAAAGTTATGGTTAGCATTGAGGCTACGAAATTACTGGACCGTATTTGATAAAATTCGGCACATAAATAAATTAGAGTACGAAGGATTTTGTTGAAGTAGTTTCTGCGTTTCTGCTGGTATGGCTGCGTGATCCTAATTATTATTTTAGTGAATAGAAACAGCAAACAGACTGATGATGTGTATATTCTTCGGTAGTTATTTTCAAATTACATTGGGTTTTAGTAATTTTATAATACAATGCGTACAAAATGGAGCGAAAATTCTATGCTTCTGACGTTCAAAAATCATCGGCGGCCAATCACAGCTCACTAATTCCCGCGCTATTCTCGGCGGCCAATCACAGCATAGTAATACTTTGTTCCGCGCCGTTTATAATATTATGTTTTTTATATGGTTCAGGCGGTAACAGATTTACATCGCGAGAAATGCACAGTGGGATTTTCCGCGATTTCCGTTGCACGCCTGAATTCAGGGCTTATATCTAGTATGGATATTCAGGTGTGGAAGTTTAGATTTTCAGGGTAAAGGGAAATAAAAGTAGAATATATACAGTAAGGTGTCGCGGTGTCAAGAGAAAGCTTATGTCAAAAGCAGTGTCATATATTGACATAAGACTATTTAAAGTACATCAAAATAAATATAAAATGTTAGTGCTAACCCTAGAGAGACGGCGCGTAGTGTTTTTGCGGGTTTTAATGAAACGAGTGGTTGTACAAGCACCCTAATGTATATTTTACTTAATATACAGATTTCGTAATAACTTTTTCAAACCCTTTACGTTTATTTTAAGCACTATATCATATCTTTATTAAGGGTTATGTTTGTAGTGTGTTTATTATGTCGCTAGTACGTCAGATTAAAAAAAAACTAGAATAAAATCGGTTCGTCCGTTTGGGAGCTACGACCACACATACACGTAAAACTTTTAACCCCTCTGATATGTCAGGGGTCAAAAATAACCACAAAATTTCCAACATCTTTATTGGCCTCACGTATCAGTGAATAATACATTCGAAGATTTATGGGGTAGAAATATCTACTTTGACCCTGGAAGCGAATCGGTTTACTACCCCATAAATAGAGGTCCAGGCTCCAGGGGTTGGGATATAGGGGTACAAATAAATCGGGTCACAAAGGCTGTAAAATCAAACCTTAAAGATCAGTTGAGAATAGTCCGGCCCATTTTCAACCGACTTCCGAGAAAAAAACACATACTTGGAATCCGGTTTTTTGTTTTTTTTTTTCATCTATCTAGAGGCTTCATACCACATCAATCTGTCCCCGTACTAAGTATCCTAATATATATAAGAACTTGTGTTACGAGGACTAGAAAACGGAAACTTTTATACTATACTATAGACATAATATTTATAATTTTTATTATACATATTGCATTAGCGGGTACGACCACGGCTTGACCATTTTTGTACCTATGCATTTCTGGATTTCAAATTGAATATTTTTCTCGTCTCAGCCTTTTTAGACCTCTTTCTTTCATTTATGAATTTAGAACGAAAGAAACGGTAATGTCATTGAAAATTTCGTTAACAACATAAAATTTTGATATATTATATCCAGCAATGTTGCTCGGTATCATATATTTTTAATAATACACATATTTCAGTTTCATGCTATGGATTTCCACAAAGCAACGCCCGGGACCTGATTCAAGATGCCATCGCTATTATCACTTATGAAGTTCGATAGCAAAATGTATGTGATTTGATATAAGCTTCAAGTGATACACGTATTCGCTTGTACATTCAGCGAACCTTATATTAAATTCCATAAATTTTGATTTCGAACTTAGTAAGCGATAAATAGCAATGTCATCTGGAATCAGGGCCCTGATTTCATTAACTATTCGTTAATAACGTCATTCCCTTGCAACTGGAACGCAGCTCATATTGGACCCGGTGACGCTACTACGTACGTCAAAGTACGTACTGTTACGCGGGGCCTCGAAAATCCCGGTTTAAAGAAAGGTTTTTTTTTTAATTTAATACTTTATTTAATACACAAAATATACGTTTGAAAATAGGAGCGAATTTTGCGAGGATACAGAATATAGAAGTGCTCCTTCAGAATATTGGAATGAGACTGAAGGTCCAGCCGATGGGCGACTTATATTCCAGCCCAACAGCTTACATTGTAAAAGGTATAACACCGGATCAGTTATTACTTTACGAAGATCGAGTGTATATTACGAAAATATTATCCATCACATTATGTAATCTCATTATGCATACAAATTAAGTTATATTTAAATAAAAATCCTTGCTTTTATTATAAAAGCTATGTAATTAGCATGCGCCATTTAATAGTGTCCTCCAAAACGTCACAACAGTGCCCCACATCCCGTATTAATATCCCGGCTCGTTACGTTTTTAATTCATGCACCCCGTGAAGAGTACTACAGCTAAGTGCACGTAGTACGTTGTGGCCACGTAACTTGCGTCTATTCGCGCGAATAGTTTGGCTGTCGCGGTTAGTATTCGTGCGATCTCTCAGGCCTTACTCTCCAAACTGATGCGATTTTGACTCAGATTCTTATCGTTCTTGATTGAATAATTCCGAATAATTAGACATTTGTTTATTTTGATTCTCAGTCAATTGATATGTTCGGGAGTACAAAACGTTACGATCTAACGATTTTCTTTATCCTGGTTAGTTTCAAAGTAATCCGCCAAATAAAATACCAAAAGCCGTTGAGATCGAACTGATGCGATTCTCGATTGTGTCGGGAGTAAGCTTGCTGTTCAATAGGCACACTGCTCGTATCTCGCATGCAAGAATTAATCGCGTCCTCATTATTTTGATTATTTCTATAAATCACATTATATTTTTAATCTGCGTAGAGAATGCTCGCTTGAAATAAATATGCGATGGCCAGGTCAAACCAATAGCAGTGTCATGGTCGATACTTGAGTTATTTATATGGGAAACGCACTACCATGAATAAGCGCCCCGTTATATACGACAGTTTCTTTGTTATGATTAAGCGAATATTATTAATTGTAAATCTAAACAGTTACGGAGAGTGTGGCGGTATATTTTTGTTTTCGGCTACGTTCTACTGACGTTTAGTGCATTCGTTAGTGTTTAAATTTATAATTAATGAGAGTCATTAATCAAATTCTTAATCGTCACGGCTTTGCTCTTTTGAAATAGGGCCCGTATTAATAAAGAATTCACAAACCCAACCTGAATATCTTTTGACTGGTTCTCAACTTATTTGACAGATAAAAAACATTTCGTTTCACTTATAAAAATGAAAAACTTTACTTTTGTTATTATAGCTTCTGAAGAGAGGTTCGGTTTAACACTTCTTGATTAATACGGGCCTTAGAGTCTAATAGCGCGACTTCTCGCCGAAGCCGCTCGTTTCGTGGCCGTACCATGTTGTAGCGCAAATGTTGTGAGCTTCACGAATGTTTACGTTCGTATGTAGCTCGCTAATGTAATAAGGGATGGGATACATAGTAAACAGGTGTTATCGAGTTTCGAAAACATTGACTTAATTAATCGATTAATCATAGATACAGCAAGCTTTTAATGAAATGATACCGGATGCACGTGTTTGCTTAAACTGATATTTTTTTTCGATCGAGCGGATTACAAAAATGTACACAATCCCAACTTTATTTGCTGACATCGGCGCGCGGATATATATATGTCGCAGTCATCTTATTGAATCTGGTTATTTAATTTAATCACTAGGCGGTTATAAAATGGCGTCAAACAGCTCGTACAGATAGCAATGTGTTGATAAATATTTTGATTAATTTACTTTAATGTTCGTTTTATGAGTACTCATTCGGAAATTTCGAAGTTTAAAACTAAAATATTAAATGGCTGTCCTAGTCTCGAATTCTAAAATTTGTTGGTAAAAACAGGATTCAATGAAAGCGCTAGGTCATTGAATTAAATAGCGGATTCAATCAGATGACTGCGACATATACACGACTGCGTAAATAAAAAACCAAAACTGGTCTTCGATTCTCATGCCCTGAACTTCGTTTCTACTATCAGTCTGTCTAGCTCATCCGAATGTGATTTAGAGCGCGTGCGAGCAGTATAGTCTAATATTCGAAACTAAGTTCGAGGCATGAGAATTAGGGCTCTGATTTGAAAAGTTAAAACATCTTCCATATTTCACTCTTAAAAAGGTTTATGTTCGAAGTTAAGACACTTCGCCAATTGAACAATAGGCTTACCAAGTTGCAACTTGTATTATTTGTAGCTAATAAACGTAAGATTTATTTTTAGTCCCCCACAAAATTGGAGGGGTTTTATATGTTTACTCTGGCAACATGGTTTCCAAACGGATAAACCGATTTTAATTGTGTTTTTTTAAGCTGACGTGATTCTGGGGCTACAAGTTACTCAAACATATTAATTTTATTTATTTGATGACCCCTGCAGCGCAGTGGGTCGGCGCGTTTCAGCTCGCGGCTTCTAACCCGGCGAAGGAACAAAAGTTTTTCTGTGTTCCTGGGTCATGGATGTGTATTAAATTTGTGTATTATTATAATAAAATTCCTAAATATGTGAATAGTATACATCTTATATATAAAAATGAATTGCTGTTCGTTAGTGTCGCTAAAAGTCGAGAACGACTGAACTGATTCTTCGCCACACACAACAGTCTTGATTTATTCGCCGAAGTCCAGGAAATGTTTTTTTTTAATTTTTTTTATCCTCAACGGTCTCAACCTAAGTAGGCACGGATCAGCTAGTAAATATATAAAATATATTTACGTTGTCTAGTAACTGTAATACAAGTTCTTCGGATACTTAGCACGGGTTAGATTGTCGTGGTGTGAATCGTCCACAGATCGATCGAATCGACAAAACGTTACCGCACTAATGACAACAATGTATGTTGTATATTGTGTAATATGTTGTGGAGAGAGTAATAAGGAAATTATACAGAGGAAATATACGAAGAGACTTCGAGACTTATTTCGATTTTCAAATTTCAAAGATTAAGGATGTAGTATTGCATATGTACTAGATTAGTTAGTAGACTGTGAACCGATTTATCAATCGTCAGATAACTTTTATCTGTCGAATAAACATTGACTTTGATATTTGTTCCGTACAAAATCTGTCAAAGTCACATATTTATTCCTTAGGTACAAGTTATTTGACGATTGAAAGATCGGCCCTTAGTGACATCAATCTCGTTGAACCCGCAGATCTCGCCCTTTTTAACCGACTTCCAAAAAAGGAGGAGGTTCTCAATTCAGTTCGTTTTTTATGTATGAACACCGATTACTTCGATATTTATAGCCGATACATGCTTTCTGATGTGCGCTTTACTGATGCGCGTTTTTGGATATCTCCTGCGTCACCGCAGCGGGTGAAAACGCTGCTGTCGCGGTGTCGTGTGAAAACTCGCTTACGGCGTCCTTAACTCCTTAAGGTCCACCGTATACTAGAGTTAAATATAATATACACTTTAACCCCAAGTTATTTGGTGCAACTAAATAATTATGTAAAAAACTTACCTAATAGTAGAGCCGTTGTCAACCACAATTACATGAATTGTACATTCGACAACACTTAAGTGTTATCACTTTGAACCTTGTTGTCTTACTAAATAGTTAATTAGTTTTTAGGTTTTATGTGAATGAGAAACAAACATCCATCTATCCATACTTACAAACTTTCGCGTTATTAGTAGGAAGTAGGATAAAACCCTATTCAGTTACAATAAGGTAAGTGGAAGCGAGCAGTCGTAATAAAATATTCGGAAAACACCACCTGAATTGCTTAATTTATTTAAAGGTAATTCCGAAACATGGACTTTATGAGAACCGTTATAAGGCCAGGCGCACGCTTCGTGACGTCACCGATACTAGAGTCCTTCCCTTGATAGAAGTCCTCTTCGGTGATCGCGCGACGGAACGTAAATACAATAATGATAATAACCTATTCAGCCTCTCCTATTAGGTCCCCATAGATAAAAGGTTAAAAGCTAATTAAACTTAAAAAGCTTTATTCGGAAATTCAACAAAAAACAAGCTACTACCGGTTCAATACTAACCCGCCGAGTAGAACCGGCGTAAGTAACTCGCACTGGGCCATCTTTTAGCAAAAAGATAGAAAATTGATATTTTTATATGAGAATTTAATATTATATGAGACACAGTCAGGCGAGCAGTACGTTAAGTAGATATAAGTTTCAACTGTGTATAAGAACATTATTTAACCATAGTTTGAGCAAAATCAACAAAATATGGAGTATATTTAAATATAGAGTACCTACTAATTTATTTTTTTTAAACGTTGGAAACGTCAATAAACTTTAAACGCCACGTATAATATATGTACACTATACTATACGGTATAATAAAGAAACTCAATGAATGGTTCATTAATTTGGCCTAATTAATAAGACTGAATTTAAATGAGGTATAAAACCATGATAGTCTTCGACAACTGCAAGGATACCGCTCAGCTTTTGATGATTTACCTGAAACAATAAAATAATTATATTTAATACTCGTTGGGTACTCTAAATAATCGCCATTATTTTTATATAATGTTACTTTAAATAATTTTTGCTTTTACGCTGGATATATGACAATTATAGACTACAAGCCCATGCACAAAATTAACCCGTGAAACTCTTTCTCCTTCTCGTCCTTCCTCACTTGGACCTGAAAAACGAATTTTTCGTCATATAACCCTCATCCATTAATCTCTTTAATTATTTAATAGTAACTCTATTTTGTACGATGAGATACACATAGTCACAATGTGTGCTGAAATCCCTAACTTTATTGAGAATAATAAAAAAAAGATGGTGATCCAAATCTCTTCGGAATACGAACCAAAAAAAACCCCGCGACAATGTTTGTGCCCTGCCTACAGCAAGTAAATATATTCATAACAATTTACAAGAAGCTCCAGCTTACTTTCCCTCACCCACTCGCAAACAAAATAATAAAATACTCCAGACTTATTATGATAACAAAATGAAAGCCTGTACATGTCGTTTACGTAAAATGTGGAGAATGACGTCTTCCACACGTACAGTTCGGACTGCGGATCGAACTGTTAGGACCATGGAAATAGTGTAAAAATCGAAGTCGTAAGCCTATCTGTTTCACAAAACATATAAACCCATAAAAATGAAAGAGAAAGACATGCCTAAATTCCTCTATGGCGCGGATACAACTGAAAAAATAACACGAACAGGGCCTTACTCTCCAAACTGATTTGATTTTGATTCACGTTCGATCGTACCACATACCTACTCCCGAATAAATTGACTTTTATTTTTTTGATTTTCTGTTTATATAGTCGGGAGTACAAAAAGTTACAATCTAAAGATTTTCTTTATCCCGGTTAGTTTCGAAGCAATCCACCAAATAGGTACAATACCAAAAGCAGTTGAGATCTAACTGATTCGATTCTCGATTGTGTCGGGAGTAAGCCTGCTTTTTAATCTATCGGCCAGTCCTTCCCGCGCAGTTATGAACGTTTCGGAGCGCGGGTTAGAACGTCGCGTGCTATTATTGCTATTCATCTCACCACATACCTGCGGTCGTACTCGTATGTACGTGTGTTATGCGCATATCAAAAATGTTATACAAAAGTTTACCTTAATATTAAGATCCAATAATGAGGTCAGAAATATACATACAAATATTAGTCTCTACGCCCACGCAACAACTGTCCGTACTCTTACGAAGCTTCACATTTCTGACCAGGGTACGCATCAGATGTGTCAGGTTAATCCTGCTTAAGGCCCATTCGGATCGGATCTAAGTCCGACAGGAAAATACTATAGAATTGCGATTATCAACATAATAGTATAAGATTCATCCTACATAATTTTTAATGACGCCTCCGTGGTCTAGTGGTTCTGAGCTTGGCTCTTGACTCGGAGGTCGCGGGTTCGAATCCCGCCGAGGGAACAAAAAGCTTTAAATGTTCCTGAGTCTTGGATGTGTATTAAATTTGTGTATTAAAATAATAAAAATCTTAAATATGTGTAAAGTATTAAATATATTTCCGTTGTCTGGTACCTGTAACACAAGTTCTTCGGATACTTAGCATGGGGCCAGATTGACGTGGTGTGAAGCGTCCATAGATATTATTATTATTATTATTAATTTGACTCAATCGTTAATATTCAGTGTGTGTATTCACACCGTATATTCAGTTAGTAGGTGGCCGATTTTTCTTGTAATGCACAGTCGAATATATCTTCAATAAGTCGGTCAGACACGCAACATATTTTTTTAAAAGTTGCCCTAAATCCAATATCATCCCCAAATAAAAATGAGTAAAAACTATAATGGAGAATGTTACTAGGTATAAAAAATCGCTTAAAACTGTTATTGTTCCAGTAGGGCTTTATACAAAAACACTAGTTTTTATTTTATTGAAAAATACCAAGTATTCATGAATTTACAATCATTTAAGATTCTTGTAAAATGACATCATCGCTTCAAGATATAAGTATATTATCTCGGAAAGTACACGACGCATCGTAACATTTTTTCAATCATATTATTTAATTTCAATAGAGTTTACGGAGAGCTAAAAAAAAAACATACAGACGAATTGAGAACCTCCTCCTTTTTTTGGAAGTCGGTTGAAAATAGTAAATTGTGAAGTGTGAACATTCACAATTTTTTGTGAATGTTTTGCAATATATCAAGAGTTAGTTCCACGGAACGTCTTTCATGCAATGGACTCGCGTTAGAAATCCCTTTAGAAAAGTACAATCGGATTAAAATGACCGCCACCTGTAACGCCGGCAACAGGTATTGGATGCCTGCAATAACCCATTACCTGCACCCGTACAAGTGAGGGGAAATTATATTTAATCTACTAAACACGCAGTAAGCTTAAATGGGTTCTGTAATTTTTATTACATAACCAAGAAAACGTTGTTAAAAAAGTAAAAACTCGACAGCGTTTCTGTATATTTAAAAAAAAGTAACATTTCAATTTGGCGCCATAATCCGCCATTTTGTTTTTTTAATTTTGATACACAAAATCCTCCTTGGGTAGTCAGCTAAGAAAAATTAAAAAGTGACAACAATATTTTAAAGTAACGTTGCACCATTTATTGTGAGCACTGATAGATAGATATTGTGATTCAAAATGGGGCGTTTTCTCACTTGCCACACAATAAACATGACACAATAACCGAAATACAACTTTAAATTTCATATGAGCGTTAGGTCGTTCGCTTGGATTTTGCAATTACTTTATATCAGCGCCATTGTAATTGGTAATTTGGCCCGTTTTTTGCTAACGAGTGTGTAATAACAATCTTACGCAGAAATCTCGTTAGCCTGATCACATCATAAGAAAATCCATACCAGATACGTAATTTTAAATCACATTACGTGAAATATCTCGGTGCGTTCGTGGTGAGAATACTAATACCTCCCACCGCGACCCATCTCACACCTGCTTCGTGCTTATCCATACATTTTTATAGTCCACCTTCAATCATTGAAAGTTGGACTATAAAAATTCGATACCTCTTTGATGACTAATAGAAATTCTTATTATCTTTTGCCCACTCTTTATCCCACGCGTTATAATAAGACTATCGCCCACGCGGTATAAGAAGAAGAGTGGCGAAGGCTAGCTCTCCCGAGGGATGTCGTAGCCTGGAACCTTACTCTCCAAACTAATTTTAATTCATATTAAATTGACGTTTGATTATTTTGATTCTCTGTCGATTGATACAGTCGGGAGTACAAAAAGTTACGATCTAACGATTTTCTTTGTCCTGGTTAGTTTCAAAGCAATCTACCAAATAAAATACTAGCATCCGTTGAGATCGAACCGATTCGATTGTATCGGGAATGTGTTTGTAAGACCCTCCAGATAAACAACCAGTAACAGTAGAATAACACTTTATTTATTCCAATAGCAACAAATTAACAAATTAACCAATACTTTTTTAAACACATTCATCAGGACTTAAACCTATAGATTCGGACTAACACGACTGTCTCGTACCACTGTCAGAGGCAGACTGCCCGTCTCGTCATCTTCATCCCCGTCAGAACCATCATTCCACTTATTCTTTAGTTTCTCAGTGTGGTAAGTACAAAGAATAATACTAAAGTTATTATTAACCAATGTGCAAATTAAACGAAACCTAACATGTTTTAGATAGGGATTTGGATGAGGATCTTCAAAAGGTGAGGTGTAAGGTAACCCAATAGGAATACGCCATTGTAGCGTGTTAATTCAGAGACCAAACTACCATACCATACCAAAATATCATCAAAATCGGCTCACAAGTTTTTTGTAGAGAGGGCCATAAAGATCCATCTTCATAAATTTTCACATTTAGGATGTGGCACTATGTGACACATAAACTTGGTTAAGAGGAAAGTAATAAGTTTTGTAATAACAATATTTGTAAGCAACCATCCGTAGTACGACCGAAATTTTGAGATCTGTCATGGTACAAGTACTATTAAATATCTGTTCAATGTTACAACGATATTCACTACAATTGCTTGCATGGGAACAAAAACTGCTGCCTCGGTTTCAATGAAACCGGCTAACGTCGATAAATCGGAGCTATTATAGCACCAACACGCACCAGCTAGGTGAGCAAACCATCAAAGGCCATTCATCGTAATGCAAAAGCTCTCACAATAACAGCGGTAGTTGGTGCCGTAACAATAGCTTCGTTTGCGCGCCGAGTGCGACTTGTGAACGCTGAACAGTGAACACGCTGTCACGTACTCCCGTATGTATGGAGTCAGATAAGTTTCATCCAAATAATACGCTTCCAGTTGCATAAGTCTCACGAGATTACGTCCCGCTCTTGAGGATTAGAGAGAGAATAAACAGAAGAGGACAAGAAATATGAGTGATAGTACTTTGCGCCTCCTATGTAGAGTTTTCTGTGAAAGTACCAGCGCTGAAAGACTTTTGACTTTCATGTTTGTATGAAAATTGACTGAAGATAAATTTTCCCATACAATATTTCTATATACAAAAATGAATTGCTGTTCGTTAGTCTCGCTTAAACTCTATAGCGGCTGAACCGATTCGGCTATTTCTAGTCCTTGAAATATCCGTGGAAGTACCAGGAAGGTTCATCACAAGCTGTTTCTATGCTCAACGAAGTGGGCACGGGTCAGAAAAAAAAGTACCTCTTTCAGCGCTGGTACTTTCTCAGTAAACTCTATATACGGAACCCATACACACTCATAAGTATTATCACTCACAAATACATATTGTTGAAAGCGAAAAAAAAACCTGTTGTAATTAAATTACACAGTACACAAGGAAACAGAGAGTGTGGAAAGCCATAAAGATTTTGCTAAATATCAAATTCTTAAGGCTTCTCTAACATACTCCATGTTGGTCTTATGATTGCTCAGATCAACCATTATTTATAATCATGGATAAATCATTGACTACTATCCAGTCTTATTCTAGAATGAGACCCTTCGACTACGCGGCTAGTTTCTGTCTCACTTTTGTTGATTCAAGACAAAATATGTACATAAGTCAATGTCAAAGGTTGTTAGGCTGCGTATCCACCAGAGCTGTGCTGTGCTGTGTTGCGAGGAATGTGTTTTTCAGAACCAATAGTCGCTTATCAAGAGCCGCGCTGACCGATGCGTGATAAATTAAGCAATTCTATTGGTACCTAAAAACACATTCCTCGCTACACAGCACAGCACAGCTCTGGTGGATACGCAGCCTTAAATGGCAGTCAAGAGGTAGTCAAAGGGTAGTCAATTCCCAAAAATTAGGCCGAAACGAAATATTTCACACTCACTATATTTCCTATTTACTCGTTACAATAGCAAATCTATTCCGCACAGTGAACATATTCAAAGCTTTGTCTAGAATGTAATAGAAATTCTAAATCATTTCGAGAATCGATTCGTGTAGTTACCGACGTATCTGCAGTTTGAACCGATTCCATTATTCATGGGGACGGTTTCACTCGTCAGGTATTGATTGACTCTGAACCATTTCACTGTAAATTGTCTATCTATCACAAACGGGACATACGAACGTGATACAAAAATGTTAGGTACACTACGAGAATTGTACTAATAGTGAGCTGTGGAGGAACAAAAACTTACACAGCTAAATCTACATGTAGTTATTTAGGATTTTCTTCACAACTTCTTATACAACCCGGCGTATTTCAATTTGCCTTGAGTTTGGTAACATAACAATATGCTAGTTGTATAGATCAAAGTTCTTATCGGCCTTAGAGCCGATTTTTCAATCGTCAGATAACTTTTATCTATTGAATAAACATGTGACTTTGACATTTGTTCCATACAAAATCTGCCAAAGTCGCATATTTATTCCTTAGATAAAAGTTTTTTGACGATTGAAAAATCGGCCCTTAGAGGTCTTCAAATAATAAAGACTAGCGGTATTAATAATAATAACAAAAGTGAAAATCAATGCATGTTATATATACAATACAAAATAAGCGAGTGAAAAAATGTGACGTCACTTTCGAAATTCAAATGTAATAAAAAAAAGTATGTTTCTCGTGTGCCAGTAACAATATGGTTACACTGCTAGTTGCACCTAGTGGAAAATGTTTCAATGCTGGCACGCTGTTTAGTATGGATTTTTGATCACCAGTGTTTACAGGATTCGATAAGGTTAGATTACCTGTTTTACGTATTTGACCGATTTAAATAAAAACCGGGTATATAAGGTACCATGCAATACCTTATATACCCGGTCAACTATAGTTCGTGCCTGATAAATTTAACCTAAAGGTAAACAAACCGAAAACATCGAAATTTTCACTTATTTACTTATTGTGCACACTTTTACAGGTATACTAAAGGATTACACTTAATTATCTAATACATTTTATAACAATTAAACAATAATTAATATGTTTAAACATTAAATGAAATTTCTAACAGAAAAAATACGTCATTTTGACACTGCCGATTGTAGAATATAAGCCAATGGATTCATAGCAAACAATAATCATTGTATTGGCCAATTGGCATCCTTGACTAATCTATGGTTGTGTCAAAGACGGATTTGTTTACGTTTGGGTTAAATTTATCTCGGACGTACTATAGATACTTTTCAACCGAGCAAATTACAGCTTTTTTAATATGTCTTAGGCATCCAATACAACTCAATCTTAAGACCCAAAAAGCCTTTAATCGTCTTTCCCCAGAAACTGATTGTCTCGCAGCATCCAACTACACTTTGTTCGTGTCCCGATTGATCGAAGCATCTAGGGCTGTCCCCTTTGTGAGAAGAAAAGAAAGAACCCCATTCGAAAATGGCGGATTTGGAGCAGCCATTGTCTATAAACCGGCCCACTTCGTACTTTTGTTTTTAATTTCTGTTCGGGACATAGTACCGGAGACAATGGTTGGCAAACAAAGACAGCCATCATATTGTGTAATAAATACTTAAGAGTGATACACTCAGAACGCGACTCAGCTTTAAAAGCGTTTCGAACACCAGAACTTTAGTTTTCGACAATTGTCGTTTATACTCGTCAATCATTGAAAAACGAATATTTTTAGTGTACAAAACGGACTTGTCTTTCGACAATCGTCATGCATTATAAAAGGTGTAAAATAAATGAGTCATAATACTTTTGGGTGTGTATGTGCCTCCTATGTAGAGAATACTGTGAACGTCCCTGCGCTGAAAGACTTACTTTTGACTTTCATGTTTGTATGAGAAATACCTGACATCATAAATTTTCCCATACAACAATAAAAAAAAAACCTCTTTCAGCGCTGGCACTTTTACAGTATTATATATACGGGACATACCCTAAAGTACACATTAAAATTATAACGTGTTGAAAAACGAAGATTTCAATTTTAAAAGCGATTCTAGTCTCTTTACATTTGGAATATATTGTCGTTTCTTTGTCGTTCATACATCATAGCAAAACAAAGATTTCACCTCAAAAATGTTTTTAGCATTTCGGCTCGTTCATAGATCATAATATAGAGTAACGTAAATTGCCGACCAACATAACCCGTAGCCGATGTCTAAATTAAAATGGTTTAGGAGAGAAGTTTGCATAGGTAAAAGTTTACAAAGCTAAATTTACAAAATTCTGGCACCTCTCACCCAACTGTAAATTGAGCTGCGGCCGAGCCAAAACTCACCGCAAAATTACACAAAAAATTGCTTTCACCCGCGACTGTGGACTGTGGTGAAATTCATTGCTTTATACCGTACCCGCTTTTGCCCGAGGCTTAGTCGCAAAAATATATTAACAAATAACTTTTCCTGTCGAGTACTGCAATATAGTACATAATATCTTCGCCCGTCCGAAGCTTTTAAAAGGGAAAAACCTGATTTTGAAATCTTTTTCATTGGTGTTCTCCTCCTATTGATTGGACTTAGCGTAATGATATACAGAGTGTTTCATGGGTCATATATCAAGCCGAATATAGTGTAAAGAGAAGGTCGCGTAGAGCATTTTTTGTTTTGGCACCTCATATAAATTACTAAAGTCACAAAACAGATGAGTTTCAATCCTGAGCAGATCTTAGGTCAACAACTTAGGAGCCAGCGAGCCCCAGCATAGTAAGAATCACTCCTTGTGGTCATTTTAGACCTTTGATTTTTTTTAAAGTAATTTATATGAGGTGCCAAAACAAAACAAAAACCAAGCGTAATTCTCTTCACACTATATTTGGCTTGATATATGAACTATGAATCTTTCTGTATAGCCTATAGCTTTCCTCAATAAACGGTCTATCCAACACTTAAATATTTTTTAAATCGGACTACTGGTTCATGAGATTAGTGCGTTCAAACAAACAACTTTTAACGTTATCCACACACGAAGCTACATTATATGTCGATAGTTAGACATCCTTAAACTGTTACTAACAGAGAGGAAACTTTTAATTAAACTTGTTTCAGATTCTAGAAAAACCTAGAACTTTCCAATGAAATGTTCGATCCGGAATACTGATACGAACATTTGTTCACACTGCAATTCACATTCTTTGAACATAACATAACATTCATAAGGTCTTTTTTATTTCGTAAAGATGTTTCAAGGTTTTAAAATCTATACTAATCTATACTTAATATTATAAAGAGGAAGAGTTTGTTTGTTTGTTTGTTTAAACGCGCTAAGCTCAGGAACTACTGGTCCGATTTGAAAAATTCTTTTTTTGTTGGATAGTCCATTTATAGAGGAAGGCTTTAGGCTGTATAACATTACGCTGCGACCAATTGGAGCGAAGCGTGAGTGAGAAATGTTGCAAAAACGGGGAAAATTAATTACATTTGGGGACTTTCATTGCGTGCGCTGCATAAACGGCTTAAGTCACTCAAAAACCACTAACCACGCGAACAAAGTCGCGGGAACAGCTAGTATATTATAAAGCGGAAGAGTCTGTTTGTTTGTTTGTTTAAACGCGCTAATCTCAGAAAGTACTGGTTTGATTTGAAAAATTATTTTTTTGTTGGATAGTCCATTACTAGAGGAAGGCTTTAGGCTAAATAACATTACGCTGCGACCAATAGGAGCGAAGCGGGAGTGAGAAATGTTGCAAAAACGGGGAAAATTATTCACATTTGGGGACTTTCGTTGCGTGCGCTGTATAAATGGTCACTCAAAAACGACGCGAACGAAGTCGCGGCCATAGCTAGTGCATATCAAATTTGGCTTAGTCCCACCCTCGTCTGGTTTAAGTTAATAACCGGTAGATCGCTATTTTGTAGTTAACTTAGAGTTAAATATTTAACATTGTAACCCAGTGCCACATTTTGTCCAGCAACTGGCCCATTTGTCGGAAAAAATCGGAATCAAAATTTAAATTTGAGAGACATTTACAATACATATTAAAGATTTGCTTGTTAATTTTCATTAAATGGGATTTTCTTTACACGTCACGCCACATGGGCATTTCGATTCCAGTCAAAAACAACTTTATTTACTGACTTCTTCATTTGTGTACAATTTAAATTAGACGAGCAACGTATTTAACATGTAAATACTGTTAACGTATGATTAGTTACAAGTTTTAATTAACCCTTTAACCGAAACTGCTGTTTAACTAGCAGAACTAACAACGGGGTCGCCACCCCATCATAATTTAGGACGTATTAAATATTAAAACTAAAAGTTTTAGAGCCGATTTTTCAATCGTCAGATAACTTATAACTAAGGAATAAATATTATGTGACTTTGGCAGATTTTGTATGGAACAAATGTCAAAGTCACAGGTTTATTCAACTGGTAAAAGTTATCTGACGATTGAAAAATCGGCCCTTAGTGGATATCAAGACACGCTTTGCAAATGTAGAACATCTAAATTGAAAACTTATACTGGTCGTGTTCTGCAGCGGTAAGTTGTGACCCGTCTATATCTGAATGATGTGTGTATGGCTGAGGAGGCAGAAAATTGGAATAATATTTAAAAATGTTTATATTATTATTAATCTGCGTTATATTTAGCAGAATACAGTCGTTTTATAAATTGATATTTTTATTTAATGTGTAAAAACAATATGCAAAGTACACCCTTTTTTAAAAGTTAAAACCATTTTTTTATCTTTATAATATGTTAGTGACGCGAGTGTGAAAATTTCTTCAGTATTTTAATTAAGGCAAGACGCTGAGTCTTAACTGTCCTAGACTATCGTTTAGTTTTTTAAAATTTTGTCTTTTTTTTCCCCCATTTTTTGGCCTGCACGGTTTGTGCGTCAGCCATGTAAAAAAAAATTGTCTTAAAAATATTTTATTTGTCGTGCAAGGTCACCGGCGATAACAAAGCTTCTTCTTCTTCTTTTTCAAAAATGGCTCCTTAGTGAGTCGCCAATGTCAGAGTGTGTTGACGACCTCTGCTTTACGAGTAGGACTTATGAAAAAAACAAGAGTATGGATGAATGTTATTAGATTGCTAAAAATTATATAATCTTATATAATATATTATATTATGCATTTTACAAAGGCGGGCTTAATGCCAAGTGGCATTCTCTGCCAGCCAACCTTAGGGTGATGCAGAGATAGTGTGAGTAGGCGTAATTATTTAAATTACAGAATTCGCCAAACTATACAAAGATTTGAAGAAGAAAAAACTTAATATCTTACGTATTTATTTTTGTACTGGTTCCACCTCTACTTGTAAATGGTATTAAATAAATTTCTTAGTAGAAACACCACACAAAAGCCATGAATGCCGAACAGTCTGACCCACAAAGGTAATTGCTGCATAAAAGTGAGGGTAGTTTTGAAAACCTTTCCTTCGCTACTCGTGACTCGGTGCGTGGGAGCGTAATATCTGTACTTACTATTTTCTTGACGAAAAATATTTTGCAACACAAAAGACCGGGTATATTTACCCGACTACGACCAAACGGAAAGGAAGGGTAATGATTTTGGCTGCCTAAGTTATTTTCCTGAATGTGTAAATTTATTAGTAAGTAGGTGAAATAGGCTGTATCATTTGCGATTAGAAAACTAAAACACAAGACCGCGTTCCTGTGTTACTTTAAAAAAAACCTAATGTAACAATATCGTTGGTTAATTACGTAAAAATAGCAATTAGCAAAAATCGCGCAATGCTTCATTTTTGCTATGACACTAGCGCCAATAACATTGCTTGGTGAAACACGGCCTTAGGGCGTGTTTCACCAAGCAATGTTATGCTTGTTAAATATCATGTTATCCCTCTCGTATTTCCTGTCAATGAAAGAGATGCATGGTATTTTAACATGGCGTTAACTTTAACATTGCTTGGTGAAACACGGCCTTAACCTACTAAACAGTCGGGTGACACCCTGGGAATAAGGTGCCTCTATGCTAGGTTACAACTTTGTACACTTTGTTTTTATAATTTTAGTTTTAAGTCATAACATTGTATATTGTATATTATATTATATTTAAAAAGAAAAAGAACAATTTTCCAATCTTTTTGCTAAAAGATGGCCCCGCGCGAGTTTCTTACGCCGGTTCTTCTCGCCGGGCTAGTTTCCGAACCGGTGGTAGGCATCATGTAGGACAATTCTATAAGTGTTATTTAATAACCTATATGTAAATAAAATGTTTTGATTTTGATTTTGACCACATAACAATTGTAACCACATAAAAAATGATACCCACAAAATGTATTTTAGGTAAAACTAATTTCAATAATCCGATTAAAATTAATTACACACATCAAATGTTCTTTGTCTAGTTAATCGTTTGCATTGTTACGTTGTGTGAATAATTATCATATTTGAACGTATTTCACGTGACGATGAATTATTGTTAACGATGATGAGCTTGCGCCAGTCTAGGTTAAATTAAGAGTTAGGTTAATTATTCTTTATATTTTGGGGCTGCGTTTTTTAATATACCCAATACATATACAAGTGGACTTTTATATAAGAAAAAAATATATAGCCTATGTTACTCGGGACCATTACGAATCGATTGACACGTCATTTATTAAAATCGGACAAATATACATACATACATACATAGACTGCCATTACCCTTCCTTTTGGCTTCGCCAAAGTCGGGTAAAAAATAATGTAACTAACCCCTGTCATTATATTATGTTGCTAAGTTCACATCCGATCAAGTAAGTTTTGAAACAATAAAATTACTTACATCAAAATCGGTTCATCCGTTTGGAAGCTAGGTCAGCTACAATACAGACAGATACGTCGAACATATAAGACACGTCTATTTCGTGAGGGGTTAAAAACTAGCGAGTTAAAAATACTGCTGTCCCCACTAAAACTTGGCCAGTTTTAAATTATGAAAAGGTTATAAAAGTCTAGAAAGCTGGACTCGAGAAAACAATTTAAAAATCCAATCTCCCAAGCAAATCCGAATATGCAAAGAAAATCCGAAATTAGAAAAACTAAAACAATCTAAGCCGAAATAACCGCTCTAGTTGTTATGAAATTGATTTTCAATTTTTCCTTTCGTTTTTTGCGGCCGACCGCCCATTTTCTGCCCAGCTGGTCGGGCAGTAAAAATAAACTACAACATGTACCTATATGTCGCAGTCATCTAATTCAAATCGCCATTTCATTGAGTGACTAGCGTTTTAATCGAATGACGACATTCAATTGAAAGACTAGGCCGAACATTGATTGAACAATCGTCAATCAACGTCCAATTAGTTAGCGGATTAAAATCAGTCAGGTTATTGAAACTTTTTCTCACTGCGGCGCTAGTAGTCACCAAAACAAATATGGCGTCAAACAGCTCGCACTGATAGCACTGTGTTGATATTTTTTCATTAAATCTACATTTAAGTGCGATACTCGTTATAAAATAGTGTGACAGCATGGATTTATCTATTATTACGTCGCTGCCGGCTACTCTTAAAGAAAAATTTGAGGTGAAACGGACTGAGTACAAACGACATAATGAAGGTAAGTTCTAAACATGCTGTACGTCGTCGTTTTAATTTAGCTGTTAAAACATACAAAACTACACTAAATGGATGTATTTATATTACATTATTTATAGTAGAATTTGCAAAGTTACATTTATCGATAAAATATCGGTAGTATGAGTCCAAATTAGAAAAAAATGTCACCTAACTAGGTGTACCATAAGTAGGTAATTCAACGACTACGCTAAATGACTAAATGACGTTCAGGCAAGACGTTGGACGTTACAATAAAAACGCTAGTCACTCAATGAAATGGCGATTTCAATTAGATGACTGCGACATATATAAAAACGTAAGCAATAAAAAATAGGAAAATAAGTTTTAGTACACACTACTCTGGGATGGGAATATGAAATCCGGAATACGGGAGACCGCACAAAATACAGAGCACTCAAAATAGAACTCTGAGGTAATACAATAGAGTTAAAGTCGTACAAGGGAGTCAAATGTCAATGTCAAGTTTGACAACACGACTTTGAAAACTTTATAAGTTTGACGTGTGTGTGTCTGTCTCTAGGACCGTAGCTTCCAAACGGATGAAGCAATTTTTTTATGTTAGTTCGTACCCAAAGGGTAAAAACACTAAAAACAGGCCCTATTACTAAGACTATACTGTATGTCCGTCTGTCACCAAGCTGTATCTCAATAGCCGCAACAGGTAAACAAATTGAATTGAATGAAATTTTCACAAATTATTTTCTGTTGCCGCTTTTACAACAAATTCTAAAAACAAAATAAATATTTAAATGGCTACAATATAACAAGCATGATTTTTTGGGTTTTTAACCGACTTCCAAAAAAAAGAGGAGGTTCTCAATTCGGCCGGTTTTTTACACTTCGTGCGTCAGTCTGACTTGCATTTGGTTGGTTTTTAGTTTGACTGCTGACAGCTCTTAGCAATAATTCATTATCGTGAGTTCACTGTTTGACAACTTGGGTTACTTGAAATTTTGAATATAGTTATGCGATAGCGCGATTCAGGATTGTGGCGCTAATTGGTCAGCCACAAAATTCAGGTGAATGAACTCAGTGCGGGCAGAGAGCTGATAGAAATTCACAATTCTGAAATCCGTATTCGGGGGAACACGGTACAGCGTGGCAGAGTCCTCGGCGTCGAAATATTACTCCCTTTGTGTCTCTCATTTTCATTACGGATGAAAAAAAAACAAAGTAATAAGTATCTAGTAGTTTAAAAAAACTGAAAAGAAAACACGTTTTATGCATTGTTGACGTCGACGACCTCCGTAGCGCAGTGGTTGAGCGCGTTGGTGCTCGAGCGAGAGGTCGCGGGTTCGAATCCCGCCGAGGGAACAAAAAGTATTTCAAATGTTCCTGGGTCATGGATGTGTATTAAATGTGCGCATAATATAATAAAAATCTTAAATATGTGTATAGTATTAAATATATTTTCGTTGTCTGGTACGTAACACAAGTTCTTCGGATACATAGCACGAGGCCAGATTGACGTGGTGTGAATCCATAGATATTATTGTTATTTGTCCTTGATACGTATGAAAAATTTTAAATTAATCAGACCTCGGGAAATTTATGAAAATTGTGCTCAAAGATTCCGTTACATGTATACAATCCAAGATTAAAAGCGAGTTAATATTAAACAAGCATATCATTGTTTTCGGTTATTGTAAAAAAGTGCAACGAATAATATAAACTACTACTAGTACAGTAAAAGTTAACAGCCACAGCAAAGGTTGCTTCTCCATCATAGGGAAGCCCTTGCCTCTTGCCTCTACAGGGCGATTCATGGGTCATATAGGAAGCCGAATATAGTGTGAAGAGAATGACGCGTAGAGAGAATAGAATATGTAGTATACTATTTTTATTTGATTTCTTTTTCACAAAAAAATTCAGACGTCTGAAATGACCACAATGATTGAATCTTACTATGCTGGGGCTCGAAGGCTCCTCGTAACACACGAAAGCACTGGTCGTTGACCTATGTACATAAGACATTACCAGGATTGAAAATCATCTGTTTTGTGACTATTGTGGGCATCTTTAATCGCGATTTGTCGCATTATGGTAAGTAATTTATGTGAGGTGTCAAAACAAAAAATGCTTTACGCGTCCTTCTCTTCAAACTATATTCAGCTTCCCATATGACCCATAAATCATCCTGTATAGTAGGTGGGTTTTTGGTTGAGAGCCTTCAATAGGTAAGGGGTAAGTGAAGCCTATAGTTATAACAACCTCACATATTATTATTAAGACACTACATATTATGACCACAGTTATCAATTATCAGTATTGTGGAACAGATCTCTAAACATAACTAACTCTTTAGCGCAAACGAAAAACGTCGCAGGAACGTATACATTGACAATGCAAGCACTTAATATAACTTTAAAATTTGATAAACGCGATCTTCATTAATTTGTACAATTCCGACAAATCCTAACGAGAATGAGTAGCAAAGTCGCTGACACAGTTAACAAAGTAGATTTCAGCCTGCCGCATTTGGTAACACAAACATCTTTAACAAGTCTAGTTTGTGGATATTAAATACAAAACAGCTCTACTTTTGGACAAAATTCATCAAACATCTCCTTATTCTTGAAATAAATGGCAATTGATCGGAATTGGATTTAGACAGTTGGATAATCCTGAACACTAGCGCCAAATTGGTTTGAAGTCGAGTGTCGAATTTATGTAACTAAAGGAAATCAGAAAAAATCCCGTTTACAATAAATATTGTTGTCAAGAGACATGACAGCAAAATAAACATTTGAATTTAATTTAGTTTCAAGAATATGGGGGCTACTCAGTAAAATTGCTTTTGAATTTGACAGTTCGTCACAACACTAGCGCCAAATTGGTTTGAAATTGAGTGTCGATTTTATGGAACTATTCCAATCCTACGTGATCGGTATTGCCAGGTGGGTTCATAAAACAAGCGAATGTTCTTTCTATTCCCAATCTATCAAATTCTTTAGTGTATAGTGTATACAGACGTTCCTAGAGCATTATTTCGTTGTTTTGTTGTTCCTAAAATATCAAAAACTAATGCTCTTGTTCTAGCGTTAGCTCTTTGTTCTTTTGATGTAAACCCATCTACGTAGCACAATCTTGATAGGACTGGAATCTAAGCTGTAGAGAAAGCCCCCTGATTCTATTCTAGAAGCACACATTATAATGTACCATTAAGGTATTAAGGTGCGCGTTTGAATATTCAATTGGCAATTTACAAATCGAAGTAAGGTTCAATTATTAAGGTCCCTTAATTGATATCTTAGATTATTTGATACTCGTATATAGTTATATACATGACATTGTCAGGTTGCGTTACATCGCCATATCACGCACAGATATACACACACACACAGGTATTTCACTTCAAGAATCGTTTTAAAACGTCGAACAAATTACATACTCATAAGCAAAGCAAATGCGTCCACTTCACATACTTTACTGTGGGATTGCACGTGCCGTTCCAACCCGCCGTGCTTCGAAACTAATGTTAATACGCAGGGACAGTCCGATCTGGCATGTCGAAGACGAAGAAAATGTCTTGGCTATGTGTAAGTGTGTCTATTATTCTTTGATATTAGACACCAGACTATTAGGAAGCGAAGAGACACATTTCATTCCCTTCACATGCTAATGGGAAGGAAAGAGATGTCCAATAGTTTGTTAATTCCACTCTCTGTCTCGACTCTCGAGTCATTTATTCTTCGATTCAACTGCGCTCTATGATGTATTTTGACAAATATTGTAAGGCATATTATATATATAATCCCAACTGTAAATGATTTAAACGTCGTAAGCAGCACAGTTCGATATTATGCAACCCGAAGTCCAATATGTACGTGTACAGCAGGCTTGCCTCCGACACAATCGAGAATCGAATCAGTTTGATCTCAATGGCTTTTGGTATTCTATTTGGTGCATTACTTTGAAACTAACTAGGATAAGGAAAATCGTTGGATCGTAACTTTTTGCACTCCCGACCATATCAATCGACTGCGAATCAAAATAAACAAACGTCAATTTATTCGGCAGTACGCGGCACGATCAAATCTGAATCAAAATCGCATCAGTTTGGAGAGTAAGGCCCCTGGGCGCTATTGAGGTTGACCAAAGCAGTCATTGTACGACGGGACATCGATCTCAGATGCAAATAATCCTACATCCGTTCACGGAGCCATTCTCCTCGCATATTCGCTGCTCTCAACTCAACACACTTCGGGACAAATTTGAATTCAAATTGTGTGTTGAACCATTACGCAACTACTCTCTGTAGCATTGCAATATACGTTCAGGAGACGTAAGTATATTATGTACGGATTTAAACGTAAATTGTGACTGTGTTAAGATGGAATAATGCTTTGAGCGTGGGATAACCTGTACGTGATATAACATATACGAAAATGATACTTATAAAATGTATGTAATGAAAGTGATGCAGTTGTAAATAATCTATACATTATACATACCAAAGAACAAGGAATTGACTGACGCACGCCATAAGGGTGAATTGAAATTTCAATTTCAAGCACGTATTCCTTATAATATGACGAATGGATAATAAGGAAGGATTTTTCTAAATTCAGCCAAATAAGAAATCAATTTATAGTCAGGGTTCCCCCATACATTGTTTTCACTTGATTAGTATCAAGCTAATTTTTCTTGAGTTCTCCATTTTGATTAGACGTCCAATAATTTCTTGGACGAAACTCTCGATTGTGGTAGCTAACAGGGTTAGCAAGAATAAAAAAAATCTCAACTTTCGAGCGTAGGACTGGGATAACGTACCACGCAATTTGTAGGACAGTTATGTCTGCTGAATTACATTAATATAAACTAAGTAATAAAAACAAAATCAGCTGGTTCCTAACAATTTAAGATGACCTCGTTATCGATACAAGTTAGCAAGAGGGGTTGATCAAACCATAGATTTTGTAGGACAAATATTTTTTCGGATAATTTAGATCAATAACTTGAGATTTATAAAAAAAAATGTTTGAATCACCAAATCCACAAACTTTTTTCTTGCTTTCTCTATTAGCTACCACAAACAAGAGTTCAATCCAAGTAATTCTTGGGCGACTCATCAAAATAAAGGTACTCACGAAAAATTAGCTTGATACTAATCAAGTGAAAACAATTATGGGGCAACCCTGACTATTACGCGTACAAAAGCTAAAAATTTAATAAAAACAAGACGCATTTATACATTTTAGGGCAATCAAATAGATCAAATCGACTACTCATAACACGAAACGAATGTAACCCAACCGATAAATCAGTCCCAACCTTATTACAAGATGCATTCTCCAGAAGTGACTCAGATAAGTTCCCATGATTTATCGTTTTAAATCGCATATAAATCCTTCGACGTGACAAATTTTTAATTTTATCCCCAGACATTCCGATAAGGGTGCCAACAGTGATAATCGGTGACCGTCTTTTTGTACGCGAAAATAGGACACACAGATTGCAATAGTTCAACGTACACGTCAGACAAAAAGTCGGAGGAGAAATCTGACCGACAAAAAGTCGGCCGGCACCCTTAAATCGCATAAATCCTTCGACATGGACAAATTTAAAATTTTATCCCCAGTTCCGATAACGCTTGTGAAACTTCGCTTATTCACAAATTGTATCTGTCCGACTGTCATAGTTTGTATTGCAAGTTCCACGGGAGCTCTAAGTTAGGTTGCAGGTATCAATTGAACAAATAGGATTACTTCTTGTTACTGTACAGCATCTATGAAACTTATATTTTGTTTCGAGTTGCGTCGACTCTTAAATTAATATCTATCAGTTGTAAAAGTTCGTTTATCTTTATTTCTTTCATTACTTATTTATGCTAACACATGGCATACTTTTTGTAGGATTTTCCACCATCATACAAATATGACCGATTTTGGGATCGAATATTACTATTGCAATCAATATGTTTTATTTTTCACCTACTAAAAGTCGATCACAGAAAGTATTTAGCTACCATTTAAATCTATATCTATACTAATATTATAAAGCGGAAGAGTTTGTTTGTTTGTTTAAACGCGCTAATCTCAGGAACTACTGGTCCGATTTGAAAAAATATTTTTTTGTTGGATAGTCCATTTATAGAGGAAGGGTTTAGGCTATATATAACATTACGCTGCGACCAATAGGAGCGAAGCGTCAGTGAGAAATGTTGCAAAAACGGGGAAAATTAATTACATTTGGGGACTTTCATTGCGTGCGCTGCATAAACGGCTGAAGTCACTCAAAAATCACGCGAACGAAGTCGCGGGAACAGCTAGTATATCATAAATCACCTTCGTTTTAGTCCGAAGGTAAGTATCTGCAACCATGGGTAAAACGCAAATCATTGGGTAACAATATAAAACTAAAGTAAAAACTTAAATAAAAACCCCGACTTAACGTGTAACATTCCTATCGCACGTAACAAATGACCTGATGATCTTGAAGACCTGAACCGATTTCTACCAAACATAGCTAAGAACACTCTCGACTGACATACCTTTCAAACAAAAAACCGCATTAAAATTGGATCATCCGTTTGGAAGCTACGATGCCACATACAGACACATTTACACCTACACGTCAAACTTATAACACCCCGTCGTTTTAGCGCCGGGGGTTAAAAATAGGTGAAACAGCAACTACAAGTGCTGAAACAACATTACAGCATAAAGGTAAGACGGTGAAGATAATTTGTAAAGACGTTATTGTAGAGGGCAAATTGAGTTTCAAGCTCCAACTATGAGGCGCGCCGGCGGGAACTTTATTAAAATAAAAGCGATATAATTTAATTCCTTTGTTTACGCGTCCATTGTAGGTAGCCTAGGATCGCGAGATAACAAAAGGTATTTTGTTCAGCTGTGTCATTGTCACGTTTTACGAAACTAAAACTACGCATACTTCGTATCTATTCCCCGGATTCTGAAACGCAAATCGACGATCAATCAAATCAACCAATCATCTTTGACAGTTGTCAAATTTATAAGTAAATTTAAACCTGACAAGATATTTTGTTGAATTTAGAATTACTCCTATGTCCGATATCTCGTTTGGAATGCATCTACTTTACTCTAAATCACCTAAAGGTTGACTGATAGAAAATGCCTTGAGGCATTAAGTCCGCCTACGCACAAAATATGCATGATGTATAAATAAATAAATATTTGATCACAGATTAATTGATTTGCCTTTCAGTAACCGGTGGTAGAACTACGAATACTTTGAATCATATTTACATTTATTTTAATTAAATACTATGAATGGATCCAACCGAAAGAGCTTGGCCGATAGATACCGATTTCAATAGTGCAACGCACAACGTCATCCAAAAGGTGGATAAAGGAAGAATTTCAAATAGTGGGTGGGCACCCTAAACCGATAACGAACGTTGAATACAAATGGAGTACTAAATAGAATATTCGCAAACCAATGTTTACTCAAACGCAATGATACAGCTATAAGCAGTCGATTAAGTGTCCCAATAGAGTCCGAGGCGCCCTTCGATTGGAATTTAAGGCCAGGAAGGGCCCAGAGGCAATCCCTGGCCCGTCAACCGGACGTAATGTTGTCTAAGGGCCGAATTAACTTTTATTATCGGGATTTTCGGTCGCATTGACACAAATTGATAAGTAAGGAAATGAGGCGTTCGCTTTTTTCAGTAACATTTCTGTAGGTATTACCGAAATTTTTGTACAAAAAACATTATTCCGATTACGTATTTATGTTACCCGGGCCCGGGCTATTAGGTATTACAGCTGCAATAGAGTAAACGAAATGTTACTCGAACAAACAAACAATATTAAATGCCACTTTCACCAACACATCTTAAAGTTAATCCTTCATTAAGTTCGCCAACGCTTGTTAGTGTTAACGGCTTGTTAAAAAAAGACATGGTGCCTTCTCAATCATTGACAGGAACGACGAGAGGAAGGACATGATATTTAACGAAGGTCTAACTTTAACTTGCGTTGGTGAAATTGACACTAAAATCATGTTATTCCTGTCAGTGAATAATAATAATATATAATAATAAGTGAAGGTTGAATAAGCAACCATGCTTTTTCATTGAAAAATACCAATTTTAACATGCCGTTAACACTGACAAGCGTTGGTGAAATCCACTTTGACAAGCGTTGGTGAAATCCACTTAACGGCTTGTTAAAATACCATGACTTCTCATTCACTGACAGGAAATACAAGAGGTATAATATATGTAGGATTAACTTTACTTTAACCTGTGTTGGTGAAACTTACTCTACTAGTTGTCCCTAAAAAGTTATTTGCTAAAGTTCTTAATTGCATGTGGATGGCAAAAGTGAAATCAATTGAATCGGATTAGATTGAGTCCCGGTAATCACTGAAACATCCACTCCGCGAGTCCCATTAGAGCCACGTTGGGCCCAAATCGACGCAATTCGCGATGGGACCAACGGACTAATGGCGCATAACATAAATAATTTCGGGGAAAGGAGGGACACAAATTGGTTGAAATGTTGACAATGCGAAAAAATAATATATGGGATAGAATGTGTCATTTGGGGAGATCGTGTGGAGTGTGTGGGTTTCGTTGACACTTAGCGGTTCAATTGTTTCGGGGACCGTTTAGACTTTAGACTAATGGATTTGAATGGGATTTTGATCGTGTGTTCATGCTCGGATTATTATAAAATAATAAGCAAATACGCATTACACTACGTTACATTTAAAACATGAAAACAGGAGAAAAACACGCACGTCTTTATTGTATAGAAAAATGGTTGCTAGGGTAATGAATAAAACAGTTGTATATGAATGCACACCTTGTTTGATTTTTCTCTCTGCGTATTGTTATAATACTAGCTGTTCCCGCGACTTCGTTCGCGTGGTTCTTAAGCGACTTACACCATTTATACAGCGCACGCAACGAAAGTCTTCCCGTTTTTGCAACATTTCTCACTGACGCTTCGCTCCTATTGGTCGCAGCGTAATGTTATATAGCCTAAAGCCTTTCTCTATAAATGGACTATCCAACAAAAGAATTTTTCAAATTGGAGTTCCTGAGATTAGCGCGTTTAAACAAACAAACTCTTCCGCTTTATAATATTAGTATAGATATACATATAACAAAGACAAGAATATTTTAAACAGACAGGCTTGCGAGAGGGTAAAAATAAGATTAACTTTTAAAATACCAAACTTTTAAAGAAGAAATAAAATATCTCTTGACGCCTCCGTGGTCTAGTGGTTCAGAGCTTGGCTTTTGACCCGGAGGTCGCGGGTTCGAATCCCGCTGAGGGAACAAAAAGCTTCAAATGTTCCTGAGTCATGGATGTGTATTAAATTTGTATATTAATATTATAAAAATTTTAAATATGTTTATAGTATAAAAGTATTAAATATATTTCCGTTGTCTGGTGCCTGTAACACAAGTTCTTCGGATACTTAAGAAGCGTCCATAGATATTATATTATTATTATTGTATCTATTTCAAAACATAGTTATTAATGTTTTTCGGGGATCGTAAATAAAATTATAATACAGAATTTGATTTTGAATTTGCTTTAATGGCTTCACCCAGGAGTGCTTTTTACCCGACTTCGGGGAAAAAGTGCGATCACGGCTCTACCTTGACCACAACCTATGCATATTTGAATTTCAAATTGAATTATTTTCTTGTTTCAGCCTTTTTAAACCACTTTTTTGCGAACCCCTTTAAATTTATTCTTCCTATTGTTTTAATTATATGACTATTTATGAGAACTATTTAATTTGTCCCAGATAAATCCTTCACAAGAATTTATTTTTCCATTTTCCACAGAAGTTAATTAATAACAAAGCCACCGTGTCAATTAATGTGATCATTTATTTTCCGTGAAAGGTGACCTTGTCGTCGCAGGAACAAGGATCAAATGGGATTACGATGTTTTCAATTCATTTTAGCTTAAATCTGAATCACTGTGAACCGCTAGATTTTTTTAACCTCAGCGCTGATTTTTAATTGTTTTTTTTTTTTTGTTTTTTTTTTAATTGGACAGATTTTGCATGTAACAAATGTCAAAGTTTACTTAAATTATTTAAAAATTATCTGCACACAGTTATCAATAAAAGCTATGTACTGAAAATCGATTACTCTGTAAATACTCAACACTGACAGAATGGTGCAAAACCTTTGCAACCGCTATTGCCAAAAATATAAAAATAAGTTATCTAATGATAAAAAATTTGCCTCTAAAGTAATAATACATCTTTATAAGATTATATCGCTTCCTCATTGTCTATATTCCGTTCCGATTCAATGCAAACTAAAAGTAAACAAAGCAGTATATGCCAATATTCAGCTTTGTTTATGATTTAGAAACAGGCTACAGTTTCTAAATCATGCACAAAGCTGAACCGAGTTAAATAAAACTTCCAATTTGTCACTAATTCACCCTGCAAAAAATAAAAACTATGCACTACAGTAATTTAGTGTAAACTAATTGTTTTTTTTTTCACATTTAAATCACAATATCCTAGGGGTTTGGAATCTGGAAGCTGCGCTAGCCAATCCGCCTGCCAAGCGTGGGAAGTATAGGCAACTACCCCCTACTTTGGGAGAGGTACCCTAATACTTTGGCGGAGGCTTATATCAGTAGTGGACTTCATAGCTTCGATAATGATGATGATATCACAATCGAAACGTAAATCCGCGCGTTACTTCCGCATCAAAATTCAAAGTAAATGTTGTTCTTCGGTAAAAACTTGTCTACCCGCGAAAGATTAAACGTGATATAACTGGGACGTATTGGGTACAAGCTCCCCCCTTTATCCCCCCTCTATAATCTCTGTCAACTTTAGCACGTCTGTGATACATTCAAATATTTGGAGAACATTTTCTGTCGTTCGTGAAACTAGTGCGGTAAAGGAAATACACGACATAAATGGGTTACGATAAACGGTTTTTGTGTCGTACCATTCAACTTCGTGAGAGTTAGGGTGCCCGCCCCCGATCGATAATCGGTGACCGACATTTTGTAGGTGAAAAATAGAACATCTCACTTGTGGTAGGAGAAAAATAGAACATCCGACTTGTTGTAGGAGAAAAATAGAACATCCGACTTGTTGTAGGAGAAAAATAGAACATCTGATTGCAATGTTGCAAGGCACACGTCATACAAAAAGTCGGTCAGAAATAATATCGAGAAAATCTGCCCAATTATCGATCCCACAAATAGTAGGCCTCGGTCGGGACCTTTGCGTTAAGACAATTTCTTTATGACAAACGATACTGTGAGGAACAACAATCATACAACAAATTAGGGACGAAATAGATATGGAATTTCGGATATGGATATAAAATTATTTAAGGATATTAAATTTTGGTTTCTTTTTTTACAGTTAAAACAGCAAAATGATGTTTTCATTCTCAACTCGTTAGCTAAGCTCCAATTTCCAACATCAGTTTTATGATGTTTAAATAGATTAATTTTCGCATCCAAGTGTATAGTATAAAAATAGACCAAGTCTAATATATCCCTAGCGAAACATTTGAACGTTTTAATAAGCAAATTGTATTTAGTGCTTCGCCCGAGAGTAAACCCCCGATTTTGAAAAATTCTCCTTCGGTACTCCGTTCCTATTGGTTCTAGCGTGATGATATAAACCTTATCACCTTCCTCGAGAAACGGGCTATCCAACACTGAAATAAATTTTCAAATCGGACAAGTAGTTCCTGAGATTAGCGCGTTCAAACAAACACACTCGTCAGCTTTATAATAGTAAAAAATATACACATTTCTATGAATAGTTGCCATATTCAAAATATTCAGTTACGCCATAACTTGAGAAGCTCTCGCGTAATTGATACTACACAGCTAAGAAGCTGTGTAGTATCAATTACCTAGATCCTAGGTAACCAGTTAGTGTGTTCCCGAAGGCACTCGAAGTTACTGGAAATCGTTTATCGAGCCGTTCCAGTGCATCTTCAAATACCGGTCTACCTTCAAGTTGGCCTGAGAAAATAGTTTTGGTGTAACAAAGTTACTGTTTTGTCCAAAATTCATGGATATTTGCTTTGAATTTAACATGTTCTGAGAACGGACCGTCTGTAACCGAACATCTAACTAGTTCACCATACACGTTACATACAAAAACATACAAACTATTTCCTTGCATTAGTTGTGAACTGCATTTGAATAAAACTACAATAGGTATTGTTATTCTGTAGCTACTCTGTAGGTAATGTTAATTTCTACACAAAGAGAAGTGTTACCTTTGAGAGAGAGAAGAGAAGTGTTGGTAAGGTTAATTCACCAAAGACACCGATTAGTTGGAATACGATTTAAATCAAGCTTATCTGAGGATTTTTACCAATCTTGGCAGTGCAAGCGTGATGTAATTGTAAAATATACGTATGTTCCTTTCTGTCTGATAATATTCCACCGATCAACGTTCAATATGGGTTTTTTTTTAAGTTATACTTCTTTAGGCGCGTTATGAAAAAATGATGAGAGTGAAATTTTAAGATGCGCGCGCACCCTTAACACAAAACTGTACATAAGTACACGCACCCATTTTTATTTATTAAAAGGATTTTCGTACTTAGAAAGACGATGACAATGCTATAGTAGTCTTGCTGATTATTTACAAAGATATATATATTAAACTAAAAAAAACAGAAATTACTTAATACTACCTACTATTGTCTATCCTATCAGTTAAAATCAAACCTTACCAGCATTCTAGCCGCATCAGAGTTTGGTTCGGCTAGAATGCTTCAATATGTTGATATTGTGGTATGGTTGTTGATTTGAATGCCATGTTAGTTGACCATTCATTTAAATAGCGTTCGAGATATGATTCGAAATCCGAAATACGGGAGAAAATTTAGAGCAGGAAAATAGAAATTGAGCTGAAAATCGAACACTTGAGTGTCGAAATGTCACCTTTTGACAACTCGTACACGTGCTTTATTTTCTCCGTCGAAAGAGACAATATAGGAGCGGCGGGGGGTTCCTATACCTCCTCCATTGGATTTCACATCAAACCACCTCTCAAAGAGCCTCTAAAATCCAAACTCTATTACCAATGCATCCAAACCTCCCCTGCAATTTGGACTTCATTTCACATATTTCCGAAGCCCGTCCACCACGGAAATATTACATATTCCATTCTGTTCGATATAATCCCGAGTTCGCAGCCCCCGACGCCGGGGTGAATATTCGCCATGAATGGTGTCAACCTGCTCAGGGAAAATTGATTTCGAGAGCAACGGACGATACCAAGTATACAAGCAGTATTATTGGAAAAATTATATTTCCCCGCCGCTTTTGAAATTATAAAATCAATTTAAGCACCAATCTAAATGTATAAGCGTACAAATAAAGTGTTTGAAATTATAAAATCAATTTAAGCACCAATCTAAATGTATAAGCGTACAAATAAAGTGTTTGAAATTATAAAATCAATTTAAGCACCAATCTAAATGTATAAGCGTACAAATAAAGTGTTTGAAATTATAAAATCAATTTAAGCACCAATCTAAATGTATAAGCGTACAAATAAAGTGTTTGAAATTATAAAATCAATTTAAGCACCAATCTAAATGTATAAGCGTACAAATAAAGTGTTTGTACTTATTGACTCGCGTTATTTCACGTTTTTGGTTTTTCTGCAGTAAACCTGTTACCAGGGCTCCGATTCAAAATGCCATCACTATTTATCGCTTACGAAGGTCGAAAACAAAATATTAGAGATGTAACGGATATCCGGTAACTATTCGGTATCCGGCCTATCCGGCCTTGTTTTCACTATCCGGCCGGATACCGGATAGTAAAATTTTTAAAATCTTATTATTTTATATAGGCAAATCATACTCCAATAGGTTGTGGACACCGTTTATTTTTATAACCGCACATCAAAAATTTTTGTTTTATAAAAAAGTGGCAAATTGTGATGAATAAATACCAAATTTTACGCGATAACACTCGAACGCCCCCGAGTCGACCCGATCTCCGGTTACGTGCGACCCGAATGCGCCTGAATATTTCCGATCTCGTTCACCGCGCCAACATTCAAATCAAACTTATTATTACAACGGGTGTAAAAAGAGCAGTCACTATAACTTTGGGATATGATTAAACTACCTTTTCTCATTCAAAAAATTTTTTGCCTTATTGTTATTTTTGCGACAAAAAAATAAGAAGTTAAAAAATTTTTTTGTAGTTTTTGACAAAAAAAAATATTTTCCAAAATGAGGAAAGGTAGTATATATGTCGCAGTCATCGGATTGAATCCGCTATTTAATTGAATGACTAGCGCTTTCATTGAATACTGTTTTTACCAACAAATTTTAGAATCCGAGACTAGGACAGCCATTTAATATTTTAGTTTTAAACTTCGAAATTTCCGAATAAGTACTAATAAAACGAACATTAAAGTAAATTAATCAACAAATATATCAACACATTGCTATCTGTACGAGCTGTTTGACGCCATTTTATAACCGCCTAGTGATTCAATTAAATAACTAGATTCAATAAGATATACAATCGTGTCTCAAAGTTATAGTTGCTCTTTTTACACACTGTAAATTATCAAAAGGCCGGATATCCGGCAGCCGGATATCCGGCGCTCCGGCCTAGTAGCTTGCCGAATATCCGGTATCCGGTATCCGGCCAAACTACTATCCGTTTCATCTCTACAAAATATATATTATCATTTAGATACTTCAGCTACGCAACGGTTAATGCAGTTTTCATTATGAAAAGGTAGTTTGTATAATCAACATGCATATCTCAACGCGTAGAGAACCACGGGTAAACTGTAGACTGGTAGGTATTTTGATAATCGGATGCAAATAGTCTCTAACTGCATATTGCAGCCCCCATTATGTGCTTTAATTTCGAGGTAGGGAGTCCTAAGTGCATGCATTTAATTATTTCTTGCACGTAGACAGCGCGTACGCTGGAATTAATTGCTTTGAAGTTAAGAGCTGCAGGCCACAGGTAACGCGACTTCACAACTAATTATCATGTAATAGGGGAGACCGGAGGAGATTTTTGATGTATCTCGTGCGTTTTTAGATACTATGGGCGTATTTTAAAGACTTCTCTGTTCATCACAAGATCAGTTCACAGAGCTGGGGAAGGAAAAAGTAAATAAAAAATCAACATTGGAGTCATTTGGAACCCACGAAAGAAATGCATAAAAGGCAATATGTCTTTCCTGCCAAGTTTCCAGATTAGTGTTTAGGTAGTTACTATGCTTCTTTAACTGGGCTCCCTCTCCTATTAAAGGAGATCAGAGAGAATAAGATATGTATATCAATACATATCTTATTCTCTCTGATATCAATCTAGACCTCAAAAATATTCATTTTAAGCACTGACTATTTGAAAATATTTGGAACTTAAAAAAATAAAGCACCATACTCAAATAAATTTAACTTCTCAGATATTTTAGAGCTTATCAGCTAAATAGTTTAGTCCTGTTTGTTTGTTACCTAATATAAAGTACTTTTTATGACTCATTAGTTTAAAAAGCTGCACTAATAAAATAAAAATATTTTCTTCCTTGATCACCTAATCTAGACCTATTCTACACTTGTAGCGTCATGGGCTCCCTGACTATGAGTTTGAATCTGCGCAACTTAATATTACTTATTAACATTTTAATTACATGTCTTATATATAGTTGATGCTATGTATATATATCAAAATGTTTTTATATACATTATGTACATACAAAGTTGGTTCTACTCTATCAATTCTGCTAATATTTAACTGTTTATTAGAAATATTCACAAACCGTTTGTCGAAAACTACTAAAAATAAGGTAGACTTCGTGACAACGCGGTTGCAGGGCCGCTACCGCCGCGGTGTAATGTGAAAACTCTAATACATTCTTCCCCCCAAAACGCCTCGTACAGGACAACTCCCCCCTACATTTGGGGAAACCCGCTACTGAATATCTTAGACGTCCAATATAGCGACATTCGTGGAACTCATATTCAATCAGCCTCGAGTTGATCCAACCGCTCCCGCTTTAAACCACGTTTACAGAATATATCTAGCAATAAATCTTACTGAGATAACAACCCTCGAGTTCTTGAAAGCATTCAGTTTTCTTATTACTAAAGCTGCGTACGAGAGTTTTTTTATTTATTTATTTTTATTTAATAATTTATGTACACACATTTAAAAAGAAAAATCAATAGAAACTTAAATTATATACATTATGTACAAAAGTGCTACTTATTCCAATTTGGAATTTCTTCCAGTAGATCTAAAAAAGAAAATAATAAATTTAAACAATTAGGCGCGTACTACATACTACAATAATAGTCGGTAAGAAAAAAAAACTAATAGATAAAGGCTTAAAAATATTTAGTTAAATTTTTCGAGTCAGTAAAAACTGCACTGTAAAAAGAACTCCAAATACAAGAAAATTAAAATGTCAAACGTGACAGCTCTGTTCGATTTTCGATCTTTTAGCGCCGAGTTGTATTTACAGTGCAGTTTTTTTGGTTCGTGCAAAAAACCGAAAAACAGATATTTAAGCGGAGTCAAATACAATAAATATTATTTATGCCTTACCCTTCTGTATTAAATTAAATTTGGTAATAAAAGTTATACTCCACTCCATAGACGAGAGAAGACATAAAACCCTTTAAGCAAAAACTTTGGCTGTATGTTAAGAAATACCCAACTTCTTCAACATCTGGACGAGTGCCGTTGCCGAATTTCTATAAATACATCCATTAAATATTTATTAAATCCAAGTAAATTTTCGCTTACAAATACTTATACGGACTAATTAAACTTCGTTTACAGGCCAATTACTGACGAGCAGGTCCTCGACTTCAAAATATTAATATAACCTCCAACGGACTCTATATTTCTATTTTAAACGAAATAATTTAATACAAATTTATAAGGGAGGATTGAATTATCCCGCTCAACTAAAGATTAATGCCAGAGGAATTCACTTGCAGTAAATATTCCTGAGATTATCTTTTGCTATCTTTCCTTGTGTTTATAAATATGTAGCCGAAATCATAAAAAAAAATAAGTTTAAACTAAAACAAGTTACAAAAGTGGTAATAATAACAGAATATTCTAGTTTAACAACGTTTAATTAAAAAAAAGGCGGTGTAGGTACCTATTAGTATTTAAATAATGTAATAAAAATTTAAAAGGAATACCTACTACAGATTGTACAACAATAGGCATATAGAGCAGTATCCTCCGAGCGGAGTAACCACTCTTTAAATGCTTAGTGCCCGGGACAGGCGGTTTTAAATATCGCATGCCACAATTTTCACAACATAGTCAGCCTAGTCCAAAAGAATGACGGTTCAACACGTCTGAGGCCAACCATGGTTTCCACACATAGTTGGCCTTGGTGTTTTCATTTACCATTAGCGCGGCCGTATGATGTAGGTAATCGAATTCTGAAAAAGTCTCATTGGTACACGCCACAACCTGGGAATCGAACATGGATGCTCTTCATGCTACAAGATCAAATAAAGAATCATCTTAGTTTTACTGCATTCTATTTCTATTATAATAATGCAGATGTTCGGTGCGCTCAATCGGCCTATGTTAATCAATCTAAGAAAAAAATTACCAAAAAAAAAACTCATTCTAAAGAGAAAGAACCTAACACTTAAAATAAATCGTCAATTGAACTTTCTTTGACGAACAGAAATACCTTTAGAGAGAAGAGCTGTTCATTGCTTTCAATAAAATTCGCAAAACAAAAGATCAACAAATTGATAAACTCGCCAAGTCGAGACGAGGCGTCGCATAATCAGTATGAATTAATTCTGCAGGCGACTTGGCGTGACAGAGACAATCGACAAGGAAAGCAGATCAAACCAAATGACACACACACCTCGATTCGTAAATAGGGTGATCAAGAATTGGTCGTTTCAGCTATAACATACACTGCTAGACATACGCCTCCCCTAAATTATCCCATGAGGGGTATTGGCAGGCCGATCGCAATTTTATGAGTGTACAAACGTGGGAGAGCCAAGATTTAGCACGAATGGACTTCGACCGTTCAACTTGACGATTCGATGCTTGCTGTTGTTTTAGCAATGACGTCCATTGCGTGACATAAGCCTCCCCTCATGCTTGGTAGTTGCCGAAACTTGCCTCGTTTGGCAGTCTGGGGCCGTATTATGATCTTTTACAATACCAGCCTGGTTCCGGGCAATTCAATAATACGGTCTTAAACTGCCTGGTTCTTTTTCATATTACAGGAACATGTTATACAAAATGGATTCACCCTAGTTTGGTTGTCTGAAAGTGACATTCGGAAGCAAGTCCAGTGTCAAGTGTCCGCTAACTAGCTGTCATCATGCAGTTATTATGTGATCGTAATACGAAAATTCCAGGCAGCCATGTTGTATGGCGTAAACAGGCTGGAATTAAGAGTTTGTAATAGGCCCCTGGTTGGCGAGCGCAGTTTGTAAAACCATGTCTACAGAAACGCTGCTGCTACCAATGTCTGCGGAATCGCCGTTGCCCATTTCCAGATATATATTCCATCTGTCCCTCTTTACGACATCCACAGGGAAGATGGTTGATGAGGAGATGCTATTCTTACTCCCTTGGTCACTAAATAGTTATAATAATATACCAAGTACTCGTCAATACAAATCAAACGAGTCCAAACTCGATTGTGTGTTTTATTGCGGAGTTTCCCTATCAGGGATGTTAGGGAGCTCCGTAACCGTAACTATCGGATATCCGATAAAAAAATATACGTAACCGTAACCGAATCCGAAATAAAAGTTATTCTACTGTCAAAGGTAATCAAAATTTTAATATCCGTAATCGAAATTATCCGAAACAAACGGATAATCCGAAATAATTTCATATCCATTTCATGCCTGGTTCCTATCACCTTCCAGCTCCCGCAATAGATCAGCTCTATCATAATATTGCATCGTCACAATATTTCAACTCACGGACTATGCCATGTTGGAAGAACATCACACACACAAAAAAGATTATAGTAAAAAAAAATTCAAAATACAAGGAAAATTAAAAATACAGTTAAATCACTTTGAAAAACAATGTAGAATAGCAGGATAACGTGAAACTAGTTTGGAAACAGCTTTAAGAACAGAAGTTTGTTGTATCTGCATAACCGTGTCGAGTGAATACTGGAATATTCCTACTTTCACCGGCGAATATGTAAAGTAACAACGCCAGCACTAGTCCTAACATTACGGTAAATATCTTTCCAGTTGCATTTTTAGGGTTTCGTAAACAAAAACAAGCAACTCCTATCTGTCTGTCTGTCTGTCCGTCCGCTCTTCTGACATGATGTTATATGAATCTGGGAGAATAGGGGTGCCAAGACGAGCCAAGCGGAGCGCAAGGGCACTTAGTTATTAGGATACTTGGCCGTTTTGCTAACGTCTCGCAGATTTCATAGGCATTCATTCATCTTGTGTGAAATAAAACGACCAAGCATCACGTATTGACTGAAATGTAGAGTATGTAAAGTTAGGCCTGGTAAATTAAGGGCGCATAGATCAAGAATCTTGGTTCTGCATGAGATATTTCAATTTTTTCATAGATTTTGATTAAGGTGTAGTTTAGACCGTGTAGTCTACTTTACAGCTTGGCTTTTTACGATATCTGGTAACTATTTCACAGGGTAAGCTATGTAGACACGTGTAGGCAACATTTTTACATGAAAATGTTTTTGGTGGGATGCAAATGTGTAGTAACTAATTGTTGATAAATTTGGTTTTTGGCCTTATAAAATTTTATATTTTAGTGGTGGCTCTACCCATAAACGTGAAGTGGGGAAAAATATGTTGTATTTCGTAGAATAAATGCCGTAGTACTGCTTTGTTAGGAAAAATAGCTTTAGGTTATGTTTGTGTTTTCGATGAAGTATTATTTTAGTAACCACTCCAAATACTAATAAGTAGTAAAAGGAAGTAGTAGAAGTGAGTGTCACATACTTATTTGGGGTAAAATGAGGAATTGGTAACACTTAATCAACTTTAGCACCTCATTTTATCCCAAAGAAATATTTCGATTACTTCAAGTAATTTCCCATTCTCTTAGTTTCTGACGTTTTAGGGATATTATTGCGACTTGGTACCACTGCTCACTGCGACACGTGAATCAACATCGCCAAGTAAACACATTAAAACATTGTCTCAATTCACGTAACTTCACGTTTTATGTTCTGAAAACATGAATTTGTTTTCAGAACATAAAAGTAATTACACTGTTTGTTAGGGCTACATTAGCACGCCATGTTCGTGAGTAATGTTCAAAAATTCATAGCCGTAATGAGCATACGGGGAGCTGACCGTACTTGAAGTGTAATGGGGAACGTCCTTGTTTATTTAAAACTTCTTATCCTTTATAGTTACGGGGTGTAAAATGAATAGTCACTATAACTTTGAGATACGATTATACTACCTTTCCTTATTTTGGAAATGTATTTTTTTTTCATTTTCATTTTGTCAAAAACTAAAATTTTTTTTTTACTTTATATGATTTCTTATTTTTTGTCGTAGGAATATCGAAAAATACAAAAAAAAACTTTTTTTTATTTTTGTAAAAAAATACATTTTTAGAATGAGAAAAGGTAGTATAATCATATCCCAAGTGATAGTGACTGTTCTTTTTACACCCGTTATATATGGACAGTAGCTGAATCGACTGGTATAAACCTTATAAATAACAAAAGCAATAAATTCAAACACTGAACTAGTTTTAATAAGCGACACGAGTGAGTGAGTACGAAAACGTTTTGTCCATTCAAACAGCGACCGGACGTACAAAGCGGAACTTTTTCGCCGACCACTCGGCAAATGCGCATTTGGTTAAATTCAATCGAATACGAACTATTTCTCCTCTTTGTACGGCTCAGAACGAGAGAATTCGGTTTTATCGGCGTTTGTGCATTATACATATTTTATGAACCGAACCCCGAAGAAATTCGATAGTGCTCTTTCGTTTATTGATATTCCATATAAGGCTACGTTCTCATAGCATATTTTTAGCGGTTACGACAGAAAACACACTGCACACACACACTAAACAATATAGTCAAGCATTTGACACTTCAATTGCACTCTTTTATATAATAATATAATAGCTCCCCTCACCGATTTCGGTGTCGGTAGCCGATTTCATTGAAACCAGCCCAGCTACGCAGGAGTTATTTTATAGTGCCCAAGTGTGTGCGCAATACACAGAAGCACTCTCTATTCCTTTTACTCTCATAACCCAGTGGGACGGTAAACCGACACGACTGGCGAGAGAACAGGCGCAGGTCCGACTTTTTACATGCCTATCCGACGCATTCTTGTCAGACAATCAGGTGATCAGCCTACATTGTCCTAACCAAACTTAAAAACAACATTTTTGTTGTTCCAACGCGGGAATCAAACCCACGACCTCCGGGTCAAGAGCGAAGCTCTGAACCACTAGACCACGGAGGCGACTCTATTATACTAGTCTGTTATAATAAAGTATTCAGTCGCGACCACAAAAAAAAAATGTAGAAACTTAAGGCTATATTTCAACGGGACACCATGCCGGCGCAACCAGTCGCCGCTGCCAACAAAATGTATAAAGCTCTATACACCAGGGCGGCGATTCTCAGGCCTCGAACTTAGTTCCGAATATTAGTATATCTCGCTCGCACGCGTGGTAAATCTCATTTGCATGAGCGGGACAGACCGATAGTAAAAACTAAGTTCGAGATCTGAGAATTAGGGCCCTGTTTCTGTATGGAAAAACGGCCGTCATCCTCCAGCAGGCTTACTCCCGACACAATCGAGAATCAAATCAGTTTAATCGATCTCAAAGGTTTTTTGTGTTTAATTTGGTGGATTACTTTGAAGCTAACCAGGATAAAAAAAATGTAAGATTGTAGTTTTTTGCATTCCATATCAATCGACTGAGAATCAAAATACACAAACGTCAATTTATTCGGGAGTATGCGGCACGATCGAATCTGAATTAAAATCGAATCAGTTCGGAGAGTATGGCCCTTGTGTCCGTTTGGTCTCTATGCAGCTGTATATAATTTTTGTCGGTCCTTAGTCTTAGTCAGCCCTTAGTCTTACCGGAAAGGCAAGAAAGGACTGGAAGAAAAGGTATCCAAAACTAGTAAAACCGAGGTATTTGAATAAACTACTTAAGCTGTAACAGGCTAGAGGGCAGGTAAAGCGAAATAAAAAATAATGTAAGACACTAATAAAAATAATTAAAATATAAATTACAGACACGTCAGCAGATTACTCAGAATCACGTTTTTAATTAACTACGGCCGGCGGCCAAATGCTTTATGTACAGCTAATAAATGTCTAAAAGATACCTATATTTTTATGTACTACGCCAATTAATAACCCTATATTAATATTGTGCCATCTAATCTAACATTGTATTAATACGTGAAACAAAAACTTTGTACCCCACTTTACGAAATTTCCCACACTTATAGTTTAAATACATAATATGTATAAAAGGGGTGAACTATTACTAATAATACGATACTACTGATAATACGTAAAAATAACAATACGACAATATAGAGTATAGACTATCTCAGTCACATTGCTACCCTGCTCATTTTTTTCATTTCCATATGGAACATTTACATAATTGATTTCTTAAAATGTAAAACGCAAAAGAATCCCAAAACTTGAAAGTCACGATTTAAAAACGTATTTATGAACGTCGTCGACACCAGAGCGAAGCCTAGTTGAAATGTTGAAATGCAGTGTTGTAACTTGCAGTTGAAATTTTGAGTTCAAGTCACGGCGCTGCTGAATCCAAAAATGGCGAAGAAGCAAACATTTACAGAAACAAATTAAACAATTAGGTGGAATGTGTTGAAAAGTGCAATTACAACAAAGTGCTACCACTAGCCACCGGCCCGGAATAGACTCACAATGGAACTCTTAAAACAGTTAGCTCTGAAAAGAAAACTGAAGATTATGCCTCGTTAGCTTCCCGGGGCTTTGCCAGGGAATTCCACAGTCTACAAGCTGTGAATGCATAATACTCTTCTGCGACTTAATAAATGCTTTAATATCATAGAGCAGTATTTGAATTACAAATAAGTCGCCTTTTTATGGCCGTGTGGTGACGGCATTAGAATACAATTATCACCACCCCCGATACTATCCTAGGGGAGTCGTAAGAGGCGACTAAAAGGAAACACACACACATCAACAGCTAATGTGAGAGAAGGAAAACTCGAAACAAAACCCTGTACCAACCCGTCTAGCCAGCGTGGTACCAGTAGGCTTTTTAAACCTCCTATGTTTGAATTCTTTCTTCCAAAAGCCGCCGCAGAGGAAATGGACCTGGTTGAGTCCCGACGGTGTAACTAGAAACGAGATTGACTTCATTATGAGCACCAAGCGGCAGATATTCAACGATGTCTCTGTGATCAACATGGTTAAGACCGGAAGTGATCACCGAATCGTCAGAGGCATGTTGAATATCAACGTCAAACTTGAGAGATCGCGTCTGATGAAGTCTACGCTCCGACCGTCGAATGTCCATATCCAAAACCCCGAGAGCTTTCAACTTGAACTGTCAAATCGCTTCCAATGGCTAGACAGCTGCGCAGTGGACGATATAAATAGCAGGCTGGTAGAAACTGTCCATACGGTGGGGTCCAAATTTTTCAAGACCCACCGTACAAATAGACCTCAGAAACTATCCGACCAAACCCGGAACCTCATGGCTAGTCGACGTTCAATGACGCTCCAAACTTCGAGTGACGCTGAGTCATATAGGCAGCTCAATAGACAGATTACGAAGTCCTTGCGACACGATATCCGTTCTTTTAATACCCAGCGTATTAAAGAGACAATAGAGCGAAACCAAGGCTCCAAAGTGTTTGCAAGAGACGTATCTATTGGGCAAAGCCAGTTGACAAAGCTGAAGACCGAAGATGGACGCGTAACGTCAAATAAGTCCGAGGTACTACGGGAGATAGAAAGGTTCTATGGACAGCTGTATACCTCGGTCTCAGCTGAACCTGCTAGTTTAGCTGCAGACCCAAGAGCCAGGCTAACACGACACTATACCGAAGACATCCCGGACATCAGCCTGTACGAGATTAGGGTAGCTCTCAAACAGCTTAAGAACAACAAGGCTCCGGGCGAGGATGGAATCACTACAGAGCTTCTGAAAGCGGGCGGCACGCCGGTACTAAAAGTCCTTCAGAAACTCTTCAATTCCTCCTTACTCGATGGGAAAACGCCAGAGGCATGGAACAGGGGTGTTGTGGTCCTGTTCTTCAAAAAAGGCGACAAAACCTTACTGAAGAACTATAGGCCCATAACACTGCTGAGCCATGTCTACAAGCTGTTTTCGAGAGTTATTACGATGCGTCTCGAACGCAGGCTGGATGACTTTCAGCCTACCGAACAAGCCGGTTTCCGAAAAGGCTATAGTACCATAGACCACATACATACGCTGCGGCAGATTATATAGAAGACCGAAGAGTATAATCGGCCATTATGCTTGGCGTTTGTGGACTATGAGAAAGCCTTTGATTCCGTCGAAATATGGGCGGTCCTTAGATCTCTCCAGCGTTGCCGTATTGACTATCGGTATATCGAAGTGTTGAAGTGTTTGTATAATAACGCCACCATGTCAGTCCGAGTACAGGAGCACTGCACGAAGGATATCCCTTTAAAGAGAGGAGTAAGACAGGGGGATATCATATCCCCAAAACTGTTTACCGCTGCTCTGGAGGATTCCTTCAAGCTCCTGGAATGGCAAGGACTTGGCATCAACATCAATGGCGAATACATCACTCACAATCGATTTGCCGACGACATAGTAGTCAAAAAATTTAATTATTTATCTTAACTCATTTTCGCCAAAAATGTCGATTGCGTTGTTTGAAACAATTCTTAATAATAGCAGTAAAAAAATCAGCGTACAAAAACCCCGGGCACCCTTAACAGCAAATAAGCTTATAAATTAAACAAAAATAAACTGCCTTCACAAAAATTAATATTACAGCATCGCAACGAGCGTATTGTGAGCTATATAATGCCAGCTTAAAACTCGGGCGAGGGTATAAATTAAAGCTCATAGAAATAGGGGATAACGAGTCGATCTTATGCCTGTCCGCCGTAATCCCTCCAGTTTAATCCGGGGACTCGGCGCCGCGATAAAATCTGCAGCGAGCTGTACAGATTCAGCGGTTATCGACCACTCACTGGATTTGGAGAACCATATTCTTCGGGCCAAAATTTGCAGCTAGATTTTCGTGCGACCACTGTAATCTATATTATGGGTGAGCAGAAACTTTGTACCCCGTTTTTAAAATGTACGGACCGATATATACGAAATTCCTACGCTTATACATAAAGATTTATGGTTCACAATATAAGCAGAGAATGTGAAGAGAAGGATGCGTAGATCATTTTTTGTTTTGGCACCTCATATAAATTACCTACTTGTCATAACGCGACAACTCACGATAAAAGATCTCCAATCACAATTAAAGAGTTTCAATCCTGGTTAGGTCTTAGGTCAACAACCAGTGCGTTCGTATGTTTCGATTAGGAGTCCGCGAGCCCCAATGTAGTAAGATTCACTCCGTGTAGTCATTTTTTTTAGATATTAAGTAATTTTTATGAGGTGCCTGAGGAAAAAATGCTCTACGCGTCACACTATATTCGGCATAATATGAATCACCCTGTAGAGAAGAAGTGCTGATGATAACATTTCTTGAAATCACGCTAAGATATATAGAAATAAATGAAAATAACAACTCCTTCACTCACAATTAACGCTATGGTATAATCACGGTATATTCATGTCTCCGATTAATTTTTTAGATCCTTGCTTTAGACATAAATTTTCATAATGCCTGAAAGATACAAATTTAAGAAGTCACTGAACTCTTCACAGACTGAGAGTAGACTGGGTTTTGTATCTAAAAGCGACGAATTACGCTTTATTGAATAATTCCCCTTTCCAACCTTCCCCTTGAATTCAATTATGGGATAATAAAATTAAACACAGAATATTAAAACACGAGAAACAATCTATATTATCTCAAGCCTTACCTTCATTTGGAGGGATATTTTGTGATTCAGACAGGCTTTTAATTTTGTTTGTATTAGAGGGTTGTACCGTAACGTATTCTGTTTTAGAGGATGGCCCTATGATCCTGTATAAACACGAGTGATATACACTTGCCTATATGATTTGCGGTTTTACGTAAAATATGCAAGTACTTTGGGCTTGAAGAACATTCCCAGAATCACAATAGTTAATGGCGTATCTGATATCAAACCTGTCTTTAAATGGATCGGAATATTATTTTACCGTCAATTCTTCAGCTATCGGCTTTCTTAACTTGAGACGAAAGATTTTTCACAAGAAAACCGATCATATTTATGTATTGTTATCATCTAGTTTCATAGGTCTTTATTGTTTTTTAATGTTTATTAGTATGTGTTACAATCTCTGATATTATTATAAACCTGAAGAGTTTATTTATCAGGAACTACCGGTCCGATTTGAACCACTCTTTAAGTGTTGGATAGCCCGTTTATCAATGAAGCAGCAATTTAGAATGTTTCAAAATCGTGGGTTTTCATTCGGACGAAGTCACGGGAAAATCTTTTATGATATACCTACCGTTTAACATGCATGTAAAGTAATAAGGATAACAATTTCGAAATGCTAATAAAGTCTTTGAAGTTTGATGCTGATGATGATAGACGTGACGTGCTGTGCGAAAAATGATAAATTTTCGTCAGCAGCCCAAATATTTACGGTAGAACATTATCCTTGTTAAAGTAAAATGTAAATTTCGTGGGAAGCGTTTACCATCTCATCATCAAACAATCGCTCGCGATATTAATCCCGGATTACTTTCAACTGCTAAACATACTTAAAGTCTCTCGTATTAAGTTAATGAGGTTCTCGAAACAGCTAGGGATGCTGGATTCTTGTAAGTCAAGAGGCATAATATTGATGCCCTCAAAACAGGGGTAAGTATTAAAATAAAGTAAAAACTTTGCTCATGATATATTTTGTATAAAAATGAATTACTGTTCGTTAGTCTCGCTAAAACTCGAGAACGGCTGAACCGATTTGGCTATTTTTGGTCTTGAAATATTCGTGGAAGTCCAGGGAATGTTTAAACTTTTTTTTTTTACTTTTTTTAATCATCAACGAAGTGGACACGGGTCAGCTACTCTTATATATAAAAATGAATTGCTGTTCGTTAGTCTCGATAAATCGCAGGAACGGCTGTACCGATTCAGCTATTTTTAGTCTTGAAATATTCGTGGAAGTCCCAGGAAGGTTAAAACGGTTCATATGCTCAACGAAGTGGGCACGGGTCAGCTAGTTAATAATAATAATAATAATAATAATAATAAGAACATTTATTTGACCCACTAAAACATTACACTACAAAAGAAACATAGACATTACAATGACAGGACAGCAAAAATTACACGTAATATAAGTAGACAAAAAACAATAATTATTAAAAAAGAACAGAATAAACTTAAAGATAAAGATAATAATAAGTACAATTAAGATGATGGTGAAACCAGAAAATAGATTAATCTAAAAAGAGAGAAGTTTCACGTCTAAAAGTTATCCCTAACACAAAATACAAATCTAGAATTTCTGGAATTGGTTGACGATAAATTTCAAACCGAAATATACCTGGAGGACTGAGTAATGCGAGTTCCGCCAGTAATTGCCTGGGGTGAATCAAGATGTCTCGCCCTGTTTATCTTACACGCCTCAGATAGACGTTATTGATGTACTTTTGTTGTTCCAACTTCGAAATATATTCTTGGGATTCATGATCTTACATTTAAGAAATAGATGACGCAGTTTGCGAAGTTTTGTAGACATAAGCGACGATGAGATTGTGTAAGATCTGGACCATCTACAGGTGCTACAAAATTTTATTTAATCTAATTATTTTCGGGGACACTATCACAGGTAAATATCATATTATTATCTACAAAGTCATTATACAAGGTGTAAAATAAATGAGTGATAATAATTTAGAGTGGTAAATATGCTTGCTTCCCATGTAGAGTTAACTGTGAAAGTACCAGCGCTGAAAGACTTACTTTTGACTTTCATGTTTATATGACAAATGCCCCATCATAAATTTCAAATACAATAATTTAAAAAAGTAACCCTTTTAGCGCTGGTACTTCCACAGTAAACTATATGTATATGGGACCCATGCACACCCTAAAGTATTATCACTTATTAATATTACAGCCTGTATAAGTTTATTATAAAATTATGGAATTGTAAGCTTGATTTGGACCTAAAGTTGTTGTTTGCAGTACATACAAAATGCAGCAATAAGGAACACAGCTTAATACCATGATAAGTGATAACTTCGCATCTACAAGAACTAGTTATTGGGACCAGAAGCGGTAGAACAAGAGAACAGGGACAAAAAGATTTCATTCAATGGAACTCGAGTGCGGATTAGCGACTCTCAACCGGTCTTTGTGTTACGATGTTCTTTAGTTGCATCGAAATAACAATGAGGAAAAGCGGTACCACTAATCTGAAGTCATTTTATTATTGGTCGTTACGAAATAATAGAACCTAAATGTAAAAAAAAAACATAAAATTAATGTACCATCGTATTTCTTCATTGCCCAGTGAAAAAGGGAAATTTTAATTGGTAGCATTATTACATTGAATTGGAATGGAATATAAAAGATTAGATATGCCCGCGACTTCGTTCGCGTGGTTTTTGAGTTACTTAAGCCGTTTATGCAGCGCACGCAACGAAAGTTCCCAAATGTGAATAATTTTCCCCGTTTTTGCAACATTTCTCACCGACGCTTCGCTCCAATTGGTCGTAATGTTATATAGCCTAAAGCCTTCGTCTATAAATGGACTATCTAACAAAAATAGATTTTTTTAAATCGGACCAGTAGTTCCTGAGATTAGCGCGTTTAAACAAACAAACAAACTCTTCTTATAATATTAATTTAAATGGTATGTAACATCATCATCGTCTTCATATTTAGATACGTTTTACGATATGTTTTGAACCTAAAATTTGTAGAAATCTTTTGAATCTATATCATCCAAATATAAACAATTTTCTATGTATTAAATCGTTTAGAATGTACAATTTGTCACGATTCTGCAAGCAGCTGGGGACTGACGTGCTCAGACGAGATAAGCGAAAGGATTTAATTCCTTCATAAACCTTATCCCAATTATTTCTAAACGGCTTATCAGGCGGCATGGCTTTGTGACTACGCTTTAGCAGTTTCGTTATAGAAACTATAATTAAACTATATAAGTAGTCAAATAATTACAGCAAATCTGGGCAGACGATTGTTTAATTATAAATAATTTAAATAAATTAATATAAATCTTATTTTTAGAAAATAATGAAAACTACTTTAAAAATGACATTAATATCTCATTTTTGTGCCCTATGGCTTAGGTACTTAGCTAAAAAGATGATGAGCAACCAACTTAACCCAACACAGTAATAAGACATTTCCAAACAGAGATAGAAAAATGAAAATAAAACATCGAACATCGGCAAGCGGGAATTCGAATTTCGAAGGTAGCCGGAAGTGTCTGTTAATGGCGGGCGAAGATGGCGGCCAGCTTCCGGTCTAACTGGTAAACTATTTGATAGCCATTAAAGCCATCTCTTGATGTTACCTTAGCCGATATTATAGCCGATATCTAGTAACTACAGATTAATCTGGTACAGATTAAGTTTTCATAACAACATAAAATCAATATTTTGGGTAGGAAATTTCATTTAGTGTAGAGATTAATACATTTATTTACTTATTCAATTTGCTTGAACTATATTTATATAGTTACACTGAAAATATGATATTGTACTACGTAGTTATATTATTTAATTTATATGCTATAAGATAGATACACGTTTCTTTAAAAAATGGCAAAGTATAATATAACAAAAGAAAATACCGCATAAATCTATTTTAGCGGTATTTTCTTTAGTTAAATATCTTACAATAATACAAAGGAATTGAAAATTCTCCAAAAGAAAAACCATAGTCCGATATTACAAGAAAAACGTTATTCGATATTCATTAAGAAGTTTCTAGAAGAAACATGATCGGCAGATATTGTAAACAATGCCTGAAGTAAATAAATGAAGAGTAAATAATGAAACAAAACACCGGAGCCATTACCAAGAAGTACCTAAGCAGAATCCAATAGATGTTAAGCTATCATCAAAGATGAAAGCGAAAAACAAAATATACCTTTAGATCTCTACTGAAGTCTTAATCATCAGTATAATATATTAGTGTCAGTATAATAGTGGATTATCAATTTAAGATTAATTAAAAAGATATGGTAGATAGCTAATGAAAGGCGGATAGCAAAAGAAGGAGGATTCTATAACAATGTACTATCCTGATTTAAATGAAATTGAAAGCTGATAGGAATTATATAAAATAACATAATTAAAGAAGTCGAAAGATCGTACTAAACTTTGACAAGTAAATAAAATTCACATGTAGCTCACGGTGAATTTGTAAAAACGAAAGAGTTGAAACTATATTAAAAACTACAAACTAACAAACGGGTAACGTACAATATTCCTAGTACTAAAGAAACAACGAAGTTTGTTGAAATATATTCAAGTTTAATCAGTTATTTAATAGTTGAGGTAACGACCCAAGTTGCTTGTGATATAGATGCTTTTATTTTCAAAGTTACTAACGAGGCAACAAGAAAATGTTTAAGAAACTAAGTGATTAGCAATTCCAATCAGCTTCAGCACAACATGTAGTGTGTAAACAATTAAGGCCGTGCTAGTAGACCCTAGAGAGTAAGATTAAAACTATATTGCCTATACCTATCATGAGTGCTAATTCTAAGCTTTATAATATTATAGCTTCAAACATATGCAACTACAATTTCTAATTCATTCTATTTTTTCTGAATACCGGTAAGTTTTAAAACCCCACTCAAATGGTTGTAAAAATGCTAAACTATATCAAATCTGCAATGAATATATCCAATAGAGAAATGGATCTTTGGGTTTACTGGAAACGTTTAAAACATTTACGAGTTCTACTTCAATCTTACACCCATTTATAACCTGAAAATGTGAAAATTCTATCCGAAGCTTTTAAATGTGGTGGCTTGAATAACCTTCGCGCTGTAACAAGTTGCAGTTAAAGTTATAAATTCAACTATGATTCTCTACGCTGTGCATTTTATACGTAAGCTATGCTCGCGATGCGTTATTCGCTTCACGTAGGGAATGCTTTTTATTTTCACAACGTCCAGGGTTTAAATCTTTTACGAATGCAAAACAGACACTTTTTAAAATTCTCCGTTTCCACTTTATGTTTTAAGGGTAAGAGGAGAATATTGAGAGAATTTAACTCAAATATATTATATGTATATCTTCTTATATATAGAAATGATATATAGAAAACCCGAGAACGGCTGAACCGATTCGGCTATTTTTAGTCTTAAAATATTCGTGGAAGTCCAGGGAAGGTTTATACGGTTTGTATGCTTAACGAAGTGGGCACGGGTCAGATAGTACTATCTAAAATATAAATACACTCAAAGCCATTGTAACCAAAGCTAGTAAGCTTTTGGGCTGCACAGCGTGAGAAGCCGAGTGTGAGCACACGTTTAATCAATATTTGAGTTCACACAAAGGCTTCATTAAGCCGTAAATCTGTAATGAACCGTTCGATACAGCTCCGGAAAACCGGATCCGAATTCGTCATTTCACTCTTGTTGCTATACTGTAGAGTATATGCTTCCGCTTTACGCCATTCAAAAGTAATTGCCCGTTTCGAACGTAACGTTACGATCGTTTTACGACCCGAATAATATTTTAATCTGACAAAAGATTCGAACTTAACAGTCTCTATTGGACCTGCCTTTAGTCAAGGCTTCTCGACTACCATACCTTTATCTTAATTTTCATGGGATTTTGAATTCGAAAGATCTCAGCTAAATAACGTACCTGTAACAGAAATAAATAAAACATTGAATAAAACAACTCGACTTGAATTAGGATAAAAATAGGGACACGTAGGCGTCCTTAACATTTAAAAGAGAAAATTGTATCGACATTTCCAATCTATTCAATTGCTCATTAAATTAACTCAATATACAATTAGATATAACATCAGTCAGGATCAAAATATTATTGAAGGATAAAAAAGAACACTAAAATAAACACGAATTAATAACTGAACATAACTCAGCTATTACCAGAATCCAGTTAGGGAACGCAAGTTGGGGAACTACTGAGGAACCTCAAAATTTAGTGTACGAAGCGATTCACGTATAATTTCAGGTAACTGCACTTAATCGTTTTCTAATTGATAACATACAAGCATTCCTCTTCAAGTGTTCGAAAGTTTATATAACATAACACTTGAATTTAAATAGCATAAATTCATCGCAGTAAAATTTTGTATATAATAATTACATAGATGAAGTACAAGACATTAAAATTCACAGTACAACATTCTATATAAAGTACAAGATTGAGAAATATTTATATTTCCTTGAAAGATGAGAATCAAGTCTGATATTGCGGCATTGTCTTTTCTAAATAAAATAACTCTAAATACGTTTCTAGGTAAACAAAAATTATTAGACAGTACAACAGAAGTACTTTCTGAGCCAACCGGAGTAAGTTTAAATAAGGGACTTCCTCCAGGGAACGGTCCAACCGATGGCCAGGGTTTACAAATGACTCAGCCGCTCCTATTTACGACCTCAGGGAATGGCAATTACATATTTACCTGTAAATAGCTACTTGTGTTATTGGTAAATGTATACGAAAGATAGAGGAAATCTAGGTCGAGGTAATTTATATTTGAAGCTGTCATTAAATTGTATTGCAACCAAATACATGATTAGATCATAGCTTTGTATAACGCCAATGGCCTTGAACGATTATTGGCATGGCGAGAAAGGGGTATAGCCAAAAAAATTGCCAAAACTAAAGCGATAGTATCCTGGTCTTGTCTCACTCAAAAAACTGAAGTTATTTTGACACTCGCATTATAAAAAAAATACAACGTTAAAAAAGGGTGTACTTTGCAAAATGCATTTTGAGTTTTCAGCTATATTCATAAATTAATTTATAAGACGATAATCCTCTGTAAATATATGAAAAATAAAAAAAAAGGTTTCAAAGTATGTACTCTAATTTTAGTTTATCGCACGCACGCAGCCTTAATAAAGTGCAAAGTCGTTACTAGGTAATAGGACTGAATGTAACATTCAAATTACTAAACATAGTATTGACCTGTATAGTATAATTAAGTTATCGAATGTATTGCAATAAACAAAGTAACTAGCACAACGAACATTGTTTTAAATGTTTAATGAATACTATTGTGCCAACCCAATCCTGCCGTTAAATCATAACGAGGTTTATTCGCGTTAAAAGCTATGTTATGTACCCTCGTAAACTAAGTACAGTTGGAAGTTTTTATGACACTGACGGCGTTTTATGTTTTGCGATGCTATTTGGATGTTTAAGAACTTTCTAGATTGGCTATTCGCGAATTTTACAAGAAAAGATTAAAAAAGTTGCGTTCAGCGAAAAAAACGAGTAATAAATAAACTGGGATAACTGAAATGGTAGCGCAGATTTTTTCGCCTTAAATTGTATTAAGAACTTTATATTAACAATCCAGTATTATTTCTTAATAGAACTTGATATAACTACAATTTGCTGTACATTTTCAGTAGCTCGATAGTATCCTACCGACTGCGCTAGTAATAAATATACCTTCAAAATAGTAACAATAATAATCAACGTGGCACTAAGAGAGACCGGAGCAACAGTAATTATTACAATTCTAAAACTTCAGCAGAGAGTCCATTATAAACTTACTAAGTGCTCATTAATAATTGTCTGTAGTAAGCGGGGAAAAAAGTTATACATTACCTCATAAGTGTAAGCAAAGTTATCGCGCAAAATGTTAGTATATTTCCATTTGTGTGTGGACCTATCAAAACCAATCTTACACCTTCGTCAAACGCCGCCATTTACACAATACAGTAGGTAATACCGAACTATCGTTTATTAAAACCCGATATCTATTGAATTATTTATGTTTCACTTCACAAGCCATTACTATAAATGATTGTGCTTTTAATAATTGAAAACACATCAGTTTATAGTATTAATTGCATTTTGTTCGTGTTGCCTGCGACTTATTTAAACTATAAAAAGTAGTATGCGTATATTATATTGTACTTTCTCAATTTCCAATCTGTATTTGTTCCAGTAGTTTAGTAGTTCGAGTAGTATATTTATAATATCAGTATAAAGAAAGCACTGCTAAGTATTGAACTTGAAAGTCACTCTCATTTTGCAATATTCACAAAGCTACTTAATCTACGTGTGCATTGTCGTAGAAAAACGTTTTCCATACATTTAATGATACTGTTATTGTTGGAAATAAAATTTCCGACACATCCGAGTCATATAAAACGACGTTAGAATGCAAATGCTACATTTGTTTATTTCCTATATTCCTTCCCCGGCTCAATTGCTTTGAAAATTGTAGCATTTGTTTCAGCATACACGGGAGATGGAATAATTCTTCGTCATGATTCAAGCTCTACTTTTCAGATATTTTTCCAACAATTTCTATGAGGAGATAATTGCATGTATATACATAATACATGTTTAGAATTGGTTTATTGAATGATTATCATATTGAATTATTATAGACCCAACTAATATTGAAGACATGAATCGATGAAGGTGATATGTCGCAAAAAAAAATACCCAGAAAATTTAGATTGTAACTGTTCACTTAAACATTTTAGGATATGTAGTAACGTATTAAGTACATTGATTCTAGAGACGGATTTTTAGATTAATGTAGGTACTTAATACTTTACGACGTATTCTAAAATCTTTAAGCGATAGTTTGAACTCAATTTTCTCGAAATCATTAATTTGCTACATAAAATATCATATCACCTTCATCCATTCATGTTTTTCAATTATTTAAGTACCTTTAAAATTAATGTAGATATTTAACTATTAAATATAATGTGCAAACGAGAAGGGAACAAGCTATTTTGACGTCACATTGTTAATCCTTCAAGGACATTACACAAACCTGCGTACAGATATCGTTTGCGAAAAAGAAATAAATAATTTTATTTAATTGCCTAAAACTGAAATGTTTCAAAACTTATACAAATTCTTATTTTAGATTTTGCTTATCTTTTTGATCTGCCGCGTAATGAGTCAAAAGTGAATAAATTAATTCCATAACGCAATTGTATTCTAAATTGATTTGATTGTATTTGACATTGATTACCCACTTCTGATACATTATAAAAAAAACCTACGTTCTTATAGGGACGAGATGGAGACAACGATGATGAAGAAGAAATATCTGCTAGAAAAAATTGATGATATTGCAACTGCAAGAAACGACGTTGGCAATCATGGAAACAATCGGTTTCATTATCATAAACATTTCGATATATTTGCTTTACAGCTGAGGTCGGGTCGAACTCGGCGAATAATCTAACCTCACTGACATTACGGGTTGCATAATACACTGCTATTAATGCTGGTTTATTACAAGCTTATAATTCATTTGAACCTTCCCTAGTCCGATCGTACGTTACTTGACAAAGCAATATTACGAAAACATGGGATTCATCTGATATTGGTGTTAAAGGTAAAAAAGACATCAAGTTTGGACTTTGGCAATGTTGCTTTACTGTAATTCGGGTCGAATAGTAAAGTAAAAAAGCTTGTTTGTTATTTTATTTACAGAGCAGCAGTGCTATTCTCTAAGAATGTTTGCGAATCTCGACAGCTGAACTTCGTAATTTGACACTCACCTCGGATTCAGCTGTCGAGATACGCAAAACATTCTTAGAATTCTCTAAGAATGTTGATGAAATGAAAAAAAATACCTTTTAATCCACAGCAGGACTGAATAGCCCTGCCTGTGGGTTAAAAGGCTTCGGTACGTGAAAACGCATCAATCTCAGTTTACAAGATATCGATCAGAATCGGCCACGGACACCCATTGTACTGACACAAAGGGTTACGAGACCAATCCTCGGTTCAGATGTAATGGCAAAACTTGCCAAGGTACATTTCATTTTTATAATAAACTAGCTGACCCATGCCCACTTCGTTGAGCATAGAAACAGTTTGTGATGAACCGTTTAAACCTTTTCGGGACTTCCACGAATATTTCAAGACTAAAAATAGCCGAATCGGTTCAGCCGTTCCCGAGTTTAAGCGAGACTAACGAACAGTTCATTTCATTTTTATATATAAAGAGAGAGAGGATGAAGAATTGCTGATCCGTGCCCACTTCGTTGAGCATACAAACCGTTTAAACCTTTCCTGGACTTACAACTTACTTCCAAGAATATTTCAAGACTAAAAATAGCCGAATCGGTTCAGCTGTTCTCAAGTGTTAACGAGATTAACGAACAACAATTCATCTATACTAATATTATAAAGCGGAAGAGTTTGTTTGTTTGTTTAAACGCACTAATCTCAGGAACTACTGGTCCGATTTGAAAAATTCTTTTTTTGTTGGATAGTCCATTTATAGAGGAAGGCTTTAGGCTATATAACATTACGCTGCGACCAATAGGAGCGAAGCGTCAGTGAGAAATGTTGCAAAAACGGGGAGATTTTCGTTGCGTGCGCTGCATAAACGGTTTAAGTCGCTCAAAAACCACGCGAACGAAGTCGCGGTGACAGTTAGTTTTTATATATAAGAAGATTCATTGATGACAAAAATGAATATAATTAGATTCAGTGTTACTGGGGCCTTACCACTTCATATCGCAAAACAAAACGCGTTAAGATTAGCTGATTTGATCAATTGTTCAATTTGATCCGCCTTTCAGAAACCGGGTGTTATAGTACTAATCTCATTTTAGTAAAGATTAGCAACATATCCAGATAACATCTACACGGTAAGATTAGTCTTAGAGAGCTCCCGAAGTTTCGTCAACTTGGTAGTGGGAAGATCCACCTGTGGTGTTAATACCCCGCCAAGATAATCGTTAGGAAGTTATTAACCAAAAGTAATCACCTCATAAAGACGCTTAATCACAATTTATGGTCTTAGAAATTTTGATTGTACCAGAGGTCGCCCTGCCATACAAACATAATTCAAAACGAATTATAAGTTTCAACTTTGGTAGCTTGTTTTTCTTGTTGACTTTCCGAAAAAAGCTTGTTAAGTTTCATTTGGAAATAAAACGTATTTTTAAGCTATTGCATAGCTTCTATCGCGGGCCTTGAGCGTTGAGACCGAATCCAGAAATTCCGTAACGAAAATAACCTAACACCCCCCACTCCGACGGATACTTTTTATTGCCATCTATCGATGAATAGCAGAACTTTTAATGACTTTTTTGAAATATCACGCTTGTCTCTTTAGTTCAACAACTCGCCTCCAGGTGGCATTGGTTGTATCGGCTAAGTTGATATGTAACTAGTAAGTAAGTATAAGCTTTACCGCGGCAGTCCCCAAGTGCCACATGTCTTTTTTTTTTTTTTAGATTCCTTTTTAGGAATTAAAAAGTTTGAATATTCTAAGGTGTCCTAGGGCAAAAAGTAATGTTCAGAAACTGCAGGCTTACTACCGACGCAATTGAGAATCGAATCAGTTCTATCTCAACGGCTTTTGATGTTTTATTTGGTGGATTACTTTGAAACTAACCAGGACAAAGAAAATCGTTAGATCGTAACTTTTTGTACTCCCGACCATATAAATCGACTGAGAATCAAAATAAACAAACGTCAATTTATTCGAGAGTACGCGGCACGATCGAATCTAGACGAGACTAATAAGTCCCCTGGTCTAGCAGGAATTTTGCAGATATAGCACTAAAATATTTAAAACAACTTTTGACAAAAAGTAAAATCCGATGTCAGCAAAGCAATTACTTACGTTAAACCTTACAGAACTAATTTATTTAGACGAAGTAACGCAAAAAATATTACTGGAGCGTTGCTGTAAATGTTCGCAACGCTTTTTCAGTAACAGCGTCCTATTTACTTGTAAAGTAAGTCATTTTCCGTATGAATGGACGCAAAATGCGGTCCCATAGCTTTTGAACGTTACTAATGACTACAAGGGTTTCGGTGAAATGTAAATGACGTAATTTACTTTATCATTTCCATCAACTCACTTTTGTAGCGCAAAAAAATGTATACAAAGTTCAAAGAAAAAAAATTTGAAAGAATCAACACCCAAAGGAATTAGAATTCGAAGTAGAGTAGCTTGTACTGTTAATTTATTATATTGAATTTAAAATGATCCTATTTTATCTCGTTAAGAAAGCATCTATACGAGATACTAGTTATTTTTGTCTCTAAATTACCTAAAGGTTGACTGGTAGAAAATGCCTTGAGTCCACCTATGTACAAAACGTGCATGATGTTTAAATAAATAAATAAAATAAAGCTAGCATAGCTTATCAGAAATGCAAACGATACGCACTCAATGCATACGAGTCGTGGTTATCATACTTGTCATACATTGCGTTTAAATATAAGCATTACACACGTGATGACGCCTTTCATACAATAAAATAATAATGGCTCCCACACCGATTTCGGTGAAGGTGGCTGGTTTCATCGAAACTCTACGTGCGGCAATATGGGCAATAGTTTTCAACGACTTATGTAAGAACGTAGCTTAGCTGAAAAATATTTAAAGAATTCCTTCTAAACTAGAAGTCTAGTGTTGTGGAGCAACACTTTATTTAATGAAAAACGCTTCCAACAAGTAACTATTGCAATAAAATGTCATTCTCGAGATGTGTATGGGTGCCAGTGCTGCCAACTCTGAAAAATATTTCTCCCTTAACTTAGGTAAACCCTAAATCGCAAGGGTTACATAAAATCCACTTGTCCTATGTTAACCACATACATTAAATTAAATTATAATAAGCAAATAACATGTATTAACGTTATATCAGTATTCTCTTATGTAGGTACTTCTTATGTAAAATACTGTTTTCCTCAGGACTTTTAAATTGCTTGTCGATTCAATAAAGTGAGTAAACAAAATATTTGTAAACCCCTAAAACCTCTTAAAATATTCTTTTCCTTATAAGACCCCAATTATCCGTGTGTGTGTGGGGGGGGGGAAAGGAAGAATGTGTCATAAAAGGCGATCGCGATCTACAGCCGGAAATGGGAGGCGCGGACATTGAAACAGAAAAAGGCGATCGCCAAGAGCCAACCCACCTATACTACCCCCATGAAATATTTCATTTATTTATTATTGTAACCGAGCGTATTCGAACGTTTCGCGCGTTAACAAGAACGCGACGGTAGCGCGGCGTGTGGCATTTTGTAAAATACCGGGAGCAATGTTTTTTTTAAACGGCTATTAGGTAAAATGTAAAACGGACTGGTTTTTTCATGTGTGTGTTGTTTGGATAATGTTTTGTAAAATGAAAGTGTTTATAATTACGCAAGCCTTTATTATTTCATTTGTGCGTAGGTATAAATCCACTACATTATTTATTTAATACGTTGAGGAAAGTCATGTTATGTCAGTCAGTCATGAAAAAGACCCCAATGCAAACTTTCGCCCCTTAATTTAGGGGAAAAACTTAGAGGAAATTGGCAACACTGAGTTGCAGCCATATACTATTTACTGCATCTAGTTTAGCGTGAGACCGTAACAAGGCCCCGCATTCGAAACAACGCACATAGTCCGTTCAAAGTTGTACCTCGTTTCTACAAATGTGATCCTTATGTCCTTGGCATACGGGTCAGGGATAGAATAACTGTGAACGTACACAATGTACATCACACACATCTATACAGTAATAAACTTGTATTTATGTTGCAGTAATAATGTTGCAAACAAGCATGTTTGAAGATTTCAAAGCTCTATATTTCATTGTATAAGGGCTTCATAATATTTATATGAAAATAGACATACCTAAATTTTTTTTAAATATCTTTAGCCAGACGTAAATTAAATAGGATTTTGTTATTACGAATCTATTGACATCATTTCAATAGAATCAGTAGTGTAGGCGCTATAGAAATACGGCCAAATTTTAATAAAAAGATTTAATGAAAAGTATATATTTCAATGTGCACAACCATTAAAATACATACACGCATAAGTTAACTACGTAAGTCTACTTAATCGTAATCATAAACACAAGTACAATTTTTACATCGCTTGCCACTAGAGGGCAGTCATGACTCCATGCAAAGCACCATCTGGTGGCGGGAGGTTCATAACAAGCTCCTGAACAAGGCAGCATAGTTGTTCTATCATTGAATTGATATATTGTACTTATTTAATTATCTTTTATTTGTTACAAAATTACATAACATTTATGTGGCAACTTAATAATAGGATTAAAGTAATTAAAATAATAATATATACAAATAATAACAAAATAAACAAATATTAACTAAACTAACCTAACCTACCTCTAGACCTACCTACTCTAAAATAGAAAAAAGCCGCCGGGTCGTCCCCCTCTGGCAGAGTACCTAGCAAGCTGACAAGCATTGTCGCGTTGGATAGCAATGGCTATCCGCTGTGCTAGGTGTCCCCGCTCTAGGGTCCTGGGTCCTTTAATTATGTTAGTAAATATTTGATTTGGTTAAGAAATTTGCTTAGCACTAAAAGTTACGATAAATCATATCAACGTAAAAATAAAAGCTTTTAAAATCACTCAATTTGTGTATCCCACAAACGATACGAGTCATAACTTCACCATCACAAGCATTTAAAATAAACGACGCTGGTCAGAACGGCCCAATAAAAACCATTACACAATAAACCTTTTCAAAAACACTCCACAATCATATAAACCCTGTTTATTTATGAAATGAATTTAATACGCAGTGACCCGTGCCCTTATTGCTCCCAGGGACCGAAAAGGTTACCCATTTTGGTGTTTTAAACTGTTTAATTTATACGATTCTCTGAAAAACCCTAACATGCGCTTCAGCCGTATATACGGCTGAATCAACGGTATAAATAAACCGTTTATGAATAAGGTTCATTTTCGTTCGTTTTTCTGTGTTAAAAAAGGATGCGTGATAAGTAAGTACCGCGGAACGCTATTGGCTGAATTTGTTCCATCATGTCACAACTAGACTGGCGCACCATTTTACGCAAAAATGAGTGTGCGTTAAAACTGCTCCGCCACGGTAGAAATATGATGAAAATGTTCGCCCAAAATTTAGGCAAAATTTGACAAAATCGATGGGTCCAAACCAAAAATTTGTCGAAGTAGAAACAAAGAAGTTATAAGGGTTTTAAGTTGGCCGCGCCAACGTAACGTCCACGATGGCGCGGCCATGGAAATCTCAGGAACTACGTGGATTAGAGATCTAATTCTTTTTTTTTTGAAATTATAAACTAGAAATCGATATTTTAAGAGATATTTACCTCAGAAGCCGTGGCGGTGCAGACGTGCACTTCGTGTTTCTTTAATGTTGATTATTTCTTTATATCATAATACTTAGTACAAAAATATGATGCAGGAAGTAAGGGCTTAATTTGTCGAAACTAATCAAAGCAATAAATACAACGAAATGTTATTTAAACAGACAAATCGGACCGAAACAAAAAATAGCATGGCCGCGCTGATATCTCATTATCTGTAATTGCTAGGATTTCGGTTTTAATATCCATTTATTCGGCACATTAACCTGATTAGAATGGCATATCGTTTTACCCTCAGAATAGTTTTTAACGCGTGTAATGTCCAAAAATGTGCTCTCTCGTACAATGTTTGAGTAGGGTAACCATAATTTCGATTTTATTTGAGAATACTTTTTACTCTACTAGACGAAAATGTGTCTATTTCTTAAATAATGCCAACAAATGGGATTATTACTATTAAATATTTCACACATAAACGTAAGTATGTAGTTAGTACCTATGCCCGTATGTGGTCAGTTGTAGATATGATAATAATATTATGTTAGGTAAGTATACTGTACCTAGGCAGGCTACTTAATATTATGGGTTTCTTGCCCTTGAAATTAAGTACATACTTATCTACGACAAGTATCCTCATTCCCTGCAGCAAAGCAAGCCGGCGTAACGCCGGTTTTCATAGAGACCCATGGCCGTGGTTAAGACTCGCTATTGGAATTAATATTATTCCAACGGCAGACGAATAATATGCTTTTTCAAGAAGGCACTTTGTTACCGTATTTCGGTATGAAGTGACGCTAGTCTTCAGAAATGCTTAAGCAGAATAACGTATTTTAAATGATAAGGATTAATACCGTGATGGTAGATGGCATTCATCTAATTCAAATCGCCATTTCATTGAGTGACTATCGTTTTTATCGAATGACATATTTATATATATAGTGTGTAAAAAGAGCAGTCATTATAACTTTGAGATACGATTATACTACCTTTCCTCATTTCGGAAATGTATTTTTTTTGTCAGAAACTAAAAAAAAAATGTTTTTTTTTTCTTTTTACCATTTCTTATTTTTTTTGTAATAATAAAAAAAATAATAATAAAGGCAAAAATAATTTATTTTTTAATTTTTGTAAAAAAAAATGAAAAAAAATACATTTCTAGAATGAGCGGGTGTTCCCCAGGGTGGCGTACTCTCTCACCTCCGGTTTTCTATATTTATTAATATTATTTCCTCATTAATCAACTCAAATTTCCATCTTTACGCAGACGACCTGCAACTCTATCGTCATTCTAATATTGATGATATTTCTAATACAGTTGCTGGTATTAACTATGATCTGCAGAGCATATCAAATTGGGCTAAATCTTTTGGTCTGTTGGTAAATCCCAAAAAATCGCAGGCTATGATAATAGGCTACTGCCTTTTACTGCGATTTTTTGGGATATACTAGTAAGTATATAACGCAACGTTTACACAATGTGCCTGTGGTCAAATATGATGGTACTATTATCGAATTCAGAGACACAGCTAAGAATTTAGGTTTAACTTTGGACAGCAATCTCTGCTGGAATCCGCAGGTTAGTGAAGTCAGCAGAAAGGTACACCACTCGTTACATATGCTGAGGCGCCTTCAAAACTTTTTGCCTTTGCAAACCAAAATTTTCCTCGTCAAAACTCTCATTTTTCCTATCCTCGACTATGCCGACTCCTGCTACTTAGACGTTACCGAAGAGCTGCTAACTAAACTGGAACGCTTGCAGAATCTCTGTATCCGTTTCATTTTTGGTCTAAAAAAGTTTGATCACATATCAGCCTTTCGGATAAAACTCAAGTGGCTTCCTATCCGTCTCCGTCGCAACTCCCATATCCTCTGTTTACTTTACAATATCCTGTATAACCCTCTCTCCTTCCTATCTTATTGATCGATTTAACTTTTCCCGGCCCATTGATATCCCTTGTAGGTCCAAATTCAGAACAAACCTTTACCTCCCATCACATCGCTCTAATTTCTACTCCTACTCCTTCACCGTTCATGCGGTCAGATTGTGGAACTCGCTTCCTCACACCGTCCGTGATAGTCCCACCATTGCCATATTTAAAAGACGTTTGAAGAAGTACTATTTTGAATCCCAATCCATATCATAACTAAACGGTATTATGTATATTATATTTTTATTTTATACGTATTTATTTATGTATTTAGTAGTTATTTATATATTTATTTATTTTATTGTATTAATTATATATGTATTATAATTTATATTCATTATTGTATTTATTTTTGTACATGTATCTATTCTGATTTTAATATAATTTAGAGGTAATGTATTTGTATGTTATTGTGCACGCTCTATTTGATATCTTGTATCCCATATCTCTTCCGTAGGGCTGCTGGAAGAAATTTCTTTCAGAAATAAGCAGTACCTTTTTATCGTCTTTCTCTGTAATTTGTACTATTGTTAAGTGTTTCTTGTGTACAATAAATTGTTAAAAAAAAAAAGAGAAAAGATAGTATAATCATATCCCAAAGTTATAGTGACTGCTCTTTTTACACCCGTTATAGCTTCTCAAAACCGCTAAATTGTCTGTTTCTTTATGTTTATCCCGAAAGGCTTTCTTTTAATAATTCCAAATGTTGATTTTATACAATAAATGATAATTTATTTCAGTTTGTGAAGCAAGTTCAAAAATACAGTTTTTATATTATTGACACTGTGGAAACACTTGTCTTTTTAATAAAATCATGTTAGTTACTTATTTAATGTTCTAATCTACTTTAGTGCCACGTTCTATAGCTTCGCGTCACTGTGTAAGCGATCCCCCCGCGCGCCCCGCCCGAACCGTTCGTCCGCAGTCGCGCACGAAATTCATCGACTTGCTTCAAAGTTATCGTCACTGCTCGGCTCCTATGTACCGTAGCGTTATGTTATATATCCTATAACCTGCCTAGGAATATGGTCTACAATCGTAATAAGTTTGGTTAAAATCCCTTCCGTGGTTTTTGATGTTGCACATACAGACAGATATAGAGACAAAAAATATAGATGAGTGTATAAAAGAATTATAACCCGTCTTCGCAAAAACGGATCAAGGGCAAGAAATGCATAATATTAAGTAACCTTCCTAGGTACAGTATACTTACCTAACATAATATTATTATCCTATCTACAACTGATCGCTTACGGGCATAGGTACTACATACTTACGTTTAAGTGTGAAATAATGATTAATAATAATTGTTCCGTTTGTTGGCATTATTAAGGAAATAGATACATTTTCGTCTAGTAGAGTAAAAGGTATTCCCAAATAAAATCGAAATTATGGTTACCCTACTCAAACATTGTACGAGAGAGCACATTTTTGGAGATTACACGCGTTGAAAACCATTCTGAGGGTAAAACGATATGCCATTCTAATCAGGTTAATGTGTCGAATAAATGGATATAAAAACCGAAATCCTAGCAATTACAGATAATGAGATATCAGCGCGGCCATGCTATTTTTTGTTTCGGTCCGATTTGTCTGTTTAAATAACATTTCGTTGTATTTATTGCTTTGATTAGTTTCGACAAATTAAGCCCTTACTTCCTGCATCATATTTTTGTACTAAGTATTATGATATAAAGAAATAATCAACATTAAAGAAACACGAAGTGCACGTCTGCACCGCCACGGCTTCTGAGGTAAATATCTCTTAAAATATCGATTTCTAGTTTATAATTTCTTTTTCGACAATTTTCGCCAAATTCAATCTTCATACTAGAAAAAGAATTAGATCTCTAACCCACGTAGTTCCTGAGATTTCCATGGCCGCGCCATCGTGGACGTTACGTTGGCACGGCCAACTTAAAACCCTTATAATTTCTTTGTTTCTACTTCGACAAATTTTTGGTTTGGACCCATCGATTTTGTCAAATTTCGCCTAAATTTTGGGCGAACATTTTCATCATATTTCTACCGTGACGAAGCAATCGTGATGCATACCAAAAATGATCATAATTGCGTATGACATAAGTTATAAGATGATGTTATTTAATGCAAGTTCTCGTCCATTTTTGTTTATTATTGTTTTTTTTCCATTCTTAGTCTTTCCTTGATATTGATTTGGTAAAGAGCGAAAAGTTAATTCCCATCTTATTTTTTTTTTCTAATTATACGGAATTGTAATTTAGGTAATTCAAATTACTATTAAATATAAGTATGTTAAAATATAAGTATAATATTAGTATAAAATATAAGTGCTGTGCATTGTGCAACATTGATTTGGTCACTTTAAACTAATGTTTAAAGTGACCAAATCAATGTTGCACAATGCACAGCAAGGCTATTGAAACCTCAAGTCAGTGATGAAAAAAACCGCTTTTCATAGATTTGATCCCAGCCACGGCGTGTACCACAAATTTTTTGTCTCTTTCGGTTATTGGCGCGGCTGTATTAAACGGTTTAATACCGTTTAAGACAAGCGCATAGTTAAAAACCCTTAATATGGGTATTTAAAATAAAACGGTTTGTATTGATACCGCTACAGCCGTATAGCGGATTAATCGGTCCCTGATTGCTCCGGATAAAATGTGTCCGCTAACGTGACACGCGTCAAATAAATGTGGCTCCTGGACTATAAAATGCCACGTCAAAAAGATATGGCTCCTGGACTATAAAATGCCACGTCAAAAAGATGTAGCCCCTGAACTATATATGGTGGTTAGACATCATGAAGAACAATTCTATAGGTAAGTGGTATTTAATAAGCTATCTATGTAAATAAAAAGATTTAATTTGATATGGCTCCTGGACTATACATTTAAGGGTGCCCACCCACGAGCGACAATTGGTGACCGATTTTTTTGTACCTGAAAAATAGAACATGCAATAGTGTAACACCATACAAAAATATCGGAAAAATATGGACGAAAATCTGCCCTATAATCGGTCCTACAAAGTATGTATGCCGTAGGAACCTTTTCGTGTAAATATATAAGTTTTTCTCAGCGTACATTACCCAAAATGGTTCCATCGGAGGCAGAGCGATGCTATTTATCATAACGCATGTTAGCCTTTGAAAAGTCACCGAGAAAGCCATACATAACGGGCGCACTCAGAGTGCGCCCGTTATGTATGCATTTAATGCTTACTTAAGTAGATATTTTGAGATAATGTTCGCATTTTCTGTCAAAATCACTACTTACCTAAGTACATAGTAAAAAACTGAGATTTTCAATTTAGGGTTTTTGTCTGTGGTGTAATCGCCATTACTCCGTGGTATCGCCTCCGTGGTCTAGTGGTTCAGAGTTTCGCTCTCGACCCGGAGGTCGTGGGTTCGATTCCTGCGTTGGAACAACAAAAATGTTGTTTTCAAGTTTGGTTACGACAATGCAGGCTGATCACCTGATTGTCTGACAAGAAAGATGATCCATGCGTCGGATGGGCATGTAAAAAGTCGGTCCTGCGCCTGTTCTCTCTCCAGTCGTGTCGGTTTACCGTCCCATTGGGTTATGAGAGTAAAAGGAAGAGAGAGTGCTTCTGTGTATTGTGCACACACTTGGGCACTAATAATAATAATAATAATAATAATAATATCTATGGACGCTTTACACCACGTCAATCTGGCCCTGTGCTAAGTATCCGAAGAACTTGTGTTACAGGTACCAGACAACGGAAATATATTTAATACTTTTATACTATACACATATTTAAGGTTTTTATTATATTATACACAAATTTAATACACATCCATGACCCAGGAACATTGAAAACTTTTTGTTCCCTCGGCGGGATTCGAACCCGCGACCTTTCGTTCGAGCACCAAGGCGCTCAACCAACTGCGCTACGGAGGTCGTCAAACACTATAACATAACTCCTGCGTAGCTGGCCTGGTTTCAATGAATTCGGCTACCGACACCGAAATCGGTGAGGGGAGCTATTATTAATCGCCATTTAAGTCGGTCCCGGGTCCTGATTCAAGATGTTATCGCTATTATCTCTTACGAATTTCAAAAACAAAAATGTATGGGATTAAGGTTTGATAAATGACAAGCGAATTCGTAAGTCGCGTAGCGAAGTTTATGTCAAATCCCATACATTTTGTTTTCGAACTTCGTAAGCGATAAATATCGATGGCACCTTGAATCAGGGCCAACCGTTGTTGACCGCTTGACACAACGTTATGTTGTTTAATGTAAATACTTATTTAAAAAAAACTTTATATCTATTGATATACAACAGCCTCATCTTACTCACTCACTTATCAAAATACAGTACCAAGCAGAAGACAAAACCATAAATTTCCTTGTACTCGTAATAAAAAGCGCTCAGAAATGACAGAATAGCGCATAGAGTTAGTTTGTGATATAGTAACAGCCTTCTAAACGTTATTCACGTTGGGTCATTTCACAAGTTTTGTTTATGGGCTTGTATATTGTCTATACCTACATTATAATTACTCATTAACGTTTTATCCAAAATGTGACCAGCCAATTTAATCAAATGGATCTTGAAATCTCATCAAAAGAACTTTCTTTGAACTCTGATTAGTCTTCATTGCCAGACAAAACCCTTAACTCGAGGCAAAGCAAATTAGACAAAACGACTTTGACATTTAACCCTCCGATACTACTCGTTTCAAAGATTCTCTCTCGGCTTATCTGTTGTTTTAGAGATCGGATTGAAAAAGGTTGAAAAACTGCAGCGCGATTGAAAAATAGCTTGATCTGTCTAGCTCGTGATTGCATTTGCTTCAAAGTACTTTACAGGCCTTTAATATTTACTACAGGCTTAAGCCTGTAGTAAATATTCAAATGTTAAAATTGATTCGGGGTATCTGTAAAACCGTTTAATTATACAGGGTGTAAAAAGAGCAGTCACTATAACTTCGTGGGGTAATAACCAGGCAAGAGATATATCCATTGGTACTAGTCATTTGCTTTTATTCCACTGTTTTAAAAATTTAAAAAATTTTAATAGGCAATGTACAACGTGCTTATCGCAGCGATCAGCTGATTACGCTGAGAGGTTAATAGCACGCGTAAGACGTTCATTACGTAGGGCAAAAATTATAAAATTTAAGAATTTAAAGCAGAACGCTGTTCCAAACAGTTCAGCCTTGCGACTAAAATAATAAATTGAAAAAAAAAACTTTTTTTCAAAAAAAAAAATGATGAAAAAAATTAATTTCTAGAATCAGTCAAGGTCCTATAATCATATCCCAAAGTTATAGTGACTGCTCTTTTTACACCCTGTATAGAGCATCATGCTGGTTGTGTTGTACCTTAACCCACCCTTCAAATTTTGTTAAAAAGAGTTCTAAAGAGTTCAATGATATAATAACAAATTCAACTACTTGACAATCTAACATTATTGTGACAGTACTACGAATTAGAGATGTAACGGATATCCGGTAACTATCCAGTATCCGGCCTATCCGGCCTTGTTTTCACTATCCGGCCGGATACCGGATAGTAGTACAGTATCCGGCCGGATACCGGATAGTAAAATTTTAAAAATCTTATTATTTTATATAGGCAAATCATACTCCAATAGGTTGTGGACACCGTTTATTTTTATAACCGCACATCAAAAATGTTTGTTTTATAAAAAAGTGGCAAATTGTGATGAATAAATACCAAATTTTACGCGATAACACTCGAACGCCCCCGAGTCGACCCGATCTCCGGTTACGTGCGACCCGAATGCGCCTGAATATTTCCGATCTCGTTCACCGCGCCAACATTCAAATCAAACTTATTATTATAACGGTTGTAAAAAGAGCAGTCACTATAACTTTGGGATATGAATGATATGATTAAACTACCTTTTCTCATTCAAAAATTTTTTTGCCTTATTGTTATTTTTGCGACAAAAAAATAAGAAGTTAAAAATTTTTTTGTAGTTTTTGACAAAAAAAAATATTTTCCAAAATGAGGAAAGGTAGTATAATCGTGTCTCAAAGTTATAGTTGCTCTTTTTACTCTAAATAATCAATTTTACTCTAAAAATCATGTTTCACTGTAAATAATCAAAAGGCCGGATATCCGGCAGCCGGATATCCGGCAGCCGGATATCCGGCGCTCCGGCCTAGTAGCTTGCCGAATATCCGGTATCCGGCCAAACTACTATCCGTTTCATCTCTACTACGAATCCTTTCGCGCAGATTCTACTGATCGGATTTTAATAAAATTCAGTATGTTCGTAGACTAGGCCTTAATTTTTGTAAAAACCTATCCTTTAACTAACCTTAGCCTGTTATTTTGTATGACGAATATATTGACCTTATTATCAAAATCGGCAGTTTAGGCGCTACAGATTAATAAACACAAATGTACAAAGACTCGAAAAGTCATTAACCTCATATTTGGTTGTGACGTAGTTGGATAAAAAGTACAGTGTTCCTGTGGGATACACGGGCCACTCAAAACCCACTCAAACATAAACAAAAAACTCCCCAAAGCCAAACTGAACAAAGCAATACGAACTGAACAACGGACTGCTAGTTTTTACACCCCAAACCTTATGTTTTTGTTGGACCCTCTTCACTGAAAGCTCTCATTATTCATTTCGACCGAGATAAGAATTATTCATTACTCCCATGTTATGATAAGTCCCTTAGCTTCTCGTAATAGAGACCATTTTTAACACATGCCTTCCCGAGGTTGCGCTGCGTCTTGTGAAAGACGAAATGGCAAGATTTTATAGTTTTTAACACACGTCTTTTCGAGTTTGAGCTGCGTCTTGTAAAGACAAAGTGGCAAGATTTTATAATTTTTAAATTTTAACACACGTCTTTTCGAGTTTGAGCTGCGTCTTGTAAAAGACAAAGTGGCAAGATTTTATAGTTTTTAAATTTTAACATACGTCTTTTCGAGTTTGAGCTGCGTCTTGTAAAAGACAAAGTGGCAAGATTTTATAGTTTTTAAATTTTAACACACGTCTTTTCGAGTTTGAGCTGCGTCTTATAAAAGACAAAGATGAAGTGGCAAGATTTTGAATTTTTTAACACACGTCTGTTACATAATATACTGTTGTCAATAAGGTTTAATGTCACACATTGACAGTTACGGTTGACAGTGATGCCTGAGATAGACGACTGATATAGACTAAGACCTATATACCTAGTTTTAAGATGTACATTATATTACGTGTAATACAATAAATAATACATAAGTAATCAAAAGTGGACAACATTGGGCGAGTGCCTCCAGGACCTTAACCAAATGCTGTAGCATCACAACATCGTCTTCTCTAGTTTGCGTCTTGTGAAAGACGAAGTAGCAAGATTTTCAAGTTAGGCGCGTTATGTTTGTCACCTATAGCATAATTTTATTCATAGTTTTACAGTAATAAGACACACATTTGTATTAAGAGGAAACACCACGAAATTTTTTCCATACAAAAATAGGGGTCTAGGGGATTTCTATTTCCTCCCTGGATAACACCTCTAGAGTAACAATTTTTTCCCTGAATATTTATGGATATTGTTTGTACGTCCCTATTTTTTCCTATTTTTAATGAGTTAATTATTTAAAGAGATATGGACGTTTAAAAACCTGGCCTTATTTAGGCCAGGTTTTTAAACGTCCATATCTGTTAACGTCAAGCCTGGTTTAAAAAAAATGGCCAGACTCTCCGCTATGTTTAAATATCTATGAAACAGATTTGACTACAATAAACAACAAAAGCAAAAAATAGGAACCTAGCTCAATTCTTTTTTTAGCTAATACAGAAAAAAATATTTAAATCGGTTAAGTTTTGGAGGAGGAAACAGAAATCCCCTAAACGTCGATTTCTGGTACTTTTAATAGGTAATTTCAGTCCAAGTTGCAGTTGTCTCTATCGCGCTAGTGCTGGCTAGCTAAGGCACTGCGAGACAGCAATAGATTTTATAAATACCTATTTTGTATTTCTCTCAACCGTGGTGTTTCCTCTTAAGTATAGAAATATGATATAGCGTCGTTTATCACATGCAAGATTTCATCACACACAAAGACAGGTGAAAGTATGTAAAAGCTTGTAAGAAATAACACGCATCGCGTCTCGACTTATGCTAATGCATAATCAATATCGGATATTGAACGAAATCCCGGGAAATCGCTTAACATACCCGGGCATACCGGGTTAGGGAGGGTGGAAGGCACTTGGATCGCAATACGTAGTGCTACCTACCATAGCTCGTAATGTACGTCCCGTTTGATTTTAACCCAAACGTAAACAAACCCGTCTATGATACAACCATAGACAAGTGTACAATGATTATGGTTTGCGACTATGAATCCATAGACTGTAGAATATTTGACGATCTCCGTAGCGCAATGGTTGAGCACGTTGGTGCTCCAGCGAGAGGTCGCGGGTTCGAATCCCGCCGAGGGAACAAAAAGCTTTCAATGTTCCTGCGACATGGATGTGTATTAAATTTGTTTATAATGTAGTAAAAATCTTAAATATGTGTATAGTATAGTATTAAATATATTTGTCTGGTACCTGTAACACAAGTTCTTCGGTAACTTAGCACGAGGCCAGATTGACGTGGTGTGAAGCGTCCATAGATACTATTATTATATTCTACAGTCGGCAGTGTCAAAATGTAGAGTGGTGTAAGTGATGAAGATTTCAGTGTATTAATTGGATCCAGTAGGTGGCGCTGCTTTCAGTCAATAAACTTAACTCTAATGGTACGAAGTTCGCCGAGGATGCTAGTATTATTAATAATTCAATTTATGAATGCTAAAATGCATCACAACATTTATTCAACTTTGGAGTGAATATTTTGCACTAAATCCTAAAGCGCGGTCGGACCCGGCAGGGGACGGTCGGCAATGACATTAGATAGTTGTAGAGTTAGTATAATTTATGTATGTAACTATGTACATACAGACACAACTAGTACTATAGTTCGTCCCTGATAAATTTAACCTAAAGGTAAACAAACCGAAAACATCGAAAAAATTCACTTATTGTGCACACTTATCAACACTTCCACAGGTATATTAAAGGATTTCATTATCCAATACATTTTATAGCGATTAAACAATAATTAATATATTTAAACATCAAATGAAAATCATTCACAGAAAAAATACGCCATTTTGACACTGCCGATTGTATACGCCATGCAAACATGAGGGGCGCATATGCGCCCCCGCAGAGACGGGCCTGCAAGTCCCACAACGCAGGCAACCGTCGGCGGAGTCGCGGAAGTCCCACGATGATCCTGTGGCTCCGCCAACGGCGGTACTTTAGTGGAGTACCGCCGAGTTTTAGTGGGTAGGGCTGCGTCCATTCACCATATTTTCGGACGCAGCGAGCCCAACATATCCGTGGGTGGAATCCTCAATCCCCCGCGGAAGGCGGCAACAGCATTTCTCGGCGATAAAAAAAAAAAAATTAAGATACGAAACGAAATTGGTAATTAGTGTTTTCCAATAGTGGCGTTAGATGGCGGTTTCCGGAATTTCTAAGGACTTCACCCTTTGTCATTCGCATTGCCAGTATTAGGGTGATACCATTTTCTAGTACTAGGTCGTGTCTCTGTTATATATCTACTTTGTGCTACTCACCCATATTCGAATCGTGGTCGAAATTAGCTCATAATAATTCATATTATTTTTAAGTTTGTTATAAGGGTTCTTTTACCTCAGATTAGAGTTTTATGTACATTTTCAGACATATTGTCGTGTAATAGATTCGTATCAAAAGCAAGTGCTCCTCTAATTATTTTTAACTCGCACTAAAGTTAGTGTACGAAAAAAATAATTAGAAGCGGTGAGTGTTATTACTTTTTAATTATTTTATGTATATCTAAGCATTACTCATAATAATAACGGGTGTAAAATGAACAGTCACTATAACTTAAAAAATAAAATTACTACCTTATCTCATTCTATAAAAATCCTTTTTTTTGCTCTTTCGTTATTCTTTCGACAAAATAATAAGAGATGGTAAAAAGTAAAAAAATATAAGGAAAGGTAGTATAATCCTATCTCAAAGTTATAGTTTCTGTTCTTTTTACAGACAATACTTATATATTATATTTCTGTACACCTTTACATAAACTGCAATTTAATTTCAGTCTCAATCCTTCGCATACGCACGACACTTCATTATTCACATATTAAAATAAGTAATAAAACCGGCCTTCAGGTAAAATTGCAGCATATACTAATGACAAACTTAATACTCAATATGGTACCGGAAAGCTTTGCGGAAGGGTCAAGTTTCGCATATTGTGAAAGCTCAACTCCAGCTTAGGGCTTTTTGTTTGAGTTCCCATGGATGGTTACATAAGCTTAATATACGAAGCTTCGTAAAGGAAACTTTCGCATACTGTACCTATACCTATAGTTCGTCTCTGATAAATGTAACCTAAAGGTAAACAAACCGAAAACATCTAAATTTTCACATAAAGGATCATACTTAATTATCCAATACATTTTATAACAATTAAACAATAATTAATATTATGTTTAAACATCAAATGAAAATCTTTCATAGAAAAAATACGCCATTTTGACACTGCCGATTATAGGTCTATATTAGTCTATGGATTTATAGCAAACAATAATCATTATATTAATATTGGCCAATTGAATTGGCATCACTGACTAATCTATGGCTGTGTCATAGACGGCTTTGTTTACTTTTGGTTTAAATTTATCTCGTACTATACAGGCTACACATACACCGTTCCGTTTAAATGTGATCTTAATGTAAACAAAAAAAAAGTGAAGTGAAAAAAACAGCGACACAACTGCGAAAAGCAGCTGACTGTATTTTTTCGCTCGGGTACACTCGGCAGTCCCGAGTTCACCCGATCGAACGTTTAACCTCAGAGCATGACGGCACGGATCAGCCTAACTAACTTACCTTTCTTACGGGTAAGATGTGGGTCCACGAAAAAATCTGTGTTCTGTACGCCTAGAAGTTGTCACTTCAAATATCGTTTACCTTCACAACCTCGTATCTATAAAACTACATTTTTAATAGAGTCAAAAAACTTAATTAGGTATTTTAGATTTTATTATCACATAGATTTTTTAAACGAGGTTCAGTTGTGTACAGTATACAGTATACACCCAAAATCCATGTCATAATAAAATCTAAAATTATTAAGTTTTTTTACTCAACATTAAAATTTGTAGTTTTTTAGGTTGCGAAAGTAGAGAGACGATATTAAAATTAGGTTAAATACAAGAATCGGGGTTCAAAATTACGTCAGACCGTAATACGAAACAATGTTGAAATGTACCAGAAACAATGTCAGAACATGAAACTCTGCAGTTGGCATATTGCTGAGTTTCATAATATTTTATACATTGCCAGGACGCTCTAGGTAATAATTATTAAACGCCCCCGTGGTCTAGTGGTTCAGTGCTTCGTTCTCCACGCCAGGACGCTCTAGGTATTATTATACATTACCTAAACACCTCCGTGGTCTAGTGGTTCACAGCTTCGCTCTCGCAGGTCGTGGGTTCAATTTCCGCGTTGGAATAACAAAAAATGTTGTTTTCAAATTTGGTTAGGACAATGCAGGCCGATCACCTGATTGTCTGACAAGAAAGATACATGCGTTGGATGGGCATGTAAAAAGTCGGTCCTGCGCTCCGCCAGTCGTGTCGGTTATCCGCCCCACTGGGCTACTACAGTGAAGGAAGAGACAGTGCTTCTGTGTATTGCGCACACACTTGGGCACTACAAAATAACTCCTGCATGGCCTGGTTTCGACGAAACCGGCCACCATCGCCGAAATCGGTGTGGGAGGCATTATTAAACATTGCCTTGGTATTGCATAGAATTGTTGAAATATACAAAAGACATGAATGGATGAAGGTGATATGTAACAAAATTCTGATTTCGAGAAAGTTGAATTCAAACTGTTACTTGAACATTTTAGAATACGTCGTAAAGTATTGGACATCTGTCTCTAGAATCAATGTATTTAATACGTTTCTACCTATCCTAATACGCAAAAATGTTTTAAATAAGTGACAGTGTAAACTCAATTTTCTGGGATTTTTTTTGAGGCATAACCTAACCTAACCTAACCTTCAACCATGTCTTCAATTATTAAACCTGAACGTTGTGTGTGAGTTGCGGTCAAAAGTCGTTGTCGATTTAGGCCAAGGAAGATTATTCTTGTACAGAGCAAGATGCTAATGGCCCTTGGCAATATTTTTCTGTAGAAATTACAGACGATGTATGAAACAACTGCCGAAAGACACCTATATGTCATTTTGTACTACACTCATAGACTGCAATACAATACAATACTTAATGCAATACAATTTGTACTGTATCAATGGTAACATTTTTAAAAATGTGTTAAATTTTCGTTGGATTTTTACGGTAGGTACATATTTCATATCACGGACAGATGCTATTATGGTTATGGTACAAACTGGTCACCTATTACTAAGACTCCGCTGTTCGTCAGTCTGCCTGTCACCAGGGCCCTGATTCTCTCTTCTTCAACTTGGTTTCGAATATTACTCCGGCACCACACTACTAGCGAAGTTGAACGAAGTAAGACGAATAGGATAGTGTAGAGATGCACTTCGGCTTATCGAATAGGATAGTGTAGAGATGCACTTCGGCTTACCTCGTCAAACTTTACTAGTACTTCGCCGTACTTCGCCGAGGAACTCCGCGAGTAGTGTGGAGCCGGGGTTAGCCTATCCCGATCGCGAGCGAGAATCGAAGCCCAGGCTTTATTTTAAAAACTGTGACAGCTAGTTAATTTTTTCCACATACTTCTGCTGTTAAACAATATACTCGGAATTGTATGCTGTTTTATACGGAACTCTTCATGAAGGATTCCAGTTCGCAATTGACCAGTTTTAATCATAACTGTACCAGATACACACAGGATTATACACTACTATCTGTGCGGCTTAAAAACTAAATTACAACCGCGCGGTTGTAATTTAGTTTTTAAACCTTTAATGCGATTATCCGGTTTTAAATAAATTAGTATTTAGTTTAAACCGCTGTGTTCATTATTTTACTATATATTTTGTTCATGACTCGTTCGCAAATAAATAAATTATTTTATATGGACGTAAAACTCGAGAACGGTTGAAGCGATTCGGCTATTTTTAGTCTTGTGATATTCGTGAAATTCCAGGGAAAGTTTAAACGGTAAGAAAATACTGCTTGTATGCTGAAGTGGGCACGGGTCAGATAGTATTCGTATACTCGTAGATTTATATTCAAAGCCAATCTTTTTACTAGCTACCATACGTATTTTCCCAATTTTAAATCCTGTTCAATTCCATACGTTTTTACAAAATTATTCACGTGTACGTTGCTCAATCGAATACGTTTTCAAGTAAGCTTTTCCTTCCCTTTTCCTTTTCCCAGGAAACCGTCCCAGTGTATGTAAATTGCAAGATAAGCTACTGCCGGGAATCGATGCCTTTGTACACTTATGTTGAGCGACATATTCTTCTCGACGACCATTAGGGTACCCACCTCGCACGATAATCGGGGACCGACTTTTTGAAGGAGACAAATAGAACTACTTGCAATAGTGCAACGCACACGTCATACAAATAGTCCGTCTGAAATAGTATCTAGAGGAAAAATCTGTCCGATTATCGTACCAAAACTATGCCATAGGTCAGCACCCTTACAGGTTATACAGAATGATTCATAGTTGATATATTAAGTCGAATATAGTGTGAAGAAAATGACGGATAAATTTTTGCTTAGGCATATAAATTATTTATTATTATAACAAAAAAATCAAAGGTCAAAAATGACCACAAGGAGTGAATCTTACTATGCTGAGGCTCGCTGGCTCCTAGTCTATACACACGAACGCACTTGTCATTGACCTAATAATTGACCAGGATTGAAACTCATCTTGTGACTTTTATTGAGATCTTTAATCGTGACTTGTCGCGTTATGGTAAGTAATTTATATAAGGTGCCAAAACAAAAAATACTATACGCGTCCTTCTCTTCACACTATATTCGGCTTGATATATCAACCATGAATCACCATGTATACCGAAACCGTATTTGATTATACTACAAAATCCAAAGGGTCCAGTCTCTGCCCTCAAATTCCAAATCAATCTTTAAACTCCACAAAATAACAAGGATATCGCAATTTAGCAATCTCAGAAATCGTGCTCCGCCTCATTAAAAAACAAACTTTTAATTGGACGCCGCTCGTGTTACAGAACAGCGGGCCTACTCCCGACACAATCGAGAACCGAATCCGTTCGATATCAGTGGTTTTTCGTACTTTATTTGGTGAATTACTTTGATACTAATCAGGATAAAGAAAATTGTTAGATCGTAACTTTTTGTACTCCCGACCATATCGATCGACTGAGAATCAAAATAAACAAATGTCAATTTATTAGGAAGTACGCGGCATGATCGTATCTGAATCAAAATCAAATCAGTTTGGAGAGTAAGGCCCCAGGTACAGCAGGAACCTTATTGCTACGTGATAAGGTCGATAGTGGTGATCCAAATCTGTCCTCGACCCTACATACAGACTAAAAGGCGACTCGCAGTATTAATATCTTTATGATAATGGAGTTGGTGAACTATTCCAGTTTTAAGGTCGCCATTTACGGTCGGATCTTGTATCTCCCTTCTACCATCTCGTTCTCGTTCAGTTCGGACTGAAAGAATGGAAAAGAGTATCATCCACTTAGATGATACTCTTGTATGTGTGAGTTTAGCCTTCAGGCAAATCGCTTTATTTGTAGAGTCCATTCCGTCAACAAAATAAAGTCACGCGGCAATTAGTCATTTGAATATTTTTTAATTCAAGTTATTATAGCCCTATTAGTTTAATACTTAATGAACTATGGAGAGAGCTATGCTCGGAGTTTCTCTGCGGGACAGAATCCGAAACGAGGATATTCGCAGTGGAACTAAAGTAACAGGCATAGCTCGTAGAATCAGTCAGTTGAAGTGGCAATGGGCAGGCCACATCGCTCGGAGAACAGACACCAGATGGGGAAGGAGAATTCTCGAGTGGTGACCACGGATTGGAAGACGCAGCGTAGGGCGGCCCTCCACAAGATGGACCGACGATCTTGTCCGAGCCGCGGGCAGCCGTTGGATGCAGACAGCGCACAACCGGTCGTTGTGGAAGTCCTTGGGGGAGGCCTATGTTCAGCAGACGTCTTCAGACTGATGATGATGATGACTTAATGAAGATATTATTGAACTGAAATATAATGTGGGAACGAGAAGGGAACAACCGATTGTGACGTCACATTGTATACCCTCCATGGACTTCTTTCACTGAATAGATAAAATTTTTTGTATGTCCATCCATTCCATGCTGACGTCAGTTCTACCTAATTCGATTAGTCTCCTCATATTTTGGGAACTTTATAGCTTAACCCCCGGTTTCCCGAACGCTATTCAAATATATAATCAACTAACATGGCATACAAATCAACAACCCATATTGAACGCTGATTGGAGGAACATTATCAGACAGAAAGGAACGAACAGTTATTTAATAATTACATCACGCTCGCACTTGCAAGTTGCAAGGCTTCTTAAAATTCTTCGTCTTGATTTAAATCGTATGTCAACTAATCGGTGTCTTTGGTGAATTAACCTTATCAGTGGAATTTTAACCAGCCTTGTAAGTGCGAGCGTGGTGTAATTATAAAATATATTTCGTTCCGTTCATTTCTGCCTGATAATATTACCAATCAGCGTTCAATATGGGTTGTTGATTTGAATGACATGTTAGTTGATCATATCATTTGAATAGAGTTCGAGATACCGGGCCGGGGTTAGAGTTTGATATGTTAGTACTTAGTATGACGACAGTATTAAAGTTACCCACATGGTAATGGAATAGGTATACCCTAGATTCCTGGATTCTGATATCCATTACAATAGGTAATTAACTGAAAGTAAAAGAGTTGATAAAAAAGTACAGTCAAGTAGCCAATCATGTCAGAATCTGTTGTAGACGTTAAATCACCGACGGAATAGCCTATAATTGAAATTTTAAATGATTGATGTGGCTTGATAGCGTTTAGAGCACGGTTGAGATCGTTAAAGTCTTAATAACCAGCCGTCAATTGTTTGGGGACTCGAAGTCGACTTCCATTAGGACCTCAACGTCACTCATAAATTAATTATGGAAGGCTGGCAACCCGTGACGGGAGGAGCTGGCAACACTGACGGGTGGGGCTGGCAACACTGACGTGTGACACGGCTACCGTTTCCCCGGTATAAATTATTCAAAAAGCTACAAAAACACCCGAAATGCGATTCGGTTTATCGGTAATTCTCCACAGTTTTCCATTGAATTTTGATTATATTCGTGTGAATGAGTGAAAATTTGCGTATTATAAATTTGCGAATACTTGTACCTAATAACATTCAGTTTGGTAGAAACTGGTATATATCTCTATTTTATTATCCCTACTTGAATCTTAAAATAAAAAATGTCCATCCATCTTATCGTAAAATGTTCTTATACTCGGTTCCGGGAATAATTTACTTAAAAGTTAAAACGATCATTTAAGCAGCATCTAAGATGTATTCATTGCTTTCACAAATTTGATGCGGAATAATACCATAAGCTGAGATTATTTCCCGAGAGACATTAAGGACATTTAAAATACAAATCGTCATTTTTCTTTGTGAAATTGTATTCGCTTAATTTTGTATTTCCTATATCAGCTTTACCCATACGATCGGTGCGATCTATCTGCTTTTTAACTGAGACGATAGGCATAAAACCTAAACCACCTAGTACCTTTAACCTATAGTACGTCCGAACGTAAACAAAGCCTGCTATGACACAACCATAGATAAGTCAGTGATGCCAATTAGCCAATATTAACGCAATGATTTTATTGTTGCTTACATGAATCCATAGACTATAGACCATATTCTACATTCGGTAGTGTCAAAATAGCGTATTTTTACTGTGAAGGTTTTTCATTTGATGTTCAAATATGTTATTGTTTATTTAATTGTTATAAAATGTATTAGATAATGAAGTATGATCCTTCAATATACCTGTGCAAGTGTGTTGAAGTGTGCACAATAAGTGTATTTGTGAAAATTTCGTTGTTTTCGGTTTGTTTATCTTTAGGTTCAATTTGTAACCGAACTATACACTATCCTGCGAACTGCGATGAGTGTGTGTATATTTTCAATATGTTCCACATTAATTATATTAAATTATTAACATTTAAACTACCGTTTCGTTTTTCATTAAAAACCAATACAGCTATTGACTGCAATGACAGTTATTGTCAATCAAGTAACAAAGCAAATGAAATATATCGACTACTCACGCCAGTTTCGCAACTGGAAAAAATCATGAACAAATGTCATGCGGAAAATATTCTAATAGCGAGAATCGCCGCCCTGGTAACATTATTTTAGAATACCTCAGTCTAGACTCTAGACGAGTCGATATCCTGGAATCGTTCCGTTATGGCATGCGACCGGAATGTTTATCATCAACAGCTTGCTACTAACCATTTTAATTACTTTATTAATTAGAAATTGTCAGGTAAGTTTATTTTACTCATTATAAAATAGTCTTAAAAAGCTAAAAGTTTTATTATATTTAGAATTAGGAATGATGAAAACAAGGAAATTTTAATCCCTCGCATACTTTTGCTAACTGAAAATGACTAGTAAAACGTGAGGGACTGAATAAAAAAAAGTGTTCGAATATTTAAATCTATACCGGACATTATCGATTTTTTTTTATTTATTTAATCAATAACAGAATTACATAAAAAAAAACTTAATCACAGTGTAACATAAACCATTAGTGGTTTTTCCGCCAATTGCAATTTGAGGACTCTATTTAAGCAGACGTTGCTATTTTAAAAGCTTTATATTTTATAATGCTTAGAATTGCATACGATTAATAATAATAAAAAACACTACCTCAGGGCTCAGACTAACAGTAACGTGAGTGTCAAGCTATCTATACGAATATTACAAAGTTTGTTTAAACGCGCTAATCTCAGGAACTGGCCCGATTTGAAAAAATCTTTTTTTATTGAATAATCCATTTATAGAGGAAGGCTTTAAGGCTATATATCATTACGCTGCGACCAATAGGAGTCAATAGTCAGTGAGAAATTTTGCAAAAAACGGGGAAAATTATTCACATTTGGGGACTTTAGTTGCGCGCGCTGCATAAACGGTTTAAGTCACTCAAAAACCACTCGAACGTAGTCGCGGGCACAGCTAGTTTTATACAAGACCTCTAGTGAAAAATAAATAATTCTGAGAGCACTCTACTTTGCTTAATTGACTTAACATTTTATGATGCCCTGACGTTATAAAAACTTATTTCTTCCAAGTCTTTACTTAGTTAGAAGTTGCTTCGTTAAGATGAAAATATTGATAACGACGCTAGACATAATGATGTTGCTGGCTGAAAAATACCTAGAATTTATTACTAAGTTTTTCTCGTAGACAAAACTTAATACTTATTATTAGTGAGCTGTTGTAGAAACAGGGTGATAGGAATGTGATGACCCCAATTGCCACGCTGTCTTCATCGTAATCCATTGGTTACAATTTAAGGACCGAATATTTCATATTTTAGAGGACGCAATTTCATTTTTGGGACATGTGTCAATAGAAAAAAGTTTGTGGTGTCACCATCCATGTCTCTCGGCCGCCATCTTGAAAAAAGGGGTGACAACAATTTTCGCGGTATCTCGGAAACGGGAGTTTCTTACGCCGTTTCTTCTCGACGGGTTAGGGTTGAACCGGTGGTAGCATTTATTTTTGTTGACAATCCGAGAATAACTTGTTAAGTTATATTTGGAAAAAAAAAAAACATTTTCATTTTACCTACGCCTTACAAAAAAATATGTGAAATCATAATTTGTTGCAAATTATTTTGCCTACAAATATGTAACTTTTAGTAGTTGTCAGGTACAGCGACTGCAGTGAAGACAAAACGAGGAGTAATTATTTTGACAGTATGTTTAAGATATATATCTGTTCCACCGGACATCGTATCGTATCGTAGGCGCCAGTCTACACCACTTATCTTATTGACATGAACGAGATGACAACAGATTAGCCCGGGTAACGAAGCTATATTTCGTATTTATTTAGCCGGTTCTTCTCGGCGGGTTAGCTTGTTTTGTTGACTTTCCGAAAAAAGCTAAAGTTTCGTTTGGAAATAAAATGTTTTTTATTTAATTTTTATAGTATATATATATAGTTATAGTATATAATCCACGTTTTGGTAATTTATGTAACATGTATCTTTGTCCCACCGTGGCGTCTAAATACTGGGCCTGTTTGTCATGCCTCTAATACAGTTTTATTGTCAGTCTGCCCTGCTCGCACGCGCATTATTTCACGTGCGTAAAGGCAGAATAAATAATCGTTCGAAACGCGAGAATGACGCCCTGGGCCTCGACTCTCATGCCTCGAACTTCGTTTCGAATATCAGTCTGTTCCGCTCGCATGCAAGACAATTCATAGATACGAGCGGGATAGACTGAGATTCCAAACTAAGTTCGAAGCACGAGAATTCGGTCATGAAAAAAGTGTCAACAGATTAGTATATAGCCCTATTACATACGTACTCGGGTTAAGGGCGTGTTTCACCAAGCAATGTTCCTTCGTTAAATATAATGTTGTTCCTCTCATAATTCCTATCAATGAATGAGAAGGCATGGTATTTTAACAAGCCGTTACCACTAACATGTGTTGGTTAAATCGGGACTAAAGTTTTTCAAAAATGGTTCTGCAATTTAAAAGGGGTAAATGTTACGAGTAGTCGACGAAAATAAGGTGAATATTTAAAAATACTTTTTACGATTTAAAACATCGCTGTTATTGGCAAAATCGTTAGCAGTTTCGTAAAAGGCTAGCTGCTTTGAAAGTGGAGCAGTAAGTGCAATTTTATTATCTAGTTCCCCACTGAAAATAGGAAGAGCTTCCATTTTTCGATATTTTTAAATTGAATTTACGTTATAACTTCACTCCAAAACGGTCTGTTTTTATCGTTAAAAATTTTCATCCGTCTAAAAAACTAAAAAATTATTTTAAAAGTTTATCAGTTCGTTCATCATGGTCGAAGAAAAACGTTGATATTATCTACTTTGTGCTAACGCAAATAAGATTAAGACTGTTAAATATTAAATTTATTTATTTTTAGAATAGTAGTAAAGACAGTAAAAAACATTATTTAGTGTATACCAATATACAGCAACCAAATTATTTCAACAATAAAAAAAAAATTTAAAAGAGAAAATTTTGTAAGTTTACCAAAAATATGTTGTAAGCTTACACAACTCGATCAAACTCGTGTCTGATCAAGTAAATATCTCTTACGTCAATCTGGCATGCAGTTGCAGACGAACCGACTACAGAATCAGTCCTCTGTGCTTCATGCGTACGAAAAAATTCTACCGGGACTCGAACCATGGTCGCCGCGCGCACGCCCGACACCGTTGGACCAGCGAAGGTCATCGTAAATTATTGAAATTGTCGGTAGGTATAAAACTATAGTCTACATATCTTAATATATATATTTCTTGTGTGCGTGTGTATGTGACTGAACTCCTCCTAAACGACTAGACCAATTTTGATGAAATTTTTTGTGTGTGTTCGTGGAGATTCGAGAATGGTTTAGATTTACAATTGGAACCGATAGGTGGCGCTGCAGTCAGTATGTCAAGCAATTAATTAATAAGGCAATACGAAGTTTGCCGGGACAGCTAGTTTTTATATACTTTTGTTGTTTTGTTTACTGACGAAAGTTATATCAATAAGCAAATGAAGATATGAATCGATGAAGGTGATATCACAAAAAAAATTACCAAAAAAAATGAGTTTAAACTGTTACTGAAAAATTATAGGATTTTATGTACATTGTAATGAAATGAAAATGAAATGAAATGAAAATGAAATGAAAATATACTTTATTGCGCACAATCAAAAGTTACACATTTACAGAATAAAATAAATCAAACAACACTGAAACACGATAGTACACAAAGGCGGCCTTATTACTATAATAGCAATTTCTTCCAGACAACCTTCGAAAGATAGGATTAAATTGCTGGATACGGGTATAATTGTGCTACATAAATAATTATAAATAATGATTAATATAATATATATCTTTATAATAATAATTTTCTATCTTTATATATAGATATTAATCTAAAGATTAGATAAAGATAGAAACTTAATAGTTTACGACGCATTCTAAAATGTTTAAGTGACCGTTTGAACTTAATTTTCTCAAAATCATAATTTTGCTACATATCTCCTTCATTAATTCATGTCTTCCAAGTTATTAAACTAGTAAAATATTACTTAATACGATGAATATGTGATATGTATTAAATACAAAGTAGATGTGCCTATGCTTAGTCCGACAGTCGACATGTCTGGGTTTACACCACGGTCTCGCAAAACCCGGCGAGTAACCCTTGAATTGTTCTGCCATTTCATAAAAAAATGTATACATAACTATACATAATATCAAGGTTGCACTTTATAAGGTTATATTTATAGAGGACCCACTCTACAGGAGTTTCGGACACATTAGCGTTATCTAAATGAAAAAAGTATTTTTCCTCAATGCCCCTGGCCGTCTTGAGCAGGACAAACACTCGCGTGGGTCGCGGAGGGTCCTCAGCCCTGGACTTGGAGCCGGAGAGCCAATTATGTGAACAAGCCTTGTTATTGCACTCCATCGTTGACATTAAGCCATGTTATGTTGTTTTGTACTGTAATTATGCTATTTCAACTTTTTAGAGTTGAGTAGATTTCGTTATAATTTGATGGAAATAGAACTCTCATCTGAGACAATAAAGTAGAAATTACATTATCGTCCTTACTTTTTATTACCTTCACAACCTCGTATCTATAAATCTACAACTTTTCAGTAGAGTCGAAAAACTTAATAATTTTGGATTTTATTATGACATGGATTTAGTTTTAAATGACGTTCAGTTATGTACAGTATACATAAAAAAGTCGTAGTTCACGTACGAACTAGGAGTAAACCACAAAGTAGATATATAACAGAGACACGACCTAGTACTAGAAAATGGTATCACCCTAATACTGGCAATTCGACTGGCTATTTTTGTTTTCTTCGATTTCCAATAGATAAAGGTTGAAGTCCAGGCACATTCCGGAAACCGCCATCTAGCGCCACTATTGGAATATACTAATTACTAATTTCGTTTCGTATCTTCTTCTTAATTAAGGAGTGGAATTTAGCTTAATGTGATGTTATGCTTAAAAATATGCTTATCTTTATTTTAATGTCAATATTTGTACTTAATTCGGCATATTTACATTTTATTATTTACAAACGTTAAAAGTAGGTTTTGGGATGGTAGGCCATGGAGTAAACAAACCCTTCTATGACACCCTAGACTAGTTAGTGATGCGAATTCATAGTCGCAAACAATAATCATTGTATTGTACAATGATTATTGTTTGCGACTATGAATCCATAGACTACACAAGTCTACCTTTATCTATAACAGTAAGAGCGCAGCGCCTCTGTGGTCTAGTGGTTCTGAGCTTCGCTATCGACGCGGAGGTCGTGGGTTCGATTCCCGCGTTAGAACAACAAAAAATGTTGTTTTCAAGTTTGGTTAGGACAACGCAGGCTGATCACCTGATTGTCTGACAAGAAAGATGATCCATGCGTCGGATGGGCATGTAAAAAGTCGGTCCTGCGCCTGTTCTCTCGCCAGTCGTGTCGGTTTACCGTTATGAGAGTAAAAGGAAGAGAGTGTTTTTGTGTATCGCGCACACACTTGGGCACTATAAAAACGACTCCTGCGTAGCTGGCCTGGTGTCAATGAAATCGGCTACCGACACCGAAATCGGTGAGGGGGGCTATTATAAGGTAGAGCGCGCGTGAAAATAAACACGACCGCGTCCTAATGGAGATCGATTCATTACCGTATCTCGCTAACGATTGTCCTAATGTTGCGTAGAAAAACCGCAGGTTCTACTCAATATACTACGATGCTATATGTTATCATCTATGAATATTTCACCCAGAAAACCTCATGGATCAAAGTATTGTTTAACTAGGATATGCACACAAAATTGCGTTGGTAACTTTACCATGGTCTATTAGCGAATTGGCTACTTTTTACCAGGTATGTTAGAGAGCTCCGTAACTGTAACCGATACAATCGGATATCCGATATAAAATATTATCCGTAACCGAATCCGAAATGAAAGTTTTTTTACTGTAAAAATGAAACCAAAATGTAATATCCGTAACCGAAACTATCCGAAACAAACGGATAATCCGAAGCAATTTAATATCCATATTCGTATCCGAAATTTCATATCCATATTTTCATCCCTGCTTTTTACCGCAGCAAAATGTACGGTTCCCGCGCGATTTGCTTTAACTCCTGTACAAAGTTGCGGAAAACATCTTGTCTTCGTGTGTCCAAAGCCTAGTGATTATCACATGGGCTACTTATTATAATGTAGCCTATGTCGTACGCATTAGACTGGGACTGTATGATTCGGAATCGGCCGGAAAAATTTATGATACTGAAAATATAACTCTGGGCAATATAATATATTGTTGAGATGACAAAGTTCGGAAACAAAATGTATAGGATTTTAACATAAGGTTCGTTAAATGACAAGCGAATATATGTGTCACCTAGCGAAGCTTATGTCAAATCCCATAGATATTTGTTTTATGTCGTAAGTGACAATAACGATGCCCAGGAGCACGATTCTCGGGCAGTGGAAAAAGCTCGAATATTAGTATATCCCGCTCGCACGCGCGGTAAATCTCATTTGCATGAGCGGGACAGACCGATAGTAAAAACTGAGTTCGAGCCCTGTCCCGCTCATGCAAATGAGATTTACCGCGCGTGCGAGCGGGATATACTAATATTCGGAACTGAGTTCTAGGCCTGAGAATCGCCGCCCAGGGCCCCGATTCATTGCCTGGAAACTTCGTTTCGTCTGTCCGACTCGAGCATCCGTGATTGGTGAGACTGACATTCGAAACGAACTTCCTTCCGAGGCTCGTGAATCGGTGAAATTTATATTTTTTCTCCGTTTTTTTTTTAATTCAGAACTATACTCACAGTTTTAAAACACAAACAGTCTGTGTGGAAAATTTCATTAAAATCCATTCAGAAATTAGTTGTGAATTTGTGATTGCGTAACAGACAGAAATAGTCATTTTTTTTTTACCAGTTGATGGACACAAAACGACGAATGTGGGCGTTAGGTAATTTAAAATTAAATTAACATGTCTCTAATCACGGCACGACCCTTATCCGGGTCCATATTTCGTAAAAAGGTCTGCAATAAAGGTAGCCTAATGCAGTTAGGGCGGCCTTTGAAAATAGAACGACATTCGTTGGTCCCGTGATAACATACGAATCTAAATAAAGATATATATGTCGCAGTCATCTAATTAAATCAGCTATTTCATTGAGTGACTAGCGTTTTTATCGAATGACGACATTTAATTGAAAGACTAAAGGACAACTCGTCAAGTTGTTTATTGTAACGTCCAATGTCTTGACTGAACATTGATTGAACGTCATTTAGTCATGTAGTCATTGACTGAACGTCATTTAGTCCGATTTTTTAACCAACTTCCAAAAAAGGAGGAGCTTTCTCAATTCGATGAATAAGTAGGTTTTTATTTATGTTTGTTAGCGAATAATTTTCCGATTTTTTAACCGACTTCCAAAAAAGGAGGAGCTGGAAATTTTTTTGTATAAATCCCTCTTAATTGGGGGGTGGAGGGAGGGAGAGGGGGAGGAGGGGAGGGGGAGAACCCCCCCCCCCTACCACTCCCACCTTTAGGAGAATACTAGTTTGGAAAATATTTATGGTTGAAGTTTTGAGGTTATGTCTGTGTTTCCGGGATATTTCCAGGAGTAAAACAGGGGAGAAAGGTAGAGACGGCGGTAAGGGGACAAAGGAAATCCCCCCTACCCTCCCCTCTACTCAGCAACCACTAGTTAAGAAAATATTTACAGTTGTAGTTTAGAGGTTAGATAAAACAGACAAGTTTTACGTGGAGTCGGAGTTGATAGATTTGTTTTTGGGACAATGTCGGTCTGTCACGTCTCCGGCGCTGCGGGAAATGCAGCCCCTTCGCCCATGCGTAACGAATGACAGCAACCAACACTCGCCTTAGGCAGCTCCGGCTTTCTGGTCGCCTTCGGCGACCAGCCTCCGCCGCCACGGCGAGTCCTGGTTTCTGCATTTCGTTACGGCGGGCGGGGGCTGCTCTCCCTCCGCGCCTACGCGCTTAAATATACACTCTAGGGGTTGACAGACAAGTACTACGTGGAGTCGGGGTTGATAGATTCGCTTTTGGGAAAATTCAGTCACCTGACTGATTTTATGTCCGCTCTCATATAAGGGCTATGTTACAATCCGCTAACTAATTGGACGTTGAGTGACGATTGTACAATCAATGTTCGGCCTAGTCTTTCAATTAAATGTCGTCATTCGATAAAAACGCTAGTCACTCAATGAAATAGCTGATTTAATTAGATGACTGCGACATATATATGTTTTAACAAGTTTATTCAATAGAAACAGTACATAATTATTATTGCTCGTTTCAAAATGACAATCAACATTACACTAGATAAAGTGTCCCATACAAAAACAAGTATAAAATCTGTCCGCATGGTGTGTGCCAATAGAGTTACATTTATTTATTAACGAACTCAGACAAAACTTTTAAAACGTTTCAAAGTTGATTCAAAATCGCTAAATACGCCACTTCCTTTTTTTTAAATAAAAATTTAATCACACATTGCGGCATTCTGACACGTGTTGACGTTGGCAGTGTTCCAAACACACTAAATGAAATAACAGCTCACTTTCAAAGTGAGCTGATATTCGCCGAGGGGGATTTCTTGTACTGATACGATATCTATAGTTGATTGAAGTTTTAAAATCATTATTATCAATTGTAAATACGAGTACATAAATTTGTGGGATTTGACATAGTACTTTGCTAAGTGACACATGAATTCGTGTGTCACACATTCTGTTTTCGAACTTCGTAAATGATAATAGCGATGACATCTTGACTAAGGGCCTTGATTAGACGTAGACCCGCCCCGAGGTAGTTTTAGATGCCGAAAATGCTATAGCACTGACTAACTGGAAAAGGGTATGTTTAATAGGCCTCTAAATGAAGGGTTTCTTATAGCAATTAATTTTAATCTGACGGAACCACTGCTACTATACAAACTGCCAGCTAGGGTCATATGAGTCCTATTTATCTTGGCTAAACTTTATTAGGGTATCGGATTAAAACGAATGCTGTACATTTGCAAGCTGCCGGCTACTTCAGGATCTGCATTTGTATAACTCTCTTGTTTATTGTAACCTATACGTAATATCTATACTAATATTATTAAACGGAAGAGTTTGTTTGTTTAAACGCGCTAATCTCAGGGACTACTGGTCCGATTGGAAAAAATATTTTTTTGTTGGATATACCATTTATAGAGAAAGGCTTTAGGCTATATAACATTACGCTGTGACCAATAGGAGCGAAGCGTCAGTGAGAAATGTAGCAAAAAAGTGGGAAAATTATTCACATTTGGGGACTTTCGTTGCGCTGCAAAAACGGTTTAAGTCACTCAAAAACCACCGAACAAAGTCGCGGGCTATGCGTAATAGGTAGGTTACATTAAACAAGAAAGTTAGGCGAGTGCAAAACTTTTTATATCCAAAAAACAAGACAGTATGCAGAAGAATTAAGGACATTGATCACGCTCCAAGGCCGGGTATTTCAATTTGGGGCCCAAATTTGTACTTGTCCTTTGGCACAGTTAAAAGTTCATTCGGAGAAAGGTGTGCACCATGCGTTTTAAATAATGATAAAAATACATAAACATGAATAGTAACGTCTTTACACTTCACACATTAAAGAAGGCAAAATCATACTAGTGCTGCCCTCTACACGTCCGCTAGTCCAACTAGGCAACAACAAGATACAAGGTGTTTGACCTGACCTGCGCCTGCGCAGCGCTACTGTTTATCTAACCGATAACGTGCCGGTTTACGCAACAGACGTTCTCTATTCAAATGACTCAACGTGTAGGGAGCCCAGCCACGAGCGTTAATTGGTTGCGTTTTTTTTTTCGGAGAAAAATAAAACATATTGTAATATTGCAACGCACACGTTACACCAAGAGTCGATCAGAAATAATATAGAGGAAAAGTGCCCGATTATCGATCTTACAAAATCCTGCGCATTGGGTGAGCACTGAGCACCCTAACACACAGCGTAACGTTTTTGTCGCTATCTGTTGTCTCTATCACTCTCGCTTTGTAAGGGCCTATAGAAATTAACTAAAGGAATTGCTTTGTCCGTTTGCTCTAGAAGAGTTGTTTCTGCAAGGAAGATCATAATATGCTGAGTTGTTTTTTGGAATTTATTATATCGAGTGAAGATCATCAAATAACGTGAAAATTATGCACATTATTAAGGCAGTATCGTTAGGAACTAGCAGGCTTACTCCCGAGACAATCGAGAATCGAATCATTTCCATCGGATGTTTGTATTTTATTTGGTGGATTACTTTGAAACTAACCAGGATAAAGAAAATCGTTAGATCGTAACTTTTTGTGCTCCCGACCATATCAATCGTCGGTGAATAAAAATCAAATCAGTTTGGAGCGTAAGGCCCCAGTAGCGAAGACTGGTTCTCCTTCAAGGCCCTACCCTGCATAAGAGAATGAATTTGGATGATACCCTGCATAACAGGATGAATTTGGATGATACCCTGCATAAGAGGATGAATTTGGATGATACCCAGCATAAGAGGATGAATTTGGATGATACCCTGCATAAGAGGATGAATTTGGTTCTTCAAAAGATAAGAAGTAAGCGAAGCCAATAAGAATGGATCTATATAAACCATACGCCAGTTTTAGATAAGATGTCAATTTTTAAAGAATTTTCCTTAATAGTAAATACATAACCAATATCTTGATGAAAATGCGCTTCGACAAATCACCTCATAGATGAAGCACCAAATTGAAAAGGACAATTACCTGAAACAAAAATTGTTCAATTAAAATCTCGATAGAACTGTAACCCGCAATGGCGAGGACTGTTTTAAAGTGAAGCCTTGGCCTGTATAGTAGTAGGAACTTAGATAAAAATTATCAAAAATCAAAATCAAAAATCAAAAATTTATTTATTTTCTCTCAATCACAATCTTAGGTAAAAATAAATTAAACAAAAAACCTTTTTAAGAAAGCTTTTAGCCCTTTAATTTGATACCCATATTGTAGAAATGCATTAAAATCACTATTCCGCCATCTTTGATGTTCCGCCATATTGGATTTAGAATGACGTCACATTACTTTTTGAGTCACTCTCAACAAGCCCTTTCATTTGATGATTGTAGAAATGCATTAAAAACAACTGTTCCGGGGTCTTGGATGGTCCGCCATATTGTGCGTCACACAACTAATCGTGTATTGTCATCCAATCTAATCGTGCATACAAAATTTCAGCTAAATCGGTAGAGAGTATCTGCTTCAAAATCGGACGCAAGATTCCACCCGAACATCCTTACATACATACATTGCAAGTTAAATAAAAGCTTTTAAAATTAAATACAGTTTTCTGTGATGTGCGACAACATGTGATGAGAGACTGGTGTCTGTGCTAGGATGTACCTGTGCTAGGATGATAAAAATATCTATGGACGCTTCACACCACCTCAGTCTGGGCCCGTGCTAAGTATCCGAAGCACTTGTGTTACAGGTACCAGACAACGGCAGTATGTTTAATACCTATCATACACATATTTAAAATTTCTATTATAATAGTATAATAATAATAATACACACATTTTATACACATCCATGACCCAGGAACATTGAAAACAAAAAAAAAAGAAAACATTAATGTTAATGTTACTACAATATCAAAGTATTATTTGTGCTTTTTAGTTGTTGCAGTCGGGTTTTTAAACGTAGTTCCTTTTTTATTTGTTTAAACCGTTAACCCGGGGAAAAACGTGATTGGCATAAAATCTATTGTTGCTTAAGTGTAAGCAGTTCTCAACATTAATTAAACCAATTGCCACACCATTCTTATATTGTGAAGAGCGGTTTTTCTACGTCCGCATTGTGATACGGTACACCATTGAGTGATAACGCGTTTACTTAGAAAAGTGGGTTTGGGATCATTATTTTTTAAATAAGTGTGCCGATCGGGCAGATTTTTCGTCCATATTATTTTCTTTGCGTATGGCGTGTGCGTTCCATTGTTAAAATAATAATAATAATAGACGTTTATTCATAACACATTTGGGCATTACACCACGTTACATTTAAAACAAGTAAAAAAGAGGATAAACACACGCATATTAAACATAAGTAAGTCCCGATTTCACCAACGCATGTTAGTGTTAACAGCTTGTTAAAATACCATGCCTTCTCATTCATCGATAGGAATAACGAGAGGAACTACATGATATTTAACGAAGGATTAACGTTAACATTGCTTGGTGAAACACGCCCTTAAACAGACAGGCGTGCAAAATAAAGAAATACATAAAAAACCTGCTTATTTACATTATATGTAAATAAAACATGGCACAGAAACAACACAACACAATTGCAAATGTAGTCCATATTATGTAAAACGTCATTCTATTATATTTAGTTTAGGAGTAACGTAAACACAAACAATGCCTCTATTTTCGTTGTTATGCGTAATTGGTTTGCAGACAAATTTTAAATAAATATACATATATACAGCCCATAATAGCTCCCATATAATAGCTCCCATATATAATATACAGCCCATAATAGCTCCCATACCAATTTCCGCGTTAAAGATTTTCCAAGTTTTCAGGCCAGCGGGCCTACTCCCGACTCAATCGACTACCGAATCCGATCGATATCAGTGGTTTTTCGTATTTTATTTGGTGAATTACTTTGAAACTAATCAGGATAAAGAAAATTGTTATATCGTAACTTTTTGTACTCCCGACCATATCGATCGACTGAGAATCAAAATAAACAAATGTCAATTTATTAGGAAGTACGCGGCTTGATCGTATCTAAATCAAAATCAAATCAGTTTGGAGAGTAAGGCCACAGATTACTAAATAGTTACGTAAGGCCCCAGGCCATTTTATAGAGTCCACTTATGTGCGCAGTACTTTCTTTTCTTTGTCTCTACCTTTATTGTAAATATCTAAATATCCTTAATATTCCAGCCAATGAATGATAAGACACCCTACCATGCCTTTCAACAAGCCGTTAACACTAACAAGCGTTGGTGAAATCGTGACATGGGGAAGTGGGGTACAAATAGTTCATGGGGGTGTGGGGTAGCCGGGGTGGGGGGGGGGGGGGATTAACTAGCGGTCAGAGGTGGGCGGAGACAATCTACGCGGTACACTACAACACAATAATTAACTCCCACACAACAATTACAGGTGTCGCGAACCGGTGGCACAGTAGTTTTTTAATTAATATTTATTTACTAGCTGACCCGTGCCCACTTCGTGGAGCATAAAAAAAACCGTTTAAACATTCCCTGGACTTCCACGAATATTTCAAGACTAAAAATAGCCGAATCGGTTCAGCCGTTCTCGAGTTTTAGCGAGACTAACGAACAGCGATTCATTTTTATATATAAGATTTATTAGTATTTATTTATTTCTTGTAATATTGTTCAGTCTCACGCTTGTTTACTTAATTAGTTAATAATGAACAGACAAGAAAGTTTCACTTTGAATGTTATAATTGTATCAAAATCTGTATTGTAAATTGATAAACTGGTCTGGTGCTCACTGAAAATCACGGTTTTGACCTATGCTATTTCGTAAATCAGAATTATTTTAGTTAACTTACGTTGATGTGTTTTCTATTCTAAGTAAATAATATTTTAATTAACTATTTGCTTACGTAACATATATTGGGTATCACATTATGAAGTTCATCTAACTTTTGATTCAACATGAAAATTCCTATCCTCTAGTTAATAGTAAGTGCGGTGCTCCGGTGCATTTAAATAACGGCTTTGCTTTGATCATATCAGCAATGATAATAAGTATTTGGCAAGCTAGGATTATGACGACCTTCGTAGCGCAGTGGCTGAGCGCGTTGGGGCTCGAACGAGAGGTCACGGGTTCGAACGTCGAGGGAGCAAAAAGTTTTCAATGTTCCTGGGTCATGGATGTGTATTAAATTTGTGTATAATATAATAAAAATCCTAAATATGTGTATAGTATAAAAGTATACAATATATTTTCGTTGTCTGGTATCTATAACACAAGTTCTTCGGATACTTAGCACAAGGCCAGATCGACGTGGTGTGAAGCGTCCATAGATATTATTATATTATATTAGTTGTAGGACGAATGTTGTATATGGCTTTGATGTTCTGAATAACCGCAAAAAAAACATATCAATGAGATGATGATTTGGTATCCGTGAGGTGCCGAAAAAATGAGGGGACGAGGGAATATATCAGGTGTAAAATAAGTGATAGATAATTAGGGTGTGTATGTGCTTCCTACGTAGAGTTTACTGTCAAAGTACCAGCGCTGAAAGACTTAGTTTGACTTTCATGTTTGTATGAGAAATGCCCCGACATCATAAATTTACCCATACAAAAACTTAAAAAAAAGTAACTCTTTCAGCGCTGGTACTTTCACAGTAAACTCTATATACGGGATCCAGACACACCCTAAAGTATTATCACTCACTTATTTTACACCCAGTATAACCTAAAAGCTAGGTAGGTTAGAAGGTAGAAGAAAACGTGGAAGGCCGAGAAGAACTTTTATGTTGTACCAGATGAAGGAGAAAGTGATGGTCATGTCGTATCAGCAGGTAAGAGAAGGGCGGAGTGCAGAGAGGAATGGAGAAAATTCCACCGACAAGAGCGAAGCTCTTAAGTTAGAAGAAGGAGATATCCGAAAAACGGCGTCCACGTTCTGAAAACTGCGCTCGCCAACGAGACTGCCAAGCGTAGTGCCAATAGTGACCAAGGGGCCTATTACAAGCTCTTAATTCCAGCTAGTTTACGCCATACAAATTCCACCGACAAGAGCGAAGCTCTTAAGTTAGAAGAAGGAGATATCCGAAAAACGGCGTCCACGTTCTGAAAACTGCGCTCGCCAACGAGACTGCCAAGCGTAGTGCCAATAGTGACCAAGGGGCCTATTACAAGCTCTTAATTCCAGCTAGTTTACGCCATACAACATGGCTGCCTGGAATTTTCGTATAACGATCACATAATAATTGCATGATGACAGCTAGTTAGCGGACACTTGACACTGGACTTGCTTCCGAATGTCACTTTTCACAACCAAACTAGGATGGATCCATTCAGTTTAACATGTCGCTGTAATATGAAAAAGAACAAGGCAGTTTAAGACCGTATTATTGACTTGCCTGGAACCTGGCTGGTACATATTATAAAAGATCATAATACGGCCCCAACCCCCCCTTTTGAGAGGCTTATGTTCAGTAGTAGACGTCATAGCTAAAAATGATGATGATGTAAATGTTTAGAAGCCCTGGCATGAGTCACGTAAAGGTATAGAAAGGTAAGACAAACACTAGTCTAGACAAAGCCGTAAACGCTGACCTGGATCTAGATCATTTAGATTACACTAATATAAACATTTAGTGAGTTCCATTTTATATCTATGTAGTCTAGGGCTATTATAATAAGGGTGGAGTGCACCGACAGTAAATAATCAGTTGATTTCGTAATCGGCCGTTTAGTCTAATACAACTAAATGAAAATATAAGGCTACTACATAAAATTACATTTACTACTACTTAAAATTATTTTGTAGTTACTACACTACGTACGGATAACTTAATAAACAAACGTCAATTTATTCGGAAGTACGCGGTACAATAGAACCTGATTTAAAAATCGAATCAGTTTGAAGAGTGAGGGTTCTACAAAGCTATATTATGTCCAGCCCACTAACTTGCTGGACTATGTCAGTTACCTTGATTCTGCTTCGGAATTCCGCATTTCTGATTCAATCACGTAGATACTCCGAGTTGCTATTATGATATTCAAGTTAAAATGAAAATATAGAATGTTACCATTAGTTGGATTAAATTCTGGCTAGCCTCAAATTCGAAAAGGCGAAGCGAAACCGGCTCAAAATTAAATGTACAAGCAATATGCATGATAACATAACGGGAAATATTGTATGGACATTTGTAAGGCCCCAGCCTCGTATTTTGCGGGCAGCGGGGCGGGAGCGGCGGCGGCGCGGGAGCGGCAGGATCTTTTGCATAATTATAATCAAATGTTCTCGAAAACAGCGGCGCGGGAGCGGGTAACGAGTACCGCACCCGCGCCGCCGCCGCTCCCGCCCCGCTGCCCGCAAAATTCGAGGCTGGGGCCTTAGTCTTTCACGTCAATCTACGTGCGCCTGTTACCTTCATTCGAGAGAGTACTGGAATTGGCGGAGCTCTACGTCCAAATATATTGCGTGAAATACACACTTCGGCATGTAACATAACTGCTAAATCCCGCGTAGCGGGACAGGTTTTAACAGAACCTTGACCTAAATCAGTGTGAAGTAGAGCACCAAAAGAGAGATCTCCAACCGAAAGAAGTATGCTCGGTCAGACCCACAGAAGTGGTTTTCAGGTGTTGTATATTGTAGCACCGAACTGGGAAAACATCGAAAGCGCGATTCAGGATCAGGAAGGCGATAATCGGTGACCAACTTTTTGCAGGTGCAACGAACACATCATACAAGAAAAGTATGGAGCATAAATCTGCCCGATTATCGATCCTACAAAAAGTATGCCTTGAGGCATAGCCTCATATAGAGGCAGGCCTCCGTGGTCTAGTGGTTCACAGCTTCGCTCTAGACCCGGAGGTCGTGGGTTCGATTCCCGCGTTGGTACAACAAAAGTTAGGTTAGAACAATGCAGGCTGATCACCTGATTGTCTGACAAGAAAGGAAGGTCTACTTATAATGGTATATAGATAGGTAATAAAGATGGGCATCTAAAAAGTAGGTCCTACGCCTGTTCTCTCGCCAGTCGTGTCGGTTTACCGTCCCACTGGGTTATGAGAGTAAAAGGAAGAGAGAGTGTCTTCGTGTATTGCGCTAACACTTGGGCACTATAAAATAACTCCTGCGTAGCTGGCCTGGTTTCAATGAAATCGGCTACCGACACCGAAATCAGTGGGGGGAGCTATTATTATTATTAAGGCTCAACTTGCTGAACATAAAAAGTAGTAGGTCTTCGAGTTGCGATTGATATGTGGCAAGCCCACGAGTCATATTTGTCACTATTCCACAAAGAATATCACTAGTTTTTTCAAGTATACCAATCGTATTTTATTCGAGCGTGTTTTTTCGCCGCCAACGAAAATAACAATTGGGGCATATTTTTACTGTGAACTTTTTTATAGCAAGTTTTTTTAGGCCGAAAGCCTAGTTGCAAAACGGACAGTAGCTTTTAATTATACTGCTTGATTACACTACAATATTCTGTATGTACACAGAAGTAAATTACAATATTCTGTACAGAGAAGTAACATATTGTTATTAAAAAAAAGTAACTCACTGTACTTTATTTTTTTAATAGCACATGTTACTTCTCTGTACAGATACATTTATAAATATTTTTTATGACATATTTTTTCTACAAACAATATGTTTTAATAGAAAAACCGACATCAATAACTAATATATTTTAAGTCCCACCATTTTCTCAAGGATTACCACTGGAGAGATGGGACCACTTGGGAAGTATACCCTATCAAACAAATAATATTGCAATACATGGACGAGGACAGAATTGAGCCTTTGTTTTGTATCTGATACGTTATATAATCTACTGTTGATCCAAGGCTTGAACGGGTTGATTTCTCTTGGTGATGCGTATGAACCTTTTATTACCACTTTGTTTTACTTTATTGTAACAATGTTTTGGCGTTTTTACATTTAAACAAAATCTCTGTTAACCAATAGAGGTTTCGTCGGGTTTAACAATCGCATGACAAAGAACCAAACCGAAACAAAGGGGAAACAAATGTTCAATGTTAAATCAGATCACTTTTAAATGGAGACGAATTGGGAGGGCGATTAGGGAGGGCGAGGTAATCTGATACGATACCCCTCTGAGGAGGATCGATGCGTTTTCTATCCATTACTTGCTTTAGGCTATAAAGTATAAGCACTAGACGCCTGGTCGAAATTCGCACACAATTCATTGTTGAACTATACAAGCTATAATATTAATTAGTGATAATACCTTAGCTTAGAGTGTGCATGGGACCTTTACTGTGAAAATACCAGCACTGAAACAGGTACTTTTTTAAAATTATTGTAAATGTTCCCAACATTTATGATGTTGTGGCATTTCTCATACAAACATGAAAGTCAAAAGTAAGTCTTTCAGAGCTGGTACTTTCACAGTAAACTCTACATAGGAGGGACATACACACTCTAAAGTATTATCACTCATTTATTTTACACCTTTCATAAGGGATAGTGAAAAATGAAAGTGTTGTGATACAATAAGAGAAAACACCACGGTCTAGAGAAGTGCAAAATTTTTAAACTATTCCTGTCCCGCAACTGCAGCTTCAACTGAAATTACCTATTTTTTTAGGAAGTGTCGATTAGGAGAACCCTGTTTCCTCCTCCAAAACTTAACAGATTTAAGTATTTTTTTTAATTGTAAATAAAAAATTGCTTGAGCTAGTTTCCATGTTTTGATTTTATTATAAAATGTACTCCACTTTGTTTCCTGGATGTTAATACACAGCCGAAAATCTGACCATGCTTCCTACAACGCACGACGTTAGGCACCCTAATGCTCAAAGCTTATGAAGAAACAATTGATATATTGTGTTATTGAGGTGATTGATTTCACTTTTATTGGATTCGGAGCGAGATCGTTCTAAAACAATGATTTATAATTTTTGAGCAATAAATGTTGACTTTTATTGAATATTACGAAAAAGGTTTAGGATGACCGATGATGATAACCCATTGAGGACCTCCATAGCGCAGTGGATGAGCGTGTTGGTGCTCGAGCGGGAGGAGCGGGCTCGAATCCCGCCGAAGGAACAAAGAGTTTTTTGTGTTCCTGGGTTATGGATGTGTATAATATAACAAAAATGTTAAATATGTGTACATTATAAAGGTATTAAATATATTTTCGTTGACTGCTACCTGTAACACAAGTTCTTCGGATACCTAGCACGGAGCTTGATAGACGTGGTATGAAGCATCCATAGATATTATTACTGAAAAAATAATTATGTGATCTACGTGTACAATCAATACTAATATTATAAAGCGGAAGAGTTTGTTTGTTTGTTTAAACGCGCTAATCTCAGGAAGGACTGGTCCGATTTGAAAAAATCTTTTGTTGTTGTATAGTCCATTTATAGAGAAGGCTTTTGGGCTATATAATATAACATTACGCTGCGACCAATAGGAGCGAAGCGTCAGTGAGAAATGTTGCAAAAACGGGGAAAATTATTGACATTTGGGGAGTTTCATTGCGTGCGCTGCATAAACGGCTTAAGTCACTCAAAAACCACGCGAACGAAGTCGCGCCACAGCTAGTATGAACTATAATGCTTCCAATTTTAATAGTTGTTGTCGTAATTTTTTTTTTCGTTTTGTACGGAAGTGCGCGACTCTCACTTGGCCGGTTTTCTGCTAGCATTTACATAATATTGAGGAAAGGAACGAATTATACGAATACAAATAATAAATATAATTAAAATACCGTTATATTAAAAAATTAATATTTTCACTTTGATCTATACAATTAACCCTTTATATTTATCAACCGGAGTTTCAATTTCCACCGAATTCTACGAACGAAGACGGATTTCAGTTTAACACGGAGGTACTTAAATTATTCATTTCGCGGAACATTTTACCTGTAATCTTATTTTATATTTATGTATTTTAACAAAATATTGGTATATTCAGTATTATATTTTTATTGCCTACACTTAAAATTCGTAACTTTTCAATTGCTATATAATATGTAGCGTAATGTAATTAAATAAAATCATTACTTGAAACTTGTCGTCAGTTTGTAGCTTCATCGATATTGCTGGACATAAGCTTCCCCAAAGTAGCTTGGAGGGTATACAGGGTGTAAAAAGAATAGTCTCTATAACTTTGAGATACAATTATAGTAGGTACCTTACCTCATTTTGGAAATGTATTCTTTTTGTCTAAAACTTAAGAAATGTTTTTTTACCTTTTCTTTTTTTTTTTGTCGCAAAAATAACAAAAAACCATTTTTATTTTAATTGTGTAAAAAATAATAAATATACACCCATACACACCCTCAAGTATTATGACTAATTAATGTTAAAGCCTGTATATTATACCCTATTATACGCTTGGCTGGTGGGTTATGGTAAAATTTAAATAAATGCTTTTGTTTTAGTTAAAAATTAAAATAATAACCATTTTGGAATACTTATATAATATTCTCTCCGTCGCCTTTACAACACCCACGGGAAAGATGGTTATTGGGGAGGTGGTATTCTCCGGAACCCTACGGACGTAATATACTTGAAATAATATTTTTAAAACCGTCGGATAACCGAATTCAACCCAACAGTCAGCCAGTCTAACCAGATTCTTTGCACGATTTCGATTTCAGAAAAAAAATACCATACGAGCAACAATAGCTCATTAGTTCATTCCGTAAGCGCGTGAGCCGATGGCCATATATGGTGCGATGACGTCACGCAACGAGTGACCATACGCCAGACCACACAGGCATATTAAAATATTCTAGCGATGACTACTAGACTAGTCTCTACTTAGCTACGAGTTCGTTAACAAAGACGAAAAAACTTATTTACATCAAATTAAGGGATGAACATGTAATATTAATAATGCCTCCCATACTGATTTCGGTGACGGTGGACCTGTTTTCATTGACACCGGGCCAACTACGCTGCAGGTTTTTTATAGTGTCCAAGTGTAGGTTCACCCTCGTAGTCCAATGGGACGGATAACCGACACGACTGACGGGAGATCAGGCGCAGAACAGTCTTTTTACATAATATGTATAGGTTACCTACTGTACATAGTGTAGGTACCTATACATATTATGTAAAAAGACTGTTCTGCGCCTGATTGGTTCAGTTGAACCTCCTTTAAAATAAAATCCATGTCATAATAAAATCTATTTTTTTTTGACTCTACTGAAAAGTTGTAGTTTTATAGATACGAGGTTGTAAAGGTAGAGCGAGTTATGCTTTAATAGTGAACTCCCATAAACGATAGTCTCAGCAACACTTTTTTTAATCATCTAACACTTGAAAAATCTTAATATGCGTATTTTAACATTCCCATTTACTTTGTATTCAAACCTTAATCATGTTAGGTATCAAAGGAATTCCTAGGCATCGCTCATGGGCTCGGCTGGCGGCGGCACGGAGTACGTCAGCCAAGGCGAACTGCTATGAGTTCAGAAATGCATTCTACATTTGAATATTCTACATCATGATATTAAACGTTACAGTCTCTGAGCTTCCAAGTTGCAACTTCGTTTTATGTTACATAATATAAGGAGTATTTTCTCGTATTTGTATACAAGTTACTACTTAGAGTCTTTTTTGTTTCCATTTAAACACATTTAGTACGTCCATTTTATTTAACCTAAACAAAAACAAAATACTTACACCGAAGTTTTCACATTCACTTATTGTGCACACTTTCATCGGAAAATTAAAAGAAAGGTCACCAAATAAAAAATCGTCACAGTAAAAATACGCCATTTTAATACTGCTGACTTGTAGGATAAAGTCTGTGTCAATAGATTGAGTCTAAAAATCGAACACTAAATAATTTATAAACGGTGAAAAATATTGAACACCGTGTACTTATTTCTCTCAATATTCATCACTAGAATTCTAAAAGGGTGAGTATCCCCTGTTAAATAACAATCCAATCCCAATGGTGATTGATTGAAATTAGATTCAAGAGACCTACTGATCGGATAGTAGAGGTTTAGTAGAAATTCAGTAGAAAAACTACCTACTCTTGAAACTAATTTCAGCACCATTTGATGCTCGTGGGAGCGGGACAGACTTACACTCGAATCGAAGTTCGAACCACCAGAATTAGGGTTCTGATTCCTACATTACCTTAGCACTTAACTCTTAACGAAGTCATCACATTCACAATCCTAGATTCGGTTATCAAAGTGGTTAGTTGTAAGTGGAGTTTTGAATTGAACGTTAGTTCAACTTCAAACGTAACAAGTTGTCCTACGGGACTGCGGTGGTAGAATTGTGGTAACAGTAGCGAGCCAAATTACACAGTAGCACTCTACAGGCTGATTCATGGTTCATATCAGGGATGAAATGGATATGAAATTTCGGATACGGATATGAAATTATTTCGGATTATCCGTTTGTTTCGAATAATTTCGGTTACGGATATTCAATTTTGATTACCATTGACCGTAGAAATACTTTTATTTCGGATTCGGTTACGGATAATTTTTTATTTCGGATATCCGATAGTTTCGGTTACGGTTACGGAGCTCCCTAACATCCCTGGTTCATATATTAAGCCGAATATAGTGTGAAGGAAGGACGCGTAGAGCATTATTTGTTTTGGCACCTCATATAAATTACTTATCAAAACGCGACAAATCACGAATAAAAATCTCCATGAAAGTCACAAAACAGATGAGTTTCAATCCTGGTCAGTTTTTAGGTCGACGACCAGTGCGTTCGTGTACATAGACAAGAAGCCCCCAAACCCCAGCATAGTAAGATTCAATCCGTGTAGTCATTTTAGACTTTAGATTTTTTTTTTGAGTTATATTAAGTAGATACCAAAACAAAACATGCTCTACGCGTCATTCTCGTCACACTATATTCGGTTTAATATATGAACCATGAATCATTATATAACCTGTATACCGGATTAGGTTGGTGACTATGATCATCCACTAATATTATTAAGATGAAAGCTTTCGAGTATGGATGTATGTAATTAAGTATCATGTATGGTTATTTTACTGTATTTACAAAACACTAGATGTAGTAGTAATCTTGCAAGGACCGTGCGGCAAACCTATGTGTTATAGGTATATAACCGTGCCTATGTGTTAATCCTGCGCGTTAACTATCGCCATACCAAATTTCATCAAAAACCTTTTAGTAGTTATTGCGTGAAAGAGGAACAAACAAATCCATACATTCTTACTTGCGCATTTATAATGTTAGTAGGAATGAAAGGGATGTAAATAATAATGTTCTCTCTTTCGCTCGCTAGTCAGAAATCATAAAACTAAACGCGACGTGGACAACTGGTCTCAGTTCACTATTTAGTTCTTTAGTTCACGTCAACATTCAGTCTTGAATGAATCAATGAACAAACGACATAATTGAACGAATTCGCGAACGACACTACTCGAAATTATGTCGTAAAGTTATAATCGCTGTAATATCACGAAAGATGATGATGATACATCAAACATCAACAACAATAGTAATATTGAAAATGTATTACAATTATATGAGAAAACACTCTCGATTAGACAAACAAAACCTTGGTTTACGTAATACTGGTTGGTATATTTGTTTAGGGTCAGACATGTATAGGAAGTTACAAACAAAGATATCATACATAGTGGGTATAATATCGTCCCTAACAGAAGGATTATATGAAAACACAACGCATACAAAGTAGGCATCGCCTTTGAATAAGTATTTTGCGAGACCATTAGGTTCCTAGCTATTGAATTGTACCCTTAATATTTACCAAATGAGTTGTCATTTGGTAAATATTAAGTATATAATTTTGAAAGGGCGGTTGTTAATTGAAAACTGACGTAATTAAACATTAGTTTTCAACTTAAAATCACCTCAAGTCCAGGTTATTCGATTAGGATCTATGATGCTAAAGATGTACCAAAATTAAGACTTTAATGCGTAAAAATAGATACATTATTATCAATATTCTGCGCCTTAATCAAATAAAATCAAATATAGTTTATTGTGCACAAAACTATACAAAGTAACTTAAGTAACACATAAATACAACAATACATAAAATCGGACATGCACACAAGGACTTAATTACTAAGAAAGAAAAAATGTTTATTAGAATTTTGTTGCACCTTGTACGGCTTATTTAGAACTCCCGGAATAAACGTCTAGGAACATACAATAATAATAAAGAAAACAAAATATTAAAATTTTGTTCAAAACGACTCTGTCACACTCAAGGATATCCATTCTACTAAGTTTGACGCCATGACGTCACTGTTCAGCTCCAATGCGACATACTGCGGCAGAGGAATGCCCCATCAATCGAAGGGCTGAACCCTGAAACCGCCTAGACTTTGAACTATTCCAATATACAAGGACTACATGTCACTACTTTGGCAGTTCAGAGTAGTCAGTTGAGACCGAAAGTTCAATGCAACTTCGAGATAAATGATAGATCATAACTCGTACTGAGTGTCTGGCCAGGCCTTTTTGTAGCCGATGAACGGGCATATTTTTTCTCCATAATATATTCCTTCCAATCTGGACTGGAAGACTCTGACCGACTTTTGTGTGACGTATGCGTTGCACTATTGAAATGATCCCTTGTATCGCCTCCGTCTAGTGGCTCAGAGCTTCGCTTTCGACCCGGACATCGACAGTTCGATTCCCGCGTTGGAACAATAAAAAAACCGTTTCCAAGTTTGGTTAGGACAATGCAGGCTGATCATCTGATTGTCTGATAAGAAAGATGATCCATACGTCGGATGGGCGTGTAAAAAGTCGGCCCTGCGCCTGTTCTTTCGCCAGTCGTATCGGTTTACCGTCCTACTGGGTTATGAGAATAAAAGGAAGAGAGAGTGTCTTTGTGTATTGCGTACACACTTGGGCACTATAAAAACAAGTCTTGCATAGCTGGCCTGGTTTGAATGAAATCGGCTACCGCCACCGAAATCGGTGACGGGAGCTATTTATTATGGAAATGAGTAGTCTGTTTTTCACCTACAAAAAGTGACCCACTTTAAAATAGGCATTCGTAGGCATCAGGCAGCAGCAATAGTCAACTACGTCTTTGTAACGTTGTAGTGTTCACAATTTTTTTAGTTTCCTAAACAACCTGTTGAAAATTGACCGAGTTGCAGTGGGTCCAAGGAGGTGTCCTTGTGTACCTATTGCGCAGACACTTGGGCACTATGGCCTGGTTTCCACGAAACCAGCCACCGTGAGCAAAATTTATGTGGGAGTTTATGTGGGAGTGCCATCCGTCCGGGTTTCCCCGGATTTGTCCTACTTTTGAGGGCGTCCGGGGAGCCGGACCGGACGGCTGATATCCGAGTTTAGATTTTTTGGATTTGGTGAGGCGTAGATTTTTTGTGGCTTATGTCCTAGATTTTTATTTTGAGTATGGCAACCATAATTTTACAAAGCTTTTCAACTTCATACATATATTTAGTAAATTAATTGTAAAACATGACAATCAGAGACAATATAGGTGAAGGTAGACGTGAGGCAAACTCATCGTTCGCGACCGCGCCTTTACGAGCGAATTTTAGTTCAAGGTGAATTTCACGTACCGGCCGGGATGACGTACAGCACGCATTGCAGTGAATAATGAGAGTAATAGTGGACCACAGAACGGGGAAATGCCGTGGTGGACGCTATTTTAGTATAAAATGTGCCTGTTCGGTTCGATTTCGTGGTGGACGGAGAAATGACGTGGTGGACGCCATTTTAGTATGAAATGAGGTTAGCTGGTTGGGTCCGATTTTATGGTGGACGGAGAAATGTCGTGGTGGACGCCATTTTAACATGAAACACACCACATTATGTACATCGATTACCACGTTGAACCACTAAAAAAATTGTTTTCAAGTCTGATTAAGACAATGGAGGCTAATCACTTGATTGTCTGGCAAGAAAGATGATTCATGCGTCGGACGGGCATGTAAAAATTGGGTTCTACGCTTGTTCTCTCGCCAGTCGTATCGGTAAATAGTCCCTCTAGGTTATGAGAGTAAAAAAGAAGAGTGTTCTTGTCTATTACGGGACACTACAAAAATTACTTTACTGAATAGAGCTGGCCAGGGATTGACGAAACCAGCCATCGACACTGAAATCGGTGTGGGAGCTTAACCGGGAGATGAATAACGATTTCTAAACTAATAATCGGGAGCGAAAGATTTTAAATAAAAAAAATATATAACCCAGTAGAAACTTCAAGGACAACCAACACGAAATATACATTCGAATTGAATACAATTTACATTTTGTGTCTTTTCTGAAGTCGGTTAATAAAACAACCAAACACAACAGTAACACTCTATTGTTATGTTAAACCCCGAGTTACTCTAGAGGCCCTTAGCGAAATAACAAGTTATTTTTAAAGTCGACACAAAGTAAGATCCAAAAGTAACCCAACAACTTCTACTCGACGAACCGAATGAATAATATAAGGTGTAAAATAAATGAGTGATAATACTTTAGGGCGTATATGGATCCCGTATATAGAGTTTACAGTGAAAGTATCAGCGCTAAAAGACTTACTTTTGACATTTACGTTTCTATGAATTGCCCAAACATCATAAATTTTCCCATAAAATAATAAAAAAAAGTAACTATGTATTGTGATGTCTTACATGCTGAAATGCCGAATACTGAAATGATAAAACAGGTTAAAAACCCTTCAATTTACAAGTTGTCACTGTCGCTGCTTGGCGCAATGATCAGGACAGCAAGAGACTTAAACGCAAAGTTACAGTATTCAGCAATTAGTCTGATTCGTTGGTAAAGATTTGCACGTTTCGTAATAAGAATATTTAACACAAAAATTTAAAGAAATCTGGCCATAACCAAGATAATTAGCAAGTCTTGTAGATGGTCAAGTTCCACTTTGGGTAGAGTCACAAAGTAATTGGCAATTTAGCACCAATTATTACTTCGCCCATAGGCTTGTTTTCAATGTAGGCTTCAAAGTGGCAATAGCTGGAGCAGAGCCAATGCAATGCTTTAATCTACATAAGTGATTTTCTTTTGGCGTGGATTAAAGGCATATAAAATCAGCTGATGCGCTTGGAATCTATTTTAAACCAGCTTCTAAAAAGGGTATTCCAATCTTTTATTTACTTTCACCATGTAATGAAATCTTTCGCGTTAATTGGAGTCACTCCACCTAGTTATATGCATTAGTACGTTGCTTGGCAATTTAGTATTACGATGACATGGAGCTGATCACTGCCAGAGCTGGAAGGTGGGATAGGAACTCCGCAATAAAACGACACAACCTCATCGAATTTGGGTTCGTTTGATTTGTATCGACGAGCACTTTGTCTCAGCAGGCTTACTCCAGACATAATCGACAATAGAATCAGTCCCATATAAGCGGCTTTTGGTATTTTATTTGATGGATTACTTTCAAACTAACCAGGATAAAGAAATACGTTAGATCGTAACTTTTTGTACTCCCGACCATATCAATCGACTGAAAATCAAAATAAACAAACGTCAATTTATTCGGGAGTTCGCGACACGATCGTATCTGCATCAAAACCGAATCAGCTTGGAGAGTAAGGCCTCTGTATAGTATTTAGGCTCGAATAATAGAGGTTGTTAACAAAAAGCTTATTTATCAAAAATGGTTTCAACCGATTTCCAAAAACAAAGTTTAGTATCTATTTTTTCTTAAATATAATTGTATACCTGTTTTGAACCGATTTGCACACATATTTTTATTAATTATGTAAAGCCTTATATTTCTAAGGCCCTGTTACTTAAAATGACTTGCGTAAAAAAAGGCCCTCAGATTTCACGCACATTAATTTAAAGATTTAATATCAAATATATTTTGATCATGCTAGCACTCCCGAAGTTATTAAAACCAACGTACCATAGACAATTTAAAGGACGGTTCAGATATTGGTTCCAATTTTGTTTAAAAAAACTAGAGTCCGCGTCAAAAGGTGAAATAAAAAAAAAACCCGATTTTGAGACTTTCTTCATTGGTTTTTGCTACTATTGGTGGTGTGACTGACGCATACTATGCCTGCAGCCTTTCTCGACAAGTGGGCTAACAAACACTCAAATAAAATACTAAGTTTCTGAGAATAGCGCTTCCAAAAAACAAACTAGCTTTAGAACCTAAACAGATAATAATTTAAAGAAACCCAGCCAACATCGGTTCAAATTCCAATTTATAGAATTATTTCGGTGAAGGGTTCGATATCTCAAGTAGGTTTCATTACGCCCATGGTGGTCAGGAGATAAAGATTCCGACAGATACGGATAGGCCATCCCCGGGGCTATTCCCTGGCGTTTAAACCACGCTCATTTAGAATTAAGCTTTGGGTCCGTTCAGCCAACGGGCGGCCGCAAGCGAAAATGAGTTTTTTGGTCCAATTTCTTACTGGGTCATTACTTACGGCGCACGGAGGGTAGTTGAATAAATTGCTTACCTGAAAAAAAGACGTTTATATTAGACAGCGTATTAAACATCAAGGGACAAGGGATTATTTAAAAGTTGACTTGGAAGAACGGCAACTTAAATCATTTTATATAAATAAACTAGCTGACCCGCGACCACTTCGCTGAGCATAGAAACAGTTTGTGATGAACCGTTTAAACCTTCCCGGGACTGCCACGAATATTTCAAGACTAAAAATAGCCGAATCGGTTTAGCCGTTTTTGAATTTTAGAGAGAATAACGAACAGCGGTTCATTTTTATATATAGGAGAAGATAAAAGATAAGTATAAGTTTAACATAAGTTTGTGAAATTGGCACTAATTAGAGTGCTTAAAATATAACTCTGCGCTAATACAATAGAGTTGAAATTTGAAAATCGAACACTCGAGTGTCGTGTGATAAAGTTTGACATTTGACATAACGATGGTGTGTACGATTTTTGACCCTATTGTATTAGCGTAGAGTTCTATTTTCGGCACTCAAAATTTTGACGGGAAGATTTAGAACAATTTAAAGTTTTTAGGTTAGATAAATATAAAATTATTATCTAATCAATTTAAAGTGATATAAATTACTAGCTGTTCCCGCGACTTCGTTCGCGTGGTTCTTGAGCGACTTAAACCATATAATATGTAGCGCACGCAACGCCCGTTTTTACAACATTTCTCAATGACGCTTCGCTCCTATTGGTCGCAGCGTAATGTTATATAGCCTAAAGCCTTCCTCTATAAATGGACTCTCCAACAAAAAAAGAATTTTTCAAATTGGATAAGTAGCTCCTGAGATTAGCGCGTTTAAACAAACAAACAAACAAACTCTTCCGCTTTATAAAATTAGTATAGATTGTGATTTATAAACAGACAACATAATTGTGAACTCCTCAAATACAGTCGCGTTAAAAGCTAATAAATAACAAATACTACACATATGAACAAACATAATGTTATTTCCAGTAATAGGTAATAAATCATCGTCATTAGCGCGTCCAGCGTAATTTATTGTGATGATGTTAGTGATGTTACATCATGTCATGTGCTAAGTGCGACAAATATTTGATAATGTTTTAGCCAAATGCATTTTACAACTAAAATACTCGTTTGTTTGAATTAGAGGTGTATTTTTAGATTTGTATTTGAATGTTATATTTACAGATTTATACATACAGTGTGTCCTATGGTTCATATATCAAGCCAAATATAGTCAAAGTTTTTATTTTTATTCAGAATCAATTTTACAAAAAAAAAATCTGAACGTCGTTTCTATATGATGCCTACCACCGGTTCGGGAACTAGCCCAGCGAGAAGAACCGGCGTAAGAAACTCGCATGGGGCCACCTTTTACCAAAAAGATGGAAAATTAAGAAGTGCATTTTATGCAATTAAATAAAAGAAAAAAAGCCTTGCAGGGGGCTACTTTATTCCCAAGGCGTGCTATCATTAATATAATCACAAACTTTATAGTATGCTTTTGCACACAAAGGTTCATTGACTACTTTCTTAAACTTATTGTTTGAAAAATTTTGAACGTTTTCTGGGATCTGGGAAAGGCGTTTAAACTAAATCTAGTGTGAAGAGAATGACGCGTAGATTTTTTGTTTTGCATCTCATATTAAATTACTTACCGTAACGCGACAAATCGCGATTAAAGATCTCCAACTCTCTTAAAGGTCAACAACCAGTACGTTCTTGTGTCTAGGAGGCCACGAGGCCCCCGCATAGTAAGATTTACTTCTTGTGGTCATTTTAGACCTTCGTGTTTTTGATTATCGCGTTATGGAAAGTAAATTATATTAGGTGCCAAAACCAAAAATGCTTTACGCGTCATTCTCTCTTCACACTATATTCGGATGGGTATATGTATCGTGGGACACACTGTATACTAGCTATATGGCCGAGGGCCCAGATTCTCGTGACTCGAACTTCTGTCCTGCTTGTGCACGTATGATTTGGCGGGCGTGTGGGACAGACTGACTGTCGAATCGAAATTCGAGTTACGAGGATCGGTCCCTGTTGTCGAAATTAGTCAACTTAAATCAAATCGAACCAGAACCTCCCGAGATTAGTGCGTACAAGTAAACAAACAAACAACAGCTTAATAATATAAATAGAACTCATTATACCATATTCGTATGCGGTTAAGGCATTATCGCAAATTACGCGCTCGATACTCTGTTTAATAATGTGTAAAATAAGGCCCGGATAGGACGCCTCATCGAGTACTCCAAATTATCTGCTTTTAATGGTACAATCACAACTTACAATAGTACTAGCTGTGCCCGCGACTTCGTTCGTGTTGTTTTTGAGTGCAGCTGTTTATGCAGCGCACGCAACGAGTGTCCCATAATGTGAATAATCTGCCCCGTTTTGCAACATTTCTCACTGACGCTTCGCTCCTGTTGGTCGCAGCGTAATGTTATATAGCCGAAAGCCTTCCTCTATAAATGGACTATCCAACAAAAAAAGAATTTTTAAAATCGTACCAGTAGTTCCTGAGATTAGCGCGTTTAAACAAACAAACTCTTCCGCTTTATAATATTAGTATAGATTTGCCGAAGTATAGTTGCTAAATGTAGGCAAGTCCATATTAATTTTCAACTTGCCCCCTAAACGGCGGCATAGCTCTTTCGCCTTTAGTCACGTTCCTCATGTCTGAGGATAGTGACTCCTCCCTTGATCTTCTACTTATGATGGACATCCAGCTGTTCCTTTGGTCGCTTAGTCGTTATAGGCTCACTCGTGTCGTAAAGTGGAACTGAGGGCTTACTCTCCAAACTGATTCGATATGGTTTCAGATTCGATCGTGCCGCGTACTCCCGAATAAATTGACGTTTGTTTATTTTGATCTCAGTCGATTGATATGGTCGGGAGTACAAAAAGCTACGATCTAACGATTTTCTTTATCACCAAAAGTAGTTGAGATCGAACTGATTTAATAATCGATTGTGCCGGGAGTAAGCCTGCTGAATCGAATCTGAATAAAACTCGAATCCATTTGGTGAGTAAGGCCCCAGTTTATGAGCAGCATAAATACTGAAATCTTCCAACCATGTTATAGAAACCAAAGGATATTCAGTTAACCAAATATCGCTAAATCGTATACATATGTTGCAATTATAAAATCACTATATTATGGTACTCGCTAGGCCTAACCCTGAAGCCTCCCTCCGCCCCAGCGGGTCGAAACGACACCAATTAGTGGCGACCTTGAACCTAGCGACATATGCTAGCAGGAGTCGCCAACATTTCGTACTTGTGTTACGACGGAAATGTTTGTTTCTCCTGATGCATTTCCTGGATGAAGAATATTCAAAGCAGGCTAATTCAAATGCGATGGAAGAAGAGACCCGTCGTTGCAAAAAATAGAACATTAAACAAAACCTTTACCTGTACTGAACGTAAGAAAAGTGTACGTTCCTACTTTTCTATATTCAGTAGGTACAATACAATGTAGCAAATGTAGAGTTCCAATAAAAATTGAATATTACAATCGACGTCCATCAAAACAGTCGTAAATCGTAACCATAATAAATCGTCACGCTTGGAAAAGCGATATTTTTTACTCCTCTATCAATGTCGAGTCCAGGGTCCCGATTCTCGTGCCTCAACGTTTCGTATCTCAGTCTGTCCCGCTCGTGCACGTATGATATAAAGCGCGCAAGCGGTACATACTTACGGTCGACTCGAAGTCTGAGTTACAATAATCAAGGTTCCTGGAATAAGCGTGCCAAAGGTTCGCCTCCCCTGGTTTATGTAACAATATTCCAACAAAGTAGTCAATGCGACAGGGCCACGTCAGATGTACGAAGGTTATGTTATAAGTTTTAGCCAATTTGGACAATTAGATATTGCATGACTAAAATCCTTTCGAATGATAAATATGGTAACTGAGTAGTACCTAGTAGACATGGGCGCCGGCGTCGGCGCGTCGACAGATCATGGTCGGCGCGCCACGCCGGCGATGGGAATTACCATCGTCTGCAGGCGCTGTGGCGCAAAATCCATACAAATCATTGTGCAGCGATACCCCTAGGTCTTCAGCGCGTGTCTAAGAGTACTATCTAGTAGTCTCGTTCCAATATTTTAAATAATACATGGTCATTTAGCAAGCTGGTAGTAGGAATTCTGGGAGTTCGGCGCGCAGAGCCATCTAGCTCTCCTGGGCGGTGGCGGCGCCGTCCATAAGAGGAAACACCACGGTTGAGAGAAATACAAAATAGGTATTTATAAAAACTATTTCTGTCTCGCAGTGCCTTAGCTAGCACTAGCGCGATAGAGACAACTGCAACTTGGACTAAAATGATCTATTAAAAGTACCAGAAACCGACGTTTAGGGGATTCCTGTTTCCTCCTCCAAAACTTAACCGATTTAAATATTTTTTTCTGTATTAGCTAAAAACAGAATTGAGCTAGGTTCCTATTTTTAGACTTTGTTGTTTATTGTAGCCAAATCTAGGAAACAGGCTAGATATTTAAACATAGACAGTCTGGCCATTTTTTTAGGTTTTTAAACGTCCATATCTCTTTAAATAATTAATTTATTAAAAAAAGGAAAAAATAGGGACGTACAAACAATATCCATAAATATTCAGGAAAAAAATAGTTACTCTAGAGGTATTATCCAGGGAGGAAATAGAAATCCCCTAGACCTCTATTTTTGTTATGGAAAAAAATTCGTAGTGTTTCCTCATAATGGCGCGGCGCGGCGTACCCGGCGCGGCGCCCATGTCTAGTCACTAGTCACTAGAGTCCTTTCCGTGAAAGAAGATATTATACAAAATGGCCGACAGTTTAATTCGCTATAAAAATAATCACTAACTGACCCGTGCCCACTTCGTTGAGCATACAAATCGTAACCTTCCCCGGACTTCCAAGAATATTACAAGACTAAATATAACCGAATCGGCTCCGCCGTTCTCGAATTTTAGCGAGACTAACGAACAGCGATTCAGTTTTATATATATAGGACTAGCTGACCCGTGCCCACTTCGTTGAGCATGGAACCATTTAAACCTTCCCGGGATTTCCACGAATATTTCAAGACCAAAAATATCCGAATCAGTTCAGCTGATCTCGAGTTTCAGCGAGACTAACGAAAAGCAACTGATTTTTATATAGCCCATGTTACTCAGTGATAATGTAGCTTTCTAATGAAAAAAGAATTATTAAAATCGGTCCAGTACTTTTTGAGTTAAGTCGTTACATACAAAAATACAAGTCTTTCCTCTTTATAATATTAGTGTAGATGTAGATAATCATAATCGTATGTAATTACTAATTACGTAAGAATATTCAACCCATAAAAATGTCAACTCTCTGTGATGTCCTCTAGACCTTACCTTACCTAATTCGAGTACGTATTGACACGTCCCTAATAGCCCCACCGCTGCAATATCCGGTCTAGAGCCCCCAGGGGAAATCAGCAGACAGATCGAAAACCCCCATCATAATATAAAATCTTTAAAACGCTATATTTGTGTATTAAAATCACAAATCGGCAATCATGAATACAGTAAAATCTATACTTACTAATATTATAAAGCGGAAGAGTTTGTTTGTTTGTTTAAACGCGCTAATCTCAGGAACTACTGGTCCAATTTGAATAATTCTTTTTTTGTTGGGTAGTCCATTTATAGAGGAAGGCTTTAGGCTATATATTACGCTGCGACCAATAGGAGCGAAGCTTCAGAGAGAAATGTTGCAAAAACGGGGAGACTTTCGTTGCGTGCGCTGCATAAATGGTTTAAGTCGCTCAAGAACCACGCGAACGAAGTCGCGGGAACGGCTAGTCCTTTTATAACGACAGACCGGTATTTATTTCTCACAAAAAATTACTTCACGCTCGCACTTGCTAAATTATAATATACTAGCTGTCCCGTGCCCACTTCGTTGAGCATAGAAACCGTTTTAAAAACCTTTCCTAGACCAAAAATAGCCGAATCTGTTCAGCCGTTCTCAAGTTTTAGCGAGACTAACAAACAGTAATTAAATTTTATATATAAGAAGAAGATATCTCCCTTCCTTTCTCTCTGATAAATGCTCCACCAATCAGCGTTCAATGTGGGTTGTTATCTTGAACATGTTAGTTGATCATACATTTGAATAGCGTTTAAGAAAACGGTCTTTAATATTATAAAGGTGAATGTTCGTGAGTGTGTGTTGTTGTTAATCTTTCACGCAAACACTATTGAACGGTATGTTAGTGGTTTACATGCCGTATTAACACATAATATGCTACTTTTTACCGCTGCAATGTGTACTGTTCCCGCGGGATTTCATTTGCGCATACGAACTAGCGGAAAACATCTTGTTATATATTTGTTATGGAAAACATATTAATAATATGTTAATTTTGAGCGTGATGTAATTATAAAATATCTGTCCGTTTCCTTCTGTCTGATAATATTCCACCAATCAGCGTTCAATATGGGTTGTTGATTTTAATGCCATGTTAGTTGATCAAATTTGAATAGCGTTCGAGAAACTGGGGGTAAGATTCGAAACGAAGGCACGAGAATCGGGGCCCAGCTCGGCGCACTACTCGGATATTTCACGATCCTTTTCCTATTCAACGAGAAACGATACCACATTCGCCCGTTTCATTATTTCTTTCATATATTTTTATACGTTGTCACTTATAAGCTTTTTCCTAGAAATTGGGACGTGCTAATAACATTGTTGTCGCAGCTACACTACATGTATTTCGGCTTTATTATACTGCCTGTGCCCGCGACTTCGTTCGCGTGGTTTTTGAGTAACTTAAACCATTTACGCAGCGCACGCAACGAAAGTGCCCAAATGTGAAATTTTCCCCGTTTTTGCAACATTTCTCACTGACGCTTCGCTCCTATTGGTCGCAGCGTATTATTATGTAGCTTAAAGCCTTCCTCTATAAATGGACTATCCAACAAAAAAAAGTGAGGAGGAGGATGAGGAGGACACAAAAGTAGGGCATTGTTTGAAATCAAAATCAAAATCAAAACATTTTATTCAGAATAAATTTTTACAAAATGTTTTCTGAACGTCGAGACTATTTGATGCCTACCACCGGTTCGGGAACTAGCCCAGCGAGAAGAACCGGCGTAAGAAACTCGCGTGGGGCCATCTTTTACCAAAAAGATGGAAAATTGCTCTTTTTTAAGATTTACAAATGTCAGAACTAAAACTAAATAACAAAAGTACAGTAATTTTATAGTATTTAAATATAGCCTTGCAGAGGGCTACCTTATTCCCAAGGTGTGCTGTCATTCATAAAATCATTTACTGTATAGTAAGCTTTTGCACACAAACGTTCTTTGGCTACTTTCTTAAACTTATTGTTAGAAAAATTTTGAACGTTTTCTGGGATCCTATTGTATAGGCGTATACATTGGCCCTTAAACGATTTTTTTACTTTACTAAGTCTAGTCACTGGTACATCAAGTTTATGCTTATTTCGAGTATTTCTATTATGGTTCTCACTTTTCTTCTTAAATAAGTGTAAATTTTTTTTAACATACATTAAATTTGAAAGGACGTACTGAGAAGGTACAGTTAAGATTCCTGTTTCCTTAAACTTTTCTCTAAGTGAGGTGTTAGGGGCCAGTTTGTAGATTGCCCGAACAGCTCGCTTCTGCAGCACAAATATATTATTTATATCTGCAGCGTTGCCCCATAGCAAAATGCCATAGGACATTATACTATGAAAGTAACTAAAATACACTAGACGTGCTGTACTTTCATCTGAATATTGTCTAATTTTACTAACTGCGTATGCTGCTGAACTGAGTCTGTCGGCCAGCCTAGCAATATGAGGGCCCCCCTGAAGTTTTGAATCTAATGTTATACCTAAGAATACTGCTGTATCCACTAGTTCCATACGTTCATTATTTAATAGCACATTGGTTTCAAATTGCCTTACATTTGGCAATGTGAATTTGACACATTTTGTTTTTTTATTATTTAGTAAAAGATTATTGACACTAAACCAATGTACTATCTTTGAGAGAGCATTATTTACTTCGTCGTGGCATGTATTTTGTCGTTTCATATTAAAAATAAGAGACGTATCATCAGCAAATAATACTATCCCATGTTTTTCATTTATGAGGTATGGTAGGTCATTTATATAAATTAAAAATAAAAAAGGACCTAAAATAGATCCTTGTGGGACCCCCATCTCTATTTTAGAGCCTACAGATTTTTTTCCATTTACCTCAACCCTCTGAGTTCTATTTGATAAGTATGATTTCAAGAGGGCGAGTGCCTGACCCTTTACCCCATAGTGGCCTAGTTTCCTGATCAATGTTGTGTGCTGCACACAGTCAAATGCCTTGGAGAGATCGCAGAATATTCCAAGACAATCCCGCGATCCCTCCCAAGCATCAAAAATGTTACTTATCAAATCGGCGCCTGCATCTGTTGTAGAGCGTCCCTTTGTAAACCCGAATTGTTTATCATGCAAGATGTTATTGATATTAAAATGTGCTAGCAATTGATTAAGTATTATTTTTTCATATATTTTACTTAGCGTTGGTAGAATAGATATAGGTCGGAAATTAGATGGATCCGACCTACAGCCAGATTTAAACAGAGGTATTACTTTACTATGTTTCATTAGATCAGGAAAAGAGCCACTTTTTATACAATCATTGAAAACAGTTGATAAGTAAGGTGCAATAATATCGACTATCGATTTGATAACTTTCGTTGATAGGCCCCATAAATCTGTAGTATTCTTAATATTTAACAAATTAAAGTTTTTTATTATGTCTTGGGGCCCTATTTCTCTAAATCGAAAGTCGACTTCACACTCTTTTACATTTTCTTTCAGAAGTAATTCAGCATCAACGGAAGAGGCATTTAAATTTTTTGTAGTTGAAACCGGAATGTCAGCAAAATATTTTTCAAAAACAGTAGCAACTTCAATGTCAGATTTAATGATTTTATCATCTATATTCAATTTAAAATTTGAGTTGCGACTGGTGACTTTTCCAGTTTCATTTGCAATTATTTGCCATGTAGTTTTTACTTTATTGTTTGAATTTTTAATTTTATTTTTAATGTGAAGAGATTTAGCTGCAGAGCAAACTTGCTTAAATATTTTAGAATATAATTTTACATAATTTTTAAATTCTTCACTTTGATTAAATGTTCTTTCATTATAAAGTTCATACATTTTGAATCTACTTTTCAAAATACCCGTTGTTGCCCATTCACTGAATTTACTTTTATTGTTAATTGTTACTGTCTTAGAGGTAAAAATAGTATCGAAATGATATTTAATCAACTGAAATAGTTTATCAAATGCCCTATCTGGGCTATAATGAAATTCTAATTGACCAATGTTAGCCTTTATTCTACCTCTAAACTTCTCAATACGTTTAACATTTATTGGTATACATGTATTTCTGTCTTTTTTTATTTGTTTACATTTACTGTTTATATTAAAAATTGCTTGCTGTCCACAGTGATCAGAGCTTAGCATGTTGATAATTTCTTTATTAATTGGATCTATGTTACTATATATATTATCAATGCATGTAGCAGAGTTGGTACTGATCCTAGTGGGTTCTAGAAATAAATTACTTAGATTATATGATTTTAACAAGGATGTGAATCTAACTGTGGTAGAATTACTTTCTAAAATATTGATATTGAAATCACCACATAATAGTATTTGTTTGTTAGATTCACATAATTTTGTTAATAATATTTCCATATTTTTTTCGAATGAATCATATAATCCTAATGGAGGCCTGTATACGCTTACAATAATAAAGTCTCCCATCTCTATGCAGGCTATTTCAGTTGTTCTTTCTGTAGAGAGGCTCACTATGTCTTTACGTTCTTTATATTTTAAATTCTTGTTAATTAATATAAGCGAACCACCTCTTATCGCTTTTTCTCTGCAGAAAGAACTTGCGAGCTGGTGCATACTAAAATTTAACAAAATTTCATTTTTCTTGAACCAATGTTCTGTGAGACACAAAATATCTATATTATTATTATTTAAAAATAATTCAATTTCTAGTTCTTTACTAGCCATTCCTTGTATATTTTGATGCACCAGCTTAAGTGAATGTTGTTTATTATATTGAATAATGGTATTTTCATGATTACTTAAATCTATAGTGCTAGAGACTTCCTCTGTTGTCTTAAAGTCTAATTTAAATTATTATTATTTGGAACATATTCCAAGCTGTTACAATTTGTCATATTATAACTAGACTGCTCAATAGAAGCAGTTGTTGTCTTACTAGCCAAATTCTTGGCTGGGTTTATATACAAAAAAGTTAATAGCGCACTAGCTATCAGTCTTGTAAAGTAAAAAGATAGAAAATATCTATCTAATGTCAACTTACATAATTTATAATTTAAAATATTATTAATGTCAATAATATTAATCTTATTGTCATATTTATTTAATAATATGCAGTTATTATTAACAGCAGCATACAATTGGCTGTTAAGATTATGTCTAATTTGATTTTCCCGTGGCAAATGCTTTGTGTAAGGAAATGTAAATAATATAATTTTGTTAATATTCTGAAGTTTGTTTAATAATTCTATATAATTATCCATTTTTGTCTTATTGACATTTCTTCGTCTCCCCACTAATATTATAAGTGTTGTATTTGGACAGTGAGCTGTACATAAAATTTTTTTAGCTATTTGTTCAAATGTTGCACCTGGCATACAGGTATTATATACAGACTGTCCATCATACAACTTGTTCAATTGCACCCCGACTCCTCGACCAAGCTCATCGCTGTAAATACTGATTAAGCCTGAGCTTGAAGCAGATGATGCAATCAAGATTTCTTTCATGGAGGGTTTAGTAGGAGTCTCCACACCTACACTATAAGAATTATCCATTGAATAGCTTACTTTGCAATTACACACAGAGTTAAGTCTCAATAAAGACTCAACCCTTTCTTCATTGTAATGTGAAACTTCCAGTAAGGTATTCAACGCAGATATGTGACTAGATATCTCTAATTGGGCCAATTCATATTTTTTAGTTATCGACTTTAGGGAGTTATGTAGTTGTGTAATTTCAGTTTGGAGACTGCATACCTCTGCCTCATATGTACATTTTGTATCTTCTAGATTTTTAGTACTAACTAAGTACTGATTTTTAAAATACAATTTATCCTTTGTTAACTTGGATAATTTCAATATATTTTTCTTTTTTTTTAACAACAGTTTTCTGGTTTTTTTAATGTGCTTGTTGACTTTAACATATTTTTTTAATTTATTTTTGCTGGGAAATGTATGGGAGGGCATAGTATCGTCACCTGTCAAGTCAATAGTTGGTAAAAAATTTGTTTTATTAGTGACATCTTTTTCAAAAATACTAGGATCCCTTCCAAACATTTCTTGGAACAAGTTTTGTGTTTTTGAGGAATTGTGCTCCTGTATTTGACTTTCCAATGACTTGATTTGAGTTTGGGCTTCATGTAGCTTCCGCTTCCACATACTAGTGTTACTCAGGGCTTCCTCATACTCATCCCTACACTGATCAAAACTGTCCACAATATCTTGTAATTCTGTGCTTTTTTGATACAAATTATCATAATTAACATTTAACCTACTAAGTTCAATTTTTAGCTCAGAATTTTTATTAATGATTCTTAACATCTCTTTTTCACTATCTTCACGTTCAGAAAGCAACAGTTCATTTTGTTTCTTGTAATCTTTTAGTTCCTGAAGCGTCAGACGGAGTTGCTCCTCAGTCTGACGGGCCAGGTTTCCTCTAGTCATCATGATAATCTATTAAGACACAGAAACTATGAGATAATCAGTTAATTAATAGACTAATCTGTCTATCAATAAGCTAATTACCTAACTAGCTAGCAGATTCAACACTTTCCAATACCTCCCAAATAGTCCCAACCACTCGATATCTATAGATGTTGAGATATTTGCTCGGTGTAAAGCGGTCACGCAAGCTAGAGTGGTGTATGTAAGATGTTAAAAGAAGATATCAGTCTGTGCCAAACCTACAAGCTAACCTAGCAAAAAATTTTATCTTACTAGTTATAAATATCAAGAGAAAAAATTAAACTGATTTCGAAATAAACTACTATGTCAGTGGAATCAACAATACCAAGTTCTCCTTAAATGATCCTGTCACTCGATATCTTTAGATGGTGAGATATTTGCTCGGTGTATAGGGGTCACGCAAGCTAGAGTGAGGTAAATAAGTTGTTAAAAAGGAATAACAGGGTCTATCAATCCCACTGACCGGCCTAAGTAACCTATACTAAGTTTTTAAACAGCTGATCTGTTGCTTCCTTTCAGCGTTAATTATTATCGCCTATCGTCAACCTAAATCAGCTTGTAGGTAATTATGGTTATAATTACTACACTAGCTGAGAAATATTTTGATTTTTAAGTGTTTTTAATAATTTTAATACGAAAATTTGAATTACCTTGACAGCTGATCGCCGTTGACGTAAGGCACTTATTAAATTGATAATAACACAAATTCACTTGAACACAGCACAATAACTTATTATTTTCCTTATTAATAATACTGAAAACAATGTTATTATCAACTTTTTATTATAAATACAATAAAGTTTATATTTATTTTACAATTTTTAGTTGGGAGACTTTACAATGTCAAGTTTACGGTAGTGTTGCCAGCGGGGAAAAAAAAAATCGAATGAAGATCGAAGGGTTTTGTCATGGCTACTACAAAGATATTGGAAGTGATGTGTTAGGTAAGTAGGGGAATTTGGAGAACGAAGGAGAGAGAAAAGCGTACACAAGGCCCGAAGACGTTGGCGTATAGGTAGCCAGTGCAACTTGGAGCGAAAGGGGGCTCTACATGGTCATATTTCCGAAGATTATAAATAAATCTGATACAGTTATTTAGGAGTCGATCATATTTGTCGAGCTAGTCTGCATTGAGATCAAAATAGCACACGTCAACATAGTCGATGATAGGTAGAATAAGGGACTTAACTAGCAAAACTTTAACAGATACTGGTAGAAAATTTTTCAGTCGATAAAGGGAGCGCAATGCACCAGTTACTTTCTGGCTCACATGAGCTGTTTGCGATTGCCAATCAAGAGTGGAGTCGATGTGCAAACCAAGGTCTCGAACACAAGAGCTGAAGTTTATAACAGACCCATCAAAAATCACAGGTGGAATATTAGTATAGATTAATGTATTTGTTTCTAATCATAATAATGATGTAGGTACATAATTAATAAATATTATTCCACACACAATCCAGTCCATAAATATAGAAGAAACAATATGGGATTATCTTCACTGGTATATAATATAATTATATCTCCAATTAATACGAGATTTCTGTTAATGATATTATTGAAGACGATAAAATGTATTTTATTTTTTTATTCTTTAATATGTATGAGCACTGTTGTACACATTAGGCGCTTTCAAACGCGCGCTTTGTCAACACGCGTTTTAAGAACCAGGAGTTGTATGCAGACAGTGTACTCTGTACATACTCAAGCGCGCGCTTTTTCTTCATCCAAAAACGCGCATCAGCAAAGCGCGCGTCACAAAGCGCGTAGTGTGTACCAGCTCTTACCTATAAAGCCATCAACGTAATTTTCCATAACTGTTTATTTTTTCCATAGGATCTTATGGCAATTTTATGTTCAATCTAGGTCTCGCTTTACACCTGAGTAATCTCTCAAAGTCTGATACCATCCGCGTCGCAAAGTTTTAATCTTCAAAACGTTTCAGTGCTTTAAACGAGCACTAAATCCTACTAATCTAGGACGTTTATTGAAGGTAATTAAACGTTATATCTAGAATCTAGATAATTAATGCGCGGGCACTCCAGGGTTTCTTTTGTATGATAGTCTAGATTCTAGAATTCTAGATTACAAGATAGGGACAAACTAGCGCTATCTTAGTGGATATCTCTTATTATAGGACGACTGAAATAGCAAGAGCCTCGAGATAAAAGAGGGTATACGGTCGGCAGATCTCTTTATGCTGGTCGGACTGCAACAAGATACAATTGCAACGTCATAAATGTTATGTCCGTATAATTTTCTATCTTACAATGTTTTGAAATAAACTTTTATGAGATTATGAGACCGCAGGAATTATATTGTTGCAGATATTCCACTTGGTGAGTTCTATTGTGTTTTCTTTGCGGGGACGAGGAAGCTGAAAAGTTGGCTAATTCGTAAAATGATTTTACTTGGCAGAATATATAACTCAGCGTTACGCCAAAACGAGAGCATATTTAAAATTGACCAACGTTACGAGATGTAATGTAACATTCTCAATCGAGCAACGAGCGGCTCATTAATTGCTGGTTTCCCCGTAACACGGCGTACTAACTGCACGAATGCTCGCTGTGTAACATGTTACATTACACCTCGTAACGTTGGTCAGTACCTTAAGACTAGCTTAAGTTCGCGTTGTTTTTGAGTGACGTAAGCTTATGCAGCGCGCGCAATGAAAATCCCCAAATGTGAATAATTTTCCCCGTTTTAGCAACATTTCTTACTGACGATTCGCTCTTATTGGTCGCAACGTAATGTTATATATAGCATAAAGCCTTCCTCTATAAATGGACTATCGAACAAAAAAAGGTTTTTTCAAATCGGACCAGTAGTTCCTGAGATTAGCGCGTTTAAACAAACAAACTCTACCGCTTTATGATATTAACATAGATTGTGATTTCGAAAGTTAATGAGTTAAAAAAAAAAAATTACCCAAAATCATATTTTTATGAAACTATAGAAGACTAGCGAAGATTTTGTATCCTTTACACTTGAAAAGTACGAAATATCTGTTTTCCATCAGCGTATTATCTGTGAAGCATCAATCAGCGTGATCGATGGACACAGTATTGTTACTCCAACTGTATACCTGTCAAAACTCCATCCAATGATTAACGGGAAATCGGAAACATTCGATATTTGTTACCAAAATGGATCAGATTTGGTATAAAACATCATTTGGTACCATTGGATTTGAGTGATTTCTGAAAATATTTCCTGTATTAGATTTAACTTGATTAAAAAAAAAGGTAGGTATAGTATTCGTCCATCATAACATTATGCTTGCCAATGTATTATCACCTCAGTAGAAGCACTGAGCACACGTCTAGTCTAGGCGACTAACTAACCAAGACTGACACGCCATCTTGCTAGTGACAAACACTCAAGACTATTATCAGTATACATAATGTATACATACACTATAGTAGGTACTAGGAATCTACACAAAATCTTAGTGTTGTAACTCGCATGAACGCAGTTATCGATAAAATTTGAATATCGATATAAATACAATCTTGTATCGTACCAGCTAAAATCCAAGGGACATCAATTAACTCAGTATGTAACAATGTCTTCAACGATCTAGATTCTACAACAATCTAGACGCTTAAAAATGTTCAATGAAGTGAGAAAATCTAGACTTGGCTCGGAGGAAACGCATCAGAAATAATGAACGTCTCACGCGACTACTTAAGAGGTAGTGGAACTAGTGGGTACAGTCAGCAAAGTACAACTTTGGTAGAATATTTTACAAGGTGTAAATTAAATAAATGATAATACTTTAGAATGTGTATGTGTCTAAAATGTAGAGTATACTATGAAAGTACCAGCGCTGAAAGACGTACTTTTGATTTTCATATTTCTATGAGAAATGCCGCAACATCATAAATTTGTCCACACAATAATTTAAAAAAAAGAACACAGGTACTTTCACAGTAAACTCTATATACGGGACCCATACACATCCTAAAGTATTACCACTCATTAATTTTACAGCCTGTATATGTGCAAAGCTTTTTTGACTTCTTAATGTAAGACATTAATAAATAATAACAAATAACGAGACGTAACGTAGGTATCTAGTACCTACAAATGAACAACTGCTTTCTGGATCTAAGATATTCTCATAGATCCAGAATTTGGAGACATACCGTATAGAAATGTTCTAGCGTGTGGTTTTATAAGACAGGCGGTGTTTAGTAATGGCTCAAAAGTCAAACGGAGACTTAGGTCGTGTTTCACCAAGCAATGTTAAAATTAATCCTTCGTTAAATATCATATTGTTCCTCTCGTAATTCCTTTCAATGAATGTGAAGGCATGGTAATTTAACAAGCCGTCAACACTAACATGCGTTGGTGAAATCGGGACTTAGAAGTCTGTTCTGCTGACCGTACCTTCACACAGCTTTACCTCCGTAGGATCTAACGAGCACAGGCGCTTAGCACTTTAATAAAACAGGAATGTAATCAGGACAGAATAACACACTTTATTATAAAGTGGAAAAACGCCGGCATAAAAGGAAACGAGGAATTTATATTAGGCGTTATATATAAGATGTGACAGGAATTAAACGCCATTTCTCGGATTTATCTCTCAAGTATTTAAATTTGTGAAATTTCTGCGTCAAATGTCGTCAACAATCTTATTTGGATAAAAAATCTACAGGTCCATAGTCTACTTTTCAAATACTCGCGTCATAAACTTATGACTTACGAGTATTTGAAAGTACCTATCATAACTTTTTTGTTTATTAAATTTTTTTTATTTGTCGATTAGCAGAATTTATGTTTTAAGATGCTCCATAAGTTAAATATATAAATGACTAGCTGACCCGTGCCCACTTCGTTGAGCATGGAAACCGTTTAACCTTCCCGGGACTTCCACGAATATTTCAAGACCAAAAATAGCCGAATCAGATCTTGAGTTCTAGCGAGACTAACGAACAGCAATTTATTTTTATATAGCCTATGTTACTCAGTGATAATGTAGCTTTCTAATGAAAAAAGAATTATTAAAATCGGTCCAGTACTTTTTGAGTTAAGTCGTATCATACAAAAATACAAATCTTTCCTCTTTATAATATTAATGTAGATAGTGTAGATGATAGAAGTGAGATGTTCACTTTACTGTTTAAACATATTTAATTACATTTAAAATATTTAGTTACGAAATTAATTTAACATAATATTGTATGATACCATTATCATATTCGATACAGATACCAATTATCAGAAATCGCTAATTAAATACTGTTCCATTTGTGTTCCATCGCAATCAACCCCTAATTACCCGAGCGTTCAAAATATCGATACACGATTGTCACATCACTATAATTTGAAAAGCATAATAACCTTATTTTGTGTTAATAAACAACTTAACCGAGAGCTTGTTTAAGGAGGGTCCGTTTTTTATACTTATTAATTATTACGTATCTCGCGCACCAAGGTACTATGTAGTACGTTGGCAACCCTCTATGTCCAGGTTTATACATCATTTTTTTATGCTCACGGCCCGATTCTCATGCCTTCGAACTTAATTTCGAATCGCAGTCTATAGCGCTAATGCTCGTGTAATAAACACGCCTCCGAGGTCGTGGCTTCGATTCACGCGTTGGAACAACAAAAAATTTTGTTTTCGAGTTTGGTTAGGACAATGCAGGCTGATCTCCTAATTGTCAGATTGATCTGAGGAATTTTTACGAATGTAAAAAGTCGGTCCTGCGCCTGATATCCCACAAGTCGTGTCAGTTATCCGTCACACTGGGCTACGAGAGTGAAGGAAGAGGGAGTGCTTCTGTGTATTGTGCACACACTTGGGCACTATATTACTCCTGCGTAGCTGGCCTAGTTTCAATAAAACCGGCCACCGTCACCGAATTCGGTGTGGAAGGGATTATTATTAATAATTAGCGCGCGAGCGGACGGGACAGGCTGACGAATCGAAGTCCCAGCTACGTGAATCGGGGCTCAGGTGGAATACACAAGATACACACGTATTCATATTCACGCCGCGTGCGTCATTGTCTCCTGCGAGAGACGCGGGCATCCGTGTGTTTCAATTGAATTAACAACTTTGATCATTTTGCCCGGGTATATTTGTACTTGTATATTTTACACACCTAAAATAATCCGTGGGTACGAAGTGTTTAGGCGATAAAACCGACTGAATTGAAAACCTGCTCTTTGTAAGCGTTTAAATACCAGCTTTTAACTCGTGTTGCGGCTGTCTATGGGACAGCAGTACTAGCTTCTTTTTTCATTAGGAAATCCCACTAAGCACAGCCCTAGCTTGATAGTAAACCATTGTGCCTATAATAATAATAAGCCTGCAAACTTAAGACGACACACAACGCCATTATCAGACTTTCCGCTGTTTTTAAACATCATGGAAACAAATTTGACTGTATTGTACAATACACTCAAAACATAGAAACTTAGCTCAAGCCTTTTTTTAGTTTATAATGGAAAAATTGTCTAAATCGGTTAAGTTTTGGAGGAGGAAACAGGGGTCCCCCAAACGTGGATTTCTTGTGCTTTCAATAGGTAATCTCAGTTCGTGCTGCAGTTGTCCCTATCGGGCAAGTGCTGGCTAGCTAGGGCTCTGCGAGACAGCAATAGAATTTACCTATTTTGTATTTCTCTCAACTCTGGAATTTCCTCTTAACAATTTATTTCCACTGCGCCATTTTAAATACAATGAAAAGAATGCAAATAGCATATTATACACTATATAAAACTTTTATTTAGCCATGGAAATATGAGAGCAGCTCGCATGGGTCAGTTGGCTTTTCCAGCCGTGGTATCTCGTAGCGTTTGTCCTATTTCCATTCACCGGGTTTTGTGATTTATTTTAACGTTTTTTGTTTGCTGCAGTGATATTGTTGTATCATAAAAATAGTCAATGGATTCTTGAGCTAAATGCAGTCACTTTTATTAAATGCTGTAAACCTGATGATGATTTAATCGAAACCGGTCGTGTTATTGTAAAAACTTAATGAAACGTAATAAAAAGTAGGAAAGTGTAAAAAAGTTGTGTGTTAGTTATTATTGTGAACATGAATTTCCATCAAGAACCAAGAGTACATACAATCAGTTAAATGCAGTAGTTAGAGCTTGGTTCTCGACACAGGTTCTCGTGTTGGAACAACTAAAACTTCAAGTTTGATCACCTGATTGTCTGATCAAACAGATGATTGGCATTTCAAATGTCGGATCTCCGCCTGTTCTCTCGACATTCGCGCCGATTATCCGGCCCACTAGGGAGTTAAGAAAAGAAAGTGTCCGATTGTGTCCGATCCGAATAATCTATCTAATCATAAATCTAATAAAAATATTGTGTGGCTTTATTATTTTTATTTTTATCATAGTTATTCAAGGCAAAATGTTAAAATACTTATAAGTTAATTTTGATTACGTACTAAAATGATTTAAACCTTTTCCACTATTTTCTTACTTTGAAGAAAGTTAAGAATAGAGTTCTTGCATATTGTAAAAGATTTGCTGCAAGTGGCTAAGTAAAATCTCTTTTACTTGCAACTGTCTGAGATTGTTTATATCTATTCTATATTTATAAAAATGAATTGCTGTTCGTTAGTCTCGCTAAAACTCAAGAACGATTGAACCGATTCGACTATTTTTAGTCTTGAAATATTGTTTGTATGCTCAACAAAGTGGGCACGGGTCAGCTAGTTCTATATATAGGGGTGGGGGGGTTTATGTAACCAACACTAACGCAAGTGGGGATTATTATACCAATTTACATTTTATAGAGTTTGTAATAAATTAATACAGGTACCCTACCTAACACTACCGTACATTATTAACTGAATCGTGAAATTGCTCCGTTATGTCGATATTATCTAATCCGGATAATGAAGCACGGTTATTAACCCGGATTATCCGTCTGTACGTCAATTGGAACAGGTTTAATTTAACTATATATTAATAACACCTACGGTATGTTCTGTTTTCCTACCATTTTGTACTTTAAAGCCTAGAAGTTTGGTCATTTTCGCTTGTCCAAATTGTAAAATCCTGACAGATTTGCCTGACAAAAGGGATTATGGCGCGGATATACGATTGAGGACACTAGTGTCGAAACCGTGTAAAGTATGCGTTGCAACTAATGGCTGCTATAAGCTATAACAATTGTGCTATATGTTGTAGCGGGTAGAGTTGTAGACATGTTTATCTTTAAACTAGAAATCCCGAAGTAACACACACATGTATTAAAAAAACTTAACGGATTTGATATCAATTAGAAACTTCAATCAAGAGAAATTAACAAAAATCTATTACGTAAAAGAATTCCCTGAACACCGCCGTTCAATCTCGCCGATCTCGTCACCTTATGCTTCCAGATTAATCTCGTTAAATTAGGCGAGGTCTCGAATTTATACATCGAGATTAATATCGTAAAATAGACGAGATTTGGCGAGATTGGGATTATTGTAAGAGAGCAGTGGCGAAGGCTGGTTCTCATTCAGAGGGAAGAATGTCTAGAGATATACGCCCGGTTTCTGAAAGGCTGATCAAATTGATAAATTGATCAAATCAGCTAATCTGAACGCTGATTGGTGAACATCTCTTCGCAGTCACTATTTTCACCAATGAGCGTTCAGGTTAGCTGATTTGATCAATTTATCAATTTGATCAGCATTTCAGAAATTGGGCGTTAAAGTATAAGTTCTATGCGACACTAGTGTCGAAAACTTATGCTCGTGTAACCTAACCATTAGACAAAGGGGATTATGTTGAATATGGTTGAATAGGACGGATTTGAAGCTGAGCTGATATGGCGATTTCAATACAGCACACAATATTCGCAAATATTTTAAATTTTCAGCTTTGTGTAGATTTCATGGAAACGGTTTAAGCTTCAGTTGAATTAGATAAAAGCTTCCTTTTCAGTGTTCAATTACAATTGAATATTTGATAGTTGTTACAGAAATAGTAGGTACCTACAGGAAATAATTATTGAAATAAAAATCTAAATTACCAGTAGATCTTTTAAACGGTATCTATACAGGTATGGATTGAACAAAGTAAAATGTACTTACACTTGTAACTTTTTTTTAATTTCTGTGCTCAGTTTAGGAGGCTTTCATTCGAAGCATCAGCACTTTCTATAAGTATCCGTAGCTCGTTTGGGGTTTTTATAAAAACTGGAAAGTCTTAACAAAAGGATATTAGGACGCAATATCCAGCGATGATAAACGCTTTCGAACCAATATCTAAGTCACGCTTGTAACTAGAGCCTCGTAAAGAAAGCCTTAAACAAAGGATATAAAAAGAATTTCACAGCCTTTTAAGGTTTTAATATCGGGCACTAACAATAACGCTTTGGTTTTCTGACACCATCAATTTGGGGACGAACCGAGATTGCAGGCTAATAAAATAATAGGCACTTTGTGTTACCAAACATCTGGGTAACACAAAGCTAATACAATTTTACAATGCCAAACAACGATTTCCAATATAGGGGAGACCGGGGATGGTTGGCTATAGGGGCAGGTAGACTAATCAGCAATAACTCGCTACCGTCAAGTATTTTTCATCAACAAATCATGAACAACGATGCCCCCCCGCGTCCCTCTAACATGTGCGAAGTGAGCCGCTGCAGTCGCAAGCCGTTCATAAGTGGTCCCACAAGTTGTATTTTTGGTCTCCGTAAGTAGTTTTTTTCGTTAATACTTTTTTTGTTTTTGTGCTTATGGAACTGTTAGAATCAATGTTGTTGTTATGCTAAATTAAAATATGATAGTTTTATTACATATTGCATAGTGTTGCTTCCGTGTCAGTGCTAGAGTTTGCATATGATACGCAGAAAATTTTCAAAATGGCATATGGGGTTGGTTGACAAATTTTGTTCGGGGTTGGTAGACTAATTAGTCAACCAATCGTACACTAAGTGAAGACATAATTTATCTACGTATCATATGCAAACTCTGACAGCAACATAATATGTTATACTTACTTAAACATTTTATACCTAGTTTAATGAATTGTGTGGGCTATTGGTTAATTTTCATCACAAAATATGTAAACACAATTATGGTTCTTTCTCACATACTAAGTTACAGTTCTATTTTTATAGAAAATAAGGACGTACAAAAGAAAATCTTTAAGGGATGTTTTAGCGACGACGAAGAAAATAAACTGGAAGCTTATTTCAAGACGGCTGCTGATATTTAGTATGAACTAACACCATACGAGATATTTTTTTCAATTCGAATACGCAAATATGATCAATAAAACTATGCCTGAATCTTGGAATACAAAATAACTTTATAGAATTTTTCTAACATTCAGTAAATTTTTGTTTGTTTTATTTCATACTAATCGTCTTTATTTACACTAATATGCCTAGGTCTACCTGCCCCATCCTTATGGTCAACCTACCCCGGACATGGGGTAGGTTGACCAAGCGTCAGAGGCTCAGCAAATCAACTAAAAAAGTATTATAATGACAAATATAAGATTTTAATATTAGCTTTTTAGATACCTGAATAGTTCTTCTATCTTTATCAATTGTTGTTATTATTCTATTAAGTCACACATCAGAGATATATGGACTTAAGGCAAAAGTTAGTCAACCATCCCCGGTCTCCCCTACATTAAAATCGTATATTTACTATGTGGGAGTACAAGTGGAAGCCCCAAAGGGAGATTTCCGACCGAGCGAAGTGGTATGCTCGGTCAGGCCGAAGCCCACTGTACTAGTTTTCAGATGTCGTATATATAGCGCCGGACTTAGAAAACTTCGATAGCGCGATGCAGGATGTGGCGCTAGTAGTACCGCTACAACTATATTTATATTTTAACAAAATAAGGTCAAGGTACTAGTTAGTACAACAACAGGGTGGAATTAAACGTCAAATTCATTACACACACAGGGAAGAGTGAATATGAGTAAAATATTTGACGACAGGAACATTAATTAGCTAATCTATCGTTTACTTATTTCACAAATAAGAGTTTTTTTTTCAACCAAAGTTTACAGCAAAATAAAGTTAGGCTCTATAAATCCTTGAATTTGAGCTCGAGCTATTATCCTGAGGGGAAAATACATCACTAAAGTTAACCAACTTAACCCTATTTAAGTTGTTATCGTCAACAGGTCTTATCAGTTAATAAGGGAATGACAGCTTGCATTAATATTCCTAGTTTGCGCTATTGTCGAGTAGTTTAGACTTTAGAGGCATTTAAAGTTCTTATAATGGGCAATTATTTGAAATATTCTGGTCCTAAATCCTACAAGACGTATCTGATATGGTATAGTTCGTCCCTGATAAATTTAACCTAAAGATAAACAAACCGAAAACATCGAAATGTTCACATATTCACTTATTGTGCACACTTATCAACACTTTCACAGGTATATTAAAGGATTATACTACATTATCCAGTACTTTTTATAACAATCAAACAATAATTAACACATTTAAACATCAAATGAAAAACCTTAACAGTAAAATACGCTATTTTGACAGTACCGACTGTAGAATATACTCGTAGTCTATGGATTCATGTAGCCAACAATTATCATTGTATTAATATTGGCCAATTGGCATCACTGACTAATCTATGGTTGTGTCATAGTACGGCTCTTAATAGAAGTAAAGGTTGAGCGTTAAAATTATTCAGTCCGCTGACAACTCGACTGAACAATGTACTTACACTGCACGGTGGGGTTAGCAGAACAGCTGACAACAACGTATACTGGTCTGGTTTGGAAATACTGGTCAATCGCAAAAAAGAACTTTACTTGCTGAAAAAGGAGGCCAAATTCTAAATTCAAAAATTCTTTATTTCTTTAACCCCTCGTCTGTGGCGCCCGCTCTAAGTCATTAAATAACACTTATAGAATTGTCCTACATGATGCCTACCAACTAGCCAGGAGAAGAATCGGCGTAAGAGACTCGCAGAACCAAAACGGCCAAAACGTCTATTCAATTATATATTTTTTGCCAGAATAGACAAAGAGATGCCTCCGATTTCCTAAAATAAGGCTTTAACAAGTAAGATCTCTCAGGCCTCACCGCCAAAATTTGGAGTTCGTGCCTAATCTTATCTCGAGGCAAACGAACCCTTGAGCCTCCAACAACACATTATTACAAAGTATTCTCGAAGCACCCTCAAAACCCCCACGTCTCGCACGAAAAAGATTCTGATAACGATTCGAATTGAATTCGCCATTTAATATTCGCAAAATCGATTTCCATGTTCACTCGAGCATCGAGAGATTGCCAACAAATAAAGCGTACTTATCATACGTCTGTACATTATGTACATTGTACAAGCAGACGGGCGTACAACTTCTTCAATTGGTAACTTTCTCTTATAAATAAAATGAAATGAGAAGGACTAAAAGACATTGCGAGTTTTTAAGATGTTCAATTGTTATTAACTGGCACTAATATAAGTATTGCCTTTTTGCAAGTTCTGCATGGAAAAACAAATAAAACACGCTATAAAAAACTTTTTGTAATGTCATCCATATCAATCGACTGAGCATCAAAATAAACAAACATCTATTTATTGGGAAGTATGCGGCACGATCGAGTGCCGCATACTTTATATTCTGAATCAAAATCGATCAGTTTTAAGAGTAGGCCCAAGCATACACATATTACAATAGGTCATAGGTAAATTATTGTAGAGAGTACTATTATGAAACAACACATATTCGTAAAAGAATAGCCCGTTATCATAAAGGTATACCTATATCACACTTGAAGGCAATATAGGTCCTAAAACACGCAGTAAAGACGACAAAGGTCTTTCATTACTGGTCCAAGGTATCCCTTTCATTAAGCCGTTGGGTTGGAAGCGACATTTTCTGTGACATGAAAAGTATAAATCTTCCTTTACATGTATATTCTTGATTGTTTTAATTTCAACGTTATGGAGACAAACGGTTACCTTGGCGACATGGCTAGAGGACATACCTAAAGGTAGGCCGCCGATTTATGCGGCCGCGACTAGAGCCCGCGACTCGCAACGGCGACGAGCGACCGACTTATGCGAGCAATCCTACGAATCAGGTTATATAGGCAAAGCAGGAACATTTGATTAATAGAAGATTGATCATCCAAATCTTACTACTATATCCAATACTTACATAATATTACAATACTATAACCAATTTCACAAGATTCACAAGTACTCCAAAGTTCCGTGTAGACAAAATCGACAGAGGGATAAAAGCCACCCGCGTATTTCAAAGCTCTTCAAAAGATTTATATCCCTTTGGATACAAAGAACAATAATTAATTGCGTAAAAGTTGAGAATGATATTACTTGTAACGCCGCATAAGGCTCAGATCAAAAGTGACAGAGACTTGTGATACAAAAACTGAGGGCGGTCTTTATGTTTAGCATAGGTACTTTAGGTAGGACTGGTTCTATTAATCAACCATCGACCAATTAAAATATAATATTCGACACGAGTAAACTACATACACTGTGTTTTTCAGGAAACATAATATATGTGCTAAGGCCGTGTTTCACCAAGCAATGTTAAAGTTATCGCCATGTTAAATATCATGTTATACCTCTTGTATTTCATGCCAATGAATGAGATGGCATAGTATTTTAATATGGCGTTAACTTTAGCATTGCTTGGTGAAACACGGCCTAAGTGTGCGTTTTTGTCACTACTCGGAGTGGAGAACTTAACTCCCAATTAGATGTGGGCGCCATGCCGCGCCGCACCGATTCTGGCCGACGCCATGAAGATCCTCCTAGATAGAGGCGCGCCGAACGCTTCTAGGAGTGTTTTTCTCTATGAAAATGTTGACAATTCCCACTACCAGGGCCCTAATTCTCAGGCCTCGAACTTAGTTTTTACTATCGGTCTGTCCCGCTCATGCAAATGAGATTTAGCGCGCGTGCGAGCAGGATATACTAATATTCGGAACTAAGTTCGAGGCCTGAGAATCGCCGCCCAGCTCGCTAAATGAACGTGTATTATTTCTATTACCCGAACGGGACTACTTGATAGTACGCTTACATACGCGCTGAAGATCACTGTACTATATTTGTATGGATTTTGTACCGCAGCGGCTGCATACGAAGATCGTTTCCACGTCAAACGACCGTGATCTATCAAGAGGCTGCCATCAGAAAATTTTGCCTGGCGCCCATATCTACTCCCAAATTGTATGGCATATGATTAGTTACCATAATTTGCCACTAGGGGCGTTGTTTAGATGTCATACGTGTTAACTTCTTCACGGCGAGGATAGATAACACTAAGCTATATCTATACTAATATTATAAAGCGGAAGAGTTTGTTTGTTTGTTTGTTTAAACGCGCTAATCTCAGGAACTACTGGTCCGATTTGAAAAATTCTTTTTTTTTGTTGGATAGTCCATTTATAGAGGAAGGCTTTAGGCTATATAACATTACGCTGCGACTAATAAGAGCGAAGCGACAGTGCGAAATGTTGCGAAAAAAAATATTCACATTTGGGTACTTTCCTGGGTGCGCTGCATAAACGGTTTAAGTCACTCAAAAACCACGCGAACGAAGTCGCGGACACAGCTTTTAATAAAAACATGGCTTGTACCTTGTTAAGCAGGATTGTAAGAAGTCTGTAGTTTACTTTCCTCCGTACACCTGATTTCCATAGCGTCACTAATTATTATCCCTGATTAGATTCACTTCCATGCATAAACATGGGCATTACCCCAGCTGATGAGGTTTCAGAAACGAGGGCAAATATCAATTACCCGTTACGTATTTAGTGAATTTCGTGTTTAATGAAACTCGTAATAGGTATTTGATAGAAAATGCGAGATAACTTTTGCAAAGTAGCATTTTTGTCAATACATTTCCGGTTAGTTACAGACTTGAGATGATTATAAAAATATCTATGGACGCTCCACACCACGACAATCTGGCGACATGATAAGTATCTGAAGAACTTGTGTTACAGGTACCAGACAACGGAAATATATTGAATACTTTTATACTTGACGCCTCCGTGGTCTAGTGGTTCAGAGCTTGGCTCTTGACCCGGAGGTCGCGGGTTCGAATCCCGCTGAGGGAACAAAAAGTTTTAAATGTTCCTGAGTCATGGATGTGTATTAAATTTGTGTATTAATATAATAAAAATCTTAAATATGTGTATAGTATAAAATTATTAAATATATTTCCGTTGTCTGGTGCCTGTAACACAAGTTCTTCGGATACTTAGCACGGGGCCAGATTGACGTGGTGTGAAGCGTCCATAGATATTATTATTATTATTATTATTATTATACTATACACATATTTACATTTTTCATTATACATATATTATACTTACACTAATTTAATAAACATCACCCAAGAGCACCGAAGGACTGGATTTTTGGCAGTATTTAAACCCATCAACCAACCGACTCAACCACTGCGCTACAGAGGTTTTCCAACTGGGCAGAAACAGAACACCACGAACAATTTACGACAAAGCATTCATATATCGCTAACGATTCGACTTTCATTCGATAACGTTACGTATAATTTGTTATTCATTAATCATGCTTGGGCTACTGGCATCATTGATAGAAAGTATCAAATTTGCTCATACAAAAAAAATGTTACAATAATATTTATCCGATACTTAATTACACCAGTTAACCCTGGTTTTATCGATTCGAATTAGAAGTCAAATAACGGGAGGTAGTCGGAATCAAAAGTAAATTTAAAAACACTGATCAGATAATTAAATTAACCGAAATCCGTTTTGACAGACGATTAATCCAGCAACCTCGATGTAATGATGTTCGGGGTGGGTTTATGACGTCATCACGTCGAGATAAAGGGAGGCGTGATAGAGTGATCCCTAAGGATCGACTTGGACAGATAAGATAAACGTAACAGTTTAGACTCCCGAAAAACTTTGGTAAATATCGGAAATATTATAGAAAATTTCAAAACTGTCGAAGGTAATGAAATGTAAGAAGGTAAGGAAAAAAACCTACAGATCTACATAATTTGTGAATTACTAGAGGTATCCGTGGTCGAAACTGTCAAACCCCACATAAGTCATAATAATTGTTAGTTTAAAGTTACAAGGGTTATTTTCCCTCTTATATAGAAGAAAGTATACTAAGAACCCATAAAAAGTTTAAACTTCCAAATCAATACAATATGAATTACCTATTACATTTTGTACGTTTAACAACCAATAGGTTTCGACAGTTTCATTAAAAGCTTAAGATGTATCGAAGAAGGCATAAGCACAACTATAAATGTTTCAAAATCGACCAATAGGAAGAGAACAACAATAAATGTTTTAAAATCGACCAATAGCACCAGAACAACAATAAATGTTTCAAAATCGACCAATAGGAGGGGAACTACAATCAATGTTTTAAAATCGACTAATAGCACCAGAACAACAATAAATGTTTTAAAATCGACCAATAGGAGCAGAACAACAACAAATGGTTTTAAAATCAACCAATAGCACCAGAACAACAATAAATATTTTAAAATCGACCAATAGAAGAAGAACAACAATAAATGTTTCAAAATCGACCTATAAGAGCAGAACAATAATAAATGTTTCAAAATCGTCCAATAGCACTAGAACAACAATACATTTTTCAAAATCGACGCACAAATTTGACAAATTTCACGCGAAGTTGCGAGCACAGATAGTTTGCCATAAAATACAAACTGAACCGCCATAGCTTGTGAGTTGTGGAGCTTGCGGATCGATAGAATGTGCCGTGGACCGTCAAACTATATTATTTCATAACGAAAATGTGCAGCCGAGCGTTCGCAGCCTCGAACCTAAATGGCGACTTACACGACGTGGTGATATAATGTAACTTATAGTCCAGCGGAAAGAACTTGGCTCGGAGATCGTGGGCTCTAATACGAGCTGGAAAAATGTATAATTTACCTTGACCCAAAATATCGTTAACTTAAATCATCACAGAATCATCAGCCAGGGGGAGGAGTGGCTTTGGACAGATCCAAGGCACTCCTCCCAACATAACGGCTGATGGCAATCCGCAAGGGGTTTTAGTGGGTAAATCGGCCGCATGGAATATTGGATAGATGGACCGTGGACGTTCGTACTTCGTAATCTTTGACGTAACAACAGCTAAACGGATTTTGATGAAACATTGAAACCAGGCCAGCTACGCAAGGAGATATTTTATAGTGCCCAAGTGTGTGCGCAATACACAGAAGCACTCTCTCTTCCTTTTACTCTCATAACCCAGTGGGACGGTAAACCGACACGACTAGCGAGAGATCAGGCGCAGGACCGACTTTTTACATGCCCATCCGATCATCTTTCTTGTCAGACAATCAGGTGATCAGCCTGCATTGTCCTAACCAAACTTGAAAACAACATTTGTTGTTGTTCCAACGCGGTTGAACCCACGACCTCCGGGTGGAGAGCGAAGCTCTGAACCACTTGACCACGGAGGTGATTAGAAAAAGTATAGTGTTCCCGTAGGATACTGTATTGTCGCATACGTAACCGCGGACAGAAGCTAGTATTAATTATTAGACAACCAACAAAATGAAATTCTAATCAGCAGCGCCAAAAATGAATGAATTAATAAAAGCAATATTTTCGGATTAATCACATTAAATTGAGAACAGAATGGCCGGAGAATTAGCATTTTGCTGTGGCATTATGAAATATCGGAGAGAGAATTTACGAATTACAATCTGGGAGAATATATATATTTATTTAATTTTAGCCAATTATTATTCAGCAAAAATATTTTTTGTTCACGGAGAGGCGGATTATATTAACAATTTACTTTTTCTAGTTTTTGCTTTATTATAGACTAGCTGACCCGTGCCCACTTCGTTGAGCATGGAAACCGTGTAAACCTTCCCGGGACTTCCATGAATATTTCAAGCAATAGATATTTATATATATAACCTATGTTACTCAGCGATAATGTAGCTTTCTAATGAAAAAATAATTTTTAAAATCGGTCCAGTACTTTTTGGAATTAAGTCGTTACATACAAAAATTTTAGTATTTTTCGCGTGAAAGAGTAAAAAAAACTCACTCACAAAAATTCGCCTTCATAATATAAGTGTAATAAGGCGTATTACGTCGAGTTAACTGTCAAAATATATTGACATATTAATATATTTTGACAGTTACATACTTTGACAAAATAATGACAAAATTGACAACTCGACATTGGTTTGACCGATTTTCAACCATATTGCACCTACCTTAGTTTTATTTTCAGTGCTCTATATTTTATCCAGATCATATAATAATTGTATTACGAGCCTACATCCCATATCATTTTGTTTTTATATTCACCAGAACGGTAAGCGGTTTTAAATATAATTCACCACACTCATATTTTAAACGCACAAGCTGCAGTCCTGTAATTAAACGCGATAACCTACCAAAACAAATATAACATCGTTTAATTAAAGTGAAAACCGCATATATTTGGTGCAAGCAAAACGAGAATTTTAAATTATAATGTAACCTGTTTTTTATGAAACAGCACACAGCTGTTCTGTTGATTTGAATCCGAAATTACAAAACATTGAGCGAATTTAGGAATATTTTTATTTATTGAATAAATTGATTTGCATTCGAAAATACTTAGGGATACATGTTTTATATTACATTGAGTAAATATATTTACGTACTTTTGAGTAAATATGTTTTAGTACTATTCTATCAAGCAAGGACACCCCGGCTAACAAAAGCTGGTATATTTAGTAGGAATTTGAATGAGGACTTCAAAAGGTAAAAGATAAGTGAAGCCGATAGAAATGGAATGTTATAGGAACCCGTCTTCACTAATAGACTGTCCCCCGCTTTATGAAAGGCTGATCAAATAGTCGATCTAGCTGATCGACGATTGTACGAGTGCACGCGAGTGAGCGAAGTTGTTGCGAGTGATGTACGCCAATGTGCGTTCAGTATGGCTTGTTAACTCAAATGTTAGCTGATCGACTATTAGATCAGCCTTTCAGAAACCGGAGGATACCACTCACTAGAGTGGTCAACATTATAATGTTGACCACTCTAGTGAGTGGTAATAGATATAGTATAGCACTGGTCGGTTTTAACAGTTGATACTATGCAAGTAAATGCATCTAGTGACTCATCTATCTCTATATATATGACTCATAGGGCCCTGACTCAAGGTACCATCGCTATTATAACCTTCGCTAATTCGTATACTTAGCGAAGATTATGTCAAATCCCAAACAATTTGTAGTCGAACTTCGTGAGTGATGATAGCGATATCATCTTGAATAAGGACCCAGTGCAATTTTATCGCTTTCGTTTGCAGCGGAGAAAAAAAGTACAGACGAAAACACAACTTAATCGAAAATTCTGTAAACTGGTGATAAATCTAAACGCTCCGAAACCGACAACAATAATTCATGCTTAGGTACCTATTTATTGTCGTTAAAATGTGCGTACACACTTGCGCGCCTTGCGTACCATGTTTTTTCCAGGGTCTAGAGGAGCACCGCTGGGTCTCCCCGGAGGCGATCCTCATCTGGCGAGGTTATTATTAAGTATATACCATAACGCATCTAAAAACGCCTAACATACCTAACCACCACAAAAATTCGCATTGTCAACATAATACTTTTTAAATTCATCTCATCGAATTACAAATTGGGGAAAAGGCATTTCGAAACCATACTATTTAAAATTGGACACTAACTTTTGAAGTCATTTAAAAACAGTGCGTTGCTAATATTATAAGTCCCGATTTCACCAACGCTTGTTAGTGTTAACGGCTTGTTAAAATATCATGCTGTCTCATTGACAGGAAATACGAAAGAATCATATTTAATGAAGGATTTACTTTAAGATGTGTTGGTGAGATTGACTCTAAAGCTGAAGAGTTTGTTTGTTCGTTTATTTCAACGCAAGGAACTACTTGACTGATTTGTAAATTACTTTTAGTGTTGGATAGTCTGCTTATCTATGAAGGCTATAATATATGATCACGGGAAGCTAATAGGAGCGGAGCACCAATCAAAATGTTTAAAAAGTATTCTCGCGGATAAAATCGCACCCGTGTGGTTATTATATTCTTACACTCTTCCAGTCGCCAAGTAGGCATTCATCTTTAAAATACAAGAGTAATTATGAAAAAGGCTGCGTTCGTATCGCGAACAAACAAAGTACAATTAATCATGTCCAGCTCGTATTGGCTGCGGTGACATCTGACAAATTGTTTCATGCCTCTGTTCGACATTCTACTTGGGGCAACTTTACATCGAGACGCGACGAAACGTAGCTTGCACTTACTCTAACAATATTCAGCGCTAAAGTCTATTGCTTTCACTGTAATAAGAGTCCTTTTACTATGGCTTACTCAACGAGTTCGATCATAGTTTGCGGAGTATTTGTTGGTTCAGTAAGCCGTAGGAAACAAAACTAATTTTATCCGGAACATAAGAACAGACGGACAGATCGGCATATAAGTATTCTACGTCAATACTTCTACAATGTAAATGAAGTCCTGTAGAGCAGCGTTTGTGATCGTGGAATCTTAAGTCCCGATTTCACCAACGCATGTTAAAATACCATGCCTTTTCGTTTATTGTTAGGGATTATGTGAGGGACAACATGATATTTAACGAAGGATTAACTTTAACATTGCTTGGTGAAACACGCCCTAAATGCTATAAGAGTCCCAAAGAAAAGAGTTAAACCTAATTTAGTGGGATCGGGTGTTTTTATGTTTTTATTCACGATTTATTCCTACAAAAGTAGTTAAATGCTGACCTCCAATATTTCTGGAAAATATCATACGAACAAAATAGTACCACAGCAATTCATACGAAATGGACTTGAAATTACTCGACGCCATTTTGTATCGCTAATATTCGTGACATATTTCGCGCCATTTCGATTTTGTACCGCTAATATTCAATTAATATTTCGCGTCATTTCGGATTTTTAATGTAGAGCTTGGCCGTTTTATTTCTTACACGATGAATACCTATGAAATTTTCGTAACGGTGGTAAAACGGCCAAGTCTCACGTTTTGACTGAAATGTAGAGTACCTATGTGAAGTTAGGCCTGGAAATGCGTTACGCATCCCCCAGGATGGGCAGCCTAGGGGTATGTGGGACTCCCGGCTCGCTACGGCCGGTTTACCCACTAAAACCACTTGCAGATTGTCATCAGCCGTTATGTTGGGTAGAGAGCCCTGGATCTGTCAAAACACAGGCCACTCCTCCCTCGACCGGCCGGTTCACCTCTATAGGCACCGGACTTCCATCAAATTAAAAGAGCGCTCCGGCATACTGAAGCTCTCTCCTCTGCAGACTGTGAAAGGCCTGACCCATCTCACGATAGCCTGGTACATTCCGTTCTTTATATATATTTGCACATAACTAGTAACTACCTACCTATATTAAAATCTTCCTTTGTGATCATATTAGGTATGATACGAGTAGATAATAATTATAAAAAATATTTTAAAAAACACGATTAACGTTAACAGAGCATAGATTTTATATTTTAAATATCTGAAACGTGTGTTTTAATAACTATAAAATTTGTAATTAGCTGTCCCATTTTTCAAAGCTTGGCAACCTACCAGTGCGTGCCCATTGAAAATACAGATTTTTGTAAAATCTCATGTGTAATATCTTGTTGTGTTGTGCACGTTTTTGTTCGTTATCGTCGATTGAAAATTATCATTTTCTACACTTTATAATATTTATCACCAACATACACACCATTCCTATGTTTCATCACCATCATCATCATTTCCTATCATGAGCCGTGTCCTCTTACCATGTCTTGTTAGCTTTTTGATGTTCCCTTTCCTTGGCTTACCTGTAAAAAATAACAAAATAACATTAAAATAGCGAAACAAATGTAATGCGACATCGATAGCTATAAATACTATATTAAGTTATAACCTAAAACGCTAACGTTAGATAGCCTAGTTTCGCTATCAGACATCGCCGCGCCTTTACGACTCACTTACGCCAGTTTACTGTATAAATCACGGATATTTACATTACAACTTTATTTACTTTTACTTTGTAGGAGTTACTTTATCAGAGAAGATGATAAAAATGAACAGAAAGAGATAACTAACTAACCTAATAAAAGAGCATGTTACAACTCCGGTCATGTCTAAGTCATCTAAGGGTTTTTTTAAACAATAAATACTGTTGGTTTTTATTTTCCAACAGCCTTATAACTTTTTATTATTCTTTAGGTAAATGTCATCTAAGGGTTACGTAAGTACTTAATTATCCAGAACACATAGGCTTTTTATAGGTAACTCACATTGGCAGTATTGGCATAGAGTCGAATCGTCGTGCTTTGTCATCTTTATCCCCATAGCATATTCACCTCTATTTTCTAATCGTACAAATTTATATTATAAATATTATAGTATGGCGCCAGCGTCCCGACGCGAAGCTTCGACAATAAAAATGAATTTTCCTAGCAAACGTACCTAAAGAAAAATGCATCGCAACGCTTCAACTTTGCGGAAGTTTGAGTTGAGGCTTAAAAGTTACTGTCTTATTTCGATCATGGGAAAAAAGAGGAGGGGGACAGGTACCAAATTAGGTTGTGTGTGTTCATTACTTTACACACAAACGGCAATGCAGAAAAATGCCACGCGCCGACATTACTACTTTTAACCCCGAAAAGGCCAGTGGGATATAGATTTTACCAAGCCGCAGGCAAAAGTATTGAATAATTCCAATAAATCACACAAAACAAACTTTCAACATTCGCATCATTAATATATTTGTGCGAATAAAGTTGTAACTCACACAACCATTACGGAAACAGGGTAAAAGCTTCCGAAGTTAAAAAATATGAGTTGGGTGGGAGCTGACAATATTTTATATTTATGTGTGAACATTATATCTACCTATATATCATCTTATATATAAAAATGAATTGCTGTTCGTTGGTCTCGCTAAAACTCGAGAACGGCTATTTTTAGTCTTGAAATATTCGTGGAAGTCCAGGGAAGTTTTAAACGGTGAGAAAATATGCTGTTTGTATGCTCAACAAAGGGTTAGCTAGTATCATACAAATATGACAGATTCTGTGTGCGTGTGATTCTGTGACCTTTTAAGTGCGTTGCACTATTGAGATAAGTATGTTCTATTCCTACAAAAAGTTGGTCACAAAACGTAAGCCGGGTGGGCACTGTAATACAAACTTGTAGATACCTACCCTAATCTATATCTATACTAATATTATGAAACGGAAGAGTTTGTTTGTTTGTTTAAACGCGCTAATCTCAGGAACTACTGGTCCGATTTGAAAAAATATTTTATTGTTGGATAGTCTATTTATAGAGGAAGGTTTTAGGCTATACAACATTACGCTGCGACCAATAGGAGCGAAGCGTCAGAGAGAAATGTTGCAAAAACGGGGGAAATTATTCACATTTGAGAACTTTCGTTCCGTGCGCTGCGTAAACAGCTTATGTTACTCAAAAAACATGCATGAAAGAATTATTCCTTTTTAATAATCATAATAAGTAAAACCAACGTGAGTAATCAAAAGGTAATCGCAATAGTGTTCGCGACAACCACGCGATCGAAGTCCGCGACTTCACACAGCTAGTAATAGATAAATAGATGAATATTATGATATAGGCAATCATGACGGTTCAACTGTGCGCCATTATAAGTTGAGCCTTACCCCGGTGATATGATCTGAAAATAATATGATATCGGAATAAAACGAAAATAATGTCGCAAACTATCAACTCGGCAATCGGAAAATAATTGTTATGAAAATCTATATCGATAACTAGTCTCGGTATCGAATGCTGGGAAATACCAACACTTCACTGTATTGTACTGGATTGTAGGTATGTATTCCGAATTGTGTAGCTTCGCAATATCTATATTGCGATAAGCATTAACTAAATGTTCCAAACGGTGTGCGCAAAATAAATCAAATAAGTATCTAAAGCGAAAACTATTAATGTAATTTATTTAAATCGATCGCGTATGAATTTCGTTCTTCCTTTTCACGTTTAACGCAAAAACAAATGGCCGTGCTATTTAAGCTTCGTCAGGCTGATATTTTCAAACTTGGTGCCATGCCTTCTCATTCATTGATAGGAATTACGAGAGGAACAACATGATATTTAACGCAGGATTAACTTTAACATTGCTTGGTGAAACACGCTCTTAACATAATATCTATCTACTCAATATAGGTTAACAGTTAACACCCACTCGCCCCGAAGGTTGAAGTCCAACCCTTTGACTTTACAGGTAAAAAAAGTAAAACGATTAAAAAGTTCCAAAATTAAATAAGCGCGCGTCATGGGACGCGTCACACATCAATTTTAATTAAGCAATAATACAACATCGCAAAGGGGACTTGTTTGACGCGCACTCCCGAATCAAATTAACGGGAATTTATTTCAAAACTTGAGATGTACATATTTGATTTATAAACAAAAATTATTGTTCTTTAACGATATTTTTGTTTGTACATATTACCTAACCCTTCTCGCTTTTTTTACAGCAACATAAAACATTTCCACGCCGAAAAATACCTGTGATTTTTTAAGTTTTTTTTACATTATGTAGGTAACAACATTATCTTATTACCTACATAATGTAATTTATCTTAGGCACTTGTGAAAAGTTAAGTGATTTCACATTAAATCGCCTCTACCTATCCAAATAGTACAAATTATTATCTTCGATGCAGCTTCCTTTGGCTCATGATTAATTAACATTTATTAAGTGTTTGCCAAGAGGCGTGCACTGGCGTGATTTGGTGATAAATCAACATCCTGAGTTTTTGTCACGTCGTGACGTCACACACAGCGTCTGATTTTACGCCGTCTATCCGTTAGGCGCGCGAAGCTGTTTTAATTCATATAAAATGAGCTTTATCGACTAGGCTATATAGACAACAAAGTATATAACCAAATAATTATAAAGCGGAAGAGTTTGTTTGTTTGTTTGTTTAAACGCGCTAATCTCAGGAACTACTGGTCCGATTTGAAAAAATCTTTTTTGTTGGATAGTCCATTTATAGAGGAAGGCTTTAGGCTATATAACATTACTCTGCGACCAATAGGAGCGAAGCGTCAGTGAGAAATGTTGCAAAAACGGGGAAAATTAATTACATTGCGTGCGCTGCATAAACGGCTTCAGACACTCAAAAACCACGCGAACGATATCGCGAGAACAGCTAGTATTGTAACCAAATAAAAGTCATACGCCCGATTGTCGATAAGTGTTAGGAATCTGTACGTTGTGGCCTAGTCGATAAAGCTCTATTTGCGGCAGCCGCGTTTATTTCTTGTGGTCATCATACAAACGCTGGCTAAGTGCAAATTCGATGACAAATTGTCGCTCCATTTGGTGCGGTTACATGATCGATCGCTTGTTGCTCACTAGATTTTGTTATCAGGGATTTAATTTTTAACCGACTTCCGAAAAAGGAGCAGGTGCTTTATTCGGCCGGTTTTACTTTATGTATGTACACCGATTACTCTGAGGTTAATGATCTGATTTGCGTTATTCTGTTTTTATTCGATGCAGAATAGCTGCTATTTAGTCCTATAGAACATTTTACATAGTTTGGCCCCGTACATTTTATTTTATAACATATTATCACCTCGGTGATACATACAATTATTTGACGATACATTTTTTATTATATTATGTATAGATGAATTAGTACTTTGTAACTCTCGCATTTATCTATAAAATTGACTCTCGACACAAAAAGGAGGTGGAACTTATAAATATGTGGGGTAGGCTACTAGATACTCAGATATATAATTTAAAAAAATATGTAAAAAGGTCAAAGCCTAACCCTAATGGTCTCATTAAGTAGAGTTACCACTTTACCAACGACCAATAAAACCTCTTTAAATATTAATAACGATAATGTAAGTAAGTAGGCATCTACAATACCTGGGGGCCTACTCAAGATGCCACCGCTAATTATCGCTTACAAAGTTCGATAACAAAATGTATGGGATTTGACATAAGGTACGCTAAATTATCGCGATTTGGTATGTCATTTAGCGTACCTTATGTCAAATCCCATACATTTTGTTATCGAACTTTGTAAGCAATAATTAGCGATGGCATCTTGAGTAGGCCCCCAGCTTACTTCAAAATGTAGAAAATACAAACAGCATTTTCAGCCTAGTCGGGTATTTCAAGGAAATGTTTGTCGAACCAATTTATTAGATGTACTCTTAGTTACCTCACTTTAAATTAATTGTCGCTTCGTTTCGTGACGTCACTGAAATAGTCAAAATGGCGGACTTGGCCCCCAGGTAGGAGAGACCAATCGCGAGTTTATTCGCTTGTTTCCTCATTTAATTGTTAACTTCTAATTAATATAAATGCCGAAGGGTTACTTTAGCGACGCAGGTGTATGTTACAATATATTTATTGGACATAATATTTTGTATTTGTGTTGTGTTCATATTGCTGTGAAGAAGTTTTTTAAGAGAAATTAAAATTTGAATGGCATCAAATTAGTTACCATTGTTTGCCACCAAGGGCGTGGTTTCGGTCATATAAAGGATTGTATTTAAGTTCTTCACAACAGTCACCAACTAAAATATTTAACCCAATAAAATCTTATGCCTGATTATTTATAAATACAAGAATGCAGCCATCCAGAAGAGTCACCGGTCATCATGCACACAACAAGCAAGCCACTCTCCGCTCTACACCTGAGTTTACCGCTCCTGTCGCTGGCAGCCTCCGCTGGGCCTTCCCCGGGGCTACCGGGGATCTCACCTGGCGGGGTGGACCGCCGGAGTGGTACAGGGAAAGTAGAGCAGGATTGAGCCAGCTTGCACAAGAGCATTAGTGTTTCCACACGACCCAGTTACCGCCTCACCGTCGTGAGGCGCGGAAGATCCCTCGGCCAAGGGGCATAGCCCCGTCACCGAATACCTCGTCCCCACCGGGGTATCGAGAGAGAAAATCCCATGAGGAACCAACTAAAACCAGCACTCAACACGAATTCAGATGTATGATCTTTGATTCGGGGCGGAGCGGGCACGCTGATTTTTTTACATCTTAACCACCTATTTACCCACTTAATATAAAAGCAAGAAGAGACCACTGTCTAAATATGACAAAAATAAGACCTCTAAATGGTGTGCGTTGCAATTGCTCGGCCAAGTTATCAAAATGATAAAAAATTTCGTCCATAATTTTGACGATATTAGTCAAAATCGAAGGGAACAAACCAGAAATTTGTCGAAGTAGAAACAAAGAAGTTATAAGGGTTTTAAGTTGGCCGCGCGAACGTAACGTGCCTGATGCCACAATAGTAGTTACTAGTTAGTAGCTCTCTACGATCACTAGCTTGTCCTCATGCTATTAGGCATCAACATGCGCCATTACATAAACGTAATTAACTTTAAAATGCCTTTAAAATATTACAAAAGTAATTTAAAGTTAGACCAATTTAAATTAATGATAAACATCGATTTGATTAAATTTTTTAGTCAAAGCGCTTGTAAATGAGCTTATTCTGCTGTGATAATTCGTTTTACCTTTCACAAGAAATTTCAGTGAAAATTATTTACGATTCAGGTACTCTCATTACATATTTTCACCCTCAATTAAGTAATTACTTAACTCAATTATTTGTGGAATAAATTATATTTTGTGTTAATCATTGATAGTACCTATTATTTTAATGTCAATTATTATTGAAAAATAATTCATATCATTCCTATCGGCTTCACTTAATTTACATGTTAGGGTAGGTTTCCGTCCAAAGGAGGGTTTACGTCGAAAGGAGGGGAAATTTTCGTACAAAGGAGGGTAGATTTCCGTCCAAAGGAGGGTAGGTTTCCGTCCAAAGGAGGGGAAGTTTTGCGTCTAAAGGGGGGTAGGTTTCCGTCCAAAGGAGGGTAGGTTTTCGTCCATAGACAAACCTTCGCCACTGCTTCATACTTATTAATTTTCCATATTTTCTCACCGATTCAACCTTCGGGACTTCTACACATATTTCAAGACTAAAAATAGCCGAATCGGTTCAGCCGTTCTTGCGTTTTAGCGAGACTAACGAATAACAATTCATTTATAAGTATATACATATAAGATAAGAAGATTATCCAGCTATCCTAATTCAATTGAATAGTTTTCGTACGGGGTTAAAAACGAGAAACATCGGCATTTGACCTATTTATAGACCTACTTACCAAATAATTTGGTTGTCCATTAACACCTCCGTGGTCTAGTGGTTTAGAGCCTAGCTCTCGACTCGGAGGTCGTGGGATCGTTTCCCGCGTTGGAACAACAAAAAAATTGTTTACAAGTTTAGTTAGGACAATGCAGGCTGATCACCCGATAGTCTGACAAGAAAGATGATCCATGCATCGGATGGGCATGTAAAAAGTCGGTCCTGCGCCTGATCTCCCGCTAGTCGTGTCTGTTATCCGTCCCACTGGGCTACTGGGAGAGTGAAGGAAGAGAGAGTACTTCTGTGTATTTTATACACTCTTGGGCACTATAAAATAACTCCTGCGTAGCTGGCCTGATTTCAATGAAGTTATAATTTTAAACGAATTATAAATAAATGATGACGACTATGTTATCATCAGCACATTGTAATCCGACGCGACAGATTGCACAAGCGAATGCATACACAATGCTGACCACAAGATTGATATTCGAGCGCAGCTCGTTAGTAAGCCAATAGTGCTTACTGTCTGTCACTTCTTAGTTCATCCACGTGGAATTTAAATGTAAAAACACCTCCCCGGTTACTTCACTTTGGTGGCTTTACGTTTGAAAAAGACGATTTAAAAAATTTAAATGTCATCATTTTGACATTTCAACTTTTTAAAGTCTTTATTTTAGAAATTGCAAAAGTCACTGAAATTACGTAATCAGGCCCTGTGCAGGAATCGAACTGAAAAAGGTCGTAGGGAGTCTGTGAATGCAAGCCGCGAGCGACCTGCATCCATTTTGTGGAAGGACAACTTTGGGGCAGGCTTATCTGCTGCAGTGGACGTCCTGAGCATGACGGAAAATGTAGACAGAGAGAAAGCACTTACGTTTGTCAGAAATCAGGGGCCTGACTCTCTAACCTGATTGGATTTCGGTTCAGATTCGATGGTGCCGCGTACTCAGAAATAAATTAACTTTTATTTATTTTGATTCTCAGTCGATTGATTTGGTCGGTAGTGCAAAAAGTTACGATCTAACGATTTTCTTTATCCCGATTAGTTTCAATGTAATCCACCAAATAAAATACCAAAAGCCGTTGAGATTAATGTTGAAAGAGAAAGGAGTAAGAGTAAGTATTTAAGGGTTGCCCTTTACTATTTTGTAGGCGGCTTTTCCCACCGTCATATTATTATGTTCCATCATACAAATATGAACGATTTTGTTACCGCCATTTTGTATGACGTGTGCGTTTTATTGAAATTAGTATGTTCTATTTTTCACAGTTACAACCCTTACTGCTTGGTGCTGCGTTGAACAACTGATATTTTAGCAAATGTACCTAATTAATTCGAACCTACGCACGATTCCTTAGAAGTACCTAATACGACTTACCGAAATTGTCTTTTTCTGATGATTCTTTGGATAATAATTCCGAGAAACGATTTGTTATATTTCGGTACCTATAACACTGCACAACAAAATTGCAATTTTTGTCTGATGAATGACTTTTAACATTTGATGTTTACTAATTTGACGTCGCTTATTCTCGATATTCCCTCATTTTTTTTGTATCAGCTCTTGTTTACGAGTTATAGCTTTCAAATAAATATCGACGTATTACGGTGTTAGTTTGCTGATAGTTTATAGATTACTACGTTTTCCTAGTATAATTTGATATGGCATCGTCAAGAAGAGTTTGTGTGAATGATCCGAATCATATTTGTTTCATTTGTGGAGAGTATATGTTTAAAAAATACCGTTTGAATGTGACTACGTTCATAACCGAGGCTTACAAAAATGACTTTCGTCACCCACTGGAAATTAAAGACAAGCCTTGGATTCCGCAAAAGTTATGCAAAACATGTGTGGAGTTTCTGCGATTGTGGACAAATAAGAAAAGAAATATATTTAGGTACGTAACCGCTATGATCTGGAACGAACCCGTGGATCACCACCACAGTCACCACGATAACTGTTATTTTTGCTTGGTGAACATAACTGGCATTAATCGAAAAAATCGAGCCAAATGGATATTCCTTCCATACGGTCAGCACATAGACGTGCTTTGAGTCCTAAAATATCACCTGAACCTCAAGCTGGTCCTTATCACGTTTTTGGCAAATAAGAAGAGTTTGGAGTTTTCTTCACGTGTCGAAGCCCTGATGAGTCACTTTCAAAGGCTCAGATGTAACATGAGCATCAAGTTACACTTTCATCACAACCACTTGGACTATTTTCCTGCCAATCTTGGGGATCTAAGTGAAAAACAGGACGAGCGATTCCACCAGGACCTTCGTACAATGGAAGAACTCTACCAAGGCTACTGGAACGCACATATGATAGCTGACTATTGTTGGAGCATTCAGAATAGCTCTCTGCCTTCAACTTCAGCAAGAAAATCAAACAAAAGAAAGTTTTTTTCAACATAAAACTAAATAAATTAGGTTCATTACTGAATTTATTTTGTTTTTTTACAAAAAGAACGATGTGTTATATTTTTTTAACTAGAGCTGATACAGAAATTTCAGTCACAGATTTGAAATCGTTATCAAAAATTGGACTAATATCATTTAACATAACCCAATCATCAGAAACACTGTTGTGCAGTGTAATCAATGTTTATTAGAGGTCAACTTAAGGATACACAAGGAAAGTTTTACAAAATAATATTAATAAACTGATAACGAGTCTATAATATCATGAGCATGAGAGTAATTAATCCCACACATTAAAGTAGGTATTGACGACGAATTTACTGTAGTCTTCATTTGTCTGTAGCTTTGTTTAAAATGTCACATGAGCGTTAATAATCATTAATTGAATTCGAACCTACAAAGGAGGCACTAGCCTGATATTGAAAAAAAAAAAATTAAAAAAAAAGTCCAGCCGAGTAGATACAGAATGGTATCTTCAGTCCGTCTAAGTAATTTTACTTCTGACACAACCCTTAATACCAACGACATAAGGATCACTCTAGAAACTACGAGGTAAAGCTACGTAGAGCGCGGTACCACCGTACGATTCCCCGAACTTCGCAGGTATTCGATGTTATTTATTTTGTGTTCGACTTTGTTTGCCTTTTCCATCGCCGCGGACCCGAGCTGGGTCTCAAATATTTCCATCCCGGACTATAATTTACATAAATTTATCATAACTTAACATTCTAAACAGAAAATTGCTTAATTTCACACAAATCGCTGCATTTTTTCAGGAATAAATTGCGAAAGAAATTTTTGTACAAAGAAATCTATTTTTTCTGCATAATTGAATCTGCTACAGATAATAAATTACCAGCCAGGGTAACAAATTGTATATCTTAAAAAACGTCGGCTACGAAGTCTTCGGAGTATCTTTACGGCGATAACATCTTCAGTCGCTTTACTAAAAAGGTTGATAAGGTCGTATTGTCATATTTAATGAAGGCACAACTTGGCAGCCAGATAAAAAAAAGTTAGCATACTGCCAAAGTTTTCTTCTTAATTATATAAGTCAGACCACAAGGTAACTGTTATGGAATAAAAATGTTATAAGAAAACCCAACACTTTTTAAATAAAAATAAAAAAACGGTACTAAATTCCATTAACCTCAATTGCATAACTTGCTAAGATCTTGCTGAAAATGTGGGTAAAAGGAAATATTACCCAACTCCTGGTGATAGCGTGAGAAGTGGTAATTTCCAATGAAATATAGTTTGGCAGTCGACCAAGAGTGGTCACGTCTTCGGAGCGAATCGGGTCATTAATGATTCATTCAGCGGAGCCAACGGCCCTCGTAAGTCGTAACAAAACGATATTTTTACAATGCTCTTAGCCACCCACTGTATAAGGTTACATAGAAATAGTGAAGCGGAACAGAATCCACTGTATAATATTTATAAGAACCTAACTGCCAACTTAAAATATTATCCAGTTCATTTTGTACCGCGCAAATTCACTACAATTACTATAAAAAATTAGGCTACTTTTTATCGCGGCAGATGTACGGTTGCCGAGATTTTCCTTTTGCACCCTTGCAAAGATACTTCTTCCGTTTGTTTTCTTTTTTCACCGGTTTTTAGATCTTGCATAAAGACAATTCTTTTTAGACCCAATGCCTATGCAGTAAAATTGCCTCTCGTTACGCCATGAATATCTACTTAGCAATAAAGTTTGTTTCTGCTAAATATTATGTAGATTGTAGGCAGGCACGATATTGCCTAAACTGTATTTTGCGTTAGATATAGGTCCAATCAAATCCTTTGGTCACCAAAGCGAGGCCGTATAGTTAAATAGGTTTATGTTGCCTGGGTCAATAGGATTATAAGATAAAGGATTCTTAGGTTAGCTGGCTCTGAATGTAGGTCACACTTCAAAAGCTTCCTAGATGAGGTGTCATCTATTTCCTGCGATTAATCGAGAACTTTCGACAACAAACATGTAGATTCGCAGAACTTTGTGTTGTTGGCTTCAGGTAAATTTTGCTTTGCTGAAAACACTAATTGGGTTTGAAGAGAAGTTGCATTTTATCCTCTAATACCAAATTTAGTAACTATGTAGATATTTTTAAAAAATTAAACAAGAGATTCTGATAATAACCAGTTGTTGACTCTAAAATCTCAAAGTACTGTTTCATGTCATCACAAACCGTTTCTATGCTCAACGAAGTGGGTACGGGTCAGCTTGTATACCTATAGATAGTGATTGGTGTAAGCATATACTTTTCTTTAAGTAATTGTACTAGTTCTAAGCTAACTTAAAGAAATGTTCAAGATAAGAATTTCAAAGAAGTGAATCAGTCAGTCAACTTCCATTCTGACAATTGTACGTAGCTGACCCGTACCCACTTCGTTGAGCATAGAAACAGTTTGTGATGAAGCGTTTAAACCTTTCTGGACTTCCACGAATAGTTCCAACTCACTTACAAGACATGAAAAAGAAAGAAAAGCATCTACATACCTTAGGTAGGTACATTATGTTTATCAATACCAACTAGATTCTAGAAAAACAAACACGCTTGATGCAAAAACTTAAGAAAATTGTATGTAAATGTAAAGTACCATATGACGTCCTAGTTGCAAACTAAGACTTCACCTCTGGGGAAAAGAAAAGAATTTTAAAGCAGTGCAAACTTCTGACTCAAACCATTTAAAGGAACTTTCTTAACAGCGGGGTAACTTCAGTTTCTCAAGTATATTTTAAACATAAAAGATTGAAATGGATTACCAATGAAGTGCTCGAGAATAATAATCCTACTTTACTTAAAAGAACTAAGAAAATAACTGCCAAGTCCAGAAAATTGGTGCAGTAACGTTTTAATGTAGAAATATGAATTCCAGGATGACTCTCAAAAACGTTTTAACTGACAGTACTTAAGACTGCGGTAGGTACATAGAAGTATTTTTATATAGGTCTGGATAGATAGTTATGTAAATATTTTGATACCGATTCATTCATATTATACAATATGACGAAATCACACATTTTAGTTTAAATAGCAAGTGACCTACCTAAATAAAAAGTTATTAGTTAATGCCTACTTTGCCGGTTATCGGTAATTACATTATCTATTATATTATGCTATAGCTAAATACCTACTTTAAGCAGTTGGAAAACAAGTTAACCCCACTAAGGTAAATTTATATTATGATGACCACTATATAAATGCGAACTACGTGTAATTGGAGTTAGCGTAACTTCATGCCAATGTATGTTGGCTAAGCTATAGTAAGTAGATGTTTTAGGTATTACGGAAACTAATGATAAATTTGATGATAAGGCAAAAGTAATCTTGTACATTCCTTATTAGCATATTTAGCAGTTTTATTGACATAAATCCAGCAAAATCTAAGAGTCGAAAGGTTATTTTTTAATTAGGCGTCTAAATTTCATAACGCCATTAGTTGCACTGGAATTTATTAAAGACGACAGCGTAAATATCTTGCAAAACTAGCACAGAAAAAGCTTATTAAAATTTAGGTACTCCTACATAAAGCCACCCACTCGTATTTCGACTTGAATATTATGTTTATAATGTAACTTAAACTTTGTTAAGCATACGTTATTAAATTCTAGCATATTTTTTGTGAAAATTTCTCTTAAGATTCTAGTGGATATTTATTTTTGGCTAGATACGTCTTAAGAGAATTTCAGCTCCAAGATTTAATTTAAGAGATACAATTTGCCTCAATTATATAAAAATTGAGACATTACTCATAATTGAAATGGTGATTAATGCTATTTCACCCTGGTTTCAACCGCAAATATAATATAAAATACACTAGCTCACGTATTCCCCATAATACACGTAGGTAGATGATTACCAAAATTGCTGAAACCACCGAACTCCATAGGAGTAGGTGACTGAACTAATCTATAGTCCACTTCTGGCCCACGCAGAAACGTGACGAACATTTGTACTTCATTCTGTTCTTAAAGATCCATCCCCAATAGGCAATGCGTATTAATAGTGCGGACTACGGCTGATCCCTACGCTATTATTAGGTAATATTATTATATAACAATAATTTCAATACTATTGATACTAATTACTCCAGTTGCTAGTAGTTAACAATACCGTCCATAGCACAATAAACAGATGCTTCATATAAATGAAAAATGAAATTAATCACCGAAATGTCCTACATAGGGAAGTCGTTCATTAGCGGACACGCGACAAATAGATTTATCACGGATTTAATTATTCATGCCATTTCATAATCTGATCACAGATTTGTTAATTACGAACTGTTTACTGGCTCGTATGGTTAAAACGTTTAAATGTGATTTTAATCCGCTTAGAGTATACGCGAATTTACTATAGTTAGCGAGAAAGAGAAGGAAAGTGAGAGGAACAAAAATAGCTCCAAGCTTGAGCACAAAGCACAAAAAGCCATCAAACATCGAAGCCCGAATAACTCATACTCGAGGCGGAGTTCAGAAATGAGTTGAATATTTTATAGGCACTCGCTGATTTATGGCCACGATTTTCAAATAAAACTTGAGAAACTTTATAAAGTTCTAACATGTTCGGTCTTTTTCGGCATTTGCATGCACGGTCCTCCATAAATCCACCCAAACTTGGCCTTTACGAGTAGTCCGATGTGTCCGAGTTGTCCGACCATAAATTTCAGACGAAACAGATCGATGGCGACTGGAACAAGATCAAATAAATGTCTAGATTCATACAATAGTTTGAAGGGAATTTATCTAACTTATAGTACACATTTTTGGCACATAATATAAACATACTATAAGGGTATTAGTGACGTTATATGAAATAGGAATGTATTTAAATCACGCAAAACGACGACGCCCGAAGGTTAATTTTCCATACAATATTTTACTTGGCATGTAAAAAACGAAAAAGTTTTATATGTGTCTCATAAATTATATCCAATTGCCATAGACCCAAAATAGTTAAGGCAAATATCTACAGTACCATCCTATGGCGACCATGCTCGAGCCCCAAATAGCCCATGAATACGAAGGTTAAACCAATAAAATGTTCATCGTATTACCGAGTTTGTTTACATGAGGTAAGTAGAGTTGGGGAGGCATACTTTATTTATCTTTCCAGGTCAAGAGGCACGTTTTTGTATGGTACTGATTTCTGGCCATAGATAATTATTCTTCTATTTATCTTGCCTTATCTGACAATTAATATTATGGAAACAGTAATGTACTGTCTGATTCATTCGAAGGCCCAAAAATCCACTATAAAAAAATCGCTATATAAGAGCTCAGCAGGCATAAGATAACTTGAACTAGTAAACGCATGGTTTTAAGCACATATATCAGTCGTGTGACGTATCGTCATATTAATGATATTATTTGCAAACATAAGGTTTCTTTGGTTTCAGGGGAAAAAAAGGCAACAAGTATTTTGTTTTTGTAGACGTGTACAAAGTTCAAGGATGTTAATTACTTATTTTTATATTTGATTATGACGTAGATAAAATCTATGTGAGATAAAGTATATTAGACATTCAGTCTTGTTATTCGATTTTCTTTTCCAGAAGTTAGAGCTCATGCTTATGAGCTCGAGTGCTTACTTGACCAGAGCAGGCTCCGCTGGTGCATAGGATCTACTTAGTCTATAATGTGATTAACTGTAGTCTATAAATTCTATATTCTACTTACTTATATCACAAAAAAATATCAAAGGCTTGAGAAGTCTTTCGGTTACATGTATTAAGAGGAATAAATAAAAACTATGTTCTGATTGTGGTATGAAACTGTATTTTATCTGAAAAATCGAAACCTCTCTATATCTCTGTAATGAAAAAGGTAATGAAGACGGATAAGGATGTTCTTGGAAGGGGATCGGATAATTAACCGCCAGGAGAAAGCCAATCCCGCCATTGATGTCAGACGGTATCGGAGAACTGTATCTGCCTTTTGATATAATTGAAGAAATATACCAAAGTAGTTACTTAGTATTGTCCTAGTTCAAATAAAATAATCGGAGTATCGAGTAGGTGAAGGAAAAAAGAAAAATCTTCGTACCTAAGTAGCTATTCGATTTTTTTTTCGTTTTATATACTATGAACTTAAATAGATTGCCGCTCGAAACTGTAGCTAATGTAATTACTCAATTAGAAATGAAGCGCTAGAAGTAAGTATAAAACCTGAAAAGATCATCGTTAATTAAAAGAAGGGCACAATTTTAGATTTGGTGCAGTCCAAGAGAATTTTCAAGAAAAAGCTAATTGTTGAGCACTTGATGACGTCACTGCAGACGTATCTCCAAGTGGTGGCTAGGCCACACCGACCAGCGGAAAGTAGGTCACGTCGGCACCATATCAGGCGAATCAATAACCAAACCGGCTGAAGTCAATATTTCAACTTTTTCCATTACCTGCACCAACTTAAAATTGTTTATCGAAGTATGGCGAAAGTTTAACACAACTTGGAAATATATTAAAATTTTTATTAAGTGTCTTTTCCTTATCTTTTAATCACAGAAAAATAGCAAAAACTCAGAAGATTACCCCGATGACATGGATGGCCTTAAGCAATCCCTCGCCTACGGAATGTATGCCCACGTATGTGTTTCCGGTCATTGGAAGAGGATAATTCGTCTTGAAAGTTAAAAGGAAATACCGCATAGGACACATTGTGAAGTTCCCCCAAACCATAAAGTTAAATTAAAGCTAAAGAAGCCCACACTTTCTTGGACCAAAAAAGTTTACCCCTTTATCATATCTTTTTTGGTGCCTAAAGTAAACTTCGTAGAGAGTGATTGGTTAATTGTTTCATCATAGAAACGAGGCAGGTAGTGATAATGGATATGGATCGTGTACGCCTAAAGTGTCCATCCAAATAAAATGCCATCGACGTATTAATTAACATTGACTGAATATTTGCATCTACCTCCCCGCTTGAAACATGAAAAGCGACTGATGGAAAGCAATTATCGGATCTGGTCATCGGGAACAGGACGTTGATTGAGTGATTTAACTGTTATTAACGTCACTTTGGTCGACGTTTTTTGAATATCTGTTCGAGTTCAAAATTTAAAATATTGCTTGTTATCTAGTGGCTAGATGGGTGAGTACCTAATCAAAAGTTTTTTACCGAAAATTTGTCACTCGTTTACATATTAATGACGCAATACAAAGCGCGACGTTCTTGGAATTACATATTTGCGGATAATTATATCTATGTTGTACTTAAAACTTTACCAAGATATTTTAAACTAAGTATTTGAAATACGAAATATTTTTTTTATTTCAAAACTTGTTAACAGAGCGCAAGAAATATTTCTATATATAAATATTTCTTTTTTATATTTAGCAATATAGGTATGTATAGTAGATATATAAACAACAAAATTTACAAACGTCAGGCAAGCGTGAATTAAGTAATGGGCAATTTTAATTAAATTCGGACAGTCCCCTTCAATATATTATGTAGTAACAAAACTGAGTTAAAAATTTTATTCTAGTCTAGACTGAATGTTTTTAACTCAAATACAAATAATATAATAACGTCTGATAACATAATAGGGTTGTTTCGCCAGTTCGCGTCCATTTAGTGCAGTTGGCAAGTTTGACGGCGATTATAAAAAAGCTCCAGCACTAATTTCTATGAAAAATTTGTGTAATGTATTCAATAAATAGTCTATTTTAAGATAAACTTTCAATTTTGTTCGAAACATCTTGTGTTTTCTTTTAAATTAGATAAACTTCGGAATTAAGCGTTTTACCCAGTTTGCGTCCACAAAATCCAATTTGCGTCCACCCGTGGACCAGTTTGCGTCCAGCAGCTTAAAAAAGGATATCACCCCTTTAAAAGGATGATATATTTAAGAATTTGTAAAGAATGATTGTATTTTAACAATTTCTATATTTAAAAATATTTTAATATTAAAAAAATCAAACTTTTTATAAGTAATTAAATAAATTACTTACTATAAAAAATAATTCTTCTCAATATTGGCTTAGGTTTATAATTAAGTAATTATAGGCAAGTAGGTATCAGTTATGTATACAAACTTTACACTAAAATCACAAGGTAATAATTATAATTATTGCAAAATATATTTGTCTATTTATATAACTAAAAGAATTATTTAATACATAAATTATCATATTATAAACATAGCAAGTATTAAGCATATATGTTTATAATATATATGTTACCGGCCAAACCCGATTTAAGGACAAATTAGTTTTGCCTAGGCTCAACTAGTTCATCCTATACGCGATAGGATTAACCAGTATAGCCTAGTCCAAACTAATTTGTCCTAAGCCCGATAGAATAGACCAGTTTAGACTAGGACAAACTAGTTGATCCTGATATAGATACGCACACTCTAGGATAAACTGGTATGGCCTAATCTAAACATTAAAGTATCAATCAAGTCAAATCAAGATCAAGAAAGTCAAAATAAATAGATAAACTAAATAAAATACTCGTTAATTGGGAAAATAATCATATTTATTAAACTATAATGATTCGTCGTTAAGTAAAAATACGATCGATCAAACTATAATCTACTAAATCAAACAATTGTACCATATTTAACAAATAATAAATGATTTTTTTTATAGAAGAAATAATTAATGTCTTAATTATAAATGGTAATACAAACAATCATACAATAATCATACCAGTATTATGTCAATTATTAAAATTGCTATTTATTTTTACATGGTTTGCTTTGGTGGCATTTAGAATTGCAGAGTAAGGTTGCCTTCTTGCACTGGCATCTATTTGTGGAATAGTTTTTCAACTACTTTCCGACCCCGCCAAATGTTTTAACTGTTTAGACTATGCCATACCAGTTTATCCTAGAGTGTGCGTATCTATATCAGGATAAACTAGTTTGGCCTAGTCTAAACTGGTCTATCCGATCGGGCTTAGGACAAATTAGTTTGGACTAGGCTATACTGGTTAATCCTATCGCGTATAGGAAGAACTAGTTAAGCCTAGGCAAAACTAGTTTGTCCTTAAATTGGGTTTAGCTGGTAACATATATATATTATAGCCTTAGAATTTCAATTAATAACACTAGTCACATCCAAATGACTGTCTTTGGCCAAATCAAATTGCGTACATTTTAGATGACACCATCTTATAGGTCAGAGCCTATGTTTTCTCATCATCGTCTTCTACATCTGAATTCAATATGTCGTTACATTTAACAGAACATTTAACTCGTCATAGAATTAAAAACACGTCGTCTTAGTAAAAAAAATGTATAATTAGGTATAATAAACATATTGTTTATTTTCAAATTATTTTTACAAGCAACTGTTTAACAAAAATAGTGGACGCAATATGGTTTATAATTATCCAATATCGGTATAGTTTGCGTCCAATGCGGACGCAAAGTGGAAGTTTTGTAAAATTCGAGTAGTAATTCGCGTCCACCTTATTTTATTTGTTAAATATAAAAAACATAAGCAAATTCATAAGTAATATTATCCCTTTTTTCACTATAAACGTGTAGAAACTGCTATGTATCCAAAAATTCACATAAAACATTAAAAAACTTACTATCAAACGCGCCTCTGCACACTATTTTTTATCTAAAAATCCCGCGCGTATGCGCTTCCTAATTGAACATCCGAGATTGACATATTTTTTTTAATTGATTGGTTTGACGCACAGAACTTTGTATATGCGTGCGTGTCACTTATACATTTAGGTATAATCGGTAATGACTTTTCGTTTGATAACTGTGTTAGTTGACTTATTTTAGAGGATTTTTATAGGGCGCTCCGCAAAATGGACGCGAATAGGGCGATGGACGCGAACAGGCGAACTTACCCTATTTGAAAAGATTTTGCGAGCTTGTGATATTAAAGTATTTATTATTATTTATGATGCGGAGAATATACATACGATATATAAATCCCAATTTTAAAAAGTGATCTTAGTAAATCCTTGCTAAAGAAAATCTTGTAAAGCTAATTCATTAAAAGCGATAGTTTTTTCTATATATGTATTTTACGGCCGGTTAGGGTAGAATTTTCCGAAAACACCTTCTATAGCTAGTGTGTTTCAATTTAAAAATAAAATATTATTGATTTGATGATTGACGACATAGGCCAATTAGATCGAGTTTTCTGCCACATTGTGTATTGTATTAAGTACCTATTTTTTAAACCTCAAACACGACTGTCCATTTCTTTTCGAAATTTAAACTTGTTCTGTGCGAGCGGCCAGGTGATGCGAATTGACAGGATATCCGGTGCGTACTTTGTACAGGTACCTATTTAGTTATTTACGAGAATAAGTTATGAGTTATTTTTTTTTCATAAAATATAAAGATTTGTGATAATTATTTCAATAAAAAATATTACTTTTCCGCACACTCCTTTTAGTGCAGGTTTTTTTAAGAATGCTAAATCATAATACCCATATTTTAACCTCATATGAAACAAAGGATTCATATAATATGATTTGAGCATTTTACATTCAAATCTCTACTCTCAAGGCAATGTGAGCAGCAGAAGCTCTTGATAAAAACATCTGGAGTATATCCTTGTAACATGTGCACGTTTTTGCAATCACAGCTTGCAAAAGTCCAAGCAATAATCACTCTTAATTCTTATAAGGATATAGCCACATGAATGAAAATGGCGTGCGTAGTTTATATTTAGCACTGCAAGCAGGTGGTTTTTTCAAAACATCTGCAGGTTTTGTGTAGCGATAGTATGATTGACAACCGGTTGATCTACATGTTCCAGAGTCCAGACATACTACCTAAAAAGTTTTGCCAGATTTAAATTCAGAACTCAAATCTAAAACAAACAGTACCTACATACGTAGCCAAAAAATGCTCAATTCTCTTATATGATCAATGAATTGGTACGAGCTAGACTCATCCTATGGTTGAGTCACGTAATATGACCGCAGTGTGGACTCATGCAGTGAAGTAGGAAATAATAAATGTTTCAGAGCTATTGCGGAGACCTGTGTCATTTATTTCTTGTTAATTCAATTGTACTGATTATGTCCCAATTTAACAATTAACTTTATCAGGTAAAAAACCATCGCCCTTTTAAAGGCATATTTCCTTACAAACAACATAAAATAACAAATCAATTCATATTAGTAGGTACCTACTCATTTTTATGCCATGGCATTCTACACAATATTTTTTAAAACAATACACTTGCGCCGCTCTCGTGGTATGTATGACGGGATTTTCACCACAAACGGTCAATGTTAGGGCCTTAACATTGCACCGTTTCCAGTAGATTCCACCGCAAGTGTTAATAAAATACCCGCTACATTGGCTTCAGCTATTTCCATTCCAACCTGTCCGGATATGTTGATATGTTTATTATCCGATTCGAAGGGACGCTCTCGCTTCGGTTAAATATAACTTTAAACAACCTGTCTGGCGCAGCGCTCAAGTTAATTTGATTTTGCCCACGGTATTTTGACAAAATGATCATCATTAACCTTCGTCGTTCATTGTTAGTAATTCATTAATCATTCTAGTTCGCTTTAAAGAGTTTTATTTACTAAACACTATAGCAAAAGTGATGTTGGTCGATATTTTGTGACGAGGCCTACGTTTCGACACGAGCAAGCATCATCAGAAGAGATTCAGAAAACCGACACAATAAAAGGCCAGAGTCTAGTTCACGCAGTGGGTCACTACGGAGCAGAAAGAAGTGAGGGTACTTGGGGCTCAGGGGATTTCTTTGGTGTAACGGGTCTTCGAATCTATACTAATATTATAAAGCGGAAAGTTAGTTTGTTTGTTTAAACGCGCTAATCTTGGGAACTACTGGTCCGATTTCAAAAATATTTTTTTGTTGGATAGTCCAAGGCTTTCGATACATTTTTTATTTGAGATTTTCGCCTGTATCATGACCGTGAAGCGAGGCAAATATAATTGCTCTCATCAGATTCATCATCACACGTGGAAGTAGAGGACTATATAACATTACGCTGCGGCCAATAGGAGCGAAACGTCAGTGAGAAATGTTGCAAAAAACGGGGAAAATTATTAACATTTGGGGACTTTCGTTGCGTGCGCTGCATAAACGGTATTTATAAGTCACTCAAAAACCACGCGAACGAAGTCGCGGGCACAGCTAGTACATAATAAGTTCGGCAATCAGCATCAGGCGATCCTTCCGTGATTACCGATCTTCTTATTATCCTACTCGTCGTACTTCGGTTCAGCTAGGACGTCGACTGATGGACATAAGCGTTCCCTAAGTTTACCTATGAGACCTGTCGCTTGCGGCCTGCATCCACTGAATAGCGACCTTCTTCAGGTCGTCTGTCCACCTGGTGGGAGGTCGTCCAAATATCTTATTAAAGTTCTTAGTATAATAAATGTGCAAGTTAGTGAGGGTGGATGGATTTAGATACTCTTTCAGACAAAAACTACTGAACAGATTTTTATTTTTGCTTTATAAATGTATGTGTTTACACAGGCTACTTTTTATTCCGAAAGTGTTCCCGTGCAATAAGGTATTCACGCGAGACGTGCCGTAGGTAAATGCTGATAGGTATTTTTAAAAAATCATATTATACAGATTATAGCTATTATGCGAAATGACTATATATATGTCTAAAAAACTGTGAAATACAAGTAACACAGTTCCCTATGATGTCCTTGTAACCTAACCTAACAAACATATTATTATAAACATAACTAGCTACGTAGTTGCGCGTTACGTAGCATACTAGTTATGTTCATAAATAGGTAATTATTAGATCATTGAAACATTAATATAGTAGGAGAATCTTTACTAATCTGCTTGCTTTTTTGCTGAAATAAAATTTTAAGGCTTTATGCAGTAAAAATTACAGTGCTCCCTTCAGAATACTTTTTGAGAATTCAGGCAATTTCAAGATCATCAACTTCTGATAAGTGTTCCTACACATATGAAATGGTGTCCATTTTCTTACATATAGGTATGTATTGAATAAATATACTAATTCCTTTATATGAAAATAAAATGGATTTTTATTTAATTCATTGAAGCCTAAATCAGCAGGCACAATTATAAAACATAACAAAGATAATGACATCACTATTATTAGAATTCTAAAAGGCATGACTAACATCTCATGGCATCATACTAATATTTATTAAGATAGTAATCAGAAAATATTTTGATGACATTGGTAATCTATTGTTTTATTTATTTCAATTTGCAACATTGAATAAAAACCTGAATACTAAGTTGGTCACCACATGGTTTACATATTTTTGTCTGTAATAGGTGTAAAAATATATAGGTATATTTATAAAAGATCAAAGGAAAGTTTTAAATTAATTATTGAATCATTTGTAATTATTGTAATGTCCGTTAGTACCTACCAATATCTATTATTTAGAGAGCAATAATAAATGTATTGGTAATCTTGAATGTTAACATAATCTCATTTTTTTATTTATAAAGAAGTAAGTTTAAGCTTCTCTTGATTAGGTACTTTTCATAATCTTCAAACCTTGTCTTGTGCTTCACTGGAGTATTATTATAAATAGAAGTGGCTGTTCAAAAATTATGGCAATTATCTTCCGAATAACTTTACTGACACCCGTTTTCTTGACTATTCTCTGTATAAACCTAAATAACAAGACAAGTTAAAAAACTAATATTTCTATTGAAAATTAGCATCACAGCATAAAGAAACTTACGATGTTTACATTACATAACTATAGAAGGGTCAATATTGTTTGTAATGAAATTTCACGATCAATTAAGAAAACAATACATTAGTATTGGAAATCCAGAACACCTACGTAGGTCGGAGGCGCGTGTGTGCATCGAAATAAGTGGTTCGTCCGGTTTTCTTCACACCCACACGACCAGTTCCTTGCACCGAACGAAATGACACCATAGAATTCTATACAAGTACATATAAAGTTTATAGACTTTAAAGACGAGATTCATGTGATTTTTTTTACAATATCACAACACTAAATACTTGTCTACTTCTTTATTAATTTGTAACATAAAAAAACATTTAAAGCACGAATACTGATATTTAAAATTATGATAAATAGCAATTTTCTAAAATTAGTTTAAAACAAAATAAATAAAATGAGCGCATGCAATATTCACCTTCATTGTCGTCGTTTCCCTCTCCGTTGTGGGCTGAAGCCACTAAAACCCCAACGCACAAAATGCTCAAAAATCTCACAATCATTTTAACTGTTTTATCGAACACACGAAGTCCACAGTTTTATCAATAAACAATTCAAACACTCGACATAATTTAGTTCCGATGACACTTGCGCCGCTGAGCAGCGATCGGCCTTTCTTTGGCAAATGGCGGCGGATCGCGGTTGACGGATGTCCTCATCGATTGCAGTCGAGTCTGCGCATTCACGAAGTTGTTGTTAAAAATACCTTCATATGGCAACACCAACATTTTAAAGATAAAATAATAAAAGATTATTATAGATATAAAAATTTGCATGCTTACAATAAAAGTCAGCGAGTTCTCAGCTTACTAATACGAAAAATATTCTGATTTTGTATTGTACTGTTGTATACCATAAAATTAACTATTCTTAAAATAGATAACTATGATTATTTCACTTTACATTACGTGTTTTTATACTGTTTTATACAAACAATTTATTTATATTGAATATTATTTTTATATTGACAAATGTATCTGTAATATCTTACGTGATTTTTAAGAATTAGAAGTTTTTCGTAAATAACTACCTAATATATTAATACCTACAAAATAAAGACCATCGTATGTTTTGAAATACATACAAACAATTTACAATATTATTTAAAATAATAGACTTATTTAATCTGTGATGTCTTCGTAAATGCACTTAATTTTTTTCGTATTATTTTTATTTTTCTACGTGGCAACATTGCAGTTTCGAAAGTTCAATTTCGCATGGCGGACGTGCAAATGAACACTGTTATTTGTTGGTGATTATTTCAATTATTCTTTCTTCAAGAATCCCTATGGAAAGGCAAATTCTCCTGTTGCTCTTTCTTTGTGGTCGTGCTTTATTCATTCCTTAACGATAGATGATGGTAAAGTGTTAGTTAAAGTTTATTTTGTGAGAACTGCATTGGATTTTCTCAAAAATGGGAAAATGTGACGAAGCTAATGTCGAAGTTAATATGGGGGACTCGGCGTCCCCCATGAAACCTGATAATTTTACATTTACTGTCCCTCCGGAGGCTCCAGTCTTTGAGCCCACCATCGAAGAGTTCCAGGACCCTCTGGCGTACATCAGCAAAATAAGACACATCGCAGAAAAATCGGGTATTTGCAAGATAAAACCCCCCGCAGTAAGTATATTTTATGATTTCTTGAAGCACTTTTTAAGATGAATAGTTACATCTAATAGTTTATCTTAATTTAATACGCATTAAAGCTCTCCTAACCCCTAAAATAGCATGCTCAGAATTCCTTATGATGCAACCATTGTACTTAGATTTTTGCAATATTCCATTATTTTAGTTTTAGTATGCTCCTTTTATTACGCCTAAAACACAATCGAGTAAAACTTGAGATTATGGTTGACAGGAAAACGCATTCGAAAATCGACGAATGCACTCGCATATTGTTGGAGTATTCTTGGTTGCCATTTTGTGTCGTGCCCTCTACCTACGTTAATTTAGATAATAAAATAAGTATTTTTAGTTTCCACTAATTAAAATCCCAATATAAGCACTGAAATACTAATCAATGTACAAAAATAAAAGGAACCTGTAAAAAATTGGCATTATACTTTTATATTTTAGTTTTTTTTATTTTCTGATTTTGCATTTGTCTGTGTGTCTTTCTGATAACATCTATAATAATATAAACATTTATTTGGTTAAGATGTAAAATCATCATCATTTAGAACTATTGACCTACATCTGAAATAGAGTTGTTCTAATTACTAAGCTTAGTAGTAGTAAGTATTTTCTGTTCTGTAAATTCTTTCCTCTTCTGTATTCCAATAAATTATTATCCACTGTATTTTCAAATAATTTAATTTAAAATATTTCCATCATAGTTGTGGAAAGACCACCATTTTGATTATTATGTTGTAACAGATGTGTTTTGTTGTAATAAGTACAAAGAGGAGTATAATTTGTTTTATATTTTTATCATTTGTGACATTAATTAGAAGTTACAAAACTCTGAAGTAAATAATGTTACATAATTGATATCATAAAATTAGCTTTCATCTTTCATAAACAGACAAACTGATAAAAATGTATACTATAATGAGTGCAACTAAAGTATCTTTAATAATAACAATCAAAATGATAATGATAAGTCATTATTACTTTATTTTTATTGTTGGGAAGCTTTCTTGTACATACCTATAAAATATACTTATAAAATCTGATAATTATGAGTTCCATCATATTTATATGTACTTACTATAAAATTATTCTATAAACAAACAAATTAAGAATTCTATAAATATTTCCTTCTTGATATTTTATTATGGACACCTATGTTACCCGGGCTATTATTATAAATCTATTGACACTTCTTTCAACAATAATGGATCAGTAGTTTAGACACTATAGTGAAACAAGCACACAATACACACGCAAATATACTGCTAAAAATCATCTGTCAATCAATTGACAATCGTTACCATTCCTTTTGGCTTTGTCACAGTAAGAGCCTCATTGCCTTTTATAAAGATTTAAGAACTAGTAATCATTGTTACTTAATAAAATAAATAAAAATAAAAAATAAAAAAGCCTTTATTATCCACATACTACATTCTTTTGTTCTTACAATTTTTGAAAATTTTGAATAAATTATATTTGTTATTATTTGTTAGTAATTCTTAGATTTTTATGTTAGTATGTTAGTTTTATTATTGTATAGTAGTTTTATCATTGTTACTTACACTATAATATTTACACAAAGGCCATCCCTTTGTCTTTAGTTTTTTTCATATACTGAATGCTGGCCTTGTCAGGCCCTGATGTCACTGCGACCCTTTTGGAGTACTGCTTTAGAGTACTGTCCCCAGTTCTATGTTACTCATGAAACTAACTATATGGTGGGGTCTGCTGTGCTAATTTCCTCTACTGTAGAGTATTTGAGCTACCCGAGGTACTTGTTCTCGCTCAGATGGCACTCTATGAATTTTAAGTTGAATGATAAGGTTTTTAGAGTGCTAGGCATATTTGTTGTGTATTGTTTTGTGGTTGTTAAACAACAATGTTATACTTATTTTGCACTCTAACATTGTAATTTCATCAAATGCATTGGCTACTTAGGAAAAGATCACAGTTGTCACTGGAGAATAAACTCCTTATTTATAAATATATTCTCAAGCCAATCTGGACATAAAGATAGCAGCTTTCTTGAACAACCTCAAACTCAAATCTAGAAATCCTTCAAAGATTCCAGTCAAAAACACAATAATGATTACAAAGGCACCTTGGTTTAAATAACAAATGAACAACTGCATCACAATCTTAAAATCAAAACTGTACAAGAAGAGTCCAACCATTTAATAACTACACATAAAAAATAGTCACCCAAACATACTAGCAACAAATTTAATGAACATTAACATTTCAAAGACTTAAGAGAAAAACCCCTACAAATCTATAGAGAGAAATAATAAAAGGGAGCAGCCATTGGGCTAGTTAACCCTCCAAGATTTATACATTCTTAATATTTTCCTGAATGTTCTTATGAAACAGATTGCAGAAACATGTCATTGTAAAAAAAAACACTGTAATTTTATGTCAAATGTATATGAATAATAATAATAATAAAAAATTTACATATTTACCTATGTACATGTCAATTTTGTTAATGGCTACAAATTGTGCTGTGTGCGTGCTACAGTGTAGATTATTATTACTGTAATGCATGAAAAACCATATTTAAAGTTATATTCAATTTAGTTATGTGAAACTAATGCTCAATAAATTGCAGGAATTATTAAAGGATAATTATCAAAAAGCTAATAATTATATTCACATAAAATTATAAACCATGCGCATTAAACTTAGTAGGCATTGACATAAACTTATCTCAGTTGCATTATCATTAATATTTAATAGTATCTTTGACTTATATAAACTATGCACGTAATACTCAAATAGAATTCATAGTCTTGATTATTTACATGCTTATGTGACTAAGAAATTTTAGTTGAATATTAAATGCCGATTCTAATATATATATACCTAATATGAAATTAATCAAAAGTTCAATCTCTTTTACAAAAATTGTGTGTATGGAGGAGTAATGTAACTTGTTGTATAATAATAATAATAGCTCCCCTCACAGATTTTGGTCGATAGCTGACGCAGGAGTTATTTTATAGTGCCCAAGTGTGTGCGCAATACACAAAGATACCGACTTTTTACATGCCCATCCGACACATGGATCATCTTTCTTGCCAGACAATCAGGTGATCAGCGTACATTGTCCTAACCAAAATTGAAAACAAAAGTTTTTGTTGTTCCAACGCGGGAATCCAACCCACAACCTGGGTCGAGAGCAAAGCCCTGAACCACTAGACCATGGAGGCGCTCATGTTATATAGAGGGCTGCACAATGCTAATATTTCTTAAAATTATGCTTACATAAATACAATAATAACAATAACACACAATACCTCATTCACACTACCATGTATTTGTATAATAACAGTGGGTTTGACAGATTCAAGGTTTCTTTCTGATTCCATAATAAATATTTATAAAATATTTTTTTTTTGCGTATCAAAAAGAAAAGTTAACCTTATAAACTGTAAAAATATACTTCTAGTTGTATTTATTTATTGTTTGAATCATGTTTTGATGTTTCTTGCAGCATTGGCAGCCACCATTTGCTGTGGATGTCGACCGTTTGCGATTCACTCCAAGGATACAAAGATTGAATGAACTGGAGGTAAATAAACCTTATTTTACTATATATGACTTGAGTATTTTGCTATAACTAATAAATGGTAAGAAGCCTATTAGAGAAATATTTGTACTATTAGAGAATAGTCACAGAAAGTGGTATAATTTGCAAGAAAATTTTACTAGGAAAAGTCAGTACTTCAATTTTTTGTTGCAACAATACAGCAAATAGTTTAATGCCACCTGCAATTGTGCTGTTATCATTTCAATCTCATTTTACACCATAGTACTTAACGAAATCTAGAACATTATAGTAAGTATATCCAATTTAAAATTAACCCTAATGTAAACAAACCCGTCTATGACAAAACCATAGAGTAGTCAGTGATGTGAATTGGCCATTACATTACAATGATTATTGTTTGCGATTCTATAGTCGTTAGTGTAAATAGCATATTTATACTGTGAAAGTATTTCATTTGATGTTTAAATAGGTATATTAATTATTGTTTATTTGTTATAATATTTTATTGGATAATGAAGTATGATGCTTTAATGTTCCGATGAAAGTGTTCATAAGTGTTCACAATAAGTGAATATGTGAAAATTTCGATTGTTTTAGTTTGTTTATGTTAATGTTAAATTTAAAAGAGGCGTACGGGACGGGACATTTAATATACATGGCCAGTATGTATGTTTTATTAAACCAGGTTAATGATTGTGTCAATACTAGATGCATTAAAATCTCAATACAAATGTTAATGACATTCAATATCCATTAATACAAATGTTAATCACAAATTATAGTCTTTGTTTATAGTTTTTGTATTGCTTACAATGTAAGATTTATTAGTAATAACACAATTTTATATCCATATAACATATTCTGCTCTTTGTGTTGGTGGTGATATGACAATAGTCATGTTGCATGATGTCAAGATGGAAGGGTAAAAGAGAGTGATGTATCGGCCTGTGACGTCACAATCTGTTACCGCCTATCGCCGTACAATTTTAATGATATATGGTTGCAGATTGTGACGCCATTTAAAATTATGCAGAGATCTGTATTTTTTTTAATACTTATTTAGATTATAAAATCTAAATAAGTATTTCTTTTAGATAAAAAAAAATTAAAATGTCATAATTGGTACTATGGAATATTACTATTATTATCAAGAAAAAAAAACTTTTATTTTGAATATTTATTTTTTGTACACAGGCAATAACGAGGGTGAAGCTAAATTTCCTAGACCAAATAATCAAGTTTTGGGAGCTCCAGGGATCGGTGTTGAAGATTCCCACAGTGGAACGAAAGCCCCTAGATTTGTACGCACTACACAAGCTTGTAAAGGAAGCTGGTATGTTCATTTTTTTAATACGAATTTAGAACAACACAGGTACCTACCTAATATAAAAAAGGAAATGTATGGATGAAAGATAAAACGAAAAGATATAAAAATGATATTTCAATACATTTTGCGATTATCTTTTGATATGTAACATTCATTTAACATTTACTCAAATGAATCTTAAGAGTGTTAATCATTATTATTTATTTTTATAAATTGACTAGCTGACCTGTGCCCACTTCATTGACCATAATAAAACCGTTTAAACATTCCCTGGAATTCCAAGAATATTTCAAAACCAAGAATAGTCAAATCGGTTATGCCGTTCTCTATTTTTAGCGAGACTAACGAACAACGACTCATTTTTATATATAAGAAGACATGAATGGATGAAGGTCGCAAAAGATTTTTAATCAGAAAATTGACTTTAAACAGTCACTTAAACATTTTAGGATGTGTACTAACGTATTAAGCACATTGATTCTAGAGACGGTTCTTTAGATTAATAAGTCTTTAAGTTTCCTTTAAGTCTTTATTTTTTCCAAAGTTACATATTTAAATCATGCAGCCCACCAAATGGCGTAGCATTTTGTCGGTGGGATATAATGTACTTTATACTTTACGACGTATTCTAAAATGTTTGAGTGACAGATTGAAGTAAATTTTTTCGAAATCAGAATTTTGTTACATAACACCTTAATCCACTCATGTCTTCAATTGTGTATGCTAAACAATTTATTGTATTTATTAGGTGGGTTTGAGGTATGTTCCGCGGAACGAAAATGGTCGAAAATAGCGAGGCGCATGGGACATCCCCAGGGGAAAGGGGTCGGCTCCATCCTGAAGAATCACTACGAGAGAATACTCTACCCCTACGACGTGTTCAAGAACAACGGAGTCCTCGCCGATAGTAAAGAAACAGTAAGTACTTTAATCACTTTTCAGTCAACATATTTGATCCTTTTCAGTTGGTGCCATAATGTACGGGTTAAAAAAACTAGTTATCCGTACTAACTTTGGGATATGATTATACTACCTTTTCTCATTCCAGAAATGTTTTACTTTTTTGTTTTTTTTTGCAACTAAAAAAGAATTAATTGTAAAAAGACTATAACTTTGGGATATGATTATACATGCTACCTTTTCTCATTCTAGAAATGTATTTTTTTTTTACAAAAATTAATATAAATTAATTTTTTTTGCTTTATTGTTATTTTTGCGACAAAAAAAAATGCTGAAAAGTAAAAAAAAATTTTTTTGTTGTTGGCAAAAGAAAAATAAAAAAAATACATTTCCAAAATGAGGAAAGGTAGCATGTATAATCGTATTTCAAAGTTATAGTGACTGCTCTTTTTACACCCTGTAACTATATTATGTTACACATAATCTTTGAGTCCATAATTAATGTGAGTAAGTACCTACTATTATATTTTTAAATATGCCACAACTAACGTTTAATTAGGCACTGTAGTTAGCCCAATATAGTTTACTAACGGCCGGATTCAGTAACCTGTCTATCTGTCTATAACCAAAAGTTAAAAATGAATGACAGCAGTAGATAAAATACACTAACGCCCGGTTTCTGAAAGGCTGATCAAATTAATCAATTGATCAAATCAGCTAATCTGAAGGTTCATTAGTGAAAACATAGACTGCGAAGTAATGTTCACCAATCAGTGTTCAGATTAGCTGATTTGATCAATTGATCAATTTGATTAGCCTTTCAGTAAATATTTTTTTGTTATTAAAGTTGTTGCAAGCAGCCGTAAGTCTCCTAAACTTATTTCTAATACAGTGTTAAACATTCTAACAGGAATGAAAATTGATAATTTACAAGTCACTTATGTCTAATGTGCATTCTTATTAACACCTTTTAGATCCAAACATTATAATATTGTTGTTTACTTGTTCATGAGTGGCATTTACAATAAATGTTTGTAGAGTTCAATTATCTATGAAAGTGTTGTATTAATTTGAAGTTCATCATCTTTAATTTGAATACTATATCTTTACATTGTAATGTAAGGTTCAAAATACTCCGTTCCGATTCAAAGTGTTATAATATAATATGTACACAAATAAAAGGAATTCGACCAAAACAATGTGTCATTGTTTTCCTTTATTATATAATAGCTCCCCACACCGATTTCGGTGTCGGTAGCCGATTTTATTGAAACCAGGCCAGCTACGCAGGAGTTATTTCATGTGCCCAAGTGTGTGCGCAATACACAAAGACACTCTCTCGTCCTTTTACTGATCGTAACCCAGTGGGACGGTAAACCGACACGACTGGCGTGAGAACAGGCGCAGGACCGACTTTTTACATGCCCATCCGACGCATGCATCATCTTTATTATCAGACAATCAGGTGATCAGCCTGCATTGTCCTAACCAAACTAGAAAACAACATTTTTTGTTGTTCAAACGCGGGAATCGAACCCACGACCTCGGGGTCGAGAGTGAAGCTCTGAACCACTAGACCACGGAGGCGTTTTCCTTTATTCCACGTTGTTCAAGTGACATTTAAATTGGAAGGATTATATTCGCCTATAGTGATGTTTGTTTACATTTACGTTGTATTGATTCGCAACGGAGTATAGTAACAATAGTAACACAAAAATGGTTCATTGACCCCCGAGTGGACGAAACCACAGGGGTGTTATAAGTTTGTCGTGCCTGTCTGTAGCATCGTAGTTCCCAACAGGACGAACCGATTTTGATTTAGTTTGTTTTGCTTACATGGTCGAGAATACTGGGGGCTTACTCCCGACACAATAGAGAACCGAATCCGTTCGATATCAGTGGTTTTTCGTACTTTATTTGGTAAATTACTTTGAAGCTAATCAGGATAAAGAAAATTATTAGATCGTAACTTTTTGTACTCCCGACCATATCAATCGACTGAGAATCAAAATAAACAAAATATGTCAATTTATTAGGAAGTACACGGCATGATCGTATCTGAATCAAAATCAAATCAGTTTGGAGAGTAAGGCCCCTGTTACCTATATTTCATCATCAATTGCTCGCTGCTTGACAACGCGGGGGCTATTTTATTTTAATTTTGTCCATTCGTTTCTTAGAAAATAGAGGTGAAGAACGAACAGACCCCTGAGAAGGTGGGTCGCCGCTCCAGCAGTAAGCCCCCCGCTACGCCCTCCCCCGCGCGCCGCTACAAGAGCGCGGAGCCCGAGCCTGCGGAGGGGTCACACACCGAGGGCGCGTTGCCGGCCGACCACAAGACGCCGATAAAAGAGGAGCCTGGAGAGAATCGTAGAAGTAAGTGTGAAAGAGACAACAGTATTTGCCATCTTTGTTTTGTTGACCTAAAGAGAGACATAAGTCATCGTAGTTTGTAAGCATTTTTTTTCTCTTTGAATGTGCTCAATGAAGTCTTAATCAGATCCTACCCTCTAATTATGAATTTAAAATTAGTTGCTCCGGCATACATTAAACCCAAACTATGGCCCGTATTGAAGTCTCAAACCCAACCTCACATGAGAACCTATTTGACGGATAAAACGTTTTGTTTCACTTTTAAAAGTGAACAACTTTATTAATGTTACATAGTACTTTAATTTCTTTTCTTTTTATACAGTAATATTCGTATTAAAGATTACAGAAAAACATTAAATAAGTTATAATCTTTATTTTTACGTTTAAAAAAAAAATTAAAGTAACATACGTAAAGTCCTTCATTTTTAAAAGTGAAACGAAACGTTTTATTTGTCAAATAGGTTCTCTAGTGAGATTGCGTTTGAGACTTCTTTATTCATACGGGCCTTAGTGTCTGAAAGTGAAAGAGATATTGTATTTGTTTCGTGTAGATTAAAACTGGCAACAAAAACGCGTCGACGCCCGGCTTATACTTCTATAGTACTACTACTATACTTCCATAATTCAAATGAGTGCCTTAGTAATGAAAAAATATAGATCAATATTCTATAGGTGAAAATATGATGTTTCGACTTAGCGCTAACGTGAGTTAAGCCTTAAGGTAATTAGTTTACATGTTTACCTTGTAAGTGTATGCTGTGATACTAGACATTGTTACTTATAGTTATAATGTTTACACAACGGATAACTTATACAACATTGTTGTCTTTGTCTATAAATGACTATTCCAACATGTCAGACAAAGCTGCACCATTGTATTATGTACTGCATACAAAAAATCAACAAAATTAATTGTTTTTCTTTATTGAGTAGGTAAATAAGTGCCATTGAAATTGGCAGCATTATTGCCGTCTATAATGAGTTTTATTTACATATAGATTACATTTATTTGGAACGCAGATGGAATGTTGTTTTTTTTCTGACACATTGAAAAAGACATTTGATAGAGTAATAAATATATCTTCCCACAGGTCCACGGGAGAACAAGTGGATGTCCTCGGGGGGTAGCTGCGGGGCGCGCGCCCGGGTGCTCCGCTCCACCAAGCTGAGGGAACACCGGCTGAGTAACATGACAGTGTCTGTCACCCCCGCACCGCCGGTCGTACATCCTGATGACCCGGTTAGTTGACATGGATATCCAGATTTGATATGGTGTTGATACTTGTACGGCGGAATACTGAAACGCTTGTTAAATGCTGTCCGCATGCTACCTCTGTTACTACTTAGCGGAATGACTAGGACAGCTTATGTTTAAGAGGAAACACAAAGGCCGTTTTTCCCTGTTACCTCCCTGGATATTGACGCTATAGTCACAATTTTTTTCCTGAATACCTATATAAACTATTAGTACCTCCCTGTTTTTTCCCTTTTTTCGTTAGTTAATTATTAAAAGAGATTGGACGTTCAAAAACGTCAAATATATGGCCAGATGTTCGGCTGTGTTTTAAATCCAGGAAACAAATTGAAGTACATTTTATGATAAAAGCAAAACATAGGAACATAGCTCAATCCATTTTTAACCGACTTCAAAAAAAGGAGGAGGTTCTCAATTTGTCTGTATGTATATATATATATATTTTTTTTATGTATGTTCACCGATATTTTCGTCAATTATAGACGGATTTCAAAAAAAATTTTTTTGTTGGATACAGTTCATTTAGTATATAATGAAAAAAGTACCTAAATCGGTTAAGTTTTGGGGGAGGAAACAGGGGTCTCATAAATCGTCGATTTCTCGTACTTTTAATAGGTGATTTCAGTTCAAGCTGCAGTTGTCTCTATCGGTTTGATCGGACAGTTGCGGGACAGCAATAGAATTTACAAATACCTATTTTGCATTTCTCTAACCCGTGGTGTTTCCTCTAAAGACAGCCAAATACTTAAACGCTAATTAAGGTTAGGAGCCCTCTTGTCGGGCTATCGTTGTCACTACTTTGAATATAATAAGGACATCATCATCATGTTTAACTTTCGTTTCAGTATTCAACCGATACTCTTGTGATATCCATTTACACATCCATAATATATTTCGTTTTGAGTGGCATACACATTATATTCAGGACCTTAAACTTTTTATTGCGGAATAAAATTCATTTGTGTGTTGGGGTACTAACTACTTACGGCGGGTTTCAGTATCCTGTCTATCTAATGCTGATGGATAGCTGTCATTTAGTTCATTTAAAGATAGATAGCTTATTGAAACTGGCTGTTAGTGTCATTTAAAATACAAAGAGTATTTTATAAGTACATTATTCAGGTTACATACTCGTAAGTGTCACAGCTTAAAAAAAAAAATCTCGCCGCATACAGCCCATTTTAATAAATTACTTTTTTTAAATTGAGTGAATAATAAAGTTTAAGGGAATAAAAACAGGACCGATTGAATTGTATTCACTTAATCGAATGAGTAGTATTAAAATACGTCATGATGTTATGTAAAATATGCTTTTTGTGTTTCATATAATTGGCTACTTTGCGAGACAGCTCGATGGTTTTTTGTGTGTTTAACAATATTAATAAGCTTTTTTTTTCTAACACTTATATACATAATATTCAAAGTATACACTTGTACATTTATTCTGTTTAAATCCAAGTGAACAATGTAACATATTGGTGAATTGATAGCGTTTTACTATTGTCGTTAGCTACAACCGGCCTTTAAAAAAGACCAGGATTTGGCGCCGTTGCCGCGGCTTCACGATGACCCGGTGAGACATGCTCATTACTCACCACTACCACTGCGGGCACTAACATGGACACACGACAAATTTCAAGGGGATGTATACTACACGTGCCATGAAAGAAACCAGATTTCTCTATTTGTATGCCAATGATGCATAGTAACAACATGTGATACATATACATTTGTAAAAAAAGTGTTGTATACATTTCCATGAAAATTTATGTGTCTATGATGGTGCTCGTGACTGTTATCTCCTCTTCACGCAGTCACATATAACCGCCTTGTGATTTCTATTCCTAACACCATGTAGATATGCTTGACACTCTTTCTCCAACACTTGACTATATCAAGTAATACTACAATAGCAGTAAATTAGATTAGGACGACTATGTCTAGATCTATGTCACGCATTTACTAGATTATATTGTAGACCAGAACCAATACATAGTTATTTACTTCATTAATTCGATTGTTAGATTCTACTGGACAAAAAAGGATAGATGAATTGAAAATATATAAAGATTTAGAAGTCCTAGTGTATTTTAAAAATATAGACTTAAGGTTTATTAAAAGACATTAGCCAGATTTTTTTTCAATAAAAGACATGAAAATGTGGCATTATAATAATTATTGGTAATGGTGTTCAAAATTTAATTTAACTTCAAAATGGCGTCGCTTACAGACGTGACATTCAGGACTCCTCAACCTTTTTGCCATATAATGTATTTTTTCTGCGTCTACGATAAATATATATTTAAAGATTTTTCAAACTGATGTATTTAATACATACAGACGACAACGATAAAACTGCAGTTTGCTTTTGAAATTTTTATTCAAAACGGATAACGTAGACGTCCAGAGGTACAGTTGTAAAATAGTAACTAATATTACACGAATCTAATTGTACTAAGTCCTTTATTGCATATCAGTAGGTCGACTCTTGAAAATATTAGCGAATGGGTCGACATTGAAATTGAATTGCATTTTGACAGCTCTAAATTTAAATACGATGCTAGCGCCAAGTTATTAAGCAATTGACACCTAGCATTGTTTTTGAAATTAGAGTAGGTAACTGTCAAATTACAATCCAATCAAATTGATCCATTAAATTAAATCAAGATTAGCCCTACTTGGAAGTTTCTATACCTACTATGACCGACCTGTTTATCGTTGTCGCTTGTACCTGGGTCCCCGAGCCGTGTTTTGAATATCAGTCTATCCTCTTGCATGCGCGTGCTTTGACGCTCGCGCGAGCGGGACAGACTGACAATCGAATCGCGAATCGGGGCGCTAGCTTTAATTACATATTTTTTAATGGCATATCATTTTGTAGCTGGCCAAGTACATGTGCCACGTGTGCGGGCGCGGCGACGTGGAGGAACAGATGCTGCTGTGTGACGGCTGCGACGACTCCTACCATACGTTCTGCCTGGTGCCGCCGCTGGCTGACGTGCCCAAGGGGGACTGGCGGTGTCCCGTGTGTCTCGCTGAGGAGGTACGTTTAACAATTATAACCACTAGAGGTAGCCCGGTAGTTGAAATAAGTGTAGTGCGTCCCAGATAAATTTAATCCAAACGTTAACAAACCCGTCTATGGCACAACCTTGTCAGTCAGTGATGCCAATTGGCCAATATTAATACGATAATTATTGTATGCTACTAGGAATCCATAGACTATATTCTACAGCATATCGGCAGTGTCAAGTCTGCCAAGCAGCAAGTCGCCTGTTCTCTCGCCAATCGTGTTGGTTTACCGTCCTACTTGGGCTATGAGAGTAAAAGGAAGAGAGAGTGTCTTTGTGTATTGGGCTCACACTTGGGCACTATAAAATAACTCCTGCGTAGCTGGCCTGGTTTCAAAGAAAAAGACTACCGACACCGAAATTAATCTCGGACATACTATAACATAATTTAAGGTTGATTTTTATTCGAGATTTTCCCTCTTAAATATAATAAATGTGAATATACAATCGTCGACGTATGATATAATTGTATTAAACGCACGCTAATTACATAATATTACAAAATATATGTAATGTATGTTGTTGTTGTTTCTGCATACATAAACTTTACTTGTGCCAAATTTCATGTTGCTCCGTTTGAAAACTTCGCTTATTAATATAATGATAATGCAGATTACTGGTACTTAGCAGTTCAAACTTAAAAAAAAAAATTATGGACTTGCTGTCGGTTAAAATTTTTTGTCAAGCAATTATGCTACAAAATGTTTAGATTCATAATATTTTCTTATCATTATTTATTAAAAGGATTTTCGACATAAAATGATTACAATCCTATGGTACTCTTACAGATTGACTAAAACTACAGAAAGAACATTTCCATTTAAAATACTAATTTATTTTTGTTCTATACAGGTAGCTAAACCGACTGAAGCGTTCGGTTTCGAACAAGCCAGCCGCGAGTATACACTGCAACAGTTTGGAGAGATGGCAGACCAATTCAAATCAGATTATTTCAACATGCCTGTACATGTAAGTTGTTTATTCTTTCATAAAGTGAATTTAATGCCTAATCCGGATCAACATCAATGTGGTTGTATAGTTTTGTTAGGACAATGCAGGCTGATCACCCGATTGTCTGACAATAAGGTGATGTATGGGTCGAATGGGGATGTAGCAAGTCTGTCCTGCGTCTGGGTCTCGATTTTTGTGGCTCGAATTTCGATTCGAATGACAGTCTATCCCGCTCGCACGTACGTCAAATCATGCGCGCGTGATCGGGACAGACTGACAGGTGAAACAATATTCAAGGTATGATAACCAGGAACACGTCAGAAATCGTCTACAATAGACGTAAAGGCCTTTATATATATATGATCTCTTAACAGTCGTGTCGGTTATCCGTCTCAATCTTTCCTTAAATCTAATCCTTTTAATCTCAAAGAGTTTCGAAATTAAAAGGAAGAGAAAGTTCTCTTACGTGGATCATGGACAATAATCATCGACACCGAATCCGGAGTAGAAGCTATTATTATTATCTTTAAGTATGTATTGAATTAATAAAAAATATATATTCTTAGATGGTTCCAACGTCAGCTGTTGAACGGGAATTTTGGAGAGTGGTTTCCTCGATTGATGAAGACGTCACCGTAGAATACGGAGCAGACCTTCACTCAATGGACCATGGTTCAGGTATGTACAATTATTGTAGTGCAGTGACTAAAAGAGAAAAAAGATTTGAATTAAGAGGAAGGAAGCATTATGCAGTCTCTAGCGCATTTTCGGTCCCTACGACCGATATACAGTCGGCTGGGGAACGGCATGGCGAGAAGCCACGCCTTTCGCAAAGCGGCTGAGAACCGACAATGAGTAAAGGTTATCACAATATTATCGATGAAGATTCTGCTCCATCAGTTTTTCCCTTGTACTAAAACGCTTAAAAAATATTCTAAGTACAAAGGAACCACATCATATGCATACGTGTTAGAAAACCATATTTACAAGTGAGTATATGTGTGTGATCAATTCATCGGCATTGTTACGCGATTTCGACCTTAAGCCGTTCGAGTTGCAAGTTGCAACATGTTGTATTTATTATCTTCTTACTATGTTAATTACAGAAAATATTGTACAGTACTCAATACTGTACTATTATTCTATAAAAATACTTAATGTCATGGTATACTGCACGTGATACATAATATCCTCCTCCATCCTACCCCTCCCTAGGTATTATAAATGTGAATGTTTGTTTGTTACGCTTTCACGTGAAAACTACTAATCCCATAATCATAAAACTTTGTACACATATTCATATTTCCACGCGGGAATCAAGGGGAGAGTATTACATACTTTTGAACTACATTTTTTTAGGTTTTCCTACCAAATCGAGTGCACATCTATACCCCGGCGAGCAACAGTACGCAGAGTCCAGCTGGAATCTAAACAATTTGCCCGTTCTGGAAGGTTCCGTCCTGGGACACATCAACGCAGACATATCTGGAATGAAGGTAGTTTTGATTATAATATATAGTGAAATACTTTATGACTTCACACTAATAATATAAAGGTGTGTTTATATTAATAACGTCGCGCGCTAACGCCTAGCCTAAGTTGGTATGTAGGTAGCTGACACCCTCGAAGCCCCAATTTAATTGTATCCATAAGATATTTATATAACCAGTATTGAAAATCTAATATGTAAATATCTATGTGTAAAAAAGATATTATATATTTTTAACAAAAAAAAAATCTCTTTAGGGATATTTATTGTTTTGTTATATTTCAGATACCGTGGCTGTATGTGGGTATGTGCTTCGCGACTTTCTGCTGGCACAACGAAGACCACTGGAGCTACTCCATCAACTATTTGCACTGGGGCGAACCAAAAACTTGGTAAGTATTGAGACTTGCGCAAAGGAACATTCCACTAAATTATAAAGGCGGCGTTATTACTGTAATAACAATGTTTTCCAGATAACCTTGCAATATTTGTAAGGTACTATTCATTCATTGTTATGTAAGTTGATTTAGGCGGAGAAAAAAGTTTCTATGTCTTACTTTTGTCTTATTTAGACCATCGTCTTAAATTATATCTTCTTATTTAGTGGCAGGGCGTTTATTACTACTAAAATCACCTTATATAGTAAATTAATTACCCAAAATATTGAATATCTTAATTCTTAGCAAATAGTTTGTTTATTTTTGTATATTATATCATATTTTGTTTCTCAGGTATGGAGTACCCAGCTCAAAAGCTGAACAATTCGAAGCCACCATGAAGGCGGAAGCTCCGGAACTGTTCCAGCTTCAGCCGGATCTGCTACATCAGCTAGTCACCATCATGAACCCGAACGTGCTCATGAAGGCTGGAGTCCCTGTTTACAGGTACATTGTACTTTTGATAAAAGGATCCCTGTAGCTCAGTTAAGTCAGTGGTCAGGCCAGAAATCGGGGGACCGAATAAATATATTGTAAGTTTTGTGTTCCTGGGTTATGGATGTGTATAATATACTACATGTTATCTTAAAAGTATAAATTATTTAATATATTCCTGTTGTCTGTTACGCATAACACAAGTTCTGTGAGAACTTAGTACTGGTTCGATTGACCTGGTATGAAAGCGTAGTTTTATTATTATTAAATTAAATTTTAATAAAAAAATGAAAAATATCAACCAGCTATGAAATTGAATAATAAGTAAACAAGGTTTAAATAAATGTTTTTTTTTTCAGATGTGACCAAAATGCTGGGGAATTTGTTATCACTTTTCCTAGGGCATACCACGCTGGATTCAACCAAGGCTACAACTTTGCTGAGGCTGTCAACTTTACACCTGCTGATTGGGTAAGGATTTTATAATATAAACACTAATATGTTACATTTTAAAAAATATATAATTATGGATTTGTTTTCTATTGGTAAAAACATTGTCAGGGTCGGTGAACTATTCTTTGAGTTAATCGCAAACAGACAGTCAGACTTCGTTTTATAAATATGTAAGGATAAATTAAACAAAATATATAATATAATATTATATAACAAAATATATAATAATATAGAGGATTTGCCGCACCTTTCTACACGCACTTTTTAGTTATTTAAAGGAGTTCTTATCTAATTGTTATATGTAATACATGCGAGCACGGTATGTGGTCGCTATACTATGAGTTTTACTTTTTAATTACTCAATATAATTTAATTAATGTCAATTTTATTCGCTGCGTGATCTTTTGAGCGCTGTAGATTCATTCACACTATAGTACGTCCCAGATAAATTTAAACTATACGTAAACAAACCAAAAAACTGAAATTTTCACATAATATTCACTTAAAGTGCACACTTATCAACACTTTCACCGGAATATTAAATGATCATACGTCATTATCCAGTACATTTTATAACAATTAAACAATAATTATGTTTAAACATTAAATGAAAAACTTTTACTGTAAAAACACGCCATTTTGACACTGCCGACTGTAAAATAAAGTCTATGGATTCATAGTAGCAAATGATCATTGTATTAATATTGGCCATTTGTCATTACTGACTATTTCATGGTTGTGCCACGTTTGTTTTAAATTTATCTTGGACATACTTTTTTTCTAGTTTACATATTGTCTGCCCGCGAATTCCTCAAAGTAACTGTAACTTATTTTATCAAATGTTATCTAGCTAAAGATGGGCCGCGAGTGCATATCCCACTACTCGACGTTGCGGCGCTACTGCGTGTTCTCGCACGATGAGCTCGTGTGCAAGATGGCGCTGGAGGCGGAGTCGCTCACGCTCACGGTGGCGCTGGCGGCGTACCGCGACATGCGCACCATGCTGCACGACGAACGCAAACTGAGGAAGGCGCTGCTGGACTGGGTGAGTTCATTCAAAGTTTAAGTTAAAATTTGATACAAGCTCCATAACCTTCTTTATTTCATTAGCTCAAAAGCCGATTGTAGATACAAAATATATATTTCTTATAACTAGGCAATAAATTCAGTCACTGGTGAAGACGGGTTATTATATTCTGTGGAGTGAATCTCTACAGATATGTTGATAGTGATGTTCTTAAGCCAAATCGCTATTTCATGGAGTGACTAGCGTTTTTATCGAATGACGACCTTAAATTGAACAATCGTCAGTCAACGTCCAATTAGTTAGCGGATTGTAATGTTGTATTGTCAGTCAGGTGATTGAAATTTTTTCTCACTGCGGCGCTAGTAGTCACCAATACAAATATGGCGTCAAACAGCTGGTACTGACAGCACTGTGTTGATATTTTTTTCATTACATCTACATTAAAGTGCGATACTCGTTATAAAATAGAGTGATAGCATATATTATCTATTATTACGTCGTCGATTAAAAAAATAATATTTATACTAGAATTTGCAAAGTTACATTTATCGATAAAATATCGGTAGTATGAGCGCAAATTAGAAAAAATGTCGCCTAACTAGATATTCCATAACTAGGTAATTCCTCGACTACGCTAAATGACTAAATGACGTTCAGTCAAGATTTTGGCTGTTACAATAAACAACATGAAGAGTTGTCCTTTAGTGTTTCAATATAATGTCGTCATTCGATAAAAACGCTAGCCACTCAATGAAATGGCGATTTCAATTAGATGACTGCGACATGAACATATACAGAGTTAATTCTTTACACATCTCTTGATCTTCATCCGCAGGGTGTCACCGAGGCCGAGCGCGAGGCGTTTGAGCTCCTTCCTGATGACGAGCGTCAGTGTCACGAGTGTAAGACGACGTGTTTCCTGTCGTGCGTGACGTGTGCGTGCACGCCGCACGTGGCGTGCCCGCGGCATTACAGCACGCTGTGCTCGTGCCCGCCGGCGGTGCATAAACTGAGGTAAATATTCGTTGGTTATAAAATAAACGACATATTTTCGTACATTAATTAATGTCATTTAAGAATTTAAGAATATTGTAAAACCTAAAGAGACTTATTTCTTATTTGTCGTGCTTTTAATCGGTTTATACTCTGCTTCTATTGCGATTAAAATGACAATAAATAAAAAATCTACCAAGTTAATGTCATTGCTTTTCTTTAATGAGCGGTGAATTTAAATCATCACATTCAAATGGAACGGAGTATGCGTTAATACAACGTTAATATAATGTTTCTAATTAACGAGAAATACGAAATTTATTACTTCTTATAAATAATAACCTAATCTAACCTAACCTAATTAATGATCTCTTCCTATTGCAGATATCGTTACACGCTGGACGAGTTGCCCGCAATGCTGGACAAGTTGAAACGCAAGTCGGATCTGTTCCGCGAATGGGCGGAGGCGGTACAGAACGCGTTAGACCCGGACACGCCCAAAACCTGCGACTTGGACGGACTGCGCGCCCACCTCAAACGAGCCCATGATCTCAAGGTACAATACTTGCATAGACTCACACAAGCGAAACATAATAAAAAAAAACTTATTTCATCTTTTATATTTTGGCTGGTTGCAGAAATACATGATTTGTGAAAAATAAAATTGAATCTCAATAGATACAGCCTGGTGAAAGACAGTGTTAGTAATAGGGTCCCTTTTTTACCCTTCGGATGAGGAACGCTAAATATAGTCTAAAGTTCATAATGGCACACAGAGTATTAAAGTAAAGTTATAATTGAGTGATAAATTTGACAATAATGCAAATTAATTATCATTTACAAACATATTTTCATATACATATGTAACTTTTTCTTTTTTATTTTACATCACAGATGCACAAAACGGAGCTGGTGCGCGCGCTAGAGACGGCTATCGAGGACGCGGAGAAGTGCGCCACCGTGATCCAGCAGCTGGATCTGAACAAGATGCGCACGCGCACCCGCCACCACGACCCCAAGTATCGGCTGACCGTGCACGAGCTGACGCTCTTCGCGGCCGAGATAGACGGCCTGGCGTGCGTGCTGCCCGAGGGTAAGATTATATTATACTAGATGTTTCCCGCACTCGCGCGAAATGAAATCCCGAGTAATACTACATTCTGCTGCGGTAAAATATAGCCTAAGACGTTGTTAATCCAGCATAAGACTTTTATTACTACTACTTTTAACATCATACGATGTAAGAATATTCATTTTATTTGTCTTAATAATGCTCATTTTTAATCATTCTTATACTCCTCTAGGTTCGGCTGTAAAAGAAGTTCTACGTCAAACTGAAGAGTTCGAAGATCGGGCGACAGATTTGTTAAATAAAGATCTGGATGATACAGATGCAGCATACGTTAAGGATTTGGAAGAGGTACGTTCTTGTTTTAGTTTATTTTATTAATCCTTAAATTATTGTCATATTCAACATGTGACTAGAAAATTTATAATAACGCATACAGATATAACTAGTTAAGATGTGGATGGTGTGATGATGGACAGGATCTGGGAAACAGGAGGTTTCATATTTAGCTGTAGAACAACTGAAGTTGCTTTATAAACAATAATAAATAAGTAATAAGTGTACGGTTCGTACAACTTCAGATGCTGGTTGCTGAGGGAAACTAAGATGCTGCTGATATTAGTATAAATTTGCTATGATACTAAATGCTAATGAGTACACTAGTACGCGATTTGTGACGATAATGTGTGAACAGAGCTAATAACTAAATTGTAACTAAAATGAGCGTGCGTGTGAATTATACAAATTGATTATGATGTGATTTTATTCTGGACTTTTTTTTACAATAATACTAATGATGATGACGTCACAGGTGTGCGATCTCGGTGGGCGTCTGTGCATAGTTCTACCGCAGTTGGCGGCGTTAACAGCGCGCGCTGCGCAGGCGCGCTGGCTGTTGGACGCTCGCGACGCACGTGCCGCGGCGGCGTCTCCCGCGCAGCTCGAGAAACTGTTGCAGGACGCGACGGCGCTCGTGCCGCACGCGCGACTCGAGCCCGAGCGAGCGGCGCTACAGAAGCTGCGATGTGAGTATATATTTCATATTACAACTATTAGCTTTCATCACTGCGAAACAAACTGTGTATAAAAGCTACAATAAATATACAATAGGATACAATATTATGTTATTAGGATTTTTACAAATGAGAGGAATTTACAAGGTGTGTGTCAATTTACAATCTTAACTCCTTATTTAATTTCAGTCCAAATAGAAGACTGGGAGACGAGGGTGAAGGCGGTTCTTATCGAGCCCAACTCTGTGAAGCAAGAGCCTACAGACACAGAGGACCCGCAACACACGACGTTGTCTGAGCTGGAAGCGCTCTTAACTGAGGGAGATGATATTGAGGCTTCCCTACCCTCGCACCACGCGTTACATACAGCTATATCGCATGCCAAAGACTGGCTGTCCAAGGTAAGCTTTTCTTCGACATGGTTAATACAGATGATACATAACGGCTGTAGTGACTATAGTTAGGTTAAGTTGCGTCAAGTGACATGCTGTCCTTGCTATCCTGCCAAATAGTGACATTGTCAGCCTGCTATGTATAGGAGGGATCTATAGCTTTCATAAGCGTTTGAGTAGGTATTTGGCAAAAAGTAATGAGTCATGGAAAACAGAGACTTTTCGAAAGATATTAGAATTTAGATCGTCTTTTGACAATTCTTTATTTTCCATGACTCATTACTTTCTTTCTGCCATAGAAATTCGTTGGCAATCCCTGGAACAATAAAACAGTAGTTTTATGATTTTTTGAATTTATGAACAGTAGGTTATTAATCAACATACTTTATTCATAGTAGTTGTGTATTTCGGACAATATTAAGTTATGCTTAAAACGATTATATTAAATACTTATTTAGTCATAGCAAGTTTGACTGATTTCGTTTTATTATGAATGATGTTATCTAGATGTATAAGAAGTTTTATTTATTTTGTTTTTATAACTTAAAAGTATGTTATTCAGTATTAAACATAGGTTGTGTGCTTGTCTTTAGAATTAAGCTCCTGTTATGTATTAAAGTTTTGAAGAATAAATGAATAAATTATTTATCAGGTGGAAGAGATGCAGTCAAAGGAATTATACCCGTACATGCACAGCGTAGAGGCGCTAGTGAGGCGCGGCTCGCAGATCCCGCTGGCTCTGTACGAGAAGGACCAACTGGCGGCCGCGCTGCACTCCGCGCACGAGTGGCGGCGCGGAGCCGCTGAGATGTTCCTTAAGAAGGTTTGTATATTACTATGTGCAAATTTTAGATAAATAATGCCCGGTGGGTGGCCTTGTTTAATTGAAACTAGACGCAGGAGTTATTTTATAGTGCCCAAGTGTGTGCGCAATACACAGTGGCACTCTCTTTCTTTACCCTCATAGCCCAGTGGGAAGGATAATCGACTTAGATTAGAACAACAATAAATGTTGTTTTTAAGTTTGGTTAGGACAATGCAGGCTGATCACCTGATTGTTTGAAAGGATGATCCTTCGTCGGATGGGCATGTAAAAAGTCGGTTCTGCGCCTGATCTTTCGCCAGTCGTGTCGGTTATCCGTCCCACTGAGATACGAGAGTGAAGGAAGAGAGAGTGCTTTTGTGTATTGCCCACACACTTGGGCTCTATAAAATAGCTCCTGCGTAGCTGGCTTGGTTTCAAATGAAACTGACTACCGTCACCGAAATCTGTGTAACCGGCATCATTATTTTTGTTTTCTCCACAGAACTGGACGTTCTCGCTCCTGGAAGCGTTGTCCCCTCGCGCCGGTCCAGCCGAGGGCGCGGGGCGACGGCGCGGGCGCGGCGAGTGCTCCGCCGCGCTGCTGGAACACTTCAGCGAGGACGCGTCGCCCACCGAGATCGTGGCCGCGTTCAAGAACGCCGAGCAAAAGGAGCTGGCTTACGTGAAAGAGCTGAGGTATTTTATTAATTTATTTGAGTCTACTCACACATTTTTTTAAAATTATTTATTACGAGCTGGAAAATAAGTCCTTTGCTTATCAATAAATTTTTACAGTAAAATTATCAACTTAATCGTCTAGCCAGCACAGTTAACTCTATTGTTAAAGAAAACATCAGTTGCGAGGGTATACAGCAACACGAAATAAATAATAATATACCTACTATGTATAAAGTTAAAAGTTTTACATACAACGTTAAGCTTTGACATTAAGAATTTAGGAATTTAGTGTTAATTAAGTATATAATTGCAATTTTATCTATTTATAATAGGTATGTGACGTTTTTAACTTGATACTGTATTTATCTGAAGTCATACATATGAACAAACATGACGGCAAATTTTCAGAGAAACATTTATACTATACATGATGAAAAGTTTGTTTCAAAACAATTTATAAAGTGTCATTTTTATTTTGTTTTTTTTTACACAGAGCCCGCAACTTGCGCAAGGATGTGAGAGCACCGCCGACCGCCGGACTGACTTTCTGCACGTGTCAGAAGCGGCAGTACGGTGTTATGTCACAATGTGAAATATGCAAGGACTGGTTCCATGGTCAGTTGAAACTTCCGTTAAATATTAATTTTAAAAGATATGCGTCGTGAATTTAGATAAAATTTTGAGAGGATGAAAAAATGTAGAAGTGTAAAACTAAATTTTTAGTTTTAATTTATTCACAAAAGATAAAATTAAAATATATATAAAAATCTCCCAACTGCTGGAGAGTTAACTGTCGGAGATGATTCCACTCGGTTCTTTTGACTACTTTTATAGCCATATATCATGATAAAGTTAGTTGAATTGTCTTTCAGGTTTGCGTAAATTAGTATAACTGTGTGGTACATACACTGTTTAACTGTTTATGCCAACAAATGTGTCCTATCAAGTTATTATATATAGATATAAGGATGAAAATTGTATATTGGAGATAAGATTATTAAGAAGGAATGGAAAAAATAAATTGATAATAATAAAAGACAAATAACGAGCCCTGACGATGTTAGAGGCGGTAGTAATAAAAATAAAAACAAGTTATTATAAATGAAACTGTTATTACAGCGTCATGTGTCGCCGGCACCAAGGAGGAGGAGCCTGAAGGGGGGGAGTCCCCCGAGCGCGCCGACCCCCCGCCGGAGCCCAAGTTCATATGCCCGGACTGCACGCGCACCAAGCGTCCGCGGCTGCACCGCATACTCGCGCTGCTGGTGAGCTATACCATTTATTTATTTCCGAAGTGGGTTCCGTGGAATAGCCGTCAGGTTTCCGCCCACTTTTTTACCTGTACCGTTTCCGCGCCTCCGACTAAATTCCATATTTAAACTTCTTAACATTAAAAGTTTCAGCGAGCATAATATATTATGTTTACAACAATTGTGAAGTTAAACATTAGTACTTCTAGAATTTAAGTATCTTAAATTATAATAATAACAATAAATTTTTTCTCCTCACAGGTCTGGCTTCAGAAGCTACCAGTTCGTTTGGCGGAGGGTGAGGCGCTGCAGTGCGTTACGGAACGCGCGATGGCGTGGCAGGACGCAGCGCGTGCGCAGCTCTCATCACTACCGCCGCGTACCCCCGCCAAGGACTCGCACGCTGCCAGGTATCATACTGTTATTCATTTATTTTTTAGAAGTGATTACTTCTTATGGAAGGTGAAAGCAGTCTTCGGACGGGTTACTTGTAGAAACTTTTAGTACAATTTTTTTCAATAAATAAATAAAAAGTAGGTGCTGTATTATAAGTGTTGGACGATAAAAAATCTTAAAACTGACAATCCGAAACAGGTCATCAGCGAATTTGGAACACGCCTACAGCGCCTCGCCGCGTTCACCCAGTACCCGGGTGAGCCCTGGTCAACTACAGAAACTTGAAGATCTCATGCTGGAAGGTGACCTTTTAGAGGTAAGTAATTAGTACTTATTAGTATATTTAGTATTGTATTATATTCTCTATCGTTACTAGTACTCTTAGTTATGGTTTGCCGTAGAAACTTATTGAGAGTCGTTGTGATTGAAAATTGATGAAACTCAAAATATATTTAGACGATCTTGCTTTAATATCTTCTGTATACTCACACTTATATTTTATATAGAAAAGAAAATACCTTAAGTGCCAATTTCACCAACACATTTTAAATCCTTCGTTAAATATCATGTTATCCCTTTCGTATTTCCTGTCAATGAATGAGAAGGCATGGTATTTTAACAATATAGCCATCATCCATAGCCAACGTTAAATATATCCAAGAGGCAAAATCATCCTAAAAAATTAATTTGAATCATGATCGATGTATTACCATAGAGCGATCTCTCATAATAGTCAATGTATGTGACAGGTGCGACTCGAGGAACAAGCGGGCGTGTGGAGTACAGTCTGCGCCGCGCGTGCGGCCGAGGGGCGGGGCGCGCGCGTTCTCGACGCCGGGCGACGCAAGCGCGCGCAACGCACGCCGCGCCCGCACAGGCAGCTGAAGCGCACGCGTCCACACCACGCGGCAACCGCCACCAAAACAATCAAACGTGGCTCCAGCACTACCACGAATTATCTCAATAGGAAACAGGTAAACGATTTCGATCTATTACAATACTAGCTAGCTAGTGCGGCGAACTTCATACCGCCTTAGATTTAAGCTTCTTGATGCAGAAAAAGAACTGCAGCGCCACGTACCGGGTGCGATTAATACACTAAAATCTTCCTCGAGAACCAATCGATGCAGTAGTCTTCGATTTTAATGCGAACAGACAGGCACGGTGGAGGACTTTAGTTTTATAATATGTATGTAAAGATAAATTTAACTATTATATAGCTACGTCATGACACTTCACAAATAATGATTATTATAATTATGGATATTATATTTTGAACACTATATATCGTAATATAGATAAATGTTGAACAAATTAATACTAATCAAATCTTCCTCAGGGTCTCTCATCAGGGTCTGGCTTGATGATGCGGAAACACTACATGGCCCGCCAGGAGCGACGCAAACGAGGCCTGCCCACGACCAGAGGCAAACTCGCGCGACATACGCGACCAGGTAATGTATTACTAACTTTATATACAACTAGCTGTTCCGTCGATCTTCGTAGGGCTTAGAATTAAGATTTATGACACAGCAGCGCCGCCTACCGGGTATCCGTTGGTGAATACAGCAGTCTTTGAATTTATACCTAATAATAGGCTGACGGAAGCGGCGAGGAACTTTGTTTTATAATACGTAAGGATACAGCTAAGAAGGGTTTGTATAGTTTACAGATATTTTGGTTATAATTTATTTGAAATTATAATGTAAAATGTATGTTTGCAGTGGGTCAAGCTCGAGCAGCCGCGGCGCGCCCGGGTCCAAGTCGTCAGGAGTCGAGTTCCTCGTCTGAGTCGTCGGCGGAGGATGATGAGGACTGTGCCGCCGAATCGTGTCTTCGTCCCACAGGTTAGTGTCGCCTTTTAAAAAATGTATACCGTCGTTTATAAAGCAACTTGTAACATGTTCCTATGCTCGGTATGTAAAAATATAAAAATGGAATCCAATTAACTGTTATTCTGTCTACTGTAGCTGTAAGTTTTCTTTCGTGACATCTAATAAATCGACGAACGCACTATAAATATAACATTACTATTGAAGGGAGAGCGCTGCACGAGCAATGTAAAGGCACAATCAGCTTGAGCGTCATTAATGTTTTGTTAAGACGTTGTCATGTTAGACTATTGTCTGTAAGCTGACTTTACTGACAACTAATTTTTGTTGCTACATTACTTTCTAAATTAACAGGAAAAATATACTGGGTACAATGCGACGGCGGCTGCGACCAGTGGTTCCACATGCACTGCGTGGGCCTGAGTCACGGCGCGCTACGCGAGGACGACGACTACGTGTGCGGTGCGTGTGCGCAACCCCGCTCAGCCGGCAAGCCCCGCCCCGCGCCTACGTCACGCCCCGCCCCCGCGTCGCGTCCCGCTCCAGCGTCTCGCCCAGCCTCCTCGCGAGTTGAGTGACATTTTAAGTGTCAAATATTAGTCCCCTTGGTAGCCCCGCCTGAAACTAAGTCACCCCCGCGCCCGACAGGAACTATGTGAAGTGTCGTGATGTATGTCGTTATAATGATTCGCCCGCACGTATTGCGAATTAGCGAGAGTAAAGCTATATATTGAGATAGAAACCAACAAGTGGCTGGTGAACCGGAATGTCACAATCTTCCTCCTGCTTTTTGATGCTAACTGACCCGTATTTACAGCGCAAAAGTTGTTTACATAAATTAAAATAATGTACTTCAATGCTAAAATGGTACATGGTTTTTGTAAGTGAATATTCGGATCTTTTTCTTACCTTTGTACTATTCAATACAATATATAAATGAACAAAAAATTGTATATAAATTATTAGTCATTTATTTGGCCATCAAAATCAGAGGAGATCATTTTATATAAAACAGTATAGTAAGGTATTATAAAGTACCGAAGAACATGAAATGAACAGAAGTTACTTCTAATTCTACTTAATGTCTTTGATCAATCTAGTAATGAAAATATCATTGGATTAATCTAACTTTAAATTTATTAGTGGAATTAGTAAGGAACGGAAAAGACTGATCAGACTTGATGTAAGCAAGTAGAGCTATGGATGAGTCAGCATCAGTAAATATACTGGGGCTTTACCCAAGTTGTCATCGCTTATTACGACAACGAAGTTCGAAACCAGGGATGTTAGGTAGCTCCGTAACCGTAACCGAATCTATCAGATATCCTATATAAAATATTATCCGTAACCGTTATCTAATCCTAAATGATAGTTTTGGTACTGTAAAAAGGAAACCAAAATTGAATATCCGTAACCGAAATTATACAAAACAAACGGATAATCCGAAATAATTTAATATCCATATTCGAATCCGTATACGATATTACGCATTCATTTCATCCCTGTTCGAAACCAAAAAAGTATAGGATTTTACAAAAGGTTCGGTAAATGACAAGCGATTTCGTATGTCACTTAGCGAAGCTTATGTCAAATACTACACATTTTGTTTTCTAACTTCGTAAGTGATAATAGCGATGGTATCTCGAGTCAGGTCCAAGTTTATTTTACTTATAGACAGTCGATGCAAAAGTGGCTTGAACCGTGTGCAATGAATAATTTCTTTGGCATAGTATGGGAATTATAGCCTCTTTGTATGTGGATTTTTATGTCTAAATCTTGTTGTCCATAGTACCCCTAAAGTGTGGACATTTGCAAAAAATACACTAGTTTATTAAATCACTTTTGGTTAGGCTACTTATCCACAGACAGTCTAAAGTGTTGTGTTGTAAAAGTGGGAATAAAAATTATATACACTAGTAAAAAAATAACTAAATGTTTTGCATATGGTATCACCAAATATTCTCTTCATGTGAGAGTCTTTAAAATGTAATGGTTCGAGTTTATAATATCTTAGAAATTTTGTAGAAATTGTGACCTTATTTAATGATTTTAAATGTTTACTTATGAAAGTTAAATTGTTTGAGAGTAAAATGTATTCACAATTACAAATATAGTACATTACCACAGTTTTTATTAGTACAGTTACAATATCTTGTTTGATTAATGTGAAGAGCCATATTGGTAATACTGTATCAACTAATACTGTACGCCGAGTAGGATGAAATTGCAGATGGATATTCGTAACGTTATCGAATAACAATTGAATGGGCACTGTGTTCGGTGTATTGATTTTACAAATATGTAGCTGTAAAATGTTTCTGCTAGTCCCACTGAACTCCAATCAGAAATCTGCTTGTTTTATAATTTTACCCCCTTGCTTTTGCCACTTAGTACGCTTACACACATGCCTCAGCTGTCGCGACGCCGGCATAGTTTGGCGGCGCCATGGGACCTGCGGCGCGTGTGTTGAGGCACTTACACTATGTATGCCTACAATAATAAATACGAGTTGTAGAATATAATATCTGTTACATATTATATCGATGTTTGTCCACAGATTCATATAAAATGGAGATGTTAAATCAGTGTTGTTAGTAGATTTTATCTATTCTAAATGAAACGGCAACAAAAATATCTGATTCCAGTGACAATTATAATTCGGCGTTGTTGAACTATTTGAGAGTTAGATAAATATAGAAATGATACATTTTCAATTGCACGTTCAGATATTTTTGCTTCTGACTGTACCTGAAATGAGCCTTCATTTACACAAATGTTTTCCATCTATGAGGATTGAGAAGTTTATTCTCAAAAAGATAATCAAGTTTAGCACTTGCATATTAAATTTTCTGTGTGAAAACTTTTCTCCCTGGTTTTGCACAATTTTTAGAGCAATTGAATATTAGTGTGAATGAAGACTTGAGATATAAATGTAAATCTGTGGTGTAAAATAAATGTTATTAAAGTAAATATGGTCAAGAGTGAGCGTCAGTTAATACCGAGATGGGACGGCAGGAATATAGTTCAATTTTGAATCACTATGTTAAAAATACCGCGCCCCGTCGCGTCTCGATGTAAGGTGACCCTAATGTGGATACATAATATTATTATTTACTTTTTTTACATGTATAATGTATTGTTTTTTATAATATTATAATCTAACATCCGTGCAGTATGTCCCATCACTTACTGAGGAGTCAATATTATGAAGTAAATATTGGGAATGCGAGATAGATTTTTGTACATATTTTTTTAAGGTGAATAGATGAAATTTTTAAAATATTTTAGTGTTTGACAATTTGATAATGTACGAGTGAGTGGATGTATGTCGTCTTCATTTTGTATGTAGTCATCAGAGCGTATACCGGCATTAGTTATGTATTATACTTCACACATCTGTGCCTCCTGTATAGATACATACGAGGCTATCCGTAAATTACCATTTGTATAGACGTTGTAATTACTTTTAGATAATATTTAATAAAATTCTTTTATCAGATCGAATACTTTTATTTAACCGAACATGCTAAAGGCCTTTAAGAGTTCTGCTGACCATGACTTGTGCTCGAAGCTGATAACAGTTGCGATAGCTGTTCTTTTGAGAAATTAAGAACAGACATACATTTCTGAATGAATTTATCTTAAATACGTCAAGTTTTTTGGTCAGTACAACGTTTCTATCATATAAATAAATAAAATATTTATTCAGACGATTTTAGACATTACAGGACAAGGACAGGACCCGTCAAATCTCAATACAATCCTAATGTCGATCCAATAAATTAGATTCAAGAGTATACCTATAGATGTGTACTCTGAGTCGTCTGATTGGTACTCTGGTTATTCTTGTTCTCTGTTTGAATAGATTTGCTCGCCTCGACCTCATCTCTATGCGACTTCTTATTTCTAAATCCGTCTTCTATCTCTTGCAGAGTTTTTCCCATAGTCTCTGGCAGCGAACACCATAGATATAACATATTAGCTATCAACAATAAAGAGTACAACGCGTATGTTCCATGTAGACCGATCATATCCAATAACAGTGGGAATGTCTTCAAAATGGCGAACATAAAGATCGATCCGGACAGAATACTTATCATGCCTCCTATGCCCCTGTACGCCAGGGGAAACACTTCTCCGGTAATCACACTCGGCATAGGTACCATGCCTATGGCGACAGACAACATTTGCATATTGATTAGTATTACTGCAATCCATATATCCGAATAAACACCTGTTCTACTTATCCAAAATGAATAGATGGAGATAGCTGCTTGACTGACTATACACAGTAAAGTGGTCCCGAACACCATGACTCTTCTCTTCACACGTTTTATTATGTACACTGCGGCTGCGTTGGAAACCAGTCTTTGAGAGTCCAAAAAGACCATCCAAAAGTGAGCATTTGCGTCCGGACCCATGAGAACGGTCAGAACGGACGTGGAGTAATTAGCCATAGTGGTACCTCCGGCCATGTGCATCATCACGTTGAAACTGATGACAATAAGAATGGGCTTGAAGAATTCTGTTTGTCGCACTATCCACAAAACCTTTTTGATCCCCCTGCCATGATTATTCTGGATTTCCGCCGCTTCTAGGGCCAATTTCGCTTTAATCATGCTTTCTAATTCATCGTTTCCTTTCGGACCCCTCAACCATAGGAACACTCTCCTGAACTCCTCTAGTCTTCCTTTAGCTAGCAACCAACTAGGCGACTCCGGCATGTATATCGCCAATACGAAACTAGCGAAAGCGAAGAAGACGGAAACCAGAGCAGTCTGTTGCCAGCTGAACAAGGATCCTATTAGATGTACGAGAAATATTCCAAAAGCTTGTGTTAGCGACACTACCATAAGGAAGGCTCCTCTGTTTTGTGGGCTTGTGTACTCGCAGACGAGGATTGCATGAACGATATTCACGAAACCACAGGATATTCCTTGAAATACTCTTCCAACGAGAAGAATCTGCGAAATTCAACCCAGGTCATCAAAGCTTTCAGTGATGTAAAACTCTTGAGTCTTATAACTGAAAAGTATCAACTCTAACGCATTTGATGATGATTGAAAGAGCTGTAATGATATCATTGATATATGAATTATCATGAAGCTTGTTGCAGATGAAAATTGACATAGGTCAATTGCTTGCTGCACGGACGGTCTAAAACAATTTCCTAAATGTTTGTTATGGATAACCACATTATCATTAATTCAGGTGAAAAGGGGGTCAGATTTGTAACTATTTTTTACAGTAAGTTGATTGACCATCAAGATTTTATTCATACATAATATTATCACCTGTACATTTGGAGCCATAATGATGAAGAACCATCCAATGGTCATCAACAGCGCCATGGTCAAACTCGCTGGCTTGCGTCCAAACCTTTCCATTACCACCGGGGTGAGTAAGATCCCAAGTAGTGATGATAGCGGGTATGTAGACGCTGAAAATAACAGAATAATGAGGGTAATACTATATGCATTTAGGTAGAAATGATAACAACTAGAAACATCTGGTAACATCAGGCAGTCAGTGTTTCATCTGTTTCTTGCAAATAGAAAAGGAGCGCCCTCAGGCTGCAGCTGCATTTCCAAAATACCTATTATGAGCCACACATTAATGAACCACATAATATGGTCATAATATTCTGTTTTCTGTCTGCCCCATCCTGGCTGCCTAGTGCGTGCCGCGCTAGTGTTTCTGAAAACTGCTAGGTGTACTTATAATTAAATTTGAAATGATGAAACCGCAAGAATACTATACAAGTAAGAAAAATGCTATCCTTACCTATCCATGATTCTGTATCCCTGCTTATGCGAAATAATGAGTTCACTTCTCTGAGTTGTGGCAAAAGTATAGCGGGAAACCCAACGACGCAACCCAATCCGATCACATTGAAACAAGCCGTCGCTGTGACGAAACACTGCAATGTTTTCACATGTGAGTATCTATGTTGTTATTATCTTAACAATTAGGTTATCTATGCTAATGCTATCTTGCAATGCGAATTGTGGACCCGATTGGCTAGAAATAAGGCGTGACATGTTATGGTTTGTCTGATTAGTGATTATCTAACCATTGCCTTCATATCGTTAATCTTGATTTTTAAAGAAAAATAGTATGTAATAACTAGTAGATGGAGGAATATAAGGTAACACCGAAGCTGATTAGGTATTGCGTATTGATCAAGCACTGAGGAACGAGACCTAACTATGTATTTTAAGTTTCCCGAACTTGACTCGACTGACACTTGACCTAACTGGACTTTATGTCCCAGGTATGTGTACTCGTCAACTACTTCAAGTATAGAATTTCGAATGGTTACTGGGTGGGCACAACATGACTAGTTATATTAGTATTTTTTGTTGTCGCCATGTACACGCAAAGGCCATTCTTAATCCATTATCTATTTTTCTTAATGGTGCGGTAATAGTCACGATTCTCCCATACATGATTTTCACTTCATAAGTATCAAGCTAATTTTTCTTGAGTAGCTTCATTTTGATGAGACGTCCAATAATTTATTGGACGGAACTCTCGATTGTGGTAGCTAACAGAGTTAGCAAGGATAGAAAAAAACATCTCAACTTTCGAGTGTAGGACTTGGATAACGTACCACGCAATTTGTAGGACAATTATGTCTGTTGAATTACATTAATACATTAACTAAGTAATAAAAACAAAATCAGCTGGTTACTAATAATTTAAGATAACCTCGTTATCGATACAAGTTGCCAAGAGGAAACTCTTTGAGATTTATAAAAAAATATATATATTTTGGAATCACCAAATCCATCCACAATTACTTATTTTGCAATTATCTAGACCTTGTTCCCTCTTATCTACCTAGTTAACAACTAAAAATTAGTCTACGTATAGAACACAATAATTGTAATTTAAATATTTTTTTCTTTTAAATCGCATGGTTTACAAACTACTTTTCGGGATAATACATAACACAAGAATTACGTCAATACGTACATTTTTATCACTCATTCTTTTTACTCGTTGTACAACCCCATCTCATACGAAAGGTATATAAATAAGATATCGTATTAACATAATCAATATCCTCTCAACCTTACCTGTCTATAAATCGGCTTCATCGTTAAGTCTTCGTTCAAATTTTTAATAAATTACATCCATTCACAGCCATCGGCACTCTCTTGAATCTTAAAACACACTGATATTGGATGGACAGTTTCTAAATTGTATATTTTATTTTTTATCTATTCTCCTTTTGCGGCCAATTGGTTATATCTGGTTAAAAAAATGGCACTGTGAGCACGACTCGTAGTTATCTTTTATCGACCGATAAACTTATAAATAATAATAAAATTTTTGAACACAACCCAATAGGCTCGCGTGTCGAGGTTTTGACTGAACTCGTCTCAAAGTTTATTATAATATAGTATCTATTAGGTATTATGCAAATATAGAATTTCGTCTTTTAAAACATATGATTGTAATTTGTAAAACAAGTTTGGAGCAAGAAATGTAGTGGCCTCGAAATCTGGTAACAACCTACATAATGCGTTGCCAAAAGGATCGAAATAAAACAAAAGTGGTCTAAATTCGGATCCTAGATAAGCCCAAAAGTAAAATAAGTTGTATTTTATTATTAAGTAGGTATATAAAGTAATATAGCAGCTGATCTGTCCGTTTTACTATGAACTGTAATAATAATACTACTTACCAACACACACGTACAGTTTCTATACCATTTAATATAGTGTAGACTGCAGAGGTACACCAAATACATCAAGCTACAACAATATAGATGATTATAATATAAAACTCATTATAATATCATCTAAGGTTTGCACATCTCGAAGAAAGAAAATCAAACTCAGTATGTACCTACATAGATAGGACGAGATCCTATTTATTTATACAGTTTTACTAAATATTATAATTAGATAAAGTTTGTGAGTTTGTGACGTTGTAATAGGAAGCCACGTTATTTGTGAGTGTGATATACATATAGGTTATAAATTTTTCGTATTCACGTAAAAAGTATTTTGCAAGCTGGTATTTAATAAAATTCTTTTATCAGTTCGAATGTTTTTATTTAACCTAAAACACGCAAAAGCGTTTTGCTGACCATGACTGGAGCTCTCACTGTAGCTGTAATAGAACAGATATACATGTCTAAATAGACACACAGATATAAATACCTACTAGTTTTATACTTATTACTTAGTACGACGCGACTTTTCTATCTTATCCTTTCACTGATATTGTAATTTGCACACGATCAGTGTCGCAATTTAAATGTTGTGTTTAACCTCAACCTAAGCGTTGAAATATAATATATCCTACGTCTGATTTGTACTCTGAGTCTTCTGATTTATATTCCGACTATTCTTGTTCTCTGTTTGAATAGATTTGCTCGCCTCGACCTCCTCTCTATGCGACTTCTTATTTCTAAATCCGTCTTCTATCTCTTGTAGAGTTTTTCCCATAGTCTCTGGCAGAGACCACCAGAGGTATAACATATTAGCTATCAACAATATAGAGTACAACGCGTATGTTCCATGTAGACCGATCATATCCAATAACAGTGGGAATGTCTTCAAAATGACGAACATAAAGGTCGATCCGGAGATAACACTTATCATGCCACCTATGCCCCTGTACGCAAGAGGAAACACTTCTCCGGTAATCACATTCGGCATGGGTACCATACCTATGGCGACAGACAACATCTGCAGGTTGACTAATATCACTGGAATCCATATATCCGAATAAACACCTGCTCTACTTATCCAAAATGAATAGATGGAAATAGCTGCGTGACTGACTATACACAGTAAAGTGGTCCCGAACACCATTACTCTTCTCTTCACTCGTTTTATTATGTACACTGCGGCTGCGTTCGAAACCAGTCTTTGAGAGTCCAAAAAGACCATCCAAAAGTGAGCATTAGTGTCTGGACCCATGAGAACGGTCAGAACGGACGTGGAGTAATTAGCCATAGTGGTGCCTCCAGCCATGTGCATCATCACATTGAAACTGATGACAATAAGAATGGGCTTGAAGAATTCTGTTTGTCGCACAATCCACAAAACCTTTTTGATTCCCCTGCCATGACTGTTCTGGATTTCTGCCGCTTCTAGAGCCAATTTCCCTTTAATCATGCTTTCTAATTCATCGTTTCCTTCCGGACCTCTCAACAAGAGGAACACTCTGCTGAGATCCTCTAGTCTTCCATTAGCTAGCAACCAACTAGGCGACTCCGGCATGTATATCGCCAACACGAAACTAGCGAAAGCGAAGAAGACAGATACTAGGGCAGTCTGTTGCCAGCTAAACAAGGATCCTATTAAATGTACGATAAAAATTCCAAATCCTTGGGAAAAAGACACCACCATAAAGAAGGCTCCTCTATTTTGGGGGCTTGTATACTCGCCGATGAGGATTGAACGTAAGAGATTCACGAAACCACAGGATATTCCTTGAATTACTCTTCCAACGAGAAGTACCTGTGAAATGAAAACCAGGACGTTAAGTTTTTTTTATTTTTAAGAAGAGCTTTAGATAATGTAAAATCTTTCTTTGAAAACTGAAAAAAGTATCACATTGATCATGACATGATCTGAAAGTGTAATGATATAATTGATATACCAATTATCATCGTCCTTGTTTTATTTGAATATTGATACTATGGTCAAATAAATACAAGTTACAAGCACTGAAATACTAAGAACCATTTTTTAGTTTTTCTTGAATTGCAACTATTGTCTATTACATTACACATTAAAACAGATGATTTTAAAAAAAGAAAAAAGTATTCTCCGGCTGAAGTAACCGCTATAAATAAGCTATAAATACTGTAATGACTGGGACATGCGAATAAAAATGTCGCATGGTTGCACATACGGCATTCAAAAACATACTCGGCCTAGTCTAGAGGAAAGAATGGAGGAGACCCATAGGAGCGTCCGTATAATTTACTTGAGATCTGAAAATGTCTCATGCCACAACCCAGTAATGTAGTAAGCATTGGGTTTCAACAAAATTACTTTGTTGTTCCCAATGCAACCAAGTAAAAATTATATGTTAATGTTTTTAATAACTTAATGTATGTAATTAATAAATGTATTAGAAAAATAAACGAGATGTATAAAATTTTAAGTAGAAATAAAAAATGTTGCTTATGAGAGATAAATTATACAGATCACACATATTAGACAAGAATGTAACAAAATATAGAAATAAATGTATAGTAAAAGGAAAACGGTACAAATTAATAACTTAGAATATAAAACAATAGTGTATGCAATGTAAATGTGTTGTGGAGTGGCTGGTGTAGGCCGGCGAAGGTGGTGTGGCAGACCACAAAATTGGTAAAAATTATACTGAAATAAAGATTAGCAATGGCAGCTTAAGGGAGATTCTGCGCTGGGCGCACATGTGATAGTAACTAATAAATGTAAAAAACTGAAACTTTGTAAATAAAATAATAGTTAATAAATAAATAAAACTGAAATAAAACATGAGTAAAAAATAGAAACTGCAAATAAATATTAAATGTAAAATATACACGATAAAAAATGTAAAAATTAATAAAGCAAACAATTGTCCCTGTCTCCGATAGGGGGAACAAGTCGGACCCACCTTTTACACGGGTCCATATTAAAAAAAAAAAAAAAAACCCAGTAATGTACCTGCCCTTTTCAGAGCTAATTAACAATCTCTCTTAATGCCCACGCATGTGTCAGATTTGATTATTAATATGGCAATTTGTAACAAATTTAAATTGTAACTAACTATGAATTTATTATTTTGTGAATAATTTAATAAAACAATTATAATTATGTAATTCTTAACAAAGTAGTTTTTAAGTCACTTTGACATTTATGTCAGTATAATATTGTTTCCAATATTGTTTCCGGTTCTAGAATTTGATAATTTGAGATGTTTAATAAAAATGTAATTATTAAGGTTAAATTCTGAAATAATGTGAAAATAATTGAACATTCATTGTAAACATTTTTGTATGTCAATTTCAGTATTTCATAATGTAAATTATTCTACGAACTTCCGCTTTAAAATAATATTGTCATTGTGTTATATCTTCCGGTGTAAATGGCGCCAAATGATACTTATAAAAGAATATGTCCGATAAATTGGATTCAGTTCTGAACCAGATATTAAGTGAACAAATTTAAGATAAGTACCATATTTTCTAAAAGCCTCTATATTATGTTGTAGCTAAGTAATATTATTATGTCTCGTTTTATTATAGTGTTTAAATAAGTAAATAATTTATTATTATTTAATACTTGGAAATATATTTTAATGATAAATTATTGGTATATTGTAAAAATAGTCTAATTTGCTAAAGTATCATGTGTTTGGTACTTTTAAATAAAAAGTAAATTACCAGGTTGTTAAATACATTTAATTTTATTCCATAGTTTATTAATTTATTGTTTAAATTCTATTCCTAGGAATACTAATAACAGTAAAAATATTACAAAGCTGTTTAAGATATTTTGGTTTCTTCCATTTACATATATTTATTGATAAAATGAAATGTAGTATATAAAATGGTGTGTTGCTAATTGTCTTAATTTCTTGTAATTAAAATATAAGTAGTGTTATACAATAAAACTTATAAATACATTGGTTTATCGTTTTACTTTGAATTTTGATTTTAGTAAATCTGCACTTTAATATATTTTTACAGTTAACTTTTGGCCATTCTACTTAATCATATTTTAGCTTTCTTTAATTTTATTATATTTTCATTCCCCTTTTGACATCAGAAGTGGTGATCCTCTCCATCCCGCGATTTCTATTTCATTTGTCTAATCACATTTTTGTTTTCAGATACCTACCGCAACAATAGTTGGGAGTATATTTTTCCGATGACAATGGCCTTTCACCACCCATGGTATCAACTATCAACACTACTTGTTGAACAAAGAATATTAGAAGAGAACTGGATATTGTGGCTGCAGGATGCCAAGTTATCTAGGCCCAAAAAGAAAAGTAAATTGACCAGTGTATTTCAATGATGGTACTCCACATAAGGTACAAGTTATTATTTATGAACAAATTGACTTTAATGATAAGACAAGCATTGTATTTAGAAATTTTGTTAATTGTTATATTTTAACAAAACTTCTAATTTAATTTTTAAAAAAACGTTAGTCAAAAAACGCCGTATGGCTGTAGGTATATAAAATATACAACACAATAAACATAATAATTATGTAAAAATAGATAATATACATTATTATTTTAGTTCATTTTTACTCTGCTTATATTTGAAGCCGATTGAGCATAAATATAGGGAAATCGTTAAAAGGTTATATGAAAGTGATACATAATAAACAAAGCTTGCTTTGGATTATTATGTAATTAATGTTGGTAGTTATTGTTGGTAAGAATTTAGAATAGGTACGTCAAAATGTATCAATATTTTAACATAAACGACAATACCATATTTTATTTTGAACCAATAGCGGTTTTTCTTTCTACCCGCAATTTCGGATTACTTTTTATTATTATGTTTTTAAGTCAAATACTGTTGTAGTGTTTTGTGAGAAATGTTATATCGTTTGTGTCCAATGCCTACTTTAAAGATTCTATTAACGATGACACACCCCGGGAGTGAAGTGGTAATATTAAGTTTTAGTGTTGAAATTGTTATAAACTTTTTCTATCGCTTTGGTGAAGATGGCCCCTAGCTGAATAAAGATGATTTGGTTTTATCAACAATATTGAGACGAATTATTACTATGGATAACGGTATAACGGTATGTTTCTATTTTATACAATATCACTAATTTTGGGGCTCACCAAAAGTAATTCGTAAAGAAACCCTTTTTTTAAAGTTAACATTGAGAATGTGGATAAGGGATGATCGTGTACAAATAAAACTGGATAGATTAGAAACGTTAAATAAAGAGTATTAGTGATAAAAGCATTTGTGTGAATCCGTTTAATACAAAAGAGTATTTGTAATGTCTGATACTTATAATATAATTGTTTTTTTTTGTGTGGCCTATTGGGTCAAGAAACATTATGGGTTTTTAAATTAAATTCATTGCATCGTTTTACTTAATGTTTTTTTTAGTCTACAAAATATGTCGGTGTTTGTATTTTAATGTATATACAGTTATTTATCGAACACTAAAGAATGAGCAAAATGTTGACTAAACTAGATAATGCTTTAGCAACTGAGAATCTATATTATACAACTAACTATAGTATCATGAACAAATATTGAATAGTATAATATTTATTTGTATGGTAGTAGGTGCTTTACAAAAGCTTTCGCTAAACCAACTAAATGTAGTTATTAACTAATTATATGGCTTAATAATTCATTAAAGTTGTAAGTTATAGAAATAAGTAATTTTTTGTTTTTTGTATAATAATTATACCAGAAAATGGGTATGATACTAACATTTATTGCTTTTTCATCCCACATTCTTATATATATAGTTTACATAGTACGAGACCATAATGAAAAATATTTAGAACATAATGAAATTAAGAGCGAATTGTGTTGTGGCCTGTTGGAGGAGGCTCAGAAATTACAACTAAATATAGCCACTTCTACATAAAATAAAATTTCATCTTATATTTTTATTTAAAAAAAATCTTGGGTTAGGTTTGATTTAGGTTAGGTTTAGGTTAGGTTTGGGTTAGGTTAGGTTTAGGTTAGGTTTGGGTTAGGTTAGATTCGATAGATATTAATATGAATCTAAAAATATATAAAAATATATATGAAAATATATTTTAAAAAATGTGAAAGTCGGATTGGCCGAACGGGGTTATGTTTTTATGGTATAGTGGGCCCGACAGACGTTGTTCTGTCAAGACTATGAATTGTATAAATCAATAAATATAAATACACCTAAGTACAAACATATACCCACCAACCTACTGGGGAAATAACAAAGTCTGCCTCTTCTCACTCTAAATGCAATATTTCTATTACCTACAATAACAAGTTTTGTTCTTAGTCCAATATTTTATGATATTTGAACTATCTAACCTAACTAGAACTTGATTTGATATTAATAATGGCATGGCCTACCATCCCATACAATATATCTTTAATACAAAAAAAAAATGCAATAGATGTCACTACTATTAACGTCTTGTAAATTATAAAATGTAAATATGCCGAACCAAGTACAAATATTCACATTAAAATAAAGATAACCATATTTTTTAAGCATAACATCACATTAAGCTAAATTCAACTCCTCAATTAAGAAGAAGATACGAAACTAAATTACTGATTAGTATTTTCTAATAGTGGCGTTAGATGGCGGTTTCCGGAATTTCTAAGGACTTCAGCCTTTGCCAGTCGCGTTGCCAGTATTATGGTGATACCATTTTCTAGTACTAGGTCGTGTCTCTGTTATATATTATCTACTTTGTGATAATGGTAAACCAAATTAGTTCTAATGGAAATGTTGTTTATTGTTCCAAAAGTAAATAGTATCACAATCGAAATTCTGAAGTAGGTATTCATTTTTCAGTTATTAGTTTCGTGGTATTTATAGTTTGACTGGTTTTTGAAAATTGGAAATAAATAATTGTATTAACAACAAATTTATTGAATCGTTATAATGGCGTCTGCTGTCGAGTTTATATGGATCAAAGAGTTTTAATTAGCAAAAAAAATATATATGTATTTAATTTTGTACATTAAATAAACTCACAACCAAACTGTTATCATCAAGTAGACCGTTTAAGTTATGTGCCTCTAGATTGTTATTATGATTTTTTTTTGGCAGAAATTAAATTTAGGATCAATCAATCAATCGATCAATCACTTATTTCATCACAAGAATGTAGTAACGACATGATGGAAAAAGTATTATTACGTGGCTGACATTCTGCCATACCATAGCTTGTGATATTTAAAAAAAAAAACATTATAATATTATACTAGTTACAAACTAAACCAGTTTTTTTTGGCCAGTAAAGTAAATTTATGTAAACTATTAAAAATTACAATTTAATAAATTACTATTTCATACAAATAATTAAAAAAAGAATAAAAAGATTTGGTACAAAATGATGTATGATGGAAATAAAACTAAATCCGCAGTGCACAAAAGTGAAATAAAGTACATTATACATGTGTTGGAACTTGGAACACATTTAAAATTGTTTTGTTCCTCGTCATCTTAGCAAGTAGGTAAGTTGCCTAAAATGTAGCTGTGTAAAATTATCATCAAACGTAATTCTATACAATTTATACTCTACTACGTTAGTAGTTACATAATGTTTTCATTGCTCTTTGTCAAAAATAATTACCCAATTTTGACAAAGTACTTAATTGTAAACGTGTTGCTGTAACACTGCCTTTAATAACGTACATTAATTTAGTCATCTTCAAAACGAATAGTACATTGTCCTCCAAATGTGATTGATAATATATTACGTTTTCGTACATTACTTTATTACTGTATTTGATAACTTATTTACCGAACATTTCCGGTTTTCGCCGACGAATTAGATTGTAACTATAATAATAAAAAAAAACAAATGTTTTACAAAGCTTTAAGTATTGCTTAATCACAAAAGAAAAGTTACGAGTATACTCGTTGATCATTGCTAGCTGTAGTAGCCGTATGTGATAAACATTAAAATTGGAGTTAAGGTTTAAACAAACTGCTGAAAGTTAGTGCTCTACTTAAGGCTCAACTTATGTGCAGCAGGTAAGGAGCCAAGGAATTAAAGGGAGGTCACTAACCGTTGCTATGATTTATAGTAGCAATGAAAATTGTAAATTAAAATAAGTGTTTTCTCTGTGAACTGCTAAGTCGGTGTTTTTGAGATCACTACTTGATGATAGTGGTGATAAAAAGTGTAAAATTAATTAAAGGCTATAGAAATAATAATAAAAAAAATATATAAACACGATGTATGATCTGTATATATATAATAATTGTAAATGTTAATAAATAATGCCTATTTTTTGGTTATGTCTTTATTGAATTGTGTAGTTTTCGTAGTGTACATTGTGTAGTACTTCAGAGAGCGAAGTACATGTCAGTATGGCCGTGTCAGATTTGATTATTAATATGGCAATTTGTAACAAATTTAAATTGTAACTAACTATGAATTTATTATTTTGTGAATAATTTAATAAAACAATTATAATTATGTCATTCTTAACAAAGTAGTTTTTAAGTCACTTTGACATTTATGTCAGTATAATATTGTTTCCAATATTGTTTCCGGTTCTAGAATTTGATAATTTGAGATGTTTAATAAAAATGTAATTATTAAGGTTAAATTCTGAAATAATGTGAAAATAATTGAACATTCATTGTAAACATTTTTGTATGTCAATTTCAGTATTTCATAATGTAAATTATTCTACGAACTTCCGCTTTAAAATAATATTGTCATTGTGTTATATCTTCCGGTGTAAATGGCGCCAAATGATACTTATAAAAGAATATGTCCGATAAATTGGATTCAGTTCTGAACCAGATATTAAGTGAACAAATTTAAGATAAGTACCATATTTTCTAAAAGCCTCTATATTATGTTGTAGCTAAGTAATATTATTATGTCTCGTTTTATTATAGTGTTTAAATAAGTAAATAATTTATTATTATTTAATACTTGGAAATATATTTTAATGATAAATTATTGGTATATTGTAAAAATAGTCTAATTTGCTAAAGTATCATGTGTTTGGTACTTTTAAATAAAAAGTAAATTACCAGGTTGTTAAATACATTTAATTTTATTCCATAGTTTATTAATTTATTGTTTAAATTCTATTCCTAGGAATACTAATAACAGTAAAAATATTACAAAGCTGTTTAAGATATTTTGGTTTCTTCCATTTACATATATTTATTGATAAAATGAAATGTAGTATATAAAATGGTGTGTTGCTAATTGTCTTAATTTCTTGTAATTAAAATATAAGTAGTGTTATACAATAAAACTTATAAATACATTGGTTTATCGTTTTACTTTGAATTTAGATTTTAGTAAATCTGCACTTTAATATATTTTTACAGTTAACTTTTGGCCATTCTACTTAATCATATTTTAGCTTTCTTTAATTTTATTATATTTTCATTCCCCTTTTGACACATGTATGAAGTAAATATATTAATAATACCTCTACATTCGGAGCCAGAACGATGCAAAACCATCCAATGATCATCAACAGCGCCATGGTCAAACTCGCTGGTTTGCGTCCGAACCTTTCCATTACCACCGGGGTGAGTAAATTTCCAAGTAGTGACGATAGCGGGAATGCAGACGCTAAAAATATCAGATCCATGAATGCTATAAGGTTTTAGATAAAAATGATTAGAAATATAGCTGCAGACATATTCAACACCAGATAGCTAGGTGCATATTTATTTTTGTAAAGAGAAAACGATGAGAACTTTTAACTATAGAATGAGACCTTGTCCCTGAATTACGGCGGCAGCCATATAACGGGTGTAAAAAGAGCAGTCACTATAACTTTGGGATATGATTATACTACCTTTTCTCATTCTAGAAATGTATTTTTTTTCTTTGTTTTTTAACAAAAATTAAAAAATTTTTTTTTTGCTTTATTGTTATTTTTGCGACAAAAAAAAAAGAAATGGTGAAAGTAAAAAAAAACTTTTTTAGTTTTTGACAAAAAAAAATATAAAAAAAAACATTTCCAAAATAAGGAAAGGTCGTATAATCGTATATCAAATGTCGCAGTCATCTGGTTGAATCTGCTATTTTATTGAATGTTTAGCGCCTTTATTTCATGACGAAATTTAATTGAATGACTAAATTACAACTCGTCAAGGTGTTTAATGAAACGTTTAACGTCTGAACGTCATTTAGCATAGTCGTTGAATGGAGCATTACTTTGTAATGTTTTGTAAGTATTGGTTACTATAACTTTGCAACTTAAAAAGGTACTTTAAATAATGAGTACATTACATGTCATACCTTATTATGAATTTATTTTGTGCTAGCTGTTGTACTAGCTGTTTCCGCGACTTCATTCGCGTGGTTTTTGAGTGACTTAAACCGTTTATGCAGCGCACGCAACGAAAGTCGCCAATTGTGAATAATTTTCCCCGTTTTGTAACATTTCTCACTGACGCTTCACTCCACGACCAATAGGTCGCAGCGTAATATTATACAGGGTTACCTCGTAAGTCGACCTAGATCCTTTAAGGGGCTATAGTTAAGATCATTTCTGACTGATTTGATTATGAAACACCCTATTCTAAATCCAATGGTTTTCGAGATAATCAAATTTTAAGTATTTTTCATAAAAAGTCACTTTTTCGCGTTTTGTTGTATCTCTTTCTTGTAATCTCTGCTCTGGTATATTTGTTTCTACGTTTTTTTTTAGAAGATGAATGGCCCTATCCATTTCAATAGAAAAAAACACAACTGCAGAATAAAAAGAGTCGCAAAAGATGGAGAAGAGTGAAAAATTAAACAAAAAAAAAACCTAAGATGTGTCTTTCTTTAAGCGATACTAAAAAAAAATCTATGGAAGTCATTTTGCAGATGAGCTTAAAAACATCTCCATTTTGTCAGCTATCCAAAAAGCTATAATATTTGAGGGTAACATCAAAAGCTCATAAAAAAACTTAGGTAAAAGGTAGAGCAGGTAGCAAAAGTTCCGGTTTTTTTGTTAAGTATCCATTTTTGGAAAGGGGTACGTGCAAGCGAGATGACATACGTTTTGTGTATGTAGGAGTGAAAAAAAAGATAATTGACCTACTTTGGATCACTAAACAAAAGATTTTGTTTAGTCTGCTCATGCGATTCGTCCGTGGTAGATGCGATTCTTGTTTGTGCTTTCTCTGTTTTATTTGACTCGGCTTGTATTTCTGGACTGATCCTGTTTCTTCTTTCTGACCTGTGCTTGTTTTGTGCTTCTGATTTGGAACTATTGAAAATGGCGGCCTATATGAACGAGGAATATGCAGATATGTTATTTTGTTACGGATATTCCGATGGTATATCATCAAGAGCTCGTGCCGAATACATACGACGGTATCCCAACCGTCGTGCTCCAGATGTCAGTGTGTTTGATGGAGTTTACCGACGAATTAGAGAGACTGGTTCAGTTTCCAGACGACGGTCTGACCTAGGTCGTCCACGTGTTAATGATGACGACGAACAAGGTAACGATATAGTACAAAGATTTAGATCGGATCCTACTACAACAACGAATGTTGTTGCCCGAGATCTTGGATGCTCGCAGTGGAAAGTGTGGTTCACCGTGCATACAGCTGGATTATACCCTTATCATTATACGCCGGTACAAGTCATCGAAGAAGGTGATCCTGTGAGGAGGTTGGATTTCTGCAGATTTATGCTGCATGCCGATTTAGAAGACTCAAATTTTTTTAAACGCATTTTGTGGACTGATGAGTCTAAATTTGACAAAGATGGTATAACAAATTACCACAATGCTCACTATTGGTTCTCAAAGGCAGACGGAAATCCAAAAAAGAAAAGAGTAAAGGGATCCCAGAGGCGATTCAGTTTGAATGTATGGATGGGTATTGTTTGTAACCATCTAATTGGCCCATACTTTCTACCCGAAAATTTAAACGGAGAAACATATGAAAACTTTTTGACTGAAGAATTACCACAACTTTTGCTGAACTTACCGGCGGAAATTACCCAAAATATGTGGTTCCAACACGACGGTTGCCCTGCACATTACCGAAGATCAGTCCGACAATTGCTAGATACGACGTATCCCAATAAGTGGATTGGGAGAGGTGGCCCTACACCATGGCCAGCCAGAAGTCCCGACTTAACCCCCATGGACTATTACGTATGGGGTCACATGAAGACTTTGGTGTATGATGACCCCAATCCCATAACGAGTGTAGAAGTTTTACGCCAAAAAATAATTGATGCTGCCGATAAAATGAGAACTACACTAACAACTGGAGTCGTGAAAAGTGCTTTAAGAAAAAGAATGAGAATTTGTGTTCGAAACCGAGGCGGACATGTAGAAAATGAACTATAAAAACAATATTTAATAAATATTTAATGTTTACATTGTTTTGTTTTATTTTTAGAACCAACTAAGAATTTCATTTTAATGCGCGTAATTATCATCAAAGTTTTTTGTAAAACAAAACTACTATTACCCTATAATGTTATACCTTTTTGGATAGCTGACAAAATGGAGATGTTTTTAAGCTCATCTGCAAAATGACTTCCATAGATTTTTTTTTAGTATCGCTTAAAGAAAGACACATCTTAGGTTTTTTTTTTGTTTAATTTTTCACTCTTCTCCATCTTTTGCGACTCTTTTTATTCTGCAGTTGTGTTTTTTTCTATTAAAATGGATAGGGCCATTCATCTTCTAAAAAAAAAAGTAGAAACAAATATACCAGAGCAGAGATTACAAGAAAGAGATACAACAAAACGCGAAAAAGTGACTTTTTATGAAAAATACTTAAAATTTGATTATCTCGAAAACCATTGGATTTAGAATAGGGTGTTTCATAATCAAATCAGTCAGAAATGATCTTAACTATAGCCCCTTAAAGGATCTAGGTCGACTTACGAGGTAACCCTGTATAGCCTAACGCTTGTGCAATCAACGTTCGACCTAGTCATTCAATTAAATGTCGTCATTTAATAAACGAGCTAGACATTTAATCAAATAATAGATTCAACCAGATGACTGCGACACATACCTATATAATATTGTAACGGTGTATTTGAGCCACACAATAAACAACCACAAATGTTTGTAATGTGTTTTCTGTCTGACACAATGCGTTCCAGGCACTAGTGTTATCAAAAACTTTTATTGGGTATTGGAGCTGACAAAATGCTGTCCTTACCTATCCATGATTCCATATCCCTGCTTATGTGAAATAAAGCATTCTCTTCTCTGAGTTGTGGCAAAAGTATGGCGGGTAACCCACTGACGCATCCCAAACCGATAACGTTAAAGCTGGCGATGGCTGTGATGAAACACTGCAATATTTTAAACACGCGTAAGTATTATGGTACTATCTTTGGAATTAGCATAGCTTGTCATTACAGCAGAATTCTGTACCTTGTTTCTATTACTCCCAGGTATTACTAGGTAACTACCCTAACGTGTAACTTTATTTCCTTAAAAATAAATACCACATAAAAATATCTACTAGTTACGGCGTTTGTTTGAAAATGTACAAGTAGTACGGTAATAGGTTTTCTTAAAGGACATTGTGTAACCTATCCCACCAAAAACATTTTCATGTAAAAATTTTGCCAAGAGGAGTCTACATAGCTTACCCTGTGAAAATGTTATCAGATATCGTATAAAGCCAAGCTCTAAAGACTACTCGCCCTAAATCTACAAGCACCTTGATCAAAATCTATCAAAAAGTGGACAGATCTCATGAAGAACCAAAGTTCTTGATCTATGCGCCCTTTTTTTTTTTTTTTTTTTTTTTGTTTTCGCAAGGGAAATGCATTACGCATCCCCCCGGGAGGGTGCCCGAGGGGTATGTGGGACTCCCGGCTCACTACGGCCGGTTTACCCACTAAAACCACTTGCGGATTGCCATCAGCCGTTGAGTGGAAGGCGTGCCTTGGATCTGTCAAGCACAGGCCACGCCCTCCCGACCGGCCGGTCTACCTCGTAAGGGGCCGGTCTTCCATCACAATGAGGGAGCACTTCGGCAAACTGAAGCGCTCCCCTCGGCGCCGAGACTGGCTAAGCCGGGGAGGTTTACCCATCCCTCTACCCGGAGCCCCGTACTAGACGTGGGATGGGAGGGCCGCATAACGACGCCTCCGCACCCCCGTCCTGCGCCGGCGAAGCGGAGCAGAGAGAGGATCAGTCTCTCTGTCCCGCTCCGAGGCCTCCTTCTGCGACATGACAGATTCACAAAAGGAGACCACCGCCTGCCAGGCCTCATCGCTCTCGAGCATGCAGCGCACCATGGTCGAGAGCGAGAGGTCCCGCCCAAGCACCGCTATGAGGTCATGGCGCTGCACGGCCCAACGATCGCACACCTCAAGGGTATGCTGGGCCGTGTCCTCCGCAGCGCCGCACTCATGGCAGGCTGGCGTAGGCTCTCTCCTGGCCACCTTACACAAATACGCACCGAAACATCCATGTCCGATGAGTATCTGTGTAAGGCGGAAGGTGAGGGGTTTATTCTTGCGGCGCATCCATGCCGCAAGAACTGGACGCACTGCAGAAACCGTATGCTTACCATACGGCGCCTGCGTCAGTACCTCACCCCACCTCCTCAGCAACCACTGCTCTCCTAGACTTTGGAACCTAGACTTTTTTTTTCCTAGACTTTTGGACTTTTAGACCGTACGGTACCCTCTGATGACCCTCACTGCTATGACCCGCTGCATTCTGTGCAGCAGGGGCTTATTCCGCACCGTGAGGGCATCCGACCAGCTCGGGGCACCGTACAGGGCTATACTCTTACACACACCAGAGTACAGCCGCCTGCAAGCTTGACTGGGCCCGCCCACATTAGGCAAAAGCCGGCCCAGTGATGATGCCGCCCTTATGACCTTCGGCCCTAATAGTTGGAAGTGAGGGCCGAAGGTCCACCTCCCGTCCAGGGTGAGCCCAAGATATTTGACGGTGGGGCTCAACCGGATCTCCTCCTCTCCGACCTGAAGTCGTGCGCCTGGGGGGGTCCTCTCTTCCCGGGTCCGCAAAACATGAGGGCTTCGGTCTTATCATAACGGACCCGAAGCCCCAAACGCCTAATGCGGCCAGCCACCAGCGACACTGCCGATTCGGCCAGCCGCGCCTCCTCATTAAAATTTCTCCCCCGGGATGTTACGAAAGTGTCATCAGCGTAACAGATGACACTCATCCCAGGGAGAAGACGACAACGCAGGACCCAGTCAAAGCCAATGTCCCACAGGATCGGACCCAACACCGATCCCTGTGGAACACCGCACCCTGCCCTCCACCGCACAAAGGACCCCTCCCGGTCCTCCCACACGACTTCCCTGCCGGAGAGCCAATCTCCCAACAACCTTCCGATATACGAGGGGACACCAAAATAACTCAGCGCCTCCCGTATCACGCTGTGAGGAAGGCTGTTGAAAGCGTTGACGATGTCGAGCGATACCCCCAACACCACCTCCCCCTCGCGTTCCGCCTCCTGCGTCACGCGACGACGCGACCTTAGGCGCCTAATGGCGTCGACGGTAGACCGACCGACCCGGAAACCATACTGATAATCTGACAGTTTCGGTCCCGGGCCCTCCTCCAGATGCTGAACGAGTCGAAAAGCCACTACACGCTCAAACGCTTTCCCGACCTCGTTCAGCAGAACGATCGGCCTCACCGCAGACGCTTGGTCCGGTGGCCGGTTCCCCTTTGGCAATAGGGTGAGCGTCGGCTACCTTCCAATCCCTTGGGAACTGCCCCGACCGAAAACAGTGGTCGAAGAGTTCCCGGACGCCAAGCGCCGCGACGCCTGCCGACGCCCAGCGCCGCGACGCCTACCGACGCCGAGCGCCGCGACGCCTGGCGACGCCCAGCGCCGCGACGCCTGCCGACGCCCAGCGCCGCGACGCCGAACGCCGCGACGCCTGCCGACGCCGAGCGCTGCGACGCCCAGCACCGCGACGCCTGCCGACGCCCAGCGCCGCGACGCCTGCCGACGCCCAGCGTCGCGACGCCTGCCGACGCCCAGCGCCGCGACGCCTGCCGACGCCCAGCGCCGCGACGCCTGCCGACGCCCAGCGCCCCGACGCCCAGCGCCGCGACGCCCAGCGCCGCGACGCCTACCGACGCCCAGCGCCGCGACGCCCAGCGCCGCGACGTCTGCCGACGCCCAGCGCCGCGACGCCTGCCGACGCTCAGCGCCGCGACGCCTTCCGACGCCCAGCGCCGCGACGCCCAGCGCCGCGACGCCTGCCGACGCCCAGCGTCGCGACGCTTGCCGACGCCCGGCGTCGCGACGCCCAGCGCCGCGACGTCTGCCGACGCCCAGCGCCGCGCCGCCTGCCGACGCTCAGCGCCACGACGCCTTCCGACGCCGAGCGCTGCGACGCTCAGCGCCCCGACGCCCAGCGCCGCGACGCCTACCGACGCCGAGCGCCGCGACGCCCAGCGCCGCGACGCCTGCCGACGCCCAGCGCCCCGACGCCCAGCGCCGCGACGCCTGCCGACGCCCAGCGTCGCGACGCTTGCCGACGCCCAGCGTCGCGACGCCTGCCGACGCTCAGCGCCCCGACGCCCAGCGCCGCGACGCCCAGCGCCGCGACGCCTACTGACGCCGAGCGCCGCGACGCCCAGCGCCGCGACGTCTGCCGACGCCCAGCGCCGCGACGCCTGCCGACGCTCAGCGCCGCGACGCCTTCCGACGCCCAGCGCCGCGACGCCTTCCGACGCCCAGCGCCGCGACGCCCAGCGTCGCGACGCTTGCCGACGCCGGGCGCCGCGACGCCCAGCGCCGCGACGCCTACCGACGCCCAGCGCCGGTAGGCGTCGCGGCGCTGGGCGTCGCGGCGCTGGGCGTCGGGGCGCTGGGCGTCGGCAGGCGTCGCGACGCTGGGCGTCGGCAGGCGTCGCGGCGCTGGGCGTCGGCAGGCGTCGCGGCGCTGGGCGTCGGCAGGCGTCACGGCGCTGGGCGTCGCAGCGCTCGGCGTCGGTTGGCGTCGCGGCGCTGGGCGTCGGGGCGCTGGGCGTCGGCAGGCGTCGCGACGCTGGGCGTCGGCAGGCGTCGCGGCGCTGGGCGTCGGCAGGCGTCGCGGCGCTGGGCGTCGGCAGGCGTCGCGGCGCTGGGCGTCGGCAGGCGTCGCGGCGCCTGCCGACGCCCAGCGCCCCGACGCCCAGCGCCGCGACGTGATTTTTGTAAGTTTCAATTATTTTTAATGTACATAAATATTTAATAATGATGATATTTCAATTTAAAAAATATGCTATTTAAAAAGTTTACCTGCTTTATTCATCAAAATATTTACATAAAAACAAAGTTACTTTTTACGGCTCCTAAAGCTCTAGACTATATGGCGTTAATATCTCAAATACAAATTAATATATTAAGGAACTGAGTTAATACACCCTCCTGCCTATTAATTTATACTTTTTAACAAAAATCAGGACACACAAAATATACGAAAAGTTCTTATCAGCGACATAGTTCGATCGAGTGTCGATAATAGGAAAAAAAAATGTTTTTTGTTCCTATTACCGCTTGTTTTTAATATTGAATTTTAGGCAAAATAAAATAGTACCTATCTCATTATAAATAGTTGTTATTTGTGTTCCTAAAAATATTTAAAAATGTATCAAAGTATTGGAAGTTAGATTTAAAAGCTTGACGATATAATATTTTGCTAATAGTGGAACGTCAGTAAATGGAAAATGCAACTGTCGCCGACGTACACGGCCGAATTGAGCTATTATTCTTTAAATCGTTGAGTTACCCACACATACAAAAGGCGAATATTTGCATCTTGTTTTTTTAAACAACCAATTGTGTAACTTTAATCTATCACATAAAAACGATAGTTTTCTAAATAGGGCGGTAATGAGCGCGAATTTTAAGGGGTCGTTATTAGGTGCGTTTACGTTAATTATACAAAAACGTGAAACGTTACTACTTTTCATTGAGACAATCCACGCCAGACACTAGTACCCGACTATTTCCTTGGCGTAAATAATTTCATAACGTAAACGCATAAGTTCTACGAAAATTTGCTTGTAGAAACGCGTAGAAATTCAGTGGGCGTGATAATAAGCTCTACAAAATATCTGCCATATATGCAGGTCAGAGAATTTGCGCACTCAGGGGCGTATATTCCATTTAGCGCTTGGCAGTGCTAAATGGAATATCAGCTTATACTATTGCTATCGTTCAATGTGGACGCGATAGGATAGAAATGAAGCGTTAAAAGGTCTCATTGATCATTTTAATTATCTAACAATATCAGTATATCGGCCTTGGTTTAACATAAAATAGAACACAAGGTTTAACAATCTCAAAGAGCAATTCGTCGCTTTACATTCTCAACCTCGTTATTTACTTAATATCGTTGTTAAAAAAATATTTTTAAATAAAAATAAAAATTAATTCAGTTCAAGATGTAGATTATAATTAAGAATATAATGGATCAGAATAAATTTAATTAAATTTTTTTTTTTAAGAAAAATGAAAGTGGAGTTATCTATAGATAAAACTACAATTTTTCAGTAGAGTCAAAAAACTTAATAATTTTATATTTTATTATGACATGGATTTTGTTTTAAATGTGGCACAGTTATGTACAGTGTACATCCAAGATCCATGTCATAATAAAATCTAAAATTATTAAGTTTTTTGACTCTACTAAAAAGTTGTAGTTTTATAGATACAAGGTTGAGAAGTTAAAGCGACGAATTGAGGATTTTGAAGAACAGACGTTCTTAGGTACTGATTACAACGGCTGCAGCCAGTAAGCTAATATCAATTTCCTTCCTCCACCTTCATTCTCTTGTTCTCCAATATCTCCTGGTCAATAAAAGCTGTTGTATAGAGGCAAAATCCAGCGGGTAGTCCGTATTTATAGAGCTGATATAGATTAGGCGCTTTTTGACGAATGCCTTGCTGATGCGTGTTTTTGGATGAAGAAAAAGTTGTACACTTCACTTTTGAGTTTCTTACGCCGGTTCTTCTCGGCGGGTGAGGGTTGAACCGGTGGTAGTTTGGTTTTCTTGTTGACTTTCCGAAAATAGCTTGTTAAGTTTCATTTGGAAATAAAACGTTTTTTATTTTATTTCTTGGGCCCTACTCTGCAAACTAATTTGATTTTGATTCATATTCAATCATGCCATCCCAAATGAATTGACGTTTGTTTATTTCGATTTTCCGTTGATATGGTCGGGAGTACAAAAAGTTATGATCTAACGATTTCCGTTCCTGGTAGGTCCTGGTTAGTTTCAAAATAATCAAATAAAACACCAAAAGCCGTTGAGATCGAACTGATTCGATTCTCGATTGTGTCGGGAGTACGCCTGCATTACAGAAAAACACGCGTTAGCAAAGCGCTCGTTTGAAAGCGCCTAATGAGAACAGTTTGTGAAACATAGCATACATGGTCATGTGTACTTTTACCACGTCGACAAAGTGCCGAATTATTTTAGCAAAATTACAAAATATATTTTTGTAACGTACTTTTCTTACAGATATGTATTTTTAGGACTATCCCATAGGAATATCAGGGGTATCATTAGAGGAGTCCTTTAAAACTAGGTTGGTATCATTTTTGATTTAGGTTATTCAATTTGATAGGATTTTTTTGTTAAAATAGCCCCTTTAAAAGTTAATCGGGTGGTTCAAAATAGGTCGGTTTTTGATTTAGGTTATAAATATCCCTTATTATAAAAATCAATCAGCTAGCTCAAAAAATCTGAAATAATTGATGATCTTACTTTAGTCTATGATACTTACTTTCGAGGAAACTACAAATTACAACAATCTAGATAAATGTCTGACATCGGTCGTTATAGCAGACAATCTTGTAAATTGCGCTATTGGCCTATCTACTTGAAAAACTTCGCACAACAATAACGAAATAATTAGTAGATAAGCATGTAAATTTAACTACTTGAAAATAAAACCTAAAAGATAATACATCGGACACGATTTTATTTTAATTTTGTACCTCTGAATGGGATTAATAAAATTATGCCACTTCAAAGATGATTTTTGAATCGCGGTAACCTTTCGTATTAAGAAATCTCTTCATACAAAGGTTTTCACTTTTTCTCAAGCAGTGCTTCAACGTTTAAATAGGTATAGTAAGGTGTAAAATAAATTATTGATAATAATTTAGGGTGTGTATGTGCCTCTTATGTAGAGTTAACTGAGAAAGTACCAGCGCTGAAAGACTTACTTTTGACTTTCATGTTTATATGAGAAATGCCCCAACATCATACACACCGTAAAGTATTATCACTCATTAATATTATAGTCGGGATATTATGTATTCCACGTATACTTCAAAGAAAAGTCCAAAATTAGAAGTTCGCGGTTTACACCTAATTAATTAATATTCTTGAAAATATTATTATGCAAGCTACATCAAATAATAATATTAAATGCATATGGTAATACGGACGATTAAGTATTTAACATCTATCTTACGCAAAGGTTAATAAGCCATCATAACATAACCGATGACGTTTTAGTAAATTAAAAATTACCTGTCTATAAATCGGCTTCATCGTTAAGTCTTGGTTATTTTAATAAATGATATCCATTCACAGCCATCGGCACTATCGTGGAACATAAAACACACTGATCCAATATCTCGACATTGTATTTTTTTATCTATTATGTAATTATCGTTCGTGACTAATAATAAATCGGTTATATTCTTGTTTACAAAAATTTGCAAGTCACACACGCCTTTTCTATTATTTATATGTAAATATAACTAAAAAATAATAATATAATTACTGAACACAACTACAATAAGCGTTGTTGAGTTTTCGACTGAACTTGTGTTGTGAGTTTATTTCGAGAATATTTAATAGTGGAATTTATTATGCAAATACGGAAAATGGCCATTTAAAACATATAAAAATTATTGTAATTTGTAAAACAAGTTCTGATACAGAAAATAGTTGCTTTCAGAAAAACCGATAAACGTATATTTGGTTTGTTGCCACTTGCCAAAGGATGGAAAAGAAAAAAAGAAAGTGCGATTCGGACTCGCGCACGACTACAAAACGAGCAAAAAAACCACGTTGGTTGTATGGGAGCTGGGACTATTTTATCTGTTGAAATTTAGTGATTTTTGTGAAGTTTTATATATTAACTAGTTAATAAAAAATTGTTTGATAAAAAAAAAAATTTTTTTGGTGGAACATTTTTGGATTTCTTTGCGCCCCTTTCTCCCCATACAATGGCTCAAGGGCATTGGCGTTATACAAAGCTATATTGGAATGAAAAATTATGTTTTTTTACGTGTGTGGTGCAGTGGTGTAGCGTGACTTGCCGGGGCCCCGTATAAAAATTTGCTTGCCTTATGAAGGGTAAAGATTTCTCTAAAAAAAAAACGCACCTCGCGTCCGGGCCCTGATACGGCAGATACGGTGGTAGATTCTAGATACGCCTCGGGGCTGATTCAAGATGGAATCGCTAATTATCGCTTACGAAATTCGATAACAAACTGTATGGGATTTGACATAAGGTACGCTAAATGATCGCGATTTGGTATGTCATTTAGCGTAACTTATGTCAAATCCCATACATTTTGTCGTCGAACTTTGTAAGCGATAATTAGCGATTGCATCTTCAATCAGCCCCCTCTAGTGTGGTGGTAAGTCAGGACTCGAACTGATGACTTTCCGCTATCTTTTAACAAGTAAGCCATCTAGTCTACAGTCTATTTGGTTATATTCTAGCTGCTATGAACGTATATCAGGGCAGGGAACGTAGGTATATGATCATAAATATTATAAGCATGTCTAGAGTTCCTGTAATAAAAAATCATGAAAGACATGGAGTCGCCTTTCTACTAGGTACATGAAAATATGTTTTTTTTTTGTTTTTTTTTCACCCGACATAGACCAAAGTACAATTAATACTATTCCGGTAATGATTTTGGCAGTCTATGTATATTTATATGGTTATTATAACGGGTGTAAAAAGAGCAGTCACTATAATCAAAAAACTAAAGTCAAAAATTAAAATAAAAATTTTTTGCTTTCTTGTTATTTTTGCGACAAGAAAATAAGAAATGGTAATAAGTAAAAAAAATTTTTTTTTGTTTTTGACAAAAAAAAAAATACATTTCCAAAATAAGGAAAGGTGACTGCTCTTTTTACACCCTGTATGTTCCATCGTAGCACCTAAAGTAATAATCCAATTTTCATGATCTAGGTGTCAATAGATTCGTAATAATAACTAAAAAAATACTTATGTTATTTACTTAGGTTAAAGTTTTTTTAATGCTATTTTATGAAATAGGAGTAAAACGATTAACGTCGCAACACAAGCTTAAGTCAATAGCTATTTTTAAGCCCTTTTTAATACCCACTAGGGGATGAATTTTAATGTAATGTAATAAATAATGTTCACATGCAAAGTATAAAGTAGATAGATAGAACCAAGGAATCACGTCAATTATTCCATACAAACCTTTAGTTTACTGCCCTTTGTAAAGAGTGAATTTCGGAAAATTATTTATTATTCGATATTTAAAAAGATCACAACCCCCAAGTCACTACAATTAATAATAATATATATGAACGCTTCACACCACGTCAATGTAGCCCTGTGCTATGTATCAGAAGTGTCAAAGTCTTGTGTTACAGGTACCAGACAGCGGAAATATATTTAATGCTTTTATACTATATATATATATATTTAAGATTTTATTATATTATAGAGATCCATGACATAAGACAACACAGGTTTTTAGTTTCAAAGTTTTGCAGGTAAACGAAACAAGCCATAAATTTACGCCTTCTTTACATGTTCTGTACAAATTCATCCAACGTTATTTAACGTTCGGACCAAATATAGCGAAAATGCTATACAAACCTTGAACCAGAGTTAGATTTAATTGAAAAATGAACAAGCAATACCCCTCCATTCCTTTTATAACCTAAGGCGCGTCTTCACGGGTCAGTAGAAGTCGAGACGAAGGAAAACCGTCGAGTCGTCAGCGCCACCGTCAGTCGATTATCATGTCCCTGGCTGAAGGAGCCTCCGACACAGAGCACAGGCAGGACGAGGAGAAAAACAAGAAGGACAAGAGAGGATCGGTGAGTTCGTTTTTTAAATTTGTACAGTAGGTAAAATTTTCGACTGTAACAACTTTTTAGTTTGAAATGGCAACTTTTATTTATTACTAGCTGAGCCGTGGCCACTTCGTTGAGCAAAAACCATTTAAACATTCCCTGGACTTCCACGAATATTTCAAGACCAAAAATAGGCAAATCGGTTCAGCCGTTCTCGAGTTTTAGCGAGACTAACGAACAGCGATTAATTTTTATATATAAGAATATATTTTATTGTAAACTAGCAAAGCCCGCGTGGTTTTTGAGTCACTTAGGGCGCTTTTAGTGTCACGCGGATTTGCTCACGCACGCGGGATTGGCCCGCATGCGTAGCATCCGCAAAGAACAATTTCATAATAGGTATCTATTGTAAAGCGTGCGCATGCGGTCCAATCCCGCGTGCGTGAGCAAATCCGCGTGACACTAAAAGCGCCCTTAAACCGTTTATGCAGCGCACGCAACGAAAGTCTTCAAATGTTAATAATTTTCCCCGTTTTTGCAACATTTCTCACTGACGCTTCGCTCCTATTGGTCGCAGCGTAATGTTTTATAGCATAAAGTCTTTCTCTATAAATGGACTATTTAAAAAAAAAGATTTTTTTAAATCGGACCAGTAGTTCCTGAGATTAGCGCGTTTAAACAAACAAACTCTTCCGCTTTATAATATTAGTATAAAATTACCTTACAACTTCAATTTAAATATGGATTAAATATGATACAATCGAAAATGTTTAAATTGCTGCTGTCACCGCGTCGTACCTACTCTTTTTAGCCTTCCGGTGGTAGGCATCTAGAATTATACAACGTGTAAAATAAATTAGTGATAATATTTTTAGAATTTTTACGTTAAAAGAGTGACATTTATTTACGCATGCCACCATTGGAAGCAACCAATCGGTCTATTAATTATTTATTTTTCTGATTGCAGTGGTAAATTGTAATGGCTAAGAACTATTTATATTTGAATGAAATTATACGTGTAGTTTCAGGCTGAAATTCATATAATACCTCTTTGGAATATTGCAAATTAAATTAGCTCTATAATCGTATAATATATAATCGTAAATAAAATATAAATATAATCGTAAATGTTTGCAGCTTCTTTTCGTATGACACACAACTCAAGAATTACGCCAGTAAATTTTTATCACTCACTTTTGTTACATGTTGTGTAGAATCTCGACTTTCAGAAAAAAAAATTGTAAAATTAATTTAATTTTTAATATACCTATTTGCCTACAGTGTTGGTATTCAATGTGATAAGTGTAAAGAAAACTGAGCAATTAACTTTTTTTACTTAAATAAATTATTAAAAAAAACAATGATACGTTAATATGTTCGAATTTATTTCTTGTTTTTATTAATTCATGTTGAATCGGAACAGACTATAGTAGGTATCTAACTCCTACAACTAATCTCTCTTACTACTAACTAACTCTTTAGGCCCCATTGCGCCAGTCGCAGTTAATTATTAAACACAGAGTTAGCACATTAATATAAAAGAGAATTGAAGACATGAATCAATAAAGGTGATATGTTTTTTTTATCTAATTTATTAACCCTCGTTAATAAATTAGATTAAAAAAAAAAGGTGATATGTCGCAAAAAAAATTACCCAGAAAATTGATTTTAAACAGTCACTTAAAAGTTTTAGGATAATATCTAGTAACGTATTAAGTACATTAATTCCAGAGATGGATCTTTTGATTAATGTTCCTAATACTTAACGTCCTATTCTAAAATGTTTAAGTGACGGTTTAAATTTTATCAAAATCATGATTTTGCTACATATCACCTTCATCCATTCAAGTCTTCAATTATAATAAGCTTTTGTTAAATTTTATTTTACTTATTTTTTTAATTTAATATAAAAACTTTATTTAATTTAATATAAATTACCAAATTTGGTCCTTCTATTTGCACTTGAAGAAATAACAAGCATAAGAAATAACTCACAAAATAACATTTTTAGTATTTAGTGTGATGATACTTTATTGTATTAGAGTTCTATTTTATCAACGATTAAAAAAAACTAGCCCTCCGGATAGGGAAACTCAGATTAGTAATAATAAGTAATTGTAAAGCCTCAACCTATGTTAAGTCATGGACGGCAAACCAATAATACGAGTAAATTTTAAAAGACAAATACATACGAAAATCCAAAATGGTCGCCCACACTAGATAGTAGATCACTTTATCCGCAATTAGATACTTCCAAACATGGCGTTATAGATCCATGGGAATGATCTAACGCAGCGTGACAGGCAATTGCGGCTCCCACCACGTAATTATATCCAATAAACAAACGGAAAACCAATAAAATACAACAATTATCCAGTTTCAATTAGTTAGAGTACATAAAAAATAGACTCAAGACTAGACTCAAGATAATAGACGCATACAGCAGGCTTATTCCCGATACAATCAAGAACCGAATCAGTTCGATTTCAACGGTTTTTGGTATTTTATTTGGTGGATTACTTTAAAACTTATCAGGATAAAGAAAATCGTTAAATCGCAACTTTCTGTACTCCCGACCATTTCAATCGACTGAGAATCAAAATAAACAAACATCAATTTATTCGAGAGTACGCGGCACGAACGAATCTGAATCAAAATCGAATCAGTTTGGAGAGTAAAGACCCAGTATACCCTGGTAGAGATCACGGTAGGCAAATAAAATATTATAGCTTAATAATATTGATGGCACAATATAATATATTTTATTATTTACTACTCCTTCACGGCTGATGTAAAAATCCTTTAGAGACTTGTTTCTAATACCACTATACATATAATATAATACTATACAAATAATTTTAAAACTAGTAAATACTTGCTTTATAGGAATGGAAACACAATGTGATCTTATTATAAACAGGCTCATTATGGGCTTAAGAGGAAACACCACGAAATTTTTTCCATACAAAAATAGGGGTCTAGGGGATTTCTATTTCCTCCCTGGATAACACCTCTAGAGTAACAATTTCTTTCCTGAATATTTATGGATATTGTTTGTACGTCCCTATTTTTTCCTTTTTTTAATAATTTAATTATTTAAAGAGACATGGACGTTTAAAAACCTTAAAAAAATGGCCAGAATCTCCGCTATGTTTAAATATCTAGGAAACAGATTTGACTACAATAAACAACAAAAGCAAAAAATAGGAACCTAGCTCAATTCTTTTTTTAGCTAATACAGAAAAAAAATATTTAAATCGGTTAAGTTTTGGAGGAGGAAACAGGAATCCCCTAAACGTCGATTTCTGGTACTTTTAATAGGTAATTTCAGTCCAACTTGCAGTTGTCTCTATCGCGCTAGTGCTGGCTAGCTAAGGCACTGCGAGACAGCAATAGATTTTATAAATACCTATTTTGTATTTCTCTCAACCGTGGTGTTTCCTCTTAAGTGCCAGTTGCCACCGACTCACGTTAAAGTTAATTCTTCATCAAATATCATGCTGTCCCTTTCGTATTTCCTGTCAATGAATGAGAATCTATTTTAACAAGCCGTTAAAACTAACAAGCGTTGATGAAATCGGGACTTAATCCTTCCAATTTAAATGTCACTAATTCGCCGCACAATATAAAATGGCACATTCATCCTCATCATTATTACATCTAGGACGCCCACTACTGATATAAGCCTCCCCTAAAGTATTTATGGGGAGTAGTTGGCCATACTGGCCATGCTCGTCAGGCGGGTTGTCGAACGCAGTTTTGTCTGCAGAATTGCTGCTGCTCATTTTCGGTATACGTTCTCTCTGAAAGATGTTTCTCTTTCTCAATCAATCAATCTCACATCTCTCTCGGGAAAAATGATGATGAGGACATGCATTCTCACGCACCCCAGGAAAATGACACATTACTTTTGGTCGAAATATTTCCTTTTACATTACGATCAAGTATAAAAGCGTATTAAGTTGGGGAATATTGCGGAGTCTGGAAAGTGAACTCATCAAAATTTTCAGCTCCGGAATTCGTCATCTAGGCGCCGACGAATTTCGACATCATAATGTCCACTTAATCATCCATGGTCTATTTCTTGCCGATGTAATTTTTTTCAACGGAAGCTAAGACAATACGTCTTTTGTCGAAGATCAGGTCGCGCAATGAACCGAATCGTCAGTCCATATGTCGTTGAGGGATCACGATTCAATAATCAAAAGTTAAAAACTAAAACGCAAGTATAGACAGTATATAGACCTATGTTAACTGCAGTGTATAAATATCTTGCGAAAGCAACGCAGTCGCTAACATTTTTGCTTTGTACTTTATCGAAGGTTAAAAGGCAAAAAAAGAGACATAAGCGCCAAAGTTCAAATTAAACAAAAGAGCAGTTTAAAGTTTTAAAATTTAGGAAAATGAATTTGGCGAGAATATTTATTTGACGTAACATTTATTTAATAGCTTCTATGATTGCCACTAAATTGTTTTAGCGCTAGTGTCATTGCAAGTAATAAGCATCCCCCAATTTTTGCTAATTTTATTTTTCAAAATCAGGCCGGTTCATTATTACTAATCTTTTGGCACTGGCAGTCATTGATACATACAATTATCTAGACGATGATGATGCCGATCAAAATCAATAACCTACTTTTTGGCTTCGCTGTAGTCGGGTAAAAATGTAGATGCAATTTTAGCAAATAATGCTTGAATATACTATCTCGTTCGGGACGAAAAAGCAATAACTAATCCCTATATAAATTTATATATTGATAGTTGTAGAAAGAAAGAAACATTAGATAGCTTTCAGAATAATAAACATTTTGAAAAATACCAGAAAATAATATCTTTGGGCCTAGCAATATTATTGGAATATATTCACGTCATAACACTAAAACAATAGTTAAATTAATTGGGACTCAAGTTTTGCAAGTCCAAATGTTATATATGCTTTTATAACATTTGGACTTGCATGCTGGTATGTTAAAAATTTAAAACATTTGTCTCGGAAATATTGTAAATGATGAAAAACTCTATCGTTGCCAGATGTCTGACTCGTACCTGTGGAAGGAGCAGGTCCATACCATGATGAAGGCAGACAGCGAATCTGACATATCAGACTGTGAACATTTCCTTACCAAGGGCGCGTTCCTTATAACTCCATCCCATGGGCTAAGCATGGAGAAGGCTTCTGCAATTTGCGAGAAGATGGAGTTCAAAGGATGCTTCTCGCTGACGAAAACCGCCACCGGAATCCTATTTAAGTTCTCAAGTGTTGATGATTACCAGATGGTATTTAAGAAAGGCTTCCATAAGGTTACTGGATCGCGTTTTTACAGAAAGGTAAGTCTTGACAAATGAACTTGAAAGATTTGACAATTCATTCATCATATTCGACACAATAGAGAAAATATGACATCCAGAAATAATGAACTACAATAATTACATACTACTTAAGTATACTACTTTTAAAATGACTGATGAACATAATCACGGATTACTTATAATGGAAATAATCTACAATGTGCGTGTACAATATATGTGTCCAATGCAATCACCAATCCTTGCACCCGCAAAGTAGATCACCCGTTGAGCCTTTTATGGCCGAATACTGAAACACTTATTGAAATTAAGAGCCCTCCTATTCACAGGCTTTCCCTGTCACTCGTTGGTAAAATAACATGGTCAGCATATGACTTGAATGCCACTTAATTTTACTATCGTTTCAGTATTCGGCTTTTAGACTCTAAAAACTCAGTCAGAGCACAAATTAAACATACATTTTCCATCATATTAATCGGCGTCTGTCCGTTGCTATTAGACAAGTTATAATAATATAAGGTATATATAGATTTCCATGCAAAAAGAGTTTTGTATGGTAATAAATAGTTTAAATATCGATAAAAATGCCGTTCTTGCAATATCACGGAGGTACCTAAAGTATATAAACGAGCCTCCGTATAAAATAGCCTGCTCTAAAGTCTTAAGTAGAGACCCTTAATAGAAATAATGGCAAAGTGAACATACATTAATATTAAATGATGATGTAGTTTTTGGTAGGAACTTGATGATGATGTAGTTTTTGGTAGGAACTTGATGATGATGTAGTTTTTGGTAGGAACTTGATGATGATGTAGTTTTTGGTAGGAACTTGAACACACTACGAATTACTATAATGAAAACTGTAAATTTAACAATCATAAAAACAAATATGTTACTTCCAGATCGCGATACCCTGTCGTCCACAGAAGACGTTCACGGTATACGTGTACGACATCCCGGATGATATCCCGGAGGAGGACGTCCGCCATGCCCTGTACAAGTACAACTCGGTGGTGGAAGTGGTCCGGATGCACTTTGTGGGGTCACCGCGTGAAGGAAACACTGGTAAGACCATTACATATTCTGCTTCTATTGTAAGAAGTTCAGGAGTATCCAAAGACACTTAAATTTTTTAAGGTTCTGAGGAAATTTATAGTTTACATTGTTAATATGTTTGAGGTTTTTTTCCATTATTTATTTGAGCTTACTTAATTACTTTCAATTTAATAGCAAAGGAAACTTAGCATTACTATACCTACATTTTTAATGCTACACACATTATTTCAGTAGAGATTTCGCATCATACATTAAAGGAATCCTTAGTTATTGATAGGAAAAAAACTCATCATTTACAAATATTCATAGCAATAACGACGTTACAGGTAGTTCTACTCCAAAACCCACGGACAAAGCTCCATCACGAGGTCTAACTAACATTGACGGAGAACTAGTGAGCAGTATGGTGCCCAAAGAAGCAACGAGCATCATCAGAGTGACACTGGCCAATATAGAGGAAGCGAACATCTTACTTCAAAACGGTTTCGATTTCTACGGAGCAACATACTTCCCCACCGAACTGGCGACACCTGCGCAAGCCGCCAAATTGATTAAGCCAAACAGGTAACAAAATTTTCAAAAGGTTATAAGCATAACCTATACGATAATAAGTGGAAATAGTGAATATTTAAAATAAATAAGACTAAAAAAACTAGTAGGTACAGAAAAAAGATTTTGAAAAAGATCAATGCAAGAATCACACTTTTATTTTTTGGATATTTGCTTATTTTTTTCACGCAGGTGGGTTATAGGTATAGTTATATTAAATTTGCACATATGAAGTCAAAATAACTATGCTTTACCTTGCACATAGAAAATAATCATTTTGAATGCCATACCAAGGTTCTTACCATAAAATACTTAAAATCACATATCACGCTGTGAACGCACGCTGGTGATAAGATTAAAACCTAAAAAAGTCTACAATATTTGCAAGGACTACACGGTCTAATTCTACCGTCTGTTTGTTTTAACAAGTTAGTAAATAGTCTGTAGATAGTACATTTAGATAATCACTAGTAGATATAAATAGTGAAAATAACTTCTGCACATTGCACATAATGTACACTTATTGTTCACAGAGGCTATGTTTCTAGGGTGACCGGTGGAACTCTTTCGGCCAGGGTTCGGGATCTTCTTCCAGTTTTCGACCAGCAGGGATTCACGAAATTCGCTCCGCCAGCATCGCGACTCCTGAAGCCTCGTGCCAAATAGGATCTTAATATTTGTATTGGAGAACCAAAGAAGTGAAAAATTGGTACTCTCACCTAACTTTCTGTTAACTTAATTAAGTTGCATAATAACATTCATCGACCTTGATGTTGGACAACATATCTGAATATTCAGATAATTGTGTATATCCTGTATGAAAAAATAACCATTTGTAATTTTATGATCTGGCTCGATATTATAATCTTCCTCAACGACACTTCGATAGTCTTATCATTTGCAATTTCGATATTATATTTCGACTGTACTAATGCAATATCACCCAAAGACAAGGTCGAACCATTAAGTATCAGTAAACCCTTCATAATTTATTATAAAATTAGGAAGTTCAATTCAATAAATAAAGATAGCATTTTATGTACCGTTTGCATTTATATTGCTTACATTTTGATAAATAACGAACATAACTTATGCAATGTATAATTTTTTAAATATTGTAACACATAAAATGGGCTGAATAACTAAGTTTGGCTTTTAGGTGACCTTATGTAATATTATCTTCCATTTTAAATGATTGTAGTTGATTAAATATTATGTATTTTAGCTTTTTCAATACTAATAAATAAGTTTTTACATTTTTTTATTTTCATCCCACCCCTGTAAGTTAAAATAATTATGTTTAATATATAATAATATATATGTTACGGTAAATCTGATTAATTGAAAAGTATTAATATTTTTACAAAATTATTAATAATAACCACATGTTTTGGTAAATGTAAATAAGTGATCGAAATTTATTACTTTTAGTAGTAATTATTAATAATTCACGACATATATTGGTAAAAGTTATTCTGTATATTTAAAATTCGTATTTTTGTATTAGTCCATTGAAATGTTACATTTTTTAGGCCTTACCTTGCGTTTTTTAGAGGACGCAATTTTATTTTTTTGATGTGTAGGGGGGGTCAGTGTAAAGCTAAAACCAAGTTTGTGGGGTCGCCACCCTTGTCCCACGGCCGCCATCTTGAAAATAGGGGTTGAAATGGTAATTACGATATATTATCTCTTAAACTATTTATTTTATAAAAAAAAATTGTGTTGTGCTTGGTCAACAGTGAAACCCATTTCCGAGAATACAGTTTTAAGAAGTATAATAAAGTTAGATTTGTTCTTCTCATTACCAAGAAATTTCTCTTGTGATAATGTCGGTATGGTGTTCTTGTCAAATTTTACTTCTGTCGACTGGTGTTTTTTCGTGCGGCGCAAACGTTCCCAAGACTTTGTTCCTGCGACATCCGGGTCGTCTGAGTAACCGTCAAACACAATGCTTGCAGAGAGCCCGAAGTGTTCTTGTACATATTTGACGTATTTTGTAGTTATATCCTTGAACGATGAATTTCGATCCCAAATTACTTTATGTAAAAGAAAACCACCGTCAATAACAAAATGACTCCTGGCGCTGATGTTAGAGGATCGTTCTACCGGTGTAAAAGCATTAAACAAAGATGACTTAGTACCTTTTCTCATGCCATCCTCCGCGAATAATGACAATGGGAAAGGTGCTAATTCATACTTTAAGTATTCTTTGACATCACCTGTTTCTCTTGAAATGCACATTCGTTGAAATAAGAGTAATGGATTAATGATGACACGAGTTTTATCAACTTCAATAGTACTTGTCATAGCGCTGAAAGTTACATAAAAAAAAAAGAAAAAAAAGTTACATCGAAAAATATAATTTTTTTTCTCAAATTTCCGAAGATTTTCGCTTATAACTTTTTTATTTATAGTTCTACGACAAAAAGTTACTGGAGCAAAGTTGTAGAAAATTTAATTTGCAACAAAAAATGTTAACAATTTTTTTTTATAAAATAAATAGTTTAAGAGATATATCGTAATTACCATTTCAACCCCTATTTTCAAGATGGCGGCCGTGGGACAAGGGTGGCGACCCCACAAACTTGGTTTTAGCTTTACACTGACCCCCCCTACACATCAAAAAAATAAAATTGCGTCCTCTAAAAAACGCAACCCAAAATGTAACTTTTCAATGGACTATATGAAGATTCGACTACTTTTGAGGTAATTTTGACAGCTTTTTTTACTATAACCCTTTAAAGTCATGCCATAACTACTAGTCAAATAATATACGATTTTGAGAAGTTTCTATTTTAGTTCAATTACTTATTTTCTCTGAAAAAGAGTTAAACGGGCAAAATTCGCTTCTGGCACTCGCCGGCCGCTGCCGCGGCACGCTTCGCTCGGCTCGTGCGCAATCTTAAATGTCTCACCTAACCTAACCTAGCCATTTTTATTCTAGTTCAATCACCTATTTTCCGTAACTAGAGTGAGTCGGGCAGAATTCGCTTCTGGCAATGAATTAAATAGAATATTTTTGCATTTCAGCAACAACAAATAACGTGCGCGTGCTTTTAAAAAAATAACACCGAGCCCCCCCCCCCCCCCCCCCGCACCTCTCGCACGTCGCACAAACCGCCCCGCCCCGCAACCCTTGGCCACTTATTACATTTATCACTACTAGGGTTAAATTATTAATAAAAACCGACAAATGTGATTAATTTATCACTTTAACCTCGACTTTCGGTAATTATTAATAATAATAGATAATTATTAATAATCTTCAATTATTCACTCTTACCGTAACATATATTTATAATAAATGAAGAGAATTAAAAGTTGGTTTTGTGATGATAGTGGAGAATAAAAAACAAAAATTAAAGTAATTTTATAATAAAACAAAAAATATATACATAATAATAATTAAGGAATGGTTCGTGACTTTTTATTCTTAAATATCGCTTCAATTTCTAATAAACTCTTGCCCTTGGTTTCTGGTAAAATGAAAAATAAAATAGTGGTTCCTACAAATGCAACAGTACCATAAAATGAGTAAGCAAAAACTTGACCTAAATCCGCCATCATTCCTGGTGCAGTCTTTACAACTATGAATATAGAAGCATACCCAATACATGAAGAAATACCTGCTCCAAAACTACGGACATTTGCAGGAAAGATTTCACCAACTATGATTAAGGGAAGAGGCATGAGACCTATATTTACAGATATAATAAATGCTGATAAAAAGCAGAGAGGAACAGCCGTAAGATGCGCTGGTATTTCGTCTCTATAAAAATGAAGGAAAATTGAGAGACCAATCATAGATACCGCAGTCAAACTACCGCTGAGCATACATAAAGTTCTTCGTGGACAATTTTTACTTGTCAAAAAGGTAATTAATGTTGTAATCACTCTTAAAGCGTCAATAGTTAACATCGCTACATAGCGGTCTATACCACCACCCACAGCTTTTTCTATTATATCAACAGAATAAAATGTAATAGTATGGACACCAGAATAGTGGCATGTTAAATAAAACGTTATTGTTATAATGAGTGGCTTAAAGAACTCCGGAGTAGTAAACTTTTTTATATCGTCTCGCCACAGTCCAGTTGACGGTTCGGCAGTCTTAAATTTTTCAATCATGGCTTTTAGTTCATCTTTTGCATTTTCTCCGTATCCTCTTAACCAATAAAATGCCTTAATTCCATCATCAATTTTACCTTTAGATAAAAGCCATACAGGACTTTCAGGAACAAATGCTAATAAAATAACAGATACCATAGGAAGGAAAGCGCTTATTATTGCAGTCCCTTGCCATGATACCCATGTTCCGATCAAATGTGATACAAATATACCTAGTGCAAAAGAAAAAGAAAGGAGAGCCAAAAACATACCTCTCATTTTTGGACTGGACGATTCACTAATAAAAACAGACATAGAAGGGTTCAATAATCCAATAGAACATCCATTTATAAATCTTCCTATAATCATTTGGGTGAAATTTGACGAAAATATAATTATGATCCAACCAATAAAAAAGGGTATGCCTAATGTACGAAGGGTACTTCTTCTTCCAAATTTTTCTATTAACCAACCTCCGATAAAGCAACATGGGGCCATTGGTAACACTGCAATGGATGCTGGAAAATAATATAAATACTCAACTTTTATTACTATCTCATTTTAAGGGAAAAGCAAAAAATTAACATTTAATTTAACTTAATAATAATAATATCTATGGACGCTTCACACCATGTCAATCTGGCCCTGTGCTAAGTATCCGAAGAACTTGTGTTACAGGTACCAGACAACGGAAATATATTTAATACTTTTATACTATACACGTATTTAAGATTTTTATTATATTATACACAAATTTAATACACATCCATGACCCAGGAACATTAAAAACTTTTTGTTCCCTCGGCGGGATTCGAACCCGCGACCTCTCGTTCGAGCACCAACGCGCTCAACCACTGCGCTACGGAGGTCGTTCAATGTTGATTATTGTGTTGAGTATTAATGTTGATCTTAGAAACTAATTTCAGTTAAAGTCTAAGAAATCAGCAAGCTTTATGGTTAAAAAAATATTTACCTATCCAAGAGGCAGAATTTTCATTTTCAAGAATTATACTATGCTCATCTCTTAAATGCGGTAATAGTGTAGCTGAATAACCCGAAGAGAGCCCAGCTGCAAAAATCATGGTGATGGGTCCTAACGCTGATATAAACTGGAAAACAAATTTGGATTGACGTTTGAATTATATTCTTTTTTATTGAATATTTTTAAAACATCTTAAATACTTACCTGCTTCCAATTTGGTGAAAACCTAGGAGCTGTGTCTGTTTCTGTCATGAAATCAAAATCACTAGAATCTTTACTATTTTTGTATCGATTATTAGCATTGTTTGGTTTTATTTTTACTTGGTTTTCCAAAATATGATTTTCATCGTCTAGGAGTTGAGATTTTTCCTCTTTTTCTGTTTCTATACCTTCTTCTATTTGAGATTCTTTGAAATCATCTTTATTACTTTTTAAAAAAGCATTTCCTGTATTGTTAATTTGTGTTTGGTCAATGTTACTTTCTTCTTTATTCATGTTTGAATTATTGTTGTTTTATTATTGAATTAAATTAATTAATTTAATTAATTTAATTATTGTATCTTTTTCAATAATTGTATCTTGTATTATTTTCACAATTTTAACATGATGTTAGAATTAAACGTTCCACTATACTGATGTGTCACGAAATGTGAATTAATCTCTAGACACACATTATTCAATTGATATGAAAAGTAAATTTGATAAAGAATTGTAATTGGTGGCTATAAATATTGATAAGATTATAATATAACTTTGCATCTAACAGCTGACCTACAATTTATTACGATTTTTAGTATTTTAACAGTAACATTTATTAATGTGTATTATTTTTCTGGCACCTATATTTCTTTAAAAATAATATGTTTGCATATACACGTAGTATTATCATGTTAGTCATCAAAATGCTTACTATAATGACATTTCAATAGATAAGTGTAAAAGTTCTTATACACATATAAGACGATCAAGATTATCAGTGAAGCTAGCAGGAACGACAATCATCTATTCATAACGTTATCGAAAGATGATATGAAAATTGTGACAGCGCCCATACTTACATATAAATATGTATACATATTTTGTGCTAGTTCTATTGATAAAAAAGTACAAAAGTGGTTCAAATAAATGGAGCTAATTCCATTTATATAAAGATAAGACATAGTATCTGTCATTATTAAAATTCTGTGCTAGCAATTTTCTCAAATTTTTATAGAATTCTTGCTTGGTGTTTTTTTAAACTTTATTATTGTCAAGTATTACTAGAAATATTTTGATACTTTTGCGTAAGGCTGCTATTTTTTATTATATTCATATATTTGTCTGAAACACGTGTACACACACAATTTTATAGTTTATTAAATGCATATAAACAAGAATACTCAACCTTTAACGTGTGTTAGTTTAATTCGTTTAGTAACATAAACCTAAATAACTATTTAAGATAATTAAAATAACATGTTTATGAATTCTTAAGAAAATATATTAATTACTAATATTTTATTGAATTAACGAATACGTACAACATACAATTTAAAATAGTTACAAGTTAGTAAATACTTATAGCTATAGAGTGTTTTGATTCAGTTGCTTCCTTTTGAATATTGTTTCGATTTCGAGTAAACTCTTGCCTTTAGTTTCCGGTAATATGAAAAAAAGGATAGCAGTTCCAACTAATGAAAAAGTACCGTAAAATGAAAAGGTAAACACCTGGCCTAGGTTTCTAATCATTCCTGGTGCCGTTTTTACTACTATGAACATGGAGAATAATCCTACGGATGATGAAATACCGGCTCCAAAACTACGAACATTGGCTGGAAATATTTCACCGACAATAATCACAGGAAGAGGTACGAGACCAATATTAATTGCTATGATAAATGCACACAAAAAACATAAAGGTAGAATTGTGAGATGAGTAGGCATTCTGTCTTTGTAAAAGTATAGAAAAACCGAAAGACCAATCATTGATAATGCAGACAAACTACCGCTAAGCATATATAATAATCTTCTTGGAAATTTTTTACTAAAAAATATTGCAATCAATGTAGTTATAACCCTTAAAGCGTCAATAGTTAACATCGAGACATAGCGATCTATCCCGCTACCTGCTTTTTCTATAATGTCAACAGAATAAAATGTTACAGTATGAACCCCAGAAAACTGACAAGTTAAATAGGTGATAATCATTATGAACAATGGCTTAAAGAACTCTGGCGAGGAAAATTTTACCAGGTTTTGTCTCCACCGTCGTGTCAAATTTTGTGTTTTAGGAGATGTATACTTTTCTAACATAGCTTTTAACTCTAATCTTGCATTTTCATCGTTGCCTCTCAACCAATAAAATGCCTTAATCCCATTATCAATTTTTCCTTTTGAGAAAAGCCACACAGGACTTTCGGGAACAAACAATAAAATAATAACTGAAATTAATGGAAAAATAGCGCTTATTATTGCTGTATATTGCCATGTCACCCATGTCCCGATTAAATGCGAAATAAAAATAGCAAAAGCAAAAGAAAACGGAAGAAGTGACAAAAACATGCCTCTCAATTTAGGACTGGATGATTCGCTAATAAATACAGACATGGATGGCATCAAGATACCTATAGAACACCCATTAATAAATCTTCCAATGAGCATTTGAGTTAAATTAGTAGATGATATAACTACAATCCAACCAAAAAAGAAAGGTATGCCTAATGTACCAAGAGTTCTTCGTCTTCCAAATTTTTCTATTAACAACCCTCCGATGAAGCTACATGGTGCTAAAGGTAAAACGGCAATGGATGCTGAAAATGAGAATCTTGTGTTAGGTAACAACTTTTATTTTTATATTTGGTATCTGTAAACCTACTCGTATGCTAGCTAGTCCTCAATTTAAATTGGTTTTAAAATTTATTAAGTGTACAGAATGATTCATGGTCCATATATTATTATTTTATGCCGAATGTAGTATAAAGAAAATGACGCGTAGAAGATTTTTTGTTTTGGCACCTCTTGTAAATGACTTACCATAACGCAAAAAATCACAATTAAAAATCTCCATAAAAGTCATAAAACAGATGAGTTTTAATCCTCGTCAGCTCCTAGGTCAACGACCAGTGCGTTCGTGTGTATAGACTAGGCCAGCGAGCCCCAGGATAGTAAGATTCACTCCTTGTGGTAATTTTACACTTTTTTTTGAGTTATATTAAGTTACTAAGACAGAAGAATATCGTAACAAATATATTAAAATCCGGAACCGCTGTAATATGATGTGTCGTGACGCACAAAGACGTCATATTCACGCCTCCGTTGAGAACGGGGATCCGGCTAAAACATGGAAATTTCTCAAATCCCTCGGCGTGGGCAAATGCTCTGAACCGCAAGACTCTCATAATATAGATATAGATTCACTTAATAACCATTTTACTTCCTCTTTTAATCTCGACCCCAAAATTAAATCACAAACGTTAAATTATATTTCTTCGCTACCTATATTGAATTCTGATCCGTTCCTTACTGTTCCAGTTTCCGAGTGTGAGATTAAAAAGCACATCCTTTCCATATCGTCAAACGCAGTAGGAGATGACGGTATCAGTCGTAGAATGATCACACCAATATTAGATATAATTGTTCCTGTTCTTGCACACATTTTTAATTCATGTTTAGAGTCTTGTACCTTTCCTGATGCCTGGAAGGCAGCTTACATAATTCCTTTACCTAAATCCTCCTGTCCTAAGACTGTGTCTGACTTCCGTCCTATTTCCATCCTACCCTTTTTATCAAAAGTTTTAGAGCGAATCATTCATCACCAGCTTACGAAATTTGTTACCCACAACAGCTTACTCAGTCCGTTCCAGTCCGGTTTTCGCACTGGTCACAGTACGACTACCGCATTGGTAAAGGTAGCTGATGATATACGGTCAGGTATGGATGATAAAATGCTTACTATTCTCACACTTCTGGATTTTAGTAATGCCTTCAATTCAATAGACCACGATATTCTGCTAGCCCGGCTTGCATCTTTAAATCTTTCACCATCAATAATTAATTTAATTCGTAGCTACCTTGTAGGACGACGGCAGAGAGTTAAATCATCTGATTATTTCTCCGATTGGAGTTATATCTATGCCGGCGTGCCTCAGGGTGGTGTGCTATCTCCTCTTCTGTTTGCAATTTTTATAAACCCTATAACAATATCGATTTCATCATCCTACCACTTGTATGCGGACGATCTTCAAATATACACACAGTCTCCTTTGGACAATCTGAATTCCGCTTTTGATCTAGTGAATCACGATTTGTCGAATATTTGTGAATGGAGCAAGAATCATGGACTTCTTATTAATCCTATTAAAACTCAATTAATTGTAATTGGTAGCCCCGGGCTAATTTCTAGAGTTGACCATGATTCTTTACCTCCTGTCCTTATAAATGGTGTAACAATACCTTTCAGTAAAGTGGTTAAAAACTTGGGAGTGTACTTTGATGAACATTTATCGTGGACGCATCAATTGCAAGAGATTAGTAGAAAGGTTTTTTCTACCTGGCGTTCCCTAAAACGTCTACGATATGTTCTTCCGATACCCACTAAGGTAGTTTTGGCTGAATCCCTACTCCTTTCCCATTTAGATTATGCGGACGCTTCTTTCACTAACTTGACGGAGGAACAACTGAACAAATTGGAGCGCCTTCAAAACCTGGCTTTGAGGTTTGTTTTCGGTTTACGTAAATTTGACCATATCTCCGAGTATCGCCTCAAGTTAAAGTGGTTGCCAATCCGCTACCGCCGTGACTCTCGTGTTCTCTCCTTCCTTTATAACATCCTATTTGACTCCCATTGTCCCACTTATTTAAAAAGTAATTTTAACTTCCGTACCTCTGACAGACTGGAACTACGATCTATATCTAATCTTCTTCTTGACATTCCTATCCACCGCACTAAATACTTTAATTGCTCTTTCATTGTAAAATCCATTTCCCTTTGGAATTCTTTACCTATCCATATAAGGCAGGCTGAAACTATACATCGCTTTAAAACTCTTATAAAAAATCATTATCTGGAATCATATTGTGTCAACCCTTAACTTATGTAACTAACACTTATTATTATAAATTAAAATATCATGTAGGTTTATCTATTGTATATATATATATATATATATATATATATATATATATATATTATATTGTATACATATATTATATATTTATTGTGTTTATGTATTATTTTATTTTATTTACTTTTATTTTATTAAATATACTTTTGCGCAACTCCCATTCTCTAGCATTGTTTTCTCTAACACCATAAGGTTGTCTGGAAGAAATTGCTATCTAGTAATAAGGCCGCCTTTGTGTGCATGTCTGATTTTTGTAATGTATAGTTTTTTGTTTTTTTTGTAACTTGTTGTGTGCACAATAAAGTATATTTGTATTTGTATTTGTATTCGGCTCAATACTTATGTGAACCATGAATCACCTCTATAAACCTAACATAAATCAACATTAGACAAAAGGCAATTTTGCTCACGCTAACGTTGTTTTAAATATGGGGTTAATCAATTATGAATAAAAACATAGTTCATAGTAATAAAAAAAATATATTTACCTATCCAGGAGGAAGAGCTTTCATTTTGAAGAATTGCGCTATGCTGTTCTCTTAAATGAGGTAACAATGTAGCAGAATGGCCTGATGACATGCCGGCTGCGAAAAACAGAGTGATTGGTCCCAAAGCCGATATAAACTGAAAATAAAATATTATCTTTTTATTAAGTATTGTCTACCATCTAAAATGTTTAACCTGTGTTTTTAGGTAGCACAATATATTCATTTTTACCATTACATTATAATATGTAATTGAGAGAGAAATTATGCAAGTATAGATTATTATTAAATCATTAATAGGATTTTGATTCCAAAAGTTTGTTGCATTGAATATAAAATCACTGATAAATTGACAAAAATAAATTACTCATGGCCCATTCCAAAAATAGATCTGTTGATGTTTTATCAATTATTTTATATATACAAGGGCCATAAATGTAATAAAACAGCACCTGTTTCCAATCTGGAGATATCCTGGACAATCTATTAGTTTCTGTGTTCAAATAATTTTCACTTAATTCATTGCAATTTCTGTAATGTTCACCAACTATTTTTGTATCGTTATTTTTTCTTCTACTTCCATTTTCAACTTCAATTTTTAAAACTTCATTGAAAATAGTAGTTTGAGTGTTTATTAGTTGAGATCGCTCATCTTTTTCTCGATCTAATTTAATTTTCTGAGATTCATCGAAATTGCTGATATTATCATAAGAAGTTGATTCTATTTCATCTGCATTTTTTAATTTTGTATCTTCTATACAATGATATTCGTTATTCAAATCATTGTCTGCCTTTTCTCCAACTTTCACTTCAAGTTTAAAATTACTTTTCACATTTTTATTAAAATCGTTCATTCCTTGATTCTGTCTGAGCCCAAAGCCAATCTTAAAGAAACTAGTGTGAATGAGTTTATGTAGTGGAAGTGATAAGAAAGTTAAACACGATGAAATATATATTATGTAATTATTGTTGGTCTAAGGCATGATAAGATTATTTTCGAGTGCACTTCACTTATAACTGATTAACTAAATGGCACAGCACTTAAAACTTCTCTTTGCCTAGTACTCGTACCGTAGCCCGGGCCGCACTGTTTGAGACAGTAGCTATATATTTATTATCAGACCGATAGTGAGAATATAGTTATCTGGGGTCACTGCAGTGCCCCTGCCGAGTTGAGCACGGACGTACGACCCTTTTCTCGAAACAGTTCAGGCCATTTTTGACTCCCTGTAACTTTAATCGATATAAAACTAACTGCCTGTATTTTTTTATTTTTAGTGCTAAATAAGTTAGTCTCGCAAAAACTCGAGAACAGCTGAACTTATTCGGCTATTTTTTGTCTTGCAATATTCGTGGAAGTCTAGGGAAGGCTTAAACGGTTTCTATGCTCAACGAAGTGGGCACGGGTCGGCTAGTCTTATATAGGTATATAAAAATGTTCGTTAGTCTCGCTTAAACTCGAGAACCGATTCGGCTATTTTTAGTCTTAAAATATTCCTGTAGGCCCAGGGAAGGTTTCTATGCCCAACGAAGTGGGCACAGGTCAGCTAGTCCCAAAAAAAGTTATATTTGCACTTTCAAACCTAAATACTAGTACTTATATAGGGCATTTCACGTCAAGCGGACCAGAGAAAAAAAAAGTCAGTTCTTAGATTTTGTTCATAATTGGATCAATTGCACTTTCATAGGAACTGAATAAATGTCAAAACGTCCTTATTTTTATTTTCTCGTAGTTTCATATTAGCTTCCGGTTTACTGATACTGATATACTTGACAGACAAGGCCGCTTACGAAAAATATAACAAAAAAAATAATTCAGAGAGCCGCAGAGCGCTCTAAGAGATAAAATAAAAAACATAAAATAAAAAACGTCGATGTCAGACAAAAAACTAAATTCTTAGATGCAAGACTGATGCCCTGCGGGCTAAAATGGAAATAGGCAGGCCACATGGCTAGAGCTACCAACGGCCGATGCAGTTAGTGCATCCGGCGTGCGTGGCAGGGGCCGGTCCACAGTTTATTTCTGTATGCCGGCCCCTCGCCAGGTGGTGAGACGACATCGTGGAGGTGGCGAGCGCCGCCTGGAGGCCTTCACGCATTCTTGGGTGCCTTAACCAAACCAGTTCATTTCAGTATAGGAAATAATATAATTGTTAGTAAATTATACTTGTTACTAAATTAAAGACAAATATAGGCTATATTATTTATTTTATTTTATAAACTAAAGCGTAAAAGCGATTGATTATTATTTAAGTTTTTTTGTCAAATTTAGCACTTTCCCCTCTTTTCTTTAAGATAACAAAACTTTTCACTAAAGGTTTTGGTAATCTTGCACTGTTTTTTATCACTGTAATATAATAGGTCGGAGAAAAGGTCTTTTCGCATTGTAGTATATGTATGAACTTGTCATAAAATCTTTTGGGCTATACCAATTGTATCTGGCTGATTTTGGTATACTTAAAAAGTTTTAATTTTATAGAAGACAATTCCAAATTCAAATTAGGTAAATGTGAGATTTTCATTTGTTTTTCTTATTGTTAAAATGAATTCTAATGAAGAAATTATATACATTTTAAAATTTTATTACAAAAAAGGTAAAAATGCAACACCAGCCGCGAAAAAGAATTGTGATGTTCATGGACCTAATGCAGTATCTGTGAAAGTATCGCAAATTTGGTTTAAGCGTTTTCAATCCGCAAATTTTGATATCAAAGATACACGTCGCTCTGGTCGCCCTGTTACGGACAAAACTGATGCCATTTTTGAAAAAGTGGAGCAAGATCGGCATATTAGTAGTTACGATGTAGCTTAAGAACTGGGGATTGACCACAAAACGGTTTTCTCGTATTTGCAAAAAGCTGCGTACACAAAAAAGCTCGATATTTGGGTGCATCGTGAGCCCACTGAGAGAAACCTAATGAGCCGTGATTCTTTATTACAACATAATGAAACCGAACCATTTTTGATAACTGATGATGAAAAATGGACCACGTACGAAAAGAACGTGCGATAAAGATCGTGGTGAAAGACAGGTCAGGGGCCTTACTCTCCAAACTGATTCAATTTTGATTCAGATTCAAATAACCTGATTTTGCTTTAACCTTCAGATTTCCACCTGTTTCGGTCGCAGTTTTTTCGTCAGAAGTCCTAAATTTTTTATAGCAATGGGATCATGTCCCTACCTACAAGATGGCAAAAAGTTATCGAACAAAGTGACACCTATACCTATACTTTAGTTGATCTATATATACTTATAATAAAACTCTAGAGAGCTCAATTCTGTACATTGAATATTTTTTCAAAATTCTTATTGGAGGATGATTGGTGATCGATACTGATGCCAAAAATGCAATCCATAATTTTTTTGTCTGTCTGTCTGTCTGTCTGTGTATGTGCACGCATAGAACAAAAACTACTGAAGGGATTTTAACCAAACTTAGTACGATTGTAGTCCATACTCCTGAGTAGGTTATATAGGCTATAAAACATAACGCTGAGACACATAGGAGCCGAGTAGTGACGATAAATCTGAAGTAAGTCGGACGAATTTCGACGCGTGTGGACTGCGGGGTGTGCGGGACGCGCGGGGCGATCGCTTATCAACCTACACAGCGACGCGAAGCAATAGAAAACAGTATTTTTAACCGACTTTCAAAAAAGGAGGAGGTTTCTCAATTCAACCGTATAAATGTTTTTTTTTTATGTTTGTTCGCGGATATCTTCGTCGTTTATGAACCGATTTTAAATATTGTTTTGTGCTGTGTAGGGTATAATTCAAATTTGGTCCCATTGTTAACCATGATGTAAAATGGTGACCTGATAATGGGATCCGAAAATTTATATGGAAACATATTATATGGATTTTGATATTTTCTGAAGTAGTCTAAGCATATTATGTTACCAAACAGTAAGGTTTTGCACCATATCCTGGACCTAAAAGTACTGAACAGAACTTCTGAGTCCTTAGAGATACATGTTTGAAGATTTCAGCGTTGTTTAAAGGAATGCAAGCATATGCCACTATGTCAATTACAGTCGAACTTGGTCTCATAGTTATCAAAGTGGATGCCTGATGATGGCGTCGTGAGGAATCGAGGGAACTCCTCGAATTTTATAGGGACATAAATTACTAGAAATACAAAATTACTTTACTCATAGATATTTTGTATTTGTTTCGAGTAACATAAGCATATCCGACTAAAAACAATTTTTAAGCAACTATCAAGGTAATACCACTACTGCTTAGTCTTTGAAGATATACGTTTGGAAATTTCGACATCGCTTAAAGTACTGCAAGCATATGCCACTATATCAATTACAGTAGTCATTACCACACCTGTCTGATAGTACGTATCCAATTTAGGGTGGGTAAAAAAAAATTTTTTTCAGTTTTTGCAGAGGCTCAGCATCAAAAAGGTGCTAAATGGCGTAGATAATTGATATGTGAAGTTGTGATAAATTATTTTAAATTTTTTTGCCTCCGGATTGAGATAGAAAATATTAAAAATTGAAATTTTTGAAACATAAGTCAATTTTTTTTTTCACTTCATTTAAATCTTTATTAGGGTGTATTTGATTTTAAAATTAAAACAGTGTACATAACTTTCATAAAAAAACCTGATCTGAAGTTTAAATGTATTATTTCGTTTGCTTCTGGAACTGAAAAATGTATGGAAATTGAAATATTTCACTTGTTTGTTATTCCAAAACATCAATTGAACATTTAATTGTAATTAAACCCGATAGCGCGAATGTGAATGTTGGTAAATACGGTGGAATAATAGAGAAGTTAAAAAAGAACTAAATAAACCCTGGCAGTGGACTATTGTGTCTATTGCTTATGAACGAACTACCATTTAGACACATTCTGATTCAACATGTTGATGGCAGTGCATCTAGGCCTCTAACATTTTCAGAAGCGACTGGTAAGCAGATTTAAAACAGTGAGAAGAGATCTATAATTCAGTTTACTCCTATTCCTACAAACTTATCGGAGCTCTCTGCTTAAAAAAATACTATAGACTTGATCTATTTGTATCCTTGTACGGAATAGTCGAAGCAGTTTCAACAGTGACGTTTCCTTGTGATTTAGCGAACTAATCACCTGACAAACTGTCTCTTATCCGATGGTTAACTCGTGCCAATAGAATTTCGCGTCTATATGCTTCAGAAGAGACTACTTTGGAAATAAAACTAGAACTGAGAATACTCTTGCAACATAATATTGCTGTCAAACTTTACGCACCAATATGGGTTTTCCATAAAAACTCATTTAAGCTCTAAAGATGGATCGAGGCACATCTTTCATCTTATTGAATTAACGCGTTTTTACCACTAGGTCTCTATGGGGTGCCAGAGAAAGAATATCACCTCTATATCAACCATATTTCCCGTGGGTGTCGTAATAGGCGACAGAAGGAATAGTAATTCCTTCAATTTTTATTTTACGTATGATTAACCTACGTAAAATAAAAATTGGTTTCTTAAATCCCGGATCTTTGGGCACAAAACATGACGAGTTCGTAGTAGCTTTGAGTAGATATAACTTTGAGATAGTCGCACTCAATGAAACGTGGTTGCGGGCAAGCGAACAAGGGCGGGCCCCGCGCATACCAAATTATCGTCTTGTGCATACACCCAGGCCCGCGAGCGTGCGCTCCCGCGGCGGTGGAGTGGGCTTTTATATATTGAATGGACTAAACGCACAAATAATAAAACACCACACTACAACACCCAGCGTGGAACAGATGTGGATTTCGTTTAGGGCTGGCGGCAAGCATGTTTTTGTGGGTACGGCGTACCGACCACCTTGGTTGTCAGCTAGAACTTTTCTGGACGAAATAAGTGACACAATAAATACTTTGTCGGGTTATGATTATCTATACTTGGTTGGCGATTTTAATATAAATTACTTCAACACTAACACAACTCAATATAAAATTTTAGAAGAATTTTTGACAGTACATAGGTTGCGCCAGTGCACTACTGAGGCCACCCACTTTACCCCTGAGACCGAAACTATGCTCGACCTAGTCTGCACTAGCGCAGACCTGGATCGAGTATGGGTTGACTACATTCCCGACCTAAGTAGTCATGCGCTAATTTCATTTGAAATCAACCTACCAAAAATAAAAAATGTACCAAAAAAAATTTCATATAGAGCCCTAAAAGATATTGACCATGACGACTTTGAATTAGTTATGAATAGTATCGACTGGCATTATATAAAACAGTTATCGCATGTAGACGAAATGGTGGATAATTTCACCAGTAGTTTGCTGTGGGCGTTCGATATATTGGCACCCATTAAAACAATATACGTAAGGGAACGCCAGTATCCCTGGGTAACCTATAATATTAAAATGTTGATGAGAAGGAGAGACGATGCGCAAAAGCAAGCGCGTAATACAAAAATAGGCTCACACGTTGCATACTATAAAAATCTTAAGCGGGAAGTAACACGTGCCCTCGCTCGGGAGAAAACAGCCTACTTTAACGACTACATCAACTCAAATACCAAATCCCCTCGTTTAATGTGGAAGCATCTCAAGGAGCATATTCATTTGCCCAAATCGAAGGCTGGTGTAACGCTACCTAATCACCTTCTAGACCCTAATCGCATAAATGATTTTTTCCTAGACGTTCCGGGTGCCGCTTTTGTACCGTCGTCAACCACATCTCTATTGTACTCCCAGCCGTTTGGTACCGCTACTTTCGGATTCTCAATGGTTGACGACAGTAAAATACTAAAAATTATAAAATCATTAAAGTCTAACGCGTTGGGTGCTGACGGTATCAATTTGGATATGCTGTTGTTGGTTTGTCGGCTTCCTATCTGTTTAAGTGTTATAACACAGATAATCAACACCTCTCTTACAACACACGCATTTCCCAAGTTATGGCAGTTGGCAATAGTTAAACCCTTACCTAAAAATGACATTGTATTAGAACCGAGTGATCTCAGACCCATTAGCATATTGCCATGCATGTCAAAAATCCTTGAGAAGGTAGTGTTTGGTCAATTAAGTAATTATCTAGAACAAAATAACATACTACCCACAGTTCAGTCCGGCTTTCGTCGACATCACAGTACGGCTACCGCATTAATTGACGTCGTAGATAACATTATTTCCGCACAAGACGCAAGGGAGGTAACGATCCTAGTTCTACTAGATTTTTCACGTGCGTTTGATTCCATTCACGTGCCGTTGCTTCTATCCAAATTAAAATATTATGGATTTGACGACAGTGTAATAAGATGGTTTTCAAGCTTTTTGTTAAATCGTTCGCAAACTGTTGAAGTTACTGACAGAAATGGAGAGCCACTACGTTCCATCCCACGCCGAGTAGATAGGGGCATTCCACAGGGTTCGGTGGCTGGACCTTCTATGTTTGCCATTTACGGTGCGGACATAATCCGTCACATACATCACTGTAAGCATCATATATATGCAGATGATATCCAAGTATACATATCTTTTAAACCATGCGATTATCATGCGGCCATAAATAGACTAAATGAAGATTTAGCGCGGATAAGTGAGTGGTCTGAATTTAATGGTTTGGTACTTAATCCTGACAAGACCAAGTACATGATACTGGGTACCAGAAATCTAATTAAAAAAATTGCAGCCATTCCCCCTTCAGTACATATTAAGAATAAAAATATCGAGAGGGTGAGTGAAGCTCGTAATTTAGGAGTGTTGATAGATGAAGAGCTTACATTTGAAAAGCATGTCGTAAAAACTGTAAGTCGATGCTTCTACCGCCTAAAAGTTTTATACAAGATTAGAAATCATATTCCAGAAAAACTGCGTAGCACTCTCTGCGAATCCCTTGTACTTTCGAACTTAAATTACGCTGACGTAGTCATAGGACCTTGTCTTCGCTCGCGGTCAAAAAGACTCGTGCAAAAAGTTCAGAACGCTTGTGCTAGGTACTGCTGTGACATACCACCACGCGCACACGTCACGCCATACATTAATAACTTGCGCTGGCTCAAGATGGATGGACGCAGGCAGGTACATTTCGCCACACTTTTATTTGGAGTTATTAATTTTAGAATACCATCCTACCTATTTAACAAATTGCAATGGGCTAGTGATAACGAACTGACTGTCACTACTAGAGGTTCGTCGTTTTTGCTGGTCACGCCGATACATCACACATCCAGTTTCAGAGGCAGTTTTAAATACCTTGCTAGCAAAGTCTGGAACAATCTTCCACCACCTCTTCGTGCTCTGAGAACAATACATAGCTTTAAGTTAAAATTCAAAGCACACTTGATATGTAAACAATTTGAAGAATATAGTTAATTCCAACAGATAATACAATTTTATTACCATTTTACTAAATAGCATTTATATTTAATATTTAGTTCATTAACGTGACATGTCAATATTTTTAAGTCTAATAATTTCTCAAAATTTTTATTGAATCTACGTAACTCATAATAATGTAAATTTATTACTATTATTTTATTTATAACAAAATCTATATGAATTTAATCTTAATTACTAATTATAATATTATGTATACATTCCTCACCCTTTAGTTTTGCAAGCAGAAGCGTAGTGGTTTAGATATTTTGTACGCTGGATCATTATAATATAAACTAAATTAATAATATAATCACTTTATTGTTAGGTAGGTATGCGTCGTCCGTTCCAGTAGGGCTCGCCAAGTCACCATCTCATAAACTAGGTTACTAACAAACTTCCAAAGCAAAAAAAGATGACGGCTATAATAATTATGTTCGTGTATATAATCTATTTTCTTATTATTTAATTCTATTAGCCTCTGTGAGCTCTGCTCTGCGCGGTGTCCCCGCGTGATGTGCGGCGCGCGCCTCTGCCTCTTTGATACCTCGTTGTCATTATATTATCTCAAGCTACTCGTCGGCCGCCGCTATTACTGACTGAACAAGGTCGTGCGCTCCGGTGTGGCTCAAACTATTTACCTATATAATATTATGTAATACTTTTTGTTTTATTTTTTTCATATTACTAGTATTGTTTTACTATTTATTATCTTATACTATATACATATGGGCATTTAAAAAAATAATTATGTATTTAATTTTATATTGTATACCTATATATTATATTATATATACCTATATTATTCTGTACAACTCTGCCGGTGTGCATCTGTCGAACGCCAGACAACTGGATCCACATAATACCAGGGATCGCGGTATCGGTATTAGGTACTATGCCGTGATCGTATACCTGAGTGGACTCCAATTCCACAGCTGTTTTTGCGTTACACTACCCATCCACATAATGTATGTCTCTTTATGTTAAGTTTTAGTTTATGATACTGTTAATACTTTGTGATGTAGTGTAATGTGAATGTGACTGTTGAATAAATGTAATTATTATTATTATTATTATTATTATTAATTATAATATAATAGCAGCATTTCCGCGGATCTTAAAACATCGCCCGCCAACCGGCCTGCAAAGCGTGGCGAGCACCTAAAATACATCATATACATAGCTGAAACGACAAATGACGTTATTTACCAACAATATTAAAATCTATTGTTGACCCAGTACAAAGAACCAGTAAGAAACACCTACTTTGTATACTCAGAAAATCTATCTCTTGCAATATTACCAGATACCAGCGATATATTCGTAAATTAGCTGCACGTCAAATTCTAGCTAGATCAGCCAATGCGTCTACTTCAGTTTTCAACTTTGATGCAACATAAAATAACGAGTTAAATTGGCAGAAAAGTATCACTTAACCACCAATACTAAAATGTGTAACTAAAGATAAAATCCCATGGTTTATAAGTTGAAAGGAGAAGGAGAACTGGATTTACAACGCCTATGTTGTCATAATCAAGCAGTAGAAAGAGTAGTTAAAGCTGTGCCCTAAGCTTGAACTGATTTATGCAATAAAACATCAAAAGAGGAATTCTTGAGAGCCCAGATAGATTTGAAGAAACCGATGCGAAAATTCGACCGCAAGAAGGATTTTTGCGTTTTTTAAACCACTCAGTTAAATAATGATTTAGTTAATTAGAATTGTAATTCCTTCATTTTAGTATTCTTCTATTAATAAACAAAAGATTCTTATGATTTTTGGTATTTTTCTTAAAACAAAAAAAATCTGCTGGTAATAATGCTAGGGCCTTATTTTACTATATTTCCATACTTTTCAAATGAATCCGGAGGCAGAAGATCAATTCCGAATGCTATCAAACTTTATTACAGTCACCATTTAGCACCGTTTAATCACTGTGCTCCTATAAAAATAAAACTTATTTTTTTCTTCATATATAAGTGACCCACCCTAGTATCCATATATACCATCATAACAATATGATGAAATAGGCAAGTATTAAAAAAGGGGAAAAAATTGTTTTAAGCCAAATAAAACGATTAAAACCCAATAAAAATAATAAAAAAGTTATAATAGAACTCATAATATTGAGTTTGGCTGGTACCAACTTTGATATTATGAAAATTTGTATCTCATTTTATAGTCTATCTACTTGATATATACCTAAATATATATTGTCGCCTATCTATACTAATATTATAAAGTGGAAGAGTTTGTTTGTTTGTTTGTTTAAACGCGCTAATCTCAGGAACTACTGGTCCGATTTGAAAAATATTTTCTTTGTTGGATAGTCCATTTATAAAGGAAGGCTATAAATTATATTAAGGATATAAAACATTACGCTGCGCCCAATAGGAGCGAAGCGCCAGTGATAAATGTTGCAAAAACGGGCGTCGGCGTCGCGGCGTTGGGCGTCGGCATCTCGGCGTCGGGCGTCGGCGTCGCGGCGTCGGGGTCTTGACGTCGGGACTCAGCATCGCGACGTCGGGCATCGGCGTCTCGGCGTCGGGCGTCGGCGTCGCGGCGTCGGTTTATCGACGTCGGGCGTCGGCGTCGCGACGTCGGGCATCGGCGTCTCGACGTCGGGCGTCGCGGTGTCGGGCGCGTCGCGTCGCCGGGCGTCGGCATCCTGGCGTCGGGCGTCGGCGTCGCGACGTCGGGCGTCGCGGCGTCGGGTGTCGGCATCGGGCGTCAGGCGTCGACGTCGCGGAGTCGGGCGTCGGCGTCGCGACGTCGGGTGTCGCGGCGTCGGGCGCGTCGCGGCGCCGGGCGTCGGCGTCTCGGTGTCGGGCGACGGCGTCGCGACGTCGGGCGTCGCGGCGTCGGGCGAGTCGCGGCGCCGGGCGTCGGCGTCGCGGTGTCGGTCGTCGGCGTCGCGTCGCGGCGTCGGGCGAAGACGACGCCTGACTGGCCTTGCTCTATAAATGGACTATCCAACAAAAATATTTTTTCAAATCGGACCAGTAGTTCCTGAGATTAGCGCGTGTAACAAACAAACAATTCACATTTGGGGACTTTCGTTGCATGCGCTGCATAAACGGTTTAAGTCAATCAAACACCACGCGAACGAAGTCGCGGGCACAGCTAGTTGTAAATAAACTTTTTTAAAAAACCTTTTGAATTTTTATTTCAACTTTCCGCCAACCTAATATTAAAACTATTTTTATTTTGTTATTTACACGGAGCTGACGTTGCAATCCTTTCTTCTAATAAAAATATTAACAACCAACATAAAAAATAGAATATCTTCAGAAACTTATAAAAATATACAGGGGATAATTTTTCACATGGGACATATTTTAGCTAAAGTTAGGGTTCACTTTAACGTAAGCAATGACAGTATGTAACATGATTTTTCTTTATTTACTATAATATAAAAATTGGATAGACGCCTTTTTTGCTGCCACGCCGCGGCTGCTTTAGACATTCAAGCGCACTATTTATAAAAATTTAATCCATAGGATAATGTGATAAAAAACCAAGGAAATAAATGTTTACTTATATTTTTGGAAATAGAATCGAATGCTCATCAGGAGCGTTTAATAAATCCCCTGTGGAAGTTTACAACCTGTAGTTATATCACTTACGACTGAATATATTTTTAAAAGGGTTTCAGGAAGTTACGACACATTTCGTGTGCTATTTAATTTTAATTATGGATTATAAATTATAGAGTGTTTTGTCTCTTGCTCTTAAATATTGCTTCAATTTCAAGTAAGCTCTTGCCTTTAGTTTCTGGTAATATAAAAAAAAGGATGATGGTTCCAATTAATGTAATTATACCATAACATGAAAAGGTAAACACCTGGCCAAAGTCCGTCATCATACCTGGTGCAGTTTTTACGCCTAGGAATATGGCGAACAATCCTATGGATGATGAAATACCGGCTCCGAAACTACGAATATTGGCAGGAAATATTTCACCAACAACAATCACAGGAAGTGGCACGAGACCAATATTAACAGACATAATAAATGCACTCAAAAAACATAAAGGTACAGCTGTGAGATGAGAAGGCATTGTGCCTTTGTTAAAAAAGAGGAAAATTGAAAGACCAAGCATTGACGCTGCAGCTAAACTACCGCTCAGTATCGACAATATTCTTCTTGGGCAATTTTTACTAAAAAAAACAGCAACCAATGTAGTCATAGTCCTTAAAGCGTCTATAGTTAACATAGCTACATAGCGATTTATACCACCACCCGTGGCTTTTTCCATAATATCAACAGAATAAAATATAATAGTGTGAACACCAGACAAATGAGAAGTTAAATAGATGGTAATCATTATGAACAGTGGTCTTAAAAACTCTGGTGACTTGAATTTATTCAAGTTTTCTCTCCAATGTCGTGTCGAACTTGACGTTTCGGAAGATTTGAACTTTTCTAACATAGCATTTAACTCAAGTCTTGCATTGTCATCGCGCCCTCTCAACCAATGGAATGCCTTAATTCCATCGTCAATTTTCCCCTTGGACAAAAGCCAAACGGGACTCTCGGGGACAAATAAAAATATAACAACAGAAATTAATGGAAAAATAGAGCTCAATATTGAGCTCTATTTTTCCATTAATTTCTGTCTGCTGTCCATTGCCATGATACGCAAGTTCCGACTATGTGCGAGACAAAAATAGCAAATGCAAATGAAAACGGAAGAAGTGTCAATAGCATGTCTCTCAATTTAGGACTGGATGATTCGCTAATAAAAACCGACATAGAAGGCATCAAAATACCGCTACAACAACCATTAATGAATCTTCCTAAGAGCATTTGCGTAAAATTTGTTGATAGTGTTATTACAATCCAAGATAAGAAAACAGGTATTCCTAGTACACTGAGGGTTCGTCTTCTTCCAAATTTTTCAATTAAACATCCTCCTATAAAGCAACATGGTGCCAAGGGTAATACGCCGATGGCCGCTGAAAATGAGAATAAGGAATTAATTATTATATTATTCTTTATAATTGAAAGGCCAATGTAAGTTAAATATTTTTCAGTAAAATACTGTCGTAATACACTTAATTCACATTAAAAAAGCCAACATATATTACTAATATTATAACAATCTACATAGATTTTTTCTAATATGTTAGTTACCATATAATAATTATAGTCTATATTTAATGGTCTCAAATTTTTTTTCACTTCATTGTTTTTTTTATAAAATATATATTTTTTTATTGACTGTAGGTACACATAAAATCAAATTTATAATATTTTATACTTAGTTACCTATCCAGGAAGCAGAACTTTCACTTTGCAGAATAGCACTATGCTCCTCCCTTAAATGAGGTAATAGTGTAGCTGAATACCCTGATGACATACCGGCTGCAAAATACAAAGTAATTGCGCCTGAAGCTGATATAAACTGAAATAAACATTTTATACGAAATTATCATACGGTACAATCTCGGTAGTAACTATTAGTTTTTCCACAAAAATTACAAAAACAAGACTGTTCCCGACAGCCATGATTTTACTGTTGATATTATTATACTATAGAATCTACATTAACTTAACTCAAAGTTTACGTTATTCCTTATCAACTTTCGTAAATCTTAATTTATTAAAAAAGTGAAATGAAATAGGTTAGTTTGCACCTGTTTCCAATTTGGAGGAATCCTGGAGACTCTGTTGTTTTCTATGATTATATCATAACGTTCACTAAATTGTTCCTTATTTAGAACATTAATTGTACTGTTACTTATCCTATATACTTCCTTTTCCAAAATAACTTCATTGTTTAAGACCGCGTTAGAAGTAGTACAAAGTGTTGTGTTTATAAGTTGAGATTGCTCTTCCTTTTCTATTTCTATCTCAGTTTCTTGACATTCTTCGAGATTACCCATATTACTATCTAGTCTTTGTTTTCATAGTTTGCATTTCCAATAAGTCTATTTTCGTCATTTGTAGCACTACCTAAATTCTCCTTAATTTTCACTTTAGAAATGTTATTTTCTGACATTATGTTTTAATGGTGTAATTTTTATACAATCCTTTTTTTCAAGACAGTGTATAACCAAACTACTGAAAATGAATATCTATGTTGCGATATTGATAAGAAAACTAAATAGAAAAATAATATCATATTTAATACCTTCAAAGATAAGATTGTATTTGATTGGGCCATGAGAAACTTTTTAATTGGTCTTAAATAAAATATCAAATCGAAAATTCTATTACCTAGACAAATTTTAAAAATTGCTTTAAATTCAATTATTATAAGTTAACAGCTTTTTGATGCAGTTTCCTAATGATTAAATATAATTATGATTTTCTAATAGCAATACTTAAATCTGAGTTATAGAGAATGTTGTTTATACAGGAGTGTCTCATCCCATTTTTGTATTTACTAGACTGAGTGTAGAGATATTTGTCTCCTAATTCTTAGTATGTTATAGAAATCTATAACATACTAAGAATTAGTATGTTATAGATTTCTATAATAATTATAATAATTATATTATCTAAATAGATAATATAATTAATGTAATGAATATTATATAGTATAATATTCAAAAATTCAATTCAAAATATTTTATTTCCAAATAAAACTTAACAAGCTATTTTGGGAAAGTCAACAAAAAGGCTACCACCGGTTCAACCCTAGCCCGCCGAGAAGAACCGGCGTAAGAAACTCGGACGGGGCCATCTTTTAGCAAAAAGATGGAAAATTGTTCTTTTTTTAAAAGTGTATACAGAATATGTTTACATTGTAAAAACTTAATCTATATAATATAACAAAAGTCAGAGTACATAATAATATCTTGTACATAAGGTACATTGAGGTAGCCTTGCATGTGGCCATCTTATTCCCAAGGTGTACAATCGTCAATAAAATGATTGACCTTATAATATAAGCTTTAGCTCACAAACGTTCTTTTACTACATTTTTAAATTTATTGATATGGAGGCTCTGAACGTTATTTGGGATTATATTGTAAAGGTGTATACATTGACCTTTAAATGATTTACTAACTTTGCTCAGCCTGATCGCCGGTATATCTAGCTTGTGCTTATTTCTAGTGTACTGTGATTGTCGCTTTTCATTTTAAAATTACTTAAATTATTTTGAACGTACAACACATTGTCTAAAATGTATTGAGAAGCAACGGCAAGAATACCAATTTGTTTAAACTTTTCTCTTAGAGAATCAAATGATGAAATGAAAACAAAAATGAAATGGATATACAATACCGTAGTTATAGGTATTTATTTTTTATTTAAATCTTATTCTTATAGTAAGTACTATAAACAACTTATAAACAATGTTATAAACAATACAAGATTTTATTAAACTTATAATTACGGAGTATTCTTGACTTTATTTCGTTTGAATAATGCTTCAATTTCCACCAAGCTCCTACCTTTCGTTTCGGGCAAAACGAAATATAATACTGCAGTTCCCACTAATGCCACAGAGCCATAAAACATAAATGTGGTCACTTGACCGACGTGAACCATCATCCCTGGTGCGGTTTTTACTACGATAAACGTCGAACTATATCCTATGGCCGAAGCGAGGCCGGCTCCGAAACTGCGTACTCTCGCAGGAAAGATTTCGCCAACGATGATCCAAGGTAGCGGCATGAGACCTATATTTATCGCTATAATATACGCCGACAGGAAACAAAGAGGCACCGCGGTTAGAGTCTCGGGAATTTCTTTGTAAAAATACAAAAATATCGCCAGGCTCATCATGGAGATAGTCGTCAAAGTGCCGCTGACTATGCACAGAGATCTCCGAGGAAATTTTCTACTGGTCATAATTGTTAGCAATGTTGTGACTGTTCTGAGGAAGTCAATTGTTAACATCGCCACATATTTGTTTATTCCTTTGCCCACTGCCATCTCAATTATAGTCACCGAGTAAAATGTAATCGTATGGACACCAGAAAACTGGCACGTGACGTAGATGATTATCATTATGACTAGTGGCTTAAAGAATTCTGGCGAATAAAAGTTTTTAAGTTTCCCTTTCCATGACTCCGTTGATGACGTATCGACAGACTTAAATTTGTCTATCATCCCCTTTAATTCCATTACGACATCATCTGTATATCCTCTTAACCAATAAAATGAATTAGTAGCCTCCTCATTTCTCCCTTTGGAAAGAAGCCACGTGGGACTCTCAGGGACAAACGTAAGCAAACCAGCAGATATTAAAGGAAAAACGGAACAGATCGCTGCCGTCCAATTCCATGACACCCAAGTGCCAATAAGATGAGCGACAAATATGCCAACCGCTAAAGAGAAAGAGAGGAAAGCTAGAAACATTCCTCGTAGTTTAGGATGTGACGTTTCACTGATGAACACAGACATGGGTGGAGCTAGCATGCCTATAGAGATACCATTCAAAAATCTTCCCATGAGCATAAGGGAAAGATTTGGAGCAGTGGCAATGAGGATCCAGCCCAAGAAAAACGGTATGCTCAAAACCCGCAGTGCGTATCGTCTTCCCCATTTTTCAATTATCCATCCTCCAATAAAGCAGCCAGGAGCCATCGGCAGAGCTGCCATAGATGCTGGAAAAGTAAAATTTAAAAATTAGGTATAACTTGCATGCAATTCCCAAAAAATCAAAAACAATATCGGAATTTGAATATTGGAAACTAAGTGGTGTTGTGAGTATGAAATAAACGGATAAACAGATTTATTATGTAAGGATGTATATTGTTGCTTACTTGACCACCCAAAGAGAGACCCAAAAAATAAAAATAAAACTTTAAAACAGTTAAAATGTATAAAATACATTTTTTTATAATGTCGTTGCAATTAACGTTCTATTTGGAGTCGGTATCAGCCAAAGAACAACATCATCAAGTGGCTCATCTATAAGTAAGGTTCTTACAAACCGACTTTTCCAGGCACTGACTCCAAAAAGAACATTAATTGTTACTACATTATAAAAAAGAAGATTTTATACTTTTTGGTTACTTATTTAAATCCTTTTTTTTAAACGTGGTTTTTTTGTTATAGTATAAAAGTTACAAAGATTAAGGTGCACATACAAATCTTTTGGACTATGGTTTGCCCCGCTATCTCCGGCTTAGGAACTATTTGTTGAAGTATTTTATGCGTTTCTGCTGGTATGGCTGCGCGATGTTTATTATTATTTGAGGAGTGAAGAGAAACAGCAAAACAGACTGATAATGCGTATATTCTTCGGTAGTGTTTTCTAAATTACATTGGTTTTTAATAATTTTATAATAATGGAGCGAAAATTCTATGCGTATGCGTTTAAAATCATCGGCGGCCAATCACAGCATACCTTGTTTCCACGCTATCCTCAGCGGCCAATCACAGCACTTTGTTTCGCGCCGTTTTTAATATGTTTTTTTTTATTTTTTATGGTTCAGGCGGTAACACTATTCCTAAATAACTGATTAAACTAAGAAGAAAATAATTTATATTAACGAACTTACCTATCCAAGATGGCGAACTCTCATTGACAAGAATCACGCTTTGTTCTTGTTTTAATTGTGGAAGTAAAGTTGCTGAGAAACCACAAGAGAGACCTCCCGAGAAAATCATTAGGTAGGGTCCCAAGGCTGCCATAAACTGAAAATTTTAAATACAACATTGTTTATAACTCTAACCTCCGATTTCTGAAAGGCTGATCAAATCGTCATTTATTTCATTTTCGAACATTTGCGTAGACAAACTGAACGCTCATTGGTGAACATCACTCGCAACAACTTCGCTAACTCGCTACGTACACCAATGAGCGTTCAGAATGATTTGTTAACTCAAAAAGCTGATCGATTTAATTAGCCTTTCAGAAACCAGAGGTAGACTTATTAATTCCTAGATACCTATACGTCATTACATTTTACATAATATTGTAAAACAAAGTCCTCGTTTGTCTGTCTTTTTGTTCGCGATAAACTCACAGACCACTGACCGATCTTCATGATCTTTTTACTAATGGGTATAGTGATTCTCGAGGAAGGTTTTGGTAGTTATATTAGACCCGGTAGGTGGCACTGCTGTCAGTGCGTAAAGAAACTAAGGAGGTACGAAGTTCATCGGATAGTAGGGGAGCCCATGATGCTAAACGTGTAGTCACTCGAGCGTCATGGAGACCTAGTAGGTTTTTTACATTAGGTAAAACTGATAAAAAAAAATAAGAGCGTTTTTTATTTTAGCGGTGGGTTCAGAAACTGCGGCCATTTTAAAGTTTTGGAAAAGAAAATATATTTAGAAAGTTGCTTATTTCGGTCAGTTATTATTATATTTTAGACAACAAGGACTAAATCATTTAGTTTAGTGCAAAATAAAATATCTGCCAAACTTAGTTAGGAAAATATGAAGCTTTATATTTTTATATTTAAAAATGTCCCTACAGGCTTACCTAACCTTTGAATCGTCAGTGCTTTTTAAGGAAGCTTCTTTGGGGTATACTAAACAGCCCCTCTCTTAATCTGACAGATTGGATGACATTTCAATACTCAAAAAAAAATTTTTTTTAACCCACCACGTTCGAAATCTGATTTCTATACCATGATAACTAGACACAAGTCGGAAGCCTATACTATCTTAATCTGACGCGCTCGAGCTACTACAAAAATCCCCTCTTCGGCTCCCCTACTACTAGTATTATTACTATTCTAAAAATGCAAATAATAATTATTTTAAAGGTTCGGTTTGGCCACATAATATGTCCACGTCTTCGAATGACGTCGTGATATAGATGTCGCAGTCATCTGATTGAATCCGCCATTTAATTGAATGACTAGCGCTTTCATTGAATCCTGTTTTACCAACAAATTTTAGTATCCGAGACTAGGACAGCCATTTTATATTTTAGTTTTAAACTTCGAAATTTCTGAATGTGTACTATTATAACGTATATTAAACAAAAAATGTATCAGCACATTGCTATCTGTACGAGCTGTTTGACGCCATTATATGACTGCCTAGTGATTCAATTAAATAATCAGATTCAATAAGATGACTGCGACATAGACATGATGACAAGACCTATCTAGGTCCATTTCATATATGAAGTAAAAGTATAAGAAGGCGCTGTGACAGTGCGACGGAATGCTAAATGCTACAAGGGCTGTAAAAACAACAGTCACTATAACTTTTGTATTATATGATTATACTACCTTTTCTCATTCGAGAAATTTATTTTTTTTTGGTGTAAAAAAAATTTTTACACACTGTGTATAAAGCACCAATAGGGAAGATCCATTCATCCAACATTTTTATTGCCTTTTCGAAAAGTACACGAGCTGTGAAAAATTGTCCTTGCAATGTCATATCTACGATCAACCGTTGTAGAAATATAGTCATCAAAAAACTGAGGTTGTTGGAGGAGTTATTTAAAACGCTCGATAAAAAAACTGCATGTAAAAAATTACGTCATTATGTGATGTACAGTTGGAAATGTATTGGATATTATGAACATTGCATTTACGTATACATACAATAAATATAAGAACTGGTATCATATTTTTATATTTGGTACTTGTACAATGGTTTTTTTAAAGTGTAGCGAAAAAAAAATAATTGCTAGATACCTATAGATCTAGCAATTTTTTTTTTCGCTGTTATATATTATTGTTTTAATATTTCTGTATACTTTCGGAAAATATATGACTTTTGGTAATTGGCTACATATTCAATAATATATTTTACCTGTTTCCAATGAGGTGCAAATCTTTCAATTTGCTTGGGATCTGTGACGAGACTTGTTTGACTCGGGCCGTAGTCATTATGATGAAATTGGCTGTCTCTTAAGTGTTTGTTGTTGTTATATTCTAAATTTGATTTCGTGTCTGACTCCACGTATTCTGGTGTTTGCTGCAAGCCTTCATCTAAAATTTGCATCAAAGCAAAGCTTGGTGATTCATAGTTTAAATTACGCTTGTCTATTTGTAGATCACGTAATTCTTTTTTTTGTTCAGTGCACGATTCTTCTTTGTTCAAATATAATTCCTTATCATTTTCTACTATATCTTTTGGAATTTCTATGCAAGTATTATGGCTGTGCTTATCATTGTTTATTTTAGGCCTGTATTCTTCATTTTTTTTATAATGGCAGACTTCTTTGGCGTCCAAAGTATTAATGGTGTTGTAATCATTTTCTTTGGAATAAATTGAAGCACAGTTCTTAGGAACTTCCTCAAAACTACTATTTATTACGCTCTTCTGATGGTTCCCATCTGATTCAATTTGTGAATGTATTTTAGGACTGTTATATTTCAAGCTACATTGCGTGTCGTTTGTTTCACTTGGAAATGGACTGGTTCGATGTGTATTATCTGTTTCATTTTGAGTACATATTTTAGAACTATTGTCTACAAAGTTACAGTCGTTTGTGTCACTGGTAAAAGCGGCGTTGCAGTAGGCATTCGTATCACTTGTAAAAGCTGGGCTACTGAATTCATTGGTATCACTGGGACAAGCGAAGGAATCTGTACTATCTTCCATGCTTCCTTACACTCTCAACACGGCTTCAATGTATCTGAAAATAAAAAAGGTTTGACGATTAAACCTCAAAGTTACAAAAATAGAACGTCTTATTAAAAATCAAAGATTATACTTTCTCAAATTTTCTCAATTGAATAGATACATTTTACACAGTACATTTATGTTCTTTGGACTGTTATGTTATTAGTTACACGGATATCACTGGTACTGTTGGATAGCAAAAGGTTTTCCATAATGATAAGACTGTTAAGTGTTATGACACTATATAAATAGAGTCAGCGATAAGCTAATTAGTAGATTAGTATTATCCCATCTTAGTTTTAAGATTTTCTTTATGAGTTTGATTATATAATATTAATCCCATTATAAAAATAAAAGAGGGTCAATTAGTGTGATGGACTCTATGTAAAGTCCATCACAATCGATTGACCTTTTTAGTGTTCAAAATAAGAATGTCCTTTTTTTACTTTCATTACATACTACATACAATTACATACATACAATACATACAATTTCCGTGGGTAAGTCTTTTATAATATTAGCAAACATAATCTAATGACATATTGTCAACATCATTATGTTTATATGTCATTAGATTTAAACATAACTTACTATGTAGTCCGTAGACTACTAAAGTAAACTAATGAGTTGTAATGTAGAGTATGTAATGTAGGTAAACTCAACTAAATATCAATTAGATGTTATCCATTTTTACTTGAAATTGATAAAATTTAATTTTTTTAAATTTTATTGTTCCAATTTAATTGTAGACAATAAACTATGTAAATCATATTATAACATAAAAATGTAACAAATTTAAATAAATAAAACCAATTGTCCCGGTTTACGATAGGGGGAACAAGTCGGACCCACACGTTAAAATAAAAAAATGTATCCCACATGCCTCAAAAAAATTAATTCGATGCACCAGATTAAGATTGGAGATATTAAGTAAGTGTCAAAGAAGCTCCTACATAAAGCACTGACGATTTGAAAGTCAACTAAGCTTATAGGGACTAATGTAAAAGTTTAAAAGAAAATCACTTTATTCAAATAATTCAGTTTCCCTAATACTTTATATTCGACCCAGTTCTCTTGTTAATCTTGTTGAATCTAAACATAAATAACCTATAATATAAAACTATTTCATATCCATTTTGTTTTTCAAAGTTATAAGGCTGTTTCCGCTCATTCCACCACAAAATAAAAAACTATCGTTTGCTTTTTTTGTCCTATTTTCTAAGCACCAAAACCTACTAGATCTCCACAACGCTCGAGTAAAAACACGTTTAGCATTCTGGGCTTCCCTACCAAAAATATTACATAGTAAATAGATTCTGTGACACACATAAAAATCAGTTTTAAGTTATATTCTAACCTACTGTTTCCCGTACGCTATTCAAATGAATGATCAACTAACATGGCATTCAAATCAACAACCCATATTGAACGCTGATTGGTAAATTATAATCAGACAGAAAGGAACGGACATATATTTCATGATTACATCACGCTCACACTTGCAAGATTTGTTAAAATTCCACAATTTTAATTCACCAACGACGCCGATTAGTAACATACGATTTGAAACAGCGAGTGAGCGTGATGTAATTATAAAATATCTATCTGTTCCCTTCTTATTTAGTAATAATACACTAAATACTTGCACTTTTTTCCCACTTTATTAGTTTTTTCACAAGTTATTTATTAAAATACACGACCGGTTTCGACATAGTCATCATCAGCAAGTATTTAGTGTATTATTACTAAATAAAATGTATTTCCATCAAGAACCTACGGTACATTCAATAACATCTGTTCCTTTCTGTCTAATAATATTCCACCAATCAGCGTTCAATATGGGTCGTCGATTTGAATACTATGTTAGTTGACCATTCATTTGAATAGCGTTCGGGAAACCGGGGGTAATTGTAGGAAGTAGGTCACTAATATTATCATAAAATACATGAATAATATTAGTTCTAGTATACTATTATATAGTATACTAATATTATTCATATTAATTTGTTTGTTTGCTATGATCTAATCTACAGAACTTGTTTTTTATTTTTTATGTGGAGGATAATTGATTATAAAGTGGCTGTAACACCTGTTTCGTTACAACCAGTCAACACATGAGTTATTTTTATTGTGCCCATGTATGTGCGCAATACACACAAGAGCTTACTCTTTACTCTTATAAGTCTATCAGAGATATAGCGCAAGATCGACTTTGCATTTACATTTCACATCTCTCATGGAACATCTTTCCTGTCATACAATCAGATGATTTTTGTTGTTCCAACGCAGGAATCGATCCCACGAACTCTGGAGTCGAGAACCAAGTTTTAACCACGCATCATCGACTACGGGAGTAGTATAATAGCTCCCTCCACCGATTTTAGTGTCGGTAGCCGGAGCTACGCAGGAGTTATTTTATAGTGCCCAAGCGTGTGCGCAATACACAGAAGCACTCTCTCTTCCTTTTACTCTCATAACCCAGTGGGACGGTAAACCGACACGACTGGCGAGAGAACAGGCGCAGGTCCGACTTTTTACATGCCCATCCGACGCATGGATCATCTTTCTTGTCAGACAATCAGGTGATCCTGCATTGTCCTAACCAAACTTGAAAACAACATTTTTTGTTGTTCCAACGCGGAAATCGAACCCACGACCTCCGGGTCGAGAGCTCTGAACCACTAGACCACGGAGACGATACGGGAGTAGTATTGGATAGTTAAGTTTTGAGGAGAGTTTTAGGATAATTACTTTTTGTTTTACACCTTTCATATCCATTCGCGTATAACAGGTAATTACAAATTTGAAATTATACAAGTACAAGCGACAGGAACCAGATTCGCGCGGGTGCATTAACGGGTTGTTAAAATACCATGTCTTCTCATTTATTGACAGGAATTATGAGAGGAAATGGACAAGAACAATAACAGAATGGTACCCAAGAGATGGGAAAAGGAACAAAGGGCGACAAACAAAACGCTGGGAGGATGACTTAAAGAGAACTGCTGGACGTGAATGGATGAAAATGGCCTATGTCGAAGGACAAGCTGAAGAGAAAAGTACCGATCCATATTAAAATATATATACTTAAGAATAATATTGTAAATTCAGCAATAAAGGCTTATTTTATTTATTTTTATTTATGAGAGGAACAACATTATATTTAACGAAGGATTAATTTTAACATGCGTTGGTGAAATTGGCACCAAACATACCTACTATAAAATTGCCTTTATCCACACCACATTAAAATTCTGTATTTTACATTCCTGTACAATATTGTACTTTTCTCTTATATCACTCTCTGTATTTAAAAAACTATATCGTATATATAAATAATCCGTTGACCAGTTTTGAAGATCTAAGCATAGGTATAGTACAGGTAGAGGCAGCGAAAAGCGAGTTTTATACTATGTCATTCTCCCATAAATCTGAAACGATTAATCAATTTCTGCTGCAAACAATCGGGGCGATGATCGGTTAGCGATTTTTCGTAGGTGAAAAAAGAATACTAATAGAGGAAAGCACAGTGCCATACAATAAGTCAGTTATCGGGTGCCCAGCCCATCTGCGTAAGACTTATAGTAGAAAAAGTGTGGCGTGGATGGGCACCCTAATATAGACTTGAGGACCGCTCCCACCCAGATGTGCGACTCTCTCTGGGGCCTTACTCTCCAAACTGATTCGATTTTGATTCAGATTCGAAAATACCGCGTACTCCCGGATAAATGGACGTTTGTTTATTTTGATTCTCATTCGATTGATATGGTCGGGAGTACGAAAAGTTACGATCTAACGATTTTATTTATTACTTTCAAAGTAATCCACCAAATAAAATACCAAAAACCGTTGAGATCGTACTGATTTGATTATCGGTTGTGTCGAGAGTAAGCCTGCTGACTCACAAACAGAAACAGAGTCGTCAACTTTATTTATTTGTAGAAATAAAGTATGTTCAAGGATATCAGGAAGGGTTCTACAATCTCAATATGAATTAATTAAGCACTAGCCTTTGCCCGCGGCTTAGCTCGCGTTAATTTAAAATTCTGCTGGAAAAAGTAGCCTATGTGTTAATCTAGGATATAAGCATCCTGCATAGCAAATTTTATCTTAATTGGTTGGACCAGTGGCTGCACAAACGGCTGGTCTTCTGCGCGTGATGAAGTAACAAACATATCCGTCGGGACTCAAAAAAAGGTAATAAAATGAAGTTTGTTGTATAGACTATAGACAACAAACTTCATTTTAACTCCCGACGCAAAAACGACGTGGTGTTATAACTTTGACATGTCTGTGTAAATGTGTATGTGTCTGTCTGTGGCATCGTCGCTCCCAAACCGATTTTAATGCGGTTTTTTTTGTTTGAAAGTTATATCAGTGGAGAGTGTTCTTAGCTATGTTTGGCGGGAATCGGTTCAGGTCTTCAAGGTCATCATTTGAAGTCATCAGGTCGTTTGTTAGGTGTGATAGGAATGTTACTCGCTAAGTCGGGGGGTTTTTAAATTTTTAATTCAGTTTATTTTTCAGGTAGGGATTTGAATATATACAAAATGTTTACAAAATACTTGTTTGATATTTACTTCAATAATAAATAATAAAATATTTTGTGGAGCTTGTAATACGTACTAATTAAGTTATAAGGCTGTGTATAACGCCGATGACCTTGAACGACTATTTTGTACGGCTAGAAAGGGATATCGCGCCGAACTGAGCGCGTTAAAATCGTATATAAACTCGTTTTGAAAGAAATTGAGACAAAATTTTCAAAAATTAGAACGAACATCCCCTAAGTCTTGCCTTATTTATAACACTAAAGTAATTTTTATACTCGTTTCACTAATACATCAAGAGGAAAAAGCGTGAACGATGCGTATTGTAGGTACTTATACAATATAGCTTACTATATTAAAACGAAAATATCAATCTAATAAAATAAAAAGAAACTAAGTTAAAGTAAAAAGCATAAAGTAAAAGGATTATTTTATGCTTTTTAGTGTCTCGAAGTCAGATTAAAAAAATATTCCGTTTTGTAGCTACGATGTTATACGATGTTATACATCATACATACTTACAGACTCCATATTTATAATATCCAACTCCTTTTTGTGTCGAAAGTCAATTATAAATGCGAAAGTGAAAATCTCCCAAATCAAATCATCGACATAAAAAATGTATCGACAAGTGCTTCGTCAAAAAATTTGGTGAAATATTTTCATAAAATAGAAACTACAGCGCCAAACGAGGTATGTAAAAATTTTATGGGACCAAGTGACAGCCATTCTGCGTCGAATAAAAAAAGAATCACGCAAATCGGATCATTAACCTCAGAGTAATCGGTGCATAAAAAGCAAAACAAACAAAAAAAAACAGGCCGAATTGATTTTTTGGATAATATAATACACTAGCTGTTCCCGCGACTTCCTTCGCGTGGTTTTTGAGTGACTGAAACCGTTTATGAAGCGCACGCAACGAAAGTCGCCAAATGTGAATAATTTTCCCCGTTTTTGTAACAGTTCTCACTGACGCTTCGCTCCTATTAGTCGCAGCGTAATGTTAAATAGCCTAAAGCCTTCCTCTATAAATGGACTAACCAACAAAAAAAGATTTTTTCAAATCGGACCAGTAGTTCCAGAGATAAGCGCGTTTAAACAAACAAACAAACAAACAAACTCTTCCGCTTTATAATATTATAAGTATAGATTAGTATAGATAGTATAGATATAGATACCTATAGATAATACAGGAATCGCCTCCGTGGTCTAGTGGTTCAGAGCTTCGCTCTCGACCTGGAGATCGTGAATCGATTCCCACATTGGAACTACAGAAAATGTTGTCAAGCTTGGTTAGGACAATGCAGGCTGATCACCTGATTGTCTGACAAGAAAGATGATCCATGCGACGGATGGGCATGTAAAAAGTCGGACCTGTGCCTGTTCTCCCGCCAGTCGTGTTGTTTATCCGGCCCACTGGGCTACGAGAGTGAAGGAAGAGAGAATGCTTCTGTGTATTGCGCACACACTCGGGCACTATAAAATAACTCCTGCGTTTGCGACCTGGTTTCAATGAAACCGGCCACCGTCACCGAAATCGGTGTGGGAGGCATTATTATTATTACATAATACAGGATAAATTTTAACGCTTTCGAATATCAAGTTAGTAAAGATTTTGTAGGTTTTTTAATTTATCAACAAATTCCAAAATACCCTTCATTTATTTTTAGGTTATTTTTAAAGGTCACAAAAATTTTGTATTTGAAATCATTTTGGTAAAAATCAGTTGAGTCATTAAAGTACAAATACTTATGTATCTAATTTAATAAGCGCGTTGCATTACTAGTATTTCTACATGGAATATGATGGTATGGTCTATAGACTTTGTATCGACGAGACAATATATAAATTAAAAAAAAATCTTGCCTTTTTAGCATGACAATGGAAATGGTAACGCTTAATTCTGCCAAATTAAAAGTAAATTTAGGTACACCAAAAAAATAATACTAAACTCTGATTTGTAAACATTCAGTAAACATTTCTAAGAACTTGACCTAAATTAATTGAAACATAATGTTTTCCTTGTAAAATAATGTTTGTTCACTTATGATGTCACACATGTCACGTCGAATCTATACTAATATTATAATCTATACTAATATTATAAACCGGAAGAGTTTGTTTGTTTGTTTAAACGCGCTAATCTCCGGAACTACTAGTCCGATTTGAACAATTATTTTTTTGTTGGATAGTATAAACTATAAATGTATAGACGAAGGCTTTAGGCTATATAACATTACGCTGAAAATAATAGGAGCGAAGCGTCAGTGAGAAATGTTGCAAAAACGGGGAAAATTAATTACAATAATTGGGGACTTTCATTGCGTGGGCTGCATAAACGGCTTAAGTCACTCAAAAACCACGCGAACGAAGTCGCGGGAACAGCTAGTTAATTATAAAAAGTGTTAAGGAAAATAAATAAATTTCCTTAACAGATTTTATTTTCATACCATACCATACTATATTTTTCCATATTCTTAACGAAAACTCTTAGGGGAAATATTTGGAAGAAACCAGACTTAAGTAATTTAAATTTTACAGAATTTGGGCTGATTTAAATAAAACCTGTTAATAGTAACGGAATTTTGACATGTTCTGATACACCGACGTATGAAATCTCACACCCGACGGAAGCCCTCGACTAATTCTTTTTTGGGAGGGTGGAGAACCACGACCGGGGATCCAACGGATCCCTCTACGTGGGGACATGTTCTGATATGCTCATGCTTAGGATAGGGATGAGGAGGCACCGCTTTTGCGAACCTGGGGGTCTCCTATGGATGGGTACCTCCCTGGCCAGAACCGGTACCCTGGAGAGGGCGGCTGCCTCCTGTCTAACCGTGCTCCGGGAGTATGGTTACCATATGACAGGCGTTTGCCGCATTAGACAGGCATTTTAAGGTTTAGACGGGCGTGCGGCCGGCATTGGTATTAGACATGCATTTTCAAATTACGCGATGTCTGTTACTTATTAGTTGTTATCTACAGCGTTTTGCTTTAGACAGGCATTTTTCTAAATATCAGGCACATTAGTCACTATGTACAGGCATCCCTCTACTTACATATGGTAACCCCATCCAGGAGTGGATGAGAACCTCCCTGGTTTAACCAATCCCGGCGCAGAGGGGTTTACTTAACTTAACTGTTAGGTTTTCACATAATAATAACACAGAATAACACAACACATTTACCTAAATAGATTGATATTGTTTGACTTATCTAAAATATAACGAATACGATGTACCGTTTCTACTAATTAAGATTTCTTTTTGCACGTATGGAGTCGCAAATATCTAGTGTCACTTATTTTCACTTACTAAATAAACATAAACACTGTACAAATTCGTTAAAACTAATATATATCTAGTCAAACGTGAGAAATACTTTAAAACTAAATCAGATGTGCGATTAAGAATGTTATACCCATTTTAAAAATAATTTAGAAAGTTCACTATGCGACATACATTTGGAACTTTCTAAATTATTTTTAAAATAGGTTCAAATTTATCCTCACATAACTTTTTATATTATGCATCTATATTGCACTAGTTTGTGTAAAATATTAAAGACGAGCTGACCAGTGCCCACTTCGTTGAATGCTCAACGAAGTGGGCATGGGTCAGCTAGTTTTACAAACCGTTTAAACCTTCCTTCTTCCACGAATATTTCAAGACCAAAAATGGCCAAATCGGTTCAGCCGTTCTCGAGTTTTAGCGAGACTAACGAACAGCAATTCATTTTTATATATAAGAAAGAAAAGAAGAAACATGTTAAAACTAAACGCGCAAAAGGAGTTTAACAGTTAAAACTAAAATATTTAAAATTGCACTTACGTATAAAGGATGCGTATTAACAATAATAACTCATTTTAGCACAGTTATTAACCTCGCTCGAGTTAGTAAACAGAAAACACTGATGTTTCCGATCGAATAACTAAAATGTGCAAGTGGGGGGACGCTTAAACCAGAAACATTCGACTAGTGATGCCTACTGTCGATAAGATTGACGGTAATTTACTAGTATCGATAGTGGGGTCGCGTCGTTGTATAACCTTTTGGCTTTTGGCTACTCTACTTCTATTAGCATACTCTACTTATAGTGTAATCTACTTATCAGATCTTTTTAGAGTTTGACCGAAATCAGCTTTCCTATAGTTCGTCCCTAATAAATTTAACCTAAAGATAAATAAACCGAAAACATCGAAATTTTCACATAATCACTTATTGTGCACACACAACAACACTTTCACTGGAATCTTGAAATATCATACTTTATTATCCAATACATTTAATAACAAATAAACAATAATTAATATACTTAAACATAAATGTAAAACTTCCACAGTAAGAAATACGCCATTTTGACCTGCCGATTGCAGAATATAGGTCTATAGATTCATAGCAAACAGTAATCATTGTTAATTAATAGTTAATGAAATCAGGCGTTACTTTGCGGAAATCCATAGTATCAGATTTAATATATTATATCTAGCAATATCCCGCGAAACAATTATAACCACAACCTGCAAGCAGATGAGTGAGTGTACGCAACCTCCCTCCTCCCACACTGCTTATGCGTACACTTGCAAGCAAAAACATGAAAACACCACCACCACACAAGCAATAATGTTAACACGATCGTGCAAAGCCCCACCACCACGCAGGTTGCAAAACTTGCGTGGAGTTAATCAAAAGTAATCATTGTATTAATATTGGCCAATTGGCATCACTGACTAGTCTTTGGTTTTGTCATAGAGGGGTTTGTTTACGTTTATGTTAAATTTATCTCGGACGTACTATACAATGTTTCGTGTATTATTATTACTCTCAATGCAAACACATCGTGGTTTTTTAAATTTTTTATTAAATGCACTTTCTGGATAAGTACTTACGGATGTAGTATCTGTTCAGTACATTTATAGGTCACTTTGACAGCACAATGTTCTAACGTTATACGACGTACAAACGAATTCGTCATACTAATATTCTTTTAATTAAAGTAATAAGAAATATTGGTTTTTATTATATTCGTACATAACAACAAATATTGCGTAAATAATTCCATGACATAATCCATGGCGTGGTTTATGTGTAATGTCGATAACTCTGTAGCACATCACTACGTAATACGTGTATTCTCGATAGCCCGTGCAGTCAGGCCACTGCAGCTGCAGTTTTTTGCTTAATTTCGTTACGTCACTGCAACGTCATTTTTCGTTTTCCTCAAAGCTTTTCCGTTGTCATATAACCTTCATTATTTCGCCATGTGCATGTCTATTTATCTGACCGCCCTTGTAGGGTCTGTAATTATATATATTTAAACATTATTGTACTATAAATATATTATAATTGTACTGTAAATGTGTAATTGTATTATAAATAAAATTGCAGACATTAGGAAAACTTGCTGACAATTGGGTATAGATTTCGGTGTTGCATCATATGAATGTTTTTATAATCTAGGGGTGGAATACATGTGAAGTGGGGATGCCTTTTTTAATTCACCGTCGTGTCGTTGTATATGTTTTAATAAAGTCAAGGTATTATTCATGTTAAAATTCCACCATTTTCAAGTATTTGGCCTCCAAAATGATTTTTGAATTTAGAAGCTTGTAAATTTCCATGCTGATAGGTCATGGTAAAATTATTATTTTTATTATTATTATTAATAGCCTAAAGTGTCCCACTGCCCCTCCAAAAGCCTCCCCCAGTGTCCTCCAGGTATTTCTTTCCTGCGCCACCGCTGGCCAGCCGGGGTGGTATGCGTCCAGCTCTTCGCGCCACCTTGTTCTGGGCCGGCCTCGGCGACGTCGTCCATCTTCTGGTACCCAATCGGTGCATATTTTTGCCCAGCGCTCGGAGTGCATGTGACTTATGTGTCCTGCCCAGTCCCATTTTAGCTTAGCTCCCTTTATTCCTACGTCTGTGATGCATGTTTTGGAACGCAGCGTGGTGTTTCGTACTTGGTCAACTAGCTTGATCCCAGTATGCTGCTCTCCATCGCTCTTTGGCAGACCCCGAGCCGGAACTTTTGTGCTTCAGTCAGATTGGTAGATCTCCCTTCATTAGGTTCTTCATGGACCAGTAGCTTTTCCAGGCGTTTTCGATTAGGCGATCGACTTCCTTTCCTTGTCTGTTTTCGAAAGATACTAATTGGCCCAAGTAGATGTACTCATCGACATATTGTATATCCTGCCCATCTACCTCGACTCTACGTTTCATGGTAAAAACTGTACAAAAAAATAGTTTGATCAAAATCGGACAAAGGAATCGTTTAGGATACCTTTTACTCGTTAATAAAACCCGTTCTATTGACGCGTAAAAGGTTTCCTTAAGGATCGTCCTTAGGCACGCTGTTGGTTAGGTTTAAAAACTTGTTTATTAACAACTAGTCCCAGCGACCTTCGTAACGCTTTAGGAATGAGTTTCTTAATGCTTTGAAAGCAGCACCTACCGGGACCAATAAGATTATACACTGAGGGGCAATTTCATCAATGCTGGCTTAGTATACCTTAAGCTCGCTTTACGCGTTTAAACGCGCTTAAAATTTGGAATTGCATTTCATCAACAAAAACTAAGCGCGGCTTTAGCTGAGCCGAGTTTAAAGTTCTGAACTTGGGATTTCGTTGGCTTAACTTCGTTGAGCGAGCTCATGAGCTGTCACGTACTAAATGTTATGAGGTATCAGTTGTGATGGTTGTATTTTATAATTCTAAATTCATTTGTGTATGTTATTGCAATAGGTAACTCACTACGCGTAAATAGTTAGAAAACACATATGTGTAAAGGTATTTTACATAAATACTATTTGAACTTAACTTTCGTAAGCCAAGCTTTGCTTAAAACATGGTGAAATTTTGGCATAAAACGAGAATTATAAGCGAGCTTAGTGAGAACTAAGTTTTATAAAGCGAAGTTTTCGTTGTGAATGGTGAAATCGCCGCTAAAACCATCTCCGACCACTCTTTTTAGTAGTGACAGGGGTATAAAGATCGGTAGTCTTTGAGTTTATCGCGAACAGACAGACAGCAGCACTTTTTTTCAAGTAATTTTAAACGAAACGTAAGTTTATATTTGGCTTACATTTGATAATTTACATGGTTGTGACATCTATTGCAATTTTTTTGTATTAAAAATAGATTTTATGGGATGGTAGGCCATGGACACGTGATACTTAATAAGTAGTAAGGAAGGCAAATGTATTTTTTTACCATTTTTTATTTTTAGTTGCAAGTTTTTGTTGTAAAAAAAATAAAAATGCATTTTCAGAATAAGCAGAGGTATAATAATATCCCAAAGTTATAATAACTGGACTTCTTACAACCTGTATACTTTGTCGCGAATATTGCCGCCCAAGGTGCAAGGACACGGGAACTTGGGTAGCTACGTCCTTAGACCAAATAAAAAATGGAGAAGATATCAGGTTATAAGGAGTTAGCAGGAACAATTAGCAGCTACGTGTTCGTAATTACCGAATGAGAATTATATGACAATCAAGATAGCGCCCATACGGTTTAGTAAGTAAGTAAGTAAGTAATTACATTTATTCAACAGTCACATTCACATTACACTACATCACAAAGTATTAACAGTATCATAAACTAAAACTTAACATAAACAGACATACATTATGTGGATAGGTAGTGTAACGCAAACCAGCTGTGGAATTGGGGTCCACTCAGGTATACGATCACGGCATAGTACCTAATACCGATACCGCGATCCCTGGTATTATGTGGATCCAGTTGTCTGGCGTTCGACAGATGCACACCGGCAGAGTTGTACAGAATAAAATATATATATGAATATACAATATAAAAATAAATACATATATTTTTTTTTAAATGCCCATATGTATATAGTATAAGATAACTTAACATGAAAAAACATGAAAAATGATCGCGATTTGGTATGTCATTTAGCGTACCTTATGTCAAATCCCATACATTTCGTTATCGAACTTTGTAAGCGATAATTAGCGATGGCATCTTGAGTAGGCCCCCAGACTAATCGAGTTAGCTTCAAATTACCGATTTTGGATGTAATCTAACGTCCACCGCGTGTGGAATCCTGTATTAATCCTCAGTGAAAGCCGGCCGGCTACTGTATCTAAAGAAAACAAGAAAGTACAACAAATTCGACAACGAGCATCCAGAGGACGCCATTTGTCAACGGCCCAAACGGTTCACTTCCAGACCTGGAGAGTACTAACGCATTGCTTCCTTGTTGTAGTTGTCCTATTGTATCGTCTTTTACCGGCGAGGATATAATCATATCCTTGATCCAGAGTGGCGAGATTTGGCGAACCAAACGTTACATTTCAAACCGCCATATGTATATAGTATAAGATAACTTAACATGAAAAAACATGAAAAATGATCGCGATTTGGTATGTCATTTAGCGTACCTTATGTCAAATCCCATACATTTCGTTATCGAACTTTGTAAGCGATAATTAGCGATGGCATCTTGAGTAGGCCCCCAGACTAATCGAGTTAGCTTCAAATTACCGATTTTGGATGTAATCTAACGTCCACCGCGTGTGGAATCCTGTATTAATCCTCAGTGAAAGCCGGCCGGCTACTGTATCTAAAGAAAACAAGAAAGTACAACAAATTCGACAACGAGCATCCAGAGGACGCCATTTGTCAACGGCCCAAACGGTTCACTTCCAGACCTGGAGAGTACTAACGCATTGCTTCCTTGTTGTAGTTGTCCTATTGTATCGTCTTTTACCGGCGAGGATATAATCATATCCTTGATCCAGAGTGGCGAGATTTGGCGAACCAAACGTTACATTTCAAACCGCGTCAATTCCGTCACATCTTTTTGGTGCCGAAACCAGGGAACTTTAGATACATTCAGCCTGCCAAATACCGATTTACTTCGTAATCGTAACTATTTTAATCATATATATCTAATAACAAGTTGTTGCTAATAAAGTCTTGGTCCATAATCCATTTAGCATACCTACCGTACTCCATTTAAAAAAAATAAGTACTTCGAACATTCTCGAAGTTTCTAGTAGAACGTAATCGTTTAACAATTTTGTGCATGTATTACAGTGTTACCTATCTTTCTATAATTTACAATTAATAATAACACGAATAATATCGTATCGTAATATCGTGTCGTCAATTATAGGCATGAATCAACTAAATACTGGATGCGCTAATCGTATACTAATTTGAACCTTAAAGTGTTTTAATTTCGACTGGTTTATAACTTTATATAGGTATCGTGTTATTGTTTTGAAATTACTTTGAGAATACACTTAAATTAACTAAGTACATACATTCGTAATTCCAAAGCAATCGTTCGTAGGTACGTAGTACGAACAAAAGTTAAAGCTTTATTTTTAATTGAACAGTACAATTTTATTTAATTCCGTAAACATTATCAAACGATCTATCCTACTGATCTACTGAACAACACATTATGGTGGGCGGGACCAAAGTGGTTGTCCCAATCACAGTCTCAGTGACCAGTAGATATATCGAATATTCATACTAAGAATGACGAGGTACTCGCTGAACAACGTCGTGTAACTCTCGTCACCGATCGAATCGATATCGCTCAACCAACGTCAATTATCGATTATCTTTTTGATAAATTCATCTTTGGACAAAATCTGTCGTATTATAGCATACATTTATAGATTTGCTAACAGCGTGCGGCGCACTGTCTCGCGCTATGATAATACTTTCGTAACCGAAACAGAACGGCATATTACACTTTTTACTATCGTTAAATATTTTCAAAACCGTTACTTTTCTGACGTGATTTTAAAATTAAAACAATAGAAACTGCTCACCCGTAGTTTTCAAAAGCTAAACCCGTTCCTTGACAGGATATCCTCAGGGTGGGCGGACGTCTCGCTCGCTCAGGCTTGGAATTCGAGCATAAACATCCTGCCTTATTGCCAAGAAAGTGTGTTCTTACAGCCGCTGTAATTGAATCGATTCATCGAAATAATTTTCATCCTGGTCTAAACACAACTCATTATCTGATTTTACAACAATTTTGGATCCTCACGGCTAAGCGTGCTATACGCCATCAACTGTCCAAATGCATACGATGTTACCGTCTTAATCCGCAACCTCTGCAACCGTTTATGAGCGACTTACCTGCCTTTCGTGTAAATCAGGCAAAACCCTTTTCGGAGGTAGGCGTAGATTTCGGTGGACCTTTTCGAATCAAGTTGGGTTCCCATAGAGGTGCTAAACTAGATAAAGCCTATTTATGTCTATTTGTGTGTTTAAGTACAAGGGCTGTACATCTCGAGGTAGTATCTACTTTATCGACTGACGGTTTCATCGCGGCTTTGCGTCGATTTATTTCGCGTCGCGGCCGTTGTAACATTATCCATTTGGATTGTGGAACAAATTTCGTTGGTGCTAGCGCACAACTAGCATACTGTATTGAAGAGGCTTCGCACGCAGAGCGCATCTCGTTTAAACAGAACCCACCGTCCGCTCCCCAATTCGGAGGAGCATGGGAAATTCAAATTAAAGCCGCCAAGTCTCATTTGTACCGTATTATTGGCGATCAGACGCTAACTTTTGAAGAACTTTTAACACTTTTCACTCAAATCGAATCGATTTTAAATTCAAGACCCTTGTGTCCATTAAGCTCAGACCCTAACGATTTGAACGTGTTAACCTCTGGTCATTTTTTAACATTAGAACCCTTGACCGCGGTTCCAGATACCGATTACACAAATGTTAAAATTGGTCGATTAAACCGTTGGCAACTTATTCAATCATTTCAACAGCAGTTTTGGAAGCGTTGGAAACATGAGTACTTAAATGCTAAGTGCATGTGCTAAGTGCTAAGTGCATGCACTCAGCGGGCAAAATGGACTAAGGATTCAAAACCGTTACCTGTTAATTCTATGGTTCTTATTAAGGACACCAACCGACCTCCTCTACATTGGCCGCTAGGACGATTAGTTTCATTACATCCTGAGCCTGACGGAGTAGTTCGGGTAGCAACTATACGAACCCGTAAGGATCATTCACTTATATGACCTTTAGTCAAATTATGTCCTCTTCCATTAGAATGATCTTTGTTATCTATTAACTTTTAAATATTAATTTTAATTAGTATCGTAAGTAATTCTTCAATTATTGTTTCTTTGATACTTTTCGAAAAATCCCGTTGGTATTTTGGTGGGCGGAATGTTTAGTTTATATCGTTTTGTTTGATAAATAATATTTTTTAAATATCGCGCGTTAATTCTCATTGGGCTGTTAGACATCTCAACCAATCGCATTGCACGGTACGAGCCTACGGCGCCACGCGCGAGTTTGCTGTGAAACTAATGAACACGCGAAACTAGCGATTCGCCATTATGCGCGGGACCAGACTAATCGAGTTAGCTTCAAATTACCGATTTTGGATGTAATCTAACGTCCACCGCGTGTATTAATCTTCAGTGAAAGCCGGCCGGCTCCTGTATCTAAAGAAAACAAGAAAGTACAACAAATTCGACAACGAGCATCCAGAGGACGCCATTTGTCAACGGCCCAAACGGTTCACTTCCAGACCTGGAGAGTACTAACGCATTGCTTCCTTGGTGTAGTTGTCCTATTGTATCGTCTTTTACCGGCGAGGATATAATCATATCCTTGATCCAGAGTGGCGAGATTTGGCGAACCAAACGTTACATTTCAAACCGCGTCAATTCCGTCACAACACTAAAGAGAATTTGTGAATTGGCTCGCAAAATGATCTGGCGTTATAATATAACAAACTGTATATTTTTATTATTTACTTAATTAGTAAATAATAACTAAGCACTTTGATCAATTTGTTTACTTATTAAGGCATGTTTATTATTCGTGGATCAAGTAAGACACAGTAATTAAAAAAAACATGAGAGGTGTCAAGGGACACCCGGATGGAACGAAGTTTATTATTTATTATTTACAAAAAACCTGTATACACTCAACAAAAATAATCGTCGCGACACCACACTGTTCAATGCGAAATAGAAATGAAAATATCTGGCTTGCTTTCTATAAGAGAGAGAGAGACATACAGAGAAACATGCGGCGGCCGACGCCGCACAGCTTACAATAGCTTACTATAGCAAAAAGTGTCGTGACAACTTTTCGTAAGAATTTTTTCCGTCTAGCCCCCTTTCACAGCGCGCGATAAGGAACTTCGTTCCAGAAGATGATCAAATATTTAATTAATTATTATCACTGACAAATGAACAATAGTGACTTGTTTAATGCTCAATTGAATATTCGCCATAATTAGGGCGTGCTTCACCAAGCAATGTTAAAGTTTACGCCATGTTAAAATACCATGCCTTCTCATTCATTGACAGGAAATACAAGAAGGATAACATGATATTTAACGAAGGATAAACTTTAACATGGCTTGGTGAAACACGCCCTTAGTCTATGGAAAGATTTTTAATCTGATGTTACTAATTACTATAGCACCCTGGTAAACAAGTGTGAAGCATTATTATTATTATTAATAGCAGTTACTGTCCAGTGGGACAAAGGCCTCCCCTCTCTCTTTCCACAAGTCACGATCTTTTGCTATGACTGGCCACTTTTTGTGTAAAGCATGTAAAACTAAAATTATTTAAGTACCTACCGGTAAAAATAACGAAGATATTGATTAAACTATTAAATATAATGCGCGAACGAGAAGGGAACAACCGATTGTGACGTCACGTTGTTAACCCTCTTAGATTATAATATAATCTAAGTTAATCCTACATAGACATTACACCTGCGTACAAACACCTGCGTACAAATATTGTTTTGCGAGAAAGAGATAGATCATTTTATTTAATTGCTTACTTAAATGTTTTAAAACATATCCTAATTCTTATTTTAGATTTTGCTCATCTTTTTGAATTTCTGCGTAATCATGAGTCCAAAGTAAGTATATGAATTTATTCATTAAATATTTATAAAATTTATTTTATACATTAAATTACTTATATAGTCTGTTGATTATACCTACTGTTATATACCTAATATACATTTTTAGCCTCTGACGGAAACAGAGGGGTTACAAATTTGTGTGGTTGTGTGAGCATCGTAGTTTCGATTTTGATTCAGTTTTTTTGGTTTGAAAGTTGACATGATCGAGAGTGTAGATATTATTACTTGTAGAAAATACCTTGAGGCATTAAGTCCGCCTATGTACAAAATGTGCATGATGTATAAATCTACACTAATATTATAAAGAGGAAAGAATTGTATTTTTGTATGTAACGACTTAACTCAAAAAGTACTGGACCGATTTTAATAATTCTTTTTTCATTAGAATGCTACATTACCACTGAGTAATATAGGCTATATAATTGCTGTTCGTTAGTGTCGCTAAAACTCGATATCAGCTGAACTAATTCGGCTATTTTTCGTCTTGAAATATTCGTGGAAGTCCCGAGAAGGTTTACACGGTTTCCATGCTCAACGAAGTGGGCACGAGTCAGCTATAAATAAATAAAATAATTCATAATCATCAATTCACTCACTGCTTGACAATTCGGAGGTTAGCTACTTTTATTGTTTATATTAAAAATAATATTAATAAAAAAAAATATAAACAAGCTTTTATTTAAATACTTTGAGTGCTTGTCAAGACTATTCAAACGAGTCCAAACTCGAAGTTTTTATCCTGTTTAGTTTAGGAGTTCCTATGGCCACCTTCTTACTCCGTCTTGAGACCAGCTTCATGGTACCATATTATCTTTGCATTGTCATTTTTTTTCGTGTAAGCCTAAAAACAGTTTTTACTTTTTACAATTTATTATTGTTGCAAAAATCTTTACGTTGTTAAACTAAATTTCAACCTAATCTACATATTACATACGTACATGTCGATATGTATATTCTTGTATTATTGCAAAGGATAACGTAAACGCACCTATTACCGCCAGTTTAAGCATACTTCAGATTGATGTAAAAAAAATAAGCATATTATTAATATGTAGCGCCAATAAAAATATTTTTTCAAGTACTAAAATTGAGGATTTTTTTAAACATGTCTAAGAAAAACTGTTCTAAGAATTACTTAAAAAAATAAAAATAAAATAAAAGGAAAAGGGACATGTACCTATTACCGACCCAAAATATCGGGTGTGTGCCTCGGTATTAGGGTGTTACGTTAACGGTATTACGTTTATGTGACACCCTAATACCGATCACTGAATAAATGAAACCGTCAAAGTAAAATAAAAAAGCTCGTGTTATAACAAATGTATATAAATGCCCCCGCACTACACGTACAGTATGCTATCACCACTTAACAATTATTTATATTATTATGTATTCTTATAATAGTATATTCTTTACAGCAAATCAGTCAAAAAGTGTTATTTATAGGAATTATTACCCGACTTAAGCGAAGCCAAAAGGAAGGGTGTATGTATGTATGTATGTATGTATGTATGTATGTATGTATGTATGTATGTATGTATGTGTGTGTGTGTGTGTGTGTGTGTGTGTGTGTGTGTGTGTGTGTGTGTGTGTGTGTATATATATATATGTATGTATGAATGTTTCCTCGTAGCGGCTAAACTACTGCGATGTATGTTTATTATAGAATACTGTACCTAGTTTCCATTACTCCGAGGTATTACTAGGATAACTACCCTATTATGTAACTTTATTTCCTTGAAAATAAATACCACATAAAAAATATCTGACTGGTTAGGGGGTTTGTTTGAAAATGTAGAAGTAGATCGGTAATAGGTTTTCTTAAATTTATACATATTCCATTAGGTCGGTTATAGGTAATACATGTGATTTTTGTACATTTCAATTATTTTTAATGTGTTATTACATAAATATTTAATAATAATGATATTTCAATTTAAAAAATACGCTATTTAAAAAGTATACAGTGCTTTATAAATCAAAATATTTACAGTAGAACAAAGTTAGTTTTTACGGCTCCTAAAGCTCTTGACTATATGGCGTTAATAGCTCAAATACAAGTTAATATATTAAGGAACTGAGTTAATACACCCTCCTGTCTATTAATTTATACTTTGTAACAAAAATCATGATACACAAAATATACGAAAAGTTCTTATCAGCGACCTATGGTCGATTGTGGGTCGATAATTGGAATAAAAATGTGTTTTTTGTTCCTATTACCGCCTGTTTTTAATATTGAATTTTAGGCAAAATAAAATAGTATCTCATTATAAATAGTTGTTATTTGTGTTCCTGAAAATATTTAAAAATGTATCAAAGTATTGGAAGTTAGATTTAAAAGCTTGACGATATAATATTTTGCTAATAGTGGAACGACAGAACTTACGTTATCGGGAACGCCACAGTATGGAACATGCATTGTCGCCGACGTACACGGCCGAATTGAGCTATTATTCTTTAAATCGTTGAGTTACCCACACATACAAAAGGCGAATATTTGCAGTACAAAATATACACCTTTTTTTCTAAGCAACCACTTGTGTAACTTTAATATATCACATAAAAACGATAGTTTTCTAAATAGGGCGGTAATGAGCGCGAATTTTATGGGGTTGTTATTTTACGCGAACGTTATTAGGTGCGTTTACGTTACTTTGATAAAATTGTCATTTGTTGATAGTTTATCTTTTGTAATGTCGTTTTTATCTTTTATATAAACCTTGACATTATTGTAGAAAAGTCGTGGTGAGAGTTAAAATACTGAAGTGCTGAGAAAATTAGAGAATAGCACTTATTCTCAAAGAATGTTTTGCGTATCTCGACAGCTGAATCCGCATTGAGTGTCAAATTTCGAAGTTAACAGTGCGGGAAATTTGACACTCAACGAGAATTCATCTGTCGAGATACGAAATCATTCTTAGAGAATAGTCGGGCAGATAGAAATTATGTGAGGATCTCTGTTATTACTTACCAGTGTCGCTGGTTCTCCTTCAGAGGGAACATCTAGCCTGTATACATAATAGGTAGGATTCTGGATGAGAGTACTCAAAAGGCAAGGGGTAAGTGTACTGATAAAAATGTAGTTATATGAACCCTATCCATAGTTTATTAATAATAACAGCGTCACAACAGAATATACTGTGTAAAAAAAATTTAAGACATGAATGGATGAAGATGAATATGTCACAAAATTCTGATATCACAAAAAAAAATTGTTCAAACTGTCACATAACATTTTAGAATACGTCGTAACGTATTAATTTAATCTAAAGAATCAATGTACTAAATACGTTTCAATATCCTAAAAGTTACAGGTTAAACTCAATTTTCTGGGTATTTTTTTTGCAACATACACATTTTGCTTCTTCAACTCATGTCTAAAATTGTCACTATAACTTTGGGATATGATTATTATGATTACTATTATTATTACCTTTTCTCGTTGAATAAATGTATTTTTTTACGAAAATTTAGCTTTTTGTGGATTTTGCAACAATAGTAAATTGTAAAAAGTAAAAACTGTTTTTAGGTTTCGACAATCATTTAATATCACAAAGTTATAGTGAGTGCTTTTTATACACCTGTATTTCAAAGTAGTTTTACGATAGAAAAATTTTTCATTTTTGTGTGAGCAAATTTATGATGTTGGGGCATTTCTCATAGAGACATGAAAGTCAAAAGTCTTTCAGCGCTTGTACTTTCACAGTAAACTCTAAATTGTAGGCAAATGCACACCCTAAAGTATTATAACTCATTTATTTTATATCTTGTATAATTATTATTAAACAGTTACCTACAAGCTAATTCTGGGTTTCATAACAAACCTGTCTGCCACCTGGCATGGCCAAACTCATCTGCTAAGCTTTTAAAACTCTAATATTTACAGAACAAATTTTACAAAAAAAAAAACAGATAATATTTGAATGAGTTAGCAGATGACTTTGGTTATTAAGTCATGATGCTAATGCTAAATTGTTGATTAAATTTTGTTGCATCCAACAAAAACTAAACGTACGTATTGTTCAAACGTATGTATCTTATCTTATCAAACTCAACAAGTCTATCATTTCTATAACCAGTAGGTCGATTCTGCTAATTAAATCTTACAATTACGATCCAGTCTCGATGTGTTAAAACAGCAAAATGGTTATCTCATAAACGACAAATACATAATTTGTTTTGATTTGTCCAATTTTCAATATCAGTCAATGATATCAATACGATTAATTTCTAATTATTAAGCTATTGCATAGCTTCTATCGCGGGCCTTGAGTGTGGAGACCGAATCCAGAAATTCCGTAACGAAAATAACCTTACACCCCCACTCCGACCGGATACTTTTTATTGCCATCTATCGATGAATAGCAGAACTTTTAATTGTTATAATAAGTTGATATGCAATAAGTAAGTAAGTATGCAATAGCTGATGAATAGATGTCTTCCGTTACTTCGTGCGCGCAGAATCGCAGGTCGCAGGATACGCAGGAACTGTTCATTTTGCCACGTTAAAAGTAACCTATGTGGTAATCCAGCATATAAACTACTACCATACCAAATTTCATCAACATACGTTCGGTAGTTATTTCGTGAAAGAGCAACTAACATACGGGTAACAACAAAAACTGTCTTGTTTATAATGTTATTAGGATGGGATTGAAAGTCTAACTGAAGACGAGACACCCCAATGTCCGAGGGACTATGGAGGATGGATGCAGGCCTCGAGCGAGGAGACCAAACTGCAAAAGAAGGTTACTTTCACCAGTGAACTCTAGTGGACTGGTTCAGGGGGAAACGATTTTTAGCTAGACTCGGGGTTTGTTGTTGAGTCTAACCTAACCAGGATATTGCCGGCCTATGAGGTATAGAATATACACACTAGACGGGTTCAGGGAGAAACGATCTTAAGTTATAGTCTATTCGCTGTTTACGGCCTTTAGGTATAGCTATAATTCTACACACTGTATGGAATAGGTATAGTCAACTAGTGATCTTTCTTTAATAGTATCGATGGTTCTCCTTCAGAGGGAAGCCCTAGCCTGGATCTGGTAGGAATTTGGATGAGGGTAAAGGAAAAGGAAAAGGAAAAACTAGTGAGAAGAAAGCTTCGATCAAGAATACACAAGGCTTAAATCTATCCGCCTAATACTTCAATGTTTAAAAAATCTATACTTGAACTCGCATTGCGGCATTGTGACAATGAAATAACAGCTCACTTTAAAAGCAAGCTTATATTCGCCCAGAAAGATTTCTCGCGCTGACACGATATTTAGTGTATTGTTGCTCGAATGGAGTAAGTGAAGCGACAGGAGTTATGTGAACCATAAAACTTATAACTTAAGAGCTTCGCTCATCTGGGTGGAGCATTCTCCATTCCTCTCTGCACTCCCCTTTCTTTCTCTTGACCTTCTGATATAAACCCTACTAGTAGATAATAATTTACTATATCCATTATTAAATATACAACAAGATTTTTGTCCTTGTTTGCTATTTTAGCTTGGTGGTATTTCATGAACATTGAAGCAAGTTTTATATTAACGACATTATTAAATATTCTGATTTCTGACTAGATGTATAAATTATTAAATTTATGTCAGTAAAGGGCCAGGTCTAATAGGACTTGTTTTAATCTTAGTACTACTTGTTTAAGATAAAATCGAGGCAGCTGTACGTAGTTTCAGTCAGTAGTTTATTTGTTAATATCTTTGTTCTGTTTGTATTTAGTAGTGATATGGTGTACTGAAACGAAGGAAAAACAACTACTTGAGAAAATTACGTAAGTAATTTATATTTTAAGTACTAAATTTTCTAAATTATCACTTAGTCCTTTTTGTACATTTTTTAGCAAATGGAGCTGTAACTACCTATCACTATGAATATATCAGAAAACAAAGAGAAAGATAACGTAGTCTTAGAAGACGAAAACAAAAATGATATTAAGAAAGTCGGGGAAAATATTATAAATAATGAAACCGACATTAAAACTGGAAATGGAAACGAAAATAAAAGTGAGGATAAAACAAATGAAAAACTTAATCCAGACTCTACAACTGTAGTTAAATTTTCACCGTTACTGAGACAGGTAAGTTATTATAGATTGCAAATAATGGTTAATTAAATGATAATTATTATAAACATTTGAAGTCACCCTCGCAATCATCAAACAGAAAGCGATCGATGATCGATTATTATTGCTAAGGGCACTATCGATCACGTTAGCATTTAAACACTTTAAAACAAGACCAAAATCACACAAACACGCACACATACACACAAACACACACTTTTAAGGGGCCCAATTGTACGTCAAACATAGGTTATCTAATTTTAATTTATTGGTTCCTTTTTCAGACTCTTTCATCTCTTGGAGCCATAATGATGACTATAGCATCTGGACTAACTATAGGATTCTCAGCAACATTACTACCACAACTGAAGAAGTCTCACAATAACATACTTACAAATCAGGAGGCAGGATCCTGGATAGGTAGATATTTAAATTGTGTAATTTAGTTATTGTAACAATGATTGGACAGACAATATTATATAAATACTATGTCTACATTTGAGTATATGAGACAAAATAAAATATGAAACAAACATTTAGGGGTAAATTGAAAACAAACTTTGTATAAAATTGAAAAAAAAAATCCTCACGTCATGAATAACGAACATTTACTTAGAATTGGCTCCGTATCGACGTTTAACAATTCATGTATCAGATGCTGGATTATATTCCATCCAAGTGAAAGAACTTTACATTGTTTTGATTTTAATTTAATTTATAGTTAACTTTTTAAATTTGATAGAGTTTTGATAAAATATGTTTACATGATACATACTCCCTCGTGATTTTTTATGTAGGTACTCAATTAATATCCTTTATAAGTTATTGCATTCTCTTTTCCAGCGTCTATTGCGGCATTATCAATGGTTCCAACGTGCATAATTGGCGGCTCGTTGATTGAAAAATTTGGGAGACGAAATACTCATTTCATAATATGCATACCTTTTTTCCTGGCTTGGATGATCATTGTTTTAGCAGACAATCTCCCCGTTCTACTCTTAGGAAGATTCCTTACTGGTGCTTGTGCTGGTTTCACTGGACCCCTTGGATCAGTTTTCATAAGCGAAACTACGAGTCCAGTATACAGAGGACTGTTCCTATCAGTTATATCTTTGGCTATTGCTATAGGAATATTCTTTACTCACTGCATCGGAACTTGGGTGCACTGGCAATGGGCAGCTATGATTTGCGGTCTAGTTCCCATTATATCAGCACTGTTACTAGCATTTGTACCTGAAAGCCCAGTTTGGCTTTTATCAAAACACAAGTTAGAAGAAGGTGTTAAATCATTCCATTGGTATAGAGGTTACGACGAGGAAGCGAAACTAGAATTGAGCAGTATTATTGAAAAGTATAAAAATCAATCGAATGAACAATCATCGACAACGTATATTGAGATGTGGAAATCGCTAGAATTTTTAAAGCCGCTTTTCATAATGTTCATTTTCTTTGGAACGGTCAACTTTGCTGGTACAAACGTTTTTGCATTTTACTCAGTTGAAATAATAGAGAAAGCAGTTGGGAAAGGAGTGGATAACTATTTAGCGATGATCATCATTGACACTATTAGGCTCATTATGTCAAGTATAGCGTGCTACATATGCAAGAGATACAATCGAAGATTACTTTGTATGGTGAGTGGATTGTTTACAGGAGTAGCGATGCTTTTGCTATCGTTGTTCTTGAATTTTGCAAATGATCAGTCTGAAATGGCTTTGATACCACTGAGCTGCTTATTGTTATACATATGTAGCTTGTCGATCGGTCTCATACCTTTGCCATGGATAATGTGTGCAGAAATATTTCCGACGAGATATCGAGGGCAAGGTTCAGGATTAAGTGCCGCTATAGGGTTTGCGGCTTCCTTCATTGTTGTAAAGATAGCTCCAGCCATGTTTTCTAACCTTGGCAACATTGTCTCATTCTTTATATACGGTCTTCTATGTTTGACTGGTACTGGAATCTTATACTTTATACTGCCGGAGACAAATAAAAGAACACTGCAGGAAATAGAAGATGGAAATCTGGAAAAAGCGAGTAGTGCTTAAAATATGTGAATATTATTGTTTAGTTATTTCGAAATATTTTATGCAATTCCTTTTTAAAACCAAAAGTGAGGGATTTTAACACTATTAACAGCAACATACGTGTGTTGAATGGTTGTTGATTATAAAATGTTCATATTGTAAAAGTACTAATAAGACCAGTCACTATCACTTTGAATATGATTATATTACCTTTTTTCATACTAGAAAGGTTATTTTTAATATTTTAGTGTAAAAAATGTAATATGAAAAAGTAGTATTATCACATCCCAAAGTTATTATAACTGTTCGTTTTACATTTTGTATAATAATAATAAATGATGTATGATAGTAGGTACTTTTCGACCGGCTCCTTAAATTATCTCCTATTTGGAAGCTTAGCATAAAATCATTCAAAATTACCTATGAGCGGATCATGCTATCTGTCATGATTATAGTAATTAGGAAAATAAATATTCTGAATTGTTTGAGAGCTCGCTGTTTTATTTCTGCTACTCTTGCTGTTTATTATTAGTATGTTAGTTTAGATAATAATTTACTTTGAATAGTTTTTAATTTATTTTGTCACTTTTTAACTATATATTGTATTATAATACAAATATTCCTCACTATGTATAAAGATTACATGTAGATAATTATACTTTACAGACGAACTACGAATGCTAGCTAACAGAAAGCATATTTGAAATTTTATTTCAGGTCACAACTAAATATAAAAAAAAACATCAATTAAGTAAAAATACATTTATTCTAAAAATATAATAATCATAATATTATGTACTTAATATCACAGATAATTACATAAAAACTTAAGTAAAGTTTAATACAATATGGTATCGCTACAATTTGAATCTCTTTAGGCTATACTAATTTTAGCACTTCTAAACTTATCTTCGATTTCCTGTAAACTCTTACCCTTGGTTTCTGGTAATATAAAGTATAAAATAATTGTACCAACTAATGCAATAACACCATAAATTAGGAATGTGAAAACTTCACCTAAATTCGTCATCATACCCGGCGCAGTCTTAACTACAACAAAGAAGCTAACAAAAGTTGTTGCTGAGCTGATGCCAGATCCAAAACCTTTCACATGTGTTGGAAATAGTTCTCCACACATCATCCAAGGTAATGGCACTAATCCTATTGATATAGCACATATATAGACCATCAAACATGTTAAAGGAATCCAAGTCATGTTTGTTGGCTTGCTGTCTGTTATGTACAAAAATATTGATAGACCCATCATTGACAATGCAGTGAAAATACCACTTATCATGCATAAAGGTCTTCTACCAAATCTTTTGCAAACAATACAAGCAACAACTGACATGACAAGTCTTACAGAATCAATGAGTAACATAGCAGCATAATGATTCAGTCCTTTTCCAACAGCTTTCTCTATAATTTCTATTGAATAGAAAGCTATGGCATTCACACCAGAAAATTGGCAAGTTATGAAAAATATTATCATAATGAATAAGGGTTTCAATAATTCGGGAGAACTTAAAGTCCTTAATCTATCTTTTACTGTGGGTTCTGGATCTAAATCTGCAGCTTTGCGTTTATCAATTATTCCTTTTAGTTCAGCTTTTGCTTCCTCACTATATCCTTTCAACCATCCAAAGGCTTTAATACCATCATCAACCTCACCTTTAGATATAAGCCACACTGGACTTTCTGGTACTATGCTTAAAAGTACCACTGAAATAATTGGGAACGAGCAGCAAATCACCGCAGTCCATTGCCAATGAACCCACGTGCCTATGACATGGGCCACAAATATTCCAACAGCAATAGCTAACGATATTCCAGCAAGGAATATTCCTCTGTATTGTGGACTGGTAGTTTCTCCGATAAATACTGGTCCAAGTGGCCCCAGCAACCCCACACAGAGTCCAGTGAAAAATCTCCCTAAAAGTATCAGTGCTAAATTATCTGCACAGGCGATGAGGATCCATCCAAGAAGAAATGGTGCACACACAATATAATGAGCGTTTCTTCTTCCGAATTTTTCCATCAGCCATCCAGATATTAGACAACCAGGAGCCATTGGAAGAGCTGCCATGGCGGCTGAAAAGAGAATACAAATGTTTAGGAAATTGTTTCAAAGTGTTATGAGTTATGACTTATTAGTTACAAATATTTCAATTAGAGTAGAATTACGCTATAAGCGCCGCGCGCCACTACCGCAGGTGCGGCGTTTCCCGTCAAGACTAAGGAAAAAATACTCCGAAATCCTAGGATCGTAACGTCTAGGGTCCTATCAGTAAAAGGAGTACGTTCCTTAGATTCGGCTCTGGGATCGTGCGACGAATGTTAAATCAACATATCCTATAATAAGATCCTCAACGAATAAAGGGTAAAAGCTAATATTTACTGTCATGTAGTGATTTTATTTAAGAATTAAAGTAGTAAGGAATAAAAGTAAGAAACATAGTAAAATTTTCCTATATTCCATATTTTTTTATATCTAGATAATATTTATGTCCACTAATTGCCGTGGGACACGAAATGTAATCCACACATGTGTAGCGCGTTACGTGTTTTAGTCGGTTATTTTATTTAAAAGTTAATTAAAATGCTTTACCTATCCAAGAGGCTGTGTTTTCATCACAGGGAATGGAGCTGGCCTCCTTAAGTTGCGGCAGCAGAATCGCGGAGTATCCAGATGTGAGCCCAGCAGTAAAAGTTAGAAGAATAGATCCCATAGCAGCCATTGTCTGGAATTCATAATAGAATAGTTTTTAAAACTGACTTTCTGTTGAGAAAATAAATAACTTGGCCTTTCGACCGCTTTTGAACTGTAACTTTTGTTTTTATTTTTAACAATTATTACTTATAACAATGGTATATTCCACTGTATTGTTGACACTGTGCACGTGCCATCATCGTCAAGAGGTGTCAATTTTTTCAAGGCTTATGGACTTTGATATTGCAAATTTGCGGTAAAATGAATTTTCGCTTTGTCCTTTTACGTTGCAAAAAGAGACATTTTTAACATACCTGTTTCCAAAGCGGAGAAAATCTCACTACAGTCTTCGAATCCACTAAAAGTACTTCGTCTTTTGTATCTTTGTGGTCGTCCATTTTCGTCGACGAGTTTGTAATATTTTGAATATAATAAGATTTTTCATTGTCGCGTTGTCTTATTTCGCTATCTGAATATTGAATCATCATTTCCTTGTGTTTGTCTGTGTCCATATCTTCTTTATTCTTCTGTTCAGGTTCTGTTGTCTCTGTGTCAGCCACCTCTTCGTTTAAAGTTTTTTCATCTTGGACATTTTCTTCATTCTTGTCCTCCCCCATTCTTATCTGAAAAATGCAATGATAGGCTTGTTAATTGTGGTTCAGAAACTAGTAATTGGAAATGGAGCTATCGAATAGATAAACTACCGACAATTTCACCTCAGAAACTTGACATGAGTTTACCTAAAACTATTTGTAACCTTATAAAAATATTTTTATGATTAATAAATAATATAATATAAGTAATAAATTTTTAATTACTAGTGAACATTGTAATCATTCATTAAATACAGTAACCACATACAACATTAGTCGGCTATAAGGATCTGTGATTATTTTATTAGTTAGGAAGTTCATAAGGAAATTATCTTTTATATTGAGGTCGCCTTAATGGTCGTTTGCCATTAATATCATTTGTTTATGTTCTGGGTTGTGCAAAACGTGACAAAGTCGGTATTGGTCGACAAGACCGCGCCTCCAGTTGGTATTGATTTAACTGGTCTCGTTATCCGTGACATAACATAACAAAATAGGACATAGTACAGGTGGTCTAATGGTTAAAGCTTCTTGAGAAACCCATAAGAGTGGAAGAGAAAGCCTCGTGTCCTCGTAATTTGTTAGGGTTCTGTACCCAAAGGGTTAAAAAACGGGACTCTATTACTAAGACTCTGCTTCTTGTCCATCCGTCTGTCATCAGGCTGTATGAACCGTGATAGTCAGATAGATGATTTTTTTTATAGATTATGTATTTCTTAGGGCAACCGCTATAACGCATCGAGAGCACTGGTGTGTTCATTTGAGATCCGAGAGCTCTCCTATAGATAGCGTTGAAGAGGACCACCGAGGGGTTTCTCGTGGGTAAAAATCTCCGCATACCCCATAGCTCTTGTCCCTAAGAGAGCTTAGAATGATCTTATGAAGATTTACCCCCTGAGAAAAAAAGGGGCAACCGTTATAATAACAAAAACTAAAGACAGAATAAAATCAATATTGAAGGGGGCTATCATACAACAAATTGTTTTTAGTAGTAACTTAAAAATGATGTTCTAGTTCCGGTACGTATGTATGAAAAGATTATTACTATTACTACTACTGTAATTAAATTGTATCTAAGATGATGACGTAGTGTTTACTGGATCGGTAATGTCGTATCAAGCATTTATCCTTGCGTTTCGCATTGGCGATTTCAATGTCACTCTACCAGTGTCCTGTCCACTTGGAAATCAGATTATGAAATTGAGGTCAGAACTAAAGGTGTCTGGAATTTTAATGACTCAATGATATATGTCATACTATTACCAGAAGATATATTGCGTACATACTATTATAATATTTCTACTAAAAAAATCTCTAATATATTAGTTATATACCTGATACCAAATATCATAATTTTATCGTACTCTATCAAAGCTAGGTAGCTTCTCTATCCGTCGGCGCCTCGGCGAAATCTATACTAATATTATAAAGCGGAAGAGTTTGTTTGTTGTGAGTAGATTTCGACTCTACAGTTTTTATTGTATTATGTTGTATGCACTAAATCTACATCGATCGGTTATCAATGCTCGTGGTTTAGTTAATAAATTGTAATTTGTAAGTATATAGAGTATCGAGATATCCTTGACGTAAGTAGAACACGCGAGTGCCGGTTAATTACAATTACATGAATTAAACAAGCTATTGTGATTGTTTTTATGCGACCGAGTGGGACTTGATTGAGAGGTTGCCGGTTCAATCTCGGGTCATCTATACTAATCTATACTAATATTATAAAGCGGAAGAGTTTGTTTGTTCGTTTAAACGCGCTAATCTCAGGAACTACTGGTCCGATTTGAAAAATTCTGAGGAAGGCTTTAGGCATATAACATTACGCTGCGACCAATAGGAGCGAAGCGTGAGTGAGAAATGTAACGGGGCAAATTATTCACGTTTGGGAGCCTTAGAATAGTTATAATGCAATGGATTTTTTTCCAATATGGTCTATTAAATAGTGGTAGGAGGTAATCGCGTAAAGACAGTCCCATGTGAATGAGTGCGCGTTATTTTACTGTTTGCCGTGAAGTTAACTACAATTTTTTTTTAATTTTTATTAATGATTTATTTTCTTCCTCTTCATACACAGTCATGTATTACGCCAAACTGAGGTAGCAGTTTGTAGGCGCTACGTTTTTTCTACGCTAATATTATAAAGAGGAAAGATTTGTATTTTTGTATGTAAACTCAAAAAGTACTGGACTCATTTTAATAATTCTTTTTTCATTAGAAAGCTACATTATCACTGAGTAACATCTTATTTATAAAAATGAATCGCTGTTCGTTAGTCTCGCTAAAACTCGAGCTGAACCTATATGGTTATTTTTGGTCTTGAAATATTCATGGAAGTCCAGGGAATGTTTAAACGGTTTTTTTATACTCAACGAAGTGGGCATGGGTCAGCTAGTATTGTATATATTTGTATATTGTATATTATATTACATTTAATAAGAAAAAGAACAATTTTCTAATCTTTTTGCTAAAAGATGGCCCCGCGCGAGTTTCTCACGCCGGTTCTTCTCGTGGCAAGTTTCCGAAGCGGTGGTAGGCATCATGTAGGACAATTCTATAAGTGTTATTTAATAACCTATATGGAAATAAAATGTTTTGATTTTGATTTTGATTTTGATTTTGATTTTGATTTTGATTTTGATTTTGATTTTGATTTTGATTTTGATTTTGATTTTGATTTTGATTTTATAACATCGAATTTGTTTGGCACTAGACTTCTTCACGATGACGACAAAAACTCTCACTTCTCTTTTCAATTCACATTTCACGCACATCGATTTGATATTAATTATAAACGTAACAATTACCATTTTACTGATTTTATAAATACTCATGATGAACAACGTGTTAAAGACACTCATTGTAAACTTCCAAGAAAAACAACTTTTTATAACTACCTATGGTTAGATTATAGAGTAGTAGATACTATTATTGTTTTAGTGTTGTTAATTAAATAATACTGTTACAATAACAGTTTTCTTTTTGAAAACTAAATCATAATAATATTATTGTTATTAAGATATTCTGTTACTTAAGTTATAACGAGAACTCTATTTTATTACATTGTATTATAGGACAAACCTCAAATATAAAGTAAATTGCATATTTTATTTTGGTAAACAAAAAAAGACTTATAAGTTAATAGCTGTGCCCGCGACTACGTTCGTGTGGTTTTTGAGTGACTTAAACCTGTCTATGCAGCGCACGCAACGAAAGTTCCCAAATGTGAATAATTTTTCCCGTTTTTGCAACGTTTTTCACTGACGCTTCGCTCCTATTGGTCGCAGCGTATTGTTTTAAAACTTAAAGCCTTCCTCTATAAGTGGACTATCCAACAAAAAAAGAATTTTTCAAATCGATATGTGGTTATATCATAGGCATGAAATACTTTGAGGCTGATGTCCAGTAGTAGACATGATAGCTTGAATGACGATGATGATGTTTTGTTCCAGTAAATTCTATGAACGAAAGTCACAAGAAGATAAAAACAAGATTTCATCATGTTTGATCCTCGAGTGACGAAATTCTACTGGTTTTGCGAGTTCACAATAGCTTATTAGCAGAAAAATATGGAAATTGGAGGTATTAAAATGCCTAAATATTATGTTGCTGCGTAGAATCTCACTGGTAGAGTTTCGTAGTTTGGATATTTTTATCGGCTTTAATAAATCCGGATATAAGTACTTATATCCGGATATTATAGAACTAGATGTAAAGAAAATTACACATCCAAAAGTCGTTTAAAATTTTTTGTCTAACCGTGACTCCAGGGCCGGAATTCAGATAAGGGATTAAAAGATTTTGATAATTGTCTTTTTTTATATACCTACCTATATATAAATGCCGTGTGGTGACGGCATTAGAATACAATTATCACCACCCCCGATACTATCCTAGGGGAGTCGTAAGAGGCGACAAAAAGGAAACACACACACATCAACAGCTAGTGTGAGAGAAGGAAAACTCGAAACAAAACCCTGTACCAACCCGTCTAGCCAGCGTGGTACCAGTAGGCTAAACTTTCCTCCAAATGATTACGCACCAGGAAACCAGGCCCCTAGTCCCCGGCGGCCCCGCTATTCCTGGCTACGGTAGCGGCCACGGTAACGGCGGGGCGGGGGGTGCTAAGAATCCCCGGAAGAGATCCGGCTACCACCCCCCTTCTAAACGACAACTGGCCCTGGTAACACACAACGTGCGCACTTTGAGGTTGGACGAGAAGCTCGTAGAGCTGGAAGAGGAGATGAACAAGTTGCACTGGGACATTATTGGTTTATCGGAGATCCGAAGAGAGGGCGAGGATACGATAACCTTACAGTCCGGCCACTTGTTCTACTACCGGGAGGGAGAACAGAAGTCCCAAGGTGGTGTTGGGTTTATCGTCCACAAATCTCTCATCAACAACATTGTGTCCATCGAGAGTGTGTCAAATAGGGTTGCATACCTTGTACTGAGAATCTCAAAACGATATTCGTTGAAGATTGTACAGGTATACGCCCCATCGTCAACACATTCAGACGATGAAGTAGAAGCTACGTATGAGGACGTCAGTAGGGCCATACGTAGCCATAAAACACACTTCACAGTTGTTATGGGAGATTTCAATGCGAAGCTGGGCTGCAGAAGCGATGATGAGCTGAAAGTGGGGCCATTTGGATTTGGGCAGAGGAATCCCAGAGGACAGATGCTGGCGGACTTTATGGAGAAAGAAGGACTCTTCATGATGAATTCTTTCTTCCAAAAGCCGCCGCAGAGGAAATGGACCTGGTTGAGTCCCGACGGTGTAACTAGAAACGAGATTGACTTCATTATGAGCACCAAGCGGCAGATATTCAACGATGTCTCTGTGATCAACAGGGTTAAGACCGGAAGTGATCACCGAATCGTCAGAGGCATGTTGAATATCAACGTCAAACTTGAGAGATCGCGTCTGATGAAGTCTACGCTCCGACCGTCGAATGCCCATATCCAAAACCCCGAGAGCTTTCAACTTGAACTGTCAAATCGCTTCCAATGGCTAGACAGCTGCGCATCAGTGGACGATATAAATAGCAGGCTGGTAGAAACTGTCCATACGGTGGGGTCAAAATTCTTCAAGACCCACCGTACAAATAGACCTCAGAAACTATCCGACCAAACCCGGAACCTCATGGCTAGTCGACGTTCAATGACGCTCCAAACTTCGAGTGACGCTGAGTCATATAGGCAGCTCAATAGACAGATTACGAAGTCCTTGCGACACGATATCCGTTCTTTTAATACCCAGCGTATTAAAGAGACAATAGAGCGGAACCAAGGCTCCAAAGTGTTTGCAAGAGACGTATCTATTGGGCAAAGCCAGTTGACAAAGCTGAAGACCGAAGATGGACGCGTAACGTCAAATAAGTCCGAGGTACTACGGGAGATAGAAAGGTTCTATGGACAGCTGTATACCTCGGTCTCAGCTGAACCTGCTAGTTTAGCTGCAGACCCAAGAGCCAGGCTAACACGACACTATACCGAAGACATCCCGGACATCAGCCTGTACGAGATTAGGGTAGCTCTCAAACAGCTTAAGAACAACAAGGCTCCGGGCGAGGATGGAATCACTACAGAGCTTCTGAAAGCGGGCGGCACGCCGGTACTAAAAGTCCTTCAGAAACTTTTCAATTCCTCCTTACTCGATGGGAAAACGCCAGAGGCATGGAACAGGGGTGTTGTGGTCCTGTTCTTCAAAAAAGGCGACAAAACCTTACTGAAGAACTATAGGCCCATAACACTGCTGAGCCATGTCTACAAGCTGTTTTCGAGAGTTATCACGATGCGTCTCGAACGCAGGCTGGATGACTTTCAGCCTACCGAACAAGCCGGTTTCCGAAAAGGCTATAGTACCATAGACCACATACATACGCTGCGGCAGATTATACAGAAGACCGAAGAGTATAATCGGCCATTATGCTTGGCGTTTGTGGACTATGAGAAAGCCTTTGATTCCGTCGAAATATGGGCGGTCCTTAGATCTCTCCAGCGTTGCCGTATTGACTTTCGGTATATCGAAGTGTTGAAGTGTTTGTATAATAACGCCACCATGTCAGTCCGAGTACAGGAGCACTGCACGAAGGATATCCCTTTAAAGAGAGGAGTAAGACAGGGGGATATCATATCCCCGAAACTGTTTACCGCTGCTCTGGAGGATTCCTTCAAGCTCCTGGAATGGCAAGGACTTGGCATCAACATCAATGGCGAATACATCACTCACCTTCGATTTGCCGACGACATAGTAGTCATGGCAGAATCGCTGGAAGATTTGGGGCGCATGCTTGGTGGCCTCAATAGAGTTTCTCAACAAGTGGGTCTTAAAATGAACATGGACAAAACAAAGATCATGCACAATGTCCATGTTGCACCCACCGCACTAACTGTTGGGAGCTCTACTCTTGAAGTGGTTGACGAATATATATACCTAGGGCAGGCTGTCCGATTAGGTAGGTCCAACTTTAAGAGTGAGGTCAGTAGACGGATCCAGCTCGGCTGGGCAGCGTTCGGTAAATTACGCAACGTCTTCTCGTCCAAAATACCTCAGTGCCTTAAGACAAAGGTATACAACCAATGTGTGTTACCAGTGATGACTTACGGTTCTGAGACGTGGTGCTTCACGAAGGATCTTTTCAAAAGGCTCAATGTCGCTCAGCGTGCTATGGAGAGGGCAATGCTCGGTATTTCTCTACGTGATCGAATCAGAAATGAGGAGATCCGTAGAAGAACTAAGGTTGCTGACATTGCCCGTAGGATCAGTCAGCTGAAGTGGCAATGGGCCGGCCACATAGCACGAAGATTGGACGGTCGATGGGGCAAAAAGATCCTAGAGTGGAGGCCACGTACTGGCAAGCGCAGTGTGGGACGGCCACCTACCAGATGGACCGACGACCTGGTGAAAACTGCCGGGTCACGTTGGATGCAGGTGGCAATGGACCGGTCGCACTGGAAATGTATTGGAGAGGCCTATATCCAGCAGTGGACAAAATAAAAGGCTGAAACGACGAACGACGATATAAAAATGAATTGCTTTTCGTTAGTCTCGCTAAAACTCGGGAACGGTTAAACCGATTCGGCTATTTTTAGTCTTGAAATATTCGTAGAAGTCCAGGGTAGGTTGAAACGGTTTGTATACCCAACGAAGTGGGCACGGGTCAGCTAGTAAGTAATAGAAAAAGCGCCTCCGTGGTCTAGTGGTTCAGGGCTTCGCTCTCGATGAGTTCGTGGGTTCGATTACCGCGTTGAAACAACAAATTAATTTATGTTGTTTTCAAGTTTGGTTGGGATAATGCAATCAGCTGATTGTCTGACAAGAAAGATGATCCATGCGTCGGATGGGCATGTAAAAAGTCGGTCCTGCGCCTGTTCTCTCGCCAGTGTGTCGGTTTACCGTCCCACTGGGTTATGAGAGTAAAAGGAAGTAAGAATGTCTTTTTGTATTGCGCACACACTTGGGCACTATAAAATAACTCCTGCGTAGCTTACCTGGTTTCGGCAAGGCGAGCTATTATTATTATTATCTAATACAAATACATGTGTTCCTGTGAACACATAAAACTTTTTGTTCCTTCGACGGGATTCAAATCTGCGACCTCCGGCTCCAGCATCAATGGCCAACCACTTATTTAATAATTTTTTGTTTACAAGAAACACTTAACAATAGTGCAATTTGCAAAGAAAGACGACAAAGGACTGCTGATATCTAAAAGAAATTTCTTCCAGCAGTCCTATGGGATAAAAGATATCAGATAAAGGAATGAAAATATACTTTAAGCGCACAATCAAAATTACACATACACAGAATAAAAGAAATTGTTTGATTTCTTTTATTCTAAAACTGAAACACGACAGTACACAAAGGCGGCATTATTACTATATTAGCAATTTCATCCAGACAACATTTGAAAGATAGAAAAAAAAATGCTAATAAATAAATAAAAAAAAAAAAACTTGAATTATTTTACAAATTAAAAATAATAACATTAACATAATTAAAATAATAATATATACAAATAGTAATAAAATAAACAAATAATAGCTAAACTAAACTAACACACCTCTAGACCTACCTACTCTATAAATAGAAAAACGCCGCCAGGTCGTCCCCCTCTGGCAGAGTACCTAGCAAGCTGACAGCATTGCCGCGTTGGATAGCAATGGCTATCCGCTGTGCTAGGTAGGTCCCCGCTCTAGGGTCCTGGGTCAATTCCATAAGCTTTTTAGACAGTGCTTTAAAAAGCTTATGTGCACCGGGACCCCAGGAGCCTAGGGTTTCCACCCCAAACGGCTCAAATATGATGTCACCGCCAAGGGTCTCATACTTGCGCCGCTTGAGGTTCTCTGCTTGGTAAGCGGCCGCGCCCGCACAGCTTGAGGTAGCCTGGACATGAGACGGAGCAAGAGTATCGACGCAGGTTGCGTCCCATACAAGGGCCCGTCCCACACTCCAGGGAACCAGGGTCATTCCATCGGGTCTCTTGCCATCGTCGCGCGCCAGACCGGAGGGCTCCAGTATTGCTGGCACACCGGCGGTGACAAGAGCCCGACGGATGAGGTCATTCAGGCTGTGATGACGGGAAATGCGTCCAGCACTTCGAGTGCAGCACAGCCCGTGATGACCGTAGCTGTCTACGTTAGCGCCGCAAACACACTGATGAGGGACGACGTGGGGGGCACCAAGACGCAGGGCAGTAGCTAAATAAATAAAAAAATAATAATAATTTGCTGATTAAATTGCTGGATAAGAGTATTGTGCTATACAAACAAATTATATATTGCCTTAAAGAGAGCGTGCAAAATTATTAGATACAATCACATATCTATACTATATCAAAATCAGAATAAAACACAGCCCTACGGACATCGTCAAACATGCTACACCCTGTTATATAACGTTCAGGCACAATTTAATAGTTAGCTCCATGTCAAGAAAATATTGCATTGTCATCCGATTAACATAAGCATGCAAAAACATCAGCTCAATTGGTAACCGTTAAGTGGCTGAAATTTACCTTGCAAGATTTAAATAGACAGACAAGCAAACAGACATGCAGTCGAATTGAGAATCTCCTTCTTTTTTTGTCCCCCAGTTTTTAAGCTGGGGGCAGAAACATGCCGCTGTAGGCAACTGGGCAGTGACTCACTTATGCAACTGCAAAGGTCGCCAGCATTGCTTAAACACCTCGTGTATTTTCTAAGGTCGACCGACCTAGGTTATGGATGTAGTAATAAATCTATATTCCATAATAAGACTTTAGAGCGATGTTTGATTTAGGTTTTAGACTTATCATATTATATTTTTGTTCGCAATTTTATATAAGTAGTTGAGCCTTGTATTTTTTAACCCCAAGCAGAATCTATGAAGATTAAGTCCTCAAATAAATTAGATGCAATTATATTTTACTGTCGCATATTAATAATTATTTTTAACCCCCAGACAAAATAACACACGTTATAAGCTTCACGTGTTTTTGGGTATTTATGGACGCTACACACCACGTCAATCTAGCCCTGTGCGTATCCGAAGAACTTGTGTTACAGGTACCGACACATATTAAAGATTTTTATTATATTATACACAAATTTAATACACATCCATGAACCAGGAACATTGAAAACTTTTTGTTCTCTCGGCGGGATTCGAACCCGCGACCTCTCGTTCGAGCACCAACGCGCTCAACCACTGCGCTACGGAGGTCGTCAAAGGGTATGGTATTAGGTGTATGTAAGTGTTTAATGACTGACACTGACATAAAAATAGGATTTTATTATATTATAAGATAACTATTAACTGTTACTATTAAGCTTTTTGCTCTATAGAGAGAGCTACTAACGAAAACTCTAATCTGCAAAACTGCATGTTAGTTATTATTAAGTAGACTGCATTAAACATTAACTAGACTGCATTTTAATCTGTTGACAAAAACTGTTTGAATGGTGCTCAAATGTATAGTTCAATAGTCTCTAAAGCATGGTCAGAAAAAAATATTCTTTTTTTAATGCACAACAAAAATTAATTCAGAGTTCCTCCCATATGTACCATGTCTCCCGCCTTTTTATTTTTAAGATGTTTTGTCGACGGCCATCGATACACACCCATCAATGGTAGTTACTAATTAATAATTATTCCAATAACAGTCTGATACAGGTTTTATTGCAAAATATTGCCTTGAACTTCGTAGGGGTAGAGTTGCTTGTAAGCTCGCCTTATAAGCAACACCGTTGAATTAGTTCAATTAAAAACGAATTTTCAATACAAATAGTCGTATAAGAGTTTTAGATTGAATAAAACCGTGATGGACTTCATAAGCAATTATTATTATATACCTACTTTTTACCCGACTTCGGCGAATTATATTCTAAGCGTCATCTCACTCCGAAATACGGTAGATCCACAAAAAGTGCTTGAAATTTCATGATATTCGTCTGCTGTTGCAATATTCAATTCCAATACCACGGCTCTACCTTGACCATTTTTGTACCTATGCATTTTTGGATTTCATATTGAATCTTGTTACAGCCTTTTTAGACCCCTTTTTGCGAAGTCGGGTTATAGTTTTTTAAACTTTTATGTATAAAATAATTGTTGGAAACCTGTAAATGTCCTGACTCACCTGAGCTACATAAGTATTATCATAATATCTGTTTAAAAAGTATTCGTGCGTTTAGGCCGTGATTATTTTTTAAACCCCGCATAAAAAAGAGGTGTGTTATAAATTTGATCTGTGTGTGGGTGTGTGTCAACGTAACAGCCAAACGGATGAAACGATTTTCATCTAATATTTTGTTTCAAAGATATCGTGTGTGTTCTTGGCTATATAATAATTTATCATCACCAGGGCCTTTAGGGCCTAGGTCGCTAACTTGACAATTAAACATTTTCTAACAAAGTAGAGGGTTAATTCAAAATTTTAATTATGTTTATATTGTTTTTTATTATACCAAGGCTGTAATATTAATATATAATGAGTGATAATATTTTAGAGTGTGTAAGGGTCCCGTATAAAGAGTTTACTGTGAAAGTACCAATGACGCTGAACGCTGAAAAAAGTACATTTTTTTTACTTATTGTAATGGCAAATTTAGTATTTCTCACACACCCTAAAATATATTATCACATTACCTAAAACCTAGTTCACACAGGCGCAAAAGTGACTATCATCTAATATCTTTATTATTTACAAATATATTTTGTATATCATATGCTATACACACAATATAGCCTAGAGTTCCAAATAATTTCAATAGCTGGATCACAATTTCAAGGTGACGATTATATATTTTAATACAATATATTTTATAACTTGTATTAAAATTATAAGAGTCTTATATCAGCAGAGAAAGTGGACAAAAGGTGTTCGATATTTTATGGAGAACCTGCGTCTATTTATAAAAGGACAGCTGATTCTTGTCTAGTTAAAGTTTTAACTTATTAATGACAACCAGCAAAGCAGTTTTGCAGCTTTGAGTTTTCGTTATAGCTTTAAATTTAGCCAAAGGCTAAATGGTTTTTTTAACCGGCCATTGGCCCACCTCACATTCCCACCACTGCAACTCCTGTGAACCAGGATCGACAGCAGTAACCAACCACGACAAACCCTTTAATATGATATCAGGGATGCCCGAGGGACAAGTTAAACCTGTCTTGGGACCCACAACGAAATTAATCAGAAGAAAAAAAGGAGGAGTAGGAAGTATAGTTGGCTAAATGGTTTATTATTAAGAAGTTTAAAAAATATATTTTATATCAGTGTCAGTCATTAATAACTTACTAACACTTACATACAACCCTGACTTTGTGGGGGGGTTAAAATAATTAGTAATAAGCGACAAGAAAATATAATTTATGTGACGACTTATACTTTTTCGATTCTTCTTGGGGACTTAAGTGTTTAAAATAAAAAAAAGATATAATAATTTTAAAACACAGGTAAATTGTTTAGAAAAATAAATTAAAACTTCTAAAATATACTTATGATAGATACTAGTTAAAAAACCTGTTAAGTAAAATGTACGATTTATTTTCTTTTTATTGCAAAATATTTAAATGGTTGTTTTTTTTTTGGTGAAATAAACAACTTATTTATTTTATTAAAATTATTAAGTAAATAAGTAATTATTTAAATGAGTGTTTTTATTTTTTACATTTGTGTCATCGTTAATTAGATCTAATAAAATAATGGTAATTAACAATTAAAATTTACAGGAAAAATTATGTAACAAGTAACAATGACTCGAACAATTAACACTATCTTATCTAATTTATTTACCTCGTTGTATTTATCGTGGATGTATCGAAATCGGTCACAGCACTATTTAGAAGCACACGTTAGGAATGTACCGCAACCCACTATTAACTGATTAGGCGCAAGCGTTTATGTGTCTCTATGCAAAACGCGAACGCAAATATAGTGCGGGAAAGACTTATCGATAAATAAATATTTATAAAGTGTTGTTTGTTCTTTGTCAATGCACGTTTTTTATGCATAAATAGGTTTGAATTAGATAATTATTATTTTCTAATGATTGAGTTACAATTGAATTACTTTTGATGTTTGAGTTTCATTATGATAATTTCAGCAAATATAATCAGTGAATGCACTATTTCCATAATTTTATTCCAATTGTAACACCTTACCGATTATGTCTTATTCATTAAACCTAAAATATCTAATAACCTAAATAACGCTACTCACGCATTGTTGAAAATTTTCAAATAACATTTTTTTCACTTTTAAATAAGAATACGATGTTATGTGTTTTTTCAACACATTGATTTTATTTTTAACTAGCTGTGCCCGCGACTTCGTACGCGTGGTTTTTGACTGACTCAAACCATTTATGCAGCGCACGCAATGAAAGTCCCCAAATGTTAATAATTTTCCCCGTTTTTGCAATATTTCTCACTGACGGACGCTTCGCTTCTATTGGTCGCAGCGTAATGTTATATAGCCTAAAGCCTTCCCCTATAATGGACTATCCAACAAAAAATAATTTTCCAAATCGGACCAGTGGTTCCTGAGATTAGCTATAGATTATATTAGATTAGTATGGATATAGATCACAAATGCTTGGTGATCATTTAGTCCGTTTAAAGTTATTTTACATTTGATTTATGAGAGAAATGATTTATAGAATTACAATTTACAAGTTTTTTTAGACTTATCATTTGGATTATAGATTAATAATTGAGGTTATAAAATTTGACCTTACGCGGCACATCCCTACAAGTTGTCATAGTTTCTGATGTTATTCTTCTGAGAATTGCGTGTTTGTGGTCCTCGTTGTTACTGCGGAACCCTATAGTTTCACCGTGTTCATCCGTCTGTCCTTCTTTAATAATTCGTTAGTGAGGAAATTATAATAATTTTATAACCTATTTGACAGTATTAAATGATTATTATTTGGTATTTATTTATTTAAATACATCATCATTTTGTACAGAGGCGGACTTAATGCCTCAAGGCATTTTCTACCAGTCAACCTTTAGGTGATTTAGAGATAAAAGTAAAGTAGATGCATTCCAAACGAGATATCGGACATAGGAATAATTCTAAATTCAATAGATATTAATATAAATAACATTGTATTGTATTTTAGGGTGCAAAATATATTTTAAATTTACGCTAAATCTCAAAGTAATTGGTCCCAAATACTATAAATATTATGATCTAGAATCCCAGAAACCCTGAATTTTGTTCACTTCGTCGAATTTAATAATTTTGTTTACGAAAAGATTGAACTCTATTGACCGGGTCGACGTAATAGCCACGCGAGGTGCCAAGTTGTAAAAAATATATAAACAAATTGTGTCTGTTGCCAAAATCTTATAATATAAAAATGAATCGCAAAATGTGTTGGTAAGCGCATAACTCAAGAACGACTGAACCGATTTGGCTATTTTTGGTCTTAAAATATTCGTAGAAGTCTAGGGAAGGTTTAAACGGTATGTATGCTCAACGAAGTGTGCATGGATAAGCTAGTATTACATAAAATATCAGCAAAGTTAGTTCCCTAGCAAAACGCTGAAAACGCTGAAAACCGAGTTTCATCGGCGATTTTGATATTATGCCTGGAGCGTTACTCTCCAAACTGATTCGATTTTGATTCAAATTCGATCGCGCCAATAAATTGACGATTGTTTATTTGCATGTTCAAAAAGTTACGATCTAACGATATTTGTTATCCTGGTTAGTTCAATAGTAATCAACCAAATAAAATACCAAAAGCCGCTGAGATCGAACTGAATCTCGAGTGTGTCGGGTGTAAGCCTGCTGGGCGAGCAACATCTTGTTCAGTAAATCAGTACATCTCAATCCTCCTGTTTGAGTACTGGGACGTTAGTGACCGGCTGATGATGATGTTGCTCTATAACCTGTGACTTTCATTATGGAGTAACAGCTGTTATCGAACGCGAACGTATGACGACCCATAGATAATACAACGTGACGATTCCGTGGTCTAGTGGTTTAGAGCCTAGCTCTCGGCTCGGAGGTCATGGGTTCGATTCCCGCGTTGGAACAACAAAAAATTATGTTTTCAAGTTTGGTTAGGATAATTCAGGCTGATCACCTGATGTCTGACAAGAAAGATGATCCATGCGTCGGATGGGCATGTAAAAAGTCGGTCCTGTACCCGATCTCCCGCCAGTCGTGTCGGTTATCCGTCCCACTGAGCTGAGCATATACTTGGGCACTATAAAATAACTTCTGCGTAGCTACCGGTAGTAGGCATCATGTAGGACAATTCTATAAGTGTTATTTAATAACCTAAATAGGAGTAAGAACAGCACCAGGCGACAGGGGGTATATATATCCGGAAATTGTGTTCAGTTTAAACCTTCCAACCATGGCGTATAGGCAACTCCCCCATGATACTAAAGCTAGTGACGTCATAGATGAAATGACGTCACTAGCTGCTTGACAGTTTTGGTCTCAAATTGGTCAGGGACCTTCAAAATTGTTTTTTCTGCACCGTTTCTGTGAATGTGATTTTATGTCAAGGCTGTGTCATGCTATCACGAAACCTTCGAAAGCGACAGTTCTTCTGATTCGATCGTGCAAATTATGTGTCACATTATAACATAGACGTCTAACCTAGGGAGGACTCCCTAGATTAGAATCTAGGGAAGGATTCGCCTATTACTTGACAACTTACTCCTCTAAGGCCCGTATAAATAAAACAAAAGTGAAATGAAACGTTGTTGTATCTGTCAAATAGGCTCTCAAGGTGAGGTTGGGTTTGAGATTGTTTTATTTATACGGGCCTAAGTATTTTGTCTGTAAGTCAGACAAAGCGATCGGTATCATCCCTTACAAATTCGAAAGATTTGACATAAACTTCGTTAAGTGACTTATGAATTCGCTTGTCATTCGAACCTTAAGTCAAATCCAATACATTTTTGTTTTCGTACTTCATAAGGGATAATAGTGATGACAATGATATTCAATAAAAATATTTCATTGAGCGATGACATCTTGAATCATGGCCGTGGGCCCTAATTCTCAGACCTCGAACTTAGTTTTTACTATCGGTCTGTCCCGCTCATGCAAATGAGATTTAGCGCGCGTGCGAGCGGGTTATACTAATATTCGAACTTTTTTCCACTGCCCGAGAATCGTGCTCCAGGGGCCTTACTCTCCTAACTTATTCGATTTCATTTCAGATTCGATGTTGCCGAGTACTTCTGAATAAGTTGCTGTTATTCTCAGTCGATTGATATTCGAGTACAAAAAATTACGATCTAACGATTTTCTTTATCCTAGTTAGTTTCAAAGCAATCCACTATATAAAATACCAAAAGCCGTTGAGATAGAACTGATTCGATTCTCGATTGTGTCGGGAGTAAGCCTGCTGTTTACATTTCGATAAGTGATTCATTCATTTTCTCAAGTTTTTAGGGGGGTGGGGAAGTGGTCAGGGCGGCGATTCTCAGTCCTCGAACTTATTTCCGAATATTAGTATATCCCGCTCGCACGCGCGGTGAATCTCATTTGCATGAGCGGGACAGACCGATAGTAAAAACTAAGTTCGAGGCCTGAGAATTAGGGCCCTGAACTGTGTTTAGGACTCAGGTTTTGTATGTGTGAAGGAGAACCATTCTGAATTATACACGAGTGCATCCTGTAGGGAACCGTACATTTTTGTGTAAAAAGTATGCTAATATACCATATTTTATCATACCAAATTTTATCAAAATCCGCTCAGTAGTTTTTGCGTGAAAGAGTAACAAACATACTTACATCTACATTCTATCTATTGACAAGTTTTTCATTAAAACGGGCCAGTAGTTCTCATCTATACTAATATTATAAAGCGGAAGAGTTTGTTTATTTGCTTAAACGCGCTAATCTCAGGAACTATTGGTCCGATTAGAAAAAATCTTTTTTTCTTGGATAGTCCATTTATAGAGGAAGGCTTTATGCTATATAACATTACGCTGGGACCAATAGGAGCGAAGCGTCAGTGAGAAATGTTGCAAAAACGGGGAAAATTATTCACATTAGGGGACTTTCATTACGTGCGCTGCATAAACGGTTACAGTAGTAAGTCACTAAAAAACCACGCGAACGAAGTCGCGGGCACAGCTAGTGAAAGGTACATTGACTGCCAAAATCATGACCCTTCATGGTAAAAAAGTAAATAGAAATAACTATGTTGTTGCTAGTTGCACCTGTACCTACATTTTATTTTTATCTTGTCACTGGCTCGAAGTTATATCATTTGTTTGGTGTAATCTATAACAAATATTTAGCACAATCAGTGGAGACATTGATGTCACAAATATTTACTAAAGAAAAGGTTTTACCTTGTTTATTAATAGGTAAGGTTATAGGATAAGGCTACAACTATACACGGGGTAATAAAAAATCACTTAACGAACATTGTTCGCAGAGTCTACATCCTGAGGATGCTCCGGGGTCGGAGCGAAATGCGCGTCGAGTTTTGCAACCCGCTTGGAGGTGTCTTTGCACGATCGTGTTAACATTGTTGCTTGTGTGGTGGTGGTGTTTTCACGTTTTTGCTTGCGAGTGTACTCATAAGCAGTGTGGGAGGAGGGAAGTGCATCAAAAGCATGCCTATGCGTACACTCACTCATCTGCTAGCAGGTTGTGGTTTTTTCGCGGGATATTGCTAGATATAATTAATATATTAAAATTTTATAAAAAAGGGTATAGTAGGTTACATCCAAACTAGAGATGAAACGGATAGTAGTTTGGCCGGATACCGGATACCGGATATTCGGCAAGCTACTAGGCCGGAGCGCCGGATATTCGGCCCTTTTGATAATATACAGGGTGTAAAAAGAGCAGTCACTATAGCTTCGTGGGGTAATAACAAGGCAAGAGATATATCCATTGGTACTAGTCATTTGCTTTTAATCCACTGTTTTAAAAAATTAAAATTTTTCAACAGGCAATGTACAACGTGCACAACACAGCGATCAGCTGATTACGCTGAGAGGTCAATAGCACGCGTAAGACGTTCATTACGTACTAGGGCAAAAATTATAAAATTTAAGAATTTAATGCTGAACGTTGTTCCAAACAGTTTCGCCTTGCAACTAAAAATAATAAATTGCGAAAAAAAATCATTTCTAGAATGTGAAAAGGTCCTTTAATCATATCCCAAAGTTATAGTGACTGCTCTTTTTACACCCTGTATAATAATAAGTTTTATTTGAATATTGGCGCGTTGAACGAGATCGGAAATATTCAGGCGCATTCGCAGGGTCGCACGTAACCGGAGATCGCGTCGACTCGGGGGCGTTCGAGTGTTATCGCGTAAAATTTGGTTCATCACAATTTGCCACTTGTTGATTTTGAGTATTAAACTAATAATTAATAAAACAAACATTTTTGATGTGCGATTATAAAAATAAACGGTGTCCACAACCTATTTGAGTATGATTTGCCTTTATAAAATAATAAGATTTTATAAATTTTTACTATCCGGTATCCGGCCGGATAGTGAAAAGAAGGCCGGATAGGCCGGATACCGGATAGTTGCCGGATATCCGTTACATCTCTAATCCAAACTATAAGAGGTAGCGAAATTTGCTTGCGTGCTCAATTTCGATTTAAAATTATAACTGCATCAATCACTCCCTTAGAACTAGGGATCTTAGGGAGTTTCGGAACCGCAACCGAAAATATCGGATATCCGATATAAAAATTATTCGTAACCGTAACCGAATGCGAAACGAAAGTTTTGCTACTGTAAAAAGGAAACCCAAATTTAATATCCGTAACCGAAATTATCCGAAACAAATAATCTGAAATAATTTAATATCCATATATGTATCCGTATACGAAATTTCATAATATACATTCCCTGTTTAGAACGTAATACAGCTACTCTCTTCATTTATTTATTCAGTCACATAATATTTTTTTCGCACTTAGCTACTATATTTTATGAATCTAGAGTCTAGATCGAAGTATAATTTAATATCGATGTCTGCAAATGACGTCACATCACATGTTTGAATATTTTAACACAATCTTAATGGTAAACAGTAGCCAAGCACGAACAATTCAAAACGTTATCGAACGAAAATTATATGAAAGTCGTGACTCATAAATATTTTCATTAAGTAACTTTGCGAAAACTTTCATTCGTCATCCTAAGGCAACGGTGGGCTAAGCAAAAACAAATTATCAGCAAGAAAATATTCGTTACGTTATCGAATTAAATTTGTATAGGCGCGTCATGATTTTCATATATTCTCATTCGATAACGTTACAATTAAACTGTCAAAAGCGTGCTAAGCAAAGGATGCCCGACCACCGAATTTTCAGCTGATTTTTCCTCTTAAATTTTTCAATTCCAATTCCTTCTTTAAGTAGGTAGTGTGCGTTGCCCTATTGAAATAGGTGTGTTCTATTTTTCACCTACAAAACGTCGGTCATAATATGTACTGTTGACTATAATGTGTCTTACTGTTGACTATAATGCAAGAATAATATTGGCCAGTATTATAGTCAGGGTTCCCCTATACATTGTTTTCACTTGATAAGTATCAAGCAAATTTTTCTTGAGTAGCTTCAATTTGATGAGGCGTCCAATAATTTCTTGGACGGAACTCTCGATTGTGGTAGCTAACAGAGTTAGCAAGGATAAAAAAAATATCAACTTTCGAGCGTAGGACCGGGATAACGTACCACGTAATTTGTAGGACAATTATGTCTGTTGAATTACATTAACATTAACTAAGTAATAAAAACAAAATCAGCTGGTTACTAATAATTTAAGATGACCTCGTTATCGATACAAGTTGGCAAGAGGGAACTCTTTGATCAAACCATAGATTTTGTAGGACAAATATTTTTTCGGATAATTTAAATCATTATTTTGAGATTTATCAAAAAAAAAATCTTTTGGAATTTTGCTTGATACTAATCATGTGAAAAGAATGTATGGGGGAACCCTGACTATTATACATCAATGTTACATTATTTACAATCTGAGACATTAAACTCATAATATTATTAATATGATGAAATTATTCACTTGACACTATCAGTACTCAGTGATAATTCGCTACAGGGGTTATGTTGTTATTAAACAAGTGCGTCAAATCTCATCATGAACATCATAAGTTGTTTTCCGGCTAGGCCTAGAGTAATTTTCTCAGAATTTTGCTTCTCGAAAATTCTGCTGCATTCTGTTTAATAGAAAAGGACTTTTCTATGAAACCCAATGCAGCAGAATTTCTGCAACGCTCATCCTTAATTATCTGTTTTTAACCCCCGACGCAAAAACGATGGGGTGTTATAAGTATGACTTGTCTGGGTAAATGTGTATGTGTCTGTCTGTGGCATCGTAGCTCTCAGACGGATGATCCGATTTTAATGCGGTTTTTTTGTTTGAATGGTATATCAGTCGAGAGTGTTCTTAGCTATGTTTGGTGGAAATCGTTTAAGGTCTTCGAGGTCATCAGGTCGTTTGTTAGGTGTGATAGGCATGTTACACGCATTTTAATAATTCAACGATTGAACATTATGTCAAATATTATATATTTTGGTTTTCGATAATTCATGATGGCGTAGTGATAACTACTATGCCATCATGAATCAGGGACCGAGATGCTATTTGAAAATATATTTGTATATGATGTTATACATAAATTATTGGTTTACCCAAACTAGGGTAATGGGATATACAATTGGATTATAGGTTAAACCATTAAGCTCATAATAATTAGTCACCTTGTAATTACTCTGCATATTCCATAGTCGTATAAATCAGAATTTTACTCTTCAAATTAATTTGAATAGATCGAAACTGAAATTTGACAGTTGTCAAATCTTGAACGCGACACTAGCACCAAATTTGTTCAAAATTGAGTGTTGATTTTATGGAACTAAATGGAATTAGAAAAAAGCCGTTTACAATATTGTTTTCGAAAGTAGCAAATGAAATGACATCAAAATTAAAATTGGAATTAAATTTAGCTAATAATAGAAGAGTAAGGTGGCTGAGGTTTTCTATGTAAGTACACAAACAATTTCCGCGCTATTTTGTTTATTAGGTTATAGCGCCATTTTGTTTTCATAGAAAGTTTTCATTCACCGCTGTCTTACGGCCGCTATATAACATCCGTGGTGTGTCGGAGTAAGAATAACACATAAATAACCTTTTTTTTTATTCTCAAAATCACATGTCAGTCTATACTTTTACTTATAATAAAACTCTAGAGAGGTCAATTCTGTAAATTGAATATTTTTTCAAAATTCTTATTGGAGGATGATTGGTGATCGATACTGATGCCAAAAATGCAATCAATGAATTTTTTGTCTGTCTGTCTGTATGTGCTCGCATGCATCAAAAACTACTGGACGGATTTTAACCAAACTTAGTACGATTGTAGTCCATATCCCTGAGCAGGTTATAGGCTATAAAACATAACGCTGAGACACATAGGAGCCGAGTAGTGACGATAAATTTGAAGTAAGTCGGACGAATTTCGACGCGTGTGTACTGCGTGGTGTGCGAGACGCGCGGGCGATCGCTTATCTACCCACACAGCGACGCGAAGCAATAGAAAACAGTATAAAATTGTTTTTGTGTTGTGTATGGTATAATTCAAATTTGGTCCCATTGTCACCAAAATGGTGACCTGATGATGGGATCCGTGAGGAATCGAGGGAACTACTCAAAATTTATATGGAAACATATATGGATTTTGATATTTTCTTAAGAAGTCTAAGCATAATATGTTACCAAACAGTAAGGTTTTGCACCATATCCTGGACCTAAAAGTACTGAACAGAACTTCTGAGTCCTAGGATAAGCCACTACGTCAATTACAGTCGAACTTGGTTTTATAGTTATCAAAGTGGATGCCTGATAATGGCGTCGTGAGGAATCGAGAATCCTCGAAATTTTTAGGGAAATAAATTACTATACTCATAGTAATTTGTATTTGTTTCGAGTAACGTAAGACTAAAAACATCAATGCTGATATTAAATACTGTCGTTATACGGCATCGGCGTCGCGGCGTCGGGCGTCGGGCGTCGGGCGTCGGGCGTCGGGCGTCGGGCGTCGGGCGTCGGGCGTCGGGCGTCGGGCGTCGGGCGTCGGGCGTCGGGCGTCGGGCGTCGGGCGTCGGGCGTCGGGCGTCGGGCGTCGGGCGTCGGGCGTCGGGCGTCGGGCGTCGGGCGTCGGGCGTCGGGCGTCGGGCGTCTGCGTCGCGACGTCTAGCGTCGGTGTCGCGGCGTCGGGCGTGGGCGTCGCGGCGTCAGGCGTCGGCGTCGCGCCGTCGGGCGTCTTGGTCGAGACGTCTGGCGTCGGCGTCGTAACGTCGGGCGTCAGCGTCGCGGCGTCGGGCGTCGTTTATATGGAAACATATATGGATTTTGATATTTTCTGAAGAAGTCTAAGCATAATATGTTACCAAACAGTAAGGTTTTGCACCATATCCTGGACCTAAAAGTACTGAACAGAACTTCTGAGCCCTAGGATACATGTTTGAAGATTTCAGCGTTGTTTAAAGGAATGCAAGCATAAGCCACTACGTCAATTACAGTCGAACTTGGTTTCATAGTTATCAAAGTGGATGCCTGATGATGGCGTCGTGAGGAATCGAGAATCCTCGAAATTTTTAGGGAAATTAATTACTATACTCATAGTAATTTGTATTTGTTTCGAGTAACGTAAGACTAAAAACATCAATGCTGATATTAAATACTGTCGTAATACGGCATCGGCGTCGCGGCGTCGGGCGTCGGGCGTCGGGCGTCGGGCGTCGGGCGTCGGGCGTCGGGCGTCGGGCGTCGGGCGTCGGGCGTCGGGCGTCGGGCGTCGGGCGTCGGGCGGCGGGCGTCGGGCGTCGGGCGTCGGGCGTCGGGCGTCGGGCGTCGGGCGTCGGGCGTCGGGCGTCGGGCGTCGGGCGTCGGGCGTCTGCGTCGCGGCGTCTAGCGTCGGCGTCGCGGCGTCGGGCGTGGGCGTCGCGGCGTCGGGCGTCGGACGTCGGGCGTCGGGCGTCGGGCGTCGGGCGTCGGGCGTCGGGCGTCGGGCGTCGGGCGTCGGGCGTCGGGCGTCGGGCGTCGGGCGTCGGGCGTCGGGCGTCGGGCGTCGGGCGTCAGGCGTCGGGCGTCGGGCGTCGGGCGTCGGGCGTCGGGCGTCGGGCGTCGGGCGTCGGGCGTCGGGCGTCGGGCGTCGGGCGTCAGGCGTCGGGCGTCGGCGTCGGGCGTCAGCGTTGCGGCATCGGGCGTCGGCGTCGCGGCGTCAGGAGTCGGCGTCGCGGCGTCGGGCGTCGGCGTCGCGACGTCTAGCGTCGGCGTCGCGGCGTCGAGCATCGTCGTCACGACGTATGGCGTCGGCGTCGCGACGTCTAGCGTCAGCGTCGCGTCGTCGGGCGTGGGCGTCGCGGCGTCGGGCGTCGGCGTCGCGCCGTCGGGCGTCTTGGTCGCGGCGTCGGGCGTCAGCGTCGCGGCGTCGGGCGTCGGCGTCGTGGCGTCGGGCGTCGGCGTCGTGGCGTCGGGCGTCGGCGTCGTGGCGTCGGGCGTCGGCGTCGCGACGTCTAGCGTCGGCGTCGCGACGTCTGGCGTCTGCGTCGCGGCGTCGGGCGTCGGCGTCGCGGCGTCGGGCGTTGGCGTCGCGGCGTCGGACGTCGGCGTCGCGACGTCGGGCGTCGGGCGACGACGACGCCCGACTGGTTTTGGTCGCAGCGTAATGTTATATAGCATTCCTCTATAAATGGACAATCCAACAACAATAATTTTTCAAATCGGACCAGTCGTTTCTCAGATTAGCGCGTTTAAACAAATAAACAATTCACATTTGGAGACTTTCGTTGCATGCGCTGCATAAACGCTTTAAGTCAATCAAACACCACGCGAACGAAGTCGCGGGCACAGCTAGTCAACAATATTTCCCGTGGGTGTCGTAACAGACATCGTGTCGGACATTGTTATTTTAATACTGCGCTCGCCAACCCGCGTGCCAACCGTGACGACTACTTCCCATAAAATACTTTGTGAGTTCGTCATGTCCAGCAGTGAACGTCAAAGATGAAGCGATCATGATGGCAACGATTTAAGAGAACAGTAGGCCAAGCAGAAACATTTGACACTAAAGTAACGTTATCGAATGTGAATTACGGCAATTGTATGGAAACATGACAATGTTTCCATACAATTCCCGTTCGATAACGTCACTTTTACGGAGCTTACACATGTCAGGAACATTTGACAGCTCGCGTAACGTTATTGAGTATCAATTTTGTTGGCGCTGTCACGCTTTTCATACAACTATTATTCGGTAACGTTATGGAGCCTCCAAATGTCCCTGCTTGGCCTACAGAGCTCAAGAGATGTGTCGATAACGCTCGTGATATCGATCAGGGATGGAATGGATATGAAATATCGGATACGAATACGGATATGATATTATCCGTTTGTTTCGGATAATTTCGGTTACGGATATTAAATTTTGGTTTACTTTACTTTCATTACTTTCATTTCGGATTCGGTTACGGTTACGGATATTTTTTTATAGCGGGTATCCTTTCTATTACGGTTACGTTACGTTACGGCTCTCTAACATCCCTGATATCGATAAATATAAAGTTTGCAAGTTTTATCGACAAGCGTCACATGCCTATGACATGTTCGCATCACGTATCTCCCTGACCTGCAATTCGGATCACACGTCATCAGCTGACCCAATTCTCCAATGTTCATACTACACTACTACTATATTAGTGAACAAAATGATCTAAGATTAATTCCAGGAGCTGTAGTGTTACCAGCTCGCAAAAACATTTCTGCCCAAGCTTTAGAAACCGAGAAAATCTAAAAAAGAATTGAAAATGCCTCTACCGTCTATGTATGATCAACAGTGTTATAAATACTATCTATACAAATATAAAGCTGAAGAGTTTGTTCGTTTATTTGAGCGCGCTAATCTCAGGAACTACCGGTCCGATTAAACCGTTCGATGTATAATTTCGATATATGCAACAGTGAAAAATTATTTCACTGCTGCGTAGCCCGCTTATCGAGAAAGGTCTATATCATTATGATATGAGAAGAAGAAAAATAATAACTACAAATATTATTCTGTACTTCAAAACCAAAAAAAGTATTTTCATCAGGGTTCAAACTTTTAAACTTGTCGAATAGCTTAGTCCGAAAATGAGATTAAAAAAAAACTCTGTATAAATCTTCTCTATATATAGAGTTTTATATACACGTTCGTATTACGTCCTATAGATTCCACACAAATCCCCCCACAAAGTTTATGGGAAAACCCCTTATGATGTTGGAATGTTGCTGCGTATGGTCCTACATTGTAGTATCTTGTTGATTGATGTAATAATCAATCAACATATCGACACAACATTACATCATCAGCATCCTAGGCATCACGGGCCTGATTCACAAAGCGTAGTTCGACTTGAATAAAAATTAGAGTTGCACCCGAATTGTGAATGCCCCCCAGAACCTGCTTTCTGAGTCAACAAAATATTATTATAACTTCCTCGAATTAACAAACATCATAAGAGCGAGATTATTGAAAATACTTTAACTGCAGGTTTCTGAAAGGCTGATTAAATCGTCGATCAGCTATCATTTGAGTTAGCCAGTTCAGAAGAAAGCTCATTGGTTAAACGTAAAGAGTGAGCGAAGTTGTTATATTTACTATACTTATTTAACTGCGAAAAAATTAAAGTTAGCAACGAGTCTTCTTACAAACTAGAGACAGTTATCAGTTATCGGCAGACTTCATTTTGCTTCTTGACAGTCGAAGTGCGCACGTATTGTAGTTAGTCTCAACTCTCATACCTTTATTGAAAATATAAATTCAACAAACAAATATCAATCAGAAACTCGACCTATTCGATAAACTAATTCGAATATGCCTAATCACTAATTACAATAATTTAATCGTACCGCATATCGCTGTGTTGCGACCCATTTCTCGTGTCAGTCACACTGAGCAAAGTGCAGTGGACCGCCAGGACAAAATCTAGCACAGCTGATAAATATTAGTTACATATTATCTACATATGTACGTGGACTGTCAGGGGGGTTCTATAAAGTAGTATACGTAGTTACAGAAAGGAAGGGAGGGTGTTTTGGTTGACACGTAGCCCTCGAATTGCCTAGCAGCGAGCAACCTGATGATAATCAATGATGACAGTCTCAATCAGAATATCAGAATTACAAAAAAAAACTTCTCCAAAATCGCTTAATCCGCTTATCCGCGTGGCTACGGACGATATACACGTCGAGGTTTAAAATTCGTACAAAAAATGTACTTTTTAAAAGTACTATAAATGTTTTTTAATCCCGTTTGAGTTCGGTATAAAGAAGGTCACCGAAGGGATGGAGTAACTATTGTACAGAAGTGGTTACTTGGCATGGGTTCGTTCCCTTAGGTACAGCTTGAACACAATATAGCTTAAACATAAAAGTAATCGTAGTTAGACTCTAGATCTGTCAACAAACTGTACAGTTTGATTGACAAATTAGTTACAGCATGGACCAATTAGGTAAAAGTTGTATTATAAGAAAGAATAAAGTTTATATATATAAATTTTGGTTCTGAATAAACACTTTTTCTTTCTTTCTTTGTTATTATAATATTTTTATATGCCATCTACACATATAGTAAAATACTAAATACAATCGTTAGAAGAAGCCTACGTCATGTCAGTTGAACTACAATAAAGAACTAACGATAACCTTTACTCTTCAACAATACAATAAATATCGTGTCAGTACAATAAATCCGTCTCGGCGAATATCAGTTCACTTGAAAATTGAGCTGTTACTTCATTTAGTTTGCTTGGAAGTTGGAACGCCAACGTCGACAGATGCTTGGGTAATATGTAGCAAAATTATGATTTCGAGAAGATTGAGTTCAAACTGTCGTTACAGAATACGTATTAAGTACATTTATCTAAAGATCTGTCTCTAGAATCAATGTACATACGTTACTACATAATATTATCCTAAAATGTTTATGTGACCGTTTAAAGTCAATTTTCTGGGTAATTTTTTGCGAAATATCGCCTTCATCGATTCATGTCTTCAATTATTAGTTGCCAAGACATTTGCGTAGTACTTGTGTGACTAACACTGCACGTGGTTACAACTACAAGCAAAACACGGAAGCTTGCTATTTCTTATTACCGTGACAATCTAAATATTGATTGATCCTATTGTAAATATAATTGTAGTTTTTTTACTCGATAAAACGGAAAAGAAATAAGGGTATGTCGTGTCAACATACGACTGTGCAAGAAGTGAACTCTTTTTAATCTACGCTAGTTAATAGGCAGTGGTTTTGGTTATGTGAAACTTGCCGATTTATTGGGATTTGGGAAGTACACGGCACGACCGAATTTGAATCAAAATCGAGTCAGTTTGGTGTGTCCCCAGAGAGGTCCCAGGAGTTAAGAGGTAACAACACGGTTGAGAGAAATACAAAATAGGATTTATAAAATCTATTGCTGTCTCGCAGTGCCTTAGCTAGCCACCACTAGCGCGATAGAGACAACTCCAACTTGGACTGAAATTACCTATTAATTTTAGAAATCGACGGTTAGGGGATTCCTGTTTCCTCCTCCATAACATAACCGATTTAGATATTCTTTTCTTTATTAGCTAAAAAATGAAATTAGCTAGGTTCCTATTTTTTGATTTTGTTGTTTATTGAAGTCAAATCTGTTTCCTAGATGTTTAAACATAACCGAGAGTCTGGCCATTTTTTTAAGTATTTGAACGTCCATATCTCTTTAAATAATTAATTTATTACAAAAAAAGTAAAAAATAGGGACGTACAAACAATATCCATGAATATTCAGGAAAAAAATGTTACTCTATCAGCATTGTCCAGGGAGGAAACAGGAATCCCGTAGACCCCTATTTCTTTATGGAAAATATTTCGTAGTGTTTCCTCTTTACACCACTGCCCGGAACCCGTATAATAAACGTGCGCAATGATTTATTTGTTGTTCATCTTTTGTTGTAGTAAAATGGATATTTGTAATATTTTATGACGATGCGACGCCACACTTTTTTCTGTTGATGTTGGATTTGATGTTTCATGACATATTATTGTATGATAGACATAATCTACATTATTTTTAACTCCCGACGCAAAAACGATATAAGTTTGACGTGTCTGTGTAAATGTGTGTGTCTGTTTATGGCATCGTAGCTTCCAAACGGATGATGCGATTTTAATGCGGTTTTCTTTGTTTGAAAGGTATATGATAATGCTCTTAGCTATGTTTAGTAGAAATCGTCGTTTGTTAGGTGTGATAGAATGTTACACGCTTTTTTTAATTAAAATTCTCAAAATGAGGAAATGTAGTATAATCATATCACAAAGTTATAATTACTTCTTTTTACACCCGTTTTATGTTTTTAAGACTTTTCAATAAGATCAGTATTGATAAAAGTTTTCAAAGTACCTACTGCAATTTCAAGCTTATCATCCGTACAGCCCTAATAATAATTTAAATCTAATAATTGAAAGAGAAAACCAATACCCAATTGAATCTTCAAAGCGTTTAATAATATCTTTACACTTTGATATTTTCACAATGCCCAACACGTGGTTGATGATATCTTTCTATTTTCCGTAATCAATCAATACAATAAAATCTGAATAGATACATTCCAAACCTATACAGTGATCAATTGTTAAAATAACAATTAACTAAAATTATAGAATTCCTTTTTTATAACAAAACATCTTAACTCCTGTTTTGATAGCCATTTTCATTATATTTTTTTTGACATTTGACATTCTTTTTTTTTTTCACATACCGAAAATCCAAAGCAATTACAATTCTAAACAATATAATATATTATTTAGAATTGCAATTACTTATATTAATAATTAATATTGATTTTAACAACGATATAAATGCAATAACTAATAGAATAAAATATACGAGTTAAAAAGGTGAATAATGAAATTGCCAACATAATCTTAGATTTAACACAAGACTTCAAAAATAAAAGTTTAAAAACTATAACCCGACTTCGTAAAAAACTAAAAAGGCTGAAACAAGAAAAAATTCAATTTGAAATCCAGAAATGCATAGGTACAAAAATGGTCAAGCTAGAGCCGTGGTCGCACCCGCTTTCGGGATTGAATAACAAAAAATAATAAAAACTGGATTTCAAATTGAATCAAAATTCAAAGTAGAAAATGGTTAAGTCCCACATGATGACACACTAATTTGGTCGGATTTAATACTTTTACTTAAGTTATTAGTCGATAAGTCTTTCATCGTCGAACCAGAAGAAAATAATTCGGACAATAGTTTTTAGCCAGCAATCTAATAATGGAAGATTGGCTCGACGCCACTTTTAATGTCCGTATCAAACTTTTTTGTTTGTACACACACCATTTTTTTAAACTAATGGATACAATATTTAAGATCTAATCGTTATAAGTTGGATGCATCTAAGTGGGCTTATTTTTGAGAGTGATGTTTCCTCTTAAGATCAAAGATATTCCAAATTGTTTCATAGGAAAAGATCAGCAAATACCTAAATTGGCATAAGAAATCTAATTGAAATTCAGCCTAATTAAATTAAATTTGACTAAATTTATATGCCATTGTATTTCGTCATTGCGTGGTGAGTAACATTTTTAAAGCTGAGCTTTGTTACCACATTGAATCGGAACGGAATGAAAGCCTCAAATGCTATAAATAGACTGAACATCAATCTAGATCCAGGCAAGAATCTAGAAAAACCTGTAAGCGACTCGGTCCGGGAGACTGAGGTGTATTAATAGCGCCAATAGCAAGGTCTTAACGACAGTTTCCGTGGGAAAGGGAATTTGCGCCTGACCTTCGTATTTGCATGTTTAATGAAGGTTTATTGTTTGATTTACTTTGATTTTCACGTTTTGCACACGACACCTAGAAGGTCGGAGGGAGATGGACTGGTTTCACTGGAAAACTCAGAGGGCGGCTTACTTAGCTGCTAGCAGCTTACTTAGCTGAAACGACTACCACACAACAGAGCCCTGAAGGCTTACTCCTGATACAATCGAGGATCGAATCAGTTCGATCTCAATAGCTTTTGGTGTTTTATTTGGTGGATTACTTTGAATCTACCCAGGATAAAGAAAATCGTTAGATCGTAACTTTTTGTACTCCCGACCATATTAATCGAGTGAGAATCAAAATAAATAAACGTCAATATGGAATTTGACGTAAGCTTCGCTAAATGGCATATGAAATCGCTTGTCATGTAGCGTAGCTTATGTCAAATTCCATAAATTTTGTTTTCGAACTTTGCAAGCGATAAATATACCGATGGCATCTTGAATCGGAGGCCAGAAGCAGAACACAGAAGAAGGATGATTCAGAATCAGCGGTTTTCTCTATCTGGCGACAGAATCGCGGGTGCAGCAATATCCAAACTGTGATTTTAATTCCCGCTTTTTTGTGTCTCTTCTAGAGTATTCGAGAATAGTTTATATTCACAATTGGACCCGATAGGTGGCTCTGTCAGTGCGTCAATAAGCTTAATACTAAGTCGGTATTCGCCGGGACAGCTTTTTTTTGATGTCGCAAAGGAAATGCGTTACGCATCGCCCAGGGAAGGTCCCCCAGGGGTAAGTGGGAGTATCGGATCAATACGGCCGATTTACCCACTAAAACCACTTGCGGATTGCCATCAGCCGTTGAGATGGGAGGAGTGCCCTGGATCTTTCATCACACAGGTCACGCCCCCCCGACCGGCCGGTCTACTTCATAAGGGACCGGACTTCCATCAAATTAAGAGAGCATTCCGGCAACCCGGGACAGCTAGTCTATACTATCTATACTAATATTATAAAGAGGAAAGATTTGATTGTTTGTTTGTTTACATTGAATAGACTCCTCAAATACTAAAACGATTATGATGACATCTGGTACACATATACAGTGGACCACGGGGAATAACAGCTACTATTTACTGCGACAAAAAGTACGATTCTGCGAGTTCTCTTCTGCGCGGACAAAGCCGCGCGCTACATCTAGTATTAAATTAATAATGGACAGAGTGACATATATCCTGATTCCTAGCCCAATTAATATAACTATTAGAACTAATTACGTTTAAATACGTTTTCAAGGTTACTTATAATTTCCGTATTTATATTTTACTAGAGGTCGCGCTGTATTCGTAATTAGCTCACAATAATTCATATAATTTATCAGTTTAAGCTTAAGGCTTTGCATAACACTATGTATGACCTTGAGCTCCTATTTGTGGATGGATATGGATGGCGAGAAAGGGTAACCGCGCCGACCGGAGTTCTTAACAATCGTATAAAAACTCGTTTTAAAAAAATTGCAACAAAATTTGCAAAAACTAAATCGACAGTCCACTGGGTCTTATCTTAGTTAAAATACTGAAATAATTTTCACACTCGAGCCACAAATATACAATGAGAAAAAAGGTTACAACGTTAAAAAAGGGTGAACTTTGCATATTATTTTAAAGCTATATAAAAAGAAAAATATCAACTTATAAACCGACAATCATCTGATGAATATAATGAAGATTATTATATATTTTTTGGAATTTTTCAATAAGACCAGTATCGAGAGTATTATTCTTATTATTATTAAGCACTTACAAGCATTAGTATAAAACAATAGTTAAAAAAAAACAAAAAAAAACACGCTTAATTGCTTTGTCCTTGATACGTATGCAAAATATTAAATAATTCATACTTTTGGAAATTGGTGGCAAAGATTCTCAAACATTCCGTTGCATGTGGTTAGTGATTACATGATACATACATTCTTATATAAGTATATACTAGATACAACCCCGCTTAAAGATTACGTTTTGCACACCTTTAATGTTTTTTTTTTCAAATTCTTCTCCGTTCGCACGATACTCGTAAACTGTACCTACTTAAAGTTTTGTCTTCACACGTATTAATTGAATGATTATAGCATATAGTAAACGTGTCACTAATAAAATCGTTAAGTGTGAATAATAGACATACAACATCTCATAAATTATAATAATTATTGAAACAGTACAGTCACGACCTCGAGAACTATTATTGCTGTAGTGCAGTGGTACCCAAATGGTTTTTGCTACGTACCACTTCAAAAGACCTCAAACCTGCTAGTGCGTACCCCTTATTGTAGCAATGATAAATTCAAAAAATATTTATAATATAACTAGCTGACCAGTGCCCACTTCGTTGGGCATAAAAATCGTTTAAACCTTCCATGGACTTCCACGAATATTTCAAGACTAAAAATAGCTGTTCTCGAGTTTTAGCAAGACTAACGAACAGCAATTCATTTTTATATATCAGATTTTTAAATTATTTAGTGATAATTCTTTAGGATGTGTATAGGTCCCATATATAAAGTTTACTTTGAAAGTACCAGCGCTGAATGAGGTACTTTTTTTACTTATTGTATTGGTAAGTTTATGATGTTGAGGCATTTTACATAGAAACATGAAAGTCAAAAGTAAGTCTTTCAGAGCTGGTACTCTCACAGTGTAATCTACATAGGAGTCACATACACACCATAAACTCTCATTTATTTTACACCTGTTTTTACTGAAAGTGTTGTTTTTACTGACAGCCGCACGTACCCCTTGATGCGGCTTCACGTACCCCTGGGGGGTACGCGTACCACTAATTAGGAAACACTGGTGTAGTGGATCGAAATGTGGTTCTGGTGGCGATTGTACCTAACCTACCTATAATTAATACAGTAGAACCTCGATAAGTTAAATTCCAAGGGAAACACAAAATATTTTAAGTTATAGAGGTTTTAAGTTATCAAGGGTCTATGTTTTTAGCGTTTGTGAGTGTTGTTAGTTTTCTTTTTGAACTCATTTTAAGCAAGTTTTATCACACAGTACGTAAAGCGATGTTTCCAGGACAATGATCAAAAACTTATGATCTAAGTAAGTCGTTGTCTTAAGGCTAACCGCCGCAAAGCTTTAAAGAATTTCTAAGAAGCAAACAAAGGGTGACATATTATGTATTGTTTACGTTAATAATTTAACTAGTGAACACGTGCAAGCAATAAATGTACCGAAATCTTTTGTTTTGCACACTCTTTCGAAATGATTTATTGACAAACAATGTTATGTTATAGAGGTTGTGGAAACATTTCTTTAAGTTACTGAGGGCCAATACAGAGATTACTTATTGAAGTTATAGAGGTTGCGTATTTTGAGTTACCGAGGTTTTGGGCTCTGATGGGAAGGGAACATATTATTTTTTGAAGTTATAGAGGTATTTAAGTTACCGAGGTTTGACTTATCGAGGTTCTACTGTATAAGTAAACTGACAGTAGATATTTTACTGGAAGAAAATTTTAACACCTATGTCAGGATTTTTCAAGATTCAACACCAAAGGGTGAATTGGATAAAAATTGTCTGAAAGGTAGTTATTAGCCATACTTATAAATACTAGTAACGAGTATACTGTACTTGTTAGTGACGTGATTCGTGACTATTAATATTCGTGATATTTTAACAACATCATGTTAAAAATCTGGTGGTACGTATACAGTATAGGTATACGTTAGACGTTTTTGCATTGCAAAAAAGTAACAAGAAACGTAAGATACATTTAAATAACTATAGCTATATTAATCGACAATGCTGGGCTAGTATTTCGTCACATCGACAATAGCAGGGGCAAGGCCGATCGTCAGATGCCAGTGACCGGCGGCGTTGTGACGACAGTGTGACGTGTGACAAAACAATAACAAACGTTTTTGTAATATTGTGTAAAACCATTTACGTACAAGTCGGTACGTATGGAGGGTGGTACGTAGGTATAGGTCACGCAAGAATACTGGGGGCTGATTCAAGATGCCATCACAAACATGTATGGGTATGACATAAGCTACGCTAAATGATCGCGATTTGGTATGTCATTTAGCGTACCTGAAACAAGCCCCCTGAAACAACAGGTAATTTAGCAGTGACAGCCTTTAAATCGGATGGCTATTTGGCGTCTCAGTTTTCATTCTTTACTAAATAATGCATAATTTACCTACTGTTTCTAAGCTAGACTTTATGTCTAGAACAATTACCTATTAGAAAATTAAATCTAAACTTTATAAACAACACTTACCTCAAATACATATTTTGAGGCACATTCTCGTAGATTCACAGACGATGTTCACACAAGTGCTAAAATAAAACTGACCGTCGGTTCTGGCACGTACAGTCGAGTGTATTCCACGGCTTGTGAATGTACATTCCTGAGATAGGGAGGTGCATTGGTTCATCGATGTCGATAATCACGACGACGATACTTTGAGTAGAAACTTGGAAGTGAAAGGAATGAGGCATTTTATGTTTTTGGTATGAAACGTGGAGGAAATGATCAGTGTTTTTATACCAGAAGCACTAAAATAACAACCAAAGTACAAAAAACTATTGAATTTAGTTATCCATCATGGTTTAGTGGTTGATAATATTTGCATGATTATTCAATAAATTCAATGTAATAAATGTTTACCGTTATGTTTCAATATTATTATTATTTTACATTATCAATATCTTTAATTATAAAAGCAAAGAATACAGTGAAGCTACGTCCTAAATATAATGGAATCGTCGTTTTTCAGAATGAAATTGTATTCGCTTTTGATTTTATGGCTATAATGGCTTCACCCAGTTGTTCAGTGCTCTCTATTTGTCTATTATTTTAAAACTCCGAACATCGATATCAATATTTCCAAGTTTCACAACCCTTTAACCGCTTGCTTGCGCAAGTTACTTTCGCTGTGTTGCTAACGGATAGTTAAGTACGCAGAATGATTTGCTAACCAGCCGGTAAGGTTAACCGGTACATCACATGTTGAGTTAGGTCGGTATTGCAGATTTAGACAGATTACGGTTAAGGTTATCATTCTTATAAAGCTATTATTACTATAAGGTAATGGTATTATACCACTTATGAGAGACAATTATTATGGTTATGTTTTTGGCATGTAAGTATTTTGATAAATATTGTAAATTGTTACTAGTTAACAAAGTAATAAAAAATACTTTAAGTGACGTAAAGCCTTACAGCCCATAGAAATCAATTAAACAAATTCAGCCAAATACAATTTATTTGTTAGAAGATAAGTTGAGTAAAAATACATATTATAGAAGATTTTATTTACTCTCAGCTGTCACAGTTAGTCCATTGAAATGTTACATTTTTTAGGCCTTACCTTGAGTTTTTTAGAGGACGCAATTTTATTTTTTTGATGTGTAGGGGGGGTCAGTGTAAAGCTAAAACCAAGTTTGTGGGATCGCCACCCTTGTCCCAAGGCCGCCATCTTGAAAATAGGGGTTGAAATGGTATTTACGATATATCTCTTAAACTATTTATTTTATAAAAAAAATTTGCTAACATTTTTTGTTGCAAATTAAATTCTCTACAACTTTGCTCCAGTAATTTTTTGTCGTAGAACTATAAATAAAAAAGTTATAAGCGAAAATCTTCGGAAATTTGAGAAAAAAAATTATATTTTTCGATGTTACTTTTTTTATCATTTTACGAAAAAATGATATCCGACCATTTTTGTACATCGTTAAAAAATAAAAAAAGAATAGAAAATAAAAGAGATGTTAAAATTGTATCATAATCTGATGGCGGAGCGTTTATAAATGGCAAACATATAATTCTATGTTTGCCATTTATAAACGCTCCGCCAACTTCTTTCAAAAGGTTTTTCAGCAGTTGCTTCGATCATAAATCCATTCCATCCGCTGATATTCACAGTGCATGACCATTTACCATACAGCCATGAATCTAAAAAACGCAACCCAAAATGTAACTTTTCAATGGACTAAGTGTGTGTGATGAAATTATATCAACTTCTAGTTCGATAGAGTTGACAATTAAATTTTATTTTATTGCATTTGGAAAACTTACGGCTACATATAAAAATAAATAGAACTACACAAATGAGAAGATCAATTAAAAGTTTTCACAGATAGAAAAATAAAGAAATAAAGATGAAGTAGGTGGTTAGGATAAAGTGAAAATAAAAAAACCTATACAAGCACAGAGACATAGTTTAGGATGTTAAGAATTTTCTTGTAAGATAATTTTTCATTTGTGAGACGCTGGTATTAAATAAGTCCAAGTCCTCTTCACACGAAATATCATTAAAACTTTTGCAGTATGAGAAAACTATTCTGCCTATAAGTAGTTTTGACGGATGGGCTATGAAGCAATTTGGGTCTACGTGGTAACAATTCAATATTAGCATGTCATTTAATATGGTGTTTGATGCTGGCTCAAAACTGGCGATAGGAACTCCGTAGTAAAAAGACATAGCCCCATGGGGTTTGTCGTCGATTGTATTTAAAGTCAATTAATAAAGGTGGTTTTAAAAGGAAACCTTGTTTTGTTAAAATTTTAATTATTTTGTTTTCTAAAGCTAGTATAAACAACATACAACATTATGTTTACATTAAACTTGGCACGATTTCACCAGGAAATGTTCATAATTGCGAATGTGTAAATGAGTTTATAATGTCTTATGTAATGTAGTTACCTAATACCGATTGGTAGTAAAGCTTTCCAACACCGGTTTAGGTTTCGGTGAGACCTCTTATTTGGTAATTGAAATTTACGTGACTATTACATTGTCGTTAATCGTATCTGCTTACCACACGCTACATTAAGGGAGCCTAGCACATTTGCGCCTAAACGCGTCTAAACGCGACAAATTTACTCTCCTAAGCGACAAAACTATCATGGTTCAAAAGGCGATATATTTTTTTATTAAATACCTGCGTTAAGAAAATAGCAACACACAGTTTAGGTTTAAATTCAACATGACATGGGCTAAAGGCATCAATAATAAATATCTGGTAAATACGCCCAAGTCAAACCCAAATGCCAAGAAAGCTTACATAAAAATATTGTATTATCTCTTAAAGTCTAACGAGTAATGAGCATCAAGGAATCTTGTGTTTTGTTAAACGAGCTTATGTTGTTCCCCTACGGACTAAAGAATAAAGAGCTACAAGAAAGGGGAGTTTCTCATTTTCTGCCAGCTCATATTATGTCCTACAGCCTGATGAATATAGAGCTACAAGGAATCGTAGTTTTTGATGCTCTCCGAGCTCATGTTATCCCCTACATCCTAACAAATAAAGAGCTACAAGAAAGTGGAGTTTCTCATTTTCTGCCATCTCATATTATGTCCTACAGCCTGATGAATATAGAGCTACAAGGAATCGTAGTTTTTGATGCTCTCCGAGCTCATGTTATCCCCTACAGCCTGACAAATAAAGAGCTACAAGAAAGTGGAGTTTCTCATTTTCTGCCAGCTCATATTATGTCCTACAGCCTGATGAATATAGAGCTACAAGGAATCGTAGTTTTTGATGCTCTCCGAGCTCATGTTATCCCCTACAGCCTAACAAATAAAGAGCTACAAGAAAGGGGAGTTTCTCATTTTCTGCCAGCTCATATTATGTCCTACAGCCTGATGAATATAGAGCTACAAGGAATCGGAGTTTTTGATGTTATCCGAGCTCATGTTATCCCCTACAGCCTAACGAATAAAGAGCTACAAGAAAGGGGAGTTTCTCATTTTCTGCCAGCTCATATTATGCCCTACAGCCTGATGAATATTGAGCTACAAGGAATCGTAGTTTTTGATGCTCTCCGAGCTCATATTATCCCCAACAGCCTAACAAATAAAGAGCTACAAGGAAGTGGAGTTTCTCATTTTCTGCCAGCTCATATTATGTCCTACAGCCTGATGAATATAGAGCTACAAGGAATCGGAGTTTTTGATGTTATCCGAGCTCATGTTATCCCCTACAGCCTAACGAATAAAGAGATACAAGAAAGGGTAGTTTCTCATTTTCTTCCAGCTCATATTATGTCCTACAGCCTGATGAATATAGAGCTACAAGGAATCGTAGTTTTTGATGCTCTCCGAGCTCATATTATCCCCTACAGCCTAACAAATAAAGAGCTACAAGGAAGTGGAGTTTCTCATTTTCTGCCAGCTCATATTATGTCCTACAGCCTGATGAATATAGAGCTACAAGGAATCGTAGTTTTTGATGCTCTCCGAGCTCATATTATTCCCTACAGCCTAACAAATAAAGAGCTACAAGGAAGTGGAGTTTCTCATTTTCTGCCAGCTCATATTATGTCCTACAGCCTGATGAATATAGAGCTACAAGGAATCGTAGTTTTTGATGCTCTCCGAGCTCATATTATCCCCTACAGCCTAACAAATAAAGAGCTACAAGGAAGTGGAGTTTCTCATTTTCTGCCAGCTCATATTATGTCCTACAGCCTGATGAATATAGAGCTACAAGGAATCGTAGTTTTTTATGCTCTCCGAGCTCATATTATCCCCTACAGCCTAACAAATAAAGAGCTACAAGGAAGTGGAGTTTCTCATTTTCTGCCAGCTCATATTATGTCCTACAGCCTGATGAATATAGAGCTACAAGGAATCGTAGTTTTTGATGCTCTCCGAGCTCATATTATTCCCTACAGCCTAACAAATAAAGAGCTACAAGGAAGTGGAGTTTCTCATTTTCTGCCAGCTCATATTATGTCCTACAGCCTGATGAATATAGAGCTACAAGGAATCGTAGTTTTTGATGCTCTCCGAGCTCATATTATCCCCTACAGCCTAACAAATAAAGAGCTACAAGGAAGTGGAGTTTCTCATTTTCTGCCAGCTCATATTATGTCCTATAGCCTGATGAATATAGAGCTACAAGGAATCGTAGTTTTTGATGCTCTCCGAGCTCATATTATTCCCTACAGCCTAACAAATAAAGAGCTACAAGGAAGTGGAGTTTCTCATTTTCTGCCAGCTCATATTATGTCCTACAGCCTGATGAATATAGAGCTACAAGGAGTCGGAGTTTTTGATGTTTTCCAAGCTCATGTTATCCCCTACAGCCTAACGAATAAAGAGCTACAACGAAGGGAAGTTTCTGATGTTCTGCGAGATCATGTGTTATCCCTCCAGCCTTCGAGAAAGAGTAATCTTTTCTTAAAATTAATTTTACGTATAAGTAGTGTATAATAATTACTAACTTAGGTTTTAATTGTTATATTTATTTAAACTGTAGTTACATGAGTAAATACCCTTTGTTAGCACAAGTGTTCAACACTACGCTATACTTAACTTTGTTAACAAACTAAAATTATATTTAAACAGTAATCACAATATAAACCGACTAGTCCTCTACCTCAGAGGTCACTAGAGAAATAATATTAGACATCATCTCTTAACCAAATATTGTTCTATTTAATTCCGTATTTTGTAGAGTTTTTAAACTTAAAAGAAAATCATGTGTGTCCATGGCGTGGGGTTCCTATAACCATTCTTTCACTTAGGCATCCCTTGCCTTTTGAAATCTCTCATACGAATCCCTTCAAGCTATGGTTTCTCTTCTAGGAAGAACCATCCATCGCCACAGCACCAGACAAAAAAAAAATACAGCGTAATACTTTAAAGTCGACAATGCTCTGTTTGTTTAGCTGCGAGGTCATATTCCAAGTGATACTTTCCATGATTTAAATAGTTTTCAATTTCTTGTAACGTCCTATCTTTTGTCTCTGGCAAAGTGAAGTATAATCCCGTAAGACTCACGCCCATACCAATACCCAGTATTGAAAATGTTCCATACACTTTCACAGTTGCTAGTAAAAATGGTGCTATTTTAAGGGCTATTATGAGAAATAAGCTAAATATCAAACTGGATATAAAAGATCCGGCCCCTCTGTGAGCTAGAGGAAAAACTTCCCCAAGCAATAACAGCGGTATCGAAATACATCCTAAACTAGACAAAATGAAATAAAATATAAACATTATTATTGGTATGTACGTTCGTTCTTTGGAAAACACGTCTATACTCACTAAATATAAGTAGCCACAGAGAATGTACAAAACAAATAAACCCGAAAAGCCAGTGCTAAATAATAACGTGCGCCTTTTGCAAAATTTCACAAGAATTGAAGACATCACAGCGCTAGCTGTTATTACTACATCAATACCGAGAGTGAAATAAAATGATTGCGCCTTGTTTTGGGTTACTTCTTCGACTATTTGTACAGCGAAAGCCGAAAAAATATGGCGCCCACAGGCTTCCAGCAATATTCCGGCAAAAACGACTATGATGACTGGCTTAACAAAGTCCTTGCGTCCGAATTTCTTGAAGAACTCTACAGCTCTCTCTGAAAACGTCAGTGCTTTTGTTTCACTGGACAACCTATTTTTTTCTTTCTGCGCTTTAACAACGTCTTCTATTTCATTGATGGTTCTAATGTTTTTCCCTCTTAGCCAGTAAAATGATTTTTCGCTTTTATCGTATTCGGCCTTGGATGCAAGCCAGGCTGGACTCTCAGGCCACGTGCATGTGATCAGCAGCGAGGCGGCATGGGGTAGAATGGCTATCAGAGCAACAGTCCTCCAATGGTAGAAGTGTCCAAGCGTATGAACCAGCATGTATCCCACAGTGACTAAAGTGGTCTTCAGGTTCAGGAACAGTCCTCGATTTTTTGGACTGCTGTATTCCCCCACAATTATTGCTCCTAGAGATGCGTTCGTGGCGAAGCCAGTGAGGGCTCGTCCGGTCATTATCATCGAAGCACTGTCAGCGTAGTAAATACATATCCAACCTATCATTCCAGGAACAGCAACTACGGCATGCGCGAATTTTCTGCCATACACCTCCATGAAGACGGCAGACATCAGAAGTGCTGGCATGCTTGAAACACCGACGATTGATGCTGTAAGAGAAACAAATAATTCTTAAACACTTTGTTGCGGCTACATCGCAACGACAGCGTGGGCAGGTCGTGCGGGGTGCGCGGGGCGCTCGCTTGCAACTACAGTAGGTACAGCCATGCGTAATAGATTATGTGCCTATTTCACCAACACATGTTAAAGTTGATCCTTCATTTTATATCATGTTATCCCTCTCGTATTTCTTGTCAGTGAATGAGAAGGCATTGTATTTTAACAAGCCGTTAACACTAACAATCGTTGGTGAAATCGGGTCTTAAAATACTCAATGAAAATGAAAAATGAAAAATCTTTTATTTCCAAATAGGTTAGTTACTAACACTTTTAGAATTGTCCTACATGATGACCTACCACCGGTTCGGGGACTAACCCGGCGAGAAGAACCGGCGTAAGAAACTCGCTCGGGGCCACCTTTTAGCAAAAAGATGGGAAAATTGTTCTTTTAAAAAAATATATATATATAACAATGTTATAACTTAAATAAATTACAATTTACAAATTCATATATACTATATAATATAGAAGTAGCCTCGAAAGTGGCCACCTTATTCCCAGGGTGTGCTATCATTGACAAAATATCAATTCAACCACCAAATGTTGACGACCACTTTCTTATAATACGCAGCCCACAGATGTTGAAGAAGTCTTTCATTTTACATGTGTATTGTACAAAAAATAGATAGTATAAAATAGAGCAGTGCTCAGTAAATGTCTGGTTAGTCCTGGCTAGGGATGAAACGATACAAGTAAATACAAGTACATACTCGATACTTTTTTTCCGATACCAAGTATTTTAGGTATCGATACTTTGAAATTAGGTATCGAGTAGGTATCGGTTAAAAGTACTCATATCAGTATAAGCATATGCCAAAGTCAATATTTCATTTTAGCGTTCTTCGAAAGCCGCTGAAGTGTCTATTTATTTGGCTAATCCAGTCTGCGCTTCAAAATCTAACCCATTGGAGGAATGGGAAGATTAAAAGCCCGTCTTCCCAGCTTTATATAAACAAGCACGCATTTTTTTAAACATAGTGGGTACCTCTGTACCTTGCGAAAGGCTCTTTTCTAAAGCTGGCGCAACTATAACTACCTCCAGAAATCGTTTATCTGGCAAACATTTTGAAAAATTAATATTTTTAGGTGGCACTACAAAATCAGACTTCTTTTTGTAATAAAATAAATTAATAAATAATTTTATCGTATTTTTGGTTTTGTATTATTTTTTTCCAAAAACTATTCGATACGAGTAAGTATCGATACTTTTTAATTGATACCGAGTAAGTATCGATACTTGACGACCGATACAGTATAGAGTAAAAGTATCGATACCTCAATGGTATCGTTTCATCCCTAGTCCTGGCGTGGTTAGGAAGTTATCTTTACCTATCCAAGATGCTGTCTCCAAATCGATTATTATCTCTGAGTCTGGAGCCTGTAGCGGGGGCAGCAGGATGGAGGAGTAGCTGAGCAGGAACCCCTGGCCCAGCATATTCATCAGCACCCCCATTATGGTCCATGTCTGGAAAATATAAGGTGCTTCATGAATACAATATAATATTATATATAGTAATATAATGCAATATCTTTGATGATTATGATTTGATTTTAATTTTATGTAATTCTTTTTAATTATTTTTTTTGTTAATTTACCAAATTTTAATTTAATTTATATTTTCTTTTTGCATGATGAAATGACCTGTAGTTAAAAGTACAATTAGCTCTTTCTTAATCTTATTCAAATGTATTTATATGATGAATTATTGTTATTTTTGTTTACTATAAATAAATAAATAATGGTGTAAAGTTTGGGAGGCAGGTAATCTTTGGATCTATTGGGATATTCGAGTTTTCGGCAGGCAGTTAATAGGGCATCGTAGCCAATATCCTAAACAAGAAATAGCGAAAAATGCTGAAAGGAGTTGCAAGTTTGATTTCGATAAAAACGATTGAATGATGTAGTCTACTACAATGTAGTCTATTCATTAGATTTTTAAGTCAATTACCCGGGAACGGATTTCACAGATAATCATCCTTATACTTTACTTTAGTCATCCTTATTATTACTTCATTCGAAAGTGTTGCTGATAAGGAACAAATCCTGTATATTACTTTAACATACTTTCCATTTTTAATCGTCTAAATTCTAGTACGAAAATAGAGGTATATGTTAAAAATTTGTAGATAGTTTGCTGTATGTTATTTCAGTAATATTCAACACGCAATTCATATTCTTCATTTTGTCGAATTTTTTTGTTTACATTTATAACACATTGAATCGGAACGCTGTTATGTAAGATTATAGTTATACTTTCTCCTTATTTACATTCGTTATTTTGATACAAGTCACCGTTTCGGGTTTCGATCCGGCTTCTTATCTGTACTTTCAGATACCATTTTTAAGGAGTTGTTAACAATTATTCTCACCTTCTGAACAAGTAATTATTTACTCATTGTATAATATTGTAGAAGCGTTTATCAATAATTATGTATTGTTGCAGATTGAAGGTTTTCGCATTAATGTCAAGGACACAAAAATAATAATATTTGTATTACAGCACTTCATTTCTAGATAATGTTCTAGTTGTAATATAATGTTGTAAAATTCACTCAATCTAGATCTAGATGTTTTTTTTTTTTTTTTTTTTTTTTTTTCGAAAGGGTACTCACTAATGGCTCGAAAGCCGATTTAGCTGTATCGGACTATAACTAGCCGGGTGGCTAGTTGTTTGGCTGGGAGTAGATGGGGAGGTTTGACCCCCCCTAACATCACCCGGGTGATATTCAAATCGGATTTTGGGGATAGCTACGGAAGTAGTCTATTTTTATACGGTGTGTAGGACACGTGTCCTCCCTGCTGAGGGGCCCGAACCCCGTCCTCACTCTCTGACGAGTGAGGTAGCTCACGCGCGGTAGCAAAAACTATCCACGAACGAGTTATCGCGTTAGAGAAGCTCTTTTATGTTGATATTGACTTGGCTAGTGCAAGAAGGGAAGGCCCTCACCCTTCCGCGAGCGGTCGGGTTAGTTCGCGCGCGTGATTTCTAATGTCTAGGAGGTCCGCGTTGTTTATAGAGCTCTCTATATCCAAATCGCGGTCGCGGGCGTTTAGGTGTGTTCCTAAACTGCTAGGACGCGGGCTCGAACTCGGGTCCGAACTCGGTCCCGTGTGTGAGTCGGTCTGTAAGTCAGTTCGTGTTGTAGTGAGTGCTAAAAGTCTCCTGGGACAACGCCGGCGCCGGCCTTGGTGCAGTACTAACCACGCGGGTGCGTGTGGTGTGGTGTGTTTACGTGACTGCAAATGTTGCAGTACGTGTTTTGTGATAATATCTATGGGATCGACTAAGATATGCTTAGGTCGTTTGAAAGGATGTCGGAAAGTCCGTGCGTCATGTTCGTAATCCTGGGCATTACGAATGAGCGGGTTGGGGTGCCTTTTGCCTCTATCAAAGAATCTCCCGGCGAGTTCCTGGATGTGGGCTTTAATAGTGACGAGTTCGCAGTCTCTATGCAAGTCGATGTTACGCATATACCGGGGGGCGCCTGTTGCTAGACGTAAAAACCGGTTTTGGACTTTTTGTAATCGGTCCATTTGATTGTCGCTTATGTGTGCGAAAGAGACGCACGCATAAGTGAGAATTGTTCTTATACAAGTTATGTAGAGGGTGCGTTTATGTCTTAAGGACATTTTACTACGCGCATTTAATAGCGGATACAATTTGTAAAGTACAAATTTCGCTTTTCGGATCGCGGCTATGACGTGAGTTGAAAAATTCATCGACATGTTTAGAACTACGCCTAGGTATTTAACGTTTTTGGCTTCGGGAATGATATTACCGTGCAGACTAATAGGACACATTTTTTGTCTAGTGGCCGTTTTTTTATCGAATTGGATGGCTTGGCTTTTGTCTGGATTGACTTCTATTCTCCACTTCGAGAACCAGTTACCGAGGTCGGTAACTGCCTCCTGAAGGGATTTTGCGGCTATAGAGGGCTTGCGGTGAGCACAGTATAAAGCTGTGTCATCCGCGAACATGGCTATTTGCACCTTAGGGTGTTTGGGAATGTCGCTAGTGTATAGGTTATAGAGGGAGGGAGAGAGGACTGAGCCCTGTGGGACACCCGCCGCGATGGGTCTTTGGGAGGAAAGAGTACCTTCGACTCTAAAAAGAAATGACCGGTTTTTTAAATAGTTACTGATTATCAGTACTAAATAATCGGGGATATCTAATTGATAAAGTTTATATAGCAAACCGTTATGCCAGATTTTATCGAACGCTTTAGCAACGTCAAAGAAAACAGCGCAAGTCGCTTTCCTATCGTTTTTACTTTCTAGTATGTACTCCGTGAGGCGGTGTACTTGGGCGGGACAGCTATGCAATTCGCGGAAGGCGAATTGTTCGTCTGGGAGTAGGTTTTTGTCTACAATGACGTCTTTTAGACGCCTGAGTATTACTCTTTCGTAGACTTTGCCTAATGAGCTAATTAGGCTAATCGGTCTGTAACTACCTGGGGACGCGCGGGGTTTACCCGGTTTATGGATGCCTATAACAATGGCTACTTTCCAGATGTCTGGGAATGAACATCCTACTAAGAGGGCATTGAAAATGTTTACTAACAATTGAATTAGTGCGGCAGGTAATAATTTAAGGGTTTTGTTTGATATACCGTCCTGACCGGGGGCTTTTTTGGCATTCAAATTTTTTATAATGTCTTTGATCTCATCCGAGTCCACCGGCCTTGGGGGCACTGTGGGTGGCATCGAGAGTCGGTTTTCGACTTCTCTATTAACTAAACTAAGGTGTAAGTTGTCTACAGGGAGGGAGCTAGGCCGGCATTGTTTTTCAATGGTATCGGCTAGTATTTCGGCTTTGTCGGTATCTTCTAGTGCAGGAGGGTGATTTGGTACGACTAACGGAGGCATATCACACTCCGTGTCTTTTTTAAGGGCTTTCGCGAGAGGCCAGTACGCGGTATGTGATGGTTCTAATTCGCTTAGAAGTCGATCCCATTTCTCGGCTTTATGGTCTCTAACTTTGAATTTAACTTCCCTCTTGTAATGTCGGAGGGTTTTCCTCCACTCTTCCGACGGGTAACGATCATAGGCGCGTTTAGCCGCGTTTCGGAGTCTGATGCACTCTCTTATGTCTTCAGGGAGAGGCCAACGTCTTTCAAAAGTCATTGGCATCTCCCTGGATGATTTATCTATGGTCGCTACCAGGTGGTCGGTCAATTTAGAGGCTGCCTGAAGGGCCAAATCGCTACTATCAATAATGTCGGGAATGCTATCGAGATGACTCGATTGAAGATCTTTTAAATTGTCTGCTAATAATTTATAATCTATTACTCTTTTAGTACTAGTGCTTAAGGGGTTTAAATTGCCAAGTGCAATTTTAACCGGTCTGTGGTCCGAGTTAAGCTCGTGAAGAGTCTCAATATTGATATTGAGAGAAATGTTTTTGACTAGGGCTACGTCAATGGTACTGGGATTGTGAATAACGTTATTTGAACGTTGATGAGTATCATAGCGAGTGGGGTCCTCAGGTGCTAAGAGTACAAATCTTAATTGGTCTGTTAATCTATAAAGAACGTTTCCGTTCACGTTACTGTTTACGTTACCCCACTCGGGGTGTTTACAATTTAGGTCGCCGGCTATGATGACGGCGTTGCCTAAGTTAAAGAGCGATTCTAAGTCGCTAATGTGAAGGGCCGCGTTTGTAGATAGATACGCGGATACTACAATAATGGGTTCGTGACCTGTCATGCTGATGTGACATATAGAAGTTTCAAGACTTAATAGTGATGGTGTTTCGAGGGGGACACAGTGAAGTGAGTTTTTATAATAAATAATTGTACCTCCAAGACGGGATCGAGTTCTATCGTTTCTAGTTGCTTTGTAATTTGCAATTTTTGGGGTCCGTATACTAGGTTTTAAAAACGTCTCCTGAACTAGAAGAATATCGACGTTGTTAGAATGGACGAATTCACGGATTTCGTCAATGTTATTTCTAATGCCGTTCGTGTTGAACGACACTATACATAGGGAGTGGGGCCTTTTTCTACCTGCGGGATCCATTAGTTACCGTTAAGATTTATGATCTTATTGATAAGGGTGCCATGTGTTACCATCGCGTCTGCTCTGTCCGCTAGCGAACCTTTAAGTTTTGCCGCTAAAAGGGCCGTTTCAATTGGATCGATACTCTTAATATCTTTGAAAAAATCGGCAATGAACGAGATATCGTTCGTGAAAGAAGATGTTGGAAGTTGATAGTAGTTATATTACATATTGATAGTGCACATATCAATATTGTTAAACATTTTTAATGTTTTAAATAAATAAGTAGATTGACTTCGCATGAAAACACAATTTACATATTATCTATCTCACAAGTGATACATAATAAAACAGATTGTTTAGTGCGATTGCCAAGTCAAGCTACTATTTATTTAAAACATTTTCATCACAGCGGGATATATACTGATCCGGTACAATTTAGGGGGTTAATTAACACTCTATGTAAGTTATACATTGTTTAATCCGTGTTTGATACGTTAAGGCCGTGTTTCACCAAGCAATGTTAAAGTTAACGCCATGTTAAAATACCAAGCCATCTCATTCATTGACAGGAAATACGAGAGGGATAACATGATACACAGTAATAATACACAAATTACTTGCACTTTCTCCACTTTATTAGTTGTTTAACATAAGATTTATTGAAATACACGACCGGTTTCGACTAAGTCATCATCAGGTGTTGATGCTGGTGAAGAACCTACAGTACATTCAATAACATATGGATAACATGATATTTAACATGGCGTTAACTTTAACATTGATTGGTGAAACACGCCCTAAAATAAAAACAATGACAAAACGTTGTTTCGAGTGCGTAAATGTTTTTATTAGTAAATAATTAGTACCGCGTTATTATTGATAATATTAGTATGGTACTATATTAGAATAAATATATACTAGAAAGTTTCGATCCCCGTATTATTTGAATGAATTATCGTGTCAAAATAGCAAACTTAGCAACTTATACGAATAAAATGTTAAAAGCATTGTAAATACCTGTTTCACGAGAGGAGAAAACATTTTGTGTCACCATAAAGGCCAATGAACTACATCCCTTGTGTGACAACCACTTCACAGCCGAATAAAACACATAATGTTTGCAAAAACCAAGCGCGTGGGGACTCGTGCGCTCGCGGCGATTTCCTCAAAAATATACAGACAATATACTTTAATGTGTTCAACTACACATATTATACTTTAAAACTATACTAAACATATATATTTTAATGTGTTTAACTATTAAGTTACTTAATGATGTAGGTATTTGCCTCATTATCATCGAATATAATAATATAATCTCCTCAGTGTGAGGTTTTGAGGGCAAATTGGAATACTCCCCCGGATTCTTTCTTTATCAATAACCCTTCCTATAATATCTAATTCAATGTTGTTATCTGTCAACGGAATTTTGTAACTTTTAGGTGGATAACCTAATCGGTAAGTTTGAAATGTAGCTTTTATTGTGTAGTTAACTTAGACCTAAATATCAGTAACCCAGAATTATTTGGAACAATTTAGTTTCAGAGTTATTTGGCGCAAATAGAGTCGACAGGTTTAAGTTAGGTACTATTTACTAATGTAATTAAAATGTGATATGAAGTTTGCTGTTGATTTCTAATGCCGAAAAACCTGATTGCCTTCATTACACATCACGTTTTGAGCCGGTTCTAAACATATTAAGTATACTCGTATTGCCACTTATATTAAAACTAGCATTTTCCGTCTAGGTTAAAACAGTGTTATTCCAATATATACTTTTTCGAGGTAGAAAATACAATACAATACAATACAAATATACTTTATTGTGCACACAACAAGTTACAAAAAAAACAAAAAAAAAAAAAATATACATTACAAAAATCAGACATGCACACAAAGGCGGCCTTATTACTAGATAGCAATTTCTTCCAGACAACCTTATGGTGTTAGAGAAAACAATGCTAGAGAATGGGAGTTGCGCAAAAGTATATTTAATAAAATAAAAGTAAATAAAATAAAATAATACATAAACACAATAAATATATAATATATGTATACAATATAATATAATATATATATCTATATATATATATATACAATAGATAAACCTACATGATATTTTAATTTATAATAATAAGTGTTAGTTACATAAGTTACGGGTTGACACAATATGATTCCAGATAATGATTTTTTATAAGAGTTTTAAAGCGATGTATAGTTTCAGCCTGCCTTATATGGATAGGTAAAGAATTCCAAAGGGAAATGGATTTTACAATGAAAGAGCAATTAAAGTATTTAGTGCGGTGGATAGGAATGTCAAGAAGAAGATTAGATATAGATCGTAGTTCCAGTCTGTCAGAGGTACGGAAGTTAAAATAACTTTTTAAATAAGTGGGACAATGGGAGTCAAATACCCCATCTGTCCAGGGCCCTTCAAGATGCCATCACTATTTATCGCTTACGAAGATCGAAAACGACATGTATGGGATTTGACATATCCTTCGCTAAATGACTAGCGAATTCGTTTGTCATTTCGCGAAGCTTATGTCAAAATGTAAACGATAAATACCGATGGTATCTTATATCAGGGGTCTGGGTGCTGGCTAAAGTATGCTTTTATGAAAATTGGTCAGGCCTCAATGTATTTGGACCTGGAGAAGTGACAAACACACATACGCCTGTATACAATTATATTAGTGTGGTTAAAATAAGTTACACGATTAATAAGACGTAAGTACTTTTTTTATTAAAACATAAACTTTTACGTAATTATATTCAGTTTATAGTGCACACATAAAGAAAATACTTATTTGAGGTTTTATAGTTTCAAAGAATACATAAATTCTTAATGTTAAGGAGAATCTAATGAGTCCGCCGAGAACAAAGAATATTGACATAACTTGTACAAGATGAAGCTATTTTACGTCAGTAGGCGTTCCAGGTCGAAAACAAAAGTTTATAGGATTTATCATAACAACATCATAGTAATTAGTGACATAGTTATGCATGAGTTGCTTAGAGCCGCTTTATAAATAAGAATATATATATAATATATAAAATACAAAAGAAAACTAAAACAATTTAAACAGGAAATTAATATAATATTTATTAATTATTAAATAAATACAGAAAGCTACTAACTAAACCTAATACAAACAAAAATAATAAAAATGCAATAAATTAACTTAAAAAATTACAAAGAAAAAAATAGGTCAAGGTCGTTCTCATCAGGCAGAGTACCCAGAAGGCTCAAAGAGCTTCCTGGCTGGATGGCGATGCTTACTCTTTGGGCCAGAGAGAAATATTTTTGTTTTCGAACTTCGCTGTTGTAAGTAGCGACGGCAAATTGACTGAAGCTTCTGTGCTCCGATAGTTCGGCAAATGTACTGGCGCAAGATCTTTTCGAGTATCGAAAGACCAAAATAGATGGGGGAGATGAGGAACGAGGAAAAAATCCACTCAAAATATCAAGTATAAAAATAACTTCTACATAATGTTATTTATCAAAATATACATCACATTCTGCAGTTGAACAGCATAATATTTAAACTAAATAAAATTTATCAACCATAGGAACAAATTTAGCAAAATATACTCCAATCCTTCAGCACTGGAGTGCGAATGGATGATATACAAGTATTAAGCAGGGATCATCTTTAATTTAGCTTCGTCGTCAACTCGTTTAAATTCTCCGAAGTTTAAGTAATCCTCTATTTCTTGAAGAGTTCTATCTTTCGTTTCTGGCAACAAAATCCATAAGCCAATTAAACTTACTAGCATAACTGTGCCCAGAATTGCAAAAGTTCCATAAACTTTGACATTGAACAGTAGGTATGGAGTGATCTGCATTGTAACTGTTAAAATTATTGACAAACATGATCCAGCAACGAAACTACCAGAACCTCTATGTGCTAATGGAAATATCTCTCCAAATAATGCTAGTGGTATAGCAGTACAACCTAAATTGCACACTACGAAATACATAACAAACATCAGTATAGGTACAGATGTTAAACCAGATGACAACATTCCATTACTAACTAAATATAAGTAACCACATATGGAATAAAGAATAAACAATGCAGTGATACCACTGGTAAATAAAAGTGTGCGTCGTTTCATATACTTAATTAAAATTGAAGATAATATTGCACTTGTGGTAATTATTACATCCATTCCGACACTGTAGTAAAAAGAGTCGCCAGTGCGGCCAGTAACTTCTTCTATAATTTGTAAAGCAAATGATGGAAAAATGTGTCTTCCACATGATTCCACGAGTATACAGCCTAACGTAATTATAACAACGGGTTTGACGAAATCTTTTTTTGTAAATTTCTTGAAGAACTTTACGATTTTTTTTACACATGATAAACTTTTTGCTGGATCATTTGACATCCTTTCTTTCTGAGCTCTAAACAAGTCTTCGATTTCACTGTTTGACTCTTTCGTCTGTCCTCTTAACCAATAAAATGAGGATTCACTCTCTTTAAATTTCTTTCTTGAAGCTAGCCACGCTGGACTTTCTGGCCATGTGCAAGTGATTAGAAAAGACGCTATAAGCGGCATTAGAGCCATCAAAGCCATCGTCCTCCAATGGTAGTAATATCCCAAAACATGTGACGCCATATTACCAAAACAAACTGCTACAGTTTTTAGATTCAGAAACATTCCCCTATGTTTTGGAGCAGCGTATTCTCCAATCACTGTAGCTCCAACTGCGACTGACATAGATACAGATAGTCCACCTAATGCCCTGCCAATCACTAATAAAGAGACGCCTTTGGCAGAATAGATGCATAGCCATCCAACGATTCCTGGTATAGCAGCTAAGCCATGAGGGACTCGTCTTCCATACATCTCCATAAGTATTGCTGACAGCAGAAATCCAGGTATACCCGTAGTACCTATCGCTGATGCTAAAAGAAAAGAAAGTTCTTACTTTTTTATTGTTACACATAAAACAGCAAAACTCATCAAACGCTCGTGCAATAGCATAGCGTAACAATGTGATAACATTTGCTGCAATAATATACAAAGATGATAATATAATCGTATAGAAGATGAGGTAGGTGAACTAAATACTAAAAAACATCCCAGATCTATCTTAATGTTTATACATGAATTTCATTCTTTAATTTTTATATTTTAGATATGGCCGACCAACATCTGAAGCAATACTGGTGCAAATTGAATAAGTTACAGGTCCTAGGGTATGAAATATGTATCTAGTACCTATTTGCAATTTTTTGTAATAAATGGTTACTGTACGAGTAATGTATTTTAGTCTGAGGTTATTACTCGTAACTAAAATTATACATACCAATCCAAGAAGCGGTGTGCAGATCGACTTTTATGTCTGAGGCTTTGTTTAGCAAGGAGGGTAGTAAGATGGATGTGTATCCCATCAGGACTCCTTGGGCGAACATACTCAGCAGAACTCCTAGTACTGTCCATGCCTGGAATTTTATTTTTAGAAGTGATGAGCATTTACGAATTTAATCATCTGTGTTTGTAGATACGGCAAACAATATACTTGTATCAACTACGAAATGTTGTAATATTTTAATTTAATCTATTAACATTTTATGCAATAACATCAATTTTGTTAACCTAAATTGGTCCTAAGAACCTGTTGTACCACCTAGATTTTATATATTTTAGTGTCAATGTCATAGAATATTAATAAATATCACACTAAATTGCAGATAACAGTGCAGTATTACAACATTTAATATTCTATACTATTCTCTGATCAATTCATATCATTCATTTATACTATACACTATGTAGATAATTAAATCCCACGGAGACTAATAGGAGCTGGAGATACCACTGAGATTAACAGAGACGGGTAGAGACCAATAGCTCCAGGTAGAGATAATCAAGACTATTGGAGCAGGGCATAGACTACCAAACTCAATAATGCACTTTAGATACCACCCAATACCATAAGGGTAGGTAGAGGCTCTAGTGCTTAAATGTTGCATACTTATTCGTAAATTAATTTGAGTTATTGCTATTTGCTGTTTTTAGGGATTCAGATTTGTGTCAGCTCTAATGACTATGACAATAGTATAACTATACTAGCTGTGCCCGCGACTTCGTTCGCGTGGTTGTCGGAAACACTATCGCGATTATCTTTTGTTTGCTCACGTCGGTTTTTTTATTATGATTATTGAAAAGGAATCATTCTTTCATACATATTTTTTGATTAACTTAAACCGTTTATGCAGCGCACGCAACGAAAGTCATGTGTGTGAATAATTTTCCCCGTTTTTGCACTATTTCTCACTGACGCTTCGTTCCTATTGGTCGCAGAGTAATGTTAGAGCATAAGGTCTTTCTCTATAAATGGACTATCTAACAAAAAAATAATTTTTAAAATCAGACCAGTAGTTCCTGAGATTAGCGCGTTTAAACAAACAAACAAACTCTTCCGCTTTATTATATTATATAAAGCGGAAGAGTTTGTTTGTTTGTTTAATAAATAATCGATAGGTATAGATTAACCCTGTGGTAGAGTAACTAAGATAAGAGATGGCGCCTACCACATATTGTATGTATATGACATACGTTGTAAGCTGTGAAAAAGTATGACTCACAATATGATGTGATACTCCTAATATTTATACTGTACTTGCTCCCGGCAAACATCTTAGCGCCATAACTTATATTTCTTGACTTTAGAAGCGCCACCTACCGAGTCCAATTGTAAATCTAAACTATCCTTGAATCCGCTTGAACGCACACACAAAATTCATTCAAATCGGTTCAGCCGTTTAGGAGTAGTTCACTGTCACCACACGTACAGAAGAATTATAACTGGTGTAAAAAGAGCAGTCACTATAACTTTGGGATATGATTAAACTACCTTTTCTCATTCTAGAAAATATGTATCTTTTTGCTTTTTTGTTATTCTTGCGACAAAAAAATAAGTACAGTAAAAATTTTTTTAGGAAATAGTACCTGTAAAATGAGGAAATTTTTGAAATGTATTTTTTTGACAAAAAGTGAAAAAAAAATTTTACGATACTTATTTTTTAATTTAAAAAAAAATAATTAAGTATCATATCTCAAAGTTATAGTGACTGTTCTTTATACAACAATTTTTTAAGAAATTAAATAATATACTAGGAGTTCACTGTCAACTAGAATTACGTATATAAAGATAATATTAAAGAAATTAAATATTTTACAAAGTAAATTTATTAAAATAGTTGGGTATTTCGAAGCTAGGGAATAAAATGGTTAAATATTACTTCCACTCACTGTAATAATTGTACGCTTCCTATTTAATTTAATTTTGTAAATTTAAAAAGATAAATTTTCTATTTTATTTTTGGTCCTGAGTTTCTTACTCTCTACGGTAAGAAGATGTTCTCTACGGTAGAGGCCCCCGGGAGGACTCTAAGGGATAGTTCACGAACCGGTGAACCGGCATGTAGATGTTCAGAAAATATATTTTTAAAATTATTTCTGAATAAAATTATGGATTTTGATTTGTTTTTAGACTTTACGTTTCCCTAACGGAAAACCTTTACAGTAACGTTGGTCAAGCAAATTTTTAACCAATTATAATTTTATTACAACAATCACAATCGATAACAATAGGAGAAAAAATTAATTTGTTGATATATAGATAGATTTTTTGTTTATAATAAATATTTTTAAGTAAAAATTTATATTGTACTTCAACAACCTTACTGCAATATAAAATTACTAAATATATTTAGGCAATCACAGAAAAAATAATCAGAAAAAATATACAACTATCAATGTAACTATTACTATATATTATGTACCTACCAAAGTACTGGCTTACAAACTAATATTAAATGAAAACAAATTATGAAAGAACGCTGGACTTGGCACCGACTTCAAAATTATAGAATAAATTTATTTACTTAAGTGAAAATAAGTATTACTTTGTGCGAAGTAAATTTACTTTTTGCTTTTTAGTTTACCTTTTGAAGTCGGTTTTTTTCTGTTTAAAATTATTTTATTGAAAGTCAAAATTCTTAGAATTTCAACTAAAATTTATATTTTAAAAATATCCATGTTAATCGAATATCGACCACACGGCGACCTCTGTTTTTTAATATAGAGACAAATTAATTCTTTCACAAACTTAGTAAACAATTGAAATCACTTGTACCTAATTATTATGTTAAATGTTTTAATTATAAGTAGCGAAAGGTTATCAATTATTAATTGTTATCATTTACATTATTAGGTCAATTGTTAGAGTTCCGCATATCAAAAGGAAGAAACATATTTACTACTATATACATCCTAGCATATTCTAATAAACTCCTCTGTCGCATCCGTCTGTATGTTCGCGATAAAATCAAAGACTAGTCTTCATCTAGGTTTCACCAATGGATGGAGAGGTTCTGATGGAAGCTTTAATGGATTAATTGGACAACAGTTGCTGTTAGCGCGTCAAAAAATAAATCAGAGAAGACAAATAATAAATCAGATACTGCACATTTCAAATCAAATACTAAAAAAAGAAGAAAAAGAATCTGGAAGTCAGAATTTCAAATTACAGCTCCAAATATCATGGGCTTCATGTGCGCATCCTAAAATACATTTTATTTATTACTAGCTGACCTGTGCCCACTTCGTTGAGCATGGAAACCGTTTAAACCTTCCCGGTACTTCGACGAATATTTCAAAATCAAAAATAGCCGAATCAGTGCAACTGATCTCGAGTTTTAGTGAGACTAACGGACAGCAATTGATTTTTACATAGCCTATGTTACTCAGTGATAGTGTAGCTTTCTAATGAAAAAAGAATTATCAAAATCGGTCCAGTACTTTTTGAGTTAAGTCGTTACATACAAAAATACAAATTTTTCCTCTTTATAATATTAGTGTAGATAGAAAAGTCACATAATATGTTAGCTCCATACCAAATTTTATATCTGGTGGATTTGATCCCTAATTTATTTATAATTAACGAGTTAGGTAAAATATTTAAACCCCAAACTTTGTAAAAGCAGACCTTTTTCACAGCTCAACCAATGTTAAGTAAACATAATATTGTTTTGTGATGCGCATGCGGTGCGCTTTCATTTGAAACCCCACTCGAGTATATTCGCAAACATTCAGTTATTCTTCCCCACTTTTACAAGTATAATAAAAAAAAAATTTGCTTAAAAAACGTAATCTTGATCTAGGGCCTTACTCTCCAAACTGATTCGATTTTGATTCAGATTCGATCGTGCCGCGTACTCCCGAATAAATTGACGTTTAATTATTTTGTTTCTCAGTCGATTGATGTGGTCGGGAGTACAAAAAGTTACGATCTAACGATTTTCTTTATCCTGGTTAGTTTCAAAGTAATCCACCGAATAAAACACCAAAAGCCTTTGAGATCGAACTGATTCGATTCTCAATTGTGTCGGGGGTAAGCCTGCTGTTCATCCGTTGGATCGCTATGATGCCAGACACACTCACACACACACATAGAGACACATTATACTTTCTATCAGTTATAACACCTCGCCGTTTTTCCGTCGGGGGTTTAATATAAACAAAGGAAAGATGATAAATTTTAGATCTTCTAATTTATTAATATGATAATAATTATTATTTAATTGTTGAAACTTTTAAATTTAAATTAATAAAATTAAGTTATAAATTTTAATGTTCTATTACCTGCTTTGCAAAGGGCGACACCATTTCTGCGCGCAGTGGCAAACGTTATGAATAAGGGTTCTCTAATCTATTGACATTGAAGTTGCTGTGTGGCAAGTGCTAGTTTTTGCCACTGCTCACCGTGAGGAAGTTAGCCACAATTATACTGGCTGTAAAAATAACAATCACTATAGATATTCCACATACATATAGCATATAGCGCCCTCTATAACATAAAGTAAAGAAGTAAAAAAAAATGATATCATATGGGGTATTATTTAAAAGAGCTTTGTTAGCACATTAATTGAACTATGTAAATATTATTAGCTGAGTTGCTGACAGCTATAATGATTGCAATCACCTGATAATTGCAAGAATCTATTGGAGCGTGTTTTTAGTAAGTAGTCGGGTTATCTGGGGGCACGGGAGTGCCCCCGTCAAGACGAGCCAAGCGAAGCGCAAGGGCACTACCTGCCTTTTCTCGAAAGGTTTCGTCGTTTTTTTTAACTCTCATAACTTTGCTTTGGATGATGCTACATACTTGAAAATTTCAACATATAATGACACCAGTAAAAACATAAAATATACAATTTAAACTTGACCGTTTTGCTACCGTTACGAACATTTCATACGAGTTTATTAATCGTGTGCGAAATAAAACGGCCAAGCATCACGTTTTAACTGCAATGTAGCGTAAGTGAAGTTAAGCCTGGTGAAGTAAGGGCGCATAGATCAAGAATTTTGGTTCTACATGAGATCTAACCACTTTTTGATAGATTTTGATTAAGGTGTAGTGTAGAGCTTGGCTTTATACGATATCTGATAACTTTTTCACAGGGTAAGCTGTGTAGGCTCGTCTTGACAACATTTTTATATGAAAATGTTTTTGGTGGGATACCTTTATCTTGTTTTGTTTATACTTCGAATACCTACATTAAATCGATAAGTAGTATAGGCATATATACAAAATAGTAGCAGTGACAAAATGTGTGTACCTTTAAACCTGAAAAACTACTGGTTTCGATGAAAGGCATACATGTAGACTACAACGGAAGGATATAATATGTACAATATACACATAATATACTTCAATCACTGCGGCGTTAAAGAAGGTATGATATTACAGGCTGTAAAAGCAACAGTCACTTTAACTTTTGGGTTATGATTATACTTTATTACTTTCTCATTCTAGAAATGTATTTTATTAAAAAAAAAAGTGTAAAACTAAACATTTTCACTTTTTACCATTTATTTTTTTGTCGTAAGAACGCGGCTTGACCCTAGCCCGCCGAGAAGAACCGGCGTTAGAAACTCGGATTATTAATATTATTACAACTAAAATAACATATTTTACGGTTAGCTATATTTATACTTATTTATCTGCTGTATTATCCAACCAATTCCATCAATCAATTCATTGATGTCATCCATCATCAGCCACGGTGCTGCTCGCCAGGTCGTTTAGCTTGAAGTTGCCTACATAAATATAATTCAACACTGGGACATCATGAAATAAAAGAATTACACAATAAATAAAAAATGAACTTTGTTTTTATTTTGGGTCATTTGGGAGATTGATTTATTTAATAAATGGGCTTTAATTACATAATATATTACAGGTAGGTAGATAGTAAAATAAGTTCGTTTAAAATATTATATTAAGGCGAGGAAGGCCAGCTACTAGCGCCACTCTTTTTAAAATTAATTTTAAAACGACACAAAGATCTTATTAAAAAAAATAATTTTAAGAAGAGTGGCGCTAGTAGTGGACCTTTCTCGCCTTAATAATCTGAGTATAACGTGGCATCGGATTATAATAAAGTAGGTTTGAAAGTAGAACCGTAGAATCTAGGTTAAGATAAAAACTCCTTGCCTCTGTGATAATCGAGTCTATACTACAATCACGTAAAACGTCATCGAAAACAATTTTTTTTTACTTCGGAAGCGTTTTTCGCGCAAACTATTAGGTTAGAAAAAAATCATATTAGAAACCTCAATATCATTTTTGAAGACCTATCCATAAAATATACCTACCACCCACGAAAAAATTTTTTTGAGTTTCAGTTCTAAGTATTAGCCCCAAAAATTAATTGTTTTTTTAATATTTTTGTATGATCATCTTAATGCAGTTCCATTTGCCTCGGAATCCTAAAAACACGCTTAATTGCATTGGTTCTTGATACGTATCCAAAGATTTATATTTTATTTGATTTATAATTAATCAGACTTTTGGAAATTGTTGAAAATAATGCTCAAAGATACATACACTTAATTATACCAGCGTGTTAATACTTAATTTATTATAAATTAACAAAAGCCTTTTAAAGAAAGCTTTTATTTAAATGCCCTAAAAAGAAGGAAAAAAATCTATTGGAGCGTGTTTTTAGTAAGTAGTCGGGTTATCTGGGGGCACGGGAGTGCCCCCGTCAAGACGAGCCAAGCGAAGCGCAAGGGCACTACCTGCCTTTTCTCGAAAGGTTTCGTCGTTTTTTTTAACTCTCATAACTTTGCTTTGGATGATGCTACATACTTGAAAATTTCAACATATAATGACACCAGTAAAAACATAAAATATACAATTTAAACTTGACCGTTTTGCTACCGTTACGAACATTTCATACGAGTTTATTAATCGTGTGCGAAATAAAACGGCCAAGCATCACGTTTTAACTGCAATGTAGCGTAAGTGAAGATAAGCCTGGTGAAGTAAGGGCGCATAGATCAAGAATTTTGGTTCTACATGAGATCTAACCACTTTTTGATAGATTTTGATTAAGGTGTAGTGTAGAGCTTGGCTTTATACGATATCTGATAACTTTTTCACAGGGTAAGCTGTGTAGGCTCGTCTTGACAACATTTTTATATGAAAATGTTTTTGGTGGGATACCTTTATCTTGTTTTGTTTATACTTCGAATACCTACATTAAATCGATAAGTAGTATAGGCATATATACAAAATAGTAGCAGTGACAAAATGTGTGTACCTTTAAACCTGAAAAACTACTGGTTTCGATGAAAGGCATACATGTAGACTACAACGGAAGGATATAATATGTACAATATACACATAATATACTTCAATCACTGCGGCGTTAAAGAAGGTATGATATTACAGGCTGTAAAAGCAACAGTCACTTTAACTTTTGGGTTATGATTATACTTTATTACTTTCTCATTCTAGAAATGTATTTTATTAAAAAAAAAAGTGTAAAACTAAACATTTTCACTTTTTACCATTTATTTTTTTGTCGTAAGAACGCGGCTTGACCCTAGCCCGCCGAGAAGAACCGGCGTTAGAAACTCGGATTATTAATATTATTACAACTAAAATAACATATTTTACGGTTAGCTATATTTATACTTATTTATCTGCTGTATTATCCAACCAATTCCATCAATCAATTCATTGATGTCATCCATCATCAGCCACGGTGCTGCTCGCCAGGTCGTTTAGCTTGAAGTTGCCTACATAAATATAATTCAACACTGGGACATCATGAAATAAAAGAATTACACAATAAATAAAAAATGAACTTTGTTTTTATTTTGGGTCATTTGGGAGATTGATTTATTTAATAAATGGGCTTTAATTACATAATATATTACAGGTAGGTAGATAGTAAAATAAGTTCGTTTAAAATATTATATTAAGGCGAGGAAGGCCAGCTACTAGCGCCACTCTTTTTAAAATTAATTTTAAAACGACACAAAGATCTTATTAAAAAAAATAATTTTAAGAAGAGTGGCGCTAGTAGTGGACCTTTCTCGCCTTAATAATCTGAGTATAACGTGGCATCGGATTATAATAAAGTAGGTTTGAAAGTAGAACCGTAGAATCTAGGTTAAGATAAAAACTCCTTGCCTCTGTGATAATCGAGTCTATACTACAATCACGTAAAACGTCATCGAAAACAATTTTTTTTTACTTCGGAAGCGTTTTTCGCGCAAACTATTAGGTTAGAAAAAAATCATATTAGAAACCTCAATATCATTTTTGAAGACCTATCCATAAAATATACCTACCACCCACGAAAAAATTTTTTTGAGTTTCAGTTCTAAGTATTAGCCCCAAAAATTAATTGTTTTTTTAATATTTTTGTATGATCATCTTAATGCAGTTCCATTTGCCTCGGAATCCTAAAAACACGCTTAATTGCATTGGTTCTTGATACGTATCCAAAGATTTATATTTTATTTGATTTATAATTAATCAGACTTTTGGAAATTGTTGAAAATAATGCTCAAAGATACATACACTTAATTATACCAGCGTGTTAATACTTAATTTATTATAAATTAACAAAAGCCTTTTAAAGAAAGCTTTTATTTAAATGCCCTAAAAAGAAGGAAAAAAATTTTTAATACCCATATTGTAGAAACGCATTAAAATCACTATTCCGCCATCTGTGATGTTCCGCCATATTGGATTTAGAATGAAAGGAAATGAATGGGTTTGTTGAGAGCATGGTTGAGAGTGACTCGAAAAGTAGTGTGACGTACATTACTTGTCGAGTCACTCTCAACAAACCCTTTCATTTGGTACCCGTATTGTAGAAATGCATTAAAAATGACATCCGCCATCTGGGATCGTCCGCCATATTGAATTTAGTCGTCACACAACTAATCATGTATAATAGTCATCCAATCTAAACGTGCATCCAAAATTTCAGCTTAAACGGTTGAGAGTATCTGCTTCAAAATCGGGTCGCAAGATTCCACCCGAACATCCTTACATATTTACCTATATATTGCAAGTTAAATAAAAGCTTTTAATAAAACGACATAAGTACTAAGATTGATAACGGTACTCATTTACTAGGGTTGGTAGTACAATTTGAAGAAAACTCGTACGGAAAGAGGAGATTCTTCTCTCTCTTCATCTTGAGATGTTGAGATTGAGATGTCGTGTAGTTAATCTATTATAATTAATCAATACTAAACAATAATCATAATCAATAATTGATAATTATTTCTCAATTTTTCCCTATTGATTTCATCATTGGTCCGGCAGCTTAGTGATTGTTATAATTGCCTTAATTAACAAATCGATGATTGGTTATACTGATAATAAATAATATTAGTAAGCTGATTAATTCTTTATTTATATTAATTATTAACATAACATCACACCTACTAAATCAACAATATATGACTCGTGCACAGTGGTAACCTATTAGTAACGCAACGGTCTACATATTAAATAAATACTTAAATATTGCACATTTTTTTTTTAATAAATAAAAACATAATTGACCTATGATAGGATTGTACCTACAATATTTTTTATAAATTTAAAAATACTGTTCAAAGTTCCAAAATTTTTATATTTGTATTAAATATAAAATATTGAATATTGTTTCAACGCGTAACCAGAGGATTTTTTTTGATCCCCATAAAATATAATTCCTGCAACTGGACTGGTTGGACCAGCCATCACCACCGAAACCAGTGTGGAAGCTATTTTTATAGATCACTATATAATGTACTTGGAATAATATTACCTGCCGTTATGTTAAAAAACCAGATTTTGTGGTTTCTGACCTCCGTAATAATAATTTTATTCCTATCGATGAGGACTTTGCGTAGGTACATGTTTAGACTCAAATTACTCGTACGTTATAATAGTGTTCTGAACATTTCTATCAATCCACCTTTGTATTGTTTTGGTCCTTTCAACACCGGCGTTCGACGAATGTCCTTTACGTGAATAAGGGACATGTTCAAACATCATCATGTCTCTGTGCTGGTATCATTTTCAAGCTAGTTTCATTACCAACTACTTGCTTGAATTCGCCATTGTATATGTAATCCTCTATCTCTTGCAACGTCCTGTCTTTTGTCTCCGGCAATATGAACCATAACACCACCAAACTAGCACCCATTATTGTACCAAAGAACGTAAATGTACCGTATACTTTTATATTCACAAGCAGATATGGTGTAACTTTCATAGCCAAAGTTACACACATTGAGAAAAAGAAACCAGCGACACTAGATCCTGGTCCTCGATGAGCCAGGGGAAAGATCTCACCCAGTAGAGCCATCGGTATGGGGGTACATCCCAAATTAGACAGGATAAAATATACGACGAATAGCACCATTGGTATATAAGTTCTTTCGCTTGACAATATGTCTAGACTTACTAAGTATAAGTATCCACATATACAGTACAGGATAAATAAAGACAGGAAACCACTGCCGAAAAGTAATGTGCGTCTCTTCATTATTTTAACCAGAACAGAGGAGAATAAAGCGCTCACTGTTATAATAGTATCTATTCCTAGATTATAGTAGAATAGGTGACTCTTACTGCCTGTGACTTCTCCAATTATTTGTGAAGCAAAAGCCGGAAAAACGTGCCTGCCGCAAGATTCCAAACAAATGCAAGCGAATAATATTATCACAACGGGTTTCAGAAAGTCCCTCCTCGTGAATTTCTTTAGGACTTGTACAAGCTTGCCTACAAAACTCATACCTTTCGTTTCATTAGCCATTCTCTCTTTTTGCGATGTCAGTAAATGTTGAATTTCGTTAACGGATTCCTCGTTGCTGCCATTCAACCAGTAAAAGGATTTTTCACTTTCCTTGAATTTACTTTTTGTCACCAACCACGCTGGGCTCTCAGGCCAGGTGCAGACGTTGAGGAGCGATAGAGCAAGCGGCCATATTGACATTAGAGCAACGGTCCTCCACTGGTAGAAATGGCCAAGGACATGCACAGCTAAGCTACCTAAGCAGACGGCCGCTGTCTTGAGATTCAAGAACATCCCTCTATTCTTAGGGCTCGTGTATTCTCCGATCACTATAGCTCCTAAAGATACGGTCGCCCCTGCAGCGAATCCCCCGAACCCTCTTCCGATGATCAGCAAAGTAACGCTGTCAGCGTAATAGATGAACAGCCAGCCGACGATTCCTGGTACCGCCACGAGGCCGTGTACAAATCTTCTACCACACAAATCCATTAAAAAGGCAGATGCAAAAAATCCGAAAATGCCAACAGCGCCAATCATCGAGGCTGAAACAAACGTATTATTTGTTATCTTTTTTGATTACGTATAATATTACCTCTTCAGTTTTGCTTCCTGAAACTGCTGAGCAGATACGCACAGAGTATGTTTAATTGATATAAGTAAGAATTACAACTGAAAGATATTGAAGCTTGTGAAAATTCTGGGGCAAGTACTGTTTTATAAGCTATAACTGGCCTTTATTTTTATATGATTAAGAATCTTCTCCTATCAGTCCACCATACGTTGGCACCACTGCGACAGGACGGATAGTGGCAACCAACCACAAAAACCCTTTGTTATAATCTCAAGGACACCCGAGGGACTTCCTGTCTTGAGTCCCGCGAAAAAATTAATCAGAAGAATGCAGGATTAGATACACACCTATTAGCGATGCGGAGTATATATCAACTGCGATCTCTGAGTCTTTCGCCTGCAGCGGAGGCAGCAGGACTGAGGTGTACCCCACCAGCATCCCCTGCCCGAGCATGTTCAACAGCACTCCTAACACCACCCATGACTGAAAATATGTTTCAATATGTATCATCATCAAAATCAAAAACATCTAAAATTTGCGAGTATTCTGCCATAGTAGTAAATAGTAAAATGAACAAGCAAACAAAGGCTTCAGCTTTATAATATTAGTTAATATAGATTACAATTATTATGTGTATAAAATAAACCACATTTTCATTTTGCTTTCGGCTACTTTACAGCAACAATGTCGTTGACCTTTCCGTGACTCCGTGACCAGTTGACCACTAAGTACCACGGTTGCTTAAAAGTGTAAAGTGACCATCTGTTCTGAGCTCTATCATGAAAATAAAACTTTTTCACAAAATCACTTTTCATTCACTATTTCGCACTTTTAAATTGTAACCGTATCTAATTTTTTATGTTAATTATAGGATTTGGAAATCAATCGGGGGTTTTAAAATTTTAGGCAGTGTGCGAACTGATGTTGATGACTTGTGGCACAAAGTAGAATAAACTTGTTGCTAAGAATACTCGCGTCTTTAAAATGACGTTAGCTTTCACAGAAAAAACTAAATCAAAATCGGTTTATTCTTTTGGGAGCTGCAAAAGTTAAAATAGAATATTTTTACTCAGAATAAATTTTATAAAAAAATATTTCTAAATGCGGTTTCTCATAATGATGGTCGGCTCATACCAGTTTTCGTCACGAGTTCAGAATTCAAAACCCTTATCAAGTGCCAATTTCACCAACACATGTTAAAGTTAATCCTTCAATAAATATCATGTTATTCCTCTCGCATTGCCTGTCAATTAATGAGAAGGCATGGTATTTTAACAAACCATTCACACTAACACGCTTTGGTAAAATCGGGGCTTAATAAGCATATTACTTTTTAAATAAATAAAGAGAAATATTTATATTTTATATTACCTGTTTTACTAGAGGCGACAGCATCGGTTAAAAGTAGACTCTCAAGTAAATAAAGAAACATATTAATATCAATGTACATCACTATTCACGACCCACAGATGGAATAAAATTACAACCAATTTGAAGCATCGAACACACGTATTCGGCCCCGCTCAGTGCAACTTTTTAACACAACTTGTTGTAAAAGTACAAGTTGTGTGACATCGAATTAGTTAATAGTTATCCATTTTGCCATACGAAGCGTTGGTTGTATAAAAATTTTTTTTTTCTTTTTCTTTAATTCATCATCAAGCGTTGTTAGGAAGAACAGGGTAACTATTTGTTTTTTTATTTGGCTTTACAGTACGTCCGAGATAAATTTAACGTAAACGTAAACAAACCCGTCTATGACACAACCAAAGACTAATCAGTGATGCCAATTGGCCAATATTAATAAAATGATTTTTGTTTGCTATGAATCCATAGACTATAGGCTTATATTCTACAATCGCCAGTGTCAAAATGGCGTATTTTTTCTGTGAAAGATTTTCATATTTTGATGTTTAAACATATTAATTATTGCTTAATTGTTATAAAATGTTAAGAATAGAAGATAACGAAGTGTTTAATCCTTTAATATACCTGCGAAAGTGTTGATAAATTATAATTGTAAGTGTTGATAAGGGAAAATTTCGATGTTTTCGGAGGGACGAACTATACAATTTAATAAGCTGTGACAAAATAGTGATATTCTTGTAAAGTATGTATGTACATACGACAAAAAAAGCTGATTTTTAACAACATGCTTATTTTTCTTACGTACACCGCAGATATTTCAGATTATAAAGTATCAATGTTTTTAGAAATAAGCTGTTTTCGGAAGTATGTCATTAGCAATACTTCTTTTGTATGAACAGACTCGGTATACTTTTCAAAAATAGTCCAACGTACTATAACGACGATACGATTTTCGATCTGTCTGAAATTAAACAATTAATACACGTCGGAAAGTAATAAAAAGTAGGTATTAATTTCGTGTTTTTTTTATAATGGGTAAGTAAAAATATAATGAACATATTTTATTATTTATTAAATATTGGCAGTTGGCCCAGATCACTAAATAGTTGCGCAGTAACTGTAGTAGTAAAGCTGCGATCTAAACGACGCTTAAGTCCCGTTTTGGAAAAAAAACAAAACAAGACTAGCAGTTCTAGTTTTTATTTAAATATGCGACATTTTTAGGTGCTAGCTGACCCGTGCCGACTGTTTTATTTAGTTAAGACAGTAAAAATTTTGGCTAAAATGTACATTATGGTCGGTCGAGTTGGCGGCTGCAATTTTTATGGCGAATAGAGCTATATGTAATTAGTCACTAACCAAAATTAAAACTTTTTTTTAAATGTGCACTTTCCTTAAGTTTGCTATAATATATTACTTTCAAGGATTTGTTTCTTTTCAACAAACTCAATCGAATGGTGTAAAAAAACATTTTTTTAAGAAGGTGTGTTTTTTCATTTTAATCCTAGGACAATGAAAATAAAAGTTATTGTTAAAAATTTGCAGTTATAAACATACACTTTCCTCTAATGCCGGATCCTTATCAGAATGATGTAATAATATTTTTATTGTTTTTCAAAAACAGGCAAATTCCAAATAGGCACGGCACATTGATTTATATATTAACAAAGCTTACTTAAAATTATAATAATATGTATGTTAGTCTATAAGGTATTTATAATATGGGCCTATGCCGCCCGAAATAAATATTATTATAATTATTATTATTATTATATTAAAAATGTAATAAATGCAGTCATCAAAATCAAATTTCCAAATCCAAAAAATTAATCTAAATTTATTGGACCGTAATAGGTAATCTCGGGCGGCGACCATCAATCTTGCCTGTAACCAGGAGCTGTTCTAGGTTATGACCATCTTTTCTTGCAATGTGACCAAAGAAGTCTATAACTCTGCGGTGAATTAATTCCATGCGGGTATCACGACCCTCAGCAATGAGGAGTACGACGTGAGGAGGAGGAGGAATAGGTAATCTCTACTGTGGATGCAGTTGGCACTAACAAAGAAAAAAAATTAGTTTGAGAATAAGGTTAAAACTGCAGTTATAATTCTGGACCTTTTAAAGGCCACAGACACAGTTTCTTTTCCCATTCTTTTGACGGACAATCCAGTGATTACCAACAGGTTACATTTTTGTGCCCTCCATGGTGTGTGTCTATATGAAGACACACACACACACAAAACAAGACTGACTGCTAGTTGTCTGAATTAAAAAAATGTACTTTTGTTTGGTTTGAAATGGTTTTTTTTTATTTTCTCTATTCGAAGTCGTGTCAATTTGGAAATTAAGCCCCCAAGGTCTGTTAGCTTGAACTTACCTTCCGTTATGTACAATTTAACACTGTGACATTATAAAATAAAAATACACACAATAAATAATAAATTAATTTTGTTTTTATTTTGGGTACTACAAAACTTAAATTAAAGGGTACAAAGTGCTAAGTTTATGCGATTCGAACTTACTACTCTAGCTAGGTGGAACTAAGTAGGATGTAAACTAATACATTAAATTAGATAATTATTATAGGTAGCATAGGTACAAATCCGTTTAAAAACATATTATAATATAATTTTTGTAAACATGGTCATCGAATTGTAATAGATTTATTAAGTATATACAGAAATATATAGTAAAACACTAACTACTTGCACTTTTTTCCACTGTATTTGATTTTTCACCTTAATAATTACTTAAAATACACGACCGGTTTCGACATAGTCATCATCAGGTAGTATCACAGAAAGTAGAACTGTACATTCAGCGCAGGTGATAAAAAGTTGCCTTAGTGATAATCCAGGGTCATAACTCCAAAATACTCTTACACCAAAGGTCATCGAACAACAACAGTCGTTGTGACAAGTTGTCAACAGTAAGCTAACCTCCCCGGCTTTGTCAGTCTCGGGGCCGGGGAGATAATAATAGCTTCCCTCACCGATTTCGGTGTCGGTAGCCGATTTCATTGAAACCAGGCCAGCTACGCAGGAGTTATTTTATAGTGCCCAAGGGTGTGCGCAATACACAGAAGCACTCTCTCTTCCTTTTACTCTCATAACCCAGTGGGACGGTAAACCGACACGACTGGCGAGAGATCAGGCGCAGGACCGACTTTTTACATGCCCATCCGACGCATGGATCATCTTTCTTGTCAGACAATCAGGTGATCAGCCTGCATTGTCCTAACCAAACCTGAAAACAACATTTTTTGTTGTTCCAACGCGGGAATCGAACCCACGACCTCCGGGTCGAGAGCGAAGCTCTGAACCACTAGACCACGGAGGCGTTAAAAGAGAGAGAGCCGGGGAGAGCGCTTTAGTTTGCCGGAGCGTTCTCTCAATTTTGATTGAAGTCCGGTCTCTATACGGGTAAATCGGCCGGTCGAGGGAGGATTGGCCTGTGTTTTGACATATCCAGGGCACTCCACCCAACATAACGGCTGATGGCAATCCGCAAGTGGTTTTAGTGGGTAAACCGACCGGAGCGAGCTGGGAGTCCCTGGGGACGCGTAATGCATTTCTCTTGCGACATAAAAAAAAGTTGTCAAAAGTTAATTATATGAAAGAGTTATTCCAAACATAATTATGGATGTATTTCGCGTGGGTTGGATCAGCCATCGTCAAAAAAATCGGCATGAGAGCTATTTTTATAGATCTCCTGATCTACATGAAATAGTGTAGCTGTTATATTAAAAATATCCGATTTAGTGGTTTCTGACCTCGATAATAATAATTTAATTCTACAGATTTAATAATAATAATTTAATTCTACAGGACTTTGCATACAAGTTTAGACTTAATAAGTGTAAAAGTCATTTTGAACAATTTGAACTGAACATTTCTATCGTTACAATTTTAAATGATTTAGTTCCATTTAAATTCATCGGCGTAAAATGAATGTCTTTTACTTAAACATGGTATATGTTCAAACATCGTACTATCGTACTGGTAACATTTTCATGTTAGCTTCATTATCAACTATTTGCTTAAATTCTCCATTGTATATGTAATCCTCTATCTCTTGCAACGTCCTGTCTTTTGTCTCCGGCAATATGAACCACAACACCACCAAACTAAAACCCATTATTGTCCCAAAGAACGTAAATGTACCGTATACTTTTATATTTACCAGCAGATATGGTGTAACTTTCATAGCCAAAGTTAAAAACATTGAAAAAGAGAAACCAGCGACGCTGGATCCTGGTCCCCGATGGGCCAGGGGGAAGATCTCACCCAGTAGAGCCATCGGTATGGGGGTACATCCCAAATTAGACAGGATAAAAAATACGACGAATAGTACCATGGGTATATAAGTTCTTTCGCTTGATATGATGTCTAGACTTACTAAGTATAAGTAGCCGCATATGCAGTACAGGACAAACAAAGACAGGAAACCACTGCCGAACAGTAATGTGCGTCTCTTCATTATTTTAACCAAAACAGAGGAGAATATAGCGCTCACTGTTATAATAGTATCTATTCCTAGAGTATAGTAGAATTTTTGGCTCGTGCTGCCGGTGACTTCTCCTATTATCTGTGAAGCAAAAGCCGGGAAAATGTGCCTGCCGCAAGATTCCAAACATACGCAGGCAAATAATATTATCACAACGGGTTTCAGAAAGTCTTTCCTCGTAAATTTCTTTAGGACCTGCACAACTTTGCCCGCAAAACTTATATTACGGATATTTTCATTTGCCATTCTTTCTTTTTGTGCTGTCAGTAAGTTTTGCATTTCGTTTACAGACTCCTCGTTGATGCCATTCAACCAGTAGAAGGCTTTTTCACTTTCCTTGAATTTACTTTTTGACACCAACCACGCTGGGCTCTCTGGCCAGGTGAAGACATTGAGGAGTGAAGCGGCGAACGGACATATTGACAACAAAGCTACAGTCCTCCATTGGTAGAAATGGCCTAAGACATGCACAGTTAAGCTACCTAAACAGACGGCCGCTGTTTTGAGATTCAAGAACATGCCTCTATTCTTTGGACTCGTGTATTCTCCGATCACTATAGCTTCTAAAGAAATGGTCGCCCCTGCAGAGAATCCCCCGAACCCTCTTCCAATGATTAGCCAAGTAACGCTGTCGGCGTAATAGATGAAGAGCCATCCGATGATTACTGGTACTGCAACCAGACCGTGTACAAATCTTCTACCACACAAATCCATTAAAAAGGCAGCCGTGAAAACTCCAACAATGCCAACGGCGCCAAGGATTGAAGCTGAAACAAATGTGTTATTTTATAAAGCTGGCTAGTTAAATACGCACAGATTATGCTTGAATGTTATAATATGCTTATTAATTAGTAACAGCAGAAGTTACAGCTGAAAGACATTAAAGCTAGTGAATGTCTTGGTGCATATCTAGCTCAATAGTATTATTTACTACGTAATAATGAAAATGTTTGTTAACCTCCCACATAATAGGCAATTTTAAAACTTTGTACATTAGGTATGTAATTGTTTTCTGTCTGGTAAATGGCCCCCTAAACATTACCACCACTGCAACTCCTATGTAGCTAGATGGACAACAACCAACCACAAAAACCCTTCGATATGATCTCAGGGGCACCCGAGGGACTTTCTAGATCTGTCTTGAGACACATTGACACTTGGACAATTGATATTTTGGGATCCACAATGAATTTAATGAGATGAATAACGGACTAGGTACATACCTATTAGAGACGCGGAGTATATATCAACTTCGATCTCTGAGCCTGTCGCCTGCAGCGGAGGCAGCAGGACTGAGGTGTACCCCATCACCATACCTTGCCCGAGCATATTCAACAGCACTCCTAACACCACCCATGACTGAAAGTATGTTTCAATATTATTATTATTATGTCTTAAAGGTCAAACGCCTCCGTCGTCTAGTAGTAAGAGCTTCAGTCTCCACTCGGAAGTCTTCCATTCCACGCCTACACCACCAGGCTCTAATTTGCAGTAAGTGTCAAATTTCAAAGTTCACAGTATGGGAAATTTAACACTCACCGCGGATTCAACTGTCGATATACGAAAACATTCTTACAGAATAGCACTGCTCTTGGCGCGGTGTGACTTTACGGTGTGTGGCGGTTGATTGCGGTACCTTTTTAACGACTGCGCGACGCAAAGGATGGGTGATGTTTTTTAAGCGTAATGAACCTATTTTGTTCTTAGTTCCAGACTTCTAACATAAACACTTTACACTTCAAATTAACAACATTAAAAAAAATAAAAGAACCCCCCAATCAAGCAATGAACGAACGTTAAGGTGCGATTCCACCGGTGTTCTGAACTGTTGCGAACATTGTGCGTAACAGATGTTTGTTCCGACTTCCGGTGGACTCGCTAACGCAACATTAACAAATTGGAACACAATATACAAATTGGCACAGCTGGAATTCTGAAAAAAATGTTGGCTAACAAATGTTCTGAACACTATTATGTTGGAATCGTACCTTAACTTTAAAAAAAAAACTAGACCAAAGTCGGTTCATGCGTTTGGAAGCATTCATCGAAGATATGATGCCACGGACACACGTGAATACGTGAAACTTACAACACCCCTTTGTTAGATCAGAGGTTAAAAACGGAGGATTAAAGGATAATTTTGTAGGATTAAATTCATATAACGATGAAAAATTTATTCATACCTGCTTTAATAGAGGCGACAGCATCGGTTAAAAGTGGACTCTCAAGTAAATAAAAGAAACATAATATTAAAGTAGTTACATCACTATTCACGATCCACCGATTGAATAAAATTACAATCGATCTGAAGCATCGAACACACGCATTTCGCCTCGTTGAGTGATTTTTGTCGATCCTCAACGTGAAAAGTTAATAATTACAATTTGATTGTATTTTAAATCAAAATCAAAGCAAACCAACGCCCGTAGGAGCGTACAATTATTTTTAACTAGCTGTGCCCGCGACTTCGTTCGCGTGGTGTTTGTTTGACTTAAAGCATTTATGCAGCGCATGCAACGAAAGTCCCCAAATGTAAATTGTTTGTTTGTTTAAACGCGCTAATGTCTCGTATATGACGCCCAACGCCGCGACGACCGACGCCGCGACGCCCGACGCCGCGACGCCCAACGTCGCGACGCCGACGCCCAACGCCGTGACACCCAACGTCACGACGCTGACGCCGCGACGCCTAACGTCACGACGCCGACGCCCAACGCCGCGACGCCGACGCCCGACACCGCGACGCCCGACGTCGCGACGCCTAACGTCACGACGCCGACGCCCGACGCCGAGTTTCAATCCGACGTTGCGCTGCTGGCGCCGACCGCCAAATTTTTCGGCGTCGGCGGTCTACTCTCGGTGCGCAATTCCAACTCGCACTTGCCCGGTTTTTTATTTATTAATTACCTACGCTAACAAACATGTAGCCTACTTTGGGACTTTACGGTTAAAGTACTAACTTCCTTTAGACGACAAAATAACAAAAGTCCAAAAGAAAGAAAAAACCCAAGCCGTACCTAGCATAAAAAACATAAATCTTACTCATATTGACATAACTTTTCTAATTTAATGTACCTATGACATCTCATTCATATCTTGAAAACAAACTATCCTACGCCTATACTTTATTAATCGTATTTGCAAAACCTAAGCATAATAATAAATTACTTCGCACAAAGTAATAATTATTTTCACTCGTACTGGAAAATAAGAATTACTTTGTGCGAAGTAAATTTAATTGTTCCTTTTAGTTTACCTTTTGAAGTCGTTTTTTTTTGTTTAAAATTATTAAATTTTCAGATTTTTAGTGATGGGTATAGACTGAGTAGGGATATTTCTCGAATGATCAGACGACGATTATTTGAGGACGGAAAATGAAAAACAAAAACGATTAGATAAAAAAAAAATTGTAGAAAGAGAAAAAGTCTACTGCTGAGGATTTCCTTCGATTCCTCACGGATCCCATTATCAGGTCACCATTTGGTGACAATGGGACCAAATTTAAATTATACCCTACACAACATAAAAAAAAATTAAAATCGTTTCAGAAGCGATGAAGATATCCGTGAAGAAACAAAAAAAAACAAACATATATTTACGAATTGAGAAACTTCCTCCTTTTTTGTAAGTCGGTTAAAAATATTATGTTGGTTATTTCATGTAACAATCTACCTTTGTGCCAAGTTTCATTTAAATACGTTGAGTAGTTTGGCTAAAATACCGTCAAATAGGTAGCTACAATTTTTTGAAGATCCCACGGGAACCCTTTCGTTTTTCGGAACAATAATTTCCAATAATGCTCTTCAGGTCATAAGCTACCTGCCTGCCAAATTTCATTTAAATACGTTGAGTAGTTTGGCTGAAATACCGTCAAATAGGTAGCTACAATTTTTTGAAGATCCCACGGGAACCCTTTCGTTTTTCGGGATAATAATTTCCAGTAATGCTTTTCAGATCATAAGCTACCTGCCTGCCGAATTTCATTCAAATACGTTGAGTAGTTTGGCTGAAATACCGTCAAATAGGTAGCTACAATTTTTTGAAGATCCCACGGGAACCCTTTCGTTTTTCGGGATAATAATTTCCAATAATGCTCTTCAGGTCATAAGCTACCTGCCTGCCAAATTTCATTTCAATACGTTGAGTAGTTTGGCTGAAATACCGTCAAATAGGTAGCTTCAATTTTTTGAAGATCCCACGGGAACCCTTTCGTTTTTCGGGATAATAATTTCCAGTAATGCTTTTCAGATCATAAGCTACCTGCCTGCCAAATTACATTTAAATACGTTGAGTAGTTTGGCTGAAATATTTTCAAATAGGTTGCTAAAATTTTTTGAAGATCCCACGGGAACCCTTTAGTTTTTCGGGATAACAATTTCTAATAATGTTCTTCAGATCATAAGCTACCTGCCTGCCAAATTTCATTTAAATACGTTGGGTAGTTTGGCTGAAATACCGTCAAATAGGTAGCTACAATTTTTTGAAGATCCCTCGGGAACCCTTTCGTTTTTCGGGATAATAATTTCCAATAATGCTCTTCGGGTTGTAAGCTACCTGCCTGCCAAATTTCATTTCATTCCATACAGTGGTTTTAGCGTGATGCGACGACAAACATTCCCATACGGACAGACAGACAGACAGACAGACAGACAGACAGACAGACAGACAGACAGACAGACAGACAGACAGACATTTTTTTCAAAAATGTTATTTTTAGGTTCTGTGGCTTTTATAGACCCCCTTTTTTTAATTTTCACTTAAATATTCTTAATGTACAGACATGACCCCTTTACAGATTTATTATATGTATAGATAAGAATATTCATTAAAGTTAACTTTTTTACGTTAAGCAGGTATCTAGTGAACTAAACATTCATTGAAATTGAAATGTACAAATTGAGATGTAAAAAAATTAAAAACCCTTGTAAATAAAAATTTGTAAATAAATAAACAAGACAGAATGTAATGCCAAATAAGCAAAAATAATTATAACTGTAACTAAGTAAGATAAAATGTAAAACATGAGACAAAAAATGTAAAAATTAATAAAGCTAATAATTGTCCTTACTTACGATAAGGGGAACAAGTCGGGTCCACCTTTAACTCCAAAAAAAAAAAAAGAACTAAACATTCAGCACATGACACAATTTTTTATATTGATATTAGATTAGAATAACATAGACATACATAATTATGAAATAACAATGATGAGTTTCAATTTCAAAAAGTTTTATATTTTTTGGAGTCATTATCCGAAGGGAAAAAACGAGGCCCATATACTAAGCCTCCAGCATCCAGCCATCTACTGTCCTTTTGTCCACCGCGTCTTTTTGGCTGTATTTCGTATAACCGTGATAGCTAGGAAGAAGTATATTTTACTATGTATTATGGTAGAAAGTAGGAACACTTAGCACATGTTTCTGAGAGGCTAATAAAATCTATGATTAAATAAGTTTACTAAATCCACTAAAAGGCACTAATCTGGTATTTTAACTAGCCTTGCAATTCATACAATATATTTTCTCTCTGTGTTGTTTCACGTTTCACCGATCAGCGTCGAACAGAACGACTTTTAAAAATGTTTTGTTTAAAAATCGTCAAACTGAAAACATATTACTAAGAATTTTAAGCTCCTCGGGAATTGTGGCCACTTTAATATTATTCTAGTACGCGATGGTTGGAGTATTGTTTTTGATAGAGCTGAAATAACTTTTTTAGCTAACCACAAACTATTTTGGAGAGTCAAGTAATATGTTGGGATATTGTTTTGTGTTTTTAGAGACGTGTTCCCTAATCATGATGAGTCTCATTTTGGGTTATTGCGAGGATTCCAAGTCCCTCACCTCCCCCACATGTTCTGTCATCATAGTGAGTCCGTATCTTTCGTGTTGTCGGCGATTAACAAGTCCCTGTCCTCTCATAAGTTGAGCTTTACGTGATTTCCTACATATATTCCTATAGCCTATTCACGCAGTTAGCTTAGCCTTTTTTCTCTGTGTATGTTTGTATGTCCAAGGCGTCGCAACTAGATCACAATCGGTTTATTTGTTTCCCAAAAGTGAATAAAAAATTGCCTGGTATTTGTGCTACAGTTATTAATCGGAGCTACGAGTAACTACCATAACCCATAACGATGTTTTTCGATTCGGTTAACAATTTGCCTAACTTCGTTCTATTAATAAATGAGAGACAAAGATTTAAATTTTAATCCCTATAAATTTTAGTGAAATCATAGTACATGTAATAGATGCTTAAGTCCCGTTTTGGACTAGCCAAATATAACACGAAAAGCACTAGTTTTTATTCAAATATGCGACATTTTATTAGGTATTAGGCAACACATGTTATCGCGGCGTGGTCGAAATAAGATTATAGTATTAAAAAAAAATAATAGCAATAAAAATATAATAATAATTATTGCCTATCTATATCTATCTATACTTATAATAAAACTGTAGAGAGGTCAATTCTGTACATTGAATATTTTTTCAAAATACATATTGGAGGATGATTGGCGATCGATACTGATGCCAAAAATGCAATTAGTAAAATTTTTGTCTGTCTGTCTGTCTGTCTGTCTGTCTGTCTGTATGTTCACGATAGGAACAAAAACTACTGAAGGGATTTTAACCAAACTTGGTACAATTGTAGCCCATATTCCTGGGCAGGTTATAGGCTATATAACATAACGCTACGATACATAGGAGCCGAGCAGTGACGATAAATTTGAAGCAAGTCGGATGAATTTCGCGCGCGCGGCCTGCGGTCGAACGGTTCGTGCGGGGGACGCGGGGGGATCGCTTACACAGTGACGCGAAGCAATAGAACGTGGCACTAAAGTAGATTAGAACATAAAATAAGTACCTAACTATCAGGATTTTTTTTCTGGGAAAACAGTGTCATAATAATATAAAAATTGTATTTTTGAACTTGCTTCACAAATTGAAATAAATTATTATCTATTGTATAAAATCAACTTAATTAACTGTATAATTAAAAGAAACCCTTTCGCGATAAACTAAAAAACGGGCAATTAAGCGGTTTTCGGAAAGCTATTTATACCATCACGGTATTAATCCTTATCATTTTTAATACGTTAGTTGGCTTAAGCATTCCATGAAGACTGTAATATTTTCCCTTTATACCATGCAAATATAATGAGTAGTTTAGGAAATATAGCAAAATTAAAATCGTTTCGCCGTGATTCGACCGGGCGCCGCGTAATGCTGGCTGCTGGGTGACGTCTTACGTCCGAGCCGGGCTGGTGTAGTGTAGACTGCTGGGTAAAAAATACTATTAAAATGTGCTAACTGTGCCTGTGTTATTATAGGAGACTTTTATTTATGCAATAGTACCCAAAACAATTTTATTTTTTATTTTTGTCTGTTTGTCGGTGCATTTGTGCGCGCTAATCTCAGAAACGGCTTATCCGATTTAGATGTGGTTCAATCATATTTGTAGTAATCTTGACTTAACATTTATTTCATCTCAATCGGTTCATAAATAAAAAACTTACGACAATTAAAAAAAAATGCTGGACGTTTGTATGAAGCGCGGCAGGAACCGCGCTGCAAACATTCAAATTTAATCTTTTTTTATTTTATATTTTCTTTAAAACTAAATTTAATTTATTTATATTATTGTTTTAATTAGGGTAGGTTAATAAAAAAACGCTACTAAAACCGATCGGCGCGCCGAGCTGGGGCCTAACTCTCCAAACTGATTCGATTTTGATTCAGATTCGATCGTGCCGCATACTCCCGAATAAATTGACGTTTGTTTATTTTTGTTCTATGTCGATTGATATCGTCGGGTGTACAAAAAGTTACGTTCCAAAGGTTTTCTTTATCCTAATTAGTTCCAAAGTAATCTACCAAATAAAACACCAAATCCGTTGAGATCGAACTGATTCGATTCTCGGTTGTGTCGAGAGTAAGCCTGCTGGATCCTCGACGGGGCGTGCCGCTGCGCCCATGTCTTACCGAGAGTTTCGTTTCAAATACCTTAATAATTGCAATATATGTTTCCATTTAATATCTCAAAATATTAATGACAAAAACGGTAGTAAGTTCAAAAAAATTGAAAATAATTTTATGGTTTCGCAATTTATCCTATGTCGGCACTATTAAGACGTTGCTTCGTATCAAATTTAGGTTTTGGTTCCCTTTGGAGTGTCGGAAATTAGAGAGATAAACGGCTGAATCTTTGGGTAGATGTGGCTAAGGAGTCTGTTTTTTTCAAAGCCAGAAGGGACAGAAGATCCTGAGTATTTAATAGGATTGTTAGCTTGATACCTACACGTGTTAAAGTTTTGACAATCAGACAGAATATAGACAGACGGACATCGAAGTTAAATAATTTACTAAATTAACGTGAAAAATTGGCTGGGTCTATACGGTGCATTCGAATAATATTATCCTAATTTCGAATACCTTTGCTGACTTCTACATATTGTTCGAAGGCCTACTTCTTTTGCCGAGCTCCGAAAGGATGGTACTATATTATTATTATACCCTGCATACCAAGAGGCTTGCCGGGTACGTGACTTGCTGGATCGGGATCAACACTGGGATGCACTGGGAAGTACCTATTGGCGAAAGTTGTCAGCGGTTGCGCCAATAAACTAAAAATATATTTAAAAATATAAAAGTGTCCTAAATCACTTTTCCACGCGTACGAAGTTGCGGGCACAGCTAGTGTTTTATAAATGTAAGATTGACTTGATATATTGTTAAATTTCTACGAATAACTTAAGTGCCAAATTTCTTAAAACAAAGTTTGCTGTATATTATATAACTACAGTGTGACTGATGAGACATGAGCAATACTTCAGGACGTGATATTTGGCTATTATATGAGATGAAAAAAAATAATATAAAAAGTAACATCAATTAATCACTGAGTAAAGGTATTTTAAACTTGAATAATTCTTTACCCAACGCATGGAAACCGCGCCCGTACTACCTACGTTGATGTCGCACGCCGCCGCGCCGTGCCGCGCCGGCTGCACAGGTATGCCTACTTGCCTAGCCGCGTAATTTTCATAGTATCCATGATTCATTTATTTAAAGGAAAATATGGTAAAAAATTAAGTACCTAATTTTATTACATATTTCTAATGGGAATCGAGTACCGAGTACTCTCCGTAAGTAGGTACATTAAACATGTCTCACCAGTCAGGTTGTAGATTATTATTTTTGATTAAAGACTGGTGAGTGTTTCCTCACCAGTCAGGTTGTAGATTATTATTTTTGATTAAAGACTGGTGAGTGTTTCTTTCGACGGCGCAAAGAACCTCGTCTCGCGCGCCATTTCGCGAGGCAACGCTTTGAGAACCTCTTGGCCTAGCCTCCTTTTTTTGATCGTCGTTCGTCGTTTCAGCCTTTTACTGTGCACTGCTGAACATAGGCCTTTCCAACACATTTCCAGTGCGACCGGTCCATTGCCACCTGCATCCAACGTGACCCGGCAGTTTTCACCAGGTCGTCGGTCCATCTGGTAGGTGGCCGTCCCACACAGCGCTTGCCAGTACGTGGCCTCCACTCTAGAATCTTTTTGCCCCATCGACCGTCCAATCTTCGTGCTACGTGGCCGGCCCATTGCCACTTCAGCTGACTGATCCTACGGGCAATGTCAGCATCCTTAGTTCTTCTACGGATCTCCTCATTTCTGATTCGATCACGTAGAGAAATACCAAGCGTTGCCCTTTTTTTGATGTCGCGATGGAAATACATTACGCATTTCTCCCAGGGAGGGTCCCCTAGGGGTATGTGGGACTGGGAACTACTTGCGGATTGCCATCAGCTGTTAAGTTGGGGGGAGTGGCCAAACACAGGCCAAACCTCTTGCTCCCTCTCTAACGGAGCACGGAGAGAAAGTAGGAAGTGGGAACCAACCTCGCTTAACGAGCCCCAGCGTCCGCGAAGGAACTTCAGGTTGTCGGAGAAACCGAAGAGGGAGAAGGAGAAAAATAAATAAAAATAATCATTATAAATATGATGTAGTAAGTAATTTGTGATGGACGGACGGAATATTATTTTAAATAAGAAATACATATTAAATAAAATCTACTTCTTTATTTTCAGTATTACAACAAAATAAAAAATCATTATAAATATTATATATTAAGTACTTTATAATAGACGGACTGATTATTTTCAATATAAAGGGAATTAACGTAAACGCACCTAATAACGACCCCTTAAAATTCGCGCCTATTACCGCCCTATTTAGAAAACTATCGTTTTTATGTGATATATTAAAGTTACACAATTTATTGGTTAAAAAAAAATATATATATTTTGTATTGCAAATATTCGCCTTTTGTATGTGTGGGTAACTCAACGATTTAAAGAATTATAGCTCAATTCGGCCGTGTACGTCGGCGACAGTTGCATATTCCATACTGTGGCGTTCCCGATAACGTAAGTACTGTCGTTCCATTTTAGCCAAATATTATATCGTCAAGCTTTTAAATCTAACTTCCAGTACTTACTTTGATGCATTTTTAAATATTTTCAGGAACACAAATAACAACTATTTATAATGAGATACTATTTTATTTTGTCTAAAATTCAATATTAAAAACAGGCGGTAATAGGAACAAAAAACACAATTTTTTTTCCTATTATCGACCCACAATCGACCATAGGTCGCTGATAAGAACTTTTCGTATATTTTGTGTATCATGATTTTTGTTAAAAAGTATAAATTAATAGGCAGGAGGGAGTATTAACTCAGGTCCTTAATATATTAAGTTGTATTTGAGCTATTAACGCCATATAGTCTAGAGCTTTAGGAGCCGTAAAAACTAACTTTGTTCTTATGTAAATATTTTGATGAATAAAGCAGGTATACTTTTTAAATAGCGTATTTTTTAAATTGAAATATCATTTTTATTAAATATTTATGTAATAACACATTAAAAATAATTGAAACGTACAAAAATCACATGTATTTACACAATTTATACAAATTCCATTAGGTCGGTAATAGGTTACACAATGTCCTTTAACCCTTAATTCACTTCCTGAGTCCCAGGGACTCACATCGAAATTTAAAACGGCCTTAATTCAAAAGTCTTAGCAGCTAGTTTCCCCAGCGTCTCAGTACCTTCATGTGGTGGCGCGAGTGACACGGTGCCGAGAGGACATATGGAGGAAGAAGATATTTGGTGAGTTATTACGCGAAGTGAGTCCCAGGGACTCATACAAGTTAATTATGTCATGTTTATTTTTATTTTTCAAAGTTACAAATTGATGATTTATTTGCTGTTAACATGATTTAAGTTATAAATATTTTATTTTTTGGTTGTAGAATTATTGTAAAATGGCTCGAAAACGTGATTTTATTAATCTGAACGAAGATGGGGCAGGTTTTATTCTGGAAACCTGGCTCCAAGAAAATGATAGTAACACTGAACAAGACACTTGCCAGTCGAGCATTGCCATACCTATAAACGAAGAAGTTCAAAACTCGGACAATGAAGATACAAGAAGATATACTGCATATTTATGCACAAAATGTCTGAAGCCGATATTTTTAACTTGCTCAAAAAAGATAAGCCGACGTTGCTTATATATAGTGTAAGGAACCCAATGCACGTTTCTTTTTTTTGTATAGAAGCATACATTTAAGTTGATTTTATTTTATTTTATGTACCTTTATTGATTTAAAAATGTAATTTTTATTAAATTTTTAGAATAATTGTTTGTTTAGAAAAACTTTAAAAATATCATGGTTTTAAAAGTCTGATATGTGCCATTTATTTAATTTTTAAGATGATCTCAGAAGTTTAAGTTTTGTTATTTTTTCTTATGATTAACTAAGTACTTAAGAAGATTATTAAAAAAAATATTAATAAAATTTATTTTATTTGATACTAGCTGACCCTTGCCCACTTCGTTGAGCATAAAAACAGTTTATGATGAAATTCAACTAAAAAAAACAACCCCTAACTCGGGAACGCGGAACCCGCAACGCGGGAACCCGGAACCCGCAGCATGGGAACCCGAAACCCGCAACCCGCAACGCGGGAACGCGGAACCCGCAGCATGGGAACCCGAAACCTGCAACGCGGGAACCCGGAACCCGCAGCATGGGAACCCGAAACCCGCAACCCGCAACGCGGGAACGCGGAACCCGCAGCATGGGAACCCAAAACCCGCAACGCGGGAACCCGGAACCCGCAACGCGGGAACCCGGAACCCGCAACGCGGGAACCCGGAACCCGCAACGCGGGAACCCGGAACCCGCAACGCGGGAACCCGGAACCCGCAACGCGGGAACCCGGAACCCGCGACGCGGGAACCCGGAACCCGCGACGCGGGAACCCGGAACCCGCAACGCGGGAACCCGGAACCCGCAACGCGGGAACCCGGAACCCGCAACGCGGAACCCACAACCCGGAACCCGCAACGCGGGAACGCGGAACCCGCAACGCGGGAACGCGGAACCCGCAACGCGGGAACCCGGAATCCGCACCATGGGAACCCGAAACCCGCAACGCGGAACCCGCTACGCGGGAACCCGGAACCCACAACGCGGGGACCCGGAACCCGCAACGCGGGAACCCGGAACCCGCAACGCGGAACCCGCAGCATGGGAACCCGGAACCCGCAACGCGGGAACCCGGAACCCGCAACGCGGGAACCAGGAACCCGCAACGCGGAAACCCGGAACCCGCAACGCGGGAACCCGGAACCCGCAACGCGGAAACCCGGAACCCGCAACGCGGGAACCCGGAACCCGCAACGCGGGACCGCAGAACCCGCAACGCGGAACCCGCAACTTGCAACACGGGAACCCTGAACCCGCGACGCGGAACCCGGAACCCGCAACACGGGAACCCGGAACCCGGAACCCGCAACGCGGAACCCACAACGCCAAACCCTTCCGTGAACGTTGCTGGTTCTGCGCTGTCAAATGGAATAAATAGTATCCTACGTCCGTCTACTGGCTCTAAGTTACTTCCTCACCAATTTTCAACCATATCGATAAAGCCGTTCTCGAGTTATAAATAATTCATTTAACTAACACGACTTACTTTAATACAAAAAGCTGATGTAAAGATGAAACTAACATAAGCTAACGCCCGGGGAATGCTCCCGTCACAGTCGGTCCAGCTGATTCGGTGATCATTAGTTAGATAACGATGATGATGATGAAAAGAAGCCTAAATTAATCCTTATAACTTTAGCTATCTACCAGTGAAAGTCTCGTTAAAATCGGTCCAGCCGTTCCAGAGATTAGCCGGAGCAAAGAGACACGCTAACAGACAGACAGACATTTTTTTTTAATTGCATTTTCGTTTTCAGTAGCAAGAAAAAAAAAGACAGAACAGACAGACGTTAACTTCGCACAAAGACAAATGACGACATAGTGGCGTCATATCATGACGTTTTCGTTTTTTTTTTTAATTGTTCGTGAATTATGACCATGGATCTAACTCCTTCGATCTGATTTTTAAATTAACATTTATAATATATTCTTATTACAACTTATAAGTTAAGTACTTTTTTTAAATAGGTATATTTATAGTTGTTAAAAGATTAATCGATTTTTTGAGTAAGTCTCTAGTGTATAATAAGAAAAAGTGTTAACTGACGTAACATTATCACGACGTTTATTTCATTAAATCATAATATCGTTTATCAGTGAAAGCAAATCGTAAAAAAACTCATATTGGTTATGTATACAATAAATATGTATACAATAAATATGTATACAATACTTATGTAAATAATATGTATACAATAAATATCTAATAATTATTAAATAAAGTTTAGTAAATTATGCAGTTTTAACAAAAAGAAAATATTTATTTTATTATGTCGTCGTTACAACGTTACGTCGCTCATTTTTGATAAACTGTCAAATGTTACCTATTAAAATGACCCGACTATTTATTAGTGGTGGACAAATAGTTTAATGAATCCAAATAGTTTAAGTTTATGTTAATACGTTATTTATAGCATTTCATAATTTTTATTTTCCATTTGTAAACAATGTCGTTACCATGACACCAGTGTCATATAAACTGGCAACGACGTGAATCGATTGAGCCCAGGTTCAAACCCCGCGTGACCATCACGTATTTTCTTCTTTTTTCTAATTTTCTGCTTATTTTTTTCAACATTTTCTTTCATAATAACCTTTTCGTGACAATAACGAACATACCGTAAAAAAAATTGCGAAATTGGTCAAGCCGTTGTCGAAGCGCACACGACGTAAGAAATTTTGGAGGTCGTTTTTTTACACTTTGGGCTACATTTTTGGGGTTTTAGTAAGGAACCCTACTTTTTTTAAACATATAATATAGCCTATGTTCAGCGCTAGGAATGTAGCTTTCCAACGGTGAAAGAATTTTTCATATTGGTTCAATGGTTTTAGAGCCTATTCCATTCAAACAAACAAACAAACAAACAAACAAACAAACAAACAAACAAACAATCAAACATTACCTCTTTATAATATTAGTATAGAAAAACATACATTTCAAATATGCGAGTCCCAGGGACTCATAGAAGTTGTTTACGTAAGTAAATTTCACCTAGTGAATTGAGGGTTAAGAAAACCTATTACCGATCTACTTCTACATTTTCAAACAAACGCCCTAACTAGTTAGATATTTTTATGTGGTATTTATTTTCAAGGAAATAAAGTTACATATCAGGGTATTTACCCTAGTAATACCTCGGACTAATAGAAACTAGGTACAGTATTCTATAAAAAACATACATCGCAGTAGTTTAGCCGCTACGAGGTAACATTCCTACATACATACATAGACTGCCAAAATCATTCTTCAATCATCCTTTTGGCTTCGCCGAAGTCGGGTAATAATTCCTATAAATAACACATTTTGACAGATTTGCTGTAAAGAATATACTATTATAAGAATACATAATAATATAAATAATAATTGATAAGTGGTGATAGCATACTGTACGTGTAGTGCGGGAGCATTTATATATGTCGCAGTCATCTGATTGAATCCGCTATTTAATTGAATGACTAGCGCTTTCATTGAATCCTGTTTTTACCAACAAATTTTAGAATCCGAGACTAGGACAGCCATTTAATATTTTAGTTTTAAACTTCGAAATTTCCGAATGAGTACTAATAAAACGAACATTAAAGTAAATTAATCAAAAAATATATCAACACATTGCTATCTGTACGAGCTTTTTGACGCCATTTTAAAACCGCCTAGTGATTCAATTAAATAACTAGATTCAATACGATGACTGCGACATATACATTTGTTATAGCATGAGCATTTTTTATCTTACTTTGACGGTTCCATTTATTCAATGATCGGTATTAGAGCGTCACATAAACGGTATTAGGCACACACCGGATATTTTGGGTCGGTAATAGGTACATGGCCCTTTTTCTTTTATTTAATTTTTATTTGTTTAAGTAATTCTTAGAACAGTTGTTCTTAGACATGCTTAAAAAAATCCTTAATTTTAGTACTCGAAAAAATATTTTTATTGGCGCTACATATTAATAATATGCTTATTTTTTAGACATCAATCTGAACTATGCTTAAACTGGCTGTAATAGGTGCGTTTACGTTTCTATCATTTTATAACGGTCTTGTACTCCAGCTTTAACTTACACTAAAGTACATTCAAATTCGCCAATGGTGTGTGATATTATTAATATTTTCCCTAATTTAATGAGTATTTTTGTATCAAATTATAAGTTTGTATAAAAATGACTAGTATTACTTATAACAATAGATGTAATTTCCAAACATTTCAAACGGCTATCATTTTAAGTTTGGCATCATCATCAATTTTCGGCTTATAATCACCGTAATTCAAATAACATTCTATCTCTTGTAGAGTTTTATCCTTCGTCTCCGGTAGTATAAAACATAATACTAAAAGACTGAGACCCATCACGGAACCTAAGACAGCAAAAGTTCCATAAACTTTAATATTCACTAGTAAATATGGCGTCACTTTCATGCCTATCGACATAAATGTCGCCAATAACAAGCCAGAGATGCAAGAACCGACTCCTCTGTGTGCTAAAGGAAATATTTCACCGAGTATAATCAGGGGTATTGGCGTACAACCCAAATTCGAGAGAATAAAGTATACTACAAATAATAAAATAGGTGCTAATGTGCCACTACTTGAAAATACGTTTACACTAACTAAATATAGATAGCCACAAACAATGTAGAGGGTAAATAAAGCTGCAAATCCGGAGGAGAACAACAAAATGCGCCTTTTAAATATTTTGACTAGAAACGAAGAGACGGTGGCACTGATTGTTATTATTATATCAATTCCTAAAATGTAATAGAACGACTGCCCTTTGCTACCGATTACTGCCTCAGTGATTTGCAAAGCGAACGCCGGGAAAATGTGCCTTCCACAAGACTCTAGGAGCAAACTACTAAATACAATAATAACGAGTGGCTTTACAAAGTCCCTTCTTGTAAATTTCTTAAGGAATCCTCTAAATTTTTCACAGTAAGTTATATTCATTGCACTGTTATTTGTTCTTTCTTTTTGAGCACCGAGTAGATCCCGTATTTCGTTCGTAGATTTGATACCTCTTCCTCTTAACCAATAGAATGATTTTTCACTTTCTTCATATTTGTTCTTCGTCGCCAGCCAAGATGGACTCTCTGGCCAAGTTAAAACTATGAGCAGCGACATGACAGACGGTACTAGGGCGATCAAAGCTACCGTTCTCCAATGATAGAAGTGTCCTAGCATGTGGACGACTAAATTTCCCAAGCAAACCGCTGTCGTTTTGAGGTTCAAGAACATTCCTCGATTTCTTGGACTCGTATACTCTGCTATCACTATAGCTCCTAACACCAGCGAGGTACCACCAGTGAAGCCTCCAAAGATTCTACCGGCGATAAGAAGAGGGATACTATTAGCGTTATAGATAATGATCCATCCAACAATGCCCGGTAATAAAGCTAGTCTAAACGCTAATCTTCTTCCAAACTTTTCCATGATGAAAGACGAGAAAAGAAATGCTGTTATTGCTCCAATACCCGAAACTGATGCTGAAATTAGAAAAAACTCAAGTCAAAATAATAATTGATTAGTTGAATGTAACGTGCCCAAAGATATAATGGAATATTAGTATAGTAAAAGACTTTATAAAAATGCGACGATACGCAAAAAAAATTGACGAGACTCGAGAGGGATAATGAGATCTCTAATTTCGCTAACGCCAGTTAGTGTTAATCGTTTGTCTAAATGCTTTACCTTTTCTTTCATTCCTACAGAAAAGGAGAGAGCTAACATGATATTTAACCATCGTTAACTGCAATTTATGAAATTGGCACTAAGTCATCAGAATGTTAAAAGAATATAATTAGGAACATACCAATAGACGATGCAGCATTTACGTCAATCTTTATGTCTGATCCTGGCGCGTGTAGGGAGTGCAACAGAATCGAAGTGAAGCCTAATGTTATTCCCTGCACGAACATACTGAGCAGCACTCCCGAAGCCACCCATGTCTGAAAATTATATTAGGTGAAAATTAGTTACCAAACATTTAAAATGAAGCTCCCAAGCACGAAAATGTTCGTGAAATATAAACAAGAAATAGCTAGAATATAATTTAAAAGGAATTCCCCATTATCCATAGCATGACGTCGACATCATAGATATTGAATCTATTTACAACTTTGTGATATTTATACAAATTTAAGAAAATTATTAGAAAAAATTAATTTACAATTTGCGATAAGGTCAACCTCAATTCCACACCGGTTTTTCGGAAATTACGTTAAAGTTTAGGCGATTTTTGAGAACCAGTTCATGTGGAATTCACTAAACAATCCTAAATGTCCCGCATCCATTTTTTCTTGTCCAAACTCCTAGGAGTTCTCTAGACTAGCGACTAAATATTAAATCAACTTAACTTTAATATTTTGTAATATTATGAAAAATAAATACATTATTTACTTATCATAATAATATATAGATTTATTCTGCAAAACAGATATTATATAATATGTATCTTACAGATAGAACAAAGGTAGGGGAATGTCATATTCTCAGAAATAGTCATAAAACTATTCTGTATATAAGATCTAAAATCGGTTGTTTTTATTTACAGGTTATTTCTATTTTAAATGGTTGAATCATTTATTATTCTAGTAACATTATTATAAACGCGATTATAAACATTTTTAAAACTGACTTGGCAAGCAGTGAGTGAACTGATAATGATTACCAAATTAAAAACTAAACATTGGATCAAAATCCGAACGTCAGTCAGGTTGGGAGCTACGATCCCACAGATAGAGACACACACACACACATACACGTTAAACTTGATGTTATACACCCCTTTGTTTTCGTTGGGGGTTAAAAACACTACACTCCCCAATCACTATATGGATTTCGTTTATTTTTTGATTTGACTTACTTTGTCGCTAATTATTTGTTTTAAAAATCATATATTTACACAAATCGTTTTTACGAAAGATAAAATCATTGCACTGTTTATTTTATACTGTTAATATGAATAGAAATACCTGCTTCAGCAAAGGCGACACCATTTCTGAGTGGGAAACGACCAAGTTACGCACAATTCGATCGAAATACCAAATAAATAAATACAAGCCTTTGTTAGGGTTCCATACCCGAAGGCCTAAAGTAGATAATAAACCGAAGGGCAAAATCGGGACCCTATTACTATGGACAAATTAGTCTATGTTATCACTAAGACTTAGCTGTCTGTCTGTCACCTAGCTGTATCTCAAGAACCGTGATGAGACCATTGTAATTTTAATAACTAAAACAACAAATATATATTTATTTATTATCAATAACACAAAAAACTCCTTAAAAATAACATAATATATAAATTAAAACTATTTCAGGTATATTATTATTATCTAAACTATAAACTAAACAAGTAATAAAAAAGGCGTAAAGGTGTAAAAAACTATATCTAAATCGGCGGCCGCTGGTAATGTACCCAAAAGACAGTATTACCTCGCTGTATCGCTAAACTGATACGTTGGCCGAGGTAAGCGCCAGCCCTTGGGTCGTTTGTCTTTTCCGTGAGTCTTTTAGAAAGGTCTTTCAAAAGGCGTTTAGCACTGGGACCCAAAGTTTCGACACCAAAAGGTAGAAAAATGTATCCATCGCCGATGGATTCATATTTCCGCCTTTTGTGGGTCTCGGCGTGCGCTGCCGCCGCCCCCGCCGTCTTTGCAGTGGCCGTCACGTGTGACGCTGCCAGCGTATCCACGCAGGTAGCGTCCCACACCAGCGGCTTCCCGTGGCTCCATGGTACCAAAGACATACCCTCAGGTCTCCTGCCGTCGTCACGCACTATACCGTTCGGCTCGAGAATGGCCGGTACGTTGACGGTGGCAAGAGCCTTATTGATGAAGAGGATTATGTCGTTTATGGAGGCATGGCGAGACTGACGGCCGGCACTGCGACGGCAAGACAGTCCATGATGTCCCTGGCGGTCTACCGTGGCACCACAATGGCAGAGATGGGGTTCGTTGATGGCGGTACCTAATCGAAGGCTAACTGATAATGAAAAAGTGTGGTTATCCAACAAAGTTTCGATATTTGATGACGGGATTGCTTGGAGCCAGTATCCCGATTCTGGCTCAGCGGACGCTAAGAGGCGGGCGCGATCAGCCGGGGAGCAGCAATTTAACAGGTCTGAATGTGCCAAATTAAGTAGTGATTCATCCCAATTCTTAAAAAAAAAAAAAAACAAAACAAAACACAACAAATAATATTAAAAAGAAAATACAATAGATATTCCTATATAACAATCGTGGTTTTTGTGCCTTTTTTTAGCTCGATATCCTAAAGGCAACAGGTAGGCACATGAAATATTCACAAATTATTATTTAAATTCATAGTTGTATAGGTATTTAATTTAATAATAAAGTTATAATAAAAAAATATTAAGGGACTGTCATTCAAAAAACGTGATTTTTTGTTGTTTTGTACGGAACACTTCGTGCGTGAATCTATTTCCACTTGGCCGGTTTTTGTAATATCTAACAGTGTTGCCTGCTAAAACTTCCTATGTCCCGTGATTTTATTTTCGATGTTTTACTATCCGCTAATAAGAACACTCCTTATTAGTTTGACATTTCGGTCTATAAATTACTATTAAATAGATTGAAATAGCAATCGAATGTTAAATCAATTTACTTAATGCCTATCACACAAGCGTTACATATAAAATCAGATAATCTATTATTTATTAAAGATATTCCCAAGGATTATTTAAAAACATAATATATTAAGCTTTCGCCACCCTGGCCTGCACATAAACTTTAACTGTGCCAAATAGTATCCCTTCATTTTCACAACACTCCTAAATCTGTACATACCTACTGAAAGTTTTTTCGTTAATAAAAATAACGATAATATACAAAAAGTAGGCTGGGGCATCCTAACTCATCTGACTGTGAGTGCGACCATAAATCATGGAATTGTCCCATTAAAATGGTACCTATTTCTAAAAACAGCAATGACAACACTGAGCACAGTAACTTTGCAAGCTTTGAAATAAATTATAATATTGCAAATACAAGTCAACAACCTAACTTGAAAATCGAGTTATCTTGTAGATTCCTTTCCATGAAAGAATTTCCCTAGACTGCGATTGCGCAGTAGAATGTTAAATAAGCGTATCATGTAAGATCCCCATAAAAAACAGTAAGATCGGGTACTTTTACGGGTACCTACAAATATTTAAATACATTACATCCTTCATTAATGAAGGATTAATTTAAATATCATGTTGTTCCTCTCGTAATTCCTATAAATTAATGAGAAGGCATGATAATTTAACAAGACATTAACACTGAAATTGGGACTAAGCATAGTTTTAATATCAATAATATTTTACATGATAAACAATTTGGTTTTACAAACGGACGCTCTACATCAGACATCAGATGCTGGCGCCGATTTAATGTAACATTTTTGAAGTTGCGGGATGCTCTTGAAATATTCTGCGATCTCTCTAAGGCTTTTGATAGTGTGCAGCACACAACATTGATGAGAAAACTAGGCCACGATGGGGTAATGAGCCCGGCACTCGCCCCCTTGAAATAATACTTATCAAATAGAACTCAGGAGGTATTACTCAGAGGAACACGATCCACATAAAACAGAGACGGGGATCCCCCAAGGATCTAGGTTAGGACCTTTTATTTTTTTAATTTATGGCCCCATACCTCATAAATGATAAGCACAGTATAGTATTATTTGCTGATGCTACGTCTCTTATTTTAAATATGAAACGGCAAAATATATGCTATGACGAAGTAAATAGTGCTCTCTCAAGGAGTAGGTTTAATGTCTCTAATCTCTAATGTCTAATCTTTTACTAAATTCCTAATGGCGAGACAAATTGAAACCAATGTGCTATTAAATTATTATCGTTTAGAAGTAGTGGATATTTTTTTTATTTTATTTTATTTTATTTCGGAAGCAAACGGAATAGCAGTATTATTAGGTTTATACATACAACATAAGACTCGAAACTTCAGTGGGGCCCTCATATTGCTAGGTTGGCCGGTAGGTTCAGTTTAGCAGTATATGCAGTAAAATTAGATTATTTTCAGATGAAAGTACTGCACGTCTAGGATGTTTCAGTTACTTACTTAGTACTCGTATAATGTCCAACGGCATTTTTCTATGGGGGCAATGCTGCAGATATGTATATTTGTGATGCAGAAGTGAGCTGTTCGAGCATAAAGAAGGAAGGAAGGAAAGAAGGAAAGTAAGTAAGAAACCACAATAGAAATACTCGAAATATGCAAAACTTCATGTGTACCAGTGCCTAGACTAAGAAAGTAGCCAAAGATCGTTTGTGCGCAAAAAGTAGCCGATCTTTATATAATACTAGCTGTGCCCGCGACTTCGTTCGCGCGGTGTATGTTTGACTTAATCCGTTTATGCAGCGCATGCAACGAAAGTCCCCAAATGTAAATTGTTTGTTTGTTTAAACGCGCTAGTCTCCCAAGTATGTATAATAGCCGACGTCGCGATGCCCGACGCCTGAGGCCCGACGCCTGACGCCCGACGCCTGACGCCCGACGCCTGACGCCCGACGCCTGACGCCCGACGCCTGACGCCCGACGCCTGACGCCCGACGCCTGACGCCCGACGCCTGACGCCCGACGCCTGACGCCCGACGCCGAGACGCTCAACGTCTCGACGCCGACGCCCGATGCCGCGACGCCGCGACGCCCAACGCCGCCACGCCCAACGTCGAGACGCCGACGCCCGATGTCGCGACGCCGATGTTCGACGCCGACTTTCACTCCGACGCTGAGCTGCTGGCGCCGACCGCCAAATTTTTCGGCATCGGCGGTACTCTCGGTGCGCAATTCCAACTCGCACTTGCCCGGTTTTTTATTTATTAATTACCATATGCTTGCAGTATAATAGGTAGTTACAATTTTTTGAAGATCCCACAGGTACCCTTGCGTTTTTCGGGATAATAATTTCTTATAATGCTCTTCAGGTCATAAGCTACCTGCCTGCCAAATTTCATTTAAATACGTTGAGTAGTTTGGCTGAAATACCGTCAAATAAATTTCATTTAATTCCATACAGTGGTTTTAGCGTGATGCAATGACAAACATTCCCATACGGACAGACAAACAGACAGAATTTTTTTTCAAAATTGTTATTTTTAGGTTCTGTAGCTTTCAACAACAAGCTGTCATCACTAACTGGTTCACTTCGTAATCTGCATGGCTGCATCCCTCGAAAGACACGTTTCACAATATATAATTCGCTAGTAAAATCTCACCTTTTGTACTTAATTGAAATCTGGGGCAGTGCTGCAAAAACAAAATTAAAAAAATTACAAATAACACAAAATAAAATAATAAAACTACTTTTTAATTATCCACACATGACGTCCACAAATAAGATATACAATGAAACTAATATACTTAGTATTAATCAATTATACGTATACAGCACATGCTTAGTCATTAGAAAAATTATTGATAAAAGCGTAAATATAAACATACTTCTCATAAGGAAATCACAAATCACTAGTCGTAGTAATCGCCGTCCAGGTTTGCTTGTATTGCCGAAAGTTCGCACCAATTTGATTTTCACCAAAATATTCTTAATGTACAGACATGACCCCTCTACAGATTTGATTTGACGACCTCCGTAGCGCAGTTGGTTGAGCGCGTTGGCGCTCGAACGAAAGGTCGCGGGTTCGAATCCCGCCGAGGGAACAAAAAGTTTTCAATGTTCCTGGGTCATGGATGTGTATTAAATTTGTGTATAATATAATAAAAATCTTAAATATGTGTATAGTATAAAAGTATTAAATATATTTCCGTTGTCTGGTACCTGTAACACAAGTTCTTCGGATACTTAGCGTAGGACCAGATTGACGTGGTGTGAAGCGTCTATAGATATTATTATATTATTATTATTAAAAAAAAAAAAAAAAATATGTATAGACGTTGAGTAAAAAATTTAGCTACCTACCTGACCTGACCGTCAGGTAGGTAGCTAAATTTTTTTGAAGATCCCACGGGAACCCTTTCGTTTTTCGGAATAATAATTTCCAATAATGCTCTTCAGGTCATAAGTTACCTGCCTGCCAAATTTTATTTAAATACGTTGAGTAATTTGGCTGAAATACCGTCAAATAGGTAGCTACAATTTTTTGAAGATCCCACGGGAACCCTTTCGTTTTTCGGGATAATAATTTCCTATAATAATGCTCATCAGGTCGTAAGCTACCTGCCTGCTAAATTTCATTTCATTCCATACAGTAGTTATAGCGTGCTGCGTGATGCAATGACAGACATTCCCATACGGACAGACAGACAGACAGACATTTTTTTCAAAAATGTTATTTTTAGGTTCTGTGGCTTTTATAGACCCCCTTTTTCTGATTTTCACTTAAATATTCTTAATGTACAGACATGACCCCTCTACAGATTTATTATATGTATAAATAACTAGCTGACCTGTGCTCACTTCGTTAAGCATAATACTTTTACTCAATCCTGAACCTTCAACGTGAAACCCACAACCCTGAACGCGCCACGCGAATTATTTTTTATTTTATTTATATTATATTTGGAATACAAAATATTAATCTAAATAGTTTAAACTTATATAAATGCGGTATTTATAACATTTCACCATTTTTGTTGTTACCATGACAACCGTATCGTATAGATTGGTAACGACGGAAAAGACTCGACTCGACTGGACTCGATCCAGGTTCAAACCCCGGTGACTATTACGTTTATTTTATTTCTTTTTGTAACTTTTTTAAACTAAAATATAGCCTTTATATTAAATTTATTATTCAACGCTGATAGAGTAGCTTTCCAACGGTGAAAGAATTTTTCATATCGGTTCAATGGTTTCAGAGCCTATTCCATTCAAACAAGCAAACAATCAAATGTTTTCTTTATGATATTAGTACCTATAGAAGATTATTGGACTTTTGTTATTTAGTTTAAGTTTTAGTAATTATAAAAAAATACCCTCCTCCTCCTGAGACACTCATGAAAATTCACTTGACAGACAGAGAGTCTATAAGCAAAGGGAATATATTATATCCGGAAATTGGCAGCAGCTTATCCGCAGAATGTTTTATTATTTAACAGTGCGCTCGCCAACCCGCCTGCCAAGCGTGTCCAGTATAGGTTACCTAGTAACTATTTAGTAATCTGTGGTATAAGTAACTACTTCCCAAGAAATACATGAAACGACGACGACGAGTAGTATAAAAAATATTTTAAACAAAACCTAATATTGCTATTTTTTACGTTAAGGATTAAAGAATTAGGTATATTTTTATATTAGGTAAAAGTCGCTTCACCTAATTGTTTAGAGTGTGATCAAGTTGAAGACGCGCAACATATATTGGTGGAATGTGTCCGAAACGAAGCGGCCAGGCAAGAAATGATCAGCCGACTAAATATTAATATTATGTACGATCTAGGCGTACATTTCTCAATTTTGTCTTTGCCCCTGTCTAAGGACGCAATTGATTTATATAAGTTAGTGAGATTAGGCTTAATTACTAGAGTTTAAGTTTTGTTTTGTTATTTCATTATGTTTACTTTGTGTAGCACTTAAGTTAAATAGCACTCTACGAGAGTGACATAGTCTATTTGTACTAAACTCTCTATAAAAAATAAAGAATTTTAAAAAAAAATGTAGCTTAGTAGTTTTATTAGTGGTTGAAATTTTAGATCATCAGCAGCTGACCAATTTTGGGATTTATTGCAGAGAAAATAAACATATTATATTTTATTATGAAACTAGCGACCCGCCCCGGCTTCGCACGGGTGCAATGCTGATACTAAATTAAATACACTACAGAAAAACTATGAACGTTGTATAATATAAAAACATAGCGGCCCGCTCCGACTTTGCACGGGCATAAAATATATATGCCTATGTCACTCAATGAAAACATGATTAAAATCGATCCAGTATTTTTGATTCAATTATTACTGCCCTTGGCCTGCACGCATTAAATTTGGAGTAAAACAATTCCTCTTTCCCTATACTTACTATGAAGATTTTCTGCTATCTTTGGAATATCTAAATTCATACAATTTTTATTACATTACACATTTTTACTATACGATTTTATTTATTTAGATTATATTAAAAACACCTAAAAAATAATTTGCCATGCGTGTGACTAAAAACAAAAGATAAATTACAATCATCAAGAACAAAAGATAGCTATTCTATTAATTTTTTTTTCTGAACTTATTTAAGATTTTTTAAAATAATTTCCTTATTATTAAATTAATTGATTATTATTTATCGTAACTTATAATTATTAACTGATAAGTTGTCGAGCTGAAAAGCACGTTTTTATCAAGGCTGCATGCTCTTCGAGGCTGTGTCGTGATAATCAAGGGAGAACCGCGGCCTCCGACGCGCTATTTATAGGCATGCCTCCCCGCACTGCCCCGTCCGGCCGGTACCGCCCGCCGCAAACGCAAATTTTAAATTTGTAATATCTCCGAAAATATTTGTTTACTTTACATGCTGTAAGGAACCATATTGATCTATATTAATTGCACACTGTATTTAAGGTACTTAATTTGATAAGGATTAATGCCGTATTGCTTAAAATAGCTTCGTAAATAAGCCATTTTTTCACGTAAAAAGTAAACAATAAAAATGGTTAATGTGGGTTATCCCTAAAAGATAAACATATACCATCGCGGACTTTTTTGTAGAACTTTTTATGGTGTACAATACTGTAGTACAATAATTTGATCTAACTCGTAGGGTTTAGGCAGCGTTTTTGCTAAAATAGGTTAATTTACGACATCACGTTAGAAACCTCTAAAATTAGCAATGTTGCCTTAGTATATTATGCATGTATTATACATATAAACCTTCCTCTTGAATCACTCTATCTATTGGAAAAAACCGCATCAAAATCCGTTGCGTAGTTTTAAAGATTTAAGCGCACATAGGGATATAGGGACAGAAAAGGCGACTTTGTTTTATACTATGTAGTGATAGTGATAACTCAAATAAGATAATATAAATATAAAGGATAGTAATGGTATGTAGGAATCTTACTCCTTGGACCAATATAAATGCTATGTTTTATCCCAAAAAGGCTTACCAAAATTTATCAAATTTGGTCTAGCCGTTTGCACATACTAACTTTTGCCTTTATAATATATAGCGTAATGTAAAGATTGCTTTATACACATTAAGTTTAAGAAACAAGAAAATTTTCATACAAGCTCATTACTATTGTGCAATAACATGTTAAAGAAATACCAGAAGTAAATTTAGCCTTTAAACGTAATTGTAATTTTTTTTTATATTCAACTGCTTTTATTGACTGATTAAGGACCTTAAAAACATTCTATCAAAGTTGTTCTTCTTGCATCAGTCAACAACTTCTTGTTCTTCAGCAACTATGAACGCTTGCTTCTTGCCAAAGCCAAGAGGTTCCGTGGCATAAACATCGCCTTACTTACTACTTTAAAATTAAAATTCCAGAACCGGCAAATAAAAAAGCTAAATAACATATTTTATTACTATTATCACAATCAAATATCCACTTATCGTTTAATCCAAATAATTAGGGGCTGTTCTCTTAGCAATATATATTGTTATAAAGTCTCAGATAGCTTGCATGTTTGTCTGCTCTGGATATAAAATAAGCAGCAACAAAACATCCGAATAAACTATCCGACACTTATTAGGAGAATCAGAAATGGACTCTAGTATTTATAATAAACATATCAGATAACATAAATAGGCGTACAGACACTAAATTAACATCTTAAAACAATCAAACTAACATATTTTACTCTCTGTCATCACAAATCAGCCAAACTTATTTCCATTATTAACAAAACATCTAATTTCACATTTCCTGCACCATCATTTTCAAATTCTCCTCATCATCAGTTTTGTTATACACACCATACTGTAGGTAGTACTCTATCTCTTGCAAGGTCTTATCCTTTGTCTCTGGTAGGACTGACCATAATACTAACAGGCTGAACCCCATCACAGTGCCCAGAAGTGCGAAGGTTCCGTAAACTTTAAGGGTTGCTAGTAGATATGGAGTTACTTGCATACCTAATGCCAAACACGTTGACAGAGCAAAACCTGCAACACATGATCCCACCGCCCGGTGAGGCAAAGGATATATTTCACCCAGGAATGCTAGTGGTATGGGAGTACAACCTAAATTCGACAACAAAAAGTACACAACAAACATTAGAATTGGTATTAATTTCATGGTGTTTGAAATCACTTCTATGCTTACTAAGTATAGGTAACCGCATATAGAGTAAAGTACTATTAATGAAGACAAACCACTTCCGAACAACAATGTACGCCTTTTGAACATCTTGACTAAAACTGATGAAAATACTGCACTCGCTGTTATAATGATATCGATGCCGAGTGTGTAATAAAAAGATTGATCATTTTGTCCCGTTATTTCTTCTATGATTTGAGAAGCAAATGCTGGAAAGATATGTCTTCCACATGACTCCAAAACCATGCTCCCAAATATTACAATGATAGTGGGTTTCAAAAAGTCTCTCTTTCTAAACTTCTTAAGAATCTCCAGGAACTTTTTACAGATGTTTAGTTCGACTGTATTATGGGACATTCTCTCTTTCTGTGCTCTCAGTAATTCTTCAATTTCGTTTACAGAATCCTCATTCCTTCCTTGCAACCAGAAAAAAGATTTTTCGCTCTCTTTATACTTATTTTTCGACACCAACCATGCTGGACTTTCTGGCCAGGTACAAATAATCATTAATGAGGTCAGATGTGGCACTAGAGCTATCAAGGCCACGGTTCTCCAATGATGGAAATGTCCTAAGAGATGTACCAATAAATTTCCGGAGCAAACGGCAGCAGTTTTGAAGTTTAGAAACATTCCTCGATTTTTTGGGCTCGAGTATTCTCCTATGACCACTGCTCCGAGGATAACAGAAGCTGCTGCGGTGAATCCACCAAGCGCTCTTCCAATCACAAGGACAGACGCACTTTTGGCGTAGTAGATACAGAGCCAGCCAACGATTCCGGGAAGCAGTACAAGAATGTGGGCTAGGCGTCGCCCATACAGCTGCATGAGCAGTGAGGAGGCCAGAAATCCCGGGATACCAGCGGTGCCGATGATTGATGCTGAAAATGTGAAATTCAGAAAATTAGTTCGATATTATGCTCTGAAATACAGAAGTTATTTAATTTCTCGTATGTTTTTGTAAATTAAGATTACTGGATAGGCTTACTGATAATGTGGTCGGTAGTATACATGATACCCATGATGGGTATACTAATCACATAATATAATATGCCTGATTATATTTCATAATTTGTTTGCTTCTATCAAAAGTAGACAAATATGCAGCTGCCTCTTGACTTTTCTTGACGACCTTGCTACTTTGAATTAGGTGCTATTTTGCTACGAAAGATATTTCTCTGTACTTTCCTAAGAATATGCTTTCATTCCTACTGGGTTGTCATGCTAAACCAGCATGGCAACCTGTACCAGTAGTACTATTAATTTAATGGGCCATACTCATTACTACACACAGGCCGTAAAAAGAAGAGTCACTATAACTTTGAGATACGATTATACTGCCTTTCCTCATTTTGGAAATGTATTTTTTTTTTTCAAAAACAAAAAAGATTTTTGTACTTTTCACCATTTATTACTTTTTTATTCTCAAGAACAACAAAAAAAATTGCTCTGAAAAGGCGATCCGTCTACTCGTTTCCTAGTCTATTTCATAAAAATATGTCAAGAATAACCCTTATATCACTACTAACTACAACAGGAGACGAACGTGCAATTCTATTCTAACGTTGAAATAACGAAAGGACACTACCCCGCTCGCACGCGGGTCAAATAATTCGTACACGAGCAGGGTAGACTGACGTTCGCCACGAAGTTCTAGACATGAGAATCGGGGTCCAAGTGGTAACTGTATAGAACTCTACTTACCGATACACGATGACGTGTTGATGTCAACCGGTATGTCGGTGTCCGGAGCCTGCAGCGCCGGCAGCAGCACCGACGTGTAGCCCAGCAGCAGGCCTTGACCCAGCATGTTTAGCAGCACTCCCATTACCACCCATGTCTGGAAAATTCCCATGGTGTCTATTAAGCTCAATTGTTTTAGCTGTAACGTTACTATCTATAAGAAATAAATTAACTAACCTACTGACACTTTTTTTTCAAAAACGGTGTAGTTGTGGTTGGAAATTAGCTGCAACTATAATTTTCACACTAAAGTATTGTGTATCATATAGTTTTAAGCTATTTGATACACATTATAGCTACTAGTGTGTTAAACGAGTAATAATAAATAATACTTTAGATCTTTTGTAGGGTATCGAGAAACGGTATTGTTTTAGGAACCGGGATTTTCGGTACCGGGACTAGTCAGAACCGGCATTTCCCGTGATTTTTGATATTTTCGAACATAAGCCTTCCCCAAAGTATGTGAGAGGTTAGTTGTATACACTCGCCGCGCTTGGCAGGCGGTTTGGCGAGCGGAGTGTTATTAAAATAATAATAATAAAATAAAAATAATAATAAAAAATAAAAAAATCCAAATATACATTTACTCAGTTGCTTTACGACACCCAACGGAAAGATAGTTTTTGGGGAGGTTACCCCACGTACCCCACGGACATATTAGGCTTTCATTGACGCAGTCGATGAGTATTTGATTAGAAAACATATTATAATGACTTAGTTAATCCGTCCTTAATATAAATTTTATGCAAAAACAACTAATTAGTGGAAAAAGTGCAACATTAATTTCCACCAAGAACCTACAGAACATTAAATAACAGAAAAGTTAAGGTACCTACATACATACAAAATGTTGATGCTTGCTATTAATATTACTACATTATCTATACTAATATTATAAGGCGGAAGAGTTTGTTTGTTTGTTTAAATCTTAGGAACCACTGGTCCGATTTAAAATATATTTTTTTGTTGGATAGTCCATTTATAGAGGAAGGCTTTAGGCTATATAACATTACGCTGCGACCAATAGGAGCGAAGCGTCAGTGAGAAATGTTGCAAAAACGGGGAAAATTATTCACATTTGGGAACTTTCGTTGCGTGCGCTGCATAAACGGTTTATGTCACTCAAAAACCACGCGCACGAAGTCGCGGGCACAGCTAGTGTAAATATAGAAAATTACCGCCCTTAACTATTACATATCGGCGCTATACCTATGAAATTTTATCCTTAATTGGTTTTTATAAAACGTATATTATTACTTATATGTTATACGTAAATAAGTTAAACTCCAGCTTGAGAAAATTAAAAACAAAGTTATAGATACCATTATTGAAATCAACACACACATCGACAACGATAAAAGAGTTCAATGACATTTTAAACCAAACTGCTGTACCGCAAAATAATGTTTCAAAAAATGCACACCCGAAACTATTTTTAGACGTCTTATTTTTAGAGATCCGTCCGTATTGGAAGTCGGTTTAAAATAGCCTAAAGTCACATGTCACCTTAGTGTATAGCACGTGTTTTTGGAATAACAGTGATATTAAATATAAACAATCACGATTTTCACGATAGTAAAATTAAAAACCACTAAATCAATTATACCTGTTTCCACTGGTCCGATTTAAAATATATTTTTTTGTTGGATAGTCCATTTATAGAGGAAGGCTTTAGGCTATATAACATTACGCTGCGACTAATAGGAGCGAAGCGTCAGTGAGAAATGTTGCAAAAACGGGGAAAATTATTCACATTTGGGAACAGTGATATTAAATATAAACAATCACGATTTTCACGATAGTAAAATTAAAAACCACTAAATCAATTTTACCTGTTTCACTGTAGGCGGCACCATTTCTCAACGACTCGTTTAGTAATGGTTGCAAGGAAAAAAATTGTCACCTTATTCCAAATGCGAGACAATGAAAGATAAGGTAACGGGACATCAAAATTACAAAATTAGTTAACACAATTATGCATTAATTGATGAATTTACATTCACTTCTAGCGATTAGAGTTGGATGAGATGGATATTTAACCCAATAGTGGTTGGATGGTCTCCGGGCTATCACTCCTTATATAGGTGCGGGAGATGCGGTTTTAAATGTCGCTTGTCAGCACCATAGAAGGTTGCCATCCGTCCGGGGCTCCCCGGATTTGTCCTACTTTTGAGGGCGTCCGGGGAGCGTCCTGACCGGACGGCTGATATCCGAATTTAGATTTAGAATTTGGTGCGGCCTATATTTTGTTTTGGGCTCCAGAGTCCGGGTTTTGATGTCCTACTTTTTTTAATTTTTAAGATGGCAACCCTAAGCACATAAGGGTAAAGACATAAACAGGCGGGTTACCAGTACAGATTCTACATGTCGGTTCCTATCCGTAACCTGGTCCCCGATTCAAGATGCCATTACGAAGTTCGAAAACAAAATGTATGGAATTTGACATAAGGATCGCTAAATGACGAGGGAATTCGTATGTCATTTAGCGAAGCTTATGTCAAATTCCAAACATTTTGTTTTCGAACTTCATAAGTGATAATAGCGATGGCATCTTGAATCAGGGCCCTGGGGCCTTACTCTCCAAACTGATTTGATTTTGATTCAGATTCGTGGCGCGTACTCCCGAATAATTTGACGTTTGTTTATTTTGATTCTCAGTCGATTGATATGGTCGGGAGTACACAAAGTTACAATGTCACGAATTTCTATAACCTGGTTAGTTTCAAATTGATCCACCAAATAAAATACCAAAAGCTGTTGAGATCGAACTGATTCTCGATTGTGTCGGGAGTAATCCTGCTGTACGTAAAATTTTTGCAATGTGTTCGTATGCGCTCAAACAAAAAGGAACCCCGACCCATCCAACGACGTTATTCAGAAAAATTTTAGTATTTTCACTAAGAAAAAAATATTTGATAAGGTTGGCGACTCCTCAATCTTAAGGTTATTATAATGTAGCCCCCTTTGACCCACTTGTCCCAAAAATTCAATTTTCGGTCAACTGTAACATTAAACTATTTAAGACGCCTAAACGATGAAATTATTTGACAAACTTTACGACTTCTTTCTTATTTATTTCTTTAACCGTTCAAAGAAAATCCCATATTTTAACGATGTATTCAACAATGTTAAGTTATAACATTGTAACTTTTTTTTTAAACTACAATTTTCCTGTTTGCTAAAAGGTGGCCCGCGAGAGTTTCTTACGCCGGTTCTTCTCGCCGGGTTAGTCCCCGAACCGGTGGAAGGTCATCATGTAGGACAATTCTAAAAGTGTTAGATTTAACCTATTTGGAAAAAAAAGATTTTTCATTTTGTATTCATTCATGCACGATGTCTTTTTTAAAAATAATGGTGCATCCACACAATTATAAATATCAGATCTATATACCACTTTTTAATTTTTTGCTCACTGTCGCTAATGTCTAATAGATTATTATGCGAAGCAAAACAGTATAAAAGACAATGAGTTACGGTATAAATTATTTACTAGGCAATCAATTAGAGAAGGTTAGACGTAATAACATACAAATTTTACGACGTTATTACAATAATTATTTGTCCGTTTCGAAAATACAGACGATGTTCATGCATCGTTTGTGAATTACATAGACAAATATTAATATTTCCATACACCGACAAATTCCAGACGACATTAAGGACTTACTTTAAGTTTATTACCAAGTAAATAATATGTTATTTGTGCTGGGTTTTGTTTTGGGTTACACAACTTACACAATCTTTCAATCAAGTGTCAGATAGTCTATTAGTCTTATTATGTTTTGTCTCTGTCGCGCGATATAAAGCGCCGACAGAACTGAATAATCTATTCAATACGTTTCTTTTATCTTTCAAGAAATGTATTTTTTTAATTTTTATTTTACAAAGCATCTTTGTTTTTTTTTTGATAATGTTGCGAATAAAAAATTGTAAACTCTAAAAAGTAAAAACATTGTTATCAATATATATTTTTTTTAAAAGATAAGAGGTAAGGGGTTGTCCATTAATCACGTGAGGCTTGAAAGGGGGGGAGGGGTTTGATAAAAATCACGAAAATAACACAAGGGGGGAGGGGGGGTGTAGTAAGATATCTCGTGTATTTATTTTTTCGTCAAACGCGCGATTTTTAAACAAATATTAAGCGGCAAGGCGCGGCGTGTAGTGTCCTACCTGTATTTAAATTAAGATAATATTCAGAAAATTTTAAGATTCTTTGTAGGTACTAAAAATACACGTGATGTTGAGAAGGGGGAGGGGGGGTGGTCTTAAACCTCACTACATATCACCAATGGGGGAGGGGGGGTTAAAAAATGCTAAAAAAAGATCACGTGATTAATGGACAACCCCTAAGGTAGTTGAATCATATCGCAAAGTTATAGCGACTGTTCTATTTACACCCTTAAATATATGGCTCTACAGAACCACTTGCAATATTTTGGTGAAAAATTATATATTAATAGTTAATAATAATTAGTATTTATTATCAGTAATGCAAAATTATGTTAAATACAAACTGAATGATAAATAGGTACTCGTAGTATTAACCTGTAAAACATTTAACGCGTTGTTACTTTTTATTATCTATTGTTGTTTCTTTCGCTACACATTGTAATTTCTGTCTTCTCTTTTTTTCATATTTTTTTACTATTATGGCTAGTTTCTGAAAGTCTAATCTAATCTATGATCAATTTACATGGCATCACTCGTAAATAAACCTAATATGTTTCTTTCTCTCTGATAAATGTTTCACTAATGTCCACTGAAATATATAGAATATAATTCTATAAAGATTTTCATTTTCATTCGACTCTACCATTTCTCATTCTGGAAATGTGTTTTATTTTGTAAAACTAACAATTATTTTTTTACACTTTAACCATTAAAAATTTTTAGTTGCAAGAATAACAAAAAATATATATTTTTTTAATTTTATATAAAAAATATAAAAGAATACATTTCTAGTATGAGAAAAGGTAGGTCCTACAATTACATCCCAAAGTTATAGCGACTGTTTTTACTCCTCGTATAATTATAATTATACCCTATTTTTTGGTATAATTCTCATTCTCAATGTCTATTTATAAGTCTGACCGAAACCGCCCAACAATTGTTATAAAATAAAATAAAGTATAAGAGTTGTACGAAGAGTATCCACCGAAATCGTAAAGATTTAATCAGGCCTCTGGTCGTTAGGTTTAGTGGTCAAGGTACCGCCATATGCCCGGTATATATGGCGGTACCTTGACCATATATAAATTTTCCATAAAGCTATAAGTTATATTTTTATTGTGCAATGTAATAAAGATGCAAAATGACACAAATGTACAAGTAAAAGTGCAAGAAAAATATGAAATGTAATCTATACTAATATTAGGTCCTCTTTGGTTAGGAATTCCAAATTCAAATTTAAACAGCTAGTTATTTACTCATGCATTTGTGTTTTGAAAACCGTAATGCATTTGTTTTCTTCTCTTTTGCTTTTTTTTCTGCGTCACTCATTTCACAAAATGGAAAACTTAAAATATCGCATTATTTACGAGTACGAGTTCCACCGTGGCACCAGTGCTGCAGAAACGGCTCGAAGCATTAATGATGTGTATGGGGGTGGTGTCGCAAAAGAAAACACGGTGCGTTTTTGGTTTCAACGCTTTCGTTTTCGAAATTTCGACCTGCAGAACAAGCCCCGTGGACGGCCGGAGACCAAGGTCGATAATGATGAATTAGGCTATTGTGGAAGCAGATCCATCGCAAACCACATCAGAGTTAGCTACAGGCTGCGGCGTTAGTGACAAAACCGTTTGAATCCACTTGAAGCAAATTGGGAAGGTGAAAAAGCTTGAAAGGTGGGACCTCATGAATTGAGTGAAGCAAACCGACAAACGCGCGTCGACTGCTGCGTTACATTGTTCAACCGGCACAATAATGGGATCATTACACATGTAATGATCCCATTTAAGATTCCTTCATGAAAAGTGGATCCTGTACGATAATTGTAAACGCTCATCGCAATGGCTGGACCCTGGTGAACCAGCAAAGTCTTGCCCCAAGCGAAAATTGACGCAAAAAAAGTTACTTGTAAGCTTTTGGTGGACTAGTGCCGGTGTCGTACACTATAGCTTTCTTAAATCTGGTCAGACGATTACGGCTGATGTCTATTGTCAGCGACTGCAAACCATGATGGAAAAGCTCGCCGTTAAACAACCGAGACTTGTCAATCGCTCTACGCTATTGCTGCTTCAAGACAACGCTAGACCACACACGGCCCAACTGGAATGTCTAAGACATCCACCGTACTCTCCGGACCTTAATCCAATAGATTACCATTTTTTTAGAAATTTGGATAACTTCTTGCAAGGAAAAAAATTCAATTCCGATGAGGCAGTCCAAACCGCTCTCAAAGATTTCATTGATTCCCGTCCGAATGGTTTTTTTAGTAAAGGGATCAATGAACTACCTATAAGATGGCAAAAGTGTATAGATAGCAATGGTACATACTTTGATTAATAAAATATATTTTAATTTGAAAAAATCGCCTTTATGTTACTCCCATACAAAACGCCAATTTCATATGTAAGGACCTAATATCTATACTTAATATTATAAAGCGGAAGAGTTTGTTTGTTTGTTTCTTTAAACGCGCTAATCTCAGGAACTACTGGTCCGATTTGAAAAATTCTTTTTTTGTTGGATAGTCCATTTATAGAGGAAGGCTATAGGCTATATAACATTACGCTGCGACCAATAGGAGCGAAGCGTCAGTGAGAAATGTTGCAAAAACGGGGAAAATTATTCACATTTGGGGACTTTCGTTGCGTGCGATGCATAAACGATTTAAGTTACGTATTCAAAAATCACGCAAACGAAGTCGCGGGAACAGCTAGTTAATTATAAAGTGGAAGAGTTTGTTTGTTTGTTTAAACGCACTAATCTTAGGAACTACTGGTCTAATATGAAAAAATATTTTTTTTATTGGATAGTCCATTGCAAAAACGGGGAAAATTATTCACATTTGGGGACTTTCGTTGCGTGCGCTGCATAAGCGGTTTACCTAAATCACTCAAAAACCACGCGAACGAAGTCTCGGGCACAAAAAAGTAAAATTGTAAAATAAGTAAGTAAGCAAAAATGTAATGATGTATAGAGATGAAAATCAATTGTAATAAGGAAAATAGTGTCAAGTGAAAACTAAAAAAATGTAATAAGAAAATAATTGTCCTTGTAGAATAATAAGGGGAACAAGTCGGACCCACAGTTTACATGGGTCCTCCATCTTTAAAAAAAATTGGTGTTTTTTTTTCATAAAATTTTATATTATTATTGACGTGGAATTTTTATAAACTAAGGTAGTTAGGTACTAGAATATTTTTTTCTATTTTTAATGTTGTTCACTTACTGGTACAAAAAAATATATTATACTTAGCAAAGTTATGTCAAATACATTTAATTTTCAAACTTCGTAAGTTATAATAGCGACGGTATCTTGAATTAGGTCCCAACAAAAATGGCGATTACTCTACCGGCAACAGCCTCTTGAAATTTTAATGAATAAATGAGTTATTTAACTAAGTAGATAGGTAGGTACTATGTATTATTGAATATCAAATCTTGTATTTATTTTTGTCAAGCCACTACAACATATAAAGGTATAACTGTTCAACTCTTCGATAAAAATTTAATGTAGGAAAAAAAAACAAACTACTTGTAATACTGGCTGAATCGTACATTATTATAACAACTATTTCTTTAATTATTTCAATGCCATTTGCTCTTCCTGCTTTTCACTTTTATTCAATATTTTACAACCAGTTGATTATCTATATACTCCTATATATGTTGATTGAATACAATCTAAACAAAGCTCCAGCAATGTATAATGCTTCCAATTTAAAATAATAAGTCACTTATTCAACGCGCAATGGACAGTGTTTACTATTTTTTTAACTCTCCGTAAACTGTGTTGAAAATAAAAAATATACGTTGAAGAATGTAGTTTCCGAGATTTTTAATTTCGAGTTCCCGACGCCATGGCGACATTTTCCAACCCCGGCTACGAGCTGGGAAATTTTAAAGAATTTCAAATGTCTTTAAATTCATTAATTTGCGGTATTCTTTAATAAAACAAAGACTAGTGTATTCGTATAGAAACAGGCTCTGCTGGGACGATTATCTTATGTAAGTTATAAAAATGAATCGCTGTTCGTTAGTCTCGCTAAAACTGAAACGATTCTGCTATTTTGAGTCTTGAAATATTCGTAGAAGTCCAGGGAAGGTTTAAACGGTTTGTGTGCTCAACGAAGTGGGCACGGGTCAGCTAGTCTTATATATTAAAATGAAATGCTGTTTGTTAGTCTCCTTAAAACACGAGAACGGCTGAACCGATTCTGCTATTTTTGGTCTTGAAATATTCGTGGAAGTCCCGGGAAGGTTTAAACGGTACATCACACACTGCTTCTATGCTCAACGAAGTGGCACGGGTAAGCTAGTATATTTATATAAATAAACGATTTTGAATACTTATGGCCGGTTTCTGAAACGCTATACAAATGTATGATCAACTAAGCCAGTGCGAGTGTGATGTGCCTAATTATATCACAATATTATCTGTCCCGTCCTTTCTCTCTGATACGTTCGACCAATCAGCGTTCAATATGGGTTGTTAACTTGAATTCCATGTAAGTTGATCATACATTTGAATAGCGTTCAAGGAACCCATCGCTTTCATTTCATTCTCTGACATATATGACATATTAATTTGGTTCAATTTAATTTTCTTGTGGACATTATTATTATTTAACAATTTATTGTGCACATAAACAATCAACAGATTTAACAGAAAGAAATACGACACAAAAGGACTGCTTATCTCTAAAAGAAATTTCTTCCAGCAGTCCTACAAAGAGAAATTACATAACAGATAACAGGCAGGGCGTGCACAATCGCAGCTATAATATTATCAAACATAATATTCTTATACATAAATAATAAATAAAATATACAATAATAAATACCTAATACATACATAAATACTATAATATAATAAATAATAATAACAATATACATACATAAATATAATTTAATAATCATATCAGGATTCACTGTTAAGATAGCGCTCTTTTAAGCGTCTTTTAAAGACATAGATGGTGGGGCTGTCACGAACGGTATGGGGAAAGGAATTCCACAATCTGACTGCATGAACAGTAAAGGAGTAGGAAAAGAAGTTGGAGCGATAGGGTGAGATTCGTCCTGACACTAGCCCTACAAGGGATGTCAAGGGGTCGTGAAAAGTTGAAACGTTCAGTTAGGTATGAGGGAGACATAGGATTATATAATATATTGTACAGGAGAGAGAGAATATGGACATTTCGTCGAAGACGAATAGGAAGCCACTTTAATTTTAACCGAAAAGCAGATACATGGTCATATTTTTTTAATCCAAACACAAAACGGATACAGACATTCTGTAAACGTTCTAACTTTGCTATCGACTCTTCGGTAATATCCAAGTAGCAGGAGTCAGCATAATCAAGGATAGGGAAAATGAGTGTCTGAACAAGAAGGATTTTAGTGTTCAAGGGCAAGAAGTTCTGAAGGCTCCTCAGCATGTGCAGCGAGTGATATACCTTTCTGCTAACATCATGATGATCATATGAACATTATGATCATATTGAATGGGAACGGTGTAGTGGATATTGTTCAATCTACTATTTCAATAAACATGGAACTTTTCTTTCTCTTAAGCTATACCACAAAGTAGATATCTAGGAGACATACATTCCCGTGGTGCTTTCCCTTAATTTTTTGACCTTCTGGGTCATTACAATTTTGTATTGTCTCCCACTTTGCTTGGGGAGGGAAACTGGAATACTTCCTACTCCTCCTTTTTTTTCTTCTGATTAATTTCGTTGTGGGTCCCAAGACAGATTTAGCTTGTCCCTCGGGCACCCCTGAGATCATACGAGTATCAAAGGGTTTGTCGTGGTTGGTTACCGCTGTTGATCCTGGCTAACAGGAGTTGCAGTGGTGGGAATGTGAGGTGGGCCAATGCCCAGTAAAAAAAATATAACAGAGACACGACCTAGTACTAGAAATTGGTATCACCCTAATACTGGCAATTCGACTGGCTATTTTTCTTTTCTTCCGGAAACCGCCATCTATTGGAAAATACTAATTTCGTTTCGTATCTTCTTTTTAATTAAGGAGTTGAATTTAGCTTAATGTGATGTTGCGCCGCGACGCCTGCCGACGCCCAGCGCCGCGACGCCAAGCGCCGCCAAGCGCCGCGACGCCGAGCGACGCGACGCCGAGTGACGCGACGCCGAGCGACGCGACGCCGAGCGACGCGACGCCTGCCGACGCCCAGCGCCGCGACGCCTGCTGACGCCAAGCGCCGCGACGCCGAGCGCCGCGACGCCAAGCGCCGCGACGCCTGTTGACGTCCAGCACCCCGACGCCTGCCGACGCCCAGTGTCACGATGCCTGCCGACGCCCAGCGCCGCGACGCCTGCTGACGCCCAGCGCCACGACGCCTACCGACACTCAGCGTCACGAGGCCTGCCGACGCCCAGCGCGCGACGCCAAGCGCCGCGACGCCTGCCGACTTTTGAATCCACCATATTGGATACAAAAGCCAAGCGCAGCGACGCCCAACGCCGCGACGCCGACGCCCAGCGCCGCGACGCCTGCTGACGCCCAGCGCCGCGACGCCGACGCCCAGCGCCGCGACGCCGACGCCCAGCGCCGCGACGCCGACGCCCAGCGCCGCGACGCTGAGCGCTGCGACGCCTACCGACGCCTGCCGACGCCCAGCGTCGCGACGCCTGCGGACGCCCAGCACCGCGACGCCTACCGACGCCCAGCACCGCGACGCCCAGCGCCGCGACGCCGAGCGCCGCGACGCCTACCGACGCCCAGCACCGCGACGCCCAGCGCCGCGACGCCGAGCGACGCGACGCCTGCCGACGCCCAGCGCCGCGACGCCGAGCGACGCGACGCCTGCCGACGCCGAGCGACGCGACGCCTGCCGACGCCCAGCGCCGCGACGCCGAGCGACGCGACGCCTGCCGACGCCCAGCGCCGCGACGCCGAGCGACGCGACGCCTGCCGACGCCCAGCGCCGCGACGCCTACCGACACCCAGTGCCGCAACGCCGAGCGCCGCGACGCCTGCCGACGCCCAGCGCCGGGCTGCCGCTGGGCGTCAGCAGGCTGCCGACGCCCAGCGTCACGATGCCTGCCGACGCCCAGCGCCACGACGCCTGCCGACGCCCAGCGTCACGAGGCCTGCCGACGCCCAGCGCCGCGACGCCAAGCGCCGCCAAGCGCCGCCAAGCACCGCCAAGCGCCGCGACGCCGAGCGACGCGACGCCTGCCGACGCCCAGCGCGCGACGCCAAGCGCCGCGACGCCTGCCGACTTTTGAATCCAATATGGTGGTCCACCATATTGGATACAAAAGCCAAGCGCAGCGCCCAACGCCGCGACGCCGATGCCCAGCGCCGCGACGCCTGCTGACGCCATGCGCCGCGACGCCATGCGCCGCGACGCCAAGCGCCGCGACGCCTACCGACGCCCAGCGCCGCGACGACTGCCGACGCCCAGCGCCGTGACGCCAAGCGCCGCGACGCCTGTTGACGCCCAGCACCCCGACGCCTGCCGACGCCCAGCGTCACGATGCCTGCCGACGCCCAGCGCCGCGACGCCGACGCCCAGCGCCGCGACGCTGAGCGCTGCGAAGCCTACCGACGCCTGCCGACGCCCAGCGTCGCGACGCCTTCCGACGCCCAGCGTCGCGACGCCTTCCGACGCCCAGCGCCGCGACGCCTGCCGATGCCCAGCGCCGCGACGCCTGCGGACGCCCAGCACCGCGACGCCCAGCGCCGCGACACCCAGAGCCGCGACGCCTGCCGACGCTCAGCGCTGCGACGCCTACCGACGCCCAGCGCCGCGACGCCTGCCGACGTCCAGCGCCGCGACGCCAAGCGCCGCGACGCCTGTTGACGCCCAGCACCCCGACGCCTGCCGACGCCCAGCGTCACGATGCCTGCCGACGCCCAGCGCCGCGACGTCTGCTGACGCCCAGCGCCACGACGCCTGCCGACGCCGAGCGACGCGACTCCGGGCGACGCGACGCCTGCCGACGCCCAGCGCCGCGACGCCTGCCGACGCCCAGCGCCGCGACGCCAGTCAACGCCCAGCGTCACGATGCCTGCCGACGCCCAGCGCGCGACGCCAAGCGCCGCGACGCCTGCCGACTTTTGAATCCAATATGGTGGTCTACCATATTGGATACAAAAGCCAAGCGCAGCGACGCCCAACGCCGCGACGCCGACGCCCAGTGCCGCGACGCCGAGCGCTGTGACACCTACCGACGCCCAGCGCCACGATGCCAAGCGCCGCGACGCCGAGCGCTGCGACGCCTACCGACGCCTGCCGACGCCCAGCGTCGCGACGCCTGCTGACGCCCAGCGCCACGACGCCTGCCGATGCCCAGTGCCGCGACGCCTGCCGACGCCCAGTGCTAATATTAGCTAATACCAGCTAGTATTTTCAACAGTACCTTATACCTAATAGTAGTAATGGTGATGGTAACTAGCACAAGTAATTCTATAGAATATTTTGAGTCAGTGACAAGCTAGTTTCTTACAAATCACATTATAATAATGCTAAGCATACAAATAACTTTACAGAAAAGAAATTTAACAACAGATGAAGCTTGTGCCGGACTTGTTCCATACACCGACAGTTATATTATCTCCTTTGTGACCGACAGCAATTTACAACTATTAGCTGCCTGCATATTCGCGCTAATTTTAAATAAGTGGATAAAAAACAAATTTTCCTCTCATAAATAATATCATAATATATTTTTCATCTTTACAATACAATACAATACAAATATACTTTATTGTGCACACAACAAGTTACAAAAAAAACAAAAAAAAAAAAAATATACATTACAAAAATCAGACATGCACACAAAGGCGGCCTTATTACTAGATAGCAATTTCTTCCAGACAACCTTATGGCGTTAGAGAAAACAATGCTAGAGAATGGGAGTTGCGCAAAAGTATATTTAATAAAATAAAAGTAAATAAAATAAAATAATACATAAACACAATAAATATATAATATATGTATACAATATAATATAATATATATATATATATATATATATATATATATATATATATACAATAGATAAACCTACATGATATTTTAATTTATAATAATAAGTGTTAGTTACATAAGTTAAGGGTTGACACAATATGATTCCAGATAATGATTTTTTATAAGAGTTTTAAAGCGATGTATAGTTTCAGCCTGCCTTATATGGATAGGTAAAGAATTCCAAAGGGAAATGGATTTTACAATGAAAGAGCAATTAAAGTATTTAGTGCGGTGGATAGGAATGTCAAGAAGAAGATTAGATATAGATCGTAGTTCCAGTCTGTCAGAGGTACGGAAGTTAAAATTGCTTTTTAAATAAGTGGGACAATGGGAGTCAAATAGGATGTTATAAAGGAAGGAGAGAACACGAGAGTCACGGCGGTAGCGGATTGGCAACCACTTTAACTTGAGGCGATACTCGGAGATATGGTCAAATTTACGTAAACCGAAAACAAACCTCAAAGCCAGGTTTTGAAGGCGCTCCAATTTGTTCAGTTGTTCCTCCGTCAAGTTAGTGAAAGAAGCGTCCGCATAATCTAAATGGGAAAGGAGTAGGGATTCAGCCAAAACTACCTTAGTGGGTATCGGAAGAACATATCGTAGACGTTTTAGGGAACGCCAGGTAGAAAAAACCTTTCTACTAATCTCTTGCAATTGATGCGTCCACGATAAATGTTCATCAAAGTACACTCCCAAGTTTTTAACCACTTTACTGAAAGGTATTGTTACACCATTTATAAGGACAGGAGGTAAAGAATCATGGTCAACTCTAGAAATTAGCCCGGGGCTACCAATTACAATTAATTGAGTTTTAATAGGATTAATAAGAAGTCCATGATTCTTGCTCCATTCACAAATATTCGACAAATCGTGATTCACTAGATCAAAAGCGGAATTCAGATTGTCCAAAGGAGACTGTGTGTATATTTGAAGATCGTCCGCATACAAGTGGTAGGATGATGAAATCGATATTGTTATAGGGTTTATAAAAATTGCAAACAGAAGAGGAGATAGCACACCACCCTGAGGCACGCCGGCATAGATATAACTCCAATCGGAGAAATAATCAGATGATTTAACTCTCTGCCGTCGTCCTACAAGGTAGCTACGAATTAAATTAATTATTGATGGTGAAAGATTTAAAGATGCAAGCCGGGCTAGCAGAATATCGTGGTCTATGGAATTGAAGGCATTACTAAAATCCAGAAGTGTGAGAATATTAAGCATTTTATCATCCATACCTGACCGTATATCATCAGCTACCTTTACCAATGCGGTAGTCGTACTGTGACCAGTGCGAAAACCGGACTGGAACGGACTGAGTAAGCTGTTGTGGGTAACAAATTTCGTAAGCTGGTGATGAATGATTCGCTCTAAAACTTTTGATAAAAAGGGTAGGATGGAAATAGGACGGAAGTCAGACACAGTCTTAGGACAGGAGGATTTAGGTAAAGGAATTATGTAAGCTGCCTTCCAGGCATCAGGAAAGGTACAAGACTCTAAACATGAATTAAAAATGTGTGCAAGAACAGGAACAATTATATCTAATATTGGTGTGATCATTCTACGACTGATACCGTCATCTCCTACTGCGTTTGACGATATGGAAAGGATGTGCTTTTTAATCTCACACTCGGAAACTGGAACAGTAAGGAACGGATCAGAATTCAATATAGGTAGCGAAGAAATATAATTTAACGTTTGTGATTTAATTTTGGGGTCGAGATTAAAAGAGGAAGTAAAATGGTTATTAAGTGAATCTATATCTATATTATGAGAGTCTTGCGGTTCAGAGCATTTGCCCACGCCGAGGGATTTGAGAAATTTCCATGTTTTAGCCGGATCCCCGTTCTCAACGGAGGCGTGAATATGACGTCTTTGTGCGTCACGACACATCATATTACAGCGGTTCCGGATTTTAATATATTTGTTACGATATTCTTCTGTCTTTTTTATTTTGAATTTGGCTTTGGCTGCATGCTTAGCATTTATCAGAGATTTGATTTCGTCTGATAACCAGGGAGCGGGAAGATGTTTGATTTTAACGGGCCTAACAGGTGCATGAATATCATAAAGAGATTTAAGTTTAGCGTTAAATATATCAATTTTGTCATTAATGGAATCAGCTGAGAGTAAATTTGACCAGTCTATGTTATGTGCGTCCTCCTCTAGGCTTTCAATATTCATCGAAGAGAAATTTCTTTGAAGAAGAGTTTTTACCTTAGCTTTGGGAGGGCGAACATTATAGGCGACATAGATAAGATCATGGTATGAAAACATATCAGCTGAGACTTGTCCATGCGTAGTAACACGATTAGGAGAGGAGACTATGATTAGGTCGAGCAGGGAAGGACGGGAACCTGGAAAGCAGTGGGTAGGATTCAGAGGTAGTAATTTCATATTATATGAATCTAAAATTGAACTAAGTTTAGTCGATCGACTATCACCCTTAAGTAGACAAGTATTGAAATCGCCCATTACAACACAATGATCGTAGTACGGTGTAAAAGCATCAAGCGTATTTTCAAAGGATGAGAAGTAATCATTGTGCATTGATGGGCAATAGTAGACCCCGAGTAATAATTTATTATAGTGCGATACCTGGACTTCTACCAGCAAAAACTCGAGAGCATCAGTTGGAGGGGGTTGCGCTGACGAGCTAATAATAGTGTAGGACAAGTCTGAACGTAGATAAATCGCAACGCCACCTCCACCCCTCCCAATGCGGTCGTTGCGAATTAACTTAAAACCGGGTAAACTGTAGCATGTTGATGGTAAGCAAGGCTTAAGCCACGTTTCCGATATAAAGACAGCATCAACATTAGCCCGATCAAAAGACGCAAGCAAGTCGGGGTAATGAGCCGGAATGCTCTGTGCATTAATATGAACGGCCTTAAAACATTTGTTAACTGTGTTAAAATTTGAAGTTATGGTATCCCTAAGAGACATAAATGTGGCACTTTGAAAACTATCATCGCTGTTGTTAGAAGAAATGGATAAAAAATCATCTGAAGCAAATGAGTCAACACTTACATTCATTATAATAATACAAACTAAATATAAATAAAATATATAAAACACTATAAATATATTATCCTACAACAATTGAAATATAATTGGCCTGCAGCCCACTGTGTCATAAAAAAAAAAACATAAGTATATAAATAAATTTGCTATAATAAAATTAGTAAATAAATAGAAAAAGAGTAGGTAGATAAATGGAAAGAATCCAAACATGCATCTTTGGTATATATATAGTCAATAGTCGGTCACCGATTAATAATTGGTGACCTTATATATACTGATTGCAGTAGTCCAACGCACTCAACATACATAAAGTCGGACATAAATTATATGGAGCAAAACTCTGAACGATTATTGGTCCTACAAAAAGTAGGTCGTAGGTTTTTTATGTGCTTGTATATTATATTCCTTTTATAAATTAAAGATCATCAGATCCTTATAATAAACATCCATCCAATATGGTGGTCCACCATATTTTATGTGGGCGTTGTCTGTGTGTTCGCGATAAACCTTTTAAAAAAAAGTTTATCGCGAACACACACTAGTTTTATAATAATTTATGTACGGATAGATAAACAAACGTGCAATAAAATTCCACGAGTTTATTAATTGTACGTAGCTATTTCAGATTTCTACATTTAATTAATTAAATATGCGTGGTATTGATTTTATTGCATTTAATTTAAAAATATTTAGCGCCAAGTTCTTACACCACACAAACTGGGCTAGTTTTCGAAATCCATCCTCCGTTCGCACAATTCTTACACTCTTGTACTCAAAGTCTATAAAAACAGTAGAATAATACATGGAGGACTGGTAAAGTTTAAGTCCCAATTTCTCTAACGCTTGTTAGTGTCAACGGATTGGTAAAATACCGACAGTAAATAACATGATATTTAACTCTCACAAAACATCAAAGACTATACTAATAATATAGAGTGAAAGAGAAAGCCATGTTCATGATTTTTCGTCATTGTCTATGGTTGTTCCGACTAACGGCGTCTATATGTGTATCACATGGAGTGTATATTTTATTTATGGCATCATAAGGCTAATAAAAAGTATTTCATGGGAGGGTTCCCATGGCATACTTTTTGTGACCGACTTTCTGAAGGTAAAAAAAGAACATACTTATTTCAATAATTCAACGCACTCGTCCTATAGTTCGTCCCTGATAAATTTAACCTAAAGGTAAACAAACCGAAAGCATCGAAATTTTCACTTATTCATTTATTTGTGTACACTTATCAACAATATCACCAGAATTTTAAAGAATTACACTTCATTATCCAATACATTTTATAACAATCAAACAATAATTCATATGTTTAAACTTCAAATGAAAATCTTTCACAAAAAATACGTCATTTTGACACTGCCGATTGTAAGCCTATAGCCAAGATCGGGACGGTGTTATCCAAATCTATACATCTAGCTATGAATCCATATTCATAGCCAACAATAATCATTGTATTAATATTGGCCAATTGGCATCACTGATTAGTCTATGGTTGTGCCATAGACGGGTTTGTTTACGTTTGGGTTAAATTTGTCTCAGACGTACTATAGTTTGGTTGTGAAGGTAAAGCGACGTATAGTGGTAGTATAAACGCATTTTGTCTTTTCATCTTGCTATTCCCTAGGAGATTTTATTCGCACTCGAACGCTTTGTTTGTCTATAGGTTATAACGAGTCTATGATTATTACTAATTAATGTCAAGGAAAATGTAATCTTATTATAATTGGGTATTTAGAATTTTAATTTTTCATAACCAGCTGCTTCTGAAGAAAGCGGAAAATATATGACAGTAATACTTGGGCTGAGGACTAAGAAATAATTGTTATTGCTAATAATAGTTTTCACTTTATTGCTCAAATTATAAAACAAAAGGTAAATAAAACCCGGCCGGCTGATAACGTAAAAATAGCGTGCAAAAATCGCGCGATAGACGCGCTATAAATTGCTGCAGTACTATTCTCTATAAGTATAAGTAAAAAGAGCAGTCACTATAACTTTGATATACGATTGATACACCCTTTCCTTATCTTGGTAATTTATATTTTTAAATATTTTTTTCTGTCAGAAACTAAAAAAAAATGTTTTTAAATTTTTGTAAAAAAAAAAGAAAAAAATACATTTATGTATAGAAAAAAAAAGGAAAGGTAGTATAAATTATATCCGAAAGTTATAGTCATTGCTCTTTTTACACCCGTTACATAGCTAATCTAAGAATGTTTTGCGTATCTCAACAGCTGAATCCGCGGTTAGTGTCAAATTTCGAAGTTCACAGTATGGAAAATTTGACACTCACCGCGGATTCAGTTGTCGAGATACGCAAAACATTCTTAGAGAACAGCACTGTTGAGCGTCAACAAAATTGTGCTCTCGTTGGCTCGCTGTTGTGTTTGAATGACAATTTGCTTAATTTTTACTACGTATTGTGATTGATTTGCTTTTGCAAGATATACGTAATAAGACTGCCGAGTAGTTAATACTTATATTGTTACTATCCCTGTGTTCCAGAAGACGCTCTGAACGTTCAGATCATTCATAACGCTGACATTGACAGCTGACAGTGCCTGTGAAAACAGTTCAAAACGATCCTAAACAGTGCTAAAGAAAATAGTAAACGAAAATAACGTTTTTTTCGTTCAGATTTGCGTTTCTTTAGCACTGTTTAGGATCGTTTTGAACTGTTTTCACAGGCACTGTCAGCTGTCAATGTCAGCGTTATGAATGATCTGAACGTTCAGAGCGTCTCCTGGAACAGGCCCTATAAAAATACTTATATGTAACAATAAGTAAATAAATACTTTATTAATTTAATAAATAAAATACTTATAAGTAAAAATTATACACATGATCATTCTCTCTTCCTTTACTCTCGTAACTCATTGTGTCGATTTACCATGTCTTGAATGAAGAGCCCTGAGGGATCTTGTCAGACAGAATGTCAGTAGCAGCTCTGAAAACCATTAGGTTTTTCGTTAATTGCAGATATAGAGAAAAACTTTTTGACATCATCGGAAAGTAGAGATTTCGACGAACAGAAATCGCACCAAAAATTTTTTTTTTTAAAGATTTTTGAAAAATATATTATAATTATAATTTTGACGCTAGAATTTTCGATTAAAAATTAGGGTGGTTTTTCGATATAAAGTCGAAGAAAAAAGAAGGCGAAAAAATAAATATATTATTAAAAATCGAATAAATGACAATTATATTTATATTATTACATATAACATATTATATTATTATCACTCATATATTTTATTATTTATTTGGGACATAATAAGAATGGTAAGTTGTTTCCTAATTTCGTAGAACTTTTTTTTAAAGATAAGTTTAAAAAAACCAATACTATTTTTACCTGACTTCGGCGAAGCCAAAAGTATGTATGCATGTTTGTTTGTTCCCTTGCAGCGGCTAAACTGCTAGTCACTGCCGATTTTAATAAATGAATCGATTTGTAACCATCCCGCGAGTCACTTATGCTATATTATAAATATAAATGCGACTCTACCTTATGACCATTTTTGTACTCATGCATATCTGGTTTTCAAATTGTTTCAGTCTTTTTAGACCCCTTTTTGCAAAGGCGGGTTATAGTTTTTGAAACTTTTATTTTATTCCTTTAATTTTTATCATATTATCCTTATATTCTATTGGAAAATCCTACATCTACATCCTACTTTTTTCACTTTTTACCATTTTTGAAGGCTTCGGCATTGGTCTTTAATAATCTATTTTATAATGTTTTCACATAAGCATTACATTTCTGTAATTTTCCCTGATTTTCTATAATTAAACATTGTGCATTGAGGAAGTTTATAGGTTTTATATTTTTAATACTGTGCAATACTGTTCACGCTGGAAATAGAATTAATTGAAGCTTATTAAGCATCATCAGTGCTACAGTACTGTATAATACAGCTAGTATCTAATAATCACCTCAAGGACTGCAGTGCTATTCTCGTAATAATGTTTTGTGTATCTTAGCTGAATCCGCAGTGAGTGTCAAATTTCGAAGTTCACAGCATGGGAAATTTGACACTCAATACGGATTCAGCTGTCGAGATACGCAAAACATTCTTAGAGAATAGCACTGCAGTCCTTGAGGTGATTATTAGATACCACTAGCTAATTGATGTTTTTATAAACCCCTGATAAACAAATAATGTTAAACTAAAATTATTTAAGTTCCATTAAAAAAAAGTATATATTAAACTATTAAATAGAATGTGCGAACGAGAATGGAACAACCGATTGTGACGTCACTTTGTTAACTCTTTATAGACGATACACTAACTGATGATCATGAACTGATGAAATTGGCACTAAGCCATCAGAATCTTGAAAGAGGCTAAAATATAATTAGGGACATACCGAAAGATAAACCAGCATTTAAGTTAAGTACTCTGTAAATTATATTCAATAACATATTATATTATATTATATTACAATCTATACTAATATTATAAAGAGGTAATGTTTGATTGTTTGTTTGTTTGTTTGTTTGTTTGTTTGTTTGAATGGAATAGGCTCTGAAACCACTGAACCAATATGAAAAATTCTTTCACCGTTGGAAAGCTACATTCCTAGCGCTGAACATAGGCTATATTATATGTTTAAAAAAAGTAGGGTTCCTTACTAAAACCCCAAAAATGTAGCCCAAAGTGTAAAAAAACGACCTCCAAAATTTCTTACATCGTGTGCGCTTCGACAACGGCTTGACCAATTTCGCAAATTTTTTTTACGGTATGTTCGTTATTGTCACGAAAAGGTTATTATGAAAGAAAATGTTGAAAAAAATAAGCAGAAAATTAGAAAAAAGAAGAAAATACGTGATGGTCACGCGGGGTTTGAACCTGGGCTCGATCGATTCACGTCGTTGGCAGTTTATATGACACGGCTGTCATGGCAACATAAGTATTAACAAATGGAAAATAAAAATTATGAAATGCTATAAATACCGTTTTTATATCAGCTTAAACTATTTGGATTAATAAAATTATTAGGATTAACAAAAACATGAATCCAAATAGTTTAAGCTGATATAAATACGGTATGTATAGCATTTCCTAATTTTTGTTTTCCATTTATAAACAACGTGGTTACCATGGCGACCTTTAGACGTTATAGACGTTTGGCTGCGTTTCCATTGACGCGGGGCGAGGCGGACAGGAGCTTGCGGTACCCGAATTGACCAATCACTATGCTCGAAATCTCTGCTCCACTTCGCTTGGAAACTCTAAGTTCCTATGCGCCCCGCTCCGCGTCAGTGAAAACGCCAAGATTGGGGAAGTTTTCCAAATCTATACATCTATACAAATAAATAAAATTGAAGTGTCAGTTTGTAACTTTCAATTAGCAACGTCTTTTTGAATGCATATGACATTTTAAACGATATCTTCTGCTTTTTTTGCATTGGCAACGATATTTACTGAAAACGAAAATGTAATTAAAAAAAAATGTCTGTCAGCGTGTCTCTTTGCTCCGGCTAATCTCTGGAACGGCTGGACCGATTTTAACGAGACTTTCACTGGTAGATAGCTAAAGTTATAAGGATTCATTTAGGCTACTTTTAATCATCATCATCGTCGTCATCTAACTAATGTTCACCGAATTGGCTGGACCGACTGTGACGGGAGCATTCACCGGGCTTAGCTTATGTTAGTAGGAGTAATCTATACATCTATATGTATAAAAGTAAGTCGTGTTAGTTAAATTATTTATAACTCAAGAACGGCTTTATCGATATGGCTGAAAATTGGTGAGGAAGTAGCTTAGAGCAAGTAGACGGACATAGGATACTATTTATTCCATATTTTGTCAGCGTTTCCGTGAACGTTGCGGGTTCTGCGTTTGGGTTTCGCGTTGTGGGTTCCGCGTTGTGGGTTCCGGGTTCCCGCGTTGCGGGTTCCGGGTTCCCGCGTTGCGGGTTCCGGGTTCCCGCGTTGCGGGTTCCGGGTTCCCGCGTTGCGGGTTCCGGGTTCCCGCGTTGCGGGTTCCGGGTTCCCGCGTTGCGGGTTCCGGGTTCCCGCGTTGCGGGTTCCGGGTTCCCGCGTTGCGGGTTCCGGGTTCCCGCGTTGCGGGTTCCGGGTTCCCGCGTTGCGGGTTCCGGGTTCCCGCGTTGCGGGTTCCGGGTTCCCGCGTTGCGGGTTCCGGGTTCCCGCGTTGCGGGTTCCGGGTTCCCGCGTTGCGGGTTCCGGGTTCCGCGTTGCAGGTTCCGGGTTCCGCGTTGCGGGTTTCGGGTTCCGCGTTGCGGTTTCCGGGTTCCCGCGTTGCGGGTTCCGGGTTCCCGCGTTGGGGGTTCCGAGTTCCGCGTTGCGGGTTCAGGGTCCCCCGTTGCGGGTTCAGAGTTCTCGCGTTGCGGGTTTCGGGTTCCCGCGTTGCAGGTTCAGGGTTCCCGCGTTGCGGGTTCAGGGTTCTCGCGTTGCGGGTTTCGGGTTCCCGCGTTGCGGGTTCAGGGTTCCCGCGTTGCGGGTTCAGGGTTCCCGCGTTGCGGGTTCCGGGTTCCCGCGTTGCGGGTTCAGGGTTCCCGCGTTGCGGGTTCCGGGTTCCCGCGTTGCGGGTTCCGGGTTCCCGCGTTGCGGGTTCCCGCGTTGCGGGTTCCCGCGTTTCGGGTTTCGGGTTCCCGCGTTGCGAAAATGTAATTAAAAAAAAATGTCTGTCAGCGTGTCTCTTTGCTCCGGCTAATCTCTGGAACGGCTGGACCGATTTTAACGAGACTTTCACTGGTAGATAGCTAAAGTTATAAGGATTCATTTAGGCTACTTTTAATCATCATCATCGTCGTCATCTAACTAATGTTCACCGAATTGGCTGGACCGACTGTGACGGGAGCATTCACCGGGCATAGCTTATGTTAGTAGGCGTAATCTATACATCTATATGTATAAAAGTAAGTCGTGTTAGTTAAATTATTTATAACTCAAGAACGGCTTTATCGATATGGCTGAAAATTGGTGAGGAAGTAGCTTAGAGCAAGTAGACGGACATAGGATACTATTTATTCCATATTTTGTCAGCGTTTCCGTGAACGTTGCGGGTTCTGCGTTTGGGTTTCGCGTTGTGGGTTCCGCGTTGTGGGTTCCGGGTTCCCGCGTTGCGGGTTCCGGGTTCCCGCGTTGCGGGTTCCGGGTTCCCGCGTTGCGGGTTCCGGGTTTCCGCGTTGCGGGCTCCGGGTTCCCGCGTTGCGGGTTCCGGGTTTCCGTGTTGCGGGTTCCGGGTTCCGCGTTGCGGGTTCCGGGTTCCCGCGTTGCGGGTTCCGGGTTCCCGCGTTGCGGGTTCCGGGTTCCGCGTTGCAGGTTCCGGGTTCCGCGTTGCGGGTTTCGGGTTCCGCGTTGCGGTTTCCGGGTTCCCGCGTTGCGGGTTCCGGGTTCCCGCGTTGGGGGTTCCGAGTTCCGCGTTGCGGGTTCAGGGTTCCCGCGTTGCGGGTTCAGGGTTCTCGCGTTGCGGGTTTCAGGTTCCCGCGTTGCAGGTTCAGGGTTCCCGCGTTGCGGGTTCAGGGTTCTCGCGTTGCGGGTTTCGGGTTCCCGCGTTGCGGGTTCAGGGTTCCCGCGTTGCGGGTTCAGGGTTCCCGCGTTGCGGGTTCCGGGTTCCCGCGTTGCGGGTTCAGGGTTCCCGCGTTGCGGGTTCCGGGTTCCCGCGTTGCGGGTTCCGGGTTCCCGCGTTGCGGGTTCCGAGTTCCGCGTTGCGGGTTCAGGGTTCCTGCGTTGCGGGTTCCGGGTTCCCGCGTTGCAGGTTCCGGGTTCCCGCGTTGCGGGTTCCGGGTTCCCGCGTTGCGGGTTCCCGCGTTTCGGGTTTCGGGTTCCCGCGTTGCGGGTTCCCGCGTTTCGGGTTTCGGGTTCCCGCGTTGCGGGTTCCCGCGTTTCGGGTTTCGGGTTCCCGCGTTGCGGGTTCCGGGTCCGGGTTCCCGCGTTGCGGGTTCCGGGTTCCCGCGTTGCGGGTTCCGGGTTCCCGCGTTGCGGGTTCCGGGTTCCGCGTTGCAGGTTCCGGGTTCCGCGTTGCGGGTTTCGGGTTCCACGTTGCGGTTTCCGGGTTCCCGCGTTGCGGGTTCCGGGTCCGGGTTCCCGCGTTGCGGGTTCCGGGTTCCCGCGTTGCGGGTTCCCGCGTTTCGGGTTTCGGGTTCCCGCGTTGCGGGTTCCGGGTCCGGGTTCCCGCGTTGCGGGTTCCGGGTTCCCGCGTTGCGGGTTCCCGCGTTTCGGGTTTCGGGTTCCCGCGTTGCGGGTTCCACGTTGTTTTTTTTTAGTTGAATTTCATCATAAACTCTTTTTATGCTCAACGAAGTGGGCAAGGGTCAGCTAGTATTATATATAATAACAAAACATTTCATGCAAAAAGTTTGTGAGTGTTTTATTATATTAATTTTAAAAAAAGTTAATAACTAATGTCTAATTTAATTTTACAACTTAGGAGCTAGTAAAATTTATAAAAAATAAACATCACAATTTAAACTATTCATATAATAATAATCTATTTTATTATAATTAAACATTTAATGGCTGGAAAACACATGAAAAGTTATGCACTTAATTATGTTATGAATTTTTATTATGTATATTAATTATATTATGTAACAAACATTTGTCTAAAAAACCTAGGAATTTCAATTCTGGTACCATAGTTTGTCTACATATATTTCATCTTTCTGCTAATATATTATCACATTGTATTACATTATATTTCCCGTGGTTAAAGTAGTTTTCAATCTCCTGTAACGTTTTGTCTTTGGTTTCTGGGAGAACAAACCACAGTGCAACCAGTGCCAGAAACATCGCAGCCCCGAAAGTAGCAAACGTTCCATATACACTGATACCTTCTAGCATGTACGGAGTTACCTTCATCGTAAACATTAAAATCAGCGAGACTAGCAAACAGGAGACGCATGTCCCCGAACCTCTATGCTCTAGAGGAAATAGTTCACCTAGTAGAGAACTTGCTACTGAAAAACAACCCAAATTATTAACTATCAGATAAAGCCCAAGCAACAACACGGGGATATAAGTTCTCTCGCTAGATACTATGTTTATGCTACTTAGAAACAGATAGATACTGATAGAAAATAATACGATCAAAGAAAGGAATCCGCTGACGAACAATAGCGTGCGACGCAAAAAATATCTCGAAATCACTGATGAGAACATAATACTAAAAGTTATAATAATGTCAAGGCCAAGAGTGTAATAAAATGTGTTGTCATTGTTACCGGTGATATCTTTAATAATTTGCAAGGCGTATGCCGGGAAAAAATGACCACCGCTCGACTCAATCAGCACACCGCCGAGTATGATAATAAAAACTGGCTTAAGGAAATCCTTTCGCGTGAATTTTCCAAAAAACTCAGAAGTTTTCGAATAAAACGAGTCAGATATCGGTTGACTAGTTAAACGTTCTCTCTGAGCTATGATTAATTCCTTCAACTCTTGTACAGAATCTGCATTTTTCCCTCGCAACCAATAAAAAGTTTTTTCGCAATCTTTAAACTTTTTAACAGATGCAAACCAAGATGGACTCTCTGGCCATGTTAACACAACAAATAAACCTACAACAGCCAATCCAATCGCAATCAATGTTACTGTTCTCCAGTACAAAAATTGTCCAAGTAAATGAAGGGCTAAATTTCCTAAGCACAGTGTAGCAGCTTTTAAAGTCAAGAATGTAGCTCTATGTCTTGGACTTGTGTATTCACCTAAAACTACAGATCCTACTGATGTAGTTGATGATGAACTTATTCCTCCCAATAATCTGCCTATCACAAGTACAGGCACTGTTGTACCAAAGTAAAGACATAGCCATCCTACTACACCCAACAATAAATAAAAAATGTAAGTAAATTTTCTTCCATATAATTCCATCACAAACGATGATGTACAGAATCCAATCATTGCACCGATTCCTACAACTGACGCTGAAACAAATAATGTTTAATTCATATGAATCTATTAATAATTATCATCAACAAGACAACAATTAATTAAATATCAGATTGTTGTTACATACCAATCCATGATGCAGTGTTTAAGTTGACCTTTACATCAGAATCTGAAGCGAGTAAGGCTGTTTGCAATATTGATGGAAAGCTTATAACCATTCCTTGAGATATGTCATTGAAGAACACTCCCATGAAAATCCATGTCTGAAAGTCCATCAAAAGTGAATTAAAATAACATATACCTTCTATATTATATTTGGATAAACTTTTGATACAGTATAGTGTTCTATGAACCGTGCATCATTAACATGATGCGAAATAAAAACCTGGACCTAAAATGAGCCCTTGGGGTACACCTATATCCAATTTGATGTCTCGACTCTTCTCTTATCTACGATTTCAATATATTTATTTAAGGTAATAATACAAAAAATACAAAACAAAATCCTCTATGAATAATTTTGAAAAACTGTTCTAAAACATTTTAAATAATTTTCTGTTTTCAAAAAACATAATTATTTTAAAATAATATGTGATACAGCCAAGACAAACACAACAGACTTTATTTTATGAATAGTTTGGGAGTTCGATTTTTAGTACTAACGTAGTTTAAAGTCGAACACAATATTTCTTATTATAGTGTGCAAGCTCCAGTCACTGGTTAACAGCACAACATAGTTCAGCTGGGTGTTCAACGGGCACTAAAGAGTTACCGTAGTACACAAAATGCAGATGTAACTTGGATTGTTTATTAAACCTGTAAAATGTATTGTCCCTACTAGTACCTACACCTGGCAGATAAACAGTCGTATTGCATGTATTTTTTTTTATATAGTGCCCATGGTTCACTCAATAGTGTGTTTGGAATTTGAATTTTCTTCAATTTCTGAGAATCGTGCCCCGGCTTCTAGCCAAGTTGTTCAGCCATGCTTATTCGTGTTATTAAGCGACTAAAGCGGTCTTCTCGCCGTCCCCGAACCGGTGGTAGGTCATCATGTAGGACAATTCTAAAAGTGTTAGTTACTAACCTATTTGGAAATAAAAGATTTTTCATTCATAAAAGAGAATTGTAAATACATAGTTGCAATATTTTGTAATTTTTTTAAACTAACTTACGTAACTAAAATAGCCGAAACCAAAAAAAATATTACCTATACTTATTTCCTGTGTCTGTTAAATAGCAATAAATTTTACAAACGTATACAACGTAACAAAAATAATATGTACAGCTGGTTGTGTCAGAATTATGGCCAAACCTAGGATAGAAAGGTTTGTTCTATGATTATGTATTAAGTTTTCGCGATATTATAATAGATACACATGAATTTTAAAAAAGCCCGAGCAACTTCGATCCAATTTAAAAAGTATTGTTTTATAGTTCTCGTATCTGTATAAGATGTATTGTTGTCTGTTCCGCATGGTAAACTTAAAAACACGATTAGTTTATTGTATAATATTAAAGTATTATTTTTTTTGTCCTTAAAACGTACACGTGCCTAAAATATGACACTATTATACTTGTTAGCATGAGCAACTTAAACAGCGGTTTCCGACCGGTCGTGTTGTCAAATTATATTTTAAAATGAAGTAATTTATTAATAAATAAGTAGGTGAAACCCATTAAGAATCAACAAAATTCCTAAATGTTAAATGTAGTCTTAACAAAATTGACAACAAAAAGGTATCTAATATAGTTCCAAGCAGTTACCATGCAATATATCTTATTGTAGTGCTTACCAGTATTTGTCTACCTACAATAAACTTAACCACAGATAATGCACTATTGTCAACTTAAAATTCAACACAATTATCGAAAAATTTACTAGTAATTATTGATACCTATTTATTATTGGCCAATTTCTTATCACTTAGGTATAGAGGAAAACTAGTAATACCTGCTTGAGAGCCGGCGAAGCTATCGCCATGGTACTCGTACGAATATTCAATAACTTATGTCCTTACTGAACAGATATTATAGTGGTGATAATAAAACTAGTCTAAGAGTCTGCGATACTTTTCTAATAATTATATATTTATTATTAACAGGGATATTAGATAGGTGGATCCCACAACGATGTCGGTACCAGTGGCTGGATTTGTTGAAGAGTCGGCAGTGTGTTGGACAGGCTCTCCCTCCTCTCTTTACTCTAGCCGAGATATCAGAGATATGACACCGACATTTTATATAACCCATGTTTGATGGTGAATCATCTTTCTTGAAAGCATCAGAGAGTCAGCCTACATTGCCCTAATCAGACTTGAAAGCAACATCTTTAGTTGTTTCAACGCGGAGTTTATTCCGGCGAACTTTCAACTGTAAAAGCACTTATAATGAGCTTCAAAAAAAAAAATGTATGCCAACGTACTTTCAACTGTAAAGGATCTACAATATACAGAAGGTACTAGGTGTATAACAATAATTTTGATCTTACACCTAGACTATGAAAAATAAACTCAGCATCAGACTCGTTCTTTGAAATTTACATTTGTACGGCTAATCCACAGCGGACCGACCTAGCTGTTACGAAACGCATTTCCTTATAGCGAGGAAAAACTTTTTACAACAATTAATATAATTGCAATATATAATTAGAGAAATAGTGAACATCTACAACCGCTATTTCCGTTTGCGGCCACGAAGGATCGATTTGGCTGCACGCAAGAATATAAAGTCCTTTCCATGAAAAAAGGCCTACAGCAATTAGTGTAACTAAATCAGAAAAATTGGTTGCTTCAACAAAATTTGCAAGCCAACGCGTAAAATAAATTCACAGTAAATATAAGCTTTAACTCTTTGGTGGATTTAACATTCCGTCGCGGAATCAATCTGTCGCGACTAGAAGAAGCCCCCTAGTGTGATTCCGCGACGGAATTTTATGGAAATGTTCAATTCCTGAAAGACATAATTAGTTTAAGTTTTAAGTGTAGTTTTAAGTATATTTTGTATGTATGTTAGTCTGTAAGGTATTTATAATATGGGCCATGTAGCCTGAAATAAATGGTTTTTATTTTTTTATTTTTATTTTATAATATAAATCCTAGAGTGCAGCGAGTGCTGTGGGGCGGGCTCGTGTAAGGCTACGTTCCGTGATCTGGAAGACTTAGTTTCTAAGAGGAAGTTCTCCGGATCTCTACTTTTCGGATCTATCCAGACTATGCGTATTTTCTACCTTTGAATGAATTACCGAATGAATGAATGATGATTTTTTTATTTATTTAAAGTCGCTTTCTAACAACTGAGGTCATTAGCAACTACCATAGTAATACATTTATATATATTTATTTACATTTATATTTTTTATAAAGTTAATTCTATGTGTCCATGATCAGTTAAACAATCGTTAATGTTATTGGGCAATTTACATGATAATTTTTCTCTATTATAAGCTTGACATTCTTCCAACAGATTTTTTTTTTTCATAATATGGACATGTGTTATTATTGTTAGGCCAATACGAAGTCTAGTAATAACAGTTTGATCTCTTCTTGTAGTAAACGACGTCGGAACTTTATCAAAAATATTATAACATACTTTATTGTGTTCAAAACAAAAAGAAATGCAAAAATTGCCATTGAGGAGTTGCAAAACATGTGAATAGAATAATTACATTATTTTAATCAATATTCAGTATTTTAAATCATATTTTGTAAATATTTTATATCATCAACGTTTGTACAGTACATGATTTTTATTTTTATTATTTATTGAATGCCTTAGTTAAATTTTTAAGCAAATTAAATTATGCATTTTCATGTTACAGCCGTTTCTGTAGTGTATGGCCCTTTTTATATTATTATGTTTTTTAATAAAAATATATTCTTACAATATTTTTAGTAGTCTTTACATGCTACAAATCCAAGTACGTAAAATTTAAGAGTTCAAGCATATTTTTATATTGCGACTGTTTATGACTTTTATGAGCAACAAAAACTTACTACAAAGCAATAAAGTTTAACAGAGTTGTTGCTTTTCCTACTTTTAGAAATTAAAATTGTGTTTTTGACTCATATTGGTACTTCTTGCTAAGTATAGGTATCAACATTTAGCAAAATAAGAAGTAAACTATCGATCTTGTTCTAGCCCAGACCAAAATGATAGTAATATATTCTTGCACTTATCTTTGGTAAACTTTAATTTTACTCTCAACATTATAAACTATAATAAACTAATTTTTAGTGTGGACCAAACATACCTTTCTGACATAATATACCTATTAGAACACCATAATTACTGTTTTTACACAATATTGATACAGCGTTGTAATTGGTAACTTTATTATTTAAGATAAGATTTAATAAACATAACAATGTTCATATTATTAAGTAGCATTTGTAGTTTATCTAAATAGATTCATCACATTTATTATTACATTATTAAATAACAATAAAAAAATGGATAAAACATTTATTTTAAAATAAATAATCAGGGTACTCTTCTTATAAATACTTCTTATAATTAAATAAATTAGTGTTGAACAATACATTTTTAGGCTAAACTTCTTCCCTAGAACTTTCTGTAGCTTTCATAAATAACTTTTCGTTGTTCGCTTCACATTCAACCGCACTATATTTTCCATGGTTAAAATAATTTTCTATCTCTTGTAATGTTTTGTCTTTGGTTTCTGGTACTACGAACCACAGACTCACGAGCATCACAAACATGAAAGCCCCAGTTATAGTAAATGTACCATGAACTTTAAAATTGGCTAACAAATGCGGGGCTACCTGCATTCCTGACATAAGAATTAATGCTAAACATGATGAAGAAATACAAGTAGCAGACTCTTTGTGTTCAAGAGGGAATATTTCACCCAACAGAGAAACTGTCACTGTAAAACTACCTAAACTACTTAATACTAAATAAATACCAAGGAACGTCACAGGTATATATGTTCTGTCTCTTGATATTACATTTTTACTAGCTAGGAAAATGTATAACGATAAGGAATACAATACTATTAAAGAAAGGAAGCCTGCACTGAATATTATTGTTCGTTTCTTAAAACATCTTACAAGAACGGAAGAAAGAATTATTGAAATCAAAATGACTATGTCGAATACCAACGTACAGTAAAAGGCGTTCGTCTTGCTACCAATAATTTCTTCGATAATTTGTAAACCGTAACCAGGGAAATAATGAGCACCACTCGATTCTAAAAGCAAACCGCATAGTATTATAATAAAGATAGGCTTAACAAAGTTTCTTTTAGTAATTTTTTTGAAAAATTGTTTTACTCTGGTACAATTTGTGGAAGCAACGGGTTTACTTGAATGTCTCTCTTGCTGAGCTTTAATCAATTCTTTTAATTCATGTACCGACTCTGTTGATTTTCCACGTAGCCAGTAAAAAGTTCTTTCGCAATCTTTAAACTTATCCTTTGAAGCGAACCAAGAAGGACTTTCAGGCCAAGTGGAAACTATCACAAGACATGTAATATCTAAAGTAATAGGTACTAATATTACCGTTTTCCAATTAAGGAAATGCCCTAACACATGAACTAATAAAATTCCAGACCAAATTCCTGCTACTTTTAGGTTTAGAAACATGCCCCTAATTCTTGGGTTAATGTATTCTCCAATAACTACTGGCCCTATAGAAGCCGTAGAACAACTGCTGATACCACTTAACAATCTGCCCATTAATAGAACAGGTACAGCAGTTCCAAAATGAACACACGTCCAGCCAACTACGCCAAGAGTGACAGAGAAAATGTAGGCTCGTTTTCTTCCGTACAGTTCCATTATTATTGCTGATAGCATAAACCCTAGTATTCCACCCGCTCCAATGATTGATGCTGTAAAAAAAGTTAAACATTAAGTAATTGTAATAAAATCTCGGATGTAAAATATTTTTAGCATGTAGTCCTGCAAAATACAATTGTATCAAAAGCTTTAGAAGCATCTAGTAGAAAACCTTTACCAGACTTCTAACGATTTAACTTTATCACTTACCAATCCATGATGCTGTGTTTAAGTCCACTTTGATATCAGAGTCTGGCGACAGTAAAGCCGGTAGCATTATGGAGGGAAGGCTGAGCACCATTCCTTGGGAAATCTCATTCGTAATCACTCCAAAGAAAACCCATGTCTGCAACGAAAATAAATGTTTTATTTGTTGGAAACATTTTTCTAGTACACATTCGGTGTACCCCAGGGATAACTTTTATGTCAACATTTTATGGATGATACAATTATAATACATTGTTATTTAAATAATAATAAATATTTGTAATTAAATATAAACATTTATAATTTAAATAACAAAAGTTTTATTTACGATTATTAAATAATTATATCATTAAATAATATTTAGGCAACTACATTGTGTTTTTTTTTCTCGGACTTTTATTGTGGCATATGCTACCTACCTGCTTAACCTCTGCTAAAACCATTTCTAATTTTATTTATCAACTTTAATTTCAGTATTTATACTAACAGTATAAGAATATACATGATGAGTGGGTGTTCAACTATAAACCGCCTAAAGTACTTTAGTCCAAGTTAATTCTAGTGTTGATATCAAAATAGTTGTAATGAATATTTAAAAAACCGGTCAGGAGCGTTTTTTTATTTACCGTGGTATGTACCTACTAATTCAGGTAGTTTATAAACATTACAATCAATAGGCTAGATGGTAGCTGAGACTAAAACTAGTAGAACTAACATTGTGAATAATGAATTGCAGCTTTGTAAAGACATCAACATATATTATAAGCCCTTATGATTGACTGATGATTTTTTTTTTTATTTGTGAAGATTACTTGTCTACTTTAAATTATATTAATAAAAAATGTAAACAAACTCTTTTCTTATAGTCACTATAAAGCACTGTTTGTGAGTTTTTAACACTATATTAACACTTTGTCCATGATTTGGTTGGTTGGACATGACAATGGTTACAAAGTACGGGACAAGAGAGGTTTAGTTTTAAAAGAAGTTGAACGGAACATAAAGGATGATGTTGCCACACTAGAAAAAATGCTAATTTTGGACATGTGCGCTTTGGAAAACAACTGATCCAATTATTATAATAACGTAACAATATTTTAGTAATTTGGAAACCCTACTATTAAAACTATAGAAGTTTAATTCAATGTTTGCCACCCTTTTTTGATATGTTGGCAATAATCATTATTAGAAAATCACAACCACACACACAAAACACAACGATTTTTTAACATAGAACGTAACTTTTAAAACGTACCTTCATATTGGATGTATTTATAAAAAAAATACAGATATTTCATGAATTTTAATGAAAAACTTTCATAATTATTTTATAAAAACTTTCTTAATCAAGAACGGCAAAGTTTCATACAAACTTTGAACGCCCGTTTTACACCCTTAGTCAAAAGTCGTATTAAAAGGAACCCCATAAAAAATTTTGGCTCCTAGCACTTGTAGAGTGAGTGAGTGACCTTGAACATTTCTGTATCTATAAATTTCTGGATTATTATCTGAATTACGATCACAGAGACAGTTGTATACTATGTAGGGATATTAAATCAAACAATACACCACTTTGGTATAAAATTATATATTTTTTCTTATAAATAAATATCATACAGTCATACTAATAAGTTTTAGAATAAACTACATCCCTAGAACTTTCGTTGGCATTGAACTTGTTTCTTGCTTTCATGAACAACTGTTCGTTATTCTCTTCACATTCAACATCACTATATTTTCCTTAATCAAGAACGGCAAAGTTTCATACAAACTTTGAACGCCCGTTTTACACCCTTAGTCAAAAGTCGTATTAAAAGGAACCCCATAAAAAATTTTGGCTCCTAGCACTTGTAGAGTGAGTGAGTGACCTTGAACATTTCTGTATCTATAAATTTCTGGATTATTATCTGAATTACGATCTTGCTAAAGTTTTAATTTTTCAAATTGAAATTCAATTAATATTACAGTTGTCATACTCAAGTGAATTGAGAACCATTATATCCTTGGTGCAAAGGAGCCTGAAGACCGATGCAGTAGTCTTTAAGTTTATCACGAACATACATACACTTTTATAATAATATGTGAGGAGATTAAATCAAATAACAATACAACACTTTGGTATAAAATTATATAATGTTTTATATTATAAATAAATCATCATCAGTCATCATATTAAAAAGTTTTGGAATAAACTACATCCCTATATAAAGACAGTTGTATACTATGTAGGGATATTAAATCAAACAATACACCACTTTGGTATAAAATTATATATTTTTTCTTATAAATAAATATCATACAGTCATACTAATAAGTTTTAGAATAAACTACATCCCTAGAACTTTCGTTGGCATTGAACTTGTTTCTTGCTTTCATGAACAACTGTTCGTTATTCTCTTCACATTCAACATCACTATATTTTCCATGGTTAAAATAATTTTCTATCTCTTGTAATGTTTTATCTTTAGTTTCTGGTAGGACGAACCACAGACTCACGAGCATCACAAACATCATAATCCCAGTTATAGCAAATGTACCATGAACTTTAAAATTAGCTAACAAATGCGGGGCTATCTGCATTCCTGACATAAGAATTAATGCTAAAAATGATGAAGAAATACAAGTAGCAGACTCTTTGTGTTCAAGAGGAAATATTTCACCCAGCAAAGAAACTGTCACTGTAAAACTACCTAAACTATTCAATACTAAATAAATGCCAAGAAACGTCACTGGTATGTATGTTCTGTCTCTTGATATTACATTTTTACTAGCTAAGAAAATATATAAAGATAACAAATATAATACGATTAAAGAAAGAAAACCTGTACTAAATATTATTGTACGTTTTTTGGAATATCTTATAAGGAAGGAGGAAAACATTACCCCAAACAAAATAATTATATCGAACGCCAATGTACAGTAGAAGGCGTTCGTCTTGCTACCAGTGATTTCTTCGATAATTTGCAAAGCGTAACCAGGGAAATAATGAGCCCCACTTGACTCTAAAAGTAGACCGCACAGTATTATTATAAAAATAGGTTTCACAAAGTTTTTTCTAGTCATTTTCTTGAAAAATTGTTTTATTCTGCTACAGCTTGTGGGAGCAACGGGTTTACTTGAATGTCTCTCTTGCTGAGCTTTAATCAATTCTTTTAATTCGTGTACCGAATCTGTAGATTTTCCACGCAACCAATAGAAATTTCTTTCGCAGTCTTTAAATTTATTCTTTGCAGCGAACCAAGAGGGACTTTCAGGCCAAGTAGAAACTATTACAAAAGATATAATTTCCAAAGTAATAGGTATTAAAATCACCGATTTCCAATTCAGGAAATGCCCCAACACATGAACTAATAAAATTCCAGACCAAATTCCTGCTACTTTTAGGTTTAAAAATATGCCCCTAATTCTCGGGTTAGTGTATTCTCCAATAACTACTGACCCTATAGAAGCGGTTGAGCAATTGCTGACACCACCTAACAATCTACCGAATAAAAGAACAGGAACAGCAGTTCCAAAATAAACACATAACCAACTAACTACACCAAGGGTGACAGAAAAAATGTAGGCACGTTTTCTTCCATACAGTTCCATTATTATTGCTGATAGCATAAATCCCAGTATTCCACCAGCCCCGATGATTGATGCTGCAAAAAACGTTGAACGTTATAAAACAATTGGTAACTCGGATGAATAATATTTTAAAATGTAGTCAAAAGCCTTTTAAAAATCTTAGAGCAAAATCTACAATCTTTACAGGATTTTTAAAAACGCCAGGAAGTTTAATCTAACCGTTTAGCTTTTTTACTTACCAATCCATGATGCAGTATTTAAGTCCACTTTTATATTAGACTCTGGCGATAGTAAAGCAGGGAGCATTATAGATGAAAGACTGAGCAACATTCCCTGGGAAATCTCATTCGTAATCACTCCCAAGAAAACCCATACCTGTAAATAAAATAATCATTTAACTTATATGCATTTTGTGGAAAAAAATCTTGTTTACTTTTGGCGTATCCCAGGGATCAATTTTATGGATAATATTATGTTATTTTCGGCATTTATGAGATGTCATGTTTTATTTAACATCAGTTAATATTTATAACAGTAGTTAATATTTTGGGATGGTTGAAAACAAAATTTGTTCGGTTCTTTCTCTACCTGTTTAACCTCTGCTGAAACCATTTTTAATTTTATTTTTTACCAACTTTAATTCAATAATTTAGCGGTATAATCATGGCAGTGGGTGTTCAACTCTACCGCCTCAAGTGCTTTGGTTCAATTTAACTCTATTGTTGATATCAGAACAGGTAGTTCTAATGAATATTTAAAAACCGGTTAAGTGCTAATAGGAAGATGTTAAAAAGTGACAACCTCGAAAGTTAAAACGCGCTGCGCCGCTGCACCCGCGTCGCTTGCGGGTTCTACAATGGGCAAAGTTACAGGGCCCTGATTCAAGACGTCATCGCTGTTATGACTTACGAAATTCGAAAACAAATTGTATGGGATTTGACATAAGCTTCGCTAAGTGACATTTGAAATCGCTTGTCATTTAGCGAGGCTTATGTCCAATCCCGTACATTTTGTTTTCGAATTTCGTAGGTCCGATGGAATCGTGAATCAGGGCCCAGGGCCCTAATATATGTAAAAAAATAAAACAGTATATAATTGATGGCACCTTAACTCGCTTCTATAAACTTTTTCGACACCTCGGTCGAATAATTTCGACACCTTTCATGTTTATCGCAGCGGTGGGGTTTTTACAATTTCGATAAGTTTAATTAATAAAAAAATCGAATAACCCATCTGCGTAAAAATTAAGTTGTACATATCTTTATACTTACAACTTAGTAGACAAAGGACATGGCTAAATTGGCCTTTGAAATGTATAAATATCATTTCATGTGAAGATAAACAGCTGTGTACCTATTCATATAGTAAATTAAATAACTTCAGGAACTGTTCATGTCGTCACAATCGCTTTACCTTCACAACCTCCTATCTATAAAACTACAACTTTTCAGTAGAGTAAAAAACTTAATAATTTTAGATTTTATTATGACATGGATTTTTTTTAATGAGGTTCAGTTATGTATTACGAGTATATAGCTTTTTAACGTACCTAAAGCATATGAAAAAAAATTTTTTGGATATGAAAAATCAATGTTTTCTCTTCATTTGATTCAGTTTTTTTAGATACGAGGTTGAGTAGGTAAAGCGACGAGATTATTGCGATTGCAAAATCTATTTCCTCGACTTTGCTATAAACTTTTGATTGGGCGTTTACCAATAAACGAATGTTGTGAATGTATTACGAATTTAAATACAAAATTATTACACCTATTAAAGAGGAAAGATGTTATCATTTAATCATACTTGGGTCTGAAAATAAATGAGTGATAATATTTTATGGTACAGATTTACTTTTGACTTTCATATATGTATGAGAAATGCCACCATATCAAAAAATTTCCCATACAATAATTTCAAAAAAAGTACCCACCTCTTTCAGCGCTGGTACTTTCACAGTAAACTCTATATACGGGACCCATACACAGTACACGCCCTAAATTATTATCACTGACTTATTTTACATCTTGTATATGTGTGTCGATTTAACATAATGTCGTTGACGGTATCTGACGAATAAAAGAAGCTGTAGGTATTTGTAAGTCATAGAACTAATTCTTTACCTATACCATAGAGTATCTATTGTTTAATATTAATATGCTTCTACACCGATTTCTGTGAGTTCTCTTAGTTTAGTCGGACGGATAATCCACACGATTGGCGAGAGATCAAGCGCAGGACCGACTTTTTAAATGCCCATTAGACACATGGATCATCTTTGTCATCGGACAATCTGGTGATCAGGATACATTGTCCTAACCAAACTTGAAAACAATATTTTTTGTTGTTCCAACGCGGGGAAACGAACCTCTGAAAGCCAAGCTCTGACCTTGACCTCTTAGCTGCTAGACCACGGAGACGATTTAAGACTAATACAATGTGAACAGAAATAACTGATAAAAATTACCGGCGTATTTTTTTAGTTATGTGTGCCCAATTATATATAATGGGTCCATGGTATTACGAAAAGTAAGTACAGTTGCAAACATTTGTAAACCTCTATTTCGGGGAAAACCGAATTTGAAATATTGCAAGAAAACGTTGAAATAATAATACTCGCTTATCATCTGAAGTAAAATTTGTAAGTATGATGAGAACGTTGGAATATAATTACCTACATACCTAGATGTAGTATTTAGCATAACATTATGAATGTAGGTAGTAGGTACTGTGTAAAACATTTTGTTAAATTTACAAAATTGATAATAATGTAAAAATGTTCCAACATTAGAAACCTATTTTTTTATTTAGATACGAATAATCGGATTAAACGTAAACCTATTTAAAATTACAAAATTTAACTTCAAATAAAAGACTTAGAGCGTTTTGCCCTCTGTTCAAAAAGTGTCTTCCTCAAACCAAAATAGCTACTACTACCTACGTATTATTAGATTTACCCTAATATCTTTGGGGATCCCAATTCTCATAGGATAAGTTGATTGATTGATTGATGACATTCCGACACGCGATCACAATGCCACGCCTCGGACTTGTATCACAAAGGACTCTACATCTTTTTGCCCCACGGTAGAACAATACTTCCCTTTACTTAATAATCTAAATTCGAAACATTCCTAATTATCACCAATAATTAAAGACATGAAAAGCTGAAGATGAGAAAAAATTTTACCCCGAATATTGGGTTTAACTGTCACTTAAACAGTAGTAACGTGTAATGTAGATATGTAAGTAGTAACGTAGATATTCTAGAGACGGATTTTTAGATTAATGTTCTTAATACGTTACGACGTATTCTAAAATGTTTAAGTTTGAACAAAATTTTCTCGAAATCAAAATTTTGCTACCATCACGTTTAGTTATAATACTTAGTGATATTTTTACAAATAAATATTTGACTGGTCATACAATCGTCTGGACTTTACGGTGTTAGCATTGTGATTGTCCAGATACTTTATGTAAAATCACGCAACATTCAATATAAACTGAACAGTGAGCACCGCAGTATGAAGGAAACGGTCGAGTTACGTGTTTGCGCGTAACCTACTTGCTATTTGCGTTGACGAATTTGGCATTTGGCAGTGCTCCGAGTGGCACGAGTTTGATATTGTTTATCGCATTATCTAAACGAGATTACTTGTTGCCTGCTAGTATGTGTCCAGTGTGCTAGCTGCTGCTGAGATGGCCAAGAAAACATGGATTACGCCCTTCAAGAAACAAGTAGATATATTTTTAATGTATTGTTTTGTGATGTTGAATATATTTATTTAAATTAGTTATGTAAAAATGTAATAGGTTATATTAGTGCCCACTTGTATCTCGATTAAATTAATAACCCAGAATAAGGCCCTATTCTGAATTAACTAAGAGTTAAAAATCTAACACTTTGACCCGGAATTATTTGGCGCCAATGGGTTTTTTTTACGCCGAGAAATGCTTTTATCAATCCGCGGAAATGGGGGTTCCGATCGCGGATACATAGCACTTGATGCGTCCGGAAAATGGTAAATCGATTGCAAGCCCGACTCGTTGGGGCGCTCAGGCCAAATATAGGCCTCTTTAGAGCTTGCACAGGCCCTTGCATTTGTCGTGATGCGCAGCAGTACGTTGCGCACCCTCTCGGAGGCTCGGTGCAACGGTAGAAAACTTCCCCAGGTCATCGCCCCAAGCTCCGTTATGGCTTGGCCTTGTTCCTGGCGCCAGCAGTCTGCTGTACGGCATATTTAATTAGAATTTATAAAATTTTTGTTTTTTAATTATTTGTAATATTTAATAATCTTATATAAAAAAATTAATCGCTGTTCGTTAGTCTCGGTAAAACTCGAGAACGGCAGAACCGATTCGGCTATTTTAAGTCTCGAAATATTCGTGAAAGTCCCGGGAAGGTTTAAACGGTTCATCGAACCGGACACGGGTCAGCTAGTTTGCTTTATTTATTGTCCTTGTTTAGATGACAAGATATTTTGAAATTAATAACAAAAAATGTTCTTAATAAAAGTTTGACGTAAAATAGAAAGACCTAAGAGAATTCGTTTATGTTTTCTTTAATTTTTTTCTAGATTTATGAGTACTAACCTAAATAATTAACAATTTTAGTGAAAGGTAGATCTTGATCAATCACTGTTGATCTTAATATTTATCTCACTTATCTACTTGGTGTATTAAAGTTAGAAAGTTCTATTTGAAAGTGGGACTTCTCTTTAACTTTCACCGAACAAACTGGCCTATCTAACAAAGTGTAGAAAAAGCATTTCTTTCTTTAAAGTAATAGTTTGCAGAGTTTTTTTCGCTATCGAACTCTCGGGCTCGCAATTCTCTTATTTTTCGCTATTCCTTAGTTTCGGTTTTGGCCTACCAGTGCCGAAAGCCGGTCTCTCCTTTAGAGGCAACCCTTATTTATCCCCTACACGTTTTACAGGATCTATTATCATGTAGGAATTAGGATACCTTTAACAAATAAAGGTCAAGTGAAGCCAATCGAAATAACAGGGTATATAATTTAAAGGGGTAAAGTTATAAAAAAGTTATAGTAACCCCAAGGCACTGAAGCCTACCATGTTCACTTAAAAATTATTCTGAACTTCGTCATAATACAATCCTGGACAGTGGACAGATATTATCTCAAGGTTACATTGTAGAGTATGCAAATACAACAACAAGCCACTCGTGTAGAGTGCTAACTGTTAGCAACTAACACATTACGTGATATTTTACTAGTTACTACACAGTTGAAGTTACGAGCAATAACATCGAGAAGCGCCAAAAGCAACAAAATGTAAACAACTTTTGTAAATAAATATAACGCAAACTGTATACATTTACATTTGAATCTGTTTTAGTACTAGGTACAACTATTATTGCCCAAGGCTCCGCCTGCAAAAGATTATCAATATTATTAGGTTGTCTGGAAGAGACTGCTGTAAGCAGTAAGACAGCCTTTTTATATAATTACTTATTGCTGTATTTGATTATTATGTGTTTTTATTTTAATGTACAAAGAAAGAATTTGCTATCTATTATTATTCTACAGGAACGTTAGGTAGGTATACTTTTCAGGATAAGTCATAAGTGAAAGGGAATAATAGAATATTGGTCCAGACGTTTGCGCGTGTAGAAGTAGCGAACATACTCGCACTCACAATCATTCGCCATGTTTTTTCTTAATTGTTACAAAAACAACAACTTACTTAAGTGGACGTTTGCCGTCGAGCTAGCTGATTCTAAGAAGAAAGCGCTCTATTTCATCACGACCACTACTGGACTGTCCATAAAATATTTGGGACAGACTCATGTCTGTCCCAAATATTTTATGGGGGTAGTTGTCTATACTCGCCACGCTTGACAGTCGGGTTGGCGAACCCAGTTTTACGATGTCCACGAAAACACTGCTGCCCATTTCCGGATATAATAATATATTCCCTCAGTCCCCCTTTACGACACCTCACGGATAAAAGGACTCTATCTAAGATCCATGAAAGAACAAATTATAGTTCAAACATACTACTTGTAATAAATGAAGCTATATTTTATCGTAAAAATTACATAACTATCTGTGCCCGCGACTTTGTTCGCGTGGTTTTTGAGTGACCCGTTTATGCAGCGCACGCACCGAAAGTCCCCAAATGTGAATCATTCCCAGTTTTTCACTGACGCTTCGCTCCTATTGGTCGCAGGCCGCAGCGTAATGTTATATAACCTAAAGCCTTCCTCTATACAAGGACTATCCACCAAAGAATTTTTCAAATCGGACCAGTAGCTCCTGAGATTAGCGCCTTTAAACAAACAAACAAACAAAATCTTCTGCTTTATAATATTAATAGATATAGATAGTGCATATTATCCACGGATTTGTTGATACACGGAATCACCTATGAAGGATGAAGATACCAGCCATTTTCAATTTTATTTAACAGCTAGAGTTTGCAGTTTTTACCTAAGAAGTAGGGCTTATCTGATATCTTTATTGCACTTTTAATATTACTGCCAACGATCAAAACTAAAGCGAAGTGGGTATTAAATGAGCTGATAATAATAATATCGAAGTGACCGTATCTAAAGATGTTATAAAACTGTGCACTAAAGTCGTTATTACTTACGTACATTTCAAACTGAATAATTATAATGAAATAAAAATAATAATACTACAAACGTTAGTTTTAAAAATATTTTGTACTAGCTGTGCCCGCGACTTCGTTCGCGTGGTGGTCGGAAACACTATCGCGATCATCTTTTGATTGCTTACGTTGGTTTTTGTTATTAAGATTATTAAAAGGGAATAATTGCTTCATACATATTTTTTGAGTAACTTAAACAATATAATAATATGAAGCGCACGCAACGAAAGTCCACAAATGTGAATATTTTTTTTCCGTTTTTGCAACATTTCTCACTGACGCTTCGCCCCTATTGGTCGCAGCGTAATGTTATATCTATAGCCTAAAGCCTTCTTCTATAAATGGACTATCCAAAAAAGAATTTTCCAAATCGGACCAGTAGCTCCTGAGATTAGCGCGTTTAAACAAACAAACTTTTCCGCTTTATAATATTAGTATAGATGCGGTTAAAAGTGGAATCCTTATCAACTTAAATATTTCCAGTGTTTCGTGTCGATGGGCGTGTCGATCAACATGGCGTCTCATGGGCTGACCATGGGCTTCGCAGCCATCCTCCTGCCGCAGCTGCGCAGGCCCGACTCCAGCATCCCCATAGATGACGTATCTGGATCATGGATAGGTAAATAATTTGTTATTATTATTGATGCTATCCAAAATATGTAATAAACTCTAAAATGTACTTACCTCTTGAAAAAATCAGCTAGTAACTTCCAATCTCCGTAGAAGAATCTGACGTTCCTTAACTAAAAGGCGATCCCATAACTAGATAGAATATATTTTACATAAAACACAATAAAATAATTTGGTTTAGACGAATATTTAACACTAACTTTCTTTTTCAGCGTCAATATTGGGATTCGCATTAGTTGCTGGTAACTTCATAGTTCCCACGATTATGGCAAAGTTTGGAAGAAAGCCTGCAAATTTGGCCAGCCTGGCACCCATGCTGATCGGCTGGTTTGGCATAATCACAGCGACCAGCATTACGTCTCTACTGATAGCGAGGTTTCTTCAAGGGCTGGCTATGGGCATGAGTTCATCTCTGGGGCCCGTTCTGATTGGAGAGTACAGCAGCCCAAAGAATAGAGGAGCTTTTTTAACTGTCATATCTCTATCGATAGCTACAGGAGTTCTTACTGTACATACGGTCGGATCCTATTTCAGCTGGCAAACGACCGCCTTAGTCATAGCGTTCATTATGTTTTTCGACCTTCTAATAGTGATTTACTCCCCTGAATCTCCAAGCTGGCTGGCAGATCAAGGCCGATACGACGAGGCCAGAAAAGTCTTCTATTGGCTGCGTGGAGATGGTGAGAATGATGAACTGGAACGGATGATAGAAACGAGCAAGCTCATTAGAGAGTCCAAGGAGGATGCCGCTGTTACTGACACGTTTGCAAAGAAAGTACGCACCAACCTGGCCTATTTCAATACTACTATTAGGAAAAAGGAATTCTACAAGCCCATATTTATTATGATACATATTTACACCCTCGGACAGTGGGCTGGTGCCAATCTTTTGGCTGCATATACTATGGACATCTTCACTCACGTTATCGGATCTGAGGCGAACATCTCCCTCCTGGTCATTACCTTGGATATTCAGAGGATCATTTCTAATTCGATAGCAGTATTTGTGATTAAGAAGGTCAAGCGCAGAACCATGCTATTCGCGACAGTTGGAATCAATATCTTTGCATTTTTATCGACCGCTGCTTACACTTATATGAAGGCTCATAACATGCTGCCCTACGATCACCCTTTCATCGGAATCTTGTTAGTTCACATTCACATGCTCTCTATAGCGACAGGCACAGTGCCTCTACCATTTATTATCGCCGGCGAAGTGTTTCCATTGGAGTACAGAAGTCTCGCTGGTGGTTTCAGCGTGCTGTCTCTATCAGCAAATCTTTTTATAACCGTGAAAACTGTTCCGTTCTTGTTCAAGAACGTTGGCATTCATGGGGCGTACGTTTTATACGCCGCCGTTGTCGGGTACTGCTTGACGATTGCCTGGTTCTTCCTGCCAGAAACAAAAGACAGAACGTTGCAAGAGATAGAAGATGAATTTAGAGGCAAACCACTGACGACTGAAGAATTGATGTCGACGCAGTCATTGAAGTCCAGGAAGTACTCGAATGCTGACAGAAGATGTAGTGCTCCAGTCATATAAACTTAGAAGCATATACAAATACTTTGTGATATTAATGTAAGATATTATACTTAAAATAAATAAGTTGTTAAACTAATTTTGTCACTTGTAATTATTGAAAAATAGTTAAAAAATTAAGTTACTCACTTTGTAGTTAATAATTAAGATATCGCTGTTATCCAGCAGTGATTATAGCTTAGTTAGGCCTCAGCCACGAATTTTGCGGGCAGCGGGGCGGGAGCGGCGGCGGCGCGTGTGCGGTACTCGTTACCCGCTCCCGCGCCGCTGTTTTCGGTCCATTTGATTTTACGCAAAAGATCGCGCCGCCGCCGCTCCCGCCCCGCTACCCGCAAAATTCAAGGCTGAGGCCTGAGTGATGTAACAATTCACGCGTTGGATCAACTAAAAATGTTTCCAACTTTCTTTAGGACAAAATATGCTAGCTGACTGATAATAATACCTGATTGTCGGAAATAAAAGATGATCCCGAATGCCTGTTAGAGAGAACAGGGACAAGTGGAAGAGGCAGTGGTGTCAGATATCCGTAACACTATGAGAGTAAAGGAAAAGAGTGTTCTTGTTATTGTGCATACACTTAGGGACTATAAAAATGGCTTCTGCGTAACTGGCCTAGTTTCATCAAAAAGCGGTCACCTATCACTGAAATCGGTATGGTGAGCTATTAATGTATAATATAGTATCTAACATCATTTAGACTACAATTGAGAAACAAAATAAAATCAGTTTTATTACCAGATGTTTAGTTACTTTATAGAAATCTTAATTTCCCTGAACTTTGGGGTCAAGTGTTTATATCACGCACACCAGACACTACTGGCGACCAAGAAAGATTAAATCTTTTATCTTTTCAAGAACTTTAACCAGGAAAATATACAACAGGGAAAATATACCTTATCCTTTATTATATTGCTCCTACAAGGATTTCGGTTGGATTCTTTAATATCAGACCAGTCCGCAAGTCATTTATACAGTGCCCAAGTGTCCAAGGTGTCAAAGGCCACCTCTTTTTTCCTTTATTCTCTTCACTTAAGTGGTGACATGACTGGCTAGGGAACCGACTTTTAGATGCCCATCCGACGCATGGATCATCTTCTTGTCGTACTATCCTTATTCAAGACGTCATCGCTATAATTATCATATCATACAAAATGTATGGGATTTCTTCTTATTCTTATTTTCAAAACTGGCTCCATAGTGATTTGCCAATGTCAGAGTGGGTTGGCGAAGACTCTGCTTAATGTGCACCGTAACCTTGTTTTATGAAGAAACAAAAGTACGGTGCACAGGAGGAAGAATGTTGAATAGTCTATTACCTAAAACAAACACAAACAAGGCCCCAGGTGCTTCTCAAAAACCTAAGCCAACTTGAATATAACATTTTTAGTTGATGTAACGAGGGAATCGAACTCACGAGTCGAGAGCTAAGCCTTAACCAGACCCACATATCTACTTTTTGAAGGCCGATTTTTTGAGATATTGCCGCAGATTGTTCCATACAAATGTGACCGATTCTAGTTTTTGTAGGACGTGCGCGTTGCACTATTGCAATCAGTTTGTTCCAACCTACAAAGTCGATCACAAAAGTATGCCGTGTAATACCCTAATGTTATCTAACTAGTGAAGACGTAGATACGTCAAAACTTTCAAGTGTTTCCAATTTGTTTATCAGATATCTTTTTATCAGATGCTGTGTCGTTAGATTTGCGTCTTATTAGGTACTGGACTTTGACTTCTCATTAGACATGGGCGCCGACCATGACAGATTTTGAGGGGAGACATTGTCACCCCAACCGCCGCGCCGGCGTGGAAATAATCATCGACAGCAGGCGATTAAAATTCATAAAAATCTTATTATAGCGACGCCACACCACGAGATCTTCGCCGTGTATAATAATATATTATGCGTACTGTCAAGTAGTCCCGTACGCGTAATAGAAACTATACACACTAGGTCATTTGGCGTGCTAGTAGTAGGAATTGTCAGCATTCTCATAGGGAAAAAAACGCCACTAGAACCGTGCGGCGCGCTGAGCTGGATCCTCGGCGTCGGCGCCGTCCGAAAGCGGCGTGGCGCGGCAACCCGGCGCGGCGCCCATGTCTACTTCTCATTTATAATAATGTTAATTTACACTATTGATTAAATAGTTATGCAATGATACTCTTTTTATCTGATACGGTAAAATAATATTGCTGTCTTTGTCTGATAAGTATTCACATATGAACTAGACAAAGACAGCAACATGGAAAATCCGATCAGCTGTGTAAAATAAAGTTACTGCTGTTTTCTAATATCGCAATATCAAGTTATAACATTCGTAAAATGTACCTACAATATCTAATAAGAATTATTTTTATCATTCTATTGGCGTAGTATCGGATGACCTTAAAAGATATGTACTTACATGAATGGCACTCCTTATATTGTAAACTAGCTGTGCCCGCGACTTCGTACGCGTGGAAAAGTGATTTAGGGCACTTTAGTATTTTTAAATATATTTTTAGTTTATTGGCGCAACCGCTGAGAACTTTCGCTAATAGGTACTTCCCAGTGCATCCCAGTGTTGATCCCGATCCAGCAAGACACGTACCCGGCAAGCCTCTTGGTATGCAGGGTATAATAATAATATATTACTATCCTTTCGGAGCTCGGCAAAAGAAGTAGGCCTTCGAACAATATGTAGAAGTCAGCAAAGGTATTCGAAGTTAGGATAATATTATTCGAATGCACCGTATAGACCCAGACAATTTTTCACGTTAATTTAGTAAAGTATTTAACTTCGATGTCCGTCTGTCTGTCTGGGTGTCAAAACTTTAACACGTGTAGGTATCAAGCTAAAAATCATATTAAAAACTCAGCTCTACTGTCCCTTCTGGCTGTGAAAAGAAACAGGCATCTTGGCCACATCTACCCAAAGATTCAGCCGTTTATATCGCTAATTTTCGCAATTTTCGACACGCCAAAGGGAACCAAAACCTAAAGGGTACTTCCCGGGAATAGAAATTTGATATGAAGCAACATCTTAATGCACTATTAAAATGTTGCTTCATATCAAATTTAAACGACATAGGATAAATTGCGAAACCATAAAAATATTTTCAATTTTTTCAACTTATTACCGTTTTTGTCATTAATGTTTTGAAGTATTATTAAATTTAAACTTATATTGCAATTACTAAGGTCTTTAAAACGGAACTCTCGGTTAGACATGGGCGCAGCGGCACGCCCCGCCGAGGATCCAGCAGGCTTACTCTCGACACAACTGAGAATCGAATCAGTTCGATCTTAACGGTTTTTGGTGTTTTATTTGGTAGATTACTTTGAAATTAATTAGGTTAAAGAAAACCGTTAGAACGTAACTTTTTGTACACCAGACCATATCAATCGACAGAGAATAAAAATAAACAAACGTCAATTTCTTCGGGAGTATGCGGCACGATCGACTCTGAATTAAAATCGAATCAGTTTGGAGAGTTAGGCCCCAGCTCGGCGCGCCGCGCCGATCGGCTTTAGTAGCGTTTTTTATAACCTACCCTAAGATTAAAAATAATAATAATATAAATAAATGAAATTTTGTTTTAAACAAAATATAAAATAAAAAAAGAATAAATTTGAATGCTTGAAGCAGCGCGGTTCCCGCCGCGCTTCATACAAACGTCCAGTATTTTTTTTATTGTCATATATCTTCAAATCAAAGCGACATCTATATAAATTCATACTACCGGTACTGCCTGTTAGCACATTTTATTAGTATTTTTTACCCAGCAGTGGGGTGGAGTTCCTTTGGTTGACCTTCGCCAAAATTCCTACCTACCAGCATCTGATACCTACACTACACCCCGACTCGGATGTAAGACGTCACGCATCAGCCTGTATCGCGCGGCGCCGCGGCCCGCGATGCGGCGCGGCGGTCGAATCACGGCGAAACGATTTTAATTTTGCTATATTATCTCCTAAACTATTAATTATACTTGCTAGGTATAAAGGGCAAATATAGTCTTCATGAAATTCTTAAGCCAACTAACGTATTAAAAATGATGAGGATTAATACCGTGATGGTATAAATAGTTTACCAAAAACCGCTTAACTGCCCGTTTTTTTAGATTATCGCGAAAGGCTTTCTTTTAATAATACAGTTAATTAAGTTGATTTATACAATAAATGATAATTTATTTCAATTTGTGAAGCAAGTTCAAAAATACAATTTTTATATTATTATGACACTGTGGAAACACTCTTCTCAGAAAAAAAAATCTGTTAGGTACTTATTTCAAGTTCTAATCTACTTTAGTGCCACATTCTATTGCTTCGCGTCACTGTGTAAGCGATCCCCCCGCGCCCCCCGCATGAACCGTTCGTCCGCAGCCCGCGCGCGCGAAATTCCTCCGACTTGCTTCCAATTTATCGTCACTGCTCGGCTCCTATGTATCGTAGCGTTATGTTATATAGCCTATAACCTGCCCAGGAATATGGGCTACAATCGTACCAAGTTTGGTTAAAATCCCTTCAGTAGTTTTTGTTCCTATCGCGCACATACAGACAGACAGACAGACAGACAGACAGACAGACAGACAAAAATTTTACTAATTGCATTTTTGGCATCAGTATCGATCGCCAATCATCCTCCAATATGTATTTTGAAAAAATATTCAATGTACAGAATTGACCTCTCTACAGTTTTATTATAAGTATAGCAATTTGTGAAGCAAGTTCAAAAATACAATTTTTATATTATTATGACACTGTGGAAACACTCTTCTCAGAAAAAAAAATCTGTTAGGTACTTATTTCAAGTTCTAATCTACTTTAGTGCCACATTCTATTGCTTCGCGTCACTGTGTAAGCGATCCCCCCGCGCCCCCCGCATGAACCGTTCGTCCGCAGCCCGCGCGCGCGAAATTCCTCCGACTTGCTTCCAATTTATCGTCACTGCTCGGCTCCTATGTATCGTAGCGTTATGTTATATAGCCTATAACCTGCCCAGGAATATGGGCTACAATCGTACCAAGTTTGGTTAAAATCCCTTCAGTAGTTTTTGTTCCTATCGCGCACATACAGACAGACAGACAGACAGACAGACAGACAAAAATTTTACTAATTGCATTTTTGGCATCAGTATCGATCGCCAATCATCCTCCAATATGTATTTTGAAAAAATATTCAATGTACAGAATTGACCTCTCTACAGTTTTATTATAAGTATAGATGTGAAATGACATTACATTCTTTAATCTATACCTATCGATCAGCACATGGCCCACTTTTGCAAGTCTGGATTAAATTAATAACTCAGACGCTTATAATTCAGAAGTTAACTTGCAGCATGGCCTACCAATTATCATCCCATACCAAATATCATCTTTTTAACACAAAAAAATGCAATAGATGTCACGTCACTACTATCGTTTGTAAATTATAAAACGTAAATATGTATAATTAAGTACAAATATTGACATTAAAATAAAGAAGGAAAGGAAAGAAAGGCTAAATGGTATTGGTAAAACCTTTTTCAGGTTATTAAATAGGGTAAAACCTACAACCTCAACCACAGTGGTTCGTTTTGAAGCTTACACCCAAGACATCATTTAGGAAGGTCATAAAATAGTGACGATTAAATAAAACATACAAATTATCATCCATACTTTACTTAATACAACAAAATAACAGTAAAAACAAACTTACAACCTAAGCAATTAATTTGATTTATGAATGTCGCGTTTGAAAAAAAAATACAAAAATGTCAAGTGTATGATTTCAAATATAGAATAATATTAATGTAGAGACATCACTGTAACCTGGTCCCGCCCGGCTTTTGATTTGTGACGTCAATCGTTTCATAAAGAGGACAGACGATAGGCAACACGTATTGTATGTATATTTGTCTCCATCCCCTTCATTATACAAACCCGTTGCAATATAATTATACTATAGCAGTATATTCGACCCCATGCACAAGATCTATTGTACGTATCCTTTTTTCTAAAAAAAAACAATCTGTCAAAACTTCTGTTTTGTGATTGGTTTACTAACATTCACAATAATTATTACTGCATTGTTATTGGACAGTTTCGCAATGGGTCAAATATGTTGCCATTTATCATACAAAATATACATTTCATCATCGTTGGATATGTTATATATTCACAATAAAGTAAATTTAATTAGCTCAATTTCCTTTTGGTATTAAAAATGTAAAGAAAAAAAATCCGAACAGTACCATTCCGCTTTCATTCATATTGATATTATATTTAACACCGATCGCAAATTGTGTGTGGGATATATACTTTTATAATACTGCAAACGATACAGTAAGTTCAGCCCCCTTACTCTTGAAACCAATTGATCGAAATTAGAAAGTTCCCTTAACTTGAACACGAAACAAGCACCAAATTGATAAAAATGAGCGTCGAATTGTCGATATTATGCAACTAAGTAAATTAGATAAAAAATGCCGTTACAATATTGTTCCTAAGAGTAGCAAATGACATAACAGCAAAATTAACATTAGAATCAGATTAGAGAATTTAGTTTCAAGCGTAAGGAGGCTGATCCAGCGTAAGCTAAATGTCAACAAAAATATGAAATTTGGCCAAATTAATTTGAGGTAAAGAAGTGACATTTAAATGAGGGTTTTTGATGTTTTTCTGCCGCTAGAGGACGAAAACTTACACAAAGCGCCATCTAGTGACGGAAACTGTCAGTAAGAATTATCGATTCTTTTTCGTCACCAGGCGGCGCTTGGTATCACGACGTTTCGCACTACACGCCCTACAAAAATGTATGAGATTTGACATAGGGTACGCTAAATGACACAGGAAATCGTATGTCACTTAGCGAAGCTAATGTCAAATCCCATACATTTTGTTTTCGAAGTTCGTTAGCGATAAATAGCGAGAGAGCAAAAATCGAGCTATATAGGATCTTTGGTTACATTCAGCTTACATTGGTCCAGAACGGTGCGTATCGAAAAATATATTTTTAAATGACAGTGTAACTTAAAAAATACATAACTCACAATAAAAAAATATAAATCCGCCAAATTAACACTAAATAATCTTAAACCGAATCAGATCTTAACCTCCACCGGCAATAAAAACGGTGTAGTTATTTCAATACTTAGTAAGCAGAGTGAATTAAAATAAATTTTGGAAATTGTAAAATTATTTTTGAGTCAAAGAATAGTATTATTATAAAATTCTTAAGATATCACACACTTTTAATTATATTATTATGTCCATCCACCTCTGTTGTTTTAAATTATATTTTATCCCCTTATTCATTAAACGACGATAGAGGTATATTACTAACAATCTATCCATTTCATTTCTGTTTTTGTATTTTGTCATTTATTAAGAAGCGGTAACACCATGCATTTCAAACTGTAACATTTTAAATTTCATTTACCGTGACACAGGAGGGTAAAATTTATAGTATAGTAGAAAACAACATCAAAAGTTACGATAGAAGCGAGTCTATTATATTCCATTAACGAACAGTCTAGAGTCTAGATCAGCTATACTCAACCTACGGCCCGCGGGGCCGCATGTGGCCCACCGGCCTATATTATTGGCCCATTTGAATTAAAAAAATAAATGTGATAACCATTGAAATTTTTAATAAATAAGATTGTAGCCCTTAGCAAATCTTCAAAAAGTGTTTGAAAAGTGTTAATCGTTAATAGTAAGTACATCGTTATCTTGGAATCACCTACACTTCAATCAATACGTTACGTCAATAGTCAGTGGTTGTAGCTTGCGGCCCTCGACACAACGGCTGAGACATGTTTGCGGCCCCTATACAAGTAAGGTAGAGTATGGCTGGTCTAGATAATACAGAAATACATTAAACCATCGAGAATATTTTATTGGGACAACATACCTGTATAGCTTAATATTAACACCATTTATGTATAAGGGCTCATTAAAGCTTATGGACGCGTTCATTTGACGTCCAAATTCGCCCCTCTCAAGTGGTCAAACTATTGACACTTGAACATACTCTATTCCGATTCAATGTAAGATCAATAATCGATCAAATTTATATGCCATTCTATTTCTTCATTGCACAGTGTAGTAGACTACGCCGCTTTGTTTACATTAGTATCACATTGAAACGGAACGAAGTATACAAACGTTAAAGTCGTTTAATCGCAGTATAATACACGAGTGTACGGTATGGCGTCTTGTTCAATGTGGATACATCGACTATATGAATATAGAAATATCTAATTTAGAAGGCACAGTGCAACATTTACAACACACATACATTATATACACTCATACATGTAAATTTTATTGGGTATTTCAGTTTGAAGATACTAGTCGCTATACGGTCGATCATATATTTTTGGTGTAAAATAATATTAACCAAACAAACTTATATAAAAAATAACAATTCAAAATAGCGCAAAAAAAAACTAAAAAAGGCATTCGATTGTGTAGATTGATGACTTATAGATGGACGACCGTATTGCAATAACATTCTTCACAATATACATTTTTAACATTTACATTATCACATACTCCAATATTTAACTACTTTTTATTTATTAATGCACATTTACTGATAAATATACACCCAGCTTTAATGATATAATAGACGGCTATACAAATATCGCATCAGTGTGAAGTTAGCTGCGGATATTTAAAGCAGCTAACTTCATACCGTTCGGTATATTTTGAGGGTACACTAAATATTTTTTTGTACGCCACACCGCAATCTCCGCCACACTAAATTCGCATTTTACATAATCTAATTATATACACAAACAAAGCCAATAACTTTGAAAAAGGTCTCACTTGATCGTTCGGATATATTTATAGGACACATTTCACTTAATTCCTTAAGCAATGCATACACACTAATCATTTAAATTAACACATCAAATACAAAGCTTTCTCTACATTTCTCCAATATCATAAAATTTTGCTTAAGTCTTAACCTAAAACGAATTCCGAAAAGAGGTAAATAAAAAGTAAAATAAAATTAAGCTAAAGCTTTGCATAAAATTGCACAGTTGACATCGAGACACGGAGCAGCATTTTCAAGAGTTCAAGGATTGAATTTTGAAAATTGAACTTTGAAAATTGAACACAAGAAAATACAAATTGCAATTAAACGTGTTCTTGTGTCCCCGCGTTTAGTTCCATGTTAACTGACTCTAAGAATAAGAAACAGTTTTTCTGACTGATAAAAATAAAAAGCCGATATCATAAATACATTAGATTGCAAAATAAATCTTTATACAATCTTTTACGGTCATTCAATTTTTTCACTAATACAATATATTATAACTCTATCCGAACTATCAAGTTCCTATTAGCTACCCCGTAAAGATTTTATCTCTCAAACATGGGTTCAAGCTATAAAATAATATTGTGATTATAATGCACAGGGATGATTTTATTCAGTACTCAATGTAGCCCGCAACTTCACACAAACGCAGTAACCGTAAAATTTCACTAAAATCGGTCAAGCACTTACGGAGCCTATTTAATGCAAACAAATAAAACAAATTGCTTTTCTAATATTAGTAATAGGCATAGATGAATCCTGAAACTTCGAGGCTTGTATAGAAAATGTCAAAATATCATCATCATTCAAGGAAATTGATTAAACATACTACCAGTTATGTTGAAATGTTTAAGTATGTCATGTCATATTGTAAATAAAAAAATCTATTATAATATTAATAATTGAATATCATTTTAACAACTTTATTATGCAATCATATAGTTCGTCCCTGATAAATTTAATCTAAAGGTAAACAAACCGAAAACATCGAAATATCCACGTATTGTGCACACTTATCAACACTTTCACAGGAATATTAAAGGCTTCATACTTCATACGTTGTATAACAATTAAACAATAATTAACTTATTTAAACATCATATGAAAAACCTTTACAGTAAAAATACGCTATTTTGACACTGCCGACTGTAGAATATAGTCTGTAGTCTATGGATAAAGTCAACAATAATCATTCCATTAATATTGGCCAATTAGCATCACTGACTAATCTATGGTTGTGTCATCGACAGCTTTGTTTACGTTTGGGTTAAATTTATCTCGGACGTACTATACATTAAGTCTGCGGACGTTTGAAAGCCACGCCCAAAATGGTGTCGAAAGCCACGCTCTTTTTAAAAATTGTGATTCGAAAAACTTATAATACCTTTAAGCGTGAAAGTAAACGTACATCCCGGGCAAACAATTCGACGACATACATTGGTCCATTCCTTATCAACACAATATATAAAATATATTTTGCCGCACTCTTCAATATATCATTTTATGTATTTTAAGAATTTTACCCAGACGCTGCTTCGCCGTCTTCATACCCTTTTTCAGTCTTGAATCTGAAATCACAAACATTTCAATAAATGTCAAGTCATTCACAACATATTATTTATGTGTAGCGGACCCTAACATAATAATAATTGAATATTTTATTATGTTAGGGTCGCTACACATGAATAATATGCCTCCGTGGTCTAGTGGTTCAGAGCTTCGCTCTCGACCCGGAGGTCGTGGGTTCGATTCCCGCGTTGGAACAACACAAGTGTTGTTTCAAGTTTGGTTAGGACAATGCAGGCTGATCACCTGATTGTCTGACAAGATGATCCATGCGTCGGATGGGCATGTAAAAAGTCGGACCTGCGCCTGTTCTCTCGCCAGTCATGTGAGTTTCCCGTCCCACTGGGTTATGAGAGTAAAAGGAAGAGAGAGTGCTTCTGTGCATTGCGCACACACTTGGGCACTATAAAATAACTCCTGCGTAGCTGGCCTGGTTTCAATGAAATGGGCTACAGACACCAAAATCGGTGAGAGGAAAATTCTGATTTCGAGAAAGTTGAGTTCAAACTGTCACTTAAACATTTTAGAATACGTCATAGCGTATTAAGTACAATAATATCTAGATCCGTATCTAGAATCAATGTAGTTTTATACGTTACTAAATATCTTAAAATGTTAAGTGACAGTTTGAACTCAACTTTCTCGAAATCAGAATTTTGCTACATATCACCTTCATACATTCATGTCTTCAATTACAATACATCACTTCGTGTACATGTAAATAGTATTTAGGGGGTTGTATTATGTAAAAACTACTTTTTACTGCGTCCATAATGTCCTGGGCCTGTCCTACCAGTCGTGTCGGATAACCGTCCCAATGGGTTATGAGAGTAAAACGGAGAGATAGTGGACATTGTGTATAGCTCACACACGTGGGCACAATAAAATCTTCTTCCTGGTCTAGTTTCAACGAAATCGATCAGACACCGAAATCCGTGTGGGAGCTTATTATTATCGTGCTTTGCGTCCAATCGGTGTATTTAATTCACATGATTTGACGTGTATTGACTAGACTAGTAAAGTGACGGGCAAAGTTAGTAACGAAAATCAAGCACATGGTATTGTTGTTGGCGACTGGCTGGATTGGACCTGAGTTTATATACCTTTTATTTTTAAAATGTTTTTATAATGTCATATTCTTATATTGACATGTTTTTGATACATTCTTTTTTTACATAGTTCTCTAAATACAGTTGCCTCAGAATAAGCTATTTTTCATTGTAGTCTATTTTCCTATAGCTAGCTCCATCATCATACCATACAGTCCACTGTCACTAGCTATAAATTGTATTTAGACTTTACTTAATACTTACTCTTACTACTGGACGCGGTGTGTACAGGCGGTGGCGGTCGTCGACTCTTCGTCGCTAAGACCGCTCGTTTGGCGCTCTAAAAGAAGAAACATTAATTTACATTCAAGCTTTAATATCAAAAGATATTGTTTCCTTTGTTTTAATAAAATTATCACAATTTTCTAATAAGTCAATGTAAATAATTAAACTTTTAATAGTATTGTCAAAATTCAAACTCAATTTCGATCCATTGAAATCAGATTCAAAATTGGGCCTTTTTGGCGCTAGTATCGCATTTAGATTGGGGATTGTCCATTTTTTTGTGCCCATTACAAAAACATTTTCGATGAATAAAGTCAGTGATCATTTTTTTCTGTATATAAACTAAAAAAATACCCATTAGTTACTATATTTTTAAACAAATATGTTTAACCTTAGTTTGACCTTCAATGACTTCATCACTGGAAAGCATTACTATCTTTACTTCATTCCGTATAGGAATTAGAGATTAGTATTTCTTATGACATTAAACACCATGTTCTTTTTTTAATTAATTTTTATTTATTCAATGCTGCCCGCCGATGACGACGTCATAGAACCGAAAACTTTAAAAAAATATAAAAAAAAACTAGCCAATAAATTTCAAAAATATTTAATTTATATTCTTAACATACCAAATTTCAACGAAAAAAAATCTAAAAGTACATGTGATTTTTTTTTATAAAAATAAAAATCATTTTTTTCAGACCATAGATCCATAGTGTTAGTAACAATTATTTACTTCAAGATTATTTTGGTTAGTTAATGAAAATACAAAAAAAAATTAAAAGATTATTAGCTTTTTGGACAATGCCCATTTCGATCCATTAAAATTTAAATTCAAGAGGGCTACCAGTATATAGCAAGCTAATCGATTCTGAAGATGCGTGTTATATTGCGGTACGTACCTGCGGGTGCGTGGGTGGCGTGTGCGGCGGATCGTGACGGTGCGACGCGGCGGCGTGCAGCGCGGCGCGCACGCACTCGCGCCGCACCGCCGCCCGCGCGGGTCCGCGCGCCCGCGGCACCACGCGACCAACACGTGCGCGCGGCGACCAAGATTCGTCCCTGAGAAAAAATATACATTTGAACTATAGGATGTTGAAGAATGGATTAAATTACCACATAATATGATATTTTACAATACCAGCCTGGTTCCAGGCAATTCAAAACGGCCTTGAACTGCCTTGTTCTTTTTCATATTACAACGACATGTTATTCTGAATTATTGATCCACCCTAGTTTGGTTGTCTGAAAGAGACATTCGGAAGCAAGTCAAGTGTCACGTGACCGCTGACTGGCTGTCATTATGTGATCGTAATACGAAAATTCTAGGCAGCCAATGTTGTATGGCGTAAACTGGCTGGAATTAAGAGCTTGTAATAGGCCCTCAGGCCTTCTAGACTACCCTTGTATTCTTACTAATAAAATATAACATATAATTTTATAGTATTAATATATAATTATTGTAACCTATGGTTTCTAAAAGGCTGATCAAATCGTCGATCAGCTAACATTTAAGTAAACAAGCCATTCTGAAAACATTCACAGCAATTGATGAAGGTATCGAGTGAGCGAAGTTGTTGTTCGACGATTTGATCAGCCTTCAGAAACCGGAAGTAAAAGTCTGCAATGATATAATCACGACTGCTACTAATCACTATTGTATTGAAAAAAAAATACGTAAAATATATCTTCAAGTATAATGGGATTATAGCCAATTAAAATTAAACATTTCCTGCTAGTACAGTTCGATAAATCAACATTAACCTTCTTACTATCGAAAATGTTTACACAATATCTATTCGATATTCCTGTCCTTGCATGTCAAGTTGTTTTATCAGACAAAAACAGCAATATTTAATGACTTATCTGTTGTGTAAATATTTTGACTAGTGAGGGAGTAAATATGTTTTTTTTTTAATATGGACGCTTTACACCTCGTTAGTCTGGTCCCGTGCCAAGTATCCGAAGAACTTGTGTTACAGGTACAAGACAACGGAAATAAATTTAATACTTTTATACTATACACATATTTAAGATTTTTATTATATTAACACACAAAATTTAATACACTTTCTGGTACAGCATGGCCCAGGAACTAAGAAAACTTTTTGTTCTCTGTATTTTTTGACCTCTGTAGCGACAGAGGTAGTCAAAAAAATATGCGAATGCTTATTGCTTAAGTATACTCACTTTTCACTTTTATTTCGACTATCAGTCCGACTACGCGACGTCCGCCGCCGCTTCGACGGCGGCCACTCGTCCTCGTCGTCAGAACTCATCTCCAACGACGGATACACTGCAACAATAATTATTTATTTAAATAGCCCTTTTAAGATAGTCACGGAATGGGTACCCGAAGATGGACGACGCCTAAGAAAAGATGGCGTGACGACTTGAATGCACGGCTGGCATCAGCCGGGCTGGCCAGTGTTGGCACAGGGAAGAGATACGTGTGGTTCGCTGCATGCTCGAGAGCGATGAGGCATGGCAGGCGGCGGCCTCCTTTTGCGAAGACGTAATTTCGCAGAAGGAGGCCTCGGAGCGGGACAGAGAGATGGACCCATCCTCTGTTCCGCTTCGCCGGCGCAGGAGGTGGTGCGGAGGCGTCGCTTTGCGGCCCTGCCATCTCACGTCTAGTACGGGGCTCCGGGTAGAGGGATGGGTAACCTCCCCGGCTTTGTCAGTCTCGGCGCCGAGGAGAGCGCTTCAGTTTCCCGGAGCGCTCTCTCAATTTGATGGAAGTCCGGTCCCTATAGAGGTGAACCGGCCGGTCGAGGGAGGAGTGGCCTGTGTTTTGACAGATCCAGGGCACTCCATCCAACATAACGGCTGATGGCAATCCGCAAGTGGTTTTAGTGGGTAAACCGGCCGTAGCGAGCCGGGAGTCCCACATACCCCTCGGGGACCCTCCCGGGGGGATGCGTAATGCATTTCCCTTGCGAAATCAAAAAAAAAAAAAAAGGGAAGAGATACGTGGAAGACCTTGGGGGAGGCCTTTGCTCAGCAGTGGGATAGCATAGGCTAATAAAAAAAAAATAACGGGCAAACGGCGATAAAACCCACCACACATTACCACTACTGCAACTCTTATTTTATGTCGCAAGGGAAATGCGTTACACATCCCCCAGGGATATATATGTTGCTCAATACGGCCGATTTACCCACTAAAACCACTTGCGGATTGCCATCAGCCGTTGAGATGGGAGGAGTGCCCTGGATCTTTCAACACACAGGCCACGCCACCTGGCCGACCGGTCTACATTATAAAGGATTGGACTTCCATCAAATTAAGAGAGCACTCCGGCAAACTACTGCAACTGCTATGTAACCTGGATCAACAGTGGTAACTTCAAAAACACTTTGATATCTCAGGGGTGCCCGAGGGACATGCTAGATCTGTCTCGAGCCTTGAAAGGAGTAGGAAGTGTGTAGTAAAATGTAATGGAACAAGAGCTCATATTTATAGAACTGCTATTGCTATGTGCAATGCGCGTCGGCTGAAGCAACCTGAATATCGTCAGGGACTTGGTTACGCTCGCAAAGCTACTTAACTACTAAACTCGATGTCTCAAGGGCCTATTTGGCGCTAGTATCGCATTTAGGATTAATGAACTGTCAAATTCCAATTTCGATCCATTAAAATTTAGATTCAAGAAAAGCCTTTGCCACTTAACTTACAGTTAGGTACCCGATTATGGCATTTAATTCTAATTAGAATCTAGAAGCAATAGCTATGTGAATATGCGCGAATTAATTATAAGCAAATAAATATATTATCCCAGCTCTTTCACAAAAAATGATTTGTTCCGTCAAAATCTGGTGCCGCCATACACTTAAATGTCATATTTTAACAGTAGCAACTCGTGACGCCACAGGCCGATATATCGCACTAATATAACCTATTGTAAGTTAATTTTTCTTATATTATCTTGCTTATCTTTTAAGATTTACAAAAACTAGTCCGAGATCATGTATCTATCTATAACGAGAGAATCACTAGCTAGTTCAGTTTTCTTTGAACCTCCTGAGGCTTGGGTATTTAAATGCCTTGCCAAGATTAAATAAAAAATGCAACCCAGCACTCTTTTTATTATACATTATTATGCCATTACTTACCATATTCCTCGTCTCGATGCACCTCTTTGATGACGTCCTCTTCGTCCGCATATTCCTCGTCAGCGCCGGTGGGCGGCTTCCGCGCCCGCTTGCTACTGCTCGGTGTGCTGGTAACAAACATAATTGGTATGAAAAGCTTTTTTTTGTCTAAATAAGTTAGACACGAACACTTTTAGAATCGCTCTACATGATGATCTATCACCGGTTCGGCAACTAATCTGGCCAAAAGAGTTAGACACCGTTAACGTACCGGTACACAAGTGTCAGAACTTACAGAAAACCAGTGTGAAACAACACTATCGCCGAGTAACAGAGAGCACTGTAGGCCTAGAATTAATTCAGCTAGTTAAAATGGCTGTTCGCGGGCGTCTTGGCACAGGCGCTGTCAAGTTTCATGACACATATGTGTTGGTATGTTAGTTTGGTAAACATATCGAATGTGCATAATGATATTACGTTAATGTATATAGCATACACGGATAAAAAAAATAATGTTCATTGTACGCGTACATAGTAGGAAATAGCAATAGAGTAATATACCTGTCCTGCTTCGCCGGGGTGGTTTTCTGCGGCGTGGTGGACGCGAGGCCGAACGTCTGCGCGGGCGCCTCGTACCGTTCACTTATACTCAGCATGCCTGCCACCGCTGCATCCTCACTGTAAACAAAACAGCCTCATGTGTACAATTTAATTTTACTGACTGATATTTTTTTTATGCTTATACTAATATCATAGAGGTAATTTTGTGAGTTTAAAATGCTTGTACTAGATTTTTATTAGAAAGCCACAGTATTAATTATTGTTAGTGTCGTAATCTGACTTGAAGGACCATGAGCAGAATACCCTTTCCATTTGCTCTGTGGGATTACAAGTGGAAGCTCTAAACTTAAAGGGAGATTTCCGAGCGAGGTTAGGTTTAGTTTTAATTTAGTTAGTATGCTCGGTCAGGCCGAAGCCCGCTGTACAAGTTTTGAGATGTTGTTTATATAGTGCCGGACTTAGGAAAGTTCGTTAGCGCGATGCAGGATTGTAGTATGGCGCTAGCAGTATCGCCACAACTCCTTTGCCTCCTGTAATGTAAGACTTACGGTTCGTCAACCGGCGGCTCTTCCTCAGCCAACACGGAGGCCTGTATGAGAGACTCGATGCCGTTGGCCGGAGCGGGTCTGGCGGGCGCGCGGTACGCCGCACTGCTGTTGGCTGCTGTAAGAGAGAAGGACTTTGAATTATTTTATTCTCTAAATTAATGTTTTCTCTATAAGCACACCCCTCTTACATCTCTTCATATCGGCATTAAATAGCTTAGCGTCGCTTTACCTTTTTATCCTCGAATATATAATTACAGTAGAAAAGGCATATGTTTTTATGAATGTCTACAAGTAAAATTGAAGCGCAATGTAACATCTATTCAATGTTTCAGTTATGAATATCAATTAGTTTTGAAGACATAAATAGATGAAGGTAATATGTCGCAAAAACAAATACCCAAAAAATAGAGTTTATACTGCCACTTAAACATTTTAGGATATGTAGTAACGTATTAAGTACATGGATTCTAGAGGCGGATCTTTAGATTAATGTACTTGATACGATACGAAATATTTTAAAATGTTTAAGTGACAGTTTGAACACAATTTTCTCGAAATCATAATTTTGCTACATATTCTACCATTCATATCGTCAATTATAGCTATAAATATATTTATATATACGTACGTGCGGGTCGGGCGCGCGGACGCTGGTGTCGCGGGCGCGGCGGCCGCGGCGGGCGGCGGCGCGGCGGCGGCTCGTCCACGTACAGCTCGCTGTCCTCGTACTCGTACGAGCTGGACACGCGCCGCCGCGCCGCACGCTCCGAACGCCGCACGCCCGGCGCCGCCGCCGCCGCCGCCGCCGCCGCCGCCGCCGCCGGGGCGACGGGCTGTTCGGTGCTCGGCTGCTATAAAATAAACACGAAGTAAGATAAATCTTTTTCGTAATTAAATAAAAACACGCATATGATTAATTATAAAAGTAATATATGTATAGTTCGTCCCTGATAAATTTAAACTAAAGGTAAACAAACTGAAAACATCGAAATTTTCACTTATTTACTTATTGTGCACATATCAACACTTTTACAGGTATATTAAAGGATCATACTTCATTATCCAATACATTTTATAACAATTAAACAATAATTAACATATTAAACATCAAATTAAAAACCATTACAGTGAAAATACGCTATTTTGACACTGCCTACTGTAGAATAGAATCTATAGTCTATGGATTCAAGTAGCCAACAAAAATCATTGCGTTAATATTGGCTAATTGGCATCACAGACTAATCTATGGTTGTGTCATAGACGGCTTTGTTTACGTTTGGGTTAAATTGATCTCGGACGTACTATAGATCTAAATCGGTTAATCCGTTCATGATACTATTTTAATAATATTTTTTATATGATGAAGGTTTCGCAATAAAATAAAATATATAATAAAATTCTCCGAAATAACAGTACTACTTACGTATGTGTCGTGGTAATGGTGCGACAGCGCCGCGTCGTACGACGGCAGCTGCGACGTCGTGAACGCCACCTGCCCCGTCCCCTGCACCACCGGCGTGTTGCTGTACGTCACCGTCTGCGAATATGACAAATATAATATTTCAAATTAAAATTAATATTGACAGCGTGAATGTTAATTTTAATGCATGGTTATAAATAACAAAGTCCCGATTTTGCCAAAGCTTGTTAGTGTTAACGGCTTATTAAAATACCATGCCTTCTCATTCATTGACAGGAAATGCGAGATATCATGATATTTAATGAGGGATTAACAGGTAATCCTTCATTAATAATCATTAAAGTTACTTTTACATGTGTTGGTGAAATTAGCCCTTTTTGATAATGAACCATCAAACACACTTGTGCTTATTACTTTGTTTGCCAATTATTACAGACTGAGATTACGTCTATCATTATATGACTGTCTGTGATATTCTGACTGAGCCGAGATATAGTTTAAAAAACTAAGAGTCGACTACTTAAAAACTCGCTTTAATAAAGTCTTGTAGTTATCATGTGATTGAAATATGTTTGATGGTGTTTTGTGGGGTATCAAATGAAAGAGCTTTGTGCTAACAAATCAAGAAAAAAACTTTACTTCATGTCCCCTAGAGGGCGCTGTGGCCATTTTGACGTGGCGTCCTGAAGCCTATAACCCTTTTAACTTATTATGATAACTAGTTTAGAAGTAATGAGGGAACAGTTGTACATCCATTGCCACAAACACCGGTCAAAATCATAATCCCCAGTTTGCTTTGCCGTAGTTGGGTAATAAAAAAAAGGATAATCTCAAACACTATACTCACTTGATGTGTCGGTACGACATCCGTGTATCGCTGGTACGTATCGGCGTACGCCAGTTCCGCTGCGGGCTGGTACGCGTACTGCTGTTGGTATGACCCGGGTTTCGCCGCTTCGGAGTATTGGTAGTCTTGCTGTATGTCCTCCGCTGAATACATGCCTGTGACAAAAAAAATTATGCCACATTGAGCGCTGGCAAAAAACCACGATGCGGTGCTAGGTAGAAAAGAAAAAGAACCTAATCCTACGAATATTATAAAGTAAAAGATTTAATAATGTATGGATGTATGTTTTGTGTGGTCACGGCATAAGAATACAATTGTCAGCGTGGTACCAGAAGGCTTTAATACCTTCAATGTTGACGCACCAGCAAACCAGGCCCCTAGTCCCCGGCGACCCTGCAATTCCTGGCTACGGTAGCGGCCACGGTAACGGCGGGGCGGGGGGTGCTAAGAATCCCCGGAAGAGATCCGGCTACCACCCCCCTTCTAAACGACAACTGGTCCTGGTAACACACAACGTGCGCACTTTGAGATTGGACGAGAAGCTCGTAGAGCTGGAAGAAGAGATGAACAAGTTGCACTGGGACGTTATTGGTTTATCGGAGATCCGAAGAGAGGGCGAGGATACGATAACCTTACAGTCCGGCAACTTGTTCTACTACCGGGAGGGAGAACAGAAGTCCCAAGGTGGTGTTGGGTTTATCGTCCACAAATCTCTCATCAACAACATTGTGTCCATCGAGAGTGTGTCAAATAGGGTTGTATACCATGTACTGAGAATCTCAAAACGATATTCGTTGAAGATTGTACAGGTATACGCCCCGTCGTCAACACATCCAGACGATGAAGTAGAAGCTACGTATGAGGACGTCAGTAGGGCCATACGTAGCCCTAAAACACACTTCACAGTTGTTATGGGAGATTTCAATGCGAGGCTGGGCTGCAGAAGCGATGATGAGCTGAAAGTGGGGCCATTTGGATATGGGCAGAGGAATCACAGAGGACAGATGCTGGCGGACTTTATGGAGAGAGAAGGACTCTTCATGATGAATTCTTTCTTCCAAAAGCCGCCGCAGAGGAAATGGACCTGGTTGAGTCCCGACGGTGTAACTAGAAACGAGATTGACTTCATTATGAGCACAAAGCGGCAGATATTCAACGATGTCTCTGTGATCAACATGGTTAAGACCGGAAGTGATCACCGAATCGTCAGAGGCATGTTGAATATCAACGTCAAACTTGAAAGATCGCGTCTGATGAAGTCTACGCTCCGACCGTCGAATGCCCATATCCAAAACCCCGAGAGCTTTCAACTTGAACTGTCAAATCGCTTCCATTGGCTGGACAGCTGCGCATCAGTGCAAGTGCAGTGCAACTGTTCATACGGTGGGGTCCAAATTTTTCAAGACCCACCGTAAAAATAGACCTCAGGAACTATCCGACCACACCCGGAACCTCATGGCTAGTCGACGTTCAATGACGCTCCAAACTTCGAGTGACGCTTAGTCATATAGGCAGCTCAATAGACAGATCACGAAGTCCTTGCGACACGATATCCGTTCTTTTAATACCCAGCGTATTAAAGAGACGATAGAGCGGAACCAAGGCTCCAAAGTGTTTGCAAGAGACGTATCTATTGGGCAAAGCCAGTTGACAAAGCTGAAGACCGAAGATGGACGCGTAACGTCAAATAAGTCCGAGGTACTACGGGAGATAGAAAGGTTCTATGGACAGCTGTATACCTCGGTCTCAGCTGAACCTGCTAGTTCAGCTGCAGACCCAAGAGCCAGGCTAACACGACACATCTATATACCGAAGACATCCCGGACATCAGCCTGTACGAGATCAGGGTAGCTCTCAAACAGCTTAAGAACAACAAGGCTCCGGGCGAGGATGGAATCACTACAGAGCTTCTGAAAGCGGGCGGCACGCCGGTACTAAAAGTCCTTCAGAAACTCTTCAATTCCTCCTTACTCGATGGGAAAACGCCAAAGGCATGGAATAGAGGTGTTGTGGTCCTGTTCTTCAAAAAAGGTGACAAAACCTTACTGAAGAACTATAGGCCCATAACACTGCTGAGCCATGTCTGCAAGCTGTTTTCGAGAGTTATTACGATGCGTCTCGAACGCAGGCTCGATGACTTTCAGCCTACCGAACAAGCCGGTTTCCGAAAAGGCTATAGTACCATATACCACATACATACGCTGCGGCAGATTATACAGAAGACCGAAGAGTATAATCGGCCATTATGCTTGGCGTTTGTGGACTATGAGAAAGCCTTTGATTCCGTCGAAATATGGGCGGTCCTTAGATCTCTCCAGCGTTGCCGTATTGACTATCGGTATATCGAAGTGTTGAAGTGTTTGTATAATAACGCCACCATGTCAGTCCGAGTACAGGAGCACTGCACGAAGGATATCCCTTTAAAGAGAGGAGTGAGACAGGGGGATGTCATATCCCCGAAACTGTTTACCGCTGCTCTGGAGGATTCCTTTAAGCTCCTGGAATGGCAAGGACTTGGCATCAATATTAATGGCGAATACATCACTCACCTACGATTTGCCGACGACATAGTAGTCATGGCAGAATCGCTGGAAGATTTAGGGCGCATGCTCGGTGGCCTCAATAGAGTTTCTCAACAAGTGGGTCTTAAAATGAACATGAACAAAACGAAGATCACGCACAATGTCCATGTTGCACCCACCGCACTAACTGTTGGGAGCTCTACTCTTGAAGTTGTTGACGAATATATATACCTAGGGCAAAAGGGTCCGATTAGGTAGGTCCAACTTAAAGAGAGAGGTCAGTAGACGGATCCAGCTCGGCTGGGCAGCGTTCGGTAAATTACGAAACGTATTCTCGTCCAAAATACCTCAGTGCCTTAAGACAAAGGTATACAACCAATGTGTGTTACCAGTGATGACTTACGGTTCTGAGACGTGGTGCTTCACGAAGGATCTTTTCAAAAGGCTCAATGTCGCTCAGCGAGCTATGGAAAGGGCAATGCTCGGTATTTCTCTACGTGATCGAATCAGAAATGAGGAGATCCGTAGAAGAACTAAGGTTGCTGACATTGCCCGTAGGATCAGTCAGCTGAAGTGGCAATGGGCCGGCCACATAGCACGAAGATTGGACGGTCGATGGGGCAAAAAGATTCTAGAGTGGAGGCCACGTACTGGCAAGCGCAGTGTGGGACGGCCACCTACCAGATGGACCGACGACCTGGTGAAAACTGCCGGGTCACGTTGGATGCAGGTGGCAATGGACCGGTCGCACTGGAAATGTGTTGGAGAGGCCTATGTTCAGCAGTGGACAGTAAAAGGCTGAAACGACGAAACGACGTATGTTTTGTACTCTTTCACATAAAACCGACTGAACGTTTAGTAAAATTTAGTGTGGTAGTAGTTTAGGCTCTAGATTAACACACTGTTTGCTTTTCACATCAAAATTAACGGTTCTAAGGTTTCTTATAGCGTGTACGACGTCGCAGGAAACAACTAGTATGTTATATTTCTCGAACACACATGGTGCCCGTTACATGACGGATACACGACCACACCACAATAACATTACTGGATACTTAGAGCCTTATCACACTTGCGGCGTGCACGCTGCGCGCCCGCAGCGCACCCGTCGCGCGCCCGCTCGCAAACCGCTAGTGATAAGGTCCTAAGGAAACGTATCCAAACTACGTGACGACTTTTTTTCCACTCCTTGCCCAGGATAATTCATAGTATAATATGCCAAAACCAACGCACGGTACATAGTACTCTTTAACGAATAACAACACAGTTTAGAAAAAAGGACAATGCAACAGCTCTGCCACCTATGAATATAAAATAAGCGGCATGATTATATTTTTTTTGCACCTGAAAAAGTGACAGACTATCCTAAACTAGTCATGAAGTTTGGGTTAGTGCTTAAACATACCTGGTCCATAGTTCATCTCTTGTGGGTCTATCCGTAGATTGCCTTGAAGATTGTGGTCATTGGTGAATAGAATCTGCTGTTCCTCGTGATAGTCCCCGATATCCTTCTTGGATATGGTCCATTGCTGTATGGGCTTCTGTCTGTCCGCGCGTATGAGGTGCGACTTGAGGATAGAGTGTTCGGGCAGACTGTATGGGGGAGGCTCTTGGGATGATGAAGGTGAGTGACTGAAATAAAACATATTTATATGATGTCTTTTATTTACACGAAAAAGACAACAAGACATATTTTTTCAACTGATTCTTGGTTCTAATTAAATTTGTTACTAGCTGTCTAAATCCATAAGCAACTTTCTTTCGACAGAGACCTTTTTTAGAGTAGGACTACAGACTTCTAATGAGGAAATCGTATCCACGACCTGCGTTCGAAAGTCAAGCTAAGAGCTTGTTACAAAACCACTAAAACACAATGGAGGCTTTTGATCTATCATTTTACAGGGCGTTAAATGTACAGTCATTATAGATTTTCAAGAATGATATTTTTTTTACAAAATTATATAATTACTTATATAAAATATTTTTTTAATTTTAGAAACCAAAAAAAAAAAGTTATAGTGACTGCTCTTTTTAGACCCTGTAAAATTAAAAAAAAACACAGCCTACTTACTTCATCTTCATCTTCAGAACAGTCTTCTTGTCTCTATCATAGTCACCATCATACGCCTCCTCGTATGTCTGATAGATATACTTCTGGTCCGTGATAACCTTCTCGACATATTTAACTTCTTGAGTATTGAATTTGTCAGCGGCAACATATTTTATATCATTCACATACTTGTCTTGCACATATCTGTCTGGATATATCACTTCTTTGTTGTCTATATACAGCTTGTCCATATACACTTTCTCCTCTGCAAATTCACCATTTGGCGTCATGTGCATTATTGGTTTAGGGAGTGTAAGCTTGAGAGATTTCTTTGGCGTAGCCTGCTTCTTGGCTGCAGCTTTATTTGGTGAATTGTTTTTTATTTTAAAGTCCTAAAACGATAAAGATATATTATTACAGTTTCATTTTGGATGGCCCTTCCATTTATACAGGCCTTAGAACATGATAAGACTGAGCGTACGTAAGCATAATTATAATAATAATAATAATAAAGATTTTTATTCAGAAAACCAGTTCCATTTTGTTAGTTTTACATTTTTTTTAGTTTATATCTAGGGTTAGTACTCTTAATTCTAAGGTGGATGCACTAGCACCTGCATGAAGTGCTTCAACAAAGGCGAGTCCCATTATGCGAGCGTGAAAGCTTGTGAGTATTGTGTGTTGTGTGTGTATGTGACCTGTGATCATATTTTATGATGTAAAATGTTACGTAATTTAGTGGCTGTTCCCTTATGGCTATCTAGTCATTATAGGTAGTAGCTAGCATATACACTAATCGCATACACACACAACACACAATACTCACAAGCTTTCACGCTCCCATAATTATGCTTACGTACGCTCAGTCTTATCATGTTCTAAGGCCTGTATAAATAAAAAAAAAACGTTTCGTTTCATTTTTAAAAATGAATAATTTTACTTATTTTTTCCTTTTAAAAAAGTAAATATAAAGATTATACTTGTTTTAATGTTTATCTATCCTATCTATACTATAATATTACGGTTCAAATAGAAAAAAAAAAATTAAGGTATGTAACATTAATAAAGTTGTTTACTTTTAAAAGTGAACGACACATTGTTTTATCTGTCAAATAGGTTCTCAAGTAGAGGTTCTGATAGAGATTGTTTTATTTATACGGGCCTTAGTATGTATATACATAGTAATAACCGAACGCCATAACAATCATTACCTTATCCTTATTACTAGTGCTCTTTTTCTCCAGCCTTCTCAGTTCTTTATATAACTCCCTCACTAGTTGGCCAGAGTTTACACACTTTGGTACATTATCGCGTTTTGATACATCAGTCTAAAAATAGAAATAAAACCATATCAGATAAAGGCAAAAATAATGAATAGCTAATAATTATTTATATAAACATTATTCGGCACTGGTAATAAAGTAGTAAGTCAGAAAAGGCGATTTTGGAAAATGCTACCCAAAGATAAAAATTTAAGTGACATTTTCTCAAAACCGCCTTTTTTGACTTACTGCTCTATTAATTACTAGGGCATAATATAATATTATGTCCAATGGTGTTTTCTTGCCTACTGATAGCTAGTGTCAGAACCCTTTTAAGATTAATACTTACACTTTTAAGTACATGCCATTCCTTCAGTGCATTCGCCAGTATTTTGATCCCACGCAGTAGCAGCGGCGGCAAATCAGTTTGTGTCGGCGTGACATTGCTCTCACTGATAGTAAAATCTTCATCCTGAATATACAAGACAAGAAAACATATTAATTCTCAAATCTAATTTTATTTCGTACTTGTCAATGTAAAAAATAAATATAATATAAATAGGGCACACACTTATAGTCGTCGTTTCAGCTATGACGTCCACTGTTGGGCCATAACCCATTCCCAAAATATTTCTTGGTATAGTCCCCAACACTTTCATATGAATATTAAAGGATCATACTTCATTATCCAATACATTTTTTATAATAATTAAACAATAATTAACATTTTTAACCAAATGAAAAACTTTCACTATAAAAATACGCCATTTTGACACTGCCCACTGTGGAATATAGTCTATAGTCTATGGATTCATGAAGCTAACAATATACATTGCATTAATATTGGCCAATTGGCATCACTGACTAATCTATTGTTGTTTCATAGCCGGCTTTGCTTACGTTTGGGTTAAATTTATCTCGGACGTACTATAGCTATATTATACTTGCATAATATAGTACCTATACTCGTCATGCTGGCAGACGGGTTAGCGTAAGCGCTAAGCGCCTGTTAAAATAATAACAATGTCCGCGTAAAGACTGCTGCCGCTTTCCGGATATTACGGCATCCATGACCCAGGAATACAAAAAACTTTTTGTCCCTTCTGCGGGACTCGAACCCGCACCTCGGGCACAAGCACTAATGTGCTCAACCACTGCGCTACGGAGATCGTAAAAATTATTATTGCCTCTGGTCCTTTTTTAAGACACCCACGGTAAACATGCTTGATGGGTAGGTATATTCATACTGCGACACCCCACCGACGGGGGGTAGCTGTATGTGTCCACATCACCTGTGTCTCCTCGTTATGTCGGCGCAGGACGGAGAGCAGGTGCGCGCCGGCGAACCAGTGCATCGGCTCGAACAGCGGGTACCGGAACATAGTCGGCGTCTCCACGCGCCGCTCTATCTCGTACACCCTGTTGTAAGAGGCATTATTACATTGAAAATAAGGTTCAGAATAAGCTTAACAGATACAGGACATACGCAGACAATTAACTTTGTTAAAGATATAAATGTATGGAAATATACAAATCGTCGCTTTAAGGTTCGAGCACATTATGCCGGGCCGCAGCGTGTCGGGGCGGAGCGCAAAAATCCGCTCAAATTGCTTCAATACAAATTGTACGAAATAACGCACACTGTGTCGGGCCGCAGCGGCTCGCATTAATGCGCGGCGGATTTCCGTCAGTGCGATGCGGCCCGCCCCGCCCCGTCAACAGTGTGCTGTAGCAAGCGGATAATATCTATCAGAGGTCATCCGAAAATATCCCCAAAACTTGTTTTTGTCTGCTAAAAGATCGGAAAAAAGATGATGGTATTCTCCGAATATCTTTCACATGGAACAAATGGGATGTATCCATATACACGCATTTTGCGCTGCGTTGTGGCCCGCTCCGCCCCGGTGCGGCCTGGCATAATGTGCTCGAACCTTTACCTTCTCAACCTCGTATCTATAAAACTATAACTTTTAAGTAGAGTCAGAAAACTTAATAATTTTAGATTTTATTATGACATGGATTTTGTTTCCGCTTCCAAGGTTCAGGTATGTACAGTATACATCCAAAATCCATGTCATAATAAAATCTAAAATAATTACGTTTTTTGACTCTACCGAAAAATTTACCTTTGCTGTTAAAAAGCGACTTAAAATAAATAAATTAAAAATAAAAGTTCATCATTTATATATGGATCACATTGAATAATTGGAAAGGATATACATATCATGTATTGTAGCTTATACAGTATTGTTTTTTATTTTACTCTCATGTTTAAAAAACATACTTTATTTGATAGTAAAAATAAACAAACATTCAGACGCAACTTCCTGGTTCTTATAACTATTTAATTAGTATTAATATACTCACTGCAACTGCATTTCTATAGCATAAGAATGTAAGAGGTTTCCGCCGAAGACCAGAGAGTCCGTAGGTGTGTACACCGCATGTATCCATCCTCCGGGTATGAACAGTGTTTCACCGGCTTTCATTTCTGCTGTGCCATACCATTCAACCTGAAAGAAAACCACAAAAACTTATCATTTAATCGACTCGCCTTTCAAATTGGATTATTGATATGTGGCGGACCTATTAGCGCCTCTATTCTGAATCGCGCTATCGAAGTTTATATCTGCAATATCTGAAAAGTACTTCAGGAGCTTTGGCTTGACCGAGCATACCACCTCACTTGATTATTAATATATTGTCTGGTCCTTCGAGCCCGATCTAAGAAGAACAAATGCAACGAAAACATAGCAAGCTATCCGCCAGAATAAGAAGAACTTGCTAGTGTCAGTTAACAAAGTCGAGAAGTCTACAATATTGTGTCAAGATATTTTTCTAATAACAAGAATATTGAAAAACATGAACTTTTTTGCTTTCTATTTGAATTAATAATCATTTTATTCTCATAAGCTTACCAGATCCCCAAAGAACTTTTCACTCTGATTGTTAGCCGCACTCCATTGCTGATAGAGGGCCAAGTTTGTGCTTGTTGGTGGTATTAAGTAGAAAATCTGTAAACAAAATTACATTGTTTAATTAGAACTTATTTTCCAGCAGTCCACCTAATCACCAAATAAAAAAAAATATAAAGTGCTAAATGCAAATTGTACTTGATTTGTTAACATTTTTACTTTACTTAGCTTTTGTAACAAATTTATTTGTGTAAAGAAACAATTAATAACTTTTTTTAAATTAACATACAGTTTAAATAAAACCTACCTTCCGTCCGTGCAGCACATGGTACCACACTGCCGTTCCACCAAAGTCCAAGTGGAAGTCTGTGTAGGATCCCCCAGCGGAGAGCAGGCAATAGCGCTGCACGGCTGGCCGAGCTCTCTCCCCGCCCCCCCACACACTACCCTCGCCGCCCGACCAGGTGTCTCCGCTGCCTGCCCAGTCTAGTCGTCGGAGAGTAGCAGGAGGGTCAACTAACTTGCACATACTGTAAAATAAAGTAATAAATTTAAATGTAATCAGCCAAATTCAAAAAACAAAACAGCAAAAATACATGTATGTCACAAGCTATCATAGAGCTTAGCACAATTGAGCCCTTAAATATTATACTAGGAATAGAAATATTTTATAAAAATTGCTTATGTCATGGCCTACCATCCCATACAATCTATCTTTAATACAAAAAAATTGCAATAGATGTCACTACTATTAATGTTTGTAAATTATAAAATGTAAATATGCCAAATTAAGTACAAATATTGACATTTAAATAAAGGTAAGCATATTTTTAAGCATAACATCACATAAAGCTAAATTCAACTCCTTAATTAAGAAGAAGATACTAAACGAAATTAGTAATTAGTATTTTCCAATAGTGGCGATGGCGGTTTCCGGAATGTGCCTGGACTTTAAAAAAAACAAAAATAGCTAGTCTGTTATTATCTAGTAATTGCCAGTATTAGGGTGATACCATTTTCTAGTACTAGGTCGTGTCACTGTTATATATCTACTTTGTGCTTCAGTAAAAGAAAAAAAATATGAATAACACTTACTCAGTTTCTGTAAACTCCAAGCTCAAAACATTTAAAACTTTCTCATCTCTGTGTTCTGGAGGTGTTTCAAAATATTCTATAAAGTCTCCAAGGGGCATTCTTAGTGTGTTTTGTTTTCGCACATCTATAACTTCAACCTAAAAATTGATTATAAATCATTAAGCAAACTCATGTCTTCACTATATATATATATAATACTAATCTTAATATATATATTTCTTGTGTGCGTGTGTATGTGACTGAACTCCTCCTAAACGACTGGACCAATTTTGATGAAATTTTTTGTGTGTGTTCGTGGAGATTCGAGAATGGTTTAGATTTACAATTGGAACCGATAGGTGGCGCTGCAGTCTGTATGTCAAGCAATTAATTAATAAGGCAATACGAAGTTTGGCGGGACAGCTAGTATAATTATAATTCTGAAGAGTTTGTTTGATTGCATGAATCTCAGGAACCACTGATTTAAAAATTTCATTGTTGGCTAGCCCATTCATCCCATTCATCAAGGAAGGGTAGGCTAAGTTGTATTGTCACACGCCAATGCCAAACATCAATGAAGAATGTCCTAAATCGGGTTTTATTACTACTTTACATAGACAAAGTCTTGGACACAGCAGCTAATAGGTAATAAGTATTTATATTTGGTATAAAAACCTACTTCCATAGATGCTCCGCAATATCTCAGAACAGATCTTGCATTAAATGTTGCTGAATTGGGTATTTTCATGTTTAAACCTTCAATAGTACTGAAAGTAAGTGGCCGAGTAAAACCTGCAAAGGAAAATTATTTATTATTAATAGCATGTATTATGTAAAGAGAAACTAATGTTCTTAAACACATTGAAAATTTTAAGAAATATTTACCATTATCTCTAACAAATTCCTCTGTAAATAACTCAGGTCTCATCCGCTGTAATGCTGAGGCAGTTGGCCGCAAAGGCCTGGCTGCAAGTGCCCTCACCCATGCGGGAGTGCCAGCCTGCGAGGGTCGGGTTTCGGCCCCAAGCTCGTATCTGTCTGCTCGGTGATTGTTTGTTGGTATTTTCACTACAAATTATAATTTTATTAGATAATGTGAAACTTAATTGTTTTCAGACTAATTAAAATAAATAGCACCATAGACTGTTATTAATGCAACTGCAATACATATTACCTTAATTGAGCTACATAACTTAATTTGTATGTTTGATAAACAAAATAGGACTAAGTATGTTTGTAGTAGGCACAATCAAAACAAAAAAATACTTACAAACAGAAGATCCATAGGTTTGCGCACATTTTGGACAGTGGTATTTGTCTATATCGTCCGAATGATACACCTTAACATCAACGCAGCTGGAATTATAATAAAATTGTTCTACTAGATTGTATTTTTAATTCACACAAAGCAAAATACGCGCACAATAATCCATGGAGACGAAAAACGTAAACAAACTAATGTTACTTATTGAATAAGCTCTTATATAAAATTGAATAAAAAACTACAATAATAAATACAAACATTGCACAATATTTTACACTAATTATGAATTTTTAATAAATTTTCGTCCAAAATACTTCAGATCAGAACATGATGGCCGAACAGCCGAGTATGACAAATTGATTTAATATTTTTTCACTGATATCAACAACACATGAATGAAATTTTATTATTTTTCACATTACCTTCCATGAAACCACTCTCGACAACAGTCACATTCTATCATAAATTGTCCAATATTATATGGTTGACCACACAAACAATAAGTCTCCTTCGATGACGCCATTTTGATGGCGAATAATAAACAATAAACAATTGTCTTTTTCTTTTTTTCCACGTCGGCTGGGGTGACTAGGCGCAAAATATATTGTCTTTGGTAATAATGATACCCATTTTTTTTTACAAAATAATGGATATTTTTATGACTGATATCTTAACTTAATTTCTTAATCCTTTGTTATTTTCTATTTGTATAATTTTATAATTAACTGATAGGTAGTTATCTCCCACTTGTATTCCACTAGCAGCACTGGTAACACAATGAATTACGTGTTGTTATTTTTATTATTAAGGCATTCTTGTTAATATCTATAGATTTATCTATAATAATTATATTATTCTTATAAAGCATTATCATCTTAGCAGGTCAATACTTCTACTCTTCTATCATTTCTTTTTCGAAATAAAAAATGCTCTGAATTTGATATCAATACTACCTGGCGGAGACTCAAATAATGTGGTAGTCACATTATCGGTTATCCGACTTAGGATTAGGTGATCAGGCTCTCATCAGTCACTTACCCACCTATAATGCTTAAGCAGTGGATCTCTGTTCATATGAAGTCTAACAGGAACTAAAATTTGATTGAAATTTTTAAACTGGACACATAAATGTCGACAGTTAATTTTATTTTATTCATTTTATATTTAGAGTGTTTTATAAAATTATGGGTGAAAGACTTCTTAGTTAATTTATAAAACCGAATACCATATTATTATCTAGTTATCTAATTACAAACAAGGTACTACAAAGCAGATATTAGGTATAAGTAGTAGATATCTAATACTACATCTACTCTGGGACTGGTACCAAGTACAAACACAAGTACCTACTTACTTGCCAGTATTTTTTATTTTATAAAAATAGTGTTTTAAGAAATCAAGAAAGTTCCCAAAAGTAAAATTACTTATACCTTACTATCAATCAATTATTTTTAGGATAATGCTGATTGTTGGAAGCACTTTGTAAGTCTTCTAAAAACGCCACATACAAAAGTCACTAAAAGCTATTATCTATATAATAGTTAATGTGTACTAGGCACTGTAGCAACCTGTATCTTTTATTAAACTTTCAGTTTTATTAAGAACTTTCCTTGTAATAATAATAGTTAAGTACGGAGTACGCTATTGGTATAATAAAGATGAGGCTGGCACAAGGTGTAGAGTAGTTGACAGTCATATTATGTTGGAGGTAATATAAATATAAGATATAGCCTTTAACACTATTGAAGATAGACATCTCACAATGACCATTGCCACACATGTTATGTCATCCAATGTCGGTTGCATAAAAATATGACGGACTACCTTACTCAACGCCAACGTGGTAGGAATAAAATTGCAAAATTGCAACAACTCGTTTGTAAAAATGCACAGATAGAACAATGAGTACAGGGCCATGTGGATTGTGTACTTTAGTCTAACGTTAATAGGTATGACGGAGATTTAAAATTTAAAAATCATGATTATAAACCGCTACATAAAACATAATATGATTATGAATACAATTTGAATGTTCTGTGTATGGAGTACCTAGTGTGTAATGTACGAGACAGATATACCATGTGACGTCCAAAGTCCAATTTTAGGATAATGTACGCTAAGGGTAAAAATGGAACCTTATTACTACAACTTCGCTGTCAGTCTGTCCGTCTGTTTGTTATCAGGCAACCGCGATAACTGGACAGTTGAAATTTTCAAATGGTGTATTACTGTTCCAGTGAAGAAGGTATAACAAATATTTGGTATAAAATACAATAAACAAACTCAGGTTGGGAGCCTCTTAAAAATAATACAAAATTATATTTAATAGGGACTCGCAACGTGGTTTTTTGCGTTTTGTAGAGAATCCTTTTTTGCATTGTGTCGTATCGAGGTCCCTTCGTGAGTTTACGAACTAGGCCCAGACCCCAGTGAGCTAAATAAAATCCCTATAGTCATAGCTATCTCCACTATTATTATAATAAGAAAATTAACTAATTGTTAAATACATAGGTAGGTAGACGTACTTAGGTTAACCTACCTACCTTTCTTGTATGAAGAGACGTAACCAAGTCATGTTTCGAGGATAAATAATTTTTAAATTGAGCGTGGGATGTTACGGAAACATTAATGAATGCAAGTGGATTATAATATTATTAAAAGAAAATTAAGTCTTAATAGTGCATACAGCATACCTACTGTATAGTGTTGTAACTGGTGATCACGTACGTACGTCGTAGTTCGCAAGTAGACAGTCAATTTACAGCCGACAGAGAAATCGACCGTCGTCACTTTCTCTTTGTTTTCTTAAAAGTCTGAAATAAAAAATTTTTTTTGTTCCATAATTTAAAAAATACCGGGAAAAAAGTTTGAGTGTTTGCACGAACCGTTCGAAATTCAAATGTAGTCAAAAGTGACCATCTTAATTATTAAAATGTGAATAAAATTATACAACTCAATGTGACGATTTCCAGGAGTAACCAAATATAACTTGCATTGTAAATGCAGCAGGAATGGCTTGGGAGTTGGGTTTGAAAAATAACCAATAAAATTATCATCGAGTTGGTAAGTACTCGTATTGGATGCCTTTTGTCTAGGCTACCTACTAGAAAATCCTAGTAAAAAAGTTAGTATAATAATAATAATAATTATATTGCTCCTATTAAGTAGACGTTATAATGTTTCATTTCAATTTATGGGAAGTAGGTAGAGTTCTTTCTGTAAAAGAAGCCGCGTAGATGCGGCGCTATCATCGCACAACAAAATGTTAAATCATATAATTAGTGCCAATTTCACCAACACAATATGTTAAAGTTATTATTCCTTCGTATTTCCTGTTAATGAATGCGAAGGCATGGTATTTTTAACAAGCGTTGGTGAAATCGGGACTTAATATCCCTAAAGAAAAAAAAGGGCAAAACCATTATCAGGTGTTTTTCTTTATGGATTATTCCTGGACAGTTAAAAGCTGACCTCCAATATACTAGATAGATAACATTTAGTTACAATTTACACTAATTGCCGCGGAACTTCGGAACCGCGGAAGAATGAACTCTACCTTAGGTTTTATAATCCCATGATTAAAAAAAATTGTAATTAGAGTAATTATTATGGAGTTATGTACCAATGTTTTATTAAAAAAAGTAGGATAAATTTGTAAACAATACGATTTTAGAGAAAAACAAATCAAACATTATTGAAAAAATTACAGTGGTGGTGGTTGCACACCAGACAGCGCTGTTTTTTTACTAGTTACTAGTTAGTTAGCCATTATTATGATTATACTCCAATAAGAAAAAAATTGATGTTGGTGGCATGGTATTGATTGGTCCGGCGGCATGCGTAAACAAAAGTAACTTTTCCAGTGTTGCTACTTTCACATACATGTAGAGTTCACTGTGAAAAGATATATAAATTATAATATATTATGTATCCTTAAATATTATACCAATTTTTTTACACGTTATATTAAACAATAAATCATTCTAGTTGGTAATTTTCTTAAAACGCGGAAGATTTTTTTTACTACAATATTATTTTCATGACTACAATTATAAATTTTATTGTAAGTAGTTCTAACGATTATTGTTTTTAAATTAGACCTCTACATCAAATGGCCTACCTATGTAAAATTTGAGTCAAAACCACATCTATAGGTACATAAAATAAATAGAAAATAAATATGTAATAGAAACAATTCTAAGAAATCAAGTACTCTACTTACTCAATAAAAAAAAAGTTATTATCACTAAATCGCGTTATATCACATACCTTTATATTATTGTCAAGATTGACGAAATAATATTATAATAATAGATGGTTTCGCACCACGTGAATCTGTACCCTGTTAAGATCTTCATGAACTTAAGTTGTATTACAGCTATATTAGCTGTACTGTAGTTAACCTGTACTCAGTTACACTAAATTGTACTCAGTTAACCCAGTTGTGCGCAAGTGGCTTAAGTAAGGTAGACCATAGGATTTTATAATATTGAGACGAAACACAACGGCCGTTTTTCCATATGGAAACGGAAACGCAACCTCTGTTTCCTCCCTGGATAGTGCCACTAGAATTTTCCGGTATAAATATAATATATGAAAAAAAAATCATCCAAATCGGTTCACCCAGGCGAAAGTGAGGTAACAAACATAAAAAAAAATACAGACGAATTGAGAACCTCCTCCTTTTTGAAGTCGGTTAAAAATACGTAAATCGGTTAAGTATTGGGAGACGAAACAGGGGCCTTACTCTCCAAAAATTCGATTTTGATTCAGATTCGATCGTGCCGCGTACTCCCGAATAAATTGAGGTTTGTTAACTTTCATTTTTTGACATTTTTATGGCCGAGAGTACAAAATGTTACGATCTAACGATTTTCTTTATCCTGGTTAGTTTCAAAGTAATCCACCAAATAAAACACCAGAAGCCGCTGAGATCGATCTGATTCGATTCTCGATTGTGTCGGAAGTAAGCCTGCTAATCCTAATTGTCTATATATCTCGTTCTTATATTAGGTTATTTCAGTTCAAGCCGCTGTTGTCTCTATCGGTTTGATCGGATAATTGCGGGACAGCAATAGACTTTACAAATATCTTGCATTTCTTTAGCCCGCGATGTCATACATTCTATTATATTATACTTTGTGTTATTTAGATGAATTTTCTGTATGTCAAAAATCCTTTGCTTCCTTATAAATCAATTAAGACCATGCTATTTATTGACACGTATGTAACAATCACAATTCACAATTCACTTCCTCATTATTTTCTATTGTGAGCGCTAAGTGTAATTTTTAATAGTATTCAAGGTACGGTTAAAATGATAGTAACTTAAAAGTATAAAGTTAGTCGCTTGTCCTGTCTTAGCGGCGCTGGTGTGAAATTGTGAAGTACGGTAGTTAGGTGAAGTAATTTTTAACTAATTAACCTAAATAGTGTAGTGCAAAATACGTTTCGTAATTGAAGGTGGGTAGTTATGTCTAACTTGGCATTTTTTCTGAAATGTTCTAAATAAAATTATTATTATAATAATTATTATGTTAAGTGCCAAACAACCGTTTCATGTTCCGATTTGAAGTTCTACTTGTTTATATTTAATAAAATTATAAGCAATTAAAATATGGCGGCAAGACGGTTAAGCGGTTAAACCGCTATTTTGCACATTTTTCCAAGTATGTAATGCTGTTTTTATTTTTGTAATTGTGCAAATATATTTTATTATAATATGTTCATTATTATTAATATCACCTACAGTTTGGAGATAACGGCAATATCAGGATAGTCTATACGTGTTAGTTTACAGAGAGTTATCAGTGCAAATGACAAAATGGCTTACTTTGGAGAATTAAATGCTGATTAATTTTAATGCGAATAGAATATAAGTAGGTAAGTCTACACTCTACCATAATGTATTTTTTACCGCCTCAAAGTAATAATTTTGGCAACCATTACATTATACAACGTGTAAAATGAATCCCATCAAAAACATAACTTGTAAAAAATGCCAAGCCTCGCTACTTAATTTTTCTACAGTAAAAAGTATTGAGATGCCAAGTCAGGGTAATCGGTCGTTCTCACAACATCTTATAGTGATCGTATCAATATTATTAATAACTAGCTGTGCCCGCGACTTCGTACGCGTGGAAAAGTGATTTAGGGCAGTGTTAGAATAAATCTGTTTTAAAAATATTTTTAGTTATAAAAACTGTCGTTGAGGTATTTAAAAAACTACTTTATGTGGACAATTCCTACTACCAGCTTGACAAACGACCGTGTACAATTACTATAATGCGAACGGGACTACTTGATAGTACGCTCACATACACGACGAACATCTAGTACTAAGATATGTATGGATTTTGCGCCGCAGCGACTGCAGACGATGATCGTTTCCACGCCGACGCTGCTGGTGTGGCGACAATGATATTAAGACAGCGCGCCGCAAAATTTTGCGGTCTTTTCGGTGCGTAAGTCCGACTCGCACTTGCCCGGTTTTTTTATTTATTAATAACCAAACATGTAGGTACTGATTATAAATCACTTCACTGTTAAAGTACTAACTGATTTTATACAGATAAGTAGCAAAATATAGAAAGTCCCAAAAGAAAGAAAACAAACCTAAGTTGTACCTAACATAAAAACCATTCGGTCCATGATAAAAACTAAGAAATAAAAATATGAAGAAAAATATAAATCTAACTTATATTGACATAACTTTTTTAGTTTAACTGTAAACACAATACTTATGTTAATCAAAATTCTATATATTATGCAGTTATCGAATACATAATTTGGACAAAGAATACTATAAAAATGTACAGTAATAGTAGGCTGTAGTATGAATTTCAATTTTCAACGGACGGAATGAGAACTATACCTAATATAGAATGCAAAATAATATTATACATTGCTAATGATGCACGCTGAGTATAACTCTCGGATAACGTGTTGTATAAATGTAGGTACCTACTCAACTTTGCTATAATTGTATTAAAAGTACGGCATTTGGCGTATATATAGATTTGTATAAGAGAATACTCTATCAATATTATGATATTTGACAAAAAAACCCATAATAATCACACTGTTAACACATATCCAGGGCAGGCCGCAAAAGGCTAGAATTTCAAAAGGTATCTCGATTGGAATCGAGTTGTATCAACAGTTTTCCCCTGTAACACAGTTTAGTAACTATCGAGATGTTTTTAACGTATATCTTATTAAATAGAAAAAACAAAAAAAAGAGCAATATATTTATGAAAATCTTAAAACTGTTTTTAAGATTCCGTACCTCAAAAGGAAAAAACGAAACACATATTATAAGATCATTTCCATGTCCGTCTGTCTGTCAAGACCCTTTTACTCAGAAACGCGTGTTGTGATGACGAATTTTTTGACGATGAAATTGTGACGATGAAAATTATATAAAATACTCAGGAACTACTGTTCCTTGAAGCAGTGAAAAAATCAGACTTCTTAGCCAATGCAATCAAAAGCAGTCGCTTATGTCGCTAAATTTCATAATTTTCGACACTCGTAAGGGAATCAAAACCTAAAGGGTACTTCCCGTGAACTCATAAAATTTGAAACCAAGCAACGTCTAAAACCATACGTTTTTAGTAACATTATATAGATAGTAAAAATATTTAGATTTTTTTAAACTTAGTACCGTTTGTCATGAATGTGTTTAATTGAAACTTATAACAAATACTTAGGTCTCATATTCAAGCTGTAACCAAATCAAAATTCTATGTCAATCAGGTTTGTATGGAACTCTCGGTGTGCAATAGGGTTCAGAACCGGGAAATCCCGGTACCGAAAATCCCGGGATTTCCCGGTTCTTCGACTACTGTTATAGAACCGGTTCTCAACGCAAAAGAACCGGGATTTTCGGTATTTTCGGGATTTTTTTTACCTTAACAAAAAATAAATGCAACGGGCTTAGAAAAGTACTGTTGTATTTAAATTACACATTATGGCATGTCAAGTTAAAGGATAATATATTTATTGCTATACAATGATTAAAATATCGTTCACTTCCATTAAAGTTTTACATAGATATAAACAATTTTTATAAACGTGAGTAATATTATATTACTAGCTTTGGCCCGCGGCTTCGGGCGTGTGGAATTATTGTATTCGTAGCAAAAAGTTCGTTACCAAATAACACTACAGCTGCAATGTGGTTTAGATAATGTTATAGTAATAAACATATTATGAGTATCATTATATTTTAACCAATGCATGTAAAAACTTAATAAATTGTATACTTTTTACACCTTGGGTTACATTATTGGAGTTTTAGTAAGGATCCCTTTTTTTTAAAATATAATATACCTAGCCTGTGTTCACCGTTGATGGTGTAACTTTCCGACGGCGAAAAACGCTTTCAAATTTTAACTTAAGTTACGATGTTATTCAAAATATTCTTAACTGATTTTACTATTTCAACATATTAAAATAAATCTTGGGGAAATGTCTGCTCATTAAATATATATTTAAGTCAAAATCAAGATTTGGGGTCTATAAACGCCATAGAACCTAAAAATAATAATTATGAAAAAAAGTACTGTCTGTCTGTCGGTCCGTATGAGTCCGTACTGAATGGAATAAAATGAAATTTAGCAGGCCGATAGCTTCGAACCTAAAGGGTAATGTAGGATATTATTATCCCTAAAACGAAAGGGTGCCCGTTGGATTTTCAAAAAACAGCAGCTACTTATTTGATGGTATTTCGGTGAAACTACTCGATGTATTTAAATGAAACTCGGCACAAAGGTAGATTGGACCATGAAATTAATAACAGGAATTTTTTTCGTTGGGAAACAAAAGGGTCCCAAGGGATCATAATTATAAAAGCTGTAAGCTTGCTTATAAAACAAAAATAAATTATGATTTTTTGTATCCCCTATGTATTCCCTCCCGCTCTTGCAAAGTTATTACTTTTGAATAGGTAAATAAAACATTGCATATTATATCTACGATCTATCATGAGCCAAAAAATTATTTTACCGGTGTAAATCTATTAACAATTATAATATTGTAAAATACTGTGTAGTACAAAAAACCCAACCAAAACTGAGGAGTTTTATAGGTTTAAGTATAAGTAATTATATTTTGTCAGTAGGAATCAACGTACGTGACGTTGAATCCTACTTTGCTCGGAAGTTTTGCATCGGCGTTGATAAGTCCTATTTATTATAATATTATAAACTTATCGCCGTACCAAAATTAAACCAAATCGGTAAAACGGTTCATGAGTCTTAAAGTAACAGACATAGTTAGTTTCACGTTTGAAATAATATTAAGTATGGATAAAACATTTTAAAATTATTTTTCTGCTCAGCCAATCGCACGAAATGCGGTATTATGTTTGGACAGAAATTAAAATTTTAAACGCAGATATTGTGAAAGTAAGTTTTTACCCTTTGAATGTAATATCGAAGTGAGTTTTACTGGATAAAAAGATGGATCTTCCTAAAGTGTTAACAACTTTATCCAACAGATAAATTGATTCAACAAAAATTCATAGTTTAAAGATATCTTATAAAATTGGTATTGCGATTTTTATTTATAAGTAGTAGCAAAAAGATTATATTATTTATTTTAATTGTTATATTTTAAAAGAAACCAGAATACAGATAAATACGATGATACAAAAAATCATAATTTATTTTTGTTTTATAAGCAAGCTTACAGCTTTTATAATTATGATCCCTTGGGACCCTTTTGTTTCCCAACGAAAAAAATTCCTGTTATTAATTTCATGGTCCAATCTACCTTTGTGCCGAGTTTCATTTAAATACATCGAGTAGTTTCACCGAAATACCATCAAATAAGTAGCTACTGTTTTTTGAAAATCCAACGGGCACCCTTTCGTTTTAGGGATAATAATATCCTACATTACCCTTTAGGTTCGAAGCTATCGGCCTGCTAAATTTCATTTTATTCCATTCAGTACGGACTCATACGGACCGACAGACAGACAGTACTTTTTTTCATAATTATTATTTTTAGGTTCTATGGCGTTTATAGACCCCAAATCTTGATTTTGACTTAAATATATATTTAATGAGCAGACATTTCCCCAAGATTTATTTTAATATGTTGAAATAGTAAAATCAGTTAAGAATATTTTGAATAACATCGTAACTTAAGTTAAAATTTGAAAGCGTTTTTCGCCGTCGGAAAGTTACACCATCAACGGTGAACACAGGCTAGGTATATTATATTTTAAAAAAAAGGGATCCTTACTAAAACTCCAATAATGTAACCCAAGGTGTAAAAAGTATACAATTTATTAAGTTTTTACATGCATTGGTTAAAATATAATGATACTCATAATATGTTTATTACTATAACATTATCTAAACCACATTGCAGCTGTAGTGTTATTTGGTAACGAACTTTTTGCTACGAATACAATAATTCCACACGCCCGAAGCCGCGGGCCAAAGCTAGTAATATAATATTACTCACGTTTATAAAAATTGTTTATATCTATGTAAAACTTTAATGGAAGTGAACGATATTTTAATCATTGTATAGCAATAAATATATTATCCTTTAACTTGACATGCCATAATGTGTAATTTAAATACAACAGTACTTTTCTAAGCCCGTTGCATTTATTTTTTGTTAAGGTAAAAAAAATCCCGAAAATACCGAAAATCCCGGTTCTTTTGCGTTGAGAACCGGTTCTATAACAGTAGTCGAAGAACCGGGAAATCCCGGGATTTTCGGTACCGGGATTTCCCGGTTCTGAACCCTAATAATCATATCCCAGAGTTATAGTGACTGTTCTTTTTACACCGTTGTAAATAAACAATTAGCTAAACAGATGTTCGTCTGTAATCTGTATGTCTGTAGCTCATGCATATATATAGGTAATACTAGCTGTTCCCGCGACTTCGTTCGCGTGGTTCTTGAGCGACTTAAACCATTTATGCAGCGCACGCAACGAAAGTCTCCCCGTTTTTGCAACATTTCTCACTGACGCTTCGCTCCTATTGGTCGCAGCGTAATGTTATATAGCCTAAAGCCTTCCTCTATAAATGGACTATCCGACAAAAAAGATTTTTTAAAAAGTACTTCCTGAGATTAGCGCGTTTAAACAAACAAACAAACTCTTCCGCTTTATAATATTATTAGTATAGATATAATGTTTTTTTAACAAATATAATATATCTGTTGCCATTATAACAACAAGTACTAAAAACAATTTTTTATTTTTATTTTGATTTGTACGGAACTCGGCGTCCGCTTTGCCGACTCGCGCTTTTAAATGTATTTGTCGCCATAAAATTCGGTATAACAAATGCAAGAATATTAAACGTCGCTTTCTACGTTGATTCCTACTGACAAAATATAATTACTTATACTTAAACCTATAAAACTCCTCAGTTTTGGTTGGGTTTTTTGTACTACACAGTATTTTACAATATTATAATTGTTAATAGATTTACACCGGTAAAATATTTTTTTGGCTCATGATAGATCGTAGATATAATATGCAATGTTTTATTTACCTATTCAAAAGTAATAACTTTGCAAGAGCGGGAGGGAATCTGCTAAGTGTGCCTTATAGGCTGGCAAAAAAATATTGTAGTGAGTATGATCTGGCCAGAAACTGGATAGTGGATAGTCATATGATTATTGGTATAACATTATCTTAATTATACTGTAGCCCTATGGCTACTGTAGTCCCGCGGCTTCAGGCGCGTAGAATATTATTCGTAACAAAAAGTTCTTTATAGATAAAGAACTTTTTGTTACGAATTTATAACGATATTTTAATCATTGTATAGCAAATTAATGTATCTTACTTTAACTTGACATGCCAAAATGTGTGATTTATTTATAAAAAGTAGTTTTCGAAGCCATTCTATTTGTTTTTAGTCAAGTAAGAATAAAATCACGAAAATCCCGGGAAATCCCGGGAATTCCCGGTTCTGACTAGTGCCGGTACCGAAAATCCCGGTTCCTAAAAATATACCGGTTCTCGATACCCTAGTGTGCAAGTCCAACTCGCACTTGGCCGGTTTTATTTATTTACTTATTACTAACCTACGCTAACTAATATGTATACAGTACCTACTTATCACAAAGGACTGTACAGTAAAAGAACACTGTATATACAAATAACTTTCGTAATAAACTCAAGAAAAAAAATCTTAGATTGTTCCTACCTAGCAAGCCTAAAACTAACAAATAAAAGTCACCCCCGCGGCCCCGGTGCGTTTGCTGCTAATTAATACAATTTGAAGAGGCGCGCGCGCGCGGCGGCGCACGGCTCCCGAGCCCGGCGCGGCGCCCGCTTCCTACAAACGTCCAGCAAAAACGACATGATCTTTTAATATTGTCATAACTTTTTTATTTATGAACCGATTTACATAAAACAAACACTAAATGTTAAGTGAAGCTTGCCGCAATATATTAGTGAAAAGTACATCTTAATTGGATAAGCCGTTTCTGAGATTAGCGTGCACAAACCCACAGACAAACAGACAAACAGACAAAAATTTCAAAAATCATTGTTTTGGGTACTATTGCGTAAATAAAGGTCCCCTATCATATTTTTTTTCAAATATCTTCAATGTACAGACACGACTCCTCTACAGATTTATTATATGTATAGATAGATATTTTTTCATGTTTTAAATAAATATGAAGATTTACTTGGCAGTCGCATGAAAACAATGTATGTTTCGAAACTTTCGATCTCACAAGTGATTAAATTAGACTAACCCCTACTTGATGAGAGCGCCTAAACTACTGATCCAATTTAATGAAAATAAGACGTGTCAATAGATTAGTAATATATATATATATATATATAGCCGGGTAACATAGGCTTTAATTATAATATAACTTTCGTCTTGGGGTAAAAGTATTTTATAGAGCTGTGGTGAGGCTGTGGTTAGTGGTTATTCATTTCACAATCTTTTCCTCCTTATATAAGGGCTTAGAGGAATAGAGTCCACTCCACACCTCCGTGATCTAGTGGTTCTGAGCTTCGCTCTTAACCCGGAGGTGGTGGGTTCGATTCCCTCGTTGGAACAACAAAAATGTTGTTTTCGAGTTTGGTTAGTTCAATGCAGGTTGATCACCAGATTGTCAGACAAGAAAGACGATCAATGCGTCGGATGGGCATGTAAAAAGTCGGTCCTGCGTCTGATCTCCCGCCAGTCGTGTCGGTTTACCGTCCCACTGGGTTATGAGAGTAATTTGTGTATTGCGCACACACTTGGGCACTATAAAATAACTCCTGCGTAGCTTAAAGGTAATGCAGGCTATCACACTAATATTAAAAAGGTAAATAAAAACGTGTAATGTGTATCTCTCACACGAAGCGTATTTGGTTTGTTCACGGTTAGTTTAAATTTAAAAGGGACGTAGGTACTATACAGCGAGTCAGGGACTAGGGAGTGTCTACTGTCTAGTGAGAGTAGTGAGTGATAGAAATGTAAAGAAAGCGCAAGCATACTGCCGCCCTTATCATAAACAACGCAATCGACATTTTTGGCGAAAATGAGAATAATATGTAGTAAGTAGGGTAAAGTACCCAATTATCAGCAGAGTTACTTCCTACTTAAGCCTATTTAATGATTGCGTAAAATAGTTCTTTACCCGTTAAGGCAAATTTTATTTTTCTAAACATTAAGGAAGACGATAGTAAAAGAAAAACATGGTTAACTTATATCCAAGATATTTTAGACAAGTAAAAATAAAAAATTACCCTCTCACCATTTACTGGCACCATCGCCCCCAATTAATAGCATAGATCGACCCAATTATCAGCATAATACTATCACTGTTAGGAATTGAATTAAAAAAACATATTTTCATTCTTAGAATCTATTTTTTATTAATTTTTTTGTATATTTAGTAAGTACCTAGGTACCCCGTAACTCAAAACTATCACTTATAATCTAATAATACTTTTATAACATTTACAAAGTTTTAGTAAAGTCATCTTAGATATGAATTTAAATAACGTGTTCACACTTATGAAAACCTCACTACAATGTGTTTTTTCGTATCTGTTGCCTCTTTTGCTTTCTTGTTTATCTTGTTTCAGGTCTTTTGTTTTGTTTTTTTTCTTCTTGTTTTAGTAATCAGTTCTTCTTGCGAATCTCTTGTTCTTCTTCTTTAAGTTTTTTAGCATATAATTTATCGTTTTCAGTCTTCGGCCATTACGCTGAAGTAAAACGAAGTTTTCACACATTTTCGTTCAGGGGTTTTCCAGCAATCAAAACATCTTGTAGTTTGACTGGTGTAAGTAAATATTGTTGACTATCAAGACATACCAATTGCGCACTACCAAGATAATCTTCAGTATCGTTATAATATTGTTCATTCGTTGCAGAAGTTGTCATAGCTTGCATACGAGTATCATCTACAAAATCTTCTGCTAATATTACTGGTAATTGAACAATTCTTGAAATCCAACTGGTTCTATATTTTCAATTTCGATGTGAGTTTCTTGGGTCGTGGAAGTATCAGTTCCTTGATTTTCAAAAAAACAACAAATTGTCTTCAAAATCCTTTCTGTTTCTGTCAGACTTTCAAGCGACAATTGCAAATGGTTTCAGAACTACTGCCTTATATCCCTGGAACTCTGATACAATAAATGTCTGGGTAAAGGAAGTAAACACGATGAAGAACCAAAACAAAACGATTTAAATTTTCAAGACAATTCCAATAAAGAAAAATGTATGGCACGCGATATTTTAGAAAATATTGTGGGGCAAGAGAAGGTAACATTTCTGCAAAGAACTTCTTCTTGTCTTGTAAATTTAAATCGTCTTGTTTTGGTTCTTCATCGTGTTTACTTCCTTTACCCAGACATTTATTGTATCAGAGTTCCAGGGATATAAAGCAGTAGTTCTGAAACCATTTGCAATTGTCGTATCTTTAATTCCAACCTCTAAAGCCTCTTTGAGGACAGGTACGAAATTGTTCTTTGTGAGAGTTTCCAAAGGATGATCTCTCCTCCATTTCAGGACACTTTCTTTCCATGCAGTTTTGAGAGGTCTAAATGCTTACACGTCAGCCGGTTGTAGTATCCGTGTGGCGTTGGGAAGCAGTGCTATTAAAACAATCTTCTCAATCAATCTCAAAAATTCAGCATCTCAAAAATTCCAAATTATCAGCACCTGTGCTGATAATTTGGAATTTACAAAATATTTACAACATATTCGAATTGTATACAAAATATTTACAACATATTCGAACAAATACAGGAATTTACAAAATATTCGATCCATTTATGCACCACGCATTTTACTAATTTATCACCATAACCTCAAATTCTACTCTTCAGATTATCGTCATAAACTATCTCAAATGTTAGATAAACTGGTAGTTTAAATATAAAATACCTAAAAGATCTAATAAATCATAAAATTTAAACACATTAACTTACCGGCGATCACAAGAAACAGGCAAAAACAGCTGAAACCGTAGGACACAAATGTTTGTTTACATAATTTCCGCCATTTTGAAGTCTCAAATTATGGTGTTGCCCTTATTAAGATTCCATAAACATCCATATATATATTTATTATTGTGGTAAACCAAAATAAGTAGGTGAAAACCTTGTAGTTTGACAATTTATTCGTTTGGGTTATTTACCTACCTATATTCGGAATCACCGCAACGAGATCTACCAGATTCAATCACTAAATTTTTAATAGTAAACAAAATATGTGGATATAAGATAACTGACGATTGAAAAATCGGCCCTTAGTTCCGTAGAGACAACAAAATATAGAAAAAAGCTTTGATCGTGATTTACTCGTAAGTAACGTCTAAGCAGGCAGACTTAATCTATAAGATGTATTGCCTTTAAATAAAGAAATAAAAAAAAACCTCTAAGCGTAAGCGAGTGCGTTGTTTATGATACGGACGGAGGACGGCAGCATACCGGCGCGGTCTCGCTAACAGCAGATACCGCCTTTTTAATGGTTTTCCCAAACTTAAAAAATTGACACGCCTTAAAAGTTTTAATTTCACAAAATAAATAACTCGATAACAATTACCACTAATTTACAATTCATTTCAGTCATTGCGTCCAATAAAACAGTAATTAAGTGTAAATTAAGTACTTAGTTAAAAATAAACAAACCCACCTCAATCTGATTTCTAACACGCCAAGTTCAATACATAAATTGATGTTTTTGTCACTGCATTATTAAAATTAATAACATAATACAAGGTCGGAATCATTAAGCAAATTAATATAGTTCATGTCATAAAAACCCTTCATAGGTCGTTTGACCTTCGCAGTACAATAGATCTGATAGAATGACTAAGTTGTGACCCTATGTGTGCATAATTAGTTACTAGGGTACCGAGACCCTAGTTTATTATTATTATTATTAAATTTCTTATAATAATTGAAGACATAAAAATCATAAAAAGTCGCATTACCTTCACAATCTCGTATCTATAAAACTGCAACTTTTCAGTAGAGTATAAAAACTTAATAATTTTTGATTTTATTATGAAATATGGATTTTTATTTAAATGAGGTTCACATAAGTATTATATATCTAGCTTGTATTACCTAAAGTATATAAAAATTAAGTTTTATATACTTTAGGTTAATGCAAGCTAGATATTATCAAGAAAACATTGATTTTTTAGATACCAGGTTGAGAATGTAAAGCGACGAAAGGTGATATGTGGCAAAATTCTGATTTCGAGAAAATTTAATTCAAACTGACACTGAAACATTTTAGAATACGTCATATCATGCGTCATATCAGCAACCCGTAACGCGGAACTGTTAAGGATGACCTGTAATCTTTTTATTATTATAATTTAAACGCTTCTTTTCTGTGAACTACACCAGCGAGACAGGTTCATTTTAATTTTCTTCTTAACGTCCCTTTGTCGGTTCATACTTCTTTTTTTTTTTGCAATTTTCATCTATAGACAATGTTTTTTCCTTCCTAGGAACTCTACTACAAATATATTGATATTATTTTGAAAACTATGCTTCATGCAGTATGTCCATCAGTCCCTAGATGTGTAATCAGGCCCTAGTCGCCTTTTTGGCTTAATGTAAAGATTAAAGAACCATCTTTAGACTCCATGTACTTTATGCTACACATCCTAAAATTTTAAGTGACGATTTAAAGTAAATTTTCCTCCTTCCACCTTCATCCATTCATGTCTTCAATTAGGCTATATGAGGCTATTCCCGTATTTACTCGGCTAACATAACCCTGACAGTACCCCTAAATTTAGAAAGTTTCTTTATAAAACGATTTTGCCGCAGATCGTACTTTAGGTTTTCCTAGATTAGGTATCGTAATATTTTCGCCTTTGCTCATTGATCTTTGACCACCATTTAAGTATTTACCTGTATCGCCATAAGAAATACATGACAGACTGACAGACAGACAAATGAGAAGTTTTTTTCCATGATATTTTAATTTGGTGACGTATTAACTATGAAGCAATAGCATATATAGATCATTCTTTTAATACGTCATAACATTATGTATAGAATAATAACAACTTGAAGTTGAGTACGCGTGAGAAATTGACGCATAAAGTACTTTTTGTTCTAGTTGAACGGCCCTTCGCGTTAGTCGGCGATGTCAATGACGTACGTCTTTATGGTCACAAATTAGATGTATAACAGAGACACGACCTAGTACTAGAAAATGGTATCACCCTAATACTGGCAATGCGAATGACAAAGGGTGAAGTCCAGGCACATTCCGGAAACCGCCATCTAGCGCCACTATTGGAAAATACTAATTACTAATTTCGTTTCGTATCTTCTTCTTAATTAAGGAGTTGAATTTAGCTACATGGGATGTTATGCATAAAAAATGTGCTTATCTTTATTTTAATTCGGCATATTTACATTTTATAATTTACAAACATTAACAGTCGTGACATCTATTGCAATTTTTTTGAATTAAACATAGATGAACATAGAGCCATGGGATTATGACGTTATTAATATTTAGCGGAGTCGCGGTTGTATTGTATTGCCCGTGGCTCCGCGGTTCTGTCGAAGTACCACCGAATTTAGTGGGTATGGCTGCGTCCACTTAGCATCTTAGCGGACGCAGCGAGCCCCACATACTCGTGGTAGGAATCCCCGTCCCGGCATTCTTGCCGCATCCCGTGGAGGACGGGGATGCCTAAAAAAATCCTAGAAGCATTTCTCGGCAATTTAAGTGGTACGAGGCCCGGGGCGGAGCGCGGTGTATCACGCACACATTGACAGCTGATTGGGCAGTTGCTGGACTTGCGGGGCAGCAACAGTCTTTACAAATATTATATTTATTTTGCATTTCTCTAGCCCGTGATTTTTGCACTTAAGATCACATAGAATATACAATATGTAACTAGTAATACTCGTATAATATAAGCTTCTCTCTCGACCCAGAGGTCGTGCGTTCAATTCCCGCGTTGGAACAACAAAAAATGTTGTTTTCAAGTTTATGTATGTAAAAACTCGGTCCTGCGCCTGTTCTCTCGCCAGTCGTGTCGGTTTACCGTCCCACTGGGTTATGAGAGTAAAAAGGAAGAAAGAGTGTATTTGTGTATTGCGCACACACCTGGGCACTATAAAATAACTCCTGCTGGCCAGCTACTGGCCTGGTTTCAATGAAATCGGCTATCGACAGTCGACACCGAAATCGGTGAGGGGAGCTATTATAATTTATTTTATAAGTATTATAGTTACACTTCAATAGGAAAAATAAAGGCATGATCTTATTAGCCTGGTAGTGTTATTTTCTCCTTAAATCTCCATATCTTTACAATATTAAACGGTTGTCAATCTGTAAACCTAGCTTCAGATTACTCGCGAAGTTGACCTAGGAGCGAAGTTCTAAACGCGTAACTCGAGGCGAAGCCAAGTGCGTGCTCACTTTTATTATCTAGTTATTACCGAATTTGGCTAGCCTCCATAAATTCAGACGTCCCTAATTATTCAATAAGTAATAATTTATTCAATACTAATTACAATAAAACACAAGATGATAATAAAGATTTATGACTCGCGGACGGACCTCTGCGCGCGATAGACGTGTTCAAGTTGGCCCAAATTCTCAGGCCTCGAACTTAGTTTTTACTATCGGTCTGTCCCGCTCATGCAAATGAGATTTAGCGCCCGTGCGAGTGGGATATACTAATTTTCTTTTTTCCACTGCCCGAGAATCGTGCTCCAGGTGATAAGGTTGTTTACGCATAGCGAGGACTGCACCGTACCTACCACGTGTGCACGGCGCTGCGCCCGGGCACCGCTTACCTGCTGTTTGTTATCTTAACATCTGGTTCATTGTGCCGTGTGCGATAACACTTGTTATTTATTTCTAAATGTGTTCAATTAACTTTAATAACTATGCAAGCAGATAGTGACGAATCTATTCGTAGTTGTGAAAATATACAGGAGGATGAAATTTTAAAAAGTTACCCAAGCAAAAGAAGACGGGTGGAAGAAGAGGAGGATGAATGGAAGACTGTATCGAGAGGCAGAAAGAAAAAGGAAGGAAGTACTGAAGTATATATTTCATGCCACGAAAAGTTACCCAAGCAGTTTTCTCTTGCAAAAATATTCAAAAAAAATTACGTTATGGATATTGAAATGAAATGATATGATAAAATATTTAACACCTTACAAAATTCGTGTACAATTTTACTAGGCAGCGAGATAACGGTTGAAAAATTGATGAACTGTAAAGAATTGATTGAAAAGGGATGGAAGTTTCAGAGGCCCTATCAGGTAAATTTTTCATATGGTACGATTCGAAATGTAGAATTAGATCTTTCAAATGAGGAAATTCATGAACTGATTCGATGCCCGAACCCCGGAATATTGAACTCGGCGAGCCGCCTTCTCCGTCGTGATGTTGATGGAAAATGGGTACCGAGCGAGACAGTCAAATTGTGCTTCAATGGGTCGTATTTACCTCCATTTGTATATGTAGATAGTGTACGAATTAAAGTCGAACAATTTGTGTTCCCTGTATCACAATGCTCAAAGTGTTGGAAGTTGGTTCATACTGCCAAACGATGCCCATCAAACAAAATCGTATGTCCTAAACGTGGAAGTGACCATCCTAATTGCGATACGGAAACATTTAAATGCGTGAACTGTCATGGTAATCACATGTCACTTGCTAAATGCTATGCCCTGAATTTAAGAAAGAAAAAAGGATAAGAGAATTAATGTCCGAGTTTAATTGAACGTATAGACAGGCTCGCTCAATGCTTGTTATAGATTCTCCTAAAAAACTCATCAATGATGCTGATTTCGTACAATAAAGCTCTTTAACTGCGGGGATATTGTTGATTTAATATGCGTATGTATATTGTCCTCCCGCAGCGAGGACTTGTATTAGTGACTGGGAACAGATTTTGAGTCTAGCTAGGGGTAACGCTGTAATAGTTGGAGACTTCAACGCGCACCATATGAATTGGTCACGAAAAACAGACAGTCGAGGCCTACAAATTTTAAACGCATTAGTGGATACACCGTTTGTTACACTAAATGACGGTACTTCTACTCGTGTCAGGTTGGTCGATGGTATTCTGCAGCAATATTCTCCTGACGTTGCTTTTGTATCTTCTGGTATAGCTATTAAATTTCAATTTAAAGTTCTATGTGAAACATTAGGAAGTGATCACAGTGTGGTTAAAATATCTACGGTCGTTAACACAACAGCTTTAAATATTATAAAAAGACAATTTAAGAAAGCAGATTGGCTATCATATTCAAAATTACTTGATGACTTATATATTAATTACAAGTTTAATAACAATCTTCAAGCTAAGTACGATCAGTTTGTTGATTTTATGAATATTGGTGCAGAACTACATACATATCCCTACTACTAAATTAAACCGAGACCTAACTTCTAAATTCATGCCTAGACCTTACTGGAACACTGATTTATCTCAAGCAGTGGCTGAACGCCGATTGGCGTTATCAAAATTTAGACGGAATCCCACACCTCAAAATCTAGATATGTTGAAGGACAGGATAGTTTGCGCAGTGTCTCATTCGTAAAACGCGAATGGATAGCTGGCGTGAGTTTTGTTCATCCTTAGACAAATCTAGTTCATTAAGTAACTTATATAATAAAATGCGCTGGATAAAAGGGTACAAATCACCCCCTAGATTTTTGGAAAAAGAAACGATGATTAATCTCTTGCATAGTTTGACACCCGATTCGGTAACGCCTCAGACACCTATTTTTAGATCACGAAATGAAAAATTAGATATCGGTATTTCACTTACAGAGCTAATAAATGCAGTTAGTATGCGAGACACTAGCCCAGGTCTTGATAATATCTCCTATAGTATGATCCGCAATCTCCCTTAAGGTAAACTTATCTTATTACATTTATTTAATCGATTTTACGAAAACAGCTTTGTACCAAACCAATGGCGAGACATATCTGTAATTGCAATTCCTAAACCGGGTCGTGATACGAATGACGTGGCTTCTCTGCGGCCAATATCTATGATGTCGTGTTTATGTAAAGTATTTCACAAAATTCTTAATAATCGTTTGGAGTGGTACTTTGAAAAAAAAAAATTTAAACATACTACTGGTTTCATACATACTCTACTCAGCATAATGTAACATATCTTATAAATTATATATTGGTGGGTTTCAGTTTCAAGAGAATTACCTTAGATTGCTTTATAGACATCAATAGTGCCTATAATAATATTGAAATAAGTTCTTTGCTATCAATTCTTGATCGTCTTGAGGTTGGTTCTAAAATGTGCTCAAACCTGTGGAATTTCCTTCAACGCCAAAATCTAACAATGCAATATAGTAGTACAGTTATGTCTCGTGGTACGAATAGAGGTTTGGCTCAGGGTGACCCATTGTCCCCTTTATTATTCAATATTGCAACAATAGATATTTGTAGGGCTCAAACTGATTTAGGGATATCTCAATACGCAGATGATTTTGTGCTGTACACCACTTGCAATAATATTGTTCAAGCGACTGTCCAATTACAGAATTCATTAGTTATATTTAATGACATGTTGACAAATTTGGGGCTCGAAATATCAGTATCGAAAACTAAGGTATGTCTATTCTCCCGTGGTTTTAGAAGATTAGTGGATGCACATAATGAGTCACTTATTAATGTTAAAATTAATGAACAGTTAGTTGAAGTGGTGTACAACATTAAATATCTAGGTGTTTGGCTCGATCAGTCCCTAAGGTGGACTAAACACATCAACGAAAACTATGAAAAATGTGTAAAGTACTTGAATGTATTTAAAATTTTAGTAGGCACAGGTTGGGGTATCCACCCGTCACATTTAAGACGCTTATATTTGTCGCTAGTGAGAAGTAGAATCGATTATGCAAGTTTTTGTTACGATAATTGTTCTAAAACTAATTAAGCTAAAATTGATAAAATACAAAATATGTGCATGAGATTAATTGGAGGTTTTATAAAGTCAACGCCTATTCATGTTATGGAATTAGAATTAAATATCCATCCCTTATTTATAAGAAGCTTATGCTTGCTGAAAAATTTTGGCTTAAGTGTAAATCAGTCGAAAACTATGATTATGTAATCGTTCAATTGCATAGGTTAGAATCTTTATGATCACAAAGGTATTGGCGACGAAAGAAGTTAGACCCTTGTTAGTACTTGTTCACAAATATTTATAGAATGTGCAGATCCATAGTGGTCATAAATTAGAAATGTTTTCACTAGATTCTTGGGTCAGCAGTGTGGACTTATCTTAATGTATAAAATGTAACATAGTTACAATGTTTAAAAACGTCAAAGAAAAATTGTAATACTTCGAAACTAAAAGAGGATTGTTACCAATTCATTGAACATAATTACAGTGAATATTATAAAATTTATACCGTCGGTTCTAAAATTTTGCAGAATATTGGGTCGGCTTTTTTAGATCCGCAAAAGAATATTAATAAACAATTTCGAATATCTACTAGAGTTTCGTCTATGTTCGCTGAATTGGTATAAGTGAAGCTCTACTGTATTTAAATGATTTAGATTTTAGTAATTATGTAATATTGTCGGATTGTAAAAGTGCTTTACAGCATTTGGCTCGATGCAACTCGACTTCTCGAGAACTACCGTTATCCTATACAATAATAGACAGTATTCGTGGTTTGTGTCGTAACGGTAAAAATGTAATTTTACAGTCGATCCCTGCTCATATTGGTATCATCAACAATGAACGTGTAGATCTTTTAGCTAAACAGTCTGCAGTTGACGGAAACCCATACGACTGCTTGCCCTATTTTTCTGATGTGTACTATATACCGAAAGAAAGATGTAAAAAGCTCTGGAAGGAATACTTTGACGAAAGGTCGCGCAGTAAGGGCATTTGGTTTAAAACGATTCAGCCTGACATTCCAAGTAACTCATGGATTGATGTCACCAATATGAGCAGGGATGAATACTACTATTGAATATGAGCAGGGAGTGGTACTAGCGGTAAGGCTGCGGTCCGGTCACATTCCATGTAACAGTTTTGCACATATGATGGGCAAAGTGGATTCCCCGCATTGTTTGCAATGTGGGTTGAGAGAGGATACTTATCACTTGCTTATGGAGTGTGTCCGGATAGCAGCTGAACGAAATTTATTTTTTACAAACTTTAATTATAATTTTCTGGATGTAGGTTTATGTAACAGTATATTGTCATGTCCTAACTCAGAATCTGCACATGATTTATATAAAATTATCAAATTATGTATACGTCGTAGGAATATAGATAATCCGTAAGTTAAATTAATGTTACACTATGAGGGTGTAATTTTCTACCTAGAAAAAACCCTCTCTAAAAATAAAAAAAAAATAAAAAAAGATTTATAAAGTATGTTTGGACATTTAGGTTCCGTACTTTATTAATAGCATTTCAGAAGTTACGATCCTAATTAGCTTCTTATCAGTGTGAAATCTAAGTAATAGTAGTAGTGAAATAGTAAGTAAGACTAATTAGTAAGATGCTAAATTCAGTCTTCCAAAATCACACCCGATCTCGGCCTACTTTGATAGAGTCTGGAGCTAGCATAATATAGCATTTCTGCCCTCTGATTACGTAACTTTGGGCGGCCTTCTGATGAGCATCAACTGTCATTTTGACGTTTGAACATTTTAAAAAAAACTAGAGAGCCACCGAAGTTACGTAATCGGGGGGGTTGGTCCAAGCAAAGATGAAAAGAAAGATTGAGAAAATTCTAGAATCTAAAGCTTTGTGTGACCTTTTCTCATTATTCCAAGCACAAATGATGTATAAAGAAATGTAGTACCTGAAGCCTTTAGTTAGATTTATAGGTTTTTAAGACCCCACACCCCACAAAAACCGAAGTTATAAGTTTGACGTGGGTGTTTATGGCCTTGTAACTCCGAAACAGATGAACCGATTTTTGTCTAGTTTTTTTTTATTTGTAAGCTGACGTGAACGAGACTTTTCTCAGCTGTAATTCATTATCATTACTTCGCTCACTGCATGAGTATTAGTAAATTTAATATTTAAATTTTGTGTATGTGTAAAATAAAATGAGTGATAATACTTTAGGTTTACCAATTATGCAGGATAGGGGTTCCCTCTCAAGCAGAAGCACTGCTCTATAAACTTAAAAAAAAGTGTAGTTAAGCCTTTAGTTAACTTTTTACTAGCGACGCAGCTACAGAACCCTTTAAAGGTTATTATATATTTATCTATTAAATCATAGGCGTGTATAACGCGACCTGGCCGTTGTCTTAATTGTTATTTATCGCTATTGAAGTACAATACAATGACGTCATCTAAGTTATGCATCTAAATGGTCCCTTTGTGATAAACCAGTCTAGCTTTTCCACTTTAAATGCATCTGTTTCGCAAAGAATAATTACATATAATGGAGCTTGGCTCATCTTTACTAGGGTGACCGTGCTTTTAAAATATTATGAACTTATTTATTTAGTTTTGGTGTCGATTTTAACAAAATACGTTTTGGCAGTTGACGCTTTTGAATTATTTTAATGATAATAATAATTGAATCGATGAAGGTGATATGTCGCAAAAAATTACCCAGAAAATTGAGTTTAACTAGTCACTTAAACATTTAGGATATTATGTAGTAACGTATTATGTAGATACATTGATTCTAGAGACCGATCTTAAGAGGAAACACCACGAATTTTTTTCCATACAAAAATAGAGGTCTAGGGCATTTCTATTTCCTCCCTGGATAATTAGTCTAGAGTCACTATTTTTTTCATGAATATCTATGAATAATATTTGTACGTCCCTATTTTTTCCTTTTTTTAATAAACTAATTACTTAAAGAGATATGGACGTTCAAAAACCTAAAAAAAACCGCCAGACTCTCCGCCGTGTTTAAACATGCAGGAAACAGATTTGACTATATTATGCAACAAAATCAAAAAATAGGAACCTAGTTAATTTCTTTTTTTAGCTAATAAAGAAAGAATTATCTAAATCGGTTAAGATTTGGAGGAGGAAATAGAAATCCCCTAAACGTCGATTTCTGGTACTTTTAATAGGTAATTTCAGTTCTAGCTGCAGTTGTCCCTATCGCACTATGAGGGGCGAGGCTTGAGGTAGGGGGACGCGGACAAATACGTACACACACGCGTGATGTGGCACGTAGTCGATAATGATATCGATAAACTAGTGTTGTTTATCGATATCGACATTTCTAGTTTCTTACATCTTTTTCGTGAAGTCTATAGCTTTTTTCATATTTATTTTTAAATTATTATATTACACTAACTTTAATTATATAATATCTTATAAATCTAATTAAATTATATTCAAAAACATAAAAAACTATTATGCGTCCATCATTCTCTCATGCTTACTGCCAAATAACGAGGATCGTATTGGGCCATAACGTCAAATAGCCGGTCGACCAAAACGTATTATATTATAATGTTGTAAAGGGAACCAAACTGAATAATTACAGCAATAATACTCTAAAAATGTTAGTAAAAAGTGTCCAAAATAATTTTGAGCTCGATTTGTATAAGTCTTAACTAAAATACCAATTTTATTTTTGGAGAAATAATATCTTATGAATGGACCCAGTTGGTGTAAGTGTTTTGAATATTTTAGATTACATTATACATTTAAATTATTTGTTAAAATAATTGTTAAGATTTCGGCTTGTTTGTGAGTTATAATATTGTTATTTTAAAGTCAATATATTTTTTAAATAGTTTTTTCTATGTCGTTGAACATACTCCAGCGTCTGTGGACCAATATTAGTTTTTTTTTGTGTTTATGAATATATACTGAAATAAATTCTTTAAAATTGTTTAGTATCGTCAACTTATTAATTTCCTACGGCTGGTCAAATTTTAATTACTACGATAGACTTACATACTATTGAAAACAGAAGCTTATATTTTGACTTATCATACTTATTCAAAATTATATATAATATTATTGATGCTCCATATCTGCTAAGTATAATTTGCTCTACAAGTTTAAAAATCAACATCCCATTTTTTTAATTCATTGACAGGCAAGGAGGCTCTATGACAACTCTCATTTACATAACTTTCTTGTAGAAATAATAAACTAGCTACTATATAACTTTCTTTTAATAATAAATAAGCACAAGCTCATTTCTGGTGTTGTAGCCTTTTTGTTGTCTTTCCGAAAATAGCTTGTAAAGTTTCATGTCTAAATAAAATATTGTGAATTTTGAATTAAGTAATACATACTACATATAAATAAAACGATCTCAACCCCTCAACCTCAAGTCAGTATTTGAGATGACAGTCGAATTAATAAATAGTACTTAAGCACTTAACTTAAAGACGGTGTCTCAACTGAGTATGAGCGTTATCAACAGCTGTCAAACTGCTACTTGAGTAGATGAACTTTCGAAAGTAAACAGTGATTTGAGAGTTGTTTTGAGGCTTATGTCACTATCTCATTCCGTTTAACCTATTTCTAGTTCCGAATATGAACTTTCTTTGTGATGGAATATTTTATTTCTACCAAAATATTAATGAAAAACTGGTTTTTAATGTAATAATTAAGATTAAAGTCTCTTTTTGATATTTATACTACAAAATTTTGTTACATTCATTTACAGAAATATTGATAAATATTATATAACTAATAAATCTGCTACTTTTAAAAGTATAACGAAACGTTATTTTACTAGTCACACATTAAAGAGCAGTTTTGAAAGGTTAGATCTTAGTTGAAACAGCGTTCCTAAACCCGGTTCACCTGATACGTCCTTGAAATCAAACTATTAATCAAATGAAGAAGCTAATCTTAGTATGAGTTTGTATCAACCAAGAGAGTCCTAGTTTTACACTTCTTTATTAATACGGTCATAAGTGTTACACCAAGTCTGAGATACTTAATATATTTTAAATAAAAAAATAAACCGTTAAAAAAACTGGGAAAAACTTTTTTTAAGCTTTTTTTAATTAAAATTTTAAACAAATGTAACCTAAGTTCAAAAACTAACAAATGCAATATATAAATATGCAAAAGTAATTTTGCGTTGGCGCTAAACAATTTACCACGGTTATGACCGCTCGCCGAATAATGCTTATAAATATTTTTTTCTGTGTTCCTAGAGAATACTTAATACTTAGTTACTTAACTGAAAATTTTCAGTTTGACTCACTAAACATAGCTGTGTGTGAGCATAGCATATTTGTTTTCATTGGCTGGTTACTTGAATTTATGGCCTAGACTTCTATGGAGCATGATCCATATCCTTTCGTGGTAGACTAGACTACCTAGTATGTAGAATAAAAAACATTTTAAACTTCTATAAGTTTAAAATGTTTAAAATACTGCGATTAAAATTACATAATATGTGGTTAGCTTATTCGATCCGATGATATTTACTTAATATCATCGGATCGAATAAGCTAACCACTATATGATCTAAATATTATTTAGATCATATTGACCATTTGATAATCATAATGATCGTAATGATCACAATGAAATTTGCCCAAAAAAAATTCAAAAGTTATAAATAATTAACATCTTCAAAAATAGTGTTTGCTTTGTAGTTATTTGTTCTATAAACGGACATTATATAAATATTTTTTAGTTTAGAACGATAACGGAAGTTTGAAAAAATTATTGTCTAGCATAGTTATTGAAATATAATTTTTATATGAAAAAATCCGACAGAAATCAATTCTTGTGAGTATTTAGATTATAAGTACTTTACATATTTTTATATTTTTCATTTAACTCTAAGTACTTAGGTACCTACTTTAAAAATATTATCTAACTGACGCCTAAGAGGCCGTCTGCATGCAACAATGGCGCGGAGGGCAATTTTCAGCGTTAATTTAAAAATATAAATAATGGAGGTACAATTCCGGGAGTGTAACCTTTTTTTGGTAAATTTCCTCCTCTTTCAGGATATTTTTTTCAAATTTCGTAAATATTTATAGTTATCGAACAATAGCCTATAAACCAAACATTATTTTTTGAAGGTGTTTGAGTATATAAAACTTTTAGATTATTTAATGGGCTAATTTAATTGGGCCGAAATAGCACAATGATCTAGACAATTTCGGATTGAATGAGCCACATACTTTAATCATAGGATGTAGAATTAACACCATAATATTATGAAACTATGGACTTCACTAGTTATTGTATACGAGCATCGACCATTTCTGGTACTAGGTACCTAGTCGAGGTAAAAACTAAAAAGTGTCTAACGAAGATTCCATTTCTTGTCATAATCATAAAATATAGTCCGATTTACTTTAAGCATTTTAAGTAGCGAGAGGCCCGCGCACCCCGCGCACACATAGACGATCACACTCACACATCGATAGCGGGCGTGAACCACGTGGTCAAGGCGCATTGGAGACGGCAACAAACTTTTCAAATACCTATTTTTCATTTCTCTCGTCCGTGTGGTTTCCTCTTAATCGATCGATTTAGATTAATGTACTTAATACTTTGCGACGTATTCTAAAATATTTAAATGACAGTTTGAACTCAATTTTCTCAAAATCATAATTTTGCTACATTATCACCTTCATCCATTCATGTCTTCAATTATTGTCTTTTCGGAACCTTTACTACTAAAACAATTTTTGTATTGATAGTAACAGGCTGATACATATACAAATACCAATGGATTTAATGTAATAGGTATGTACAATTTAGTATGTACGTACATATTTTCTTATTGCATGAAGGTATTTAAAGAAATGTAATAAATTTACATTACTTTATAATATAACCACACTTAATATTGCCTTGAAATTATGACAACACAAATAATGTAATTTGGGCATATTTTACTAATTCACTATAATTGCAATATCGTTATTGGTAGATGCTAGAGACGTAGAGCGTAACAATACTGACCAACTCCAAATTCAAATGTTTTAATTCATAAATCTTATATACCCATATAAAAATAAATCGCTGTTCGTTAGTCTCGCTAAAATTCGAGAACGGCTGAACCGATTTGGCTATTTTTGGTCTTGAAATATTCGTGAAAGTCCAGGGAATGCTTAAATGGTTTCTATGATCAACGAAGTGGGCACGGGTAGAGTAAGTGAAGCTAAGCCTAGTAAAGGAACTTCTACATGAGCTCTGACCACTGATTGATAGATTTTGATTAAGGTGTAGTGAAGAGCTGGTAGGTTTTTTTTATTACTAACCTTTACCGGGCTCGATGTTTCCTTTTTTAATAATCTTTTGTCTCTTTTCTTACTCTTTTTTACAATATAATAACAGACACGTTTAAAATTATGGCCATATTTTACAGTTTCCTTATAATATAATTCCAATAAAATACAGTTCATAAAAATTTCCAATCAAAACTATGCGTTGAGTTCCAAATTGAGCTGGTAGGTTTAGAGCGTGTAGTCTTTAGAGCTTGGCTATATACGATATCTGATAACTTTTTCTAAGCTAGCTCGTCTTGGTAACATTTTTACATGAAAATGTTTTTAGGTGGGATTCGTTGATTTTTTTACTACACATTACGTTGACTCGTGCCGGGCCCCAATTTTTTTTTAACTAAAATAGAATGAAAAAGTTTCGCGAATTGTCTGTAAAGTGCGTCGATAGTCCCACCAGTGAGCCTAGTGCGAGTTTTTGTCACTGCTCACGGTGACGAGGTTAACTACGATATGTATGACATCGGAACAGCGCCCCTAGTGACAAACTATGGTAACTAATTCGATGCCAAACAAATTGTAGTTAACTTCGGCTCCGTGAGCAGTGACAAAAACTCACATTAGGCTCACAGATAGTTCGCGGTGTGTGCTCACGCGATCCCGTGGGCCGCGCCCAATCTTAGGGAGCAACAGAGACTTGTCTTGACCCACAGACAGGATCCCCATCCCCTGTGGGATGCTCAAAAGCATTTTCTCGGCGAAAAAAAAAAGGCTCACAGATAGTTAGACAATATGGTCACCGTAGTACCCACTAGTAGGTCTGAAGCGGCCTCGCTCCATTTCAGGCTACTTGCGTTTATAAAATTTTCGAACACACTTGGTTCAGATTTCGTACACACACTCGACCAACATTTCGGCAGTATATATTCCAACTTGTTGAATGCAATGTCATTATTTCAGCTGAGATCCACTACTAGACAGAAGCCCTCCCCCCAAAGTATATCTATACTAATATTATAAAGCGGAAGAGATTGTTTGTTTATTTGTTTGTTTAAACGTGCTAATCTCAGGAACTACTGGTTCGATTTGAAAAAATATTTTTTGTTGGATAGTCCATTTATAGAAGAAGGCATTAGGCTATATAAAATCACGCTGCGACCAATAGGAGCGAAGCGTCAGTGAGAAATGTTGCTAAAACGGGGAAAAGTCACTCAAAAACCACGCGAACGAAGTCGCGGGAACAGCAGCTATTCATGTAATAAAACACAACTCGAGAATTACGCCAGTCAATTTGTATCACTCACTTCTGTTTATTTACCATAGGTATGTATAATAGGCTGTAATATTAATGTGTGATAATACTTTAGTGTGTGCATGGGTCCCGTATATAGAGTTTACTGTGAAAGTATCCGCGCTGAAACAGTTACTTATTTTAAATTATTGTATGGGCAAATTTATGATGTTGGGGCATTTCTCATACAAACATAAAACTCTACATAGTAGGCACAATATATAAACTAAAGTAATATCACTTATTTATTTTACACCTGGTATACGTAGTCGTGTAAAAATGAGAATGTACGTAAAACTATCGCTGACGACTTAATTGCCAAGATGCTGACATGTGCAAAAAATACAATTAGGTTTTCCTTAGTCAGAGTCCAATAAGTACAAAGGTTGCTAAGTTGCAAAAAGTAGGTCAAGCAGGAACAATTGATAACTGCGTATTCGTAACATTCGTCGTTTTAGCTGTGATGTCCACTATGTGAGTTATTTTATAGTGCCCAAGTGTGTGCGCATTACACAAAGACACTCTCTCTTCCTTTTACTCTTATAACCCAGTGGGACGGTAAACCGACACGACTGGCGAGAGAACAGGCGCAGGACCGACTTTTTACATGCCCATCCGACGCATGGATCATCTTTCTTGTCAGACAATAAGGTAATCAGCCTGCAATGTCCTAACCAAACTTGAAAACAACATTTTTTGTTGTTCCAACGCGGGAATCGAACCCACGACCTCCGGGTCGAGAGCGAAGCTAAGAACATAACAATATATTAGTATATGTAATAAGTTATAACAAATTAAAGATGAGAAGAGAGTTTTTCTCATGTGGGGATGGTGTTTTTTCCCATTTCATCCCATCCATCATGTAGGCTATTGTTAGATAGGTCTTCTTAAATAACTTCGATTATGACTTAACAATATTTACTATTTTCGAGGAATCGACCTCTAAAGTGGTTCACAAGTTGCCCCACTTGAAATTTCTAAACCATGAGAATTAGAAATTTGCATTTTTACATAGTGAAAGGGAAATAAAAATACTCTTTAGGTAATTTATTTTAAGGGAGATCGGACTGTGTCGCATAATTATTAATGGAAAAAATTGAGTTCAAACTATCACTTTAACATTTAAGGATATGTCGTAACGAGTTAATATAAGTACTATAGAATCGTCTTTAAAATCAATGTATGTTATATTCTAAAATGTTACGTTACATTTATGCTCAAATGTTTATGTAACAGTTCAAACTCAATTTTCTCGATTAAAAATGTTGGGACATATCACCTTCATCCATTCATGTCTTCAATTAAAACCATATTGTGGGTCGATAGTTACGGAACCCTCTTTAGGCCTCGGTCTCGAATTTTGCGGGGTGGGAGCGGCGGCGGCGCGGGTGCGGTACTCGTTACCCGCTCCCGCGCCGCTGTTTTCGAGAACCGGTCCATTTGATTATACGCAAAAGATCCTGCCGCTCCCGCGCCACCGCCGCACCCGCCCCGCTGCCCGCAAAATTCGAGGCTGAGGCCTTAGACTTGCACTGACTCTTAAAGTGGCTTGGCTTAATTCATTATTTAATTAATTACTGGTACAGGCCATACATTACAAGTTAAAATCTTTCATATTGTAAATTTGTACTTAAAAACGATTATACTTTTCAGATCACCTCTCATGAGCGCCTATGATGAAAACATTCATTAAGCAGGTGAGTGTTATGCATAAGTGTTATAAATAAAACCATGGTTCTTGCGAATAACCTATTTAAAATAACGATTAATTGTCATCGAAGTAGATACACAGAAGTGTCCTCCTTCTCTGGTAAGTGCTCGTTTATAACTTTATTAAACAATGTCTGAGTGATTCATGCTTCATATATTAAGCCATATTAAGTAATTTATATGAGGTGCCACAAAAAAGGCTCTATGCGTCCTTCTCTTCACACTATATTCGGCTTGATATAATATGAACCATGAATCACTCTGTAGATACACATAATATAGACTAACAACTGGGTAACAGAACGAAAGCTAATACAGAATCAAAGGCAAAAAAACGACTATTACCGAAAGACATTAAAAAGATTAAAAATAGTAATAATATATCTACTACTACTGCGTTCATTGCTATCCATATAATGGTAAAATACGAAATAAACAACTGAGAGAAGGAAATTAAAGAAACGACTGTTGTAATTATTCCAGGCCTTCGTAGTATCGGGAGCAGCTCTCAACATCGCAGGACATGGGTGTGCGCACGGTTACCCGGCTGTGCTGTTCGCGCAGCTGAAGACCGACGGCGGACCGGTCACGCTGACAGACCATGACACGTCGTGGATCGGTGAGTGATGCTGTTGTTGTGATCTACATCGCAGGACATGGGTGCGCGCACGGTTACCCGGCAGTGCTGTTCGCGCAGCTGAAGACCGACGGCGGACCGGTCACGCTGACAGACCATGACACGTCGTGGATCGGTGAGCGAGTCTGTTGTTGTGGTCCTTACCCACCCATGTGAGTTCCAATATTACCTATCGAGTAAGTTAAGACCCAGGTGGGTAAAGAGTATCATATGCGTTGACAGAAAGTTAGAATTTTGTTTGAAACCTAGACTAGTTCATATCGTCTTTTTTACTGGGCGATTACAAATCACCGTCCTTTATTGCCGTATTGCCATATCTAGCAAAGTGCTGTACCTTATCGATAGGTATAAAATCTCTAGAAGTAAACACAGGGCAAATAAGTATTAAACAAAACCTGTAAATTATTATATAGGTAATGTACTTTTAATATTGAGGTTTTCTTCTTTATTTTACAGCATCAGCAGTCGGCGCCATGGGAATCGTCGGCAACTTCATCTCGCCGATCCTGATGACGCGCTTTGGCAGACAGAAAGCGCATTTGCTCTGCACTATCCCTGCACTGCTAGGCTGGATAGTATTCGTCTTCGGTAACTCAGTGCCTGCATTCCTCTTTGCACGAGTCCTTCATGGTCTAGCATTAGGATTGAGAACACCTTTGGCTGCGATTTTAGTAGCAGAATATACCGAGCCAAAGTACAGAGGAGCATTCTTAGGAACCTTCGCGGTATCTTTAGGCTTAGGTATTATGTTATCTCATGTGTGGGGGGCACATTTAACATGGAAAATGACAGCGGTAGTCTGTTCAGCGTTCCCCTTAGTAGCGATGGCTATAATAAGTTTATCCCCTGAATCTCCGAGTTGGCTAATATCGAAGGGACGACCAGACGAAGCCAGAAAAGCATTCCGATGGCTTCGAGGAGACGGTGAAGTACAAAATGAAGAATTAGAATCCATGATTACAAACAACGAAAGACAAATAGAAAATACTTACAAAGGCAGAGGTCGACGAATAAGGTATAAGTGGTACGACTTTTTCAATTCACTTTCCAAGACTTTGAAAGCTGTGCTGAAAATATTCAAGAAGAGAGAGTTCTTCAAGCCAATGATAATAGCGATATGTATGTTGCTCGTTTTCGAATTTGGTGGAGCTCATATGATTCCAGCTTATGGAAATCTGATTCTACAATCAGTTTTGAATAAAGCAGATTCTAATGATGTGGCCTGGCAGTTTACAGTGATTGACATGTTACGGACTATTTGTGCTCTAGTAGCAATATTTTTGTTGAAAAGCTGTAAGCGACGTACAATTCTATTCACTAGTGGAATAATGACTGTAATATCACTTACACTAATATCTGTTTTTGTATATTTAAGGAAAGCTGAAATCGTAACGAGTCCAATACTATTGGATTCGGTGCCAATGTTTTTGATGGTTTTGTATACTGTGTCTTTCTGTTTAGGATTAGTTCCTCTGAATTGGGTTATTTGTGGAGAGGTGTTTCCTTTAGCATATAGAAGTCTTGGATCGACTATATCTACTTCCTTCTTAACTCCAGCTTTTGTTGTATCGATGAAGACAGCACCACATTTGTACTCCTCAGTAGGAGTCGAAGGTGCGTTTTTAGTCTACTCAGGTACACTGGCAGTATGTTTAATAATAATGTACGCTCTATTGCCAGAGACTAAAGATAAAACTTTACAAGAAATAGAAGACAGTTTTAAGAACAAGAAGGATGAACCAGAGACACAGTTGAGTCTTATTAAAACTAACATGGAAGCCAATTGAGATAATGTTGAAATTATACCGATAAGTATTAGGATTTAACTAAGAAATAAGGGTTTTAAGGCTGTTCAATACTTTAAATTATACAAATTTATATAATAGATTAAAGTTTAAAATCTAAGGAGACGCTTAGAGAGAAAAGTAATAAAACTTTTACATACTAAACACTACACTGTGTTACATACATTATTTAATTAAGTAAAACCTGTGCCTGTTATTATTTTCATGAATTATGGAGAAAACCGCCAAGTGCGAGTCGGATTCGCATACGAAGGGCTCCGTACAAAACGCAAAAAAAAAGTTAGTTGTATGGGGATCTCCATCCCCACATAGATTTTTTTTTTGTATTTGTTGTTATAGCAACAAAAAAGAATGTATTCATTTGTGAAAATTTTACTTTCTATCACGGTTCTTGAGGCCCGGTGACACACAGAAAAGTCTTGTCAAGTATAGAATTAAATAGTTGAAGACATGAATGGATGAAGGCGATATGTAACAAAATTCGGATTTCGAGAAAATAGAATCAGTTTGTGATGTACCGTTTAAACCTTCTTGAGACTTCCACGAATATATAATATCTTCTCTTATATATTTATATCAAGACTATATAAATATATAAGAGAAGATAGAAGAAGAAGAAGATAGATATTATATTATTATGTCATACGGAACCCTCGGTGCGCGAGTCCGACTTGGCTGGTTTCCTTCCCCCTAGTTCTACCTCTCGGAGGTGAGTGGGAGGATATTTTGAAATGCCTGTTAAGGACTCTTGACCTCTACAAGTGACAAAAGTTGTGACTGTGATTATTAATATTACATTACTCGTTATATTATAATATTAAGTAAAAATAAAACACTGAAACATAGTATTTTATTGTGTATCCTATCCTTTTGTTCCATTTATAATTAACTATCCTTTATTGAGAAACAAGTGTCATTATAGGTTCTCTTGAAAGTTGTAGTTGAGTTATTTATACCTAGGGTTGCCATCCGTCCGGGTTTCCCCGGATTTGTCCTACTTTTGAGGGCGGACGGCTGATATCCGAATTTAGATTTTTTTACTATTTACATTTTTTGGAATTTGGTGAGGTGTACATTTGTTGGTTTTGGCCTCCAGAGTCCGGGTTTTAATGAGTTGGGTATGTCCTTTTTTAATTTTGAAGATGGCAACCATATTTATACCCGACATAACATTATATCGCCGTCACATCCGGTTTATCAGTTTTGAACTTTATTGCTACGTGATAAGGTAATTGGGAGAAAGAATAGCACCTTCATCAACCATCTTTCTCGTGGTGTATGTATGTAAAAGGTAATACCTACATATCCGGAAATGGGCAGTAGCGTTTCTGCACATTGTTATTATCTGCGCTCGCCAACCCACCTGCCAGGCGTTGCGGTATAGACAACTACTTTGGGGGGGGGCTTATGTCCGGTAGAAGACGTCATAGCTGGAACGAAGGTAGAATATTAGTAAACCGAATCTGTCCCACTTATGGTTTTGAGCTGACCCGTCAGTAAATATATCAATACTTATACGTTTCAATCTGTAATGAGTTAAGTAATTATGATAACTTACTTACCGTACTGGCTGGTATTATGATAACAATAACTTTAAGTTTTAACATTAATAGTACCATAGACCAATTACATATTGTATAAATTGGTCCATTATAGTACCTAACAATCACTAAACAGAAACTCACTACATTCTTGTAAGCTATCAGCCTGTATTTTGAATTTTGATTCTTTGCTGCAACATTTAAATGCATACATTAATTAATACGTGAAGAAAAATCTTTAGGTACGGTATTGTATGAGATCTGTGCAAACAGAGGATTGTAAAATTTTGCACGTTTATATTTTTTGGAGGATTTGATAAATGCATTTATATTTTGTAATTAATGGTTAGAAATAAATAATTAATGAAAATAACATGCGCTATAATATGTACAATTGTCAATATTTCTTTTAAATTCCATAAAAAATCTATAGTGTTCAATGCAAGGCAAAATAAATTAAAAATATGAATAATGGCTTCCGCTGCTGTAGCCTCTAACCAAACTCAACTGCCCTCGCATACCAAGCGTGGCAAGTACGGGCAACTACCCCAAATAAATACTTAGGGAGAATTGAAGACATGAATGGATGAAAGTGATACGTAGCAAATTTCTGATTTCGAGAAAATTGAATTCAAACTGTCGCTTAAACATTTTACGTAACGTATTAACTATCTACATTAATCTAAAGATCCGTCTCTAGAATCAATGTACTTAATGTTACTACATATTCTAAAATGTTTAAGTGACAGCTTAAACCCAATTTTCTATATTTTTTTATTTTATTAGGTTTTTTTTGCGTCTTATCACTTTTATCCACCATGTCTTCAATTATGTCCTGTAGTAGATATATCGCTGAAATGACGGCGACGCGTCGTGCTGATTTTCTGTAATTGATTTTAACAACCTTTTTGTTAAAGGGAATATTTATCACTATATTATGTATACCAATTTGCCTATATAAACCCCCAACACATGTGAGGCTGCGGTTCCACTGACGCAGAGCTGGGCGGAGAGGACCTTAGCGACCAAATTGACCAGTCACTATAATAATAATAATAATAATAATAATAATAATAATAATAATCTTTATTTCGGGCGGCATAGGCCCATATTATAAATACCTTACAGACTAACATACATATTATAATTATATCTAAGCTCTATCACGTATTGTGATCGGCGACGTGATGTGCGCCTCGCTCCGGAGTCTCCCCCGGAACCTTCGGTAAACTACACCCATCGGCCAGAACTCCTCCACCTCGAAGGTCGATAAGCGATCTGTCGGTACTCTCACCACAAAAGAACTAAAGCTAACTTTATGGCGAGACTCCAGACGCTCGACCCTCAAGTTGAAGGACGTCTTCTTCAAGATGTAGCCCACGACATCCTCGACCTTCGTGGACCAGTGCAGGCGGGACACGTACAGCGGCGTGGTCGGTATTTCACACCGCAGGCGCTGCTCGGGTCCGCAGGGTGCGGTGCCGCGGTGGTTGCGGACGGCGGGCTTCCTCTTCTTTCTTCTCTCCACCAATGTGAAGCCCTCCTCATCGCACCTCCTGCTCTCGCCCTCGTTAGATCGAGAAGGTTCTGCCTTACGGCTTTCCTTAGCCTTGCGGCTCTCTTTCACCCCTTTCGTTTTTACCCCCTGGGGAGGTGCGGGGGAGCGGGCAGTGACACCCGCAAAACTTTTCTTCTGCTGAGTCGCTGGTTGACTCAGCTTCGGCTCGACCTCGAGGGGAAGGCGGGCGGGAGCGGCGACGGTCGCTGACACATCGGATTCCGCTGACGCGCAAAAGGTGTCAGCTTGCGCGCCACGGCGACGCGTATTTACAAAGGTTGAATGCTCGGGTGACATACATAGTGAATTATTACTTTTCATTTGCAATAATTCATTACGCAAATCACGGATGGTGGATTCCGATGCATTCAACCTACCTCGCATCTCGTCCAGCTCTGCCTTCATACTATTGAAGTTCTTCAGCAGGCTGGAGACGTCGACGTGGTCCATCGTCTCCACCGGCAGCTTGTGGAGATCTTTCGCCACAAATGCCGGCACGTCGTCTGGATCCGTCTGCTTCAGCAGGGAGATTATGTCCTGCACGCTTCTCTCGGTGCCATCTCTGCGCCGCGATGGCATATTCGCGCTCTGGCCGAGCGTCTCGTACAGCAGCTGCTTGCCTTTGCAAATCTCCTCGCACTACTATGCTCGTGCTGTTTCCGTGGAAACGGAGCGGAGATTTCGAGCATAGTGATTGGTCAATTCGGGCACCGCAAGCTCCTCTCCGCCACGCTCAGTGGAAACGCAGCCTAACACTCTTGAATTCTTTTCCATACTGAACCCAATAGGCATGACGAAAGATTTTGAAATCCACTTTTGTAAAGTGGATAAACATTTGCTAATTATGAAAAAACCTTTATTTCGGTAACAAACTAATGAATATCGAAGATTATAGCCATTTTTCTAATATATTTTCAATAGTGCGCCAAAACAGGTCGAGGTGTCATGGCGTCGAGTGTGACGTCACGCCGAGGTAAACGTCAGATACTTAAGTAAACCATAGATAAAAGAGTAATATTATATAATGACTAGCAGCGATGGACCATGATAGTGATGTTTACCTAGACGTGACGTCATGCGCTGTAATGCGGTGTTTCAGTCAAAATGGCCGATTGCACTATTTTTATCTTTTAATTTATTGAAAATCTTAATAATCATAATTTTTTATATAAAAGTATATCAGTATTTCAAATCCTTTTTATATCTATTTTACCCTGAAATCATTAAATCTTTGATTATTTGTTAATATGGCATTAACAAATAATCAAAGATTTAATGAAAAATCAATTAAAATCAATTAAAATTGAATTAAAATCATTAAATCTTTGATTATTTGTTAATATGACATTAACAAATAATCAAAGATTTAATGATTTTACGCCTATTCATTGGGTCAGTATGGAATTTGACAGTTCTATAATTTTAAACACGATGCCAAGTCAAAATTTACACTAGCATCGTGTTTGAAATTAGATAACTGACAAATTCTAATGCAATCTCAATTAGATTCAAGGGAAGGCCTACTGAGGAGTAACAAGTGCGTTGCCGACCTTTCATGATGATGAATGTTCATATCCAAGATCGGTGGCGTGAAGCTTTCTATTTCTGGTATCGGGTGGATGACATTTGTAGGATTACGACAGCGCTTGTTAAGCACGCTCTCTACAATTACAAGAATTGTGGTAATGTATGGAGCTGTTAACTTTTTATTTTAATGTTTACGCGAATTTAGAGTATAGAGAATACAAACTAGCAATGTAACACATGCGCGTTCGCAAATATTCATCGCATGTTTTTGTTTTACATTGTCATTGCATTCGCAATAATTCATACCCAATGTTTGAGGAATGTATTGAAACAAATTAGAAATCGTATATAAGAATGGACAGGGTAGTGTGTGATAAGATAATTATTTTCCCATCCATTAATTATGTCACACGAATTTCATGATTATCTACCTATTATTGGAATTCCAATCCGATTCAAATGTTATTTTGCTCACATCTCATTTGATAACAATATTATACACGGAGTTTTTCTATCTAACGAAATATTTGAATTCACGAACGTGAAAAATCTAACTACGGAGTACGTACTTCTTAAAATAGTCCGAACAAAAAGGCATTCAACCATTCAAGGTTATATTAATTCGCACAAACCTTGTGTAGTTGGTACTCTAGGCAGTAATGGGGTACCTACTACCCAGCCCAGTGGATATTTGTCTGGTATCTGATGACATAAATAGCTAAGTAGATACCTAATACGTTTACGAATCGTTTATACCTACTTTAAAGGAATTTTTTTTCATGAAATGTGAGTAAAAAAAATTTGGTTCTGTAGTGCCTACTCTCATTGTATAGCTTGGTTTGCCTTTCTCTTATTGTAAATATTTGTTTTGCCTTTCTGTCTGTCTTTTACCCTGCTGCACAAATGAATGAAATTAGGTTTAGTCACCTATTACTAAATGGTAACTATTTTAGGTACAAATTGTACGATTGGTGTTGCCGTAGTAAAAAAATGTAACAGCTCAATATAATTACTATAGACTGATTGTATACGTGCTCAAGGGGCGGTAAGCGGAGGGTAAAGGCAATAATGTGCTTCTGGCTCGCGATTCCCGAACCCGGTAACCGACCACTCGACCATCGACGAAAACAGCTAAATCCTCATTCCCCAGTCAAAAATCATACATTAGTATTCGGTAATGTGAGACCCATTTGGCGGGCTGCCATGCCCCTTTTGTACAAAAGCCTGAGTGTGCTTAGGTATCGTAAAAAATATTCGCATGACTTACTTCTCTAAAGAATACAATCATCAAAGTATTGTACCGTTCCGATTACTCTTAACGTAAACAAGAAATGCAATTCGACCAAATTAATGTGCCATTGTTTTTCTTTATTGTGAGATAAATAAGTGACATTTAAATTGGAAGCATCATGATCTTTATTTACATTACTATCACATTCAATCGAAACTGACTACCTATACTTGATCTGCGACTCTCTGTAATCTGTAAGATAAAAAATATTATTGTATTAGTAATTTTTCTATGAAGAAAACATATCTAATAACCATAACATTATACTAGTTATAAATAACTATAAACAAAATTAAATTAACCTCCTAATTTTACAAGCAGTGAGCTGATTATGATGAATTTTAGGTAGAACGTCCATGATGATCTCAGCTTTTAAACAAAAAAAACTAGATTCAAATCGGTTTAGGTGCTACGATACCACACATACACACAGACACGTCAAACTTGAAACACACCACTGTTTTTGTCGGGGTCTAAACATCATACTTAGTAATTATTGTTTCCTCGTTGCAAGTGATTTTTCAAACGTAAACTGTATTAAAGAAATGCAAGAACAGAACTAATCATTAGTATATGTAAATATTTTTATTAATTAGAATTAAATCTGCAAAATTTATAGGAATAGTCTCTCATTTTATTTACTGAATTTTGAATGCAGAAAAACAACTCGCTAAAGCTGTTGTTTTGTTTTTGCCCCGTTTGCCTGTTCTCAATAGCGCATTTGAGGTTAATAATAATAATTATGGTTCTAAAACTAGAGAACCTTTCATAATCCCGCATTCACAATCCAGACTACCTTTTCAGACCCACAACAAACAAGAGGATTAACTTGGCGCATGCGCGCGAATTTAAAACTTCAATTTTTCATAAGCGTACCATTGTTTCGCGCGCTTTCGAAGACAACTGCCAAAAGTTGTTTTTTCCCGACAAAAATGATCGACCGCTTATAATGCATATTTAATAGATTATTATAATCAATTGTAATGTTATAAATATGTGAATAAAGTTATAATAAACAATGATAGCCGTGAAGCTGCTCTGGATTTTCATGATTTTGATACGACTATGGTTTGGTGCAGGAGATTTGTGTTATGCTCAGTAAGTAATAACTAAATATTATTATTATTGTTATGAAAAACACTATATAAGATCGTGTACACTAAACACTTGCATAAAGAAGAATACATGGTCCCTTGGTCAGTTAGTAATACTACAAGCAACCTTTATATTTTAGATTTGTTTATTATGCATGTCCACTGGCGCTTCTAACTTCTGTAAATTAAATAATAACAAAACCTAACTATATTACGTTGATAGTTACGAATAACTCTTAGTTAGGTTATTATATTCGCAAGCTTTTCCATAATTAATACGCCGCGTTCGCTATGTCTCGACTCTCGTCCGACCATCATAATAGAGTATTAATGGCACGTATCAGTAATCAATCTATCTATAAGAAAGGAATTGGTTATACAATCTGACATCGACCCGTTTAAAAATACGCCATTTGTTCAAAATAACAATATAGTGTTGTTATTTAGCCAGGATTGATCGTACATGGTATAAAATAAATGAGTGATAATACTTTAAGGTGTGTATGTGCTTACTATGTAGAGTACTGTGAAAGGACTCTGAAAGACTTACTTTCGACCTTCATGTTTCTATGAGAAATGCCCCAACATCATAAATTTGTCGATACAGTCATTTTAAAAAAAGTTACTGTTTTAGCGCTGGTACTTTTACAGTAGACTCCTTGAACTTGAACTCACACCTTGAATTCTATTTTTATTTTTTACCAACAAATTCAATGAATCCGAGACTAGGACAACCATTTAATATTTTATTTTGAAACTTCAAAATTTCCGAGTGTGTACTATTATAACTAAATTAATAAAAAAATATATCAACACTTTGCTAACTGTACGAACTGTTTGACGCTATTAAATGACCGCGCTAGTCATTCAATCAAATAAGCAGATTTAACCAGATGACTGCGACGTACACATTATGTCAAATTGGATATAGTAAAGAATAACAGAAAAACTGAGTAAGTGCAAAAGGAACCCTTACCTAGTTACCAAAATTTTAGCCACAAATTATTTGGACAAGAAGTATTCAAACCTAAAATAAATTTAAAAACATCAAAAGCCAGCTTTTTTATAAAAACAAATTCTGGTATTTGTAAAGGATTTCTTTTCAAGAAAATTATGTAGAGCGAAATGGGGCATCGAATATTGTAGGTGATGATTGCAGATGTCATTAAAAAATAAAAATACCACGAAGCATTTAATTTTTCACTCGTTATACAAATTGCTGTGAATTTTAAAACCACATTCTAGACATGCACTCGTGACAAATCTTGTATTTTCTTTAACGGGGTGATTTTTTCAAGTGGATAGCGGTATGCGCATTCTGAAAGACGAAAGTGATATGTTGAAAGAGCGAATAATTATGAAAATTGTCGCGATTTCAATTTAAATAAAGACTAAAACTATAAATGCCTAATGGATTATATTCTTGATAGTATTTGATCATTATTACAGCTAGAAATTGAACCACCTTGATTTAGATAAATAATAAAAAGTTAAATCTAAAACTCGATAACGTAAGTCTGTGGTCTCTGAACATAACAAAAAACAAAAAAACTCGAGTTATATGAGCAATCTATTGTGACCTAAAACAACAAAAATTTCACATATTCACTAATTGTGCATCCGGTGAAGGTGTTATCAACACGAAATCTTAAAGGATCATACTTTCTACATCCAATACATTTATAACAATAATTCTTAATAAATTTAAACATCAAGTGAGAAAACTTTTTCACATTAAAAATGCACCATTTCGACACAGCCGACTGTAGAATATCGTCTATAGTCTATGGATTCATAGTCGCAAACAATAATCATTGTATTATAAATTAACCCTGTGCTAAAGAAAATAGTAAGCGAAAATAACGTTTTTTTCGTTCAGATTTGCGTTTCTTTAGCACTGTTTAGGATCGTTTTGAACTGTTTTCACAGGCACTGTCAGCTGTCAATGTCAGCGTTATGAATGATCTGAACGTTCGGAGCGTCTCCTGGAACAGGCCCCTATTGTATTCGTATCACTAACTAGTCTATGATTATGTCTGTGGTTTTGTTTACGTTCGGGTTAAAATTAAACATAATACCTATGTAATGGGAAAGAAACTAAGCCCTCCTATTTCATAAGTTCATACCCGCGAAGGACACACCTATCTTGGAGTATTTTTGCTGAAGTTGGTACAAGTGCCTACTGAGTAGTCACTTATACCTCAATACTCGGAAATTAATTAAATTAAATCATGTCAACAGAACTTGACCCGTAAACTTAAGAGAATTCTATGGCGCACAAAAATATATATTTTTGTTGAATACAAATTAAAAATACAATAATATTAACCCGGCATAGCGTTTGCAGACTTTTAAAAGTAGGCACTAAGTAATTAAAATACTTTTTAAGAGCAAGAAAAGAGGTTTCTTACAAGTTCTTTGTGCGATTATAGCGATCGCGAGGTGTTTTATTGCAATTAAAATAAAACTATCGATCACAACGATATTCAAATTATTTTGAAGAATATAGAAAATAAAGTTTCATAAAAATGTTCAAAAACTATGAAATAAGAATTCTTATTCTCGAAATAATATATCATTTCAATTAAACTAAAAATTAGCTTTTCTTATTTCTTAACTCTATCTTTTTAGTCTATTCTAAGTTTACGGGAATTGTTTTGGCTGGGCTATTTAAATATTAACATAATCAAGAAAGTTTCCTTTCAATTTGTAAGACTAATAAGCTTAAGAGTTTCGCGTTAATCTCAGGATGTACTGGTCCGATTTAAAAAAACTTTCAGTCTAGCCTATTTGTCGAGGAAGGCTATCGACTCCCAAAGATCAATAGGAGCAGAACGAGGAATATTTAAAATCGGTGATTTATTTCACGCAGACGAAGTCGCGGGTGAAAATTAGCAATTTATATTAAAAAAAACTGGTGAATAAAACTTAATTTTCAGCATTTACAGCCGAATACTGAAACGAGACTGTCACTGTCACAGCTTGAAAGAATGATAAAGCTTGTGACTAGGGCACCATTTTATTTAACTATAGTTTCAACGTTACCTACTATGTGACAAAAAAATTAAGGAGAGAAAGGATAGCTTTTAAACTGACTGACTTTTAAAAAAAACGGAACTAGTTATTATAGAAACTACTTTGTTGTCCGTCTGTATGTTGGTATTCATAGTCACTCGGCAAAACAAAATACATTTAAGCACTCAATATGAACCAAATAAAAAAAACATTATGAAAGAAAAATGAAAATCTTAAGAGCTTAGCTTACTCAGAACTGTAAACAATACGTAATGCAGCCTACTTAGAACCGCTTAACTAGTCGAGCTACCTACAGCTTCGTTATAGAATTACAAAGGAAACTGCTATAAAAGCCTTGTTTACTGACACGAGGGGTTTGAGACTTGAGTGCCTTGCGAGTTGTAGGTGAAAATACTCCTAACTATGTTAACATACAAAAGTGTAACGAAGACCCTGGCAGGACTCAGGACATGACCCTTAAAAGGAAACACAACGGCAGTTTTTCCCTTAAAAGGAAAGTCAACGCGATCCCTGTTTCTCCCTGGATGCTTGAGTAACAATTATTATCCTGAGTATCTATGTATACTATTAGTACGTCCCTATTTTTACATTTTTATCATAAAATATTTTTTTAAAGAGATATCGACGTTCATATACCTAAAAAATATGGCTAGATTTTCGGCTGTGTTTAAACATCCAGGAAACAAATTGGAATACATTTTATGATAAAATCCTTTTTTCAGTTTATACAGGGTGTAAAAAGAGCAGTCACTATAACTTTGGGATAGGATTAAAGGACCTTGACTGATTCTAGAAATGAATTATTATCATTATTTATTTTTTTAAATTTTATTCGCAAGGCTGAACTGTTTGGAACAACGTTCTGTATTAAATTCTTAAATTTTATAATTAGCCTAGTACGTAATGAACGTCTTACGCGTGCTATTGACCTCTCAGCGTAATCAGGGGCCTACTCAAGATGCCATCGCTAATTATCGCTTACAAAGTTCGATAACAAAGTGTATGGGATTTGACATAAGGTACGCTAAATGACATACCAAATCGCGATCATTTAGCGTAGCTTATGTCAAATCCCATAAATTTTGTTATCGAACTTTGTAAGCGATAATAAGCGATGGCATCTTGAGTAGGCCCCCAGCTGATCGCTCTGTTGTGCACGTTGTACATTGCCTATTGAAAATTTTTAAATTTTTAAAACAGTGGATTAAAAGCAAACGACTAGTACAAATGGATATATCTCTTGCCTGGTTAGTACCCCACGAAGTTATAGTGACTGCTCTCTTTACACCCTGTATAACTTTATAATAAAAAAATACCCAAAATCGGTTAAGTTTTGCGGAAAGAAACAGGGGTCTCCTAATCGTCGATTTATCGTACTTTAAATAGGTAATTTCAATTCTTTTTTTTTTTTGAGAGCAAGCTTTGTAATGGGTATACCGAAATAAAAAATTACAGTCGAATTTTTTAGTTTTTTAATAGTTTTCGCCGAAGAAGTATATGGCATTTTTCTTATGGCATTAACCATTATAATACTTTTAATAGTCCGTTCAATCTAGACCTAAAAATGGGTAAGGTAAGGACTGAAAATTGGTAAAATTAAAAATTGTTCAAAATGTGATTATAAATAAAAGTTAAAAGTTCCCCATCATTCCCGTATATGGAAAAAAAAATACTGGAAGTCAATGTTGAGGAACTTCTAAGTTTTACCTTACACTTTGAATAATTTTACCAATTTTCAAATTGATGCGAATTTATGTACCTTCGAATGTCTAGATTGATCGGACTATAATATCATGTACTAATTTATATTTCACCAATTTGGAGGTCGATTAATCTAAAATTGTTCTCAAGTCATGTAAATAACTTCACCTATATTTTTTTTTATTTATTGATAACGATCTATTCAACGATACCATGCAAAGGGATAGATTTAAAAAAAACACTTCACATTTTGTCACGGTTTTATACAATTAAATAATTATTTCTTGTGATGTCAAACATACCATTTAAACGCCAATTATTATACAAGATATAACAATTTAGAGTGTTTATGTGTCTCCTATGTAGAGTTTACAGTGAAAGTTTCTTGTTAATGTTTATACTACTGTGTAAAATAATGCTGTGCATATCTGTAACTGACGTAAGCACAACACTTAGTTTTGTATAATGTACATTATTGTATGTGTTTAGTCTTGTATAATGTACAGATTGTATTGTTAGTGTTTATGTTGTAGATGTGCCTTCGAAATAAATAAAATAAATAAAAAATAATAAATATAAAGTACCAGCGCTGAAATACTTACTTTTGACTTTTATATGTTTCTATGAGATATGCCCCAACATCATAAATTTGTCCATGCAATAATTTAGTAAGTCTTTCAGTTCTGGTACTTTCACAGTATACTCTACATAGGAGGCACGTACACACCCTTAACCTGGTATCACTAATTAATATTTAATATTATAGCCTGTACATATTATGTCTGTTGCACCTATGTTTGTTCATAATTATTATAGAAGTTAGAAGAGTGGACACTGGACAGTCGGACGGACAGAGCGAAAACATTATAAAGGTTCTTTGTACTTGCAGTTGTTTACGAAACGCTAACTAGGCGTACAAGAGCGCTGTAGTACGTCAGATAGACGGCTGTATAATAGACGAGGAAGATTTTTTATTTATAATTAAAAAAGTGTATTGTATCATTGTGGAGTAATGTCCATAAAAGAAGTCCCGCAGCAAGTAGAACCATAGACTAGTATACAAGATGAATCTTTAAAAGGGGTGGTAGGCGACATCCGAAACTACATAGCTCGATTTCAACAAAATCTAAAACTGTATAATTAGATGATTTTAATAAATCAGTTTCCCTTACCGTAATCGAACCGTCTAATTTTTTACCTTTTATTATCACACGGAATATAGTTTTCCATTCGATAGTTTTGCTGATAAGGGTCAAATCCTAGGAAGCAATGATTAGTTTTAGTTTTTATCGAAATAGAGATCGAAACTTTCAGCATTTTTAGCTATCTCCTAGACCTTTATAGGTCTAGTGAAAAATCCTATAGTCAGGGTTCCCCCATACATTGTTTTCACTTGATTAGTATCAAACTAATTTTTTGTGAGTACCTTCATTTTGATGATTCGCCCAAGAATTTCTTGGTCGGAACTCTTATTTGTGGTAGCTAACAGAGATAGCAAGAAAAAAGTTTGTGGATTTGGTGAGTCCTAAATATTTATAATTTTTTTTTTGATAAATTTCAAGATATTGATATAAATTATCCGAAAAAATATTTGTCCTACAAAATCTATGGTTTGATCAAAGAGTTCCCTCTTGCCAACTTGTATCGATAACGAGGTCATCTTAAATTATTATTAATCAGCAGATTTTGTTTTTATTACTTAGTTAATAATGTAATTTAACAGACAATTATCCTACAAATTGCGTGGTACGATATACCGGTCCTACGCTTGAAAGTTGATTTTTTTTATCTTTGCTAACTCTGTTAGCTACCACAATCGAGACTTCCGTCTAAGAAATTATTGGACGTCTCCTCAAAATGAAGCTACTCAAGAAAAATTTGCTTGATACTAATCAAGTGAAAACAATGTATGGGGGATCCTACTAGAACTATTTTCGGATATCGCCTGCCATTCCCTTTAAAAAATTCACTCTGTATAGTTGGACTAGTCATTGTTCGGAGTGGTGTGGGGTATATTCTTCCTGGTCTTCCTGTCGGCTTCACGGACCCCTTACCTTGTGACTCTCATTCAAATTCCTATCAGGAACCCATTATACAGCTTCCCCCTGAAGTTGTATGGCAATTTACCGTCAAAGCACTCTAAACTGTATCAAATACTGTCGACTACAGGGCACTATCATATTAGGGAATATACTTAAAATACGTTTAGTTTAGGGGGAGGTTGAAATCTTCAAAACTACGTTTGGTCACTGTACAGGTTTACGGTGGTACGATTTTTGTCATGTCAATAACTTTGAAAAAAATCTAGCTTTGTCAATCGATTTTTTTTTTGGTTTGCAAAAATATTTCTAAATGAAGTAGTTATGAAGTTTAACGTGACAAGTAAAGGGACAAGGAGGGAATGACCAAACATATATGTTTGGTCATCTAGATTCTAGAGGATGAAGGGGTATAAATGATAAAATGTCACATAATTTGGGTATGCTTGGCATCTACTATGAATGGTCACTCAGTACAGAGGCTTCGATCAATAATACACTAGATAACGTGTCCCATACAAAAACAAGCCTAAAATCTGTCCCCGTGGTATATGCCAATAGAGCTACATTAGTTTAATAACGAACTAAGGCAAAAGTTTTAAAACATTTCAAAGTTGATTTGCACTGCACATTTGACAACGCATTTTTTTTTAAACATTGAAGTGTCGCTAATTATAGCGATTTCAAATAAAGCATCATGACACGTGACTTTGGCAGTGTTCCAAATAAAGCAAATGAAATCACTTCATCAATTGAGCTGATATTTGCCGAGACGAATTTCTTGGGCTGACATGAGTGTATTGTTGATTCGATCAACAATCTCAGAAGAGAAGAGGCAAAAGATGCTAAAAAGGTGGTCACGTAATACAATACAATACAATACAAATATACTTTATTGTGCACACAACAAGTTACAAAAAAAACAAAAAAAATATACATTACAAAAATCAGACATGCACACAAAGGCGGCCTTATTACTAGATAGCAATTTCTTCCAGACAACCTTATGGTGTTAGAGAAAACAATGCTAGAGAATGGGAGTTGCGCAAAAGTATATTTAATAAAATAAAAGTAAATAAAATAAAATAATACATAAACACAATAAATATATAATATATGTATACAATATAATATAATATATATATATCTATATATATATATATATACAATAGATAAACCTACATGATATTTTAATTTATAATAATAAGTGTTAGTTACATAAGTTAAGGGTTGACACAATATGATTCCAGACAATGATTTTTTATAAGAGTTTTAAAGCGATGTATAGTTTTAGCCTGCCTTATATGGATAGGTACAGAATTCCAAAGGGAAATGGATTTTACAATGAAAGAGCAATTAAAGTATTTAGTGCGGTGGATAGGAATGTCAAGAAGAAGATTAGATATAGATCGTAGTTCCAGTCTGTCAGAGGTACGGAAGTTAAAATTACTTTTTAAATAAGTGGGACAATGGGAGTCAAATAGGATGTTATAAAGGAAGGAGAGAACACGAGAGTCACGGCGGTAGCGGATTGGCAACCACTTTAACTTGAGGCGATACTCGGAGATATGGTCAAATTTACGTAAACCGAAAACAAACCTCAAAGCCAGGTTTTGAAGGCGCTCCAATATGTTCAGTTGTTCCTCCGTCAAGTTAGTGAAAGAAGCGTCCGCATAATCTAAATGGGAAAGGAGTAGGGATTCAGCCAAAACTACCTTAGTGGGTATCGGAAGAACATATCGTAGACGTTTTAGGGAACGCCAGGTAGAAAAAACCTTTCTACTAATCTCTTGCAATTGATGCGTCCACGATAAATGTTCATCAAAGTACACTCCCAAGTTTTTAACCACTTTACTGAAAGGTATTGTTACACCATTTATAAGGACAGGAGGTAAAGAATCATGGTCAACTCTAGAAATTAGCCCGGGGCTACCAATTACAATTAATTGAGTTTTAATAGGATTAATAAGAAGTCCATGATTCTTGCTCCATTCACAAATATTCGACAAATCGTGATTCACTAGATCAAAAGCGGAATTCAGATTGTCCAAAGGAGACTGTGTGTATATTTGAAGATCGTCCGCATACAAGTGGTAGGATGATGAAATCGATATTGTTATAGGGTTTATAAAAATTGCAAACAGAAGAGGAGATAGCACACCACCCTGAGGCACGCCGGCATAGATATAACTCCAATCGGAGAAATAATCAGATGATTTAACTCTCTGCCGTCGTCCTACAAGGTAGCTACGAATTAAATTAATTATTGATGGTGAAAGATTTAAAGATGCAAGCCGGGCTAGCAGAATATCGTGGTCTATGGAATTGAAGGCATTACTAAAATCCAGAAGTGTGAGAATAGTAAGCATTTTATCATCCATACCTGACCGTATATCATCAGCTACCTTTACCAATGCGGTAGTCGTACTGTGACCAGTGCGAAAACCGGACTGGAACGGACTGAGTAAGCTGTTGTGGGTAACAAATTTCGTAAGCTGGTGATGAATGATTCGCTCTAAAACTTTTGATAAAAAGGGTAGGATGGAAATAGGACGGAAGTCAGACACAGTCTTAGGACAGGAGGATTTAGGTAAAGGAATTATGTAAGCTGCCTTCCAGGCATCAGGAAAGGTACAAGACTCTAAACATGAATTAAAAATATGTGCAAGAACAGGAACAATTATATCTAATATTGGTGTGATCATTCTACGACTGATACCGTCATCTCCTACTGCGTTTGACGATATGGAAAGGATGTGCTTTTTAATCTCACACTCGGAAACTGGAACAGTAAGGAACGGATCAGAATTCAATATAGGTAGCGAAGAAATATAATTTAACGTTTGTGATTTAATTTTGGGGTCGAGATTAAAAGAGGAAGTAAAATGGTTATTAAGTGAATCTATATCTATATTATGAGAGTCTTGCGGTTCAGAGCATTTGCCCACGCCGAGGGATTTGAGAAATTTCCATGTTTTAGCCGGATCCCCGTTCTCAACGAAGGCGTGAATATGACGTCTTTGTGCGTCACGACACATCATATTACAGCGGTTCCGGATTTTAATATATTTGTTACGATATTCTTCTGTCTTTTTTATTTTAAATTTGGCTTTGGCTGCATGCTTAGCATTTATCAGAGATTTGATTTCGTCTGATAACCAGGGAGCGGGAAGATGTTTGATTTTAACGGGCCTAACAGGTGCATGAATATCATAAAGAGATTTAAGTTTAGCGTTAAATATATCAATTTTGTCATTAATGGAATCAGCTGAGAGTAAGTTTGACCAGTCTATGTTATGTGCGTCCTCCTCTAGGCTTTCAATATTCATCGAAGAGAAATTTCTTTGAAGGAGAGTTTTTACCTTAGCTTTGGGAGGGCGAACATTATAGGCGACATAGATAAGATCATGGTATGAAAACAGATCAGCTGAGACTTGTCCATGCGTAGTAACACGATTAGGAGAGGAGACTATGATTAGGTCGAGCAGGGAAGGACGGGAACCTGGAAAGCAGTGGGTAGGATTCAGAGGTAGTAATTTCATATTATATGAATCTAAAATTGAACTAAGTTTAGTCGATCGACTATCACCCTTAAGTAGACAAGTATTGAAATCGCCCATTATAACACAATGATCGTAGTACGGTGTAAAAGCATCAAGCGTATTTTCAAAGGATGAGAAGTAATCATTGTGCATTGATGGGCAATAGTAGACCCCGAGTAATAATTTATTATAGTGCGATACCTGGACTTCTACCAGCAAAAACTCGAGAGCATCAGATGGAGGAGGTTGCGCTGACGAGCTAATAATAGTGTAGGACAAGTCTGAACGTAGATAAATCGCAACGCCACCTCCACCCCTCCCAATGCGGTCGTTGCGAATTAACTTAAAACCGGGTAAACTGTAGCATGTTGATGGTAAGCAAGGCTTAAGCCACGTTTCCGATATAAAGACAGCATCAACATTAGCCCGATCAAAAGACGCAAGCAAGTCGGGGTAATGAGCCGGAATGCTCTGTGCATTAATATGAACGGCCTTAAAACATTTGTTAACTGTGTTAAAATTTGAAGTTATGGTATCCCTAAGAGACATAAATGTGGCACTTTGAAAACTATCATCGCTGTTGTTAGAAGAAATGGATAAAAAATCATCTGAAGCAAATGAGTCAACACTTACATTCATGATAATAATACAAACTAAATATAAATAAAATATATAAAACACTATAAATATATTATCCTACAACAATTGAAATATAATTGGCCTGCAGCCCACTGTGTCATAAAAAAAAACATAAGTATATAAATAAATTTGCTATAATAAAATTAGTAAATAAATAGAAAAAGAGTAGGTAAATAAATGGAAAGAATCCAAACATGCCTATTATTTTTTAAACACCTAGTCAAATATGAGCAGTTATTCTAACAAAATATAATTAGCTTTAAGATGAGATGCTAGCCCAACACAAATTGGCAATTAAAATTTTAATGGAGTTATACTGAGATATAATAATAAAGTTCTAAGTACAAGCACAGCTTATTAGTTACAAAAATTGTATAACAAAGATGCAATTTATATACATAATACTAGATTAAGAGAAATCAGTTAAGTACATAATGGCTCATGCTAAATTTCATGTCCACACACAAAAAACAAAAAAAAAATTATAATTAAAGTGACATTAAGAAGACGAAGAAGAATAACTATCACTCACTCCTGTCAGACGTCACCGAAACACACGTAATTGGAAACCTTCGTTCTAAATAGTTAATGGAATCAGGCAAATTCTAGTACCAGCATATACGGCAGATATTTTGTAGAGCATCAGGCCGACTGAATTTCTACGCGTTTATAAAAGAAACTTTTCGTAGAACTTATGCGTTTACTGTGTGAAATTATTTACGCCAAGGAAATACTCAGGTGCCTAGTGTCTGGCGTGGATAGTACAATGAAAAGTAGTAACGTTTCATGTTTTTGTATAATATTAACAAGTTTCACGTAAAAATACGCTGCGGCAATAATGTAAAATATGCGGGGCCCCTTTCGCGCTGGGCCCGTAGCAATTGCTACTCTTGCTACGTGGCTAATCCGGCACTGCTTGTTTTAGATCTACCCTCGTAGCGTTCCAAGACCTGCTGCCGGAGGACCCACGGCTATACGACAAGATGCGCCCCCCCAAGAAGGACGACCAGCCCACCATCGTCAACTTCCACGTCACCGTCATGGGCCTGGACTCTATCGACGAGAACTCCATGGTCAGTATATGAATAATAGCTCCCCTCACCGATTCCGGTGTCGGTAGCCGATTTCATTGAAACCAGGCCAGCTACGCAGGAACCTATTATACTGACTAGAGCTTCCCCTTGATGATGTATGACAATTTACAGTCGAACTGAGTTTACATTCTAAACTGTATGAAATACTGTTCACTACAGTGTACTTTCATATTAGGGAATATATCAGTTTAGGGGAAGTGTCGCTAGCTGATTTCATTGAAACCAGGCCAGCTACGTTATTTTATAATGCCCAAGTGCGCAATACACAAATACACTCTCTCTTCTTTTTACTCTCGTAACCCAGTGGGACGGTAAACCGACACGACTGGTGAGAGAACAGGCGCAGGACCGACTTTTTACATGCCCATCCGACGCATGGATCATGATCTTGTCAGACAATCGGGTGTCCTAACCAAACTTGAAAACAACATTTTATGTTGTTCCAACGCAGGAATCGAACCCACGACCTCCGGGTCGAGATCGAAGCTCATAACCACTAGACCACGGAGGCGTTCAAGGCGTATTATAATCACAATGAAACTAATAAAAGACTTTTTTTATTGTTTTCATAGAGCTGCAATTCGAAAACATGAATGTCATCAAAATTGGATTTAGTTGTTGCAGCTGAATAATATCTATTAAATTATCCCTTCCAAGTTTGAAATACAGAACTGAATAGCTAAAAAATCAAATTATGGTACGTAAGGACCGTTACTACGTATTCACGTACCTACAACGTGCGGCCGTGTATTTATTTATTAGGGGATATGAGATAACGAAAGACCAGGGATGGCGGCAACAGTTGCTGTCATAACCTGAGGGATCTCCTTTTCCTTTTTTTTATTATAGGTATATTATATATAATTTATTATAATATATTATGGCAGGGCAATGGAGAATGTTACTGGGTATGCGAAATTGGTTGTAACTTTGTCACAGTAAAGCCTATATGAATATATATACACAACTTTTTGTTTCATGCCAAAATATCAATTAGTTTAGATTTTATAGACATTTAAAAATCTCGATAATTTAAAATTGTCGCGCGTTGGCGCAGTGTTAGTGTGACGTCACAGGTCGTACAGCTCGGGAGGAGCTGCCGCGCGCGCCGTATATACGTCCGGAGACATAACTTAACGCTTCGCAGTAAATTGTTGCTTTATTTCATTTGTTATTTTATTTCAACATGGATGAATGATATGAAAAGGACAATCAGATAATTTACCCAAAATAGATGGACTAACGGTTGCCATCTATTGTGCAAAAAATATTGATTTTGTTAGTAAGTAAGCATATTTTTTGCCACATACAACAACTATTTCGAAAACAGTATGCGATATGATAACAGAACTCATATTATGTTTGCTTACAAAGTAACAAGGTACCCAGGTACCCAATATAACCTCACAGCCGCAGTGCAACCCCTACTTCCCAAAGCATTTTATCTATTTAAGGCGATTTGCAAAAGAGTTAGTAAATTTAATATAAGATAAATAATAAATTTACTAACTCTTTTGCAAATTGCGATTAAAAAAAAAACAAATTTGAGGGTAGACGCAAAAAAAAACAAATTTGAGGGTATGATGCAAAAAAAATAAATTTGAGGGTAGATGCTAAAAAAAACAATTTGACGGTAGATGCAAAAAAAAACAAATTTGAGGGTAGACGCAAAAAAACCAAATTTGAGGGTAGACGCAAAAAAAACTAATTTGAGGGTAGACGCAAAAAAAAACAAATTTTAGGGTAGATGCAATAAAAACAATTTTGAGGGTGGATGCTAAAAAAACCAATTTGATGGTAGATGCAAAAAAAAACTAATTTGAGGGTAGATGCAAATAAACGATTTGAGGGTACATGCAAAAAAAAAATTTGAGGGTAGACGCAAAAAAAAAACAAATTTGAGGGTAGATGCAATAAAAACAATTTTGAGGGTAGATGCTAAAAAAAACCAATTTGACGGTAGATGCAAAAAAAAACAAATTTGAGGGTAGATGCTAAAAAAAACCAATTTGACGGTAGATGCAAAAAAAAAACAAATTTGAGGGTAGACGCAAAAAAAAAATTTGAGGGTAGACGCAAAAAAAACAAATCTGAGGGTAGATGCAAAAAAAACAATTTTGAGGGTAGATGCAAAAATAACAAATTTGAGGGTTTGATGCAAAAAAAAAATTTGAGGGTAGATGCTAAAAAAAACAATTTGACGGTAGATGCAAAAAAAAACAAATTTGAGGGTAGACGCAAATAAACGATTTGAGGGTACATGCAAAAAAAAACAAATTTGAGGGTAGACGCAAAAAAAAACAAATTTGAGGGTAGATGCAAAAAAAAAAACAAATTTGAGGGTAGACGCAAAAAAAACAAATTTGAGGGTAGATGCAAAAAAAACAATTTTGAGGGTAGATGCAAAAAAAAACAAATTTGAGGGTACATGCAAAAAAACAAATTTGAGGGTAGATGCAAAAAAAACAAATTTGATGGTAGATTAAAAAAATCAAATTTGAGGGTAGATGCTAAAGAAAACCAATTTGAGGGTAGATGGGAAAAAAAAACAATTTGAGGGTGGATGCGAAAAAAAAACAATTTGAGGGTAGATGCGAAAAATCAAGTCTGCGGGAAGATTTGAGGGTAGCAGGTAGCGGAAGATAGTAGCATCACGTTTTAACGGCAATGTAGCGTAAGTGAAGTTAAGCCTGGTGAAGTAAGGGCGCATAGATCAATAATTTTGGTTCTACATGAGATCTGACCACTTTTTGATAGATTTTGATTATGGTGTAGTGTAGAGCTTGGCTTTATACGATATCTGATAACTTTTTCACAGTGTAAGCTGTGTAGACTCGTCTTGACAACATTTTACATGAAAATGTTTTTGGTGGGATTATATCTACCCGCACAAATACTCGTAATGAGATACATAGACGAGATTTGACGACCTCCGTAGCGCAGTTGGATGAGCGCGTTGGTGCTCGAACGAAAGGTCGCGGGTTCGAATCCCGCCGAGGGAACAAAAAGTTATCAATGTTCCTGGGTCATGGATGTGTATTAAATTTGTGTATAATATAATAAAAATCTTAAATATGTGTATAGTATAAAAGTATTAAATATATTTCCGTTGTCTGGTACCTGTAACACAAGTTCTTCGGATACTTAGCACAGGGCCAGATTGACGTGGTGTGAAGCGTCCATAGATATTATTATTATTATTATAGACAGTGGTAGATGAATTTATTAGTATACTAGCGACCCGCCCCGGCTTCGCACGGGTGCAATGCAAAATATACCTACTACAGAATGTATACACAACGTTCACAGCTTTTTTGTCATTAGCCAATACAAACATGTTTTGCTTAGACGTTACTCTCGATAGCGCGACATATAATTGGCCATGTGAAAAACACTCAACGCTCAAGTCTAATCCTGCAACGTTAAAGTCTAGTCCCGCGGCGGTACCGACCCCCGGCCGGCCGCGGGTCGGTACCGCCGCGGCGCAAGCAACTACGACCCTGCATTTTAAATTTGTAATATCTTCGGTAATATTCGCTTAAATTACATGCTGTAAGAAGCATATTGATCTATAATAAATGCACAATTTATTTAAGGTACTTAATTGGATAAGGATTAATGCTGTATTGTTTAAAATCACTTCGTATGTAACCATTTTTTAGTAAAGGATAAAAATGGTTATGGTGGGTTATCCCTAAGAGATAGACATATACCATCGCGGATTTTTTTGTTGAACTTTTTAAGGTGAACAATACTGTAGTACATTATTTTGGTCTATCTCGTATGGTTCAGCCAGCGTTTGCAATATAAGCGCAAAAAACGTGCTTATTTACGACATCACATTAGAAACCTTTAAATTTATCAGTGTTTCTCTACTATATTATGCATGTATTATACATACAAACCTTCCTTAAGAATCACCCTATCTATTAAAAAAAACCGCATCAAAATCCGTTGCGTAGTTTTAAAGATCTAAGCATACATACGGATAGACATACAACGAAAGCGACTTTGTTTTATACTATGTATTGATCATAAATTTTGTTCGGACAGGTTTACAAAAATTTTTTCATAATATAAAAATTATGTATGAACATACACTTTATGACATTTTACAAAATTTTTCCTATTTCAGATCGCTTTTAGCCATTTCTGACGTATTTTAAATATATATTGGAACAAAAAAAAATCCTTTTCCGGTGCTATGGTGGTAGTACTTTCACATTTTGGCACAACACATGATTTTCTTCTAATTGAATTCGACATTTCGAATAATATTAGCGTTATTTCGTAGTACACCGTACTGGAGCGCGCAACGTACTGCGTGAGCGTATGACTCGTGACGTCACCGCGCCGAGCGCCGGCCGACCGTCACTCGCACCCTTTAAGTTCAATATCTCGGGAACTAAGCGACATATCGAAATAATTTTTACACACACTTTTTTTATTTCATATGTACTATAATATGAAACGTAAAAAAACAAAACTAGTGAACGTGCTCCATTGTCGAACGCTCCAACATAACGTGTCTCATGGTTCATATATTTAAGACTAATATAGTGTGAAGAGAAGAACGCGTAGAGCATTTTTTGTTTCCCCTCAACGCAGCGTGAAAGCAAATTCCACGGTAACCATACATATTACGAAGTACCATATGTCCTTGGTGTACGATTTTGATCACAGGTACCGTGTCATCAAAATCGATCCAATAGCGCATTAAAATTTTAATGCATTCAATTAATATGAAGCTTTTCATAGAAACACTTTCGTTAAGTGCGCCGTATGTCAATAGTAATTAGTCATTACTAACCATACATTAATTTTTCATCAAAACTATCTAATGTTGTATTACAATGGCGGAAAAATACACATACATATTTTTCATTTATTTTGCATGATTCCAAAATTCTCTTTTGAGGCTAGGAATATTGATTTACAAAACTAATGAAGCATCCTTGTCCACTACTGCGTCTGTCAGTTCGCGATAAACTCAAAGACTGCTGCACCGATCTTCGTGCTGTTTTCACCAATGGGTTGAGTGGTTCTCGAGGAAGGTTTTGGGGTATTCATAGGACCCAGGTGGCGCTGCTGTTGCTGCGTCAAGAAGCTAGTTCATTATAATTTCAGATTTTAATATTTTCATCTACTACATCCACTCGGAAATCATCGTGTGCAGTGTGCACTTTGTTCGTTCATATATTAAACCGATTACAGTGTGAGGAGAATGACGCGTAGAGCATTTTTTGTTTTGACACCTCGTATAAATTACTTACCATAACGCGACAAATCACGATTAAAAAATGCTCTACGCGTCATTCTCTTCACACTATTTAACTAATATACGGCTTGGTATATGAACCATGAATCATTCTGTATTATACTCAATTTTGTTAGGCAGTGCCTAGATTCTTTGTTATTCGTTTAAAGCCCACTTAGTGTAACAAATTAGGCCGTGTAACTAAGTATAGAGTTCTCTACTTTGTATGAGTGTTGAAAAATTAACATGTAAAAGTAGTTGTGTCAACTAACGCTCTAACAGCTTGACCTAATGCTAATTTCGTTTCCAAAATCAAAGTATAATTAGAATATTTTCTCTATGCATAAAATTTTACTTCCACAAATCAATTGACGACCTCTGTAGCACAGTGTCGGTGCTCGAGGTCACGGGTTCGAATTCCGTAGAAGGAAAATAAAATTACAGTATTGCTGGGTGGCATGGATGTGATTGTGTATTAAATTTGATATACAGTGTGTAAAAAGAACAGTCACTATAACTTTGAGATATACATTACTAGAATGAGAAAAGGTAGTGTATGATAATTAATAGTAGGTAGATACAAAAGTTATAGTGACTGTTATTTTTACACCCGTTGTAATAAAAATCTTTTTCACCAACGCATGTTAGTGTTAACGGCTTGTTAAAATACCATGCCTTCTCATTCATGTATAGAAATTACGAGAGGGATAACATGATTTTTAATGAAGGATTAACTTTAACATTGCCTGGTGAAACACGCCCTAAATATGTGTACAGTATTAAATTTATGGTAATGATCCAATTATTTTAAACAATATCCAAGATCTGTAAGACAGATTACAACAATTTGTATTTTAATAGCAATAGGCATTAAATTATTTGCGTAACTATGGTATATATTCGTTGTGTGTGTTTGCTTGCCTTTGTACTATCACCGGAATTGTGCATTTCCGTTGGTTAGTGCTGTCTGTTTTTGTTTTGTTAATGTCTTTTGACTATCTGTGAAAATTTTTAATTGGCCTTCCTTAACTATTGTTTAGCTCTATATGTATTTTCCTTGAAATAAAATAAAATAAATCTGTCTTTATTTTTACACCCACAGAAAGGTTTATAGGCAGATCTTCTTAATCCGGCACCGAGCTAATGAGTTTAGTGAATTATTTATTTTTTATCTGTTGTTTTCTAGACATACGCTGCTGACATTTTCTTCGCCCAAACTTGGAAAGACTTCCGCCTCCGTTTGCCCGAAAATATGACGACCGAATACAGGTGATTGGAAAACTATGCTTTTTCTTTGTATATATTTTAAGAGCAGTCAAACTATACCTTTGATATACGGCGAAGACACTTTGATAACTTATTTTTTACTTGTTTTAAATGTAACGTAATGTGCTTAAATATGTTTGATGAATAATTTTTTATTTGTTTGTTTAACTTGCCTTGTGTATGTTTTTGCTGCAAAGAGATTTATTGTAATATAGCTTCGCTCTATCCTTTTTAACAGACAATATAAACACCGAAAATACTTTCAAATCAACAGAAATATTACATTAACTAGAAGTAGTTAATTGGTCGTAGTAAGAAGTACTAAATTGGTCGACAATAATCGTTTGTATAATTTCTAAGTTTCATGTATATTATGATGATTTCCTCTTAGAAAAAAAAGTCTTGAGACAAATGTTAACACGTCATAAAAATGTATCAATCTCCCGGTGGGGTCATAACACAAAGAAGTATATTGATGTAATTTGTGAATAAAATGTATATTATCTACATATTAATTAAACAAAAATGTATTTGAGCTTTCCGTGCCTCCACATAACTCTACTTTATTATCTACTTTGTGACTCTATCAATACTTCTGACTATTTTTTATATTTAAAAAACCAGTTAGGACTAAGGATTACCTAACTCCATCTCTCTTTCCAGACTGCTGGAAGTGGACTGGCTGAAGCAGATGTGGCGGCCGGACTCCTTCTTCAAGAACGCCAAGTCCGTGACCTTCCAGACGATGACCATTCCCAACCACTACGTGTGGCTGTACAAGGACAAGACCATCCTGTACATGGTGAAGCTGACCCTCAAGCTGTCCTGCGCCATGAACTTCCTCATCTACCCGCACGACACGCAGGAGTGCAAGCTGCAGATGGAGAGCCGTGAGTATCAGCAGTTTTCCATCTTTCTGGTCATCGCCTCCATGGTCTAGTGGTTCAGAGTTTCGCTCTTTACTCGGAGGTCGTGGGTTCGATTCCCGCTTTGGAACAACAAAAAATGTTGTTTTCAAGTTTGGTTAGGACAATGCAGGCCGATCACCTGATTGTCTGACAAGAAAGATGAATCCATGCCTCGGATGAGCATTTAAAAAGTCGGTCCTGCGCCTGTTCCCTCGCCAGTCGCGTCGGTTTACCGTCCCACTGGGTTATGAGAGTAAAAGGAAGAGAGAGAGAGAGAGAGTGTCCTTGTGTATTGCGCACACACTTGGGCACTATAATATAATTCCTGCGTAGCTGGCCTGGTTTCAATGAAATCGGCTGCCGACACCGAAATCGGTGGGGGAAGCTAAAAAAAATATTTCTGGTCAAAGATTTACTGCATGGCAACTGGCAAGTGAGTTTCTTACATCGGTCTCGCAGGGCTACGACCAAAACGTTCAGCAGGTTTACTCCCGACACATTCGATAATCGAATCAGTTCGATATCAACGGCTTTTGGTATTTTATTTGGTGGATTACTTTGAAACTAACCAGGATAAAGAAAATTGTTACATCGGTTTTTGCACTCCCGACTATATCAATTGACTGGCAAAATAAACAAGCGTCAATTTATTCGGGAGTACGCGGCACGATCGAATCTGAATCAAAAGTAAATCAGTTTGGAGAGTAAGGCCAAAAAGACACTAATTGTACAAATCAAGGCGTGTTCGAAATTCGAAAATGTCTTTCAGTGTTGGATTTTTAACAATAAGAGAATGGACGAGACGGGATAGACGCTACATTTATATACACCATATTACACTAATATAACATTACCTAAACCTATACACCTGTAAAGTTAACCACTGAATAATTGTCGAAGCCTCGAAGCAAAAGCTAGAGAATAGTTTTTTGTTTTAATATTTTTTCTCAAAACAAGGTGTAAAATAAATGAGTGATAATACTTTAGTGTGTGAATGTGCCTCATAAGTAGAGTTTACTGTGAAGTACCAGCGCTGAAAGACCTACTTTTGACGTGCTTTTGACTTTCATGTTTCTATAAGAAATGCCTCAACATCGTAAATTTGTCCAAAAAGTAAAAAAGTACCTCTTTTATTATTCACAGTAAACTCTATATACCCATATACACCTTAAAGTATTATCACTAACAGATTCCCACTCGTGAAAACTGGTTCATTATTTTAAGTGAGGCACGACTCAGGGGGACTATCGTTTTATTTTTTTCAAATGATGTCTGAAAAAGTTTTATTTAAAACGAGTTTTTTCACGCTCCAGTCGGCTATACCCCTTTCTCGCCATACAAACAGACGTTCAAGGTCATTGACGATATACACAGCCTTAAAACTCATAACCCTGGGGGCTTACTCCCGACACAATCGAGAACCGAATCCGTTCGATATCAGTGGTTTTTCGTACTTTATTTGGTGAATTACTTTAAAACTAATCAGGATAAAGAAAATTGTTAGATCGTAACTTTTTGTACTCCCGACCATATCAATCGACTGAGAATCAAAATAAACAAATGTCAATTTATTACGAAGTACGCGGCATGATCGTAACTGAATCAAAATCAAATCATTTCGGAGAGTGAGGCCCCAGGTTCTGTTTCTTCACAAAAATTGCAATTACTTGGACAACCTTGGACAGTATTTTCGTGGTATTTTCAGACCAGCTATGTTTTCAATAAATCTCAAGACCACTTTCCATTTGATAATCAAAATCTGAGAGTTGAGTTTTTCACAAAATTTTAATTACGGCAGAAATAGTCGTCTCGTCGGCTTATGATCGCTTTTATTCTCGACCTTGTTATACGAAGGCTTAAGCGTGAACGCGGGAATATGCTTACAAAGTGAAATGAATACCTAATAATAGATAGGTCATAGTCAGCTATTAAAATAGGCCGTTTTCGTTTTATCGCACCGATCCTTTACGGTGACCTCGGGATACTTTTTCTGACGGACTTTATGTAGGTGGGAAATAGTTTGCAATGCAAGCATGCTGATTGATAGCAATGCACACGTCATACACCACACATACATACACACACACAGACACCCTAGTAGTGTAAATTCTACTGATCCCAAGACTTTGGTCGTAGGGCTAGGGTCGTTCGTGCACACAGTACACACACATCCTCATACGCTCAAAAACACAAATTCATATTTGAATTAATAAATCAAACTAAAAGCTGTGTACCTAATTTAAATTTAGATTCTTTCTCTATGTCATCTGGTATGATTTGTTTTTTTCTTTAGATTAAAATTTTGAGTCCGGGAGGACGAGAGCCTGGTGATCTGTAACACAGGCATATCCTAGCACAGACACCAGTCTCTCATCACATATTATCGCACATCACTGAAAACTGTATTTAATTTATTTACTTAAGATTGTGATTGAGAGAAAATAAATAAATTTTTTATTTTGATTTTTTGAAACAATAAGTGGTATAGTGGTTCGAGCTTCGCTCTCGACCCGGGGGTCGTGGGTGCGATTCCCGCGTTGGACCGTTTTATTTCACACACGATGAATACCGATAAGTAACGATAGCAAAACGGCCAGGTAACAAATAAAAAATCAAATTAAAAAAATAAACAAACTCTTCCGCTTTATAATATTAGTATAGATATCGACCATCATCATAAATAATTAAAATTCAATGCATAAAGTATACAAATCCAGTCAAGGATAGAGAAGAGTCGATGCTAGAAATTAAAAGTGCAAATGTTCTTAGCTTACGTCATAGAATCTCCGCTAAACCTTCTAAGTATAAATCGTAAGAGAGGTGGCAATGAAAATTCATGTTATTCACTTTCAAGTTGCGACCTTAATTTCAGCGCAAACTAATAGAAGTTTGTTAATTTTAATGAAGTCAAATCCGCCCATACAATTTGAATGTCAATGGTTCAATCAAAGCGTTAAAAGCACAATAATGGTAAGATATAATTGCGAATGCAACAGAGCACTTACACCATTTCACTACTTCAAATTAATGATGTCGCATTGAAAGAATTTTAAAAATACACCAGATGTTCACTCTATCTTAATTTTGCATTCAGTCATTTTCCGTGAATGTAAGGTAAGGAAAGTCAGCGCCTGGAGTTTTAAAATAGCAACCACGTTTCTATGTCATTGCATGCGTTTTAATTGCTCGCTCCGGATTTTAACTTGGCTTAAAAGTTTCCACGTAAGCGGCTTTTATAAAGCTGTAAAGCTCGACTTGAATCAAAGGCACACATTTATTAAATATTTAGTTGCGTTAAAAATAACGTTTCTGTAAGAAAGTACGCTAAGAATAAATACGTTCTTAGAACATTTTGTAAACCACATAATAAAAAAACGTTTAAATCGATAAAGATGCCTTAGGCGTTATCCGGGCTAAGGCATCTTTATCGATTTAAACGTGCATGAATGAGGTATTAACGTAATACCTCATTCATTAGAATCGGATTTATAGTTAAGGATATAAGGTGGGACAGACTAATTATTATCGACGGCGATGGTCAGTTGAACAACGGGGCCATAAGCGATGTCTCGTTGCATCGACGGCGATGGTCAGTTGAACAACGGGGCCATAAGCGATGTCTCGTTGCATCGACGGCAATGGTCAGTTGAACAACGGGGCCATAAGCGATGTCTCGTTGCATCGACGGCGATGGTCAGTTGAACAACGGGGCCATAAGCGATGTCTCGTTGCATCGACGGCGATGGTCAGTTGAACAACGGGGCCATAAGCGATGTCTCGTTGCATCAACGGCGATGGTCAGTTGGCCAACAGGCTGTAAGCCGTAATCTTTTCCACCAAAGTCAAGTTCTATCTAATAATAGATATTTTTCAAAAGCATAATGCAAGAATCGTCGAGCATCGAGAACAAAAAACATAGTAAGTAGCTTCAAAATTTTCGTGGCCATTACCAGACAGTCTGACCAAATCCATCCCACCCCTGTGTCCCATCAATGGATGTAGACCATCAAACTGCAGCACCGAAAAAGAGGTCTAGCTAGCCTTCTAACGCAAATGTGTCAACATGCCCGTATTTCTGTCAATAATCGTCCGGATTTAAAAATACAGACGCAGACATTGGTGTCGTGAAGTGTCCCCTCTGTCACCGCTGTCGCCGTGGAGGGGCGAGTAGGGTTGTCAACTGTATTAAAATGAATAATTTCTAATGGGAGTGTAAACCGTTTGGGGTCGTCCATGTTTTGTTTTTTTGGCATTTTCAATTATTAAATATTATCACTTGTGTCGGGCGCCCCGAGACGCACAAATTTGTCGTTGCGTGTGTCAAAAGGGGAAAGAAAATATAATAAAATTAAAGAAAGCTAAAATATGATAAAGTAGAATGGCCAAAAGTTAACTGTAAAAATATATTAAAGTGTAGATTTACTAAAATCAAAATTCAAAGTAAAACGCTAAACCAATGTATTTATAAGTTTTATTGTATCACACTACTTATATTTTAATTACAAGAAATTAAGACAATTGGCAACACACCATTTTATATACTACACTTCCTTTTATCAATAAATAAATGTAACCAAAATATCTTAAACAGCTTTGTAATATTTTTACTGTACTAGGAATAGAATTTAAACAATAAATAATAAACTATGGAATAAAATATAATAGTTGTATTTAACAACCTGGTAATTTACTTTTTATTTTAAAGTACCAATGACATGATACTTTAGCAAATTAGAATATTTTTACAATATACCAATAATTTATCATCAAAATATATTTCCAAGTATTAAATATTAATAAATTATTTACTACTAAAACACTATAATAAAACGATAAAACGAGACATAATAATATTACTTAGCTACAACATAATATAGAGGCTTTCAGAAAATACGGTACTTATCTTAAATGTGTTCACTCAATATCTGGTTCAGAACTGAAGCCAATATAGCGGACATATTCTTTTATAAGAATAAATTGGCGCCATTTACACCGGAAGATATAACACAATGACAATATTATTTTAAAGCGGAAGTTCGTAGAGTAATTTACAATATTATGAAATACTGAAATTGACATACAAAAATGTTTACAATGAATGTTCAATTATTTTCACATTATTTCAGAATTTAACCTTAATAATTACATTTTTATTAAACATCAAATTATAAAATTCTAGAACCGTAAATAATATTATACTGACATAAATGTCAAAGTGACTTAAAAACTACTTTGTTAAGAATTACATAATTATTTGTGTTTATTAAATTATTCACAAAATAATAGATTCATAGTTAGTTATAATTTAAATTTGTTACAAATTGCCATATTAATAATCAAATCTGACACGGCCATACTGACATGTACTTCGCTCTCTGAAGTACTACACAATGTACACTACGAAAACTACACAATTCAATAAAGACATAACCAAAAAAAATAGGCATTAATTATTAACATTTACAATTATTATATACATCGTGTTTGTATATTTTTTTATTATTATTTCTATAGCCTTTAATTAATTTTACACTTTTCTTCACCACTATCATCAAGTAGTGATCTCAAAAACACTGACTTAGCAGTTCACAGAGAAAACACTTATTTTCATTTACAATTTTCATTGCTACTATAAATCATAGCAACGGTTAGTGACTTCCCTTTAATTCCTTGGCTCCTTACCTGCTGCTCATAAGTTGAGCCTTAAGTAGAGCACTAACTTTCAGCAGTTTGTTTAAACCTTAACTTCAATCTTAATGTTTATCACTTACGGCTACTACAGCTAGCAATGATTAACGAGTATACTCAGTAACTTTTCTTTTGTGATTAAGCAATACTTAAAGCTTTGTAAAACAGTTGTTTTTTTTATTATTATAGTTACAATCTAATACGTCGGCGAACACCGGAAATGTTCGGTAAATAAGTTATCAAATACAGTAATAAAGTAATGTACGACAACATACTATATTATCTATCACATTTGAAGGACAATGTACTATTCGTTTTGAAGATGAATAAATTAATGTACGTTATTAAAGGCAGTGTTACACCAACACGTTTACAATTAAGTACTTTGTCAAAATTGGGTAATTATTTTTGACAAAGAGCAATGAAAACATTATGTAACTACTACTAACGTAGTAGAGTATAAATTGTATAGAATTACATTTTATGATAATTTTACACAGCTACATTTTAGGCAACTTACCTACTTGCTAAGGTGACGAGGAACAAAACAATTTTAAATGTGTTCCAAGTTCCAACACATGTATAATGTACTTTATTTCACTTTTGTGCACTGCGGATTTAGTTTTATTTCCATCATACATCATTTTGTACCAAATCTTGTTATTCATTTTTTTTATTTATATGACATTGTATTATTTTTATGAAATAGTAATTTATTAAATTGTAATTTTTAATAGTTGATATAAATTTACTTTACTGGCCAAAAATAACGGCTTAGTTTGTAACTAGTATAATATTTATTATAATGTTTTTTTTTTTAATATCACAAGCTATTGTATGGCAGAATGTCAGCCACATAATAATACTTTTTCCATCATGTTGTAACTACATTCTTGTGATGAAATAACAGATTGATCGATTGATTGATTGATCCTAAATTTAATTTCTACCAAATAAATCATAATATAGGAAGAGTATTAGTGGTCAGGCTTAATGTGTTTTCAGCTGCCACAGTAAACAAATTACATAAGCTAGAGGCACATAACTTAAACGGTCTACTTGATGATAACAGTTTGGTTGTGAGCTTATTTAATGTACAAAACTAAATACATATTTTTTTTTTGCTAATTAAAACTCTTTGATCCATATAAACTCGACAGCAGACGCCATTATCACGATTCAATAAATTTGTTTTTAATACAATTATTTATTTCCAATTTTCAAAACGAGTCTTAACTATAAATACCACGAAACTAATAACTGAAAAATGAGTAAAAAGTATTATACTTCAGAATTTCGATTGTAATACTTTTGGAACAATAAACAACATTTCCATAAGAACTAATTTGGTTTACCATTATCACAAAGTAGATATATAACAGAGACATGACCTAATACTAGAAAATGGCATCACCCCAATACTGGCAATGCGACTGGCAAAGGCTGAAGTCCTTAGAAATTCCGGAAACCGCCATCTAGCGCCACTATTAGAAAATACTAATCACTAATTTCGTTTCGTATCTTCTTCTTAATTGAGGAGTTGAATTTAGCTTAATGTGATGTTATGCTTAAAAAATATTCTTATCTTTATTTTAATGTGAATATGTTTTGTACTTGGTTCGGCATATTTACATTTTATAATTTACAAACGTTAATAGTAGTGACATCTATTGCATTTTTTTTTGTATTAAAGATAGATTGTATGGGATGGTAGGCCATGCCATTATTTATATCAAATCAAGTTCTAGTTAGGTTAGATAGTTCAAATATCATAAAATATTGGACTACGAACAAAACTTCTTATTGTAGGTAATAGTAATATTCCGTTTAGAGTGAGAAGAGGCAGACTTTGTTATTTCCCCAGTAGGTTGGTGGGTATATGTTTGTACTTAGGTGTATTTATAATTATTTATTTATACAATTCATAGTTTTGACAGAACAACGTCTGTCGGGCCCACTATACCATAAAAACATAACCCCGTTCGGCCAATCCGACTTTCACATTTTTTAATATATTTTCATATATATTTTTTTTAGATTAATATTAATATCTATCGAATCTAACCTAACCCAAACCTAACCTAAACCTAACCTAACCCAAACCTAACCTAAACCTAACTTAAATCAAACCTAACCCAAACCTAACCTAACCTAACCCGAGATTTTTTTTTTAAATAAAAATATGAGAGGAAATTTTATTTTATGTAGAAGTGGCTATATTTAGTTGTAATTTCTGAGCCTCCTCCAACAGGTCACAACACAATTTGCTCTTAATTTCATTATGGTCTAAATATTTTTCATTATGGTCTCGTACTATGTAAACAATATATTATATCAATGTGGGATGAAAAAGCAATAAATGTTTGTATCATACCCATTTTCTGGTATAATTATCATACAAAAAACAAAAAATTACTCATTTCTATAACTTACAATTATAATGAATTATTAAGCCTTATAATTAGTTAATAACTACATTTAGTTAGTTTAGCGAAAGCTTTTGTAAAATACCTACTACCATACAAATAAATATTATACTATTCAATATTTGTTCACGATACTATAGTTAGTTGTATAATATAGATTCTCAGTTGCTAAAGCATTATATAGTTTAGTCAACATTTTGCTCATCCTTTAGTGTTCGATAAATAACTGTATATATATTAAAATACAAACACCGACATATTTTATAGACTAAAAAACATTAAGTAAAACGTTGCAATAAATTTTGTTACCCATAATGTTTCTTGACCCAATAGACCACAAAAAAAAATAATTATATTATAAGTAAGTATCAGACATTACAAATACTCTTTTGTATTAAACGGATTCACACAAATGCTTTTATCACTAATACTCTTTATTTAACGTTTCTAATCTATCCAGTTTTATTTGTACACGATCATACCTTATCCACATTCTCAATGTTAACTTTAAAAAAGGGTTTCTTTACGAATTACTTTTGGTGAGCCCCAAAATTAGTGATATTGTATAAAATAGAAACATACCGTTATCCATAGTAATAATTCGTGTCAATATCTCAATATTTTTGATAAAACCAAATCATCTTTATTCAGCTAGGGGCCACCCTTCACCAAAGCGATAGAAAAAGTTTATAACAATTTCAACACTAAAACTTAATAATACCACTTCACTTCCGGGGTGTGTCATCGTTAATAGAATCTTTATAGTAGGCATTGGACACAAACGATATAACATTTCTCACAAAACACCACAACAGTATTTGACTTAAAAACATAACAACTAAAAAATAATCCAAAATTGCGGGTAGAAAGAAAAACCGCTATTGGTTCAAAATAAAATATGGTATTGTCGTTTATGTTAAAATATTGATACGTTTTGACGTACCTATTTTCAATTCTTACCAACAATAACTACCAACATTAATTACATAATAGTCCAAAGCAAGCTTTGGTATTATGTATCACTCTCATATAACCTTTTAAAGATTTCCCTATATTTATGCTCAATTAGCTTCAAACATAAGCAGAGTAAAAATGAACTAAAATAATAATGTATATTATCTATTTTTACATAATTATTATGTTTATTGTATTGTATATTTTATATACCTACAGCCATACGGCGTTTTCTGACTAACGTTTTTTTTTTAAATTAAATTAGAAGTTTTGTTAAAATATAACAATTACAAAATTTCTAAACACAATGCTTGTCTTATCATTAAAGTCAATTTGTTCATAAATAATAACTTGTACCTTATGTGGAGTACCATCATTGAAATACACTGGTCAATTTACTTTTCTTTTTGGGCCTAGATAACTTGGCATCCTGCAGCCACAATATCCTGTTCTCTTCTAATATTCTATTGTCCAACAAGTAGTGTTGATAGTTGATACCATGGGTGGTGAAAGGCCATTGTCATCGGAAAAATATACTCCCAACTATTGTTGCGGTAGGTATCTGAAAACAAAAATGTGATTAGACAAATGAAATAGAAATCGCGGGATGGAGAGGATCACCACTTCTGATGTCAAAAGGGGAAAGAAAATATAATAAAATTAAAGAAAGCTAAAATATGATAAAGTAGAATGGCCAAAAGTTAACTGTAAAAATATATTAAAGTGTAGATTTACTAAAATCAAAATTCAAAGTAAAACGCTAAACCAATGTATTTATAAGTTTTATTGTATCACACTACTTATATTTTAATTACAAGAAATTAAGACAATTGGCAACACACCATTTTATATACTACACTTCCTTTTATCAATAAATAAATGTAACCAAAATATCTTAAACAGCTTTGTAATATTTTTACTGTACTAGGAATAGAATTTAAACAATAAATAATAAACTATGGAATAAAATATAATAGTTGTATTTAACAACCTGGTAATTTACTTTTTATTTTAAAGTACCAATGACATGATACTTTAGCAAATTAGAATATTTTTACAATATACCAATAATTTATCATCAAAATATATTTCCAAGTATTAAATATTAATAAATTATTTACTACTAAAACACTATAATAAAACGATAAAACGAGACATAATAATATTACTTAGCTACAACATAATATAGAGGCTTTCAGAAAATACGGTACTTATCTTAAATGTGTTCACTCAATATCTGGTTCAGAACTGAAGCCAATATAGCGGACATATTCTTTTATAAGAATAAATTGGCGCCATTTACACCGGAAGATATAACACAATGACAATATTATTTTAAAGCGGAAGTTCGTAGAGTAATTTACAATATTATGAAATACTGAAATTGACATACAAAAATGTTTACAATGAATGTTCAATTATTTTCACATTATTTCAGAATTTAACCTTAATAATTACATTTTTATTAAACATCAAATTATAAAATTCTAGAACCGGAAATAATATTATACTGACATAAATGTCAAAGTGACTTAAAAACTACTTTGTTAAGAATTACATAATTATTTGTGTTTATTAAATTATTCACAAAATAATAGATTCATAGTTAGTTATAATTTAAATTTGTTACAAATTGCCATATTAATAATCAAATCTGACACGTGCGTGTAAGTCAGTAGACGCAACGCTTAAAAGGACTTTCATGGAAGAAAAAGAATAAAAATCCTCTAATCCGTTATATTGTTCTGTGTGAAACAATAAAATACTTTACATTTTTATTTAATTTTGATAAACAGTAAAGTAAAAGTATAACATAGTATTTTTTTCTATTTCCTAAAAGTACTATATTATTTTACTATTTTTCATCAAAAAATGGTGGCATCCCTAGGCGAGTGGCTCTCGAGTTGTGCGACATCGACACAGGCACTTGACGTCTCATTATAGCCGCATTGATCAACTTATTGAGATGATTAAAAGAATTCTCAGGATATGGTTCTGGTGGATCGAATATCGGAAGTTTTATATATTCTGTTGCTAAGGAAACATTTCTCTAAATTGGCTAACTACGTTTAAAAAAACCGACTTGAACAACTAAAAAGTATATATTTTTTTTATAATGTAAAGAACACCATCCTTAAGTTGCTGAGGGTGTTGAATTTTGTTAACAAGGTTGTTATAATCTCACCCTTGCTGACACCGACTTCAAAAACAATAATAATTGCAACTACGTTAGTACGTTGAATATTAAATTACCTATACTTTTTCGGTTTTTTTCAGATGATAAGCACACACACTTCATATTTATAATTCCACCTCCTTTTTGTGTCCAGGGTCAATTATAATTTATAAATGCAATAGTGAGAAACTCCAAAATTAGCCGTACTGAAACTATAGGTAATCATCCATGTATGTTCATAATTAAAACAAAAATATTCATAAAATAAAAGCTTCAAGGCCAAATAATATTTGAAAATTTTTTACTTGATTCTGCATCGAATAAAAAAAGAATCACGCAAATCGGATAATTCATCTGGGCGAAATCATCGTAAGTACATACATAAAAAATCCGACCGTATTAATATAATAATAATATATAATAATATCTATGGACGCTATGGACACCACGTCAATCTGGCCACGTGCTAAGTATCCGAAGAACTTGTTTTACATGCACCAGACAACGGAAATATATTTAATACTTTTATACTATAAACATATTTAAGATTTTTATAATATTAATACACAAATTTAATACACATCCATGACTCAGAAACATTAAAAGCTTTTTGTTCACTCAGCGGGATTCGAACCCGCGACCTCCGGGTCAAGAGCCAAGCTCTGAACTTCCGAGACTTTTGAGGCGTCAAAAACTTCCTCCTTTTTGGAAGTTGGTTATAAACATAATACGGAAGTTTAATAGGGTCGGTGTGATATAATTGCAATATAGTCCATGACTGTTCATTCTGCAGAATATGGACAATTTTTCTTGATCTTATAATTTTAAATCGCATCATATTTTTTTAGATAATTTTTACCCGACTACGGCTAAGCCAAAAGGAAGGGTAATGATTTTGGCAGTCTATGTATGTAACTATGTATGTATGTATGTATTGGTAATGATACCGCGAGTAACTTAAGCTATAAGTATAAGTTTTCGAAAATTTTTGGATTTTTAATATTAAACCTCGAAAACTATCTCAAAAAAAAAAAAAATTAAGATAATTGTCTCGTGTTTGGTATCAAAAGATAGGTCTTGGAAAGCACATAACGAATATGTATTTAAATATTTTATTGATTAACTAATATATTTTATCGTTAAATTCAAAATAAACGTTTAAAATGCGGTCGTACAAGTACTATCTCGGTGTTGTTTAGTTACTTTCTATGTACCTAATGGTCAATTAAAAAAATATAATATAATAATTGTTATATTTGATGTGCAAACAGAAAAATATTAAATAAAAAAAGATTAAAAATCTAAAACCCGACTTCGCAAAAAATGGGTCTAAAAAGGCTGAAACAGGAAAATAATTCAATTTGAAATTCAGAAATGCAATAGGCACAAAAATGGTCAAGGTAGAGCCGTGGTCGTATATTGCAATGCTAGGGATCGCGGGCTCTTATGTATATGTCGCAGTCATCTTATTGAATCTGGTTATTTAATTGAATCACTAGGCGGTTTTAAAATGGCGTCAAACAGCTCGTACAGATAGTAATGTGTTGATATATTTTTTGATTAATTTACTTTAATGTTCGTTTTATTAGTACTCATTCGGAAATTTCGAAGTTTAAAACTAAAATATTAAATGGCTGTCCTAGTCTCGGATTCTAAAATTTGTTGGTAAAAACATGATTCAATGAAAGCGCTAGTCATTCAATTAAATAGCGGATTCAATCAGATGACGAACGCACTGGTCGTTAGGATTAACTTTAACATTGCTTGGTGAAACACGCCCAAACCAGGGATGTTGGGAGCTCAGTAGCCGTAACCAAAAATTTCGGATATCCGATATAAAAAAATATCCATAACCGTAACCGAATCCGAAATTAAAGTTTTGCTACTGTAAAAATGTAATATCCGTAACCGAAATTATCCGAAACAAACGGATAATCCGAAATAATTTCATATCCATTACGTATCCGAAATTTCATATCCATTTCATCCCTGGCCTAAGCTACGTAAAATGAAGGCTTAATTTACACAAGGCATAAGATTCAACGATTTTACTGTTATTGTCTGCAAAATGATTTTTTAACGTATTAAGGGCCTGTTTAACCGAGCAATGTTAAAGTTAACGCCATGTTAAATATCATGTTATCCCTCTCGTATTTCCTGTCAAAGAATGAGATGGCATTTTATTTTAACATGGCGTTAACTTTAACATTGCTTGGTGAAACACGGCCTAAACATTGAATAGAAACAGTTGTGTCAATTTTTATTAGTAAATAGGTTACAGGGTTAAGGTTTTTGTTGTGTTGAAAAGGACAAAGGAAGTGCAAGGAACGGGTGGCTCTTGACGTTTTGACGTCTTGACGTCTGCACCCTTCACCCTTCACCCTTGTATCTAGGCTACGTGATCGTAGCTTGTAGTGCGTTATATCTTCACGTTCATTTGCTTACCCTTACCGACTTTATATACCACTTGCTGACCCGTGCCCACTTCGTTGAGCATAGAAACAGTTTAAACCTTCCCTGGACTTCAACGAATATTTCAAGACTAAAAATAGCCGAATCGGTTCAGCCGCTCTCGAGTTTTAGCGAGACTAACGAACACCAATTAATTTTTATATCTAAGAGAAGAATAAGATAACTAAATATAACAAATCAGTATTAGTTATCCGTGGGGTGCCGGTGGAAGAGTAGCGTTTCCCCATCAACCATCTTTGCCATGGGAGAAATCTGGAAACTTCGCTCGCCAACCTGCCTGCCAAGCGTGGCTCATATAAGGGGGGAAAAAAGAGCTTTTCTTATTCTAGAAAAGTATTTTTTTTACAAAAATTAAAAAAAAAATTTTGCTTTATCGTTATTTTTGCTACAAAAAAAAAGAAATGGTGAAAAGTAAAAAAAATCCTATAGTTTTTTTACAAAAAAATAAAATAAAAACAAATACATTTTCCACAACAATGAGGAAAGGTAGTATAATCGTATCTCAAAGTTATAGTGACTGCTCTTTTTACACCCTGTATTATATGGTTCATAATATATTAAGCCGAATATAGTATGAAGAGTAGGACGCGTCACGCGTAGAGCATTTTTTGTTTTGGCACCTCATATAAATTACTTACTATAACGCGACAAATCACGATAAAAGATCTCCATAAAAGTCACAAAACAGAAGAGTTTCAATCCTGGTCAGGATATTACAAGCTCTTAATTCCAGCCAGTTTACGCCATACAACATGGCTGCCTAGAATATTCGTATTACGATCACATAATAATAATAACTGCATGATGACAGCTGCTAGTTAGCAGACACGTGATACTTGACTAGCTTCCGGATATCACTTTCAGACAACCAAACTAGGGGGGATCCATTCGGTTTAACATGTCGCTGTAATATGAAAAAGAACAAGGCAGTTTAAGACTGTATTATTGAATTGCCTGGAACTAGGCTGATGTTGGAAAAGATACAGCCCCTGGTCTTAGATCAATAGCCAGTGCGTTCGTGTGTATAGACTAGGAGCCCGCGAGCCCCAGCATAGTAAGATTCACTCCTGGGGGTCATTTTAGACCTTTGTTTTTTTTTTAGTTATATTAAGTTATATGAGGTGCCAAAGCAAAAAAATGCTCTACTGGTCATTCTCATAAGCTTCATCAGTATCATATTCGGCTTAGGTAATATGTGAACTATGAATCATTCTGTATACATTATGGTACCTAGACATGACGTCGAAGATTTAAAACTTACTAAAGTTTACACTTAATTCGCATTTGGGGTTAGGGGGAAACGTATTAACGTAACAAGAACGTATTCGTAACGTTATCGTTAGAGACAGGTGGTTTTAAATATTGCATGGTTGCCCAGCAGTGCCCAGAATATACTGCATATTTCTCACAACATAGTCCAGAGGAATGACTGGTCAATACGTATGGGACCATCCATGTACGGGTTTCCGTACTGTTAGAGCGTCCGTATTATATACTTGATGTAAAAGTTAATCGGTCCATGTCATCTGGGAATCGAACCTGCACCCTTCCGAGTGCTAATCAACGGTCTACCCACTAGGCTTACATAAAATACATCCAAAACTCATAAAGCACACAGGACGTCCAAATAAAATACAAACATTTACGTTTGCAACAAAGTATTCTAAAAAAATATGTCAAAAAGCCCAACAATAGGGCGTTACATTGACAAACATTCGAAAGCACTCCGTAGGTAAAATTTGTTGGGGCGATACAGAAAATTGATGGCTGGAGGGCCCTGTAAAATGTGGGCCAAGAGCCCTCCGCGAGGCCTGTGATGTCAGCTCGTTTTTATCTTCAACATCTGGAGGAGCGGATTGAACTTGGTCCATAAATAGTTGCACTTATTTTCGTCTAATTAATATTCGGATTAGGGAGTTTTTAGAACGATGTCTTGCTGCGTTGGAACGTTATCGGTAATATTGGCAAGCGAAAAATACCAAAGGGTCAAACCACGTAGAAAGAATGTTGAGTCACACGCTGTTGTTATAAAAGCTATGGAAAAAATATAAGAAAAGAAAGATAATATAATCTATATCTATCTATACATATAATAAATCTGTAGAGGGGTCATGTCTGTACATTAAGAATATTTTCTATACATATAATAAATCTGTAGAGGGGTCATGTCTGTACATTAAGAATATTTAAGTGAAAATTAAAAAAAGGGGGTCTATATAAGCCACAGAACCTAAAAATAACTGTCTGTCTGTCTGTCTGTCTGTCTGTCTGTCTGTCTGTCTGTCTGTCTGTCTGTCTGTCCATATGGGAATGTTTGTCGTCGCATCACGCTAAAACCACTGTATGGAATGAAATGAAATTTGGCAGGCAGGTAGCTTACGACCTGAAGAGCATTATTGGAAATTATTATTCCGAAAAACGAAAGGGTTCCCGTGGGATCATCAAAAAATTGTAGCTACCTATTTGACGGTATTTCAGCCAAACTACTCAACGTATTTAAATAAAATTTTGCATGCAGGTAGCTTATGACCTGAAGAGCATTATTGGAAATTATTATCCCGAAAAACGAAAGGGTTCCCGTGGGATCTTCAAAAAATTGTAGCTACCTATTTGACGGTATTTCAGCCAAACTACTCAACGTATTTGAATGAAATTTGGCAGGCAGGTAGCTTATGATCTGAAGAGCATTATTGGAAATTGTTATCCCGAAAAACGAAAGGTTCCCGTAGGATCTTCAAAAAATTGTAGCTACCTATTTGACGGTATTTCAGCCATACTACTCAACGTATTTAAATGCAATTTGGCAGGCAGGTAGCTTATAATCTGAAGAGCATTATTGGAAATTGTTATCCCGAAAAACTAAAGGGTTCCCGTGGGATCTTCAAAAAATTGTAGCTACCTATTTGACGGTATTTCAGCCAAACTACTCAACGTATTTAAATGAAATTCGGCAGGCAGGTAGCTTATGACTTGAAGAGCATTATTGAAAATTGTTATCCCGAAAAACGTAAGGGTTCCCGTGGGATCTTCAAAAAATTGTAGCTACCTATTTGACGGTATTTCAGCCAAAGTACTCAACGTATTTAAATGAAATTCGGCAGGCAGGTAGCTTATGACCTGAAGAGCATTATTGGAAATTGTTATCCCGAAAAACGTAAGGGTTCCCGTGGGATCTTCAAAAAATTGTAGCTACCTATTTGACGGTATTTCAGCCAAACTACTCAACGTATTTAAATGAAATTTGGCAGGCAGGTAGCTTATGACCTGAAGAGCATTATTGGAAATTGTTATCCCGAAAAACGAAAGGGTTCCCGTGGGATCTTCAAAAAGTTGTAGCTACCTATTTGACGGTATTTCAGCCAAACTGCTCAACGTATTTTAATTAAATTTGGCAGGCAGGTAGCTAATGACCTGAAAAGCATTATTGAAAATTGTTATCCCGAAAAACGAAAGGGTTCCCGTGGGATCTTCAAAAAATTGTAGCTACCTATTTGACGGTATTTCAGTCAAACTGCTCAACGTATTTAAATGAAATTTGGCAGGCAGGTAGCTTATGACCTGAAGAGCATTATTGAAAATTATTATCCCGAAAAACGAAAGGGTTTCCGTGGGACCTTCAAAAAATTGTAGCTACCTATTTGACGGTATTTCAGCCAAAATACTTAACGTATTTAAATGAAATTCGGCAGGCAGGTAGCTTATGACCTGAAGAGCAATAGTGGAAATTGTTATCCCGAAAAACGAAAGGGTTCCCGTAGGATTTTCAAAAAATGGTAGCTACCTATTTGACGGTATTTTAGCCAAACTACTCAACGTATTTAAATGAAACTTGGCACAAAGGTAGATTGACACGAAATAACCAACACAATATTTTTAACCGACTTCCAAAAAAGGAGGAGGTTTCTCAATTCGTAAATATATGGTTTTTTTATGTTTCTTCGCGGGTATCTTCATCGTTTATCAAACGATTTTAATTATTTTCTTTGTGGTGTGTAGGGTATAATTCAAATTTGGTCCCATTGTCACCAAAATGGTGACCTGATGATGGGATCTGTGAGGAATCGACGGAAATCCTCAAAATTTATATGGAATAATATATCGATTTTGATTTTTTCTGAAGTAGTCTAAGCATATGTTACCAAACAGTAAGATTTTGCAACATATCCTGGATCTAAAAGTACTGAACAGAACTTCTGAGTCCTTAGAGATACAGGTTTGTAGATTTCAGAAACGAAAGGGTTCCCGTGGGACCTTCAAAAAATTGTAGCTACTTATTTGACGGTATTTCAGCCAAACTACTCAACGTATTTAAATGAAATTTGGCAGGCAGGTAGCTTATGACCTGAAGAGCATTATTGGAAATTGTTATCCCGAAAAACGAAAGGGTTCCCGTGGGATCTTCAATAAGTTGTAACTACCTATTTGACGGTATTTTAGCCAAACTACTCAACGTATTTTAATTAAATTGGCAGGCAGGTAGCTAATGACCTGAAAAGCATTATTGAAAATTGTTATCCCGAAAAACGAAAGGGTTCCCGTGGGATCTTCAAAAAATTGTAGCTACCTATTTGACGGTATTTCAGCCAAACTACTCAACGTATTTAAATGAAATTTGGCAGGCAGGTAGCTTATGACCTGAAGAGCATTATTGGAAATTGTTATCCCGAAAAACGAAAGGGTTCCCGTAGGATTTTCAAAAAATGGTAGCTACCTATTTGACGGTATTTTAGCCAAACTACTCAACGTATTTAAATGAAACTTGGCACAAAGGTAGATTGACACGAAATAACCAACACAATATTTTTAACCGACTTCCAAAAAAGGAGGAGGTTTCTCAATTCGTAAATATATGCTTTTTTTATGTTTCTTCGCGGGTATCTTCATCGTTTATCAAACGATTTTAATTATTTTCTTTGTGGTGTGTAGGGTATAATTTAAATTTGGTCCCATTGTCACCAAAATGGTGACCTGATGATGGGATCTGTGAGGAATCGACGGAAATCCTCAAAATTTATATGGAATAATATATCGATTTTGATTTTTTCTGAAGTAGTCTAAGCATATGTTACCAAACAGTAAGATTTTGCAACATATCCTGGATCTAAAAGTACTGAACAGAACTTCTGAGTCCTTAGAGATACAGGTTTGTAGATTTCAGCGTTGTTTAAAGGAATGCAAGCATATGCCACTACGACAATTACATTCGAACTTGGTCTCATAGTTATCAAAGTGAAGACCTGATGATGGCGTCGTGAGGAGTTGAGGGAACACCTCGAAATTTATAGGGACAGTCATAGTTATTTTGTATTTGTGTCGAGTAACATAAGCGTATACGACTAAAAATATAATTTTGAATCAACTATCAATGTAATACCACTATAACTACTTAGTCATTGAAGATATTCGTTTGGAAATTTCGACATCGCTTATACTGCAAGCATATGCCACTATATCAATTACAGTAGTCATCACCACCCCTGTCTTCACCAGATAGTAGATATCCATATATAACATCATAACAATATGATGAAATAGGCAAGTTGTAAAAAAGGGGAAAAAATAGTTTTAAGCCAAATAAAAGAATGTAAACCGACTAAAAATAATAAAAGAGTTATATTATAGAACTCAAAATATTGAGTTTGGCTGGTACCGACTTTAATATTCTGAAAATTTGTATCTCATTTTATAGTCAATTTACTTGATCTATATATAAACTTTTCTTCTTATATATATAATATACATAATAATATTAAAACATTTTGCGCTGAACTATATAATATAGGTATATAAAAAAATTTCGCGCTGCTCTGGCTCACGCCAGAGCAGTGATGCTGATGACCTATATATTATGTAGGTATATTAAAAAATTTCGCTGGCTTACGCCAGAGCAGCGGTAGACTTTTTCACTTACTACTATTATTTTTTTATTAAATTTTATCTTATCGTTTTTGTTTTTCATTTTCCGTCTCAAGTAACCGTCGTCCGATCATTCGAGAACTTATCCCTCATACTCATACTCAGTCTACCCATCCCACATACTCAGTCTACCCATCACTAAAAATCTTAAAAATAAATAATTTTAAACAAAAAAAAACGACTTCAAAAGGTAAACTAAAAGGAACAATTAAATTTACTTCGCACAAAGTAATACTTATTTTCACTTAGGTAAATAAATTTATTCCATAATTTTAAAGTCGGTGCCAAGTAAGTACTTCAAAAACCTTATTACAATATCAAACTATGTACAACAACTAACTATAAAAGTAACTATTATACTATAATATTATGTACCCAAAGTACTGGCTTACAAACTAATATTAAATGAAAACAAATTACGAAAGAACGCTGAACTTGGCACCGACTTTAAAATTATAGTTATAGAATAAATTTACTAACCCAAGTGAAAATAAGTATTACTTTGTGCGAAGTAATTTATTTATATTATTGTTATTATTATTATTATACTTAGGTTTTGCAAATACGATTAATAAAGTATAGGCGTAGGATAGTTTGTTTTCAAGATATGAGATGTCTTAGGCACATTAATTAAATTAGAAAAGTTTTGTCAATATAAGTAAGATTTATGTTTTTCATGATATTTTTATTTATTAGTTTTCATGCTAGGTACGACTTGGGTTTTTTCTTTCTTTTGGACTTTTGTTATTTTGTCGTCTAAAGGAAGTTAGTACTTTAACCGTAAAGTCCCAAAGTACGACAGTGTTCATAAACTAAAAATGTATTTAAACTGCTGCCCTAAATCACTTTTCTACGCGGACGAAGTCGCGGGCACAGCTAGTAATATGATAAAATAGAAGGGCCAAAAGTTAAAGTATATAATTATTTGTGTTTATTGTATTATTTATGAAATAATCAATTATCTAACACACGCATCAAATACTGTGCTTGCGAATGGTATAAAATATACATATCCCAGGTTTCTAAAAAACAAATCAACTAATAAGCATTAAAATCTCTTGTCATTGGACGAGACACTTGAACACTAATTATTTGATTTGGCGTTGATTTGCCATTCAGAAACTGGGAGTAAGACTAGAACCATATTGCGAATTGTTTTAAATACAGCAGGTAGACCACAGGACAGGACATACTTAATGCGGAAAAATGTGCGATCTTTAGCGCGTGTGATGTGCGCCTTGATCGATTTAGACAGTTCAACTTTTATGTTTGTTAACTAAGTTTAAGTAAGATAAAAAAAAACTAAAACTCGACTACTTAACACACGTTCTAATATTCACAACAGTGAGACGCGGCGGAGAAGTTCATTTTATAATATGAAAGGATCTTCAAGTACTGTTTTACATTGTTCGTATTCCTCTTTCAGTATCACACACCACAGACGACCTGATCTTCCAGTGGGACCCCGAGGTGCCTCTAGTGGTGGACGAGAACATCGAGCTGCCCCAACTGGAGCTGGTGCAGAACAGAACGGCGGATTGTACGCAAGTGTATTCCACAGGTAAATGTTACTTCTTGAAGATTTATATTTGAACTAGCTGTGCGCACGCAACGAAAGTTCCCAAATGTGAATAATTTTCCCCGTTTTTGCAACATATCTCACGGACGCTTCGCTCCTATTGGTCGCAGCGTAATGTCATATAGCTTAAAGCTTTCCTCCATAAATGGACTATCTGACAAAAAAATATTTTTTCAAATCGGACCAGTAGTTCCTGAGATTAGCGTGCTTAAACAAACAAACTCTTCCGCTTTATAATATTAATATAGATAGTATTCTTACATGATGTTAGGTTTAAATTCTACATATTAAGTGGTTTCGTTTTATTCCATCTATTAGTTACATAATACATTCATCTTTGAAAGAATGAAAATATTATAATTATCTTGATATACAGAATAAAAAATTATCAATTAATAGCCTTAAATTACTGCTAAATGATACGTAAACTGAAAAACAACCGTTACAAACTGTATGATCCGGAAATCAAAGGTCCTTTGCATTGAAAGCACTGAAATAAAATTCTGAAATAACTCGATTTTCAGCTTAATGATTGTAGATCTGGTGATTATCAAGTGTTCTGAATTTTCTTTCACCATTCAGTGTGATTCACTCACCACCAGCCTTAGAAATAGCAGTAACTGTATTTAAAAGTAGTGTGAAAGGTACTACCATAGATAATACAGTATATATATAGAGATGGGTTGGGATGGGTCCTTTAGGGTTCTACTAAAACACTGTGGTTACTACACTGAATGTAAAGGCTTGAATTTATTAAAAATATATATTTAAAACATAAAACTATTAAAAGTCTAAAACAGAACGGAAAATAATCTCAGTTTCTAACAGAAAAAGTCAGGGTTCCCCCATACATGGTTTTCACTTGATTAGTATCAAGCAAATTTTTCGTGAGTACCTTCATTTTCATGAGTCGCCCAAGAATTTCTTGGACGGAACTCTTGTTTGTGGTAGCTACCAGAGATAGCAAGAATAAAGTTTGTAGATTTGGTGATTCCAAATTATTTATAATTTTTTTTTGATAAATCTCAAGATAATGATCTAAATTATCCGAAAAAATATTTGTCCTACAAAATCTATGGTTTCATCAATGAATTCCCTCTTGCCAACTTGTATCGATAACGAGGTCATCTAAAATTATTAGTAACCAGCAGATTTTCTTTTTATTACTTAATTAATTCAACAGACATAATTGTCCTACAAATTGCGTGGTACGTTATACCGGTCCTACGCTCGAAAGTTGAGTTTTTGTTTGTCCTTGCTAACTCTGTTAGCTACCACAAACAAAAGTTCCGTCCAAGAACTTCTTGGGCGACTCATCAAAATGAAGCTACTCACTGAAAATTAGCTTGATACTAATCAAGTGAAAACCATGTAGGGGGAACCCTGACTAAAACTCAAATCTAAAAAAAACTAAAAATGTAAAGTTCTTATTTCAAACACAAAAAGGTTACAGAGAGTCCATCATAAGTAGATACCTATTCGTAGATACTAAACATAATATTTTCTTAATGTTATCAATAACCTTGGAAATCAGTGTATTGTCAATAATTGGCAGTGATGAGCAGGAAGTGTCGTGTTACTGGATCTTCCGTGAACAATCTATATTCCACCTGAAATTGACAGTTCACATGTTGACCATGTCATGTGGTTATATTACCGACATGGTCAAGGCGTGTGCTCATAGTCCTCCACTTCATACCCATATGCTAATTATAGGTTTGTTTAAACATGGCTTATCTCTAAAACTTCTGACCCTGTGCCTCTGAATAGTATTTTTGTACAAATCAATTCATATCCACTTCCAGAAGACACAAATTTCATTAAAATCCTTAGGGGTCTTACTCTCCGTACTGATTCGTATTTGATTCAGATTCGATCGTACTCCCGAATAAATTGACGTTTTTTTATTTTGATTATCAATACATTGATATAGTCGGGAGTACAAAAAGTTACGATCTAACGATTTTCTTTATCCTGGTTTGTTTCAAAGTAACCAAATAAAACAACAAAATTCGTTGAGATCGAACTGATTCGATTCTCGATTGCGTATGTCATTTGGGAGGAGATCCGTTCACACGCACAAAAGTATCTAATGTATACTTATTCAAATATATTATAATATAATATATTATAACAATGAAATAATAAACAAGATAGAGTTTTTTAAGTAACCCCCGAATTGTAAAGCAGTGATAAAACTGATAATCACGTCAGCTTTCAAACAAAACTAGATCAAAATCAGCAGGATTACTACCGACACAATCGAGATCTATATATAAAATAAAATAAGTCCTGCGTAGCTGGTCTGGTTTCAATGAAATCGGCTACCGACATCGAAATCGGTGAGGGGAGCTATTATTTATTAATTCCGCTTATTCAATCTCTACCTTATTCCATAACTATCTTTGATTCAAGATGCCATCGCTATTATCACTAAAGAAGTTCGAAATGAAAAAAATGTATCGGATTTGATATGTCAAGCTTCGCTAAGTGAAATACGAATTCGCGTGTCATTTAGCGAACCTTATTGTCGCTTTACCTTCTCAACCTCATATCTATAAAACTACAACTTTTCAGTAAAATCAAAAACTTAATAATTTTAGATTTATTTATGACATGGATTTTGGATGTATACTGTACATAAATGAATCTTATTTAAAACAAAATTTACCTATGTCATAATAAAATCTAAAATTATTAAGTTTTTTGACTCTACTGTGAGGGTAAAGCGATGTCAAATCCCATACATTTTTCTTGTCGAAGTTCGCGAGTGATAATAGCATGATCATCTTGTTTTAGGGCTCTGGTACTTTATTTGATACTGCGATAATTCGCCATGCAAACAAAATAGTCACGAGTAATTACCATAATCCAACAAGATTATGAAAACATAATCCTATCAATGGCTGAACGCTTTGTTCTTTTATCACATTTAGTAGGTCAGTCCTCTTTTGGTTGCCTGCTTTATGTCGTACGTGTGATAGAATTCAGACTCAGAAAGACTCATCATACTATTAAGTAGATACTATAATAAATAATAATTATAATAGCTCCCCTTACCGATTTCGGTGTCGGTAGCCGATTTCATTGAAACCAGGCCAGCTACGCAGGAGTTATTTTATAGTGCCCAAGTGTGTGCGCAATACACAGATGCACGCTCTCTTCCTATTACTCTCATAACCCAGTGGGACGGTAAACCGACACGACTGGCGAGTGATCAGGCGCAGGACCGACTTTTTACATGCCCATCCGATGCATGGATCATCTTTCTTGTCAGACAATCAGGTGATCAGCCTGCATTGTCCTAACCAAACTTGAAAACAACATTTTTTGTTGATCCAACGCGGGAATCGAACCCACGACCTCCGGGTCGAGAGCGAAGCTCTGAACCACTTGACCACGGAGGCGATAATAAATGTCAATGTATCAAGATGTATAAACTGAATTAAAAAAACCCCCCGACTTAGCGTGTAACATTCCTATCACACCTAACATCTTGAAGACATGAATCGATTACCACCAAACATAGATAAGAACACTCTCGACTGATATACCTTTCAAACAAAAAAAAACTACGTATTCCAACACCAACCAGTGTTGCCAGAATGTACCAAAAAGTACGGTTTTCCGTACTTTTTGTTATACAACCGTACCACTGCCGTGTGCACCATACTTTTTTCGTATAAGATACGAAAAAAGTATGGTGCACTCATAAATTATACTAGTAATTCATGTTTTAATACATACTAGAAAAGGGTTACTATGGGTGTCTTATTTTAATGTTTTGGAAAAACCGTTGGTACTTTTGAGTTGAGTTAAAAGCCGTACTTTTTCAGAGAGTACGTCGTACTTTTTTTGGAAATCATACTGGCAATACTGACAGCAACCCTGCATAGGGCAGGGGTCTGGAGGCGTCGCTATGCGTACCTCCACACTCCCTGTGAGAGGGTTTAGTACCTATATATATATTAAACCCTCTCACGGTTAGTGTGAAGCATAAGGCTTGGGTTGGGTACTATACGAAAGAATCACGTTTTGTGTCAAATTGCGACCCGCATTGATGTTGACGCCTATGACCAGCCTTCGGTATGAAAGAATAGTATAAAATGATAGTAGTTTAAGACACACAGGCTATTTAATCCCAAAATGTATCTGATTTTGTATTTACGGATCTGCGGACAATAACTAGCTTAAGGCGAGGAACAACCGCAACTAGCGCCACTCTTTTTAAAATAAATTTTACAATGACACAAAGATCTTATTAAAAAAAGTAATCAGTTCATCGGTTTAATTACAGCTCTAAATCCTATACTGTATTAACTCTCGTAAGTAATAACTAAAACGGCCTTAATATTTACGAGATATAATATATAATATTAGTTTAAATATTATATATTACTATAATAACTTAGTTTAACTATTTACTTAAAGTTTGAACCGATTACTTTTTACCCGACTTCGGCGAAGCCAAAAGGAAGGGTAATGATTTTGGCAGTCTATGTATGTATGTATGTATGTATGTTTGTATGTATATATGTATGTTACCTCGTAGCGGTTAAACTACTGGTCCGATTTTAATAAATAAGGTGTCAATCGATTCGTAGTAGTCCCGCGAGTAACATAGGCTATATTATAATTTTTCGAAAAATTTTGGATTTTGAAAATTATACCTCAAAAACTATCTCCAAAAAAAATTTAATTAAGATAATTGTATCGTGTTTGGTATCAAAAGATAGGTCTTGACAAGCACATTACAAATATGAATTTAATTTTTTAATTTATTATTATATTTTATTGTTAAATTCGAAATAAACGCTTAAAATGCGGTCGTACAAATAGTATCTAGGAGTTGTTTAGTTACTTTCTATGTGTTAATTTAACGTTAGTTTAGTGAAAATATAATGTTATAGTTTATGTGGACACAGAAAAATGTAAAATAAAATAAAAGATTAAAAAAACTATAACCCGACTTCGCAAATTAAAAAAACTATAACCCGACTTCGCAAAAAAGGGGTCTGAAAAGGCTGAAACAAGAAAATAAATCAATTTGAAATCCAGAAATGCATAGGTACAAAAATGGTCAAGGTAGAGCCGTGGTCGTACCCGCTATTGGAATTGTATAATTGCAACAGCAGACGAATATTATGATTTTTGATTTGTTAAACGGGTCCGACCTCGGCTCTACCTTGACCATTTTTGTACCTATGCATTTCTGGATTTCAAATTGATTTATTTTCTTGTTTCAGCCTTTTCAGACCCCTTTTTTGCGAAGTCGGGTTATAGTTTTTTTAACTTTTATTTTATTTTATATTTTTCTGTTTCCACATCAAATATAACATTATATTTTCATTAAATTAACGTTAAATTAACCCATAGAAAGTAACCAAACAACTCCTATATACTACTTGTGCGACCGAATTTTAAACGTTTATTTTGAACTAGCTGACCCTTGCCCACTTCGTTGAGCATAAAAAGAGTTTATGATAAAATTCAACGCGGGAACCCGGAACCCGCAACGCGGGAACCCGGAACCCGCAGCATGGGAACCCGCAACGCGGGAATGCGGAACCCGCAACGCCGGAACCCGGAACCCGCAACGCGGGAACCCGGAACCCGCAACGCGGGAACCCGGAACCCGCAACGCGGGAACCCGGAACCCGCAACGCGGGAACCCGGAACCCGCAACGCGGGAACCCGGAACCCGCAACGCGGGAACGCGGAACCCGCAACGCGGGAACCCGGAACCCGCAACGCGGGAACCCGGAACCCGCAACGCGGGAACCCGGAACCCGCAACGCGGAACCCGCAACAGGGAACCCGGAACACGCAACGCGGGAACCCGGAACCCGCAGCATGGGAACCCGGAACACGCAACGCGGGAACCCGGAACCCGCAACGCGGGAACCCGGAACCCGCAACGCGGGAACCCGGAACCCGCAACGCGGGAACCCGGAACCCGCAACGCGGGAACCCGGAACCCGCAACGCGGGAACCCGGAACCCGCAACGCGGGAACCCGGAACCCGCAACGCGGGAACCCGGAACCCGCAACGCAGGAACCCGGAACCCGCAACGCGGAACCCGCAACAGGGAACCCGAAACCCGCAACGCGGAACCCGGAACGCGGAACCCGGAACGCCGAACCCGCAACGCGGGAACCCAGAACCCGCAACGCGGGAACCCGGAACCCGCAACGCGGGAACCCGGAACCCGCAACGCGGGAACCCGGAACCCGCAACGCGGGAACCCGGAACCCGCAACGCGGGAACCCGGAACCCGCAACGCGGGAACCCGGAACCCGCAACGCGGGAACCCGGAACCCGCAACGCGGGAACCCGGAACCCGCAGCATGGGAACCCGAAACCCGCAACGCGGGAACCCGGAACGCGGAACCCGGAATGCGCAACACTGGAACCCGGAACCCGCAACGCGGAACCAGCAGCATGGGAACCCGAAACCCGCAACGCGGAATCCGGAACCCGCAACGCGGAATCCGGAATCCGCAACGCGGTACTACAACGCGAAACCCTAACGCAGAACCCGCAACGTTCACGGAAACGCTGTCAAATGGAATAAATAGTATCCTATGTCCGTCTACTTGCTCTAAGCTACTTCCTCACAAATTTTCAGCCATATCGATAAAGCCGAACGGCTTTTTCCGGGTTGAGTTATCAATAATTTAACTAACACGACTTACTTTTATACATATATAGATGTATAGATTACTCCTACTAACATAAGCTAACGCCCGGTGAATGCTCCCGTCACAGTCGGTCCAGCCGATTCGGTGATCATTAGTTGAATGACGATGATGATGATGATGATGATGAAAAGTAGCCTAAATTAATCCTTGTAACTTTAGCTATCTACCTGTGAAAGTCTCGTTAAAATCGGTCCAGCCGTTCCAGAGATTAGCCGGAGCAAAGAGACACGCTTAAATTGCATTTTCGTTTTCAGTACCTAGATATCGTTGCCAATGCCAAAAAAAGAAGAAAATATCGTTTAAAATGTCATAAGCATTTAGAAAAACGTTGCTAATTGAAAGTTACAAACTGACACTTCAATACGCATACATTAATAGATTTCTGAACGCATAGTTGTTACATCATTGTTCATCAAATGTCAACAAATGTTTGACATTTGATGAACGAAAATATGAGCATTTATTTACATGATTAATTATTCATTACACATCAAGTTTTCACTATTTTTAATATGTATTCTGCTATTCGGGGAGGAGACAAATCCAACGAATCAAAAACCATGAAAATTGGTTCAGCCGTTCTCGAGTTATAAGTGTTGTAACAAACACGACTTTCTTTTATATATATAGATTTAACGATAAAACATAATAATGAATAAAATATTTATATACATATTCGTTATGTGCTTGCCAAGACCTATCTTTTGATACCAAACACGAGACAATTATCATAATTTAATTTTTTTTTGAGATAGTTTTTGAGGTTTAATTTTAAAAACCAATTTTTTTTGAAAATTTATATAGCCTATGTTACTCGCGGTATCATCACCAATCGATTGATACCTCATTTATAAAAATCGGACCAGTAGTTTAGCCGCTACGAGGGAACATACATACATACATACAAACATACATACATACATAGACTGCCAAAATCATTACCCTTCCTTTTGGCTTCGCCGAAGTCGGGTAAAAAGGGCTCTAAAAAGGCTGAAACAAGACAATAATTCAATTTGAAATCCAGATATGCATAGATATGGTCAAGGTAGAGCCGTGGTCGTACCCGCTAAACAAATCTATAATATCCGTCTGCTGTTGAAATATACATTCCCAATAGCGGGTACGACCACGGCTCTACCTTGACCATAGCTGTAACTATGCATATCTGGATTTCAAATTGAATTATTGTCTTGTTTCAGCCTTTTTAGAGCCCTTTTTTGCGAAGTCTTTTTAAATCTTTTATTTTATTTAATAAGATCTTTGTGTCATTGTAAAATTTATTTAAAAAAAAAGTGGCGTTAGTAGGGGTTATTCCTCGCCTTAAGCTATATTTAAAATCAGAACAATAATAGGCTAAAAATATATTTTGCAACGAACACTCTTCCACGCAGGCTTATTGAAACTAGATTCTGCTAGCAGCTCCCGCGGGAATAGTCTTCCATAACAAGCATTTTTAATATTCCAACATACAATACAATATATTAAAAGACATATTTTTCATGTATATAACTCGTGTTGCGCCTATCCAACTGGGCTTTTTATTCTACCTTGTTTTCTAACTGGGTACGTTTTTTTATGAAAGTAGAAGCTATTTTTTCAAGATATTATGTAGAATTTTCAAACAGAAAATAAGAACTTATAAAATAATATGGTTCTGAGCATGTTTCAGAAATTTTTCTGAAAATTTGTGAATCGAGGTCACAAATTTTCACATTGTTTTCTAACTGGATATATCGTTTTTTTATGAATCTGGAGAGATCCAATCAAATGTACTGAAACTAACAAGGACTTGACATATCTAGAATTCCCGTGTATTTCCAGGTAACTTCACGTGTTTGGAGGTGATCTTCAAACTGAAGCGACGTCTGGGCTACCATCTGTTCAACACGTACATACCGACCTGTCTCATCGTCATCATGTCCGTAAGTTTTAAAAAAAGAATTCCTTCTCATTCGGCCGATTCATATTTGAAGACGCACAATATTACATATCAATACTAAATGGATTACTTATATGAGTTAGAAACATGAAATTAAAAGTATGTAGTTACATTATAAATACATGATTAAAATTTATGAAATAATACATGGTGTTTACCAAGATTTAATAATTACACATACGATAAGAATAAATAATAAAAAACCAGTAACAATATATAGTTAATTAATTACAAGAATTTGAAGTTAGTTTTTAGAGAAAAGACGCATTGCATTAGACAGGGAAAATGCATCACAAAACAATAATTTAATATGTTATTATGTATTATTGTAAGTTAATTGTTTTATGAGATATCTACATCTACATTAATATTATAAAGAGTATTTGTATTTTTGTATGTAACGCCTAAACTCAAAAAGTACTAGACCGATTTTAATAATTCTTTTTTCATTAGAAAGCTACATTATCACTGAGTAACATAGGCTATATAAAAATCAATTGCTGTTCGTTAGTCTCGCTAAAACTCGAGATCAGCCGAACTGATTCGGCTATTTTTGGTCCTGAAATATTCGTGGAAGTCCCGGGAAGGTTTAAACGGTTTCCATGCTCAACGAAGTGGGCACGGGTCAGCAATACTTTAGGGCGTGTCTGTGGCTCCTATGTAGAGTAACTAAAAGTTCCAGCGCTGAAAGACTTATTTAATGACTGTCATATTTGTATGAGAAATACCATAATATCATATATTTTCCCATACCTTTATTTATTAAAAGTACCTCTTTCTACTCTCGTACTTTCTCGGTAAACTCTATAAACAGGACCCATACACAACCTATTATCACTCATTAATATTATACCCTGTATTTACTAATTGACGAACTCCGTAGCGCAGTGGTTGAGCGCGTTGGAACTCGAACGAGAGGTCGCGGGTTCGAAACCCACCGAGGGAACAAAAAGTTTTCAATGTTCCTGGGTCATGGATGTGTATTAAATTTGTGTATATTATAATAAAAATCTTAAATATTATGTGTATAGTATAAAAGTATTAAATATACAGTGGACCCCCGGTAGTCCGACAAACATTATAGTCCGGTTTTTTTTCCAAAACAGTAACTTGTAATCCGACAAATTACAGATCCATTGATAAGATTCTTTATACATACATAATATTATATATACATGTATGTATAAAGAATCTTATCTTATGTACTCTGAAGTACAAATCATACTTCATTATGTACATATGTAATTATGTCGGATTACAGGGGGTGCCGGATAAGACAGGGGCCGGATTACCGGGGGTCCACTGTACATATTTCCGTTGTCTGGTACTTGTAACACAATTTCTTCGGATACTTAGCACATGGCCAGATTGACGTAGTATGAAGCTTCCATAGATATTATTAATTAGTTGTTTTAGATGCCTACTAATTAGTCATTACTTATACAAGTTTTTGTAGATTTTTTTCTAAAACACCATATTTGTTGCCAGTGGGTCTCCTTCTGGATCAAGCCTGATGCAGCACCAGCCCGAGTGACGCTGGGGGTGACCTCCCTCCTCACCCTGTCCACCCAGCACGCCAAGTCGCAGGCGCAACTGCCTCCAGTGTCTTATTTGAAAGCGGTAGATGCCTTCATGTCTGTATGTACAGTGTAAGTACTTTACCCGACCAGTAGCCAAAAAGAAGAATAATGATTTTGGTAGTCTATGTCTGTAGAGGGGAGAGCTTCCGCGGCAGTGCGTAGACTGTTGATTGACACTCGAATGGTGCAGATTATATTCCTAGGGTACGGAATTTTCTAACATTGTGAGGAAACCCGGTTTATATAACTAATACCAGTATGACACCCGGTTTCTCAAACGCTATTCAAATGAATGATCATCTAACATGGCATTCAAATCAACAACCCATATTGAACGCTGATTGGTAGAACATTATCAGACAGAAATGAACGGACAGATATTTTATAATTACATCACGCTCGCACTTTCATTTGAATCTATGTCAATTTATCGGTGACTTTGGTGAATTAACCATATCTGGGGAATTTTAACCATGTTAGTTGATCATACATATATTAGTTGATCATACATTTGAATAGCATTCGAGAGACCGGGGGTTAATCATCCAATAACGTAGGAATCCTACTAGGTACAACATAATAAGATTGGAAGAATATCTATTAGATACAGAATTGTCTTATGAGGCAATGGGCAGGTTTCTGAAAGGCTAATCAAATCTGTGGGTGTTGTCAAATCAGCGTTTAATATGGGTTGTTAACTTGAATACCATGTTAGTTGATTACAGATTTGATCAGCCTTTCAGAAACCCTTTATATTTTTTTCACTATGTGGCCCATGTCTGCCATAATGTTGTGCCATAATGCGAATGAAAAAAATATCTAAAATAATTATTGTTGTTCGTAATTATCATCAGGTTTGTGTTCATGGCGCTGATGGAGTACTGCCTCATCAACATCATAGTGGACGATAGAGCTGCTAAACCAAAGGTTAGTTTTTGAAATAAGTTTTTGTTAATCATTTATTCGTCTACGATTACACTTATATATTATAAAAATACTATCTTGCCAAAAACATGTTAAGTAAAATACTCGTACATTTTGGACTTCAAAGTTCGTACGCGTCAAATGAAATATTGCGGGAACGTTACATTTTTCTGCTATAAAATTAATAATAGTAAAAAAAAACACCCATTGTCATTGGTATTCGATACGTATGCAAATTGCCAAGTTTAAAATTTACCAGACTTCTGGAAACTGATTGCCACGTTAAACTATCGTCCGTATACAGACAACCATTTTTACCAGACTTCGCGAAGCCATAAGGAAGGGAATAGATTTTGTGAGTCTATGTATGTATGTATGTTTGTTTGTTCCCGCGAAGTGGTTAAATTGATAGTCCGATTTTAATAAATGAGGTATCAATCGATTTGTAATGGTTAGGTCCGTCAAGTAACATAGGCTATATATATATTTTTTTAATTCGGATTATGAAAATTAAACCTTACAAACTATCTCCAAAACAATAAAATTAAGATAATTGTCTCGTGTTTGATATCAAAAGATAGTGTCTTAGCTAGCACATTACAATATGTATTTTTTATATTTATTTTGTGTAATTCCGTAGGCTGATTATGTATCTTGCAACAGCAATTCGACAGGCGTAATTTGTACAATTGTTTACAATATCGCTGTCAAACGTACCTATACACTTGAGAGCAATATTGTACACAATGGTACAATTCACGCCTGTGGAATTGCTGTTGCGACTGCGAGATACGAGTACATAATCAGCCTGATCGATTATGTTCAATTCAATTTGTCATTACTTTTTTTTACAGTCCCCCGAAGAGATGGCGCGGGCGAAGGCTCGCGCGGTCAGCATCGACCGCTTCTCCCGCGTGTTCTTCCCGCTGCTGTTCGCCATCCTCAACGCCACCTACTGGATCCAGTTCGCGCAGTACATCTGACTCGACTAAACAACCTCCTACGCTTTAGAATGGTAGATAGATCGTGCGGCACAAGCGCTGACTGAATAAACTCGAACAAGCATAAATCTGTACCTGTCATTTTGACCTTTGCACTTTTTGAAGACACAATTTAAAAAGTTTAAATGTCAAAATTATATTAACTTTTTAAATCGTGTTTTTTAAAAGGGCAAAGGTAAAGATGACAGTCGATGTTCATGGAAGGAATGGCAGAGTTGATCCCAATTCCCAGGTTACCAGGACAAAACAATCTTCCAAGATTGTTGAACTTTAAGGTACTTTTTTGACCGACTTTTTGGCGGTAAAAAATAAAACATACTTATTTTTTTTAGATTTCAATAGTGCAACGCACTATGACGAGTGCGTTACAAAAAGCCGTTCAGAAATAATATGGACGAAAAATATTTCCGATCATCGCTCTACAGAAAGTATGACGTGATAACTTTTACCTTATATTTACGGGCCTGGGATGATGTTTACGTATAAGATACATAATATGGTGTGTTTCATGGTTGATATACCAAGCCGATTATAGCGTGAAGAGAATGACGAGTAGAGCATTTTTTGTTTTGGCACCTCATATAAATTACTTACCATAACACGAAAAAACAAAGTTCTAAAGTGACCTAGAGAATATGGAGTGAATTTATGCTGGGGCTCGCGGGCTCCGAACTGAACGCACTGAACGTTGACCTAACACCTGGCCAGGGTTGAAACTCATCTGTTTTGTAACTTTTATGGAGATATTTAATCACGATTTGTCGCTTTTTTCTAAAGGGTGCTCACTAATGGTTTCAAAGCCGATTTAGCTGTATCGGACTATAACTAGCCGGGTGGCTAGTTGTTTGGGTGGGAGTATATGGGGAGGTTTGACCCCCCCTAACATCACCCGGCGCGCGGTAGCAAAAACTATCCACGAACGAGTTATCGCGTTAGAGAAGCTTTTTTTATATTGATATTAACTTGGCCAGTGCAAGAAGGGCAGGCCCTTAGCCTTCCGCGAGCGGTCGGGTTGGTTCGCGTGCGTAATTTCTAATGTTTAGGAGGTCCGCGTTGTTTATAGAGCTCTCTATATCCAAATCGCGGTCGCGGTCGTTTAGGTGTGTTCCTAAACTGCTAGGACGCGGGCTCGAACTCGGGTCCGAACTCGGTCCCGTGTGTGAGTCGGTCTGTATGTCGGTACGTGTTGTAGTGAGTGCTAAAAGCCTCCTGGGACAACGCCGGCGCCGGCCTTGGTGCAGTACTAACCACGCGGGTGCGTGTGGTGTGGTGTGTTTACGTGACTGCAAATGTTGCAGTACGTGTTTTGTGAAGCGATTTGTCGCGTTATGGTAAGTGATATATGAGGTGCCAAAAAAAATGCTCTACGCGTCATTCTCTTCACACTACATTCGGCTGGTTATATGAACCATGGGACACACTGTATGTACAATTCATAACGCGCTACTGTGTCGTATAATCTTATATTAGTTAGTTAGATATTATTTAGGTAAAGAAAACGGGTCTTTGTTGTAAGTTTCATGAGATATATTTAATATTAGTCTAATGTAATAAGTAAATATTAATCCCAATGCCTTTACCTAAATCTTATCCTTGAACAAGTCCTTAACTTTGAGGATATTTTTTTTTCTCTTTTTTTCTTAACAGCAAAAAAGTGTAACCTTTTAGTTAGGCTTTGTATAGTTTTATAACGATGTATGATTTATAAAAGTTTTTGGCTACTATTTAAATTAGAAAATTTTAAATTTAATATGCAGTGCCGTAACTAGATGAATAAATGATAGTCATTGATAACTGGACGGCTGTAATGTAGTATATTGACTATTTTTACTGATAATTCAACTAAGTATACATGTGTGGCAGAGACGCGTTCCACTACATGTAAGCAGGGGGCTGATTACGCAACTTGCGTGGCTTTCACGACCGTGGAGATCAACTGTCATTGTGACGTTAAATCTTTTTAAAACACGATTTAATATGATTTTTTTAATGATATCATCAAATTAAAAGTGTTTTAAAAAGATTTAACGTCACAATGTCAGTTGATGTCCACGGTCGTGAAAGCCACAGAAGTTGCGTAATAAGGCCCCAGCGCTTTGACAACCTATACGTCACCTAGAAACTCTACTTATCACCACACGCTATTATAAGTTGAACTGTCAGTTAGTTAATCTAGCAATTACTACCGGCAGGTATATTACGTACCTATATCTTGCAAAAGCAAAGAAATCCCAGAAATAGTGCAATTTTTGCTCTTCAACTCTGTCGACGGTTAAAGGGCCATAAACCAAATTAAACAACGGAACAGTTTAAAGTTTTGAAATTCTGAAAAATTTATTTGGCGTCAATTAGTCGTTTGACGTAACATTTAAATAGTTCCTATGATTGCCACTAAATTGTTATTGGCGCTAGTGTCGTAGCAAAAATGAAGCAAATGTTCATTCAAACACAACAGCGATTAGAATAGTTCCTATGATTGCCACTAAATTGGTTTTGGCGCTAGTGTCGTAGCAAATCTGCATTCAAACACAACAGCAAGCGATTATTAGCACTATTTTTTGACGTTCAGCAATCGATCGCGCAATTTTTACGTAATTATCCGGCGGGTTGCCTGTTGGCCATACTCTGGGAAATGGAAAAGCACAATTGAAGACGAAGATTGAAGATGAATGGATGAAAGTGATATCTAGCAAAAATTTTGTTTTTGACTTTGAGAAAGAGAGAGAATATTAGAATACGTCGTAAAGTATTAAATACATTCATCTAAAGATCCGTCTCTAGAATCAATGTACCTACTTAATACTTTACTAGATATTCTAAAATGTTTCAGTGACAGTTTAAACTCAATTTTCTGGGTAATTTTTTTTGCGACATAATATCACCTTCATCCATTCATGTTTTCAATTACTACTCGAGGTTGTAATGAAGTGTGGTAGTTAGTACTCAGCAGGGTGCGAGTTGAGTACAATTTATATCACATCAAACAATGGTAAATAAATCTGATGCCATACGATACTAAACTTATTCACGGCGAGTGGCAAGCTTGCACTCAGCATATAAAATGTGTCGTTTGCTGTACACTTTCTTACAATGTCTTCTCTCTCTTTCTGTATCTCGCTCTAATATTGCAGCGAATTGTGTTGGTTGGGATTTTCAGATTTTAACACGCAAAGGCTAGTTTAGTAGTTACGCCACTGCTCTGATACAATCGGAGATAAATAACAGTAGTTATTATAATATTGAAACACTTGAAGCGTTTAGGGGGATTTTAGTTTTATTCGTTACGTTGCTAATTTTAACACTTTGTGAATTAATGTTAAGGCGGCTACACACCCTCATATTATTGCCATGACATAATGAGCTCACTGCAGTGGGGACGTTGAAGATGGCATTTCGTAAATCATTATTGAATTTACTAGGCAAGTAATATTTGTAAATCACAAATCGTAATAGGTATATTTTATAATATAAATATTATACTGGATAAGTTCTTTTAAACATTTAATAAGGATTTGACTATATAGGAGTTGCTGTTGTTAAACCTCAGCTTGGCTTAAACAGGAACAATTAGCAACGTATCCGTAACGTTATCCAATGGCAATAGGGATTGTCCAATTTCTTTAATTGTGCTCATTACAATAACATTTCGGGGAATAAAGTCAGTGATCTTTTTCTGTATATAAACCACAAAGTAGATATATAACAGAGACACGACCTAGTACTAGAAAATGGTATCACCCTAATACTGGCAATTTGACTGGCTATTTTTGTTTTCTTCGATTTCCAGGCACATTCCGGAAACCGCCATTTAGCGCCACTTTTGGAAAATACTAATTACTAATTTCGTTTCGTATCTTCTTCTTAATTAAGGAGTTGAATTAAGCTTAAAGTGTTGTTATGCTTAAAAATATGCTTATCTTTATTTTAATGTCAATATTTTGTACTTAATTCGGCATATTTACATTTTATAATTTACAAACGTTAATAATAGTGACATCTATTGTAATTTTTTTTTTATTAAAGATAGATTGTAAGGGATGGTAGGCCATGATATGAACTTAAAAAAATATACCCATTAGTTACTTAAATTTTTAAACAAATAATATGTTTAACCTTAGTTTGAACTGCCATGACTTCATCACTGGAAAGCATTACTATCTTTACTTCATTCCGTACAGGGATTTGAAATTAGTATTTCTTATGACATTTAACACCAGTTGAATTTTGACAATGTTATTTTTTTAATTAATATGATGACTTCATAGATCCGAAAACTTTAAAAAGTTATTTAAAAAAAACTAGCCAATTAATTTCAAAAATAGGTATTTAATTTGTATTCTTAAAATACCCTATTTCAACAAAAAAAAAAAAATACATGTGATTTTTTTGGACAATGCCCATTGTGTCGGTAATTTCAAGAACGTTACGAATATGTGCCTACTTAGTACTTTTAAATTGTTTCAGCTTTCCCTACAGAGCTTAGTCCTTGAGGAGTGCTAAATACAAGAAAGCTTTATATCATTAACCCTGGTATATTTAAAATTAGTCTGATTTCCTATAGATAGGTACGTATTCCTAGATTTTATTAATGTCGGATTAAATGCAATTTTAGTTTAGGAAGGTACCTATTTCATCTTTTTTCTGTGATTAGATCAGTGTCGTTTGACTAATGTTTTATTAAAATGTGTAAGTTCCAATGAGTAATTAAGGGTTCCACATGTAGATATTATTAGATCGTTATAAGTATCGCAAAATAATTTACGCAGCTGTTTGAAGTGTAATACCGCCCTTATGTTCTCTATTCTATAAGCATATTTGTGTCAACTATTTTAATAAATATAAAGATGTATTTATTTATCTAATTAGTTTTTGTCTGTATTATTATTTCTTAATATGTTTCTATAGATGCATATTTTGTTTTAAGTCGTGTGTAGTTGTGAATATGGAGAAAATGTTTTGTTACATAAAAGTATATAAATAAGTACTTAAATAATATTATAATTTAAACATTGTCAACTATTTAGTATAATTTAGGTAATAGGTTATAAGTATCGATTAAACTTAAGAGCCCTCCTAATTATATTCACAGTCTTTCACAGTCACAGCTTGGCAGAATGACAAAGACAGCACGTGATTTGAGTGCCACTCAATTTAACTATCGTTTCAGTGTAACAAAACACAAAAGTAACGCTGCATCCTATTTAATTCTTCATCCCAAAACTATGCGTTACTATCTGTAATAATATTGCTATGTTAGCTTAAAAAATAAATACCTATTATATTTCTTAATAGCAACAAAGTAAAGTCGGAAACTACGAATAGGAATAATATTCAATTACGAACATCGAAATTGAATAAAATAGATCTATATTATGTCTGGGAATACGACGGTTATGTTTTGAATATAATATATTAATTCGTTTCACTGTTGTTTTATTATAAGTTAAGTCTTTTAAAGAAATTTTCACTTGTCCATAGAGTCATGACCTCATGAGAATGATGAATTCATGAATTATGAACCATAGATTGAACCCAAGGTTTTGGCTAAGTCTAAGCTTTAGGTACATAGTTTTATAAAGAGCTAGATATTTATGAATTAAAACTAGCTACCTACCTACGACTAGGCAATACTTTTACGAAACTAACTTTTAACCTTGATGTTTGAACGTAAGCATAGATAATTGCAACTCAATTTTGTTTTTCTTCTTAATTTTAACCAATAACTGTTGTTTTAAAATATTCTATCGAAAAAATAGTAAAAAATTTAATATGATACTATATCAATAATGACGCTCTGTATGACTCTCAATGACTTTTGAACTTAATTTTACAAAAATCAAACATACTCTAATATGCTCTAAAGAACTGTATCAACATAGTATTATGTAGTACCTACGCACTATTTACATAATATTATTATGGTTTCCAAGCACTCATCGTTCTTGTAGATTATGCCATTAAGTAAATTGCCGATATAATAAGATTGTTCTGAATCCCCATGGCCAGAGGTCGTGCAATTTTAAAGCCCCCGTTTCTGAAAAGCTGATCAAATCGTCGAACAGCCAAACATTTAAGTTAAGAAGCCATTCTAAACTCTCATTGGAGTACATCACCCGTAACAACTTCGTTCACTAATGAGCGTTTAGATGGCTTGTTAATTACATTTTTAGCTGATCGACGATTTGATCAGCCTTTCAGAAACTGACAGAAACCGTTGGTATGTGTTCTAATTTCTAAAGACGATGTAACTACCTACCTAGTCTAAGGTAAATAGTTAAATACCTATTACACAATCAATTGGTAAAGGTTTAACAATGTTTTTTGTGGTCACGGTCAAGGTTAACTGGACACTCGATAAAGTAAAAATAAACTCTAATAAAAAATAATCACCATTTGTATACAACGTGTAAAATTAATGTGTGATATATGCATAATATTATATATATATATTATATACCTTTTATATAGATAAGTATTATGCGAAGGTAGAAATAATGAAAGAATTTTGTTTACGCTTGCCGTCGAGCCATATGTGTATTATCGTTGTGACTTACCTATTACCTACGAAGAGGGCGTCGATCAACAATACACTAAATAAATCACATACTTACATACAATAATAAGGCTTAAATCTGTCCGCGTGGTACCTAGGTGTATGCAAAATAAGATAACGATTTATCAAATCTGTAAGCACTCACCTATGTTAAACGTTGTGTATTAGGTACAATTCATCAAATCTGTAAGCACTCACAGACCTATGTTAAACGTTGTATAATAGGTAACAAAGGTAGTAGCCAGTAGGTAAATACTAGGTACTACTATGGTACTACCTAGGTACCTAAGTACTTACTTTAGTTGTTTACTTATGCACTTACATAAAAAATATCGATAAAACCTAATTAGGTTTATTATATTCATGTCATCCAAATTGATTGCTAAATTGGAGTTCCCATCTTTTTGCTCTACAGTATTTGATTTAGGTACAAATTAATTAAATCCCATCTTAAACATAACTTGTACAAAGTGCTAAGTCTTGCTACTAGTTCTTATACCGTAAACCACTCTACTTTTACAAGTTATGTTTTTTATAGGATCTCAGTTCGTTTTGTAGAAGATTTACTAAAACGCGTGTTTTTGTCGAAAAGTGGAAATATAACTTTGTAATCCTATACATATACATGGGATTACAAAGTTTACAATGGAGTTAGCGTAGGTTTTCCTTTATTTATACACTAAAATCTACTTGAATTCCAAATTTTCTATGTCTGCTAGACGTGCCTAATACTTTTGATGATCGGTCAGTAAGTAAGTGAGTGAGTGAGTCAGTGACATAATTAAGAAGTTTGACAAGTTATAGGTAATTCTTAAACTTCTGTTTCTAACTGAATGAAATTTGAAATATAAATATAAATAGTATCTAACTAATAATGCAGGTCTCTAGTTTAACCCACAACAAAGATATCCCACACAAGACAGAAGAAAGGGGTTGAAAATGGCTTGAACTGCTTCGAGAAAAGATGGTATACCTATATAGATTGGTTATGGTACGGCCGTACACGGTACTGAAGCTCAACTTGGCGGGGGCACTACCGTGCCCCCAGATAACCCGTACATAAGAGTCTTGATTAAACAATTTCACGACACAAGTTGAGTTTCCATAAGTGGATACTGGGAACAGGGACTATGGAACAGAGCGAAAGTAGCGATAACCGTACTAGAAGGGTTCCTCGACCCTTGTACTATTATACTACTGAATATTACTAGAGGTATAGTAGGTACTAAATTTTATTTATCATACAAACTGGTCTCCGTATTACAAAAGTTATTCGGATACTACAGGGCCAGATTAACGAGTTGTGATTTTGTGCAGTATCCATACTATATATTTTCAATTATGTAGATAGAGTTACTAGTTATCATTTAATACTTTTATAGTAGTGATAGATTTAATTTAACCAAATGTTAAAGGAATTATCGTCCGAATAAACCACACAACATAATCGTCGTTTTTGATTAATCTTTCGCAATCGTATTTTCGTGACAGTTGATCCGATTTGTCATACGTCACATCGCACGTCAAATGTCAGTTGGTCGGTGGTTGGCGTTATAATTGAACGTGCGTTCAATAGACTTTTAAAACAAGAAAGTTACTATTGTAATTTAGCGTTTTATTCGTATTTAATATTAATATATTATTAGCAAGTTAAAAGTGACTATATAGTAATGATCAATAATATTTATGTTGTGAAACAGTGCATTTAGAAAACAGGTTATCGTTGTGAGTGTCGCGATTTGTACTTGTTTTTGCAATAATAAACTTTTAAAATGAAAGAAATTCACAAGAAAGACGAAACCTCAGACGATGAAGCCGGATTGGGATACCAGAATACTTTGGTAAGTTGATTTAGTACTCTTAAACTTTGGTAAATTATCGTTAAAATAAATTTATTTACTTTTTGCGTTTGCATCTTGTTCGCCCTAATGCAACTTCGGTGTCTTCGAGAATATCGAACTTTTACTTAGGTAGGTACATATATAAGAAGCGGAACAAATTCTTTCCTGAAGTACAGTTACTGAAGAACACAAAATAGAGAATACATATTCTATTTCAGTACTCAGCAAATTATTTTTACCTTCTTTTAATTTCAGACAAAAAAAAATTAGTTTATCCTCAAAATACCTAATTTCTTGATTTACAAACCATGAACTATTAAATTAGCTGAAAATCAACTATTATAATAAAATGGGGTGATCAGAATTAACTATTTGGCTACTTATTATCACATTTAGAAAGTCCTAACATGATACTTAATTAATCTAAGCCTTATTAAGACTAATTTAGGTATATTATAATACCTATTATAAATTGGAAGAAATGTGATTTACCAATTAGTTATTATCTTAACTTATTCATAATTCCCTTAGTGATCAAAATATATTTCATTGATATACCTATTTACTTTTAATATGTACCTTAAACCTACTTAAGTAATTGATGTTGCTTTCTTTCTCTGTCTATTGACTTTTCCAATGACATTAGACAAAGACAGGAACATGAACTGGAGTATCAGTGGTGTAAATATATTTACTAATAAGTATTAGTTAAATGAAGTACCTAGTAGAAGTAATAAATTGATAATGTCCATTATCCAATGACCTTTATACCAAGGTATATTAAACTAGGTTCCGCTGTGTCTGCTGATACTATACTGACATTCTTTATTTGTAAACAATGTCGAATGTGTTTGAGCCAATATTTAAAACAATACAACTATAACTTTTTATCTGGCCATGGCCAAAACAGAGTGGGAAAAGAAAGATTTTGGCAGTCTACGCCATATAAGTTGTATGTTCATTGTTCATGTACCAATGTATTTTTACATTGGTACATTATTAGTGCCTACATACAATATGTATTAGATCTAAAGTACAATCACTGTAGTGCTTTAAGTAATTCAGTGATTTTAGTGAAAAATAATAATAATACATTAAATATAATACACAATATACATTTACAATAACAGCCCGTCTATATTTAATTAAATATGTCGGGTTAAAGTTTGCAATAAGTTATGGTTATTATGACAATGCATATTATAAAGTATAACTTTTTACCCTTCCTTTTGGCTTTGCCGAAGTTTGGTAATAAGCCAACTTCCAGGAGAAGCATAGAGTATGTCACAAAAGTCCTTATTTTGCTTTCTTAATATTTTCATCACTCTCATCTCTTATTAAACAACTTAACTTTACATGTTGGAGAAATGGTTAAATATAATAATATAATAATAATATGTATTTTATTCTCCTGATAAATAACTTTATCTCTTAAGGGCCGATTTTTCAATCGTCAGATAACTTTTTGTAATATAAATTCAAATTTGTAATTTTAAACAGCTTGCTTTTGGCACAGCTCCGCCCGCGCGTTATCCCACGGGAACACTACATCTTTGAGATAATAAGTAACCAAAAGTATTAGTAGATATTGGTCTGTTGTGCGCGTGAATAAGACAAACACACACACAAATATTCGCCTGCATACATTAGTATTTAGTACTGATGAACATGAATAGTTAATACCTATTTGTAATTGCTTATCTTATCAGCGAGAGAACATTATCAGAGAACAAGACTCAACTCTCAACACAACATTAGGTATTTCCTAAATTATTATCATAGATTTTCCTGAATATTATTTCCTTAATAATAGGCCGTGTTTCACCAAGCAATGTTAAAGTTATCGCCATGTTAAAATACCTACCATGTCTTCTCATTCATTGACAGGAAATACGAGAGGGATAACATGATATTTAACGAAGGATTAACTTTAACATTGCTTGGTGAAACAAGCCCTTAATGTGATTGCAAACAGTATGATAAAATTCGGCCAAATTAACGTGTGAATGTCGCTTGGCTCTCGATAGGTCTGGGTTCTACTCCCGCGTTGGAACTACAAAAAATATTATTTTCAAGTTTGGTTAGGACAATGCAGGCTGATTACCTGATTGTCTGACAAGAAAGATGATCTATGTCCAATGGGAATATAAAAAGTCGGTCGGCCTGTTTTCTCTTTAGTCGTGGCGGTTAATCGTGTCCTTGTGTATTGCGCAAATACTTGGGCACTATAAATTTACTCCTGCGTAGCCTGGTTTCAACGAAATCTGCCACTGACACTGAAATCGGTGTGTTGTTCATGAACAATGATGTGTATGAAATCTACTAGAATGAGTAGGTCATTTTTATCATACATACATTGGATGGTAAGTGGTAAACTAATATGGCTAGGTCATATTTCTAATTGTTTATGTCAAAGTTCTTGCGTTGTATTGTAGTCTCGGTTGAGTGAATATTCCAGTTTATTTTGTCTATTATTGTCTATGTTGATGATTGTCTAACAGTAAAATCGGCCCATATAGTCCAATTTAATTGTCCGCACGTTGTGTTTAGCTTTCCGTAATCCGTATCCTGGAGGACACTGGGGGAGGCCTTTGCCCAGCAGTGGGACAGTTTGGGCTAATAATAATCCGTATCCAAAAGGGTAAAATCCCTAATTCTCTACAAATCCCCTATTATTAAGACATTGCTGTTTGCTAATTTACCACCGGGTTGTATCTCAAGAACCTAATAGGGGTTCTAGACTAATATAGACGGATTTTTTTTTCACATACATAATAATGTGTTCAAGAAAATAATACATTTGAGGGGCTCACATTCAACCAACATACTTTTTTGCTCGTTTTGCACGGAACCCTTTGAGCGCGAGTCCGAGTCGCTAGGAGTCCCGCGACAGCTAATTAACACATTATTTCATTGAGAAACTGCAAATAATCATCATCATCATCTTATCATCAATCAAAAAATCTGATTGGTAATCTAAAAAACGTTTAAAAACCTACAATAAATATAAATAAGATCATAAGTCAGACTCGGGGACCTTTGATCAACTTAATCATTATGCGCATATCGCATGTTTAAATAGATAATTCATACATTATGTAGCAGTCTAGCAGGCAGCAGCATCTCAACTGGGCAAATTAAGTCTCTGTATAACACCAATGACCTTGAACGAGTATTTGTACGGCGAGATAGTCCGGAGCGTGTTGAAATCGTATTAAAACTCGTTTAAAAAAAAAGAAAAAAATCAGAAAATAAAACTATAGCCCCTGAGTCTTGCGTTGCTTAAAATATTGAAGTAATTTTCCCACTCGCGTCAGTAAAATGTAAAGAGAGAAAAGGTTATAACGTTAAAAAAGGAAGTACTTTAATATTGTTTTAAGCTATTACAAATATATATATAAAACGATAATCCTCTGGTCTTATCGACTCGTTGTATTTTTAACAATATTGAAAGGAATGAAAGTTTTGTAAACTAAAACAGGAGTAGTCACTCCACACAGTTAAAGATTAACAATTGAATGAAACAATGTCATTCAATTGTTAATCGTTTAATCATTTACGCTCTTTCGTTGTGCAGATATTACAACCATTAAGTAGGTAGGTAGTAACCACAGAAGAGTAAAAGAGATTAGAATGGCATTGTAGGCGGGGCAGACGCGCCGTACATATGATCAAATGATCATATGTCAGCCGAAACACGTTTTATCGGTCAACAGTCACAATCTTACTGTGACAGCGTACGGAGCTCCATAAAAAGTCGTTAAAAATGCCGTGTTGCGCTGTTTTAACGTGTCGGAAAAGAAGCCAAGTGTGTAGTGTAGCCCGAGAAGGAATTTCTTTCCACCGGTAAGTCCAAAAACTTTTTATGTGATATTAGTAATTATTTCCATAGCATTATGTAGTTCGTGATCGAAAACGATACATTCGTATTTAGGCGCAAAATTATCCATTGCTGCAATACGTGGGTACCATTTTGTGTAATGTCTTTGCGAGTGAGCAATGTATTGCATTCGCAGCGATTGTTCGCTCGCGGAATGACAGCTTCAATTCTAGGTACTTCGTGCGTATCGATAGTGTTGTACCAAGATGTAAACAATGTCGATCTAAGAAAATGATATTATAATTTAAGCAACTCTCTTTATTGATAATTACCGTCATATTATTGTTTATTTAATTTAGCTTTCTATTAAGAAATAAAAGATAATTTCATACGGACATTATTATAATTATATTGTTATATCTGTGATTAATGTATGTTTTTTTTGCCTAGTAAATAAATAAATAGATTATTAAGGACCGATTTTTCCATCCTCAGATAAACAACCAGATAGCGTTTATTCGACGAATAGCAATATTTTGAGTTTTTCAATACTCAGATAGTTGTTAACTGTCTCATAAGACACCTATTAAAGGAATAAAATTATCTGCTGCTTGAAGAGCCTGATAAGGCTTTATTTCCCCGATAAGTTCGTGTCTGCATTTATATTTAACAGTTTCGTCAATTTCTTTGGGTATCAGAATCTAATAAAATTGATGTTTTTGAAGCAATGGACGACTTAGCAATCGAGGAGGTACCTGAATTCCTCAATTATTTACATCTGTCTGGTAGAAAACCCCGACCAGCTTGTATTTTCAACAGTACCTTATGCCTAATAGTAGTAGTGATGATTGTAACTAGCACAAGGAATATTTTGAGTCACTGACAAGCTAGTTTCTTACAAATCACATTATACTAATAATATCTATGGACGTTGTGAACACCACTTCAATCTGGCCCTGTGCTAAGCATACAAAGAACTTTACGAACGATAACGGAAATATATTTAATACTTTTTATACGATACACAAATTATTTTTATTAGATTATACACACATTTAATACACATCAATGACCCAGGAACATTGGAATTTTTTTTTCTCTCGGTGGGATTTGAATGTGCAACCTCTCGGTTGAGCACCAACAACAATGCAGTCGACTATTGTACTATGGAGGCAGCGTAGTGGTTGAGTGCATTGGTGCTCAAGTATTGACATTGAATAAGCTATTACTAACAAGTAACAAATATAAAACAACATATAATGTAACTCTTTAATATTTAATTAATAGGATTTCTTATTTATATAATTGATTATCTATACATATAATAAATCTGTAGAGGGGTCATGTCTGTACATTAAGAATATTTAAGTGAAAATTAAAAAATGGAGGTCTATAAAACCCACAGAACCTAAAAATAACATTTTTGAAAAAAATGTCTGTCTGTCTGTCTATCTGTGTGTGTAAAGTCCATATAAATCTCAGTACAGAGATCTTCGTCGCGTATATGAGCGTACTATCAAGTAGTCCCGTTCGCATAAAAGAAAAAAAAATATTATACATACAGACGAATTGAGAACCTCCTCCTTTTTTTGAAGTCGGCTTATAATACACGGTCATTTTTTGAGCTGGTAGTAGGAATTTTTAGCATTTTCATAGAAAAAATACCTCAAAACATTCACGACAAAAACGGCCATTATTTGACAGTAAACTATTATTATTAAAAATAAATAAAGAAGCATTACTATAAATTAGTGATTTTAAATATCCAAACGACAGTGTTCATAAACTAAAAATGTATTTGAACTGCTGCCCTAAATCACTTTTCCACGCGTACGAAGTCGCGGGCACAGCTAGTTATTGAATAAAGAAATCACAGCCATAAACTATGTGCGCTAAACTATTGAAATGTTACTCTTTAAACATTAAGGAGAAACAAAAAACATAATATTATAAAGTTTCACATTTTTATTACAAATAAGATGATATTGTCAGTAACACAGTAATTGTTTGCTGCATTTTGCTCTATTTATATATATTTTGTTCTTTCCTCATATCATAATTCTCAAGACATAACATCTTTTATGCTCCTTTTCTAGAAAATAATGCCATCTTTGCTATTGTAGTTTTATCAGCTGTCCATCAACTCTGAATCTGCAAAAAATTTATGATTAGATGTATCAGTAATTTCCGGTATAAAATGGCAAACCAAAAAGATATTAATCTTAAAATTTCAAGCAATTTTCCAACCTAATTCATGCATTAATACATGAATTTATTTTTGCATATACCTATATTTTGTTTGCAACGAAGAAACCTATATAATAGTTTCGGTTCAATTTTCTTTTTCTCCTTTGAAAAGTAAGCGGTTTTGATTAGCAATATGTTAGATAATAAAATAATAAATACCTTTGGCAATAAAATTCTATACAAGAAAATTATTACTATTTTGTAGTTTGATATTTTGTCACGAGTTCTATTACAACTAACAAGTTCGGAGTTGGTAAAGTTGCAGAACGTCCTCGCATCCTTTTTTGTTCCAAATGGAACATGGTTTTATAAAATTATAAAACCCTTATTATTTACATCTATGTTACACAACAAAAATACATAATAATTATTTGTAAGCTTGAATTTTCGAAAGACAATATTGACAACTGACAAGTGACAACTGAAAAAGTTATACCTACCGAACATGTTGCTGTTCTTTTTTAACATATTGAATGCAATAACTGTGCATCTCACTTGCACACAAATAGTGTGAAGTTGTCTGGTTAAATACCACTAATAGCTATTTTGTAGCTATAAGACGATTGAAAAATCGAAAATATTTATTGGCTTGACAACTAGGCAAATAATTTTATTTGTCAGGCTACTATTTGACGATTTATCTGAGTATTGAAAAATCGGCCCTAAGAACAATACATTAGTCGTACGGTACCCTGTCACCCCTGAAAAATTTAACCGAACTATTGCAAAAAATGTGACAATTATTTTATCGATATCAATTATCGACCTTCGGGTCGCCCTAGCGTGTATGAGAAAAGTGCGCGTGTGTAAGTGTACATCTAATGCATTGTTTACGTTAGTGTGACAACCAATTACAAATTAGCGATCTAAGTGCGTGAGGTTTATTTGTGTGCGTAACGCTCGTACGTATTGGGTTACTTCCATGTAGTGGAATTAAGAGCGGCGACACGCGTTCTGATACAAATTTGAAACTATTTCCATTCTAACCTCTTTATCTGTTCTGTGGTAGTAACTATAAACGAAAACAACCTATTTGCGATTCTTTTAGGCTAGCTATTATGAATGATATATCCGTACTAGCTGTGCCCGCGACGTTGTTCGAGTGGTTTTTGAGTGACTTAAACCGTTTATGCAGCGCACCCAACGAAAGACCCCAAACGTGAATAATTTTTCCCGTTTTTGCAACATTTCTCACTGACGCTTCGCTCCTATTGGTCGCAGCCTAATGTTATATAGCCTAAAGCCTTCCTCTATAAATGGACTATCCAACAAAAAGATAACTTTTCAAATCGGACCAGTAGTTCCTGATATTAGCGCGTTTAAACAAACAAACAAACAAACGCTTCCGCTTTATAATATTAGTATAGATGTCCGAAGAAAATGCGTATCAAATCAAATCAAATATTCTAATAATATTCTAATAAATGTTTTCTGAACGTCGTTTCTATGTGATGCCTACCACCGGTTCGGGAACTAGCCCAGCGAGAAGAACCGGCGTAAGAAACTCGCATGAGGCCATCTTTTACCAAAAAGATGGAAAATTTCTCGTTTAAAAAAGAAAGTATAAATTTACATATAAATGTTATGTCAATACTAAAACTAAATAACATGAGTACATTCTATATATAAGTAGCCTTGTAGGGGGCTACTATATTTCCAAGGTATGCTATCATTCATATAATCATTAACTTTATAGTCACCCTTTGCATACAAACGTTCTTTGACTACTTCTTAAGTTGAAAAATTTTGAATGTTTTCTTAATGAAAATAGTCTTATGTTGTATGCTATCATTCATATAATCATTAACTTTATAGTCACCTTTTGCATACAAACGTTCTTTGACTACTTTCTTAAGTTGAAAAATTTTGAATGTTTTCTTAATGAAAATAGTCTTATGTCAGCGTTCAAACATAACTAGGTATATCAAAATCGGCTCATTTGTTTAGGAGCTACGGTGTGACACTTGTCAAACTTATAACATCCCTCTATTTTGTCAGGGGTTAAATAGTGTTGTCCACTGTCCTTGTAAGCATAATACGATAACAGAATACCGATTGTCGCTTCTTATCAGCGATGGAATTATTTCACTTGACTTGGCTCGACGCGACACTAATCCTATATTAATCCACCGGACTAATGCTGGTTGTTAATATTAACGACTATTAAACTATCTTCATATAAGTTTAGAGGCTTTTTAACCGACTTCAAAAAAAGGAGGAGGTTCTCAATTCGTCTGTATGTATAATATTTTTTTTATTGCATAGACTATTTCGCCATCCTGTTCATCGCATGTTCAATAGAGCTATGATATAGGTAGTACGTCCCTTTCACAAACCAAAAACACATTTTTTTTTCTTTTCTTATTCACAGACTGTGCACATTATCAAAACGTTTATCGGAATATTAAAGGATCGTACTTCATTATCCAACACATTTTATAACAATTAAATAATAATTAATATGTTTAAACATCGAATGAAAAACTTTCCCTGTAAAAATACACCATTTTGACACTGTCTACTGTACTGTTTACGACTATGTGTCCGTAATCCGTATACATACGTATACGGATTACGGACACATAGTCGTAAACAGTAATAATAATCCATGTATGTATTGTATTGGCCAATTGGGATCACTGACTCGTCTATGGTTGTGTCATAGACGAGTTTGTTTACGTTTGGGTAGGTCTAAGGTTGTCAACCTTTTTTTTTATTTCGCAAGGGAAATGCGTTACGCATCCCCCAGGGTGGGTAGGACACCTAGAGGTATGTGGGACTACCGGCTCGCTACGGCCGGTTTTACCGATTAAGGTACTTTTCTCATTATAACCTAAAAAATTCAATTAATAATACGAAAAAAAGGAAAAAAAATTTTTACTCTAGTGGATCCATAGGTACTCACTACTCCCGTACCTAAACAGGGGTCGCGTACACCCCGGTTTTGTATGTAAAAACGGCTGTAATGTAGGAAACACTTAAGTAAACGCTATAGTTACAAAGAGCAAGATTTATTATAATAGCGGATTTCGGATACAATAATAAAACAAAATGCCATGACGTCTCCGCTGATGACGAGCTATTCTCATGGGCTAGTAAAATTTTTCTCTTAATTAAACCTTGGGATAATTTAAGTAAATTTTATTCATCAAAATTCAGTTTCGGCAGAACCGCGCGCGACTTTGTACGTTTGAAGATGTTAGTTTGTTGGTGATGTTTGTTAATTTTATTCTTGACCTGTTCGACGGACAATATGCGATCCGACCGGTAAGTAATTTGTTGTTTTTTATTGTAATTTGTTAACGGGGTGTCATGGTTTTGTTATATTGTATTCAGTCGGAGTACCGTTTTAGTGGGTAGATGCGTCCACTCACCGTCTTATCGGATCATTTTTTTAAAATATCTATGGACGCTTCACACCACGAGTCACGACCATCTGGCCCCGTGCTAAGTATCCGAAGAACCTCCGTGTTACAGGTACCAGACAACGGAAATATATTTAATAGATTTTTATTATATTAATACATAAATTTAACACACATCCATGACTCAGGAACATTTAAAGCTTTTTGTTCCCTTAGCGGGATTCGAACCCCCGACCTCCGGGTCAAGAGCCAAGCTCTGAACCACTAGACCACGGAGGCCTCATGGTAAGATCCTTATCCTCCACGGGATACTTCATGTAGCATCGGCGAAAAAAAGGGGATTCTTAACCCGGCGGTACTCGCTAGGTATTTACGATCACGAATACTCGCTACCGGGTAGAAAATACCACAGAATCAAATTGACGCTATTTAAAAAAAGGGTTGCGTTTTTTAAATTTGTACTGTGTTGTAACTTGTGTTTTTGACATTGTTTTTGTAAATAAAACTGCAAAAACTAGTTGTAATAACGATTTATTTAAAATTTAAGCTTATCCTAATTAGGTAACATTTTTTTTTACTTTTTTCGTTACAGTCTCAGAAAAACAGCAAAAATATTATTTCTTTTTCAGAATTATTAAAAATTGTGATCTATATCAAAAATAAACTAAGAACACTACCAAATAAACACACATTTATAATAAACAAACATTGGAAAGCAACAACAAATGAACTAACAAAATTCTTACTTTTTGTTTTGTTATAATCTAAGAAAAATCTACAAAACTATGTATTTTTCTTTGGACTTATTCAAAATTGAGATCAAACTTAAAAATACACTTAGTAGGTTAGGTACTCTATAGTATCAATACAAAATAGTGGCACATTTATGAAGAAAAAAATAACTTTAGGGTAATCATAATCCAAATCGAAATGAACATTCGTTCGCACATCACAAATTGGCATTGTAAGTATCTTTTGCAGAAAAATTTCTGAAAATAGCAGATCCCAGGCTTCTAACATAGATGAACAAGACCTTGCTTCTTGAATTGGTCCCAGTATATGATAAACAATTATATGAGATCTTGTACGAACACGTTGTGATGGCTCACAAATTTTCCACTGAGTCCTTCTGTCTTTTCCAATAAAATGCCCTCGCTTAAGGAACTTCAGTGGCACATCTTCTAAATATTCTTCATCTATTGACAGTAGCTCATCATTTTCTTGACTTATTGGATCAGATTCTGAAGGCAGATGGTCAAGAATATTGTCTGAACCAGAGTTATCTGCTTCCTCGTCACTTTTTCCTCAAAATCTTCTACTTCCGACACACTTTCTTCTCCGCTGTCTTCTTCTTGAAGCAGTTCTTCTAAAGTACTATCCTTCAGTGAAAAAAAACCGTAAAATAGCACTAAAACGAAGAAAAAACAATCGTAAGCCAAGCGAAAATATCGTAGCAAGAACTGTCGCTACAGGGTATTTTTTACCCATACACACTTTACATGTCCGTCGTCTAGAAGTGCCGCGCGTGAATTGACCGACACCACGAGGCCGGGTGTATAAATTATCTATTCGAAGGTACCTAGAAGCATGTGTTGCCAAAACAAACAGAAAAAAAAATACAACCAATTATATGTACTCTGTGGTATTTTTCACCCAGTAGCGAGTACTGCCGGGTTAAATACCTAGGTGTCTGCTGGAAGTAATAAATGCAACCTAGTCCGTGATACCATCTAGGAACTACTACATCTAGGTTGCATTTCGTTGCCTTACCTTCTCAACCTGGGCGGTGATTCTCAGGCCCCGAACTTACTTCCGAATATTAGTATATCCCGCTCGCACGCGCGGCAAATGTCACTTGCATGAGCGTGACAGACCGATAGTAAAAACTAAGTTCAAGGCCTGAGAATTAGGGCCCAGGGCGGCGATTCTCGCTATTAGAACATTTTCCGCATGACATTTTTTCATGATTTTTTCCATTCTACCGAAACGTTCGAGCGGTTTACAAAACACGTAATGCGCATGGTTCTCAGGCAGTGGAAAAAAGTTCACATTCGAATAAAACATCGAAATTCGGAAATTTTAAGAACGAAAAACACTTGTGTATTCTCAGATCTTCACAGTCGTAGTAAATCGTGAAAAAGTCCCCGATATCCAACGAGTGGTAAGGACCGGTAGATGTCCGAATCCACATGTACAAATAAATAATTTGGCAGTCTATGTATGTATGTAATATATGTATTGATGTATTTATGTATGTATGTATGTTTGTATGTATGTATGTATGTAAGTATGTATGCATGTATGTACTATGTATGTATGTATGTCTGTATTGATGTATTTATGTATGTATGTATGTATGCATGTTTGTATGTATGTATGTATGTATGTTTGTATGTATGTATGTATGTATGTATGTATGTATGTATGTATGTATGTATGTATGTATGTACATATGCATGTATGTACTATGTATATGTATGTATGTCTGTATTGATGTATTTATGTATGTATGTATGTATGCATGTTTGTATGTATGTATGTATGTATGTTTGTATGTATGTATGTATGTATGTATGTATGTATGTATGTATGTATGTATGTATGTATGTATGTATGTATGTATGTATGTATGTATGTGTGTATGTATGTATGTATGTTTGTATGTATGTATGTAGGTATGTATGCATGTATGTATGTATGTATGTATGTATGTATGTATGTATGTATGTATGTATGTATGTATGTGAAAAAAAAGTTTATTTCAGATTAGTGATAGTAGATATGTCCCATATGTTCCGTTTCTATTGCGCGTATCAGTAATACTTTTTCGTCAATACACAGTGATTTTCTTTTACTAGCCATGCTTACAGTTTGAAAGTTTGTGAGCAACTAAGAATATGTTAACGTATAGATAATCCATGACTCCTACTTATTAGTAATGGTCAAAAACAGTCAACACGTGCAAGCAATCCCAATTTGTAAACAAAAGAACGAATTTCTTAGAAAGTTCACTATGCATGATGCCGACAGTCAAGTTTATTGCGGGCTAATATCATAAAGCGACAAAAGACCATACACAGCTGTGCAGTTTTTACTTATTTTAGCAACTTAAAAAGTAGTTTTTATTACTAAATTGTTGTCGTTATTGAGAGTGGGTGTAATGTTTAAAAAACGATTTTAGATTTTCAAAATTAAACTTAAAAAACTATATTCAAAAAAATTCAATTAAGATAATGAAATTTATATAGTCTATGTTACTCGCGGCAACAATACGAATTGATTGACACCTCATTCATTAAAATCGGACCTTGCTAAAAGATGGCCCCGCGCGAGTTTCTTACGCCGGTTCTTCTCGCCGGACTAGTTTCCGAACCGGTGGTAGGCATCATATTGTAGGATAATTCTATAAGACGTGTTATTTAATAACCTTTATGGAAATAAAAAGTTTTGAATTTAGAATTTTTTGGATTTTGACCAGTAGTTTAGCTGCTGCGAGCTACATACATACATAAACTGCCAAAATCATGTACCCTTCCTTTTGACTTCGCCGAAGTCGGGTAAAAATTATTTTAACTATCTATGATTGACGAAATACGTAATTGATACGTTTATAATACATAATATTATACTTAGGTATTTAAAATATTAATATTTCAATAAACAACAACAATATTTACAAGAAAATCACTTTATGTCTTTGAAGTTTCCCATAGCGTTTTTTTAACGCTAAGTTTTTTTAAAGCTAAGTAAGAAAAGTGCACCACCAATTTGATAACCTACCAGCCGCCACCGTATGTATGAAGTTGTCCGTTCTACTACCGAAAAGTTCGAACGATTCATGAAACACGTATTCTGGGGTACCAATAGAACAATTACCAATCGAACTGTCGAAGTAAACCTTACATATTCTATAATATAAAAATTGATCGCAAAATATGTTGGTTAGCATAACCCAAGAACGACTGAACCGATTCGGCGAAACGGTTTGTATGCTCAACGAAGTGGGCACGGGTCAGCTAGTATTTATATAATTTATTAATGTGAACTAAAAAATTAAACAAACATAGTTAATATATTTACGTCTACAACAAAAATGATTAATTACGAGTATTATTGACGCTTTAAAAGTCAACGATATTGTATAACCTAAACGCACCACCAAAACAAACAAACAATACGAAACATTTCGTCGAGTAAAATAATGAAAACACGTTACTTCATCGACCTGCAAAACGCAACTAACAAGTTCTAACAAGTACAAAATAAGCCGTTTAAAATATAACTACTTATAAAAGTAATATGCAATAGTAAAGAATTTTTACTCTTATTACCCTCTAACAAGAACGATTTTTCTTAGCAGCGAAATATGCGTAAGCATATTGTACAAAATGAACTCTTATCACTTAAAAATGTACAAAGAATTTTCACACTTATGCCGGCAGCCTAAGAACGATTATTCTTTGCTCATTCCACACTTATGATTAAATAAGTAATAAACGGATTTTTTTCAGTGTGTTCTGAGAATACACCAAGTGTGCATTGTTCTTAAAATTTCCGAATGTCGACGATTTATTCGAGTATGAACGTTTTTCCACTGCCGGAGAATCGCCGCCCTGGGCGGCGATTCTCAGGCCTAGAACTCATTTCCGAATATTAGTATATCCCGCTCGCACGCGCGGTAAATCTCATTTGCATGAGCGGGACAGACCGATAGTAAAAACTTAGTTCGAGGACTGAGAATTAGGGCCCAGGGCCCTAATTCTCAGGCTTTGAACTTCGACTTCTTCTTCGAACTTCGAACTTTTTTCCACTGCCCGAGAATCGTGCTCCTGGTATCTAAAAACTCAATGTTTTCTCGATAATATCTAGCTTAATTCGAATATAGTGTGAAGAGAAAGACACGTAGATCATTTTTTGTTTTGGCAACTCATATAAATGAGTTACCATAACGCGACAAATCACGATTAAAGAGTTACATAAAAGTGACAAAACAGATGAGTTTTAATCCTGGTCAGGTTTTAAGTGAACAACCAGTACGTACGTGTGTATATGTCGCAGTCATCTGGTTGAATCTGCTTATTTGATTGAATGACTAGCGCGGTCAATTAATGGCGTCAAACAGCTCGTACAGATAGCAAATTGTTGATATATTTTTTGATTAATTTCCATTTTCCTATATGTGCGTTATAATAGTGCACATTCGGAAATTTTTAAGTTTAAAAATAAAATATTAAATGGCTGTCCTAGTATTGGATTTATTGAATATGTTAGTAAAAACAGTATTCAATGAACGCGCTAGTCATTCAATCAAATAGCAGATTCAACCAGATGACTGCGACATATAGACCAGGAGTCATCGCCCCCAGCATAGTAAGATTCTCTCCTTGTGGTCATTTTTAACTTTGAATTATATTAGATTAATTCATTTTACTCTACGCGTCCTTCTCTTCACACTATATGTACCTATTCGGCTATGGTATTGGTTGATGAAGAGGAGCTATTCTTACCCTGCATACCTCGGGCGTTACCTGTTACCACATCACCAGCTTAACGAGTAGATATACAAGCGTTTCTTTTTATACCTGCCATTGTTAAACCTAAAACGCCGCAGCGTTTGCGGCAGCGTTCTTCGCAGCTGCGGTGAGGACGCTGCCGCAGCGTTCGTGTGAAAACAATCTTTACATGATACCAGCACTCCTTTATTTTCTTCTCGAAATATCACTAATTATATCCAGTCCCCACTCATAATATCAAAAATGTACAATCTAAATCAAATACTAATTATTATTTATTTTATTTTGTTTTTATGCATTAATGGAAGTAATAAAGAATTTAATTTTATAACGAATAATTTACTGAAACAATGGTAGCGACAAGGGAAGTCGGTAGGTACTCGTTAAGGTATAACAAAAACTTTAAGATAAAACAAAGTGTATTTTTACCCAGCCAAGCCGTAAGGAAGGGTAATGATTTTGGTATTCTATGCACGTGTTTGTTCCACCATAGCGCCTTAACGACCACATATTTAATGAAAGATTAACATGCCTAATTTCTATTATTATAAATGTGAAAGTCCGTTTGTTCATTACACGAATTCTACTTAAGTCCCGATTTCACCAACACTTGTTAGTGTTAAAGGCTTGTTAAAATACCATCCCTTCTCATTCATTGACAGTAAATACGAGAGGGATAATATGATATTTAATGAAGGAATATATTTAATGTGTTGTTGAAATTGGCACTAAGCCTGCGTGCGCGCGATAAGATGAAAATTGAAATACCTACTTTGAAACCTTTTTTTCTCAATACATGTCTTATTGAAAAAATCTTCATTATATTCCCTGAAACAATTATCGTTTTATAAATAACGTCTAAATGTTATTTAGGGTTTGTACCCTAAATAACATTTAGACGTAGTAGGATAAATTGATTGTTCAATTTATCATCCTCGGTTCTATAATTGTTTATTAATCACAAAGTAAACTAAAATAAATAAAACAGTAATTAAAATAATATTAGACTAGCTACTAACTAAAAACTAAAACAAACAAAAATAATAACAAAAAAAAACTATACCAGTATTATAATATAACTTCAAAAACTACAAATAGAAAATAACCCCAAGGTATATCAATTTATAAATTGATATACCTATTTGTTTTAATATAGCTTTAAATAGTGTGCATAGTACATACACCCTTTATAACGTTATAACAATTTTTTATATTATATTAGTGACAGTGGAAAATGACTTCAGAATCAAGTAGGGCAAGACTCAAGCGACTTTTAAGTTTTTTTTAATTAAGTACTAACATTTTTAAACTTATTTCAACACTCCGGTCGGCGCGATACCCCTTTCTCGTTTGGTCAGGGTCGTTCAAGGTCATTGGCGTTGTACACAGCCTTCAGAGGAATCGCCACGGTCTACAGTAATGAAAAATAGGTACATATTTGTAAATTCTATTGCCGTCCCGCAAATGCCCGATCAAACGGATAGAGACAACTGCAGTTCGAACTGAATTATTAAAAGTGTCACGGTCTAGAGAAATGAAAAATAGGTATTTGTAAATTCTATTGCCGTCCCGCAAATGCCCGATCAAACGGATAGAGACAACTGCAGTTCGAACTGAATTATTAAAAGTGCCACGGTCTAGAGTAATGAAAAATAGGTATTTGTAAATTCTATTGCCGTCCCGCAAATGCCCGATCAAACGGATAGAGACAACTGCAGTTCGAACTGAATTATTAAAAGTGCCACGGTCTAGAGTAATGAAAAATAGGTATTTGTAAATTCTATTGCCGTCCCGCAAATGCCCGATCAAACGGATAGAGACAACTGCAGTTCGAACTGAATTATTAAAAGTGCCACGGTCTAGAGAAATGAAAAATAGGTATTTGTAAATTCTATTGCCGTCCCGCAAATGCACGATCAAACGGATAGAGACAACTGCAGCTCGAACTGAAATTACCTATTAAAAGTACAAGAAATCGACGAATAGGAGATCCCTTTTTCCTCCTCCAAAACTTAACCGATTTAGATACTTTTCACATTAACACATTAAAACTAAAATAAGGCTTGAGCTATGTTCCCATGTTTCGATTTTATCATAAAGTATACTCTAATTTGTTTCCTCGATGTTAAAACACAGCCGTAGCTGACCATATTTTTTAGGTCTTTGAACGTCTATATGTCTCTTTTAATAATTAATTTATAAAAAATAGGAAAAAGAAAAATAAAAAAGTACGATCTAATAGTATACATAGATTACTCAGGAAAAAATGCTTACTCTAGTGGCATTATCCAGGAAGTAAACAGCGTAGACCTCTGTTTTTGTATGGAAAATCAGCCGTTGAGTTTCCTCTAGGATACTGTTTATTCCACGCGGGCGAAGCCGGGGGCAAAAGCCAGAAGGCTGTATAATTTGTGGTTATTAATTAATAGCACGTGGCAGCTGGCAGTGATGAGCCAATTGCTGACAAAGTCATTAGAAAATATGTTATTGTTTATTTTACTAATGGTAGAGAAATCACGTAAGTAATTAGGTCGGCGGTGACTGCAATCGTTACATCACTTTATTATACTAATATTTGATATTAAATCGTATCGTTTTAGACCTTCGCATCAAAATATTCGGGGTAGCAATTAGAACCATCAAAAAATATTCCCTGTTTGGCCAAGCAGCGAACTTGAATGAGTAGAAGGTAGTAAAGGTAGTATAATCATATCCCAAAGCCGCGCCTGGATTTTGGCCGATGATCCGCCGATGATCAAACACGGCAGAACGGTTCTAGTGGCGTCTTTAGTATGAAAATGTTGGCAATTCCTAATACCGCTGGCCAATTGACCGTGTAATACTCGAACGGGACTACTTGATAGTACCATAGACCAATTGGTCCATGATAATACGCTTACATACGCGCCGAAGATACAGTACTAAGATTTGTAAGGATATTGCGCCGTAGCGACTGCATCTATTGTGACGGACGTAAATAAAAACAAATGCTCCAGGTTTATACTTCTATTTCGTCGGGCAGAATCTCTGCTTTACAACAGTATCAATCTATTCTTAAGTCTGAAGACAACGGAAAATTACGCCCATATACAGGGTGTAAAAGAGCAGTCACTATAACTTTGGGATAGGATTATAGGACCTTGACTGATTCTAGAAATTATGAAATTATTTTTTTTCATTATTAATTTAAAAAAAAAAAATATATTTTTTTTGCAATTTATTATTTTAGTCGCAAGGCTGAACTGTTTGGAACAACTTTCTGCATTAAATTCTTTAATTTTTGTCCTACTACGTAATGAACGTCTTACGCGTGCTATTGACCTCTCATCGTAATCAGCTGATCGCTGTGTTGTGCACGTTGTACATTGCCTATTGAAAATTTTAAAAATTTTAAAACAGCGGATTAAAAGCAAATGACTAGTACCAATGGATATATCTCTTGCCTGGTTATTACCCCACGAAGTTATAGTGACTGCTCTTTTTACACCCTGTACATATATTATTGACAATCGTTAGGGCAAAGTTAGTATGACCATTATATTATATCCGGTATGATTATAATTATACGGGATATAATGGAATATAATTATTAGGTAAACAAATATTAATCCTTTATCAATAGGCACATAATTATAATATTTAATTATTCGTACTTTAGTTAAGATAATAAATTGTATGACAATTTATTATTATGGAAGTGACGTCATGGGTTGCCATATTTAAATATTAAATCACTTAGGGCCGATTTTTCAATCGTCAGATAAAATTTTATCTAGGGAATAAATATGTGACTTTGGCAGATTTTGTATGTAACAAATGTCAAAGTGACATGTTTATTCAACAGATAAAAGTTATCTGACTATAGAAAAATCGGCCCTTAAAATAACTACAATAATATAATCTATAACAATCAGTTGATTGATAAATTATATTAATAAACAGTTCAATGAAATTAACACTAATATAATATAAACACGCATAATTGTAATATCACGGATCTGGAAGTGGGCACCACTGGCGAGACTGAAGAAGTTTGTAACACTATCATCTTCGAACGAGACGCTTCATATAATTTCAATCGAACTTCGCCCGCCTTCGGCGGATACAGTATTGTTGGGTATACCTAAGGGCGCTCAGCCACGTTATGTAGCGCTGCAGTCGCGCGTTTCGTAAACTAGACAGTATCGCTACTAACGCGCGTTAATCGCATTTTCAACGCGTTACAGAAGTGATGTCAACGCGCTACTAACGCGTCACAGCATTGCCATTGTAACAGTCTAACAGACTTGCGACGGTGTCAGACTGCAGGGTAGTAATGGATGGAGGGCTACTGAATCGCGTTTCCATCGCGACCGAAGCGCGTTTGTATCATGTTTGTATCCATACTGATTCGTGGTTACGTGGGCAAAATTACAACAGCTGAGGGTTGCAAAAAAAATAATTGTAAGATAATTTTTGTGCTAGGTAAAGTCAGTAATCGTAATTCAGATGGTGAGCGTCTAGACCCCCTCTGCGAAAGCACTACCGCTACAAAATCGCCCTGGGCCTTATGCCTATGAGGAATTGAGGATTCTTCATCAATGGATGGAAAAACGTTCCTTTTATAAGCTAAACCGAGAAGATGCGCATATAAATATAATTCATTGTTCACATATTTAAACATGTTTCTAAAATAAATTGTAACGGATATGACTTCAGTGAGCATTTCCTGCCGCCAAAACCAAGCTGTCAGCCATCTTGCTCGCCCTCCCACCAAGCCCACAATCAGCCACTGCCGGTGGGGATGGGGATATTTAAGCCAGCCATGCCATACTTGATTTACCATTTTTGTTTAAAATAAATACAGTGTAGAAACTCTGCCCAATTTTATTTTTCACCGCTTCAAAATAATTTAAAATTATTACTTGAATGCTGCAATAAAACGAGGATAAATTGAAAGTTATTTTTGTTCGCGATGCAGCTGATGTGTTAAAATTATTAGGGTTTCCAACCACTGTCCCCTTTTTATAGGACTGATCGGACATATTTTTCCTCCATATTATTTCTAAGCTGCTTTTTGTATGGCGTGTGCTTCGCACTATTGCACTATTGCAAATGTTCTATTTTTCGGTCACCGATTATCGCTTGTTGTCGCACCTATATTATACTCGTAGTCAGCCGTTTCCAAACCTTAGAGTACACGCTACATGTGTACTTAGTATGTGCTCTACTACTTTTGAAGCATGAAATAAGGTCGATTTTTGTAATTTATGTCGGAGTCTGTGGTCTGTACCTCTACCTACTGTGTATAAACAAAATGAACGATCTACGGTCGACCTCAGAGGCACCTGAGCAATTAAATGTAAATGCGCCCGTCAATGTGTTGGTTATTTAAGAACTAAAATTAAAAAACCATTAACTCGACATCGAGTTCATATATAGTGTGAAGAGAATGACGCGTAGAACATTTTTTGTTTTGGCACCTTATGCGAATTATAACTCAAAAAATCAAAGGTCTAAAATGACCATAAGGAGTGAATCTTACTATGCTGGGGCTCGTGGGGCTAGTCTGTACACACGAACGCATTGGTCGTTAACCTAACACCTGACCAGGATTGAAACTCATCTGTTTTGTAACTTTTATGGATATCTTTAATCGTGATTTGTCGCTTTATGGTAAGTAATTTAATAAAAGTAAATATGAGGTGTCAAAACAAAAAATGCTGTACGTGTATACTCTTAACACTATATCATCTTAATATAATATGATCCATGAATCAACCTGTATAGCCCGTGTTACCGGGGATGTGCATAATTGTTTTCATGTCTATTCTTCCAATAATAAGACACAAATTTGTAATGGCAATATGATAATAGTTTGTAACCATATTCTTATAATACAAATTTGTACCTTAATAATGGAAAAATATGTGATAAATATTTTATAGGGACTAACGGTGATAGATCTGAATACTTATCGATTGCATTATGCATAGTCACGAGTTGATTAAACTTTTTAATGTCGAGGTAATGATAAGTATTTTGACGATATTGTATCTTATCACTTATCAGTTATTTGTTATAACATTGTATAAGGAAGAGGAGATGTATCTTTTGATTTGGAGGAAAATAAAAAAGCAGGAAGAATTTATTATGAGGTAGCCGTCTCGACCTCGAAGTTTTGAAACCTCCGTCCATTGGGCACCTGGGGGCTGATTCAAGATGCCATCGCTAATTATCGCTTACAAAGATCGATAACAAAATGTATGGGATTTTACATAAGCTACGCTAAATGACGTACCGAATCGCGATAATTTAGCGTACCTTCGCAAACGTATACGTGACGTATGTCAAATCCCATACATTTTGTTATCGATCTTTGTAAGCGATAATTAGCGATGGCATCTTGAATCAGCCCCTTGAAACATTAGAGACAGTTAGCTTCCCGTGACGCTTATAGATTTTCAAAATATTATGTTTATAGGAAAATAAGAAAAAAATAAGGAGCAATAAGCTCTCCTTATTTTTTTCTTATTTTCCTTATCCTTAATTTTTCGCCCATGTAAATTATAGGTACGTTATCCCACGGGAACACTGGTCTTTTGCAGGATAAAAATGACTATGTCTTTATTCTGTACACAAGTTATACAATACCAAATTTCATGAAAATACTTTTATTAGTTTTAGGCTCGAAAGAGTCACAAACATCAAACTATCTATCCGTCCTACCAAATTTTCTTTTAATGTATGCGTAAAAGCTGACGTGATCGAGTGTTCTCTTAGCAATAATTTATCATCATCAGTTCACTGCACGACAATTTAGGGGTGTTTAAAATTTTAGAGCTATTTCAGTTGCGTCCCCATACCCCATGGCAATTACAATGACGTATCGAACGAATAATATTATTAATATTATTTGTTTGTATTTGCACCTGTCGCCTGTAATCTCCGTTTATATAACCGTTGCGGAGATAATCCGAAAGCACATGACCGCGTTATCGGGCATGATAGCGCTCGATATCGCGCGTAAGTCAATGTCGGCCGCCTTGACATTACTTCCTATTGTGCCGAAGCCGTGTAGAAACTGCCTAAGTACCTACCTACATTTAATTCGAAATCCTAGATTGCATAAATCATTAATTTTGTCCCGTCGAAGTGTATAAACTGTCTAAGTGTCTACCTACATTTATTCGATATTCTAGTTCAGATAAATCATTCCTATTGTCCCGTCGAAGTGTAGAAACTGTCTAAGTGTCTACCTACATTTAATCCAAATCCTAGTTTGGCTAAATCATTCCTATTGTCCCGTCGAAGTGTAGAAACTGTGTAAGTGTCTACACTCTACCTACATTTAATCCAAATCCTAGTTTGGCTAAATCATTCCTATTGTCCCGTCGAAGTGTAGAAACTGTGTAAGTGTCTACACTCTACCTACATTTAATCCAAATCCTAGTTTGGCTAAATCATTCCTATTGTCCCGTCGAAGTGTAGAAACTGTGTAAGTGTCTACACTCTACCTACATTTAATCCAAATCCTAGTTTGGCTAAATCATTCCTATTGTCCCGTCGAAGTGTAGAAACTGTGTAAGTGTCTACACTCTACCTACATTTAATCCAAATCCTAGTTTGGCTAAATCATTCCTATTGTCCCGTCGAAGTGTAGAAACTGTGTAAGTGTCTACACTCTACCTACATTTAATCCAAATCCTAGTTTGTATAAATCATTCCTATTGTCCCGTCGAAGTGTAGAAACTGTCGAAGTGTCACCTACATTAATTCGAAATCCTAGTTTGGATAAATCATTCCTATTGTCCCGTCGAAGTGTAGAAACCAAAGTGTCTACCTACATCCCTAAAATACTAGTTTGGATAAATCATTTATTAATTATCTGGCAGTGCCCCCGCCAAGTTGACACACACTTTTCTCGAAACAGTTTAGGCCATTTTCGACCCCCTATAAATTTTTTGTGCGATTGCCAAGTCAATTTATTCAAAACATGAAAGATTTTTAATAATATTAATAATTATGATCACTATAAAATGTTGTTAGAGCGACCGACTCATCCTAGCTAGGTATCCTATCATCAGGATCTTACAATTTTTTACGGCAAATGAACTAGGGCTTGGCACTTTTTACATGTTATTTTTTTGATGGTTAATGGTTATTGGTAGCTGTTGCACGGAGAAGTTCTCGAAATTTTTACATTTTAATAATATAACAGTATGTATTTTAAAACCACTTTTCTCCAGTAGGTACTGTTTACAGTCTTATTCGCAATTATAAAAAAATACACACTAGTTGTTAGTAGTTTTTGTATTAATGTAAAAAAAGTGAGAAATTATCATACCTAAAAGAGTCAGAATTTCTTCGATGGAACTTAGTGGTAGTTAAGAGCATTATAAGTTGCAATAAAAAAAAATTGCTGATTCTTAGTGTTCGACGAGTAAAGATAACAGAAACAAACAAAATGATTTATATAATGACAAAGAAGTAGTTAGTATAATAACTTCCTGAGTTCAACCATCATTACTGCATTATGTTAACGCTGTGTGCTTTCGAGTTATTCGTATAATGCCAATATAATGTTCAAGTTTTAGGCAAAAAGGTGACGCAACTAAGGTCGCGACAGTGTTGCCAATTATTAGAATTGCAACAATCACTTCAAAATCCTCATGAGATTATTTTCAGGGTCTGAATTTCTGACATTCGAATCTTTAGTTTCATTATGAAACTTCATACCAGAAAAACTTAAAAATAGATCCCGAAAATAATCTTAATATTTTTATTTTATGTTTTCTAATAACTCCTAAATGTTTTCTGCCTAAATTTAGAAAGGAAAATGCTAAGTTGGTAACACTGGATCACGTCTGAACGATCTAGAATATATTTTTTGATACAAAAACATTCTTGAACTACTTTACAAGGTAAATAGATAACATATGAATTGCAATTAGCAAAATGCTGATTGCTGACGAATAAAAAAAGTTAATGTATTATATTTAACTATTTTCCTCGTCGTTATTAACTATATTACATGATTGAAGAAATTTAAAATGTTTTTCAAAGGGCTTAGGAGCTACTGAAGTAGAGGTATATTTTTTTTACTTTTATCCGAGCACATTTTAAATTTCAATAGACGATCCTAACTAATATTGTACATGCAGAAGTAACTCTTAACTGTCTGTCAACGCTTTCACGCTAAAACTAAAAAACCGATTTAAATTAATTTTGGAACACATGACTAGAGCTTGAGGAAAGAGGGATGAAATTTTGTGTGAAAATATTTTAATTTTTAAAGCGAGAAGAAAATATAAGGTCATATTTTAAGCCGAAAATTAGAGCATATAATTTTCTGCTTTAAGACAGTTTTATTTAAATGAAATGAAGACATGAATGAATGAAGGTGATACGTAGCAAAATTATGCTTTTGAGAAGATTGAGTTCAAACTGCTACATAAACATTTTTGATGTCTAAGTAGCAGTTTGAAGTTTGAACTCAATTTTTTTGAATACGTCGTAAAGTACATTAATTTAAAGATCTGTCTCTAGAATCAAAGTAAGTAAAACGTTACTACATATCCTAAAATGTTTAAGTGATAATTTATACAAAATTTTGTGGGTAATTTTTTTTTCAGCGCAAGTACTTTCACCTATATACCTACGGGATACACACCCTAAAGTAGTACACTCATTAATATTACAGCCTGTATATATAGTTAGTCGCTTAGTTAAATTTTGAATTACGAAATGACTATTGAACTTGATACTGTAGTAAAACGTTAGATAACCTTTATCAGTTTGTAATGTATCGACGATAAGATTCATGCTGTAGATGCATGCTATCTAGATTATGTATGTTTTGTTCAGTTGAAAAATATAATAATAATAATAGCTTTCGATTTCGGTGTCGGTAGCCGATTTCATAGAAACCAGGCCATCTACGCAGGAGTTATTTTATAGTGCCCAAGTGTGTGCGCAATACACAAAGACACTCTCGCTTCCTTTTATTCTCATAACCCAGTGGGACGGTAAATCGCGCGACTGGCGAGTGAACAGGCCCAACTTTTTAGATGCCCATCCGACGCATGGAGCATCTTTCTTGTCAGACAATCAGGTGATCAGCCTGCGTTGTCCTAACCAAACTTAAAAATAACATTTTTTGTTGTTCCAACGCGGGAATCGAATCCACGACCTCCGGGTCGAGAGCGAAGCTCAGAACCATTAGACCACGGAGGCGTTGAGAAATATATAAACAATATGACCGACTTTTCTTACACAAAACTTGAAATGTATTCATCTGTATTCAGCCTAGGTTACATTACTCGGTCTATGTTTACTGCGACTCATAAACGAACTTTGTCTCCCATGGTTAAAGCGTCTCTCGAGCTAGGCATCGCGTATTCAAATCTTGTTAAAAGGACAAAAAAGTGTTATTGAGTCATGGCTACACTTAATACAATAAAAATCTTAAATGTAACGTATGAGAGCAGATCGATGTGGAAACCTCCCAAACCTGTAATTTTTTTGTATCAGACACGGTGCTGATGATGATTATTGGCCCAAGTGGGTTTGGAAGAAAAAGAATGTGACCAACGTCGCCAGCGCCGCGCCGTAAGTGAGAATTTCCTCTTTAGCGTATAATATGAGGGGGCGCCCCGCAGACCTCACTCGCCGTGCAAGAAATCTAAAGTTTAAGGATCGCGCTCCATACAAATATGGGCCACTATGTCAAGTAGCCGGCCAACGAAATTGCAAAAATCTCTAAGTTGTAGTTAAACCAGGGACGAAAGGAATATGAAATTTCGGATACAGATATCCGTATCAATACATAGTATAAAACAAAGTCGCTGTCGCTGTATGTCTGTTCGTATGTATGCTTATATCTTTAAAACTACGCAACGGATTTTATGCGGTTTTTTTTAATGGATAGAGTGATTCTTAAGGAAGGTTTGTATGTATAATAAATGCATAATATGGTAGAGAAACACTGATAAATTTGAAGGTTTCTAATGTGATGTCGTAAATAAGCACGTTTTTTTGCGCTTATATTGCAAACGCTGGCTGAACCCTAGATAGACCAAAATAATGTACTACAGTATTGTTCACCTTAAAAAGTTCGACAAAAAAGTCCGCGATGGTATATGTCTATCTCTTAGGGATAACCCACCATAACCATTTTTATCCTTTACTAAAAAATGGTTATTTACGAATTGATTTTAAACAATACAGCATTAATCCTTATCCAATTAAGTACCTTAAATAAATTGTGCATTTATTATAGATCAATATGCTTTTTACAGCATGTAATTTAAGTGAATGTTACCGAAGATATTACAAATTTAAAATGCAAGGTCGTAGTTGTTTGCGCCGCGGCGGTACCGACCCGCGGCCAGCCGGGGGTCTGGCGGCGCGTGCCTAACTTTTAACGTTGCAGGATTAGACTTGAGCGTTGAGTGTTTTTCACATGGCCAATTATATGTCGCGCTGTCAACAGTAACGTCTAAGCAAAACATGTTTGTATTGGCTAATGACCAAAAAGCTGTGAACGTTGTGAATAAGGACATTCTATAGTAGGTATATTTTGCATTGCTCCCGTGCGAAGCCGGGGCGGGTCGCTAGTTATATATATGTCGCAGTCATCTTATTGAATCTGGTTATTTAATTGAATCACTAGGCGGTTATAAAATGGCGTCAAAAAGCTCGTACAGATAGCAATGTGTTGATATATTTTTTGATTAATTTACTTTAATGTTCGTTTTATTAGTACTCATTCGGAAATTTCGAAGTTTAAAACTAAAATATTAAATGGCTGTCCTAGTCTCGGATTCTAAAATTTGTTGGTAAAAACAGGATTCAATGAAAGCGCTAGTCATTTAATTAAATAGCGGATTCAATCAGATGACTGCGACATATATATGGATATTAAATTATTTCGGACTATCCGCTTGTTTCGGATAATTTCGGTTACGGATATTAAATTTTGTTTACCTTTTTACCGTAGCCAAACTTTTTAAGATTCGGTAACGGTTACGGATTTTTTTATGGATATCCGATTTCGGTTACGGTTGCGGAGCTCCCTAACATCCCTGAGTTAAACTATCATTTTTTTTTCTTCTTCCGCTACTCAACGTGGCTCAATGATCTTTGTCATTTAAATATGTATTTATACAATAACTGACTTTTGTTACTTTTGTTCGTGTGACGAGTAAAGGTACGATTCCACCAAAATAGTGTTCGGAACATTTGTTAGCCAACATTATTTTCAGAATTCCAGCTGTACCAATTTGTATGTGTTCCGATTTGTTAATGTTGCGTTAGCGAGTCCACCGGAACACACATCTGTTACGCATAATGTTCGCAACAGTTCAGAACACCGGTGGAATCGCACCTTAAAGGTACGATTCCACCAAAATAGTGTTCAGAACATTTGTTAGCCAACATTTTTTTCCGAATTCCAGCTGTGCCAATTTGTATGTGTTCCGATTTGTTAATGTTGCGTTAGCGAGTCCACCGGAACACACATCTGTTACGCATAATGTTCGCAACAGTTCAGAACACCGCGCCGGTGGAATCGCACCTTAAAGGTACGATTCCACCAAAATAGTGTTCAGAACATTTGTTAGCCAACATTTTTTTCAGAATTTCAGCTGTGCCAATTTGTATGTGTTCCAATTTGTTAATGTTGCGTTAGGGAATCCACCGAAACAAACAACTTTTACGCACAATGTTCGCAACAGTTCAGAACACCGGTGGAATCGCACTTTAAAGGCACGATTCCACCAAAATAGTGTTTGAAACATTTGTTTAGCCAAAATTTTTTTCAGAATTCCAGCTGTGCCAATTTGTATGTGTTCCAATTTGTTACTGTTGCGTTAGCGAGTCCACCGGAACAAACATCTGTTACGCACAATGTTCGCAACAGTTCAGAACACCGGTGGAATCGCACCTTAAGAATAGCACCTCCCCAGCCCACATCGACCATCTTTCCTATCGGTGTCGTAAAACGTGACAGAGGAATATACATTCGGAAATGGGCAGTATTGTTTTCGCCTACATTGTTATTATATAAACTACGCCCAATACCAGCAGGCTTACTCCCGACACAATCGAGAATCGAATAAGATCGATCTCAACGGCTTTTGGTATTTTATTTGGTGGATTGCTTTGAAAATAACCAGAATAAAGGAAATCGTTAGATAGTAACTTTTTGTACTCCCGACCATATTAATCAACTGATAATCAAGATAAACAAACGTCAATTTATTCGGGACTACGCAGCACGTTTGAATCTGAATCAAAATCGAATCGGTTTGGAGAGTAAGGCCCCTGGTGGGCTAACCTCGCATGGCGAGTATAGGCAACTATGGTCTATGAAATGCTTTGGGGAAGGCTTACATCCAGCATTGGACATCATAGCTGAACCGAGAAACGTAACATCTATACTTAATATTATAAAGCGGAAGAGTTTGTTTGTTTGTTTGTTTAAACGCGCTAATCTCAGGAACTACTGGTCTGATTTGAAAAATTATTTTTTTGTTGGATAGTCCATTTATAGAGGAAAGCTTTAGGCTATATAACATTACGCGTCAGTGAGAAATGTTGCAAAAACGGGGAAAACATTTGAGGACTTTCGTTGCGTGCGCTGTATAAACGGTTTAGTCACCCAAAAACCACGCGAACGAAGTCGCGGGCACAGCTAGTCTTCAATAGTATCAATAGGAAGAATGAAATTTCTTCTACAAACTCGTATTCTAAGATTCTGTCTCACTCTACAATTGAGTCTATAGAGGGTTTGCTGACTTAGCCTCGATTTCACCAAACTTTAAACGTGCTTAACGCTATACTTCGTTTCGATCTCTCTCTCTTAGTAAATATTATAACATCATCGTCATCAGTTCGCTCACTGCTAGACAATCTGTTAATCTGGTTACCTCAAAAAAGTTTAAAGTTATTAAGATTAAGATAAATGCAGTATTAGTTGAAATACTTCATCTAAGACTTAAATGTTTATTTACTAGTATCTAAAGACTTCCGTTCTCTAGGACATGTCTAGAGTCTAGTATCTAGACATAAATGTGAATGATATCAGTAAATCTCCAGTCAAGATGTGTACGAGCGAAAGAGCGCACATAATGGCCAATTGTCTCGGAGCTGGGGAGAAATTACACGTGTCCATTGTTGGACGATACGGGACGATATGCCGTTGTATCGTCACGTGAGACATTATATTATTTTATATACCATGTATTCACAATTTATTTCCTACTGCTATTATAATACCAAAAGTTTGTGCGGTAGAATGGATGAGACGATAGGGGTTTTTTTTAACCGAAGGCTGGCCTTATCAGGCCCAGACGTCACTGCGACCCTTCTGGATCCATTGTGACTCCTTCGCTTTAAAGTACCGTCCCGAGTCCTAAGTTACTCATGAACGATATGGTGGGGGTCTGCGGTGCGAATTTCCTCTGCTGTAGAGTATTCGTCGTCGATAGGGGTATGCGACACTTTAAACGCAATAATAACTTAATGTTTTATCTAAAATTCATTATGTTATTGCCATTTAAACATAGTTTTTGGCATCAAAACTTTGGATTAAAACATAGCCCTATTTTAACCCTAATGAGTATGTATTCTCTTGGAATATCTACTGCATTTACGCGTGCGGACAAATGCTAGTAAATAATATCTCATTAAATTTCAAAAGATATCCTCTACAAATATTCTTCTAAACATAACCTTACAGTCAGTTCAAACGGATTTTTCTACTTCATCTTAAAATTATCAAATTTTATAGTCTACTGGTAGAAATATATTTAATAAATTCTCATGGCAGGAGATAATAACTATTTTTGATATAATTTTTTAATACAAAAAGCAGCGATTTAAATATCTATAAAATACTTAAATATACCTAATGATGTCACTGAATCAAATTTGACACGTAAAGTACTTATATTTCATACAATGTTGCGAGTGTCGAATATCTCATTGTTACAAATTGTATTTAAATATTCTTGAATGAGGATACATAAATGTAAATAAAATAGTTATTTAAGTGGTTGCGATAAAAAATTATAAGCGAATAAACATTTTTAGCGCAAAACTATGTTACATGCGTCATAAACTGCTATCGCTATTTATGTCAAATGTATGTTAGCAGTTATTGAGTAATATAGTAACATGCACATATGTATAATTATCGCTCTCATTATTATTGTAAATATTAATCGTTTGTACGACAAAATGATGTTACTACATTCTACATCCTTATCTTTTAAGATTAATGAAAATGGGTTTTAGATAGTTTATTATACTGAATATTCTAGGATACGGTGCGAGACCGTGCCGTCGCGATACAATGGAGACGGTACAAGTATTCACGACCTCACTTTAGCTTCCGCACGACCGGCGCGAGGATCAGCGTACACAGGCGTCTGAGTTTGCTTTTGTAATTTGTGTAATCATAAAACTGACTTGCTAGTAATTGGCAGTGATTTGAACATATTATATACCGGATCGGAAAATAAGCAAAAACTTATTGACAACAACAGTCTGGGTGCAATTTTTTGTCACTGTTTGCGATTATGTTAACTACAATTTGTATGGGGATCTGGGGTCAAAAAATATGCTTTACAAATACTTGTCTTCACGACCAGTAGTGACAAAAACTCGCACTCTGCAGGCTTACTCCCGACACAATCGAGAATCGAATCAGGTCTTTCTCAACGAATTTTGTTGTTTTATTTGGTTACTTTGTAACAAACCAGTATAAAGAAAATCGTTAGATCGTAACTTTTTGTACTCCCGACCATATCAATCGACTGGGAATCAAAATAAAAAAAACGTCGATTTATTGAGAAGTACGCGGCATGATCGAATCTGAATCAAAATCTGAATCAGTTTGAAGAGTAAGGCCCCAGCACACAGTGCGGATATTAGATGATAGATAGATTTTTGGTTTTAAAAATGAATCACAGACATTACGCAGTAGGGCATAGACAAAAGTGATAGTCTGTATTTTGAAGTACTAAAACTATTCTTAATTAAAGTGGCGCCTAATTCACATGCTATCTTTTCCCCATAATTATAATAACATTTAAAAACAATTATTGTAAAGAAAACAGTAGTACTCGTATTAAGAAATGAAAGCAATCTTCGCTCGCTTTATTATACGAGTAACAAGTCGATTACACGTTGATTACAACTGATAATTGAGTTTCAGTGGCCACTCGAGAAAGTTAAGAGTCGTCATTGAGAGAATATATGTCAAGTATAACGTGAAGTTGTTAAATAAAGATAATAAAAATTTCGTCGCCGAAAAGTTCTGATTTTCCTCAAATCAAGGAGTTCTTTAATTATTATCACAAAGTTCCAAAATAAATAACTTAACGAAATGAATGTCAGGAGATGGATAAGCTGTTGTGTTGTATTTAAAAAAGTGTGCTATGATTTTTATTATTTCCTTTAAAATAGTTAAAGGGTAATAAGGATGACCTATCAGCATGGAAAATTTAAGTGTCAAACTTTCATGGCTTAGAAATGCCAGGGATAGTCAGGGTTCCCCCATACATTGTTTTCACTTGATTAGTATCAAGCTAATTTTTCCTGAGTAGATTCATTTTGATTAGTCTTGCTAACAGAGATAGCAAGAATAAAGTTTGTGGATTTGGTTTGATTCCAAAATACATTTTTTTGATAAATCTCAGGATCTAAATTATCCAAAAAAATATTTGCCCTACTTTGATCAATGAATTCCCTCTTGACATTTGTATCTATAACGAGGTCATCTTGAATTATTAGTAACCAGTTGATTTTGTTTTTATTACTTAGTTAATATTAATGTCATTCACACAGATATAATTATTGTCCTACAAATTGCGTGGTATGTTACCCCGGTCCTGCGCTGGAAAGTTGAGATTTTCTTTTGAAGATGATGATTTTTGTAACCCAAATAATATTAATCAAGTATGATTGGTTCAAAAATATTTGAATGACACAATAATTTAGTCAAAAGTAGAGTTAAACTAGTTATGTTGAACCAGTGTTAAGTTATTGTCCAGTCAGATATTTTAGGTCAAATCGGCCGCGCTTGTTTTGTCATAACTCATAATACACTACAAAGAGACACCTTAACTTAGTACTATCTACTGTATGAAACAGAGATGAAATGGATATGAAATTTCGGACACGGATACGGATATTAAATTATTTATCTGTTTGTTTCGGTTACGGATATTAAATTATTTATCTGTTTGTTTCGGTTACGGATATTAAATTTTGGTTTCCTTTTACTAGTAGCAAAACTTTCATTTCCGATTCGGTTACGGTTGCGGATAATTTCTTATATCGGATATCGGATAGTTTTGGTTACGGTTACGGAGCTCCTAACAGCCCTGGTATAAAAACCTGGTACAAAAAGTGATGCCCTCTCTCCTCGTAAATTTAAACCCATTCGGCGCGTACTAAACTTCTTTAGACAACAGGGGGCCTACTCAAGATGCCATCGCTAATTATCGCTTACAAAGTTCGATAACAAAATGTATGGGATTTGACATAAGGTACGCTAAATGACATACCAAATCGCGATCATTTAGCGTACCTTATGTCAAATCCCATACATTTTGTTATCGAACTTTGTAAGCGATAATTAGCGATGGCATCTTGAGTAGGCCCCCAGGGCCTTGATTACTTACGAAGTTCGAAAACAAAATGTAAGGGACTTGACATAATCTTTGTTGTGTGACACACGAATTCTTACGTCACTTAGCGAAGCTTATGTCAAATCCCGAACATTTTTTGAACATCGTAATTAATAATAGCGGTAACGCCTTAAATAAGAGCTCATCAGGGTAATCATACCTTTCAGTGTTGCTGTCTTCTTATATAGTAAAACACAAACTACTTGCACTTTTTTCCACTTTATTTGTTCTTTTTTTCTTGAAGCTGGCAACTCTACACAATATTTACAAATAATTTAAAAATTTAATTCTACCTACACCTGATGATGACTATGTCGAAATCGGTCGTGTATTTTAAGTAATTATTAATGTAAAAGAACAAATAAAGTGGAAAAAAGTGCAAATAGTTTGTGTTTTACTATATAATATGAATTTCCACTAAGAACCTACAGTACATTCAATAAGATATGTTGCTGTCTTCGTCTGTCAACTGACTTTTCCAGTGTATCAAACAAATACAGCAACATTGAATAGATAATCAGTTGTGTAAATATATTTATTAATAAAGGAGCTAATGTTTAGCTAGTAACTGAATACTGATACATCATACTCGTACAATCGGTCTTTGATATTAAAGTCACGTGAAAATAGTATAACATATTATGTAGACGATAATATTCATATGATTATTATAGTTAGAATTTCGTTAAACGGCGCGGAGGACGCTCTAACTACAAACTAATGCTGTGTGGTAATGCTAAAGGTGTATTCACAAGGATCAACTAATTAGTTATTTTTACCCGACTTCGGCGAAGCCAAAAGGAAGGATAATGATTTTGGCAGTCTATGTATGTATGTATGTATGTATGTATGTTTGTATGTATGTATGTATGTATGTATGTATGTTCCCTCGTAGCGGTTAAACTACTGGTCCGATTTTAATAAAATTATAGCTCATAAACTATCTCCAAAAAAAATAAAATTAAGAGAATTGTATCGTGTTTGGTATCCAAAAATAGGTCTTAGGAAGCACATTACAAATATGTATTTAAAATTTTAATTAGTTATTATATTTTGTTGTTAAATTCAAAATAAGGGGTTAAAATGCGGTCGTACAAATTGTATCTAGGAGTAGTTTAGTTACTTTCTATGTGTTAATTTAAAGTTAGTTTAGTGAACATATAATGTTATAGTTCATGTGGAAACAGAAAAATGTAAAATAAAATAAAAGTTTAAAAAACTATAACCCGACTTCACAAAAAAGGGGTCTAAAAAGGCTGAAACAAGAAAATAATTCAATTTGAAATCCAGATATGCACAGGTACAGATATGGTCAAGGTAGAGCCGTGGTCGTACCCGCTAAACAAATCTATAATATTCGTCTGCTGTTGTAATATACAATCCCAATAGCGGGTACAGCCACGGCTCTACCTTGACCATATCTGTACCTATGCATATCTGGACTTCAAATTGAATTATTTTCTTGTTTCAGCCTTTTTAGACCCCTTTTTTGTGAAGTCGGGTTATAGTTTTTAAACTTTTATTTTTTGTAAGTTTTGTTAGATATTCAGCGATTTTAATTGTTTTGCAGATTTTAGTTTAAGAGTATTTTTTTATATTCATTTCTTAAGTAAATATGTAAAAACGTATTATAAAGGCTATTTTGTTTTTTATTTATTTATTGATATTTCGTAATGTTCCAGATTGTCTGGTCCGATGTGAAAAAATATTTCTGTGTTTAGCCCATTTATTATGGAAGGCTATAAGGTCCGGAACAGAACGTTTAAAAATCGGAGGTAAAATCTACTTAAATTGGTTTTAATGTCTTGTTTGAAGACAAAATTGAACGACTGAACGCAGCAGTTTTTTTAGTTGAAATCAATGAACATTGTAATTTGTAGCGGCGAACTATGTAGTTCTCCTTCAAGTATTAGCCTGTAAAATATACATAGGAATTTTGATGAGGATCTTAAAAGGTTAGGGCTAAGTAAAGCCCATAGGAATAGATGTAAAGCGCCTCCGTGGTCTAGTGGTTTTGAGCTTCGCTCTCGACCCGGAGGTTGTGGGTTCGATTACCGTGTTGGAACAACAAAAATGTTGTTTTCAAGTTTGGTTAGGACAATGCAGGCTGATCATCTGATTGTCTGACAAGAAAGATGATCTATGCGTCGGATGGGCATGTAAAAAGTCGGTCCTGCGCATGTTATCTCGCCAGTCGTGTCGGTTTACCGTCCCACTGGGTTATGAGAGTAAAAGGAAGAGAGAGTTGGGCAGTATAAAATAACTCTTGCGTAGCTGGCTTGGTTTCAATGAGATCGGCTACCGACACCGAAATCACAGGTGAGGGGAGCTATTATTATAGGAATAGAGTTATGGGAAGTAGGAACCCTACGCCACTGATATTTGGTAAGAATTTGGATTTATTGGAAACTGTAAAATATAGTATTTTAATAATTCAATGTCAATAAAAAATGTTAGTTCTATTGCCATCGTTTACGATTTGACATAAACATATTTCATTATTCCCGTGGCGCTTCCCCTTTTCAATTGTGTCTGTTTGTCATTACAATTTTGCTGTCTCCCGCAAGCTTGGGGAGTGAAACCGGCACTTCCTACTCTTCTTTCATTCTTCTTTTGTTATTCAATAATTTCGTTGTGGGTCCCAAGACAAATCTAGCATATCCCTAAGGCACCCCCGAAATCATATCATATGATCATCAGGTTTTTGGGGTTGGTTACCTCTGTCGATTCTGGCTACACAGGAGTTGCAGTGGTGAGCATTCGCTCGTTTTAAACAAAGAATGAGGGCCTTCAAAAAGGTGGAGGTAAGTGAAGGGGCCTTCAAAAAGTAAGTGAAGTCTATAGGTTTGCAGTTATAAGTTGCCCTTCAACAATGGTAATTTGTATTAGGTGTACTCAAACTCCAGAACATGACTGTGCCGTTTACGCTATGCCATATCGCAATTGGCACTTGTCACCAGGTATCTACTACATACGTATTTTTTCCCGCATGTACCCGCGGAAAATCCAAAGGGGAAATAAGTGAAAATGTAAACAAATATTTTCCTTGTTATTAATTTAGATGAGTTGGCTCTAACACCTTTAGTCATTTTTGCCAAAAATGATGATGATGATTATTATTAGAAGTAATCTTTTAGATCAATGTATTATGGAGTTCGATTAATCTACCTGGAAATTTGAGATATTATGGATTTAACAAGTAATATGCCAGATTTGAAGAAGATTGTTTGTTTTATTTGTAGTGAAGATTTTTTTAAATTGTTACGTCGAAAGTTACTGGATCAATTAAAATAAAATTAGGCAATATTTTAGTTCACTTTTTGTAAGTGAAAATAATATTTAAAACCTATTTTTAACTACCTTTAAGATTACGACGAGGAGAAATAAATAAGTAAATACTAAATTAATTGTGGTCTCTACATTTTATTTAATACAGCATTGCGTAATTCAAAATATTTTATTTCCAAATGAAACTTAATAAGCTATTTTCGGAAAGTCAACAAAAAGGCTACCACCGGTTCAACCCTAATGTAAAACGGTAATGCAGGTGAGATAAAATATATAACACCCACGCACTCGTGTTAATACCTACTTAAATACGTATTCGAGCCCTAATCATCTACTTGAGTGGCATTAGTGGCAATAAACCTCAAAGTACAAATATCGCGCTAATAGACACATCCTCCCGTGTGCACGCGTCTTAAGTTTCAGCTTTTCAGAGCGACTCACTAGGCGTTAGGTCAGTACACCTGTATTCGGTGTGACAGCTGCAGCCTCCTAGGTTCCCTCCAAAATGTAATTAAAAAATCGATTTTTTTCGTCGAGTAGGATTTTAATAAATATAGTTATTTTTATGAATAAAAAAAAAGTTAAATTTTTCTTGAGGTGTGCAAAAAGTTTTTAAGTAAAGTGAAAATGAAGTTCAAAAGGCAAAACATTGTCTCTGGAGATACCTCTGAAGAGGAGATCGGACATAACTATTTGAGTACACTGGTGAGTATATTAGAGTAACTAGTTTTGTACGTAAAATATGTTTATCCTTGGTATTTGAATAAAGCCAAGGTTGGTATAAGATTATTTATTAAAAGAAAACATTTTCGAACTCGCATCAAAAATTATGTTGGCTACATATTTCGTGGTTATGACTAAGACAATTTTTGTGCGTGTATTAGGTTATCTACTAATAAAATTAAATATCTGTCCAAAAAACGTATCTCCCATCTAAAGTTTGCAATGGGCCCAGATCCCACTGAGTTCAGCATTTATTGTGTCTAGTATTAAAAATTAGTATATAGTTATAAATTATTACTTACTAATACTATATAAATTAGTAGTACTAGTATTAGTAAGTAAAAATCCCACCAAAAACATTTTCATGTAAAAATGTTGTCAAGACGAGGCTACACAGCTTACCCTGTGAAAAAGTTATCAGATATAGTATACAGCCAAGCTCTACACTACACCTTAATCAAAATCTATCAAAAAGTGGATAGATCTCATGTAGAAACAAAATTCTTGATCTGTGCGCCCTTACTTCACTTACGCTACATTGCAGTCAAAACGTGATGCTTGGCCGTTTTATTTAGCACACGATTAATGAATTCGTATGAAATGTTCGTAACGGTAGCAAAACGGTCAAGTATCACGTTTTAACTGCAATATAGCGTAAGTGAAGTTAAGCCTGGTGAAGTAAGGGCGCATAGATCAAGAATTTTGTTTCTACATGAGATCTATCCACTTTTTGATAGATTTTGATTAAGGTGTAGTGTAGAGCTTGGCTGTATACTATATCTGATAACTTTTTCACAGGGTAAGCTGTGTAGCCTCGTCTTGACAACATTTTTACATGAAAATGTTTTTGGTGGGATTTCATTTATTTTTGTAAGCTGGTTAATGGACTTTTTTTAATTTAAAGATAACCTATTTTGACCACGGGCCTTTACTTACGGAAAATAGAACAGTCAGCGCCTTAGCCTAGTGACGCCTAGTGACGTCGACTGATGTCACCGTCAATATTATACCGTGTATAAACTTTTACCGAAATTTTTAAGAGGTAGAGGCGGATTTTCAAATAAATGTCTCGTCCATATTTCTTTATTTGTTATATTATTATATTATAATCGTATTATATATAAATATAAATTATAAAATATACATTATTTTATTGCTGGAGTGAAACTTCTTATTTGGATATTCTAGGATGCCACTAGTATAAATTCAACACTAATAATTCGAGAATTTGAGAATTACTTATATATACGAGGGAGATTGCCTTTAATAAAGCATGTTGATACTTATTAAAATAATATACGGTAAGTCTATAATAATATCGTATGTAGACGACGGTCACCGCCATCTGTTGGTCACTAGAGGTACTAATTCTTGTACGGCTCTTATAAACTAACGCTAAGTGCATACACCTAAGTGCAACTTAGCATTTTTGAAGGAAAAAAAATGTATTTATTTTTAGTTTTGAAAAATAGCTTTAAGGTTTCTTTTGATTATGGCCATCTTTAAACGTCATGACGTCGTGACGTGTTGAAAATCATATTATTATTATGTTAATAGTATTAACACTAAAATTATTTATACATTGATCGTGTAATTTTTACGTTTATTGTTATCATTATAACGTTACCGACTGTTAAATGTGTTGATAAATGTGTGTTTAGATGTTTCACAGTTCCAAACATAGATTGCGCTGGTAGCCACCTACATCGCGCTATCGAAGTGTCGAACGGTTTTTACATAATATTCCCTCTAACCGATTTCAAGTGATCGACGCAGACGACGCAATACAAATAATTTTGTTTATATAATATACAGTATACACTGACAACAAATTACTACTTGCTGCTTGTTCATTCTTACCTAATTTTTACTTACCAAATAAATAATACCTAATTTTAAATAAGTGGATAAAAAATTAATTTTCTCATAGATATATTTTTCATTTACAAAAAGTCGGTCACCGATTAATAATCGGAATCAAATAGAACATACTGATTGCAGTAGTGCAACGCACTCAAATAAATAAAGTCGGATAGAAATAATATGGAGCAAAAATCTGACCGATTATCGGTCCTACAAAAAGTAGGTCTTATTTTTTTTATGTACTTGTATAATATTGTATAATATAATATTTCTTTTATGTATTAAAGATCATATCCGTATAATAAACATATTAAACATCCATTTTGTACCGTCCACCATATTGGATTCAAAATGGCGGCATTTATATTTTAATAATTTTTTTGTTGGTTTTGTAGCAATAACAGCTAACATAAATAATATCAGCTTACTAGGACGTCAGGAAGTACCTTATGAATTTTGATGATCTATAAATGAGTCAGTGACGAAATCTGGTGTTTTTAGACATTGATAAAATCTAAAGTATAATAGCTACAACATTGAAACTTTGTATGTTTCATGTTTTTACTGGTGTCATTATATGTTGAAATTTTCAACTATGTAGCATCTTCCAAAGCAAAGTTATGACAGTTCAAAAAAACGACGAAACCTTTCGAGAAAAGGTAGGTAGTGCCCTTGCGCTTCGCTTGGCTCGTCTTGACGGGGGCACGACCGTGCCCCCAGATTCTGCGTATCCCCTAAACCGATACGCACAATTTTTCTAAAGGTGACTTAATAGATACTACTCTTAAAGAAAGCTCTATCAGCTGTCTTACTGTAGGCTTAACTAACAATTGTCAACATATTCTTACAAACACTATCAAGGAGGAACATTTGAAAGCTCTGTAAAGTAACGTTAACGAATAATAATTGTATGAAAAACATGACAGCGCCAATACAAATTTATTGACAATCGATTAATTTACTTTACGGAACTTTCAAATATATCGGCTTAGGTCGTGCTAAGTAGCTTGCCTGGAGCAAAGGGTTTCTTAAATGTTTAATTCTGTTAATGCTATACCAAGTATCCTTACCACTAACCGCAGTGGCGTAAGGTTTAATCTCTCCACTCTTATCTCCTTCTCCCCTCTTGTCTCCTTCTCCACTTCATTCCTGTCGGCTTCACTTACTGCCTCCTTATTTTTTAAGACCCCTCATCTTAATGCCTCCCTGTTAAATGTTGGGTTTCCCTCTGAAGAAGAGCCTTCGCCAATAGTAGACAGTCACTTTTCCAGCACAGACAACTAAACCAAGCGGTTTACGCTGAATCTGTGACTAAATTTTATATACATTGGTCGAGAAACAGAACCCTTCTTCGGCAGTCGAGTAAAAGGATAACAATTACAAATAACAGCTCTTTGTCATAAGTAGGTTGGTGGTCGTTTAAAAATCTTGTGGTTTCAATTGTAAACTTATAACTTTGTATGTAGGTACTGTTGTATTCATAAATATTACATAACTCACCAGGCAAATAATTTTTGACATTCATAACCGTGTCTTCGGTTTTAATTTACTAAACACCCGTAACAGATAGATATAAATTATAATGGATACTTATTGCAAAGTATTAATATCGCCATTACATTAGATAAAGAAGGCCTTTTGCATCCGTTATCAGAACCTTTTGAATCCGTTTTTTAATGATTTATCTGTATAAATCATTCAAAAACGGATCCAAAAAGGAGTGCTTACTTCACTCGCAAAGTACTGTTGCTTTCCGAGCGAAGTAAGCACGTCAACAAGCACCTACTACTAACTCCACCAATGCAGGCGGTATACCTTAGCGTACAACGTAGGTATACCGTACAGAGGCGTTTTGGGTGGTTGTTTTGGGTGCTAGGCTTGCTTTTCTTTGTATTCTCGACCAGTGTGAAGCCTCTCCCTCCATTGCTCTGGTCCTTACAAGGTCGAGGAGGCTCCGCCATGCCCACCGTGGGTTAAGACAAAGAGAGGCTCTTTGTCACCCGCGGGGGGCGATCAGTGACAATCCTAAAATTGAAGAAGTCCCCTACGAGTATACTCCTGATATGAGGTGATTGTAATATAAATATTACGAAAGTTTTTATATTTTATAGTCTCTACTTAATCTCCTTGACTCTCAAGATTATCTCCGCGAAGTATTGTGCAAGAATGTAGGTGGAATTGTTATTTTTTTTTTGCATTTCGTTTGCAATCTCGAGGTTTATTGACTCCCACTAAAATATGCAATAAACGTGCCATAATATTTGTAAATTATTGTAATTAAAAACCTTTGAGCGAACCCGTTCAACCAGTCGGTATTAAGCACACCGGGGTAAACCCTTAAAATGGGTTTTTGTTTAAAACACGCACGTGCTCAAACATTCGTAAATTGAACAACGTGATGATTGCATTGCACACCCATCCATATAGAGTTATTTATTGTATATTGATGTTAAGTGTTCTATTTTGCCGATAATTTGTGATGTGAGTGTAATGTAAAATGTGTTTGTTGAATAAATGTTTTTATTATTATTATTATATATTTAAATAATATATTAATCATACATTAATAATCCTATATCTAAGTAGAATAAGGCTATAAAAAGCTTTGGAAGTGTAAATTGATGTAAATGTAATAGGGGAGCTCAAGAGGAAAATTTTAATAGTGTAAATTATGTCTCTCTGTTACCTAATCTATACGTACTAATATTATAAAGGGGAAGAGTTTGTTTGTTTGTTTAAACGCCCTAATCTCAGGAACTACTGGTCCGATTTGAAAAATTATTTTATATATAGTCCATTTATAGAGGAAGGCTTCAGGCTATTTAACATTACGCTGCGACCAATAGGAGCGAAGCGTCAGTGAGAAATGTTGCAAAAACGGGGAAAATTATTCACATTTGAGGGCTTTCGTTGCGTGCGCTGCATAAACGGTTTAAGTTACTCAAAAAATATGTAGGAAAGAATTATTCCTTTTTAATAATCATTATAACAAAAACCCACGTAAGCAATCAAAGATAGTCCCGATAGTGTTTCCGACAACCACGCGAACTAAGTCGCGGGCACAGCTAGTCTCAGCATAAACAAGGATTTTCGTCCTGTGGGGTACCTGAGCGCCTCCAGCGAGTCGGCCCTGCAAACCTCACAACGCAGCCACCCGTAGACGGAGTCGCGGATGTTTTGTTGTCCCTGTGGCTACGACAACGGCGGTGGAGTCGGAGTACCGCCGAGTTGTAGTGGGTAGGGCTGCGTCCATTTACCATCTTTCGGACGCAGCGAGTCCTACATATCCGTGGAGAGTATCCTCAATCCCTCGCGGAACGTCTAAAAGCATTTCATAGAGTTATAAAAAAAACCACAACGCTCGAGCAAGTACACGTTTAGCATCCAGCAGGCTTATCACACAATCGAGAATCGAAATTCGATCTCAACGGCTTTTGACGCTTTATTTGGTGGATTACTTTGAAACTAACCAGGATAAAGAAATTCGTTAGATCGTAACTTTTTGTACTCTCGACCATATCAATCGACTGAAAATAAAAATAAACAAACGTCAATTTATTCGGGAGTACGCGACACGATCGAATCTGAATCAAAATCGAATCAGTTTGTGAGTACGGTCCCTGGTCTCCCTAACTAAAACTTACGTCAGTACTGCTTACGCGTTTCTCGAAACTTGTTTAAAAAGTATATCAAAGTTACAACGTGATGAATGATGATAATACATTTAAATAATGTATTAATCATGGATATGTAATTCTGCACCTAAATAGAAGAAGGCTATAACAAGGCTTTGGAAATGTAAATCGATGTAAATGTAACGACTTACGTCAGATTACGCGTTTATCGAAACATGTTTAAAAGTTTATGACGATATTAAATTGTGTAATTTCTTTAAATTTTTATCATTAAACGTGGGAGAAAATGATGATTCAGTAGGGTCAGCAGGAAAATATATTAACTGCGTACTCGCAACGTAAAAATGTCAATTGTAAGTGCGCTGTCATAATTTTCGTACAATTATTTTTGTACAAAAATACAAATACGTAGCTATCATCTGTGCCCGCTTGGAATACTGCATGAAAGATCGATCGGATTAAAAGAAAACACCATGGGCCAGAGAAATACAAAATTTATCGCTGTCTCGCAATTCCCGCACTAGTTCGATAGAGACAACTGCAGCTTAAACTGAAATTACTAATTACTAGTGTTAGCAATCGTTGGTAAATCTGATTAATAAATAAAAAAAAATAAAAAAATAATTACCTATTAAAAGTACAAAAAATCGACGTTTAGGAGAACCCTTTTCTCCTTCAAAACTTACCGATTTAGGTACTTTTTTCATTATAAACTTAAAAAAGACTTGAGCTATGTCCCTATGTTTTCATTTTATTATATAAAATGTACTAAAATTTGTTTTCTGGATTTTTGAACTCAGCTAAAAATCTGGCCATATTTTTAGTCTATTTAACATTACATCGCACGATCACAACACTGCTTCAAGGGGACTACTTTCAAGGAACTAAAAATAAAACTACTCTAGGACTAACTAAAAGAACTCAAGGTATTCCTTTTTCGAAAGGTCGATAACGCACTTGTGACGCCTCGGGTATTGCGGATGTCCATGGGCGACGGTAATCGCTGTCCATTTTCTCACTCGTGTTTAAAAAAGTTATATTATATAAAAATCGTAAGGAAAAACGTGATTTTATTTAGCATGTCAGCAATTAAAGCGTACGTATAAATTAATTTTGCACGTTCGTCTGTTTTCTTTTAGGTATAAACAAAGCTTCACACAGTCATTCGATTTAAACGTTTAAAATGCATAATATGCGTACATAAATGTAATGATTTTAAAAATAAAACGTGACTTTTTAGCATTTGAAGAGGTTGAAATATTAAAATGTAGCTGTTTCAAATAGTGAAATTAAAAAGTAAAACATTTGTAAAGGTTAATTAAAAATGTTTCCTTTTTTATTTTAATTTAGGTAGGTTTATTTACCAGCGGCCGCCGATTTAGATATAGTTTTTTACATATAGCCTTTTTTATTACTTGTTTAGTTTATAGTTTAGACAATAATAATTTACCTAAAATAGTTTCAATTTATATATGTTATTTAGGTACCTATTTCGAAGTCGCGCATAATATAAACCCAAATCAATATGCTATAGTGGAACAAACATAAGTCCATACTACATGCATAGAGTACAAAATGTATACTATATTTAATTACCTTTCGCCGGTAGTAAAAAAAATATGAGTACAAAATCATTACCTTTCGTTTTGGCTTCGCTGGTAGTAAATAGAATATAGGTACTAAATTATTATTTTTCGTTTTGGCTTAAAATACACATTTAATAGTTGTGACTTGCAAGCCGATCTCTTTTGGTAGTTAGTGAAAAATATTCATAAATCATTATTGGGCCATTGTTAACACATGACAATAATTATTTTAGGTACCGCATACGATAGCGAGTTTACGCAGTTAGTACGCAGCAGCTATTCTATAGTGCCCAAGTGTATATACACAGAAGCCGTCAATCTTCTTTTATTCTAACCTAGTACCCTAGTAAAACTGACGACTGTTGAGAGATCAGGCGCAAGACCGACTTGCTCATGAAATGCATTCCCTATCTTGCCAGACAATCAGGTGATCAGTGACAGCCCTTTTTTTTTTGATGTCGCAAGGGAAATGCATTACGCATCTCCCCGAGAGGGTCCCGGAGGGGTATGTGGGACTCCCGGCTCGCTACGGCCGGTTTACCCACTAAAACCACTTGCTGATTGCCATCAGCCGTTATGTTGGGTGGAGTGTCCTGGATCTGTCAAAACACAGGCCACTCCTCCCTCGACCGGCCGGTTCACCTCTATAGCTACCGGACTTCCATCAAATTGAGTGAGCGCTCCGGCAAACTGAAGCGCTCTCCCCGGCGCCGAGACTGACAAAGCCGGGGAGGTTACCCATCCCTCTACCCGGAGCCCCGTTCAGTGACAGCCTGCATTGTCCTAACCAAACCTTTTTTTTAAATTCTAACGCGTGAATCGAACCCATGAAGTCCAGGTCTAATCACGCAGGCGTTTATTAACACTATCAATAATTTGCTAATGACTGATTAGTGGTCATGAGTGCCGAATTCACCACCCGGTTAAGTGGTTACGCACACAATCACGTGCGAGTTGTCCGTGAACCGCCATTAGCAAATCTCACTATTTATCAGTTATCAGTAATGCTAATATGTATGCAACTATACGTTCAGATTTAATATGTTAGAATGTAACAATGTAATAATTTCGACCAAATTTATGTGTTTCTTCTCGATTGCGCGGTAAATAAGTTGGTAGCATTATAATCCCGTACGTGGTGGCGTGGACACGAGGAGGTGAAGGGTGAAAAACTGACCCCCATGATCAGTGGTCACGGCTTATAATAACTAAGTAGAATTTGTATGCACCTTAAGTCCCGATTTCATCAACACATGTTAATACGTCATGTTAAAATAGCCTTCTCATGAGAGGAACAACATGATATTTTACGAAGTATTAACTTTAACATTGCTTGGTGAAACACGTCCTTAGGCCGTGTTTCACCAAGCAATGTTAAAGTTAACGCCATGTTAAAAACCATGCCATCCCATTTATTGACAGGAAATACGAGAGGGATAACATGATATTTAACATGGCGTTAACTTTAACATTGCTTGGTGAAACACACCCTTAACCTTACAAACGGACTGAATATCGTCTAACGGCCAGGTTTATATAACCCATCTATCTACTACTAGAACCATATAATATAACGACGGATTAGGTAACTTTTACTTGCAGATTAATAGGTGACTGAATCGAGCCGATAGGAGTTATATAAGTCACATATTCTACCTTATAAATACCTTACCTACATTTTACTCTGTTGATGTTCCATACTAACCTATTTTTCCATCAGCTTAGACTTATGTAACGAAAATCACCCTTAACTCCTCGGTTGAGAGAAATATAAAATATTTATAAAATCTACGAGACAACTGCAGCACGAGCGGAAATTACCTATTAAAAGCACTAGAAATCAACGTTTGGGGGACCCCTTTATTTTATTACAAAACTTAACCGATTTAGAATTATTTTTTTTTGTAAATTAAAATAAGGCTGGAGCTAAGTTTCTATGTTTTGATTTTATTGTATGGTGCAGTCAAATTTGATTCCAGGACGTTTAAACACAGATAGATTTTTAGATTTTTGAACGTCCTTATCTCCTTAAATAATAAATTTATTTAAAAAACTTAAAAATAGGGTCGTATAAATAATAATATACATAGATATTCAGGAAAAAAATTGTCACTCTAGCGGCATTATCCAGGGAGGAATCAGGGGTCGCGCAGACCCCTAATTCTGTATGGAAAAATAGGAGTTGTGTTTCCTCTTAAATGCTACATCTTGTAATACTTTATTCCGTCGTGCTAACTCAATACTTACTTCTACATTAGTCATATTCTTATCAACTGTTCCTTTTGAGTCTACAGTCTCTACAATCAGTGCACGCTTTGATTTTCCATATTATCTAAACATAATCAATATTATTGTTTAACGTGTTTGTATGAAATTGATTACTGCATGCATACAAATATGCTCTATAACGCGATGTTTATTTCGTAGAAATCAGATTTAATTAATATTATATTCTTGAGGAAAACACATAGGTACTTCCTTGTACAGCGATTTTGATGTTAAGTTATGACTTGTTGGAGGAAAAAGAAGGGTAAGAAAATGGTAATAGCAATTAACCCGTTTTCATCGCACAGTTCTTGTTGTTCCAACATTTTTTGTTGTTCCAACGCGGGAATCGAACCCACGACCTCCGGGTCAAGAGAGAAGCTCAGAACCACTAGACCACAGAGGCGTAGTTGAAACCATGGACGTCATAGTGGAAATAATAATCATGATGATGATACAATCCTTCTCTTTAGTTTCTCCGAAGAGTAAAAAGATAGAAGTTCTTCTACAGTATTTATTCCATTACAACTGTGCCAAGTTATACACACACTCATTATTGTAGATTGCGCAGACGCATCCGGCGCCGGATGGAGATACCATCGCTGGAGTCTAGCAGCTCGTGAGCCGTGACATTGAGGAACATCGCAACTTGACGGTTGTCTATCATATGACTGGTAATATGATAGAAGACCGTCGTGATGTAAATCAATGATAAGATAGTTGACAAAGAAACACCAGGGGCCTTAATCTCCAAACTGATTTGATTTTGATTCAGATACGATCATGCCGCGTACTTCCTAATCAATTGACATTTATTTATTTTGATTCTCAGTCGATTGATATTGATATGGTCGGGAGAACAAAAAGTTACGATCTAATAATTTTCTTTATCCTGATTAGTTTCAAAGTAATTCGAAAAATAAAGTACGAACAACCACTGATATCGAACGGATTCGGTTCTCGATTGTGTCGGGCCCCCTGCCTTTTTCTTTTTTTTTCGAGGGGAAATGCGTTGCGTATACCCTCGCGGGGTAGTACCCTGGGGAGGGTCGCGAGGTTAAGTTGGACTCCCATCTTTTTTACCATCTTAAAACTCCCATGTTTTATGGCGGGGCCATGGGAACTGCTAGACTACCACAACCCCGCTGGCGTATTGTCTCATCAGGCAGGATCTTATCTATACTAATATTATAAAGCGGAAGAGTTTGTTTGTTTGTTTGTTTGAACGTGCTAATCTCAGGAACTACTGGTCCGATTTGAAAAAATATTTTTTTTGTTGGATAGTCCATTTATAAAGGAAAGCTTTAGGCTATATAACATTACGCTGCAACCAATAGGAGCGAAGCGTCAGTGAGAAATGTTGCAAAAATGGGGAAAATTAATTACATTTGGGAGCTTTCGTTGCGTGCGCTGCATAAACGGCTTAAGTCACTCAAAAACCACGCGAATGAAGTCGCGGGAACAGGTAGTATATCTTATTATAGATGACGACGATGCTGCCATCTTTCTTCGCCAAGAGATCCCAGGGAGCTCTAGCCTTCTGGATCCTTCGGTAGACGTCAGACCCCGTTGGTACCGTCTACGAGAATAGCATCTCCCGAGGGTTGGTTGACCATTTTCCCCCTAGGTGTCGTAAAAGGCGGCAGAAGGTATTAAGGGTGTAAAAAGAACAGTCACAATAACTCTGAGATACGATTATACTACCTTACCGCATTTTGGTTTTTTTTTTCTAAAATTTTTTTTTTAGTTTTTTACCATTTCTAATTTTTTTGTTGCAAGATCAATAGAAAAAAATATATTTTTAAATTCCAAAAAAAAATAATTAAGAAATGAGAAAAGGTAAGCATATCCCAAAGTTATAGTGACTGTTCTTTTTACACCCGTTATACCCGGAAATAGTCAGTATATTATCATGCTGTTCCTCTCGTACTTTCCATCAATGAATGAGAAGGCATGATATTTTAACAAGCCGTTAACACTAACATGCATTGCGTCGGTGAATTCGGGCCTAAGGTTTTTAAACTTTTAAATATGTTTAAGACCGACTACCAAATATTCAATTAAAAATGTATACCCTACATAAAAAGAAAAAAGTAGGTACTCGTAGCACAGTCATATCTCAAACTTATTATAACTGCTATTATATTACAGAGAGACATCCTGTGTATTAGATTTATGATTTTAGAAGTTTTTCCTCAAATAAAGTAAAGTGTATCAAGGGCGAGGCTAACACCGGCTTATCCTGTGTTCAGGATGTCATTATCATTACCACTAACTTGTACTTCCCCGTTGAATCACGAGAGGAACGGGCCTTGACCTCCGCAGCAGACCCTGGGAATTATGGCGCCACACAGTCCGCGATAATCCAATAGAGACGGGTCACAATTATAATATTACCAAAAAAAAAACGGCCAAGTGCGAGTCGGACTCGCGCAACGAGGGTTTTAGTCCCGATTTCACCAACGCATGTTAGTGCTAACGGCTCGTTAAAATACCATGCCTTCTCATTCATTGACAGGAAATACGAGAGGGATGACATTTTATTTAATGAAAAATTAACTTTAGGATGTGTTGGTGAATAGTTAATGGAATCAGGCGTCACTTTGCGGAAATCCATAGCATACAATTTAAATATATTTTATATCTAGCAATATCCCGCGAAACAATTATAAGCACAACCTGCAAGCAGATGAGTGAGTGTACGCATAGGCATGCGTTTGATGCACCTCCCTCCTCCCACACTGCTTAACCCCTTAACGAACATTGTTCGCAGAGTCAACATCCTGAGGATGCTCCGGGGTCGGAGCGAAACGCGCGTCGAGTTTTGCAACCTGCATGGTGGTGGGACTTTGCACGATCGTGTTAACATTATTGCTTGTGTGGTGGTGGTGTTTTCATGTTTTTTGCTTGCGAGTGTACGCATAAGCAGTGTGGGAGGAGGGAGGTGCATCAAACGCATGCCTATGCGTACACTCACTCATCTGCTTGCAGGTTGTGGTTATAATTGTTTCGCGGGATATTGCTAGATATAAAATATATTTAAATTGTGTGTTGGTGAAATTGGCACTTAAACTGTAATCTTAAAGGTATTATAGAAATAAGCACTTCAAATTAATTTCAATTTAATCTAAGCGTTCATGAGGAATAATAATAATAATATTATTATTTTGTTGGTAATTTGGTATATAAGCTATTATCAAACAACTAAGTGTTTTAATTTGATACCTTTCTGTAAAAAAGTCCCTAATTTACGTCGTATATTTAGTGTTTTTGATGGAATTGTTGTTCTTTTAGTAATTATTAAAGATTTTTTAGAACTTCAGTATTATATGAGGTCTGCCTCATGCCTATTGTTTACAGCTTTACTTAATGTTAACTTAGATTAAGTAGTCTATTTTTGCAAGATCGTAAAACATTAAGGTTGTAACTTATTACAACCTTAATGTTTTACGATCTTGCAAAAATACATTTCAAAATAAAAATATTTGGAATAAATAATACATTCTGTAAAGTGATTATATTCTTAATTATTTTGTTAAATTATAATGTACATGTATAATATACATGTACATAATAATAAAACAATGTGTGTGTTGCATTTTATGTTCTTTACATATTTTTACTAGCATACCTGGTGAGGTGCACCGTTCACAAAAAATTTACTGGATTGATGAAATTTTTCTCAACCATTAAAGGATCTCGAATTTCGACATAATAACGTTCCAACTAACACTTGTTTAACTGCCTAATGGTGCATACACACTGGTGATAAATGTAGAGTGAACATAAAATGTATCACTCTACATTGAACTACAGTGAACATAAAATGTATCACTCTACATTTCATTGCATGTTCGCTGCAAGTGTGGCGCGTATAGCGCGTTCGTATCGCGCATGTACTACAAAGGGGTTGTCCATTAATCACGTGAGGCTTGAAAGGGGGGGGGGGGGGGGTTTGATAAAGATCACGAAAATAACACAAGGGAGGAGGGGGGGTGTAGTGAGATATCTCGTGTATTTATTTTTTCGTCAAACGCGCGATTTTTAAACAAATATTAAGCGGCAAGGCGCGGCGTGTAGTGACCTACCTGTATTTAAATTAAGATAATATTCAGAAAATTTTAAGATTCTTTGTAGGTACTAAAAATACACGTGATGTTGAGAAGGGGGAGGGTGGTGGTCTTAAACCTCACTACATATCACCAATGGGGGAGGGGTTAAAAAATGCTAAAAAAAGATCATGTGATTAATGGACAACCCCAAAGTAGAAACCCCCTTTGTCTTCTTTTGGGTTCTTTCGAAAAACCGACAAATCACAGCTTATTACGTATACCTTGCAAAAGCAAAAATTGCGCAATTTTTGCTCTTGAACTTTATTAACGGTTAAAAGGTAAAAGGGCATAAGCGCCACAAACAGTTTAGTTTTAAATTTCTGAAAAATGAATTTGTCATCAATGTTTGTTAGACGTAACATTTAATGAATAGTTCTTATGATTGCCACTCTTGTCGTAGGAAAAATGAAGCAAATGTGCATTCAAACACAACAGCGAGCGACTAGCACTATTTTTTTGACGTTCAGCAAATGCCTATCGCGCGATTATTGTTGTTCGCTATTATTACGTATTCAGCCGGCTGGTTGCCCCGCGCTTGTAATCCACGTAGCGTGTGACGAGAGACGTCCAGGCTATGAGAATTGTTATGGAGTAAACTTTTCCTGATACAGCAATGTGTACGGCGAATTATTTCATTGCATGATACATTTCATGTTATTTTTCACCAGTCTGTACACACCTTAATGTTACATTACCTTTATTTACCATGTTTTTGTATCCTTACAAGGTGTAAAATAAATGAGTTATAATACTTAAGTTATCTGTATGTGCTTATAGAGAATATACTGTGAAAGTGCCAGCGCTGAAAGACTTACTTTTTCATGTTTCTTACAGAAATACCCCAACATCATATAATATGTTTGCCCATAAAATAAGTAAAAAAAAACTTGAGAGGTGTCAAGGGACACCCGGATGGAACGAAGTTTTATTTAGGTTTTTTGTAAATAATCACTCAATCAATCAATCAACAAAAATAATCGTCGCGACACCACACTGTTCAATGCGAAATAGAAATGAAAATATCTGGCTTGCTTTCTATACGAGAGAGAGAGACAGACAGAGAAACATGCGACGCCGCACAGCTTACAATAGCTTACTATAGCAAAATGTGTCGTACCTTACATTCGCTCCACGCCGCTGTACGTATCCCGCCTGCACCATGGAGGTTAAGGACGTCGTGGACTTCATTGGGAAGATGTCCCTCCCCTTGAGGGTTGAGCGTCTGGAGTCTCGCTACAAGATCAACTTCAGTTCCTTTGTGGTGAGAGTACCGCCATCTTCTATCACCTTCGAGGCCCCGCATCTTCCGGTAGACAACGGTCATCTGTCGACCTTCGAGGCGGAGGAGTTCTGGCCGACGGGTGTGGTCTACCGGAGGTTCCGGGGGAGACTCTCGAATGAAGCGCGCTGCACGCCGACAACACGTGCCGTGTCGTTTTTAAGTATTTTAAATATTATGTATGTTATTCTTTAAGGTATTTATAATATAATAATAATATCTATAGACGCTACACACCACGTCAATCTGGCCCCGTGCTAAGTATCCGAAGAACTTGTGTTACAGGTTAAATATAATATACAATTTAATATTTTTATACTATGCACATATTTAAGATTTTTATATATTAATACACAAATTTAATACACATCCATGACCCAGGAACATTGAAAACTTTTTGTTGCCTCGGCGGGATTCGAACCCGCAACCTTTCGGTTGAGTACTAACGCGCTGAACCACTGTGCTACGGCCTATGCAGCATGAAATAAATCGACTGAGTATTTAAATTAAGGTGGACACTCAATACTCGTGTATCTTGTCACTTTAGCGGTAATTGCATCATTTACCTCGCAGACCTGTATATCCTTTCCTCCCACTGAACCCCTTACGTAAATTGTACACTTTACTGGATACCTAATATTAATATTTACTTCATAAGTATAGTTTTCCGGTGAGTTTGCTGGTACTGAACCATCCGTACGCCACACCGACTTATTTATTAATATAATTTCGTCGTACGTTTATAATAACTTGAGGTCGCAGTGGTTGAAATCAGGTATGTTAGGGAACTCCGTAAGCGTAACCGAAGCCATCGGATATCCGATTTAAACGACCTTCCGTAACCGAATCCGAAATTAAAGTTTTGCTTCTACAGTAGAAAAGGGAAACCAAAATTGAATATCCATTACCGAAAATATCCGAATAATAATATATAATAATTTAATATTCATATCCGTATCCGAAATTTCATATCCACTTCAACAAGATCGAAAAAAAGTTTAATGATCGTATTTCAACCTGGGATGGGTTGAAATACGATCATTAAACTTTTTTTCGGGTTCTCTTGCCTCCTACATTTTATATAGATGTTGTCTATGAAATCTAAATGCAGAAATTACAATATTGTGGTAAAACCTAATATTAGTGGTAATAATATTTTTATATAATATTAAATAAGTAGCTAAATAATATTTAAAGTTTTTTGAAAAACTTGATAATAGATAGGCTGGTGTAGGTACGGACAAACCTCACGGGTTTTTGAGACCGACCTCGTTCTTTATTTTGTACTTTAATTTTTAAAACAAAATAAAAAAATATAGTATACAAAGCAAGCCTGTACCTATACGTGCCGGAGTTTGCGTTATTGTTATTTTCATTAATTTTTATACCGAACCCTAAGGGCGTGTTTCACCAACCCATGTTAAAATGCTTCGTTAAATATCATGTTATCCCTCTCGTAATTCATATCAATGAATGAGTAGGCATGGTATTTTAACGAGCCGTTAGCACTAACATGCGTTGGTGAAATCGGGACTAAGCATTATTTAAAAATATGTTAAATTTTGAAAACTTCACTATATTAACAAAACAAACTGTGCCAAATTTTACTATCCTTCGTTCACACAATTACTTGAAATTGTACCTTAAGTTTTTGTTTCACGTATTAATAATAATAATATGATGATGTACTTAAATAAAGCGCTGGGGCGCTTCATAAACGCTAAACACTAAACAGTCACAATAAATAAATAGATAGATTCATTCCGTAAAACATTACGGTCCATATAAACCATATTAATTATTTTTATTGTGCTGTGCTGTTATACTGTAAACCAGGGATTCTCAAAGTGTGCGCCGCAATAAATTAAATTAAAAAACGTAAGCCCCGAATCGATCGCAAACGGTCAAGCAGTGATGCTTACTATGACGATGAATTATAGTTAAAACACTCTCGATCACGTCCGCTTTCAAAAAAACTAGATTAAAATTGGTTCACCTGTTTGGAAGCTACGATGGCACAGACAGACACACACCGCAAATTTATAACATCTCTATTTTCGTCGGGGGTAAAATGCGGCGCTGCGCGGGGACTTTTTTAAACGCTTTCAGCGGTAAAAACATAGGTACTAGGTACCTCCTATTTTTAAAAGCTTTTATTCAACTTGCCCTGTTAGTATGTGACATATCTTGAGAGTTAATTAGGGACCACTTCCTGTTTTTTAGATTAGGTTGAAATTTGGTTCAATAACGTAACTTCGGCGACTATGCAATTATAACATAATTGCATATTGTGGTACCATATTATGGTACCACAAACTGTTCTCGAGATGAAGTCGGAAGGTGGCCATAGGAACTCCTAAACTAAACAAAATAAATCCATCTAATTTTGACTCGTTTGAATAGTCTTGACAAGCACTTTTTTAAATGAATATTTTATTTATTTCCTAATTACCTAACATAACTTCTATTATTTTAAGTGCCTATTTCCTTTGACGGTACATTTTTGAAATAGGAAATTAGGTTGGCAAGATTTAGTCGTGACAAAAACTAAATTTGCAAATGGACGGGTTCAAAAAGTTTGGAAACACCTGTTGTAGAGTTTACAGTGTAAAGATTTGAGTTGTTACTAGTCTGAACTAGTAGAAGCCGACAGCATAAGCCTGTGTTTATATAATAGCTTAAGCGATTTGTTTTATCTTTTTTCAATTGTAAATTAACAAATGTTGCTTAGTTCATTTGTAATGCGTGTGATAAATGGGTGTTGATAAATGATCTTACCTCGCAAACCTGTTATTAAAGGCTTTAAAAACTTAATCTCTTATAAAAAAAAATAAAAAAATCTTCATTTTTAAAAGTGAAACGAAACCTTTTTTAACCGACTTCCAAAAAAGGAGGAGGTTTCTCAATTCGACTGTATATGTTATGTTTTTTTCTGACAAATAATAGTTCGGGTTTCGATTGAGATAGTATTATTAATACGGGCTTTAGAGTGTAAACTAGGCGTTACTATTATGCAACAATGTATAAGGATCATCCAGAGACCAAACACACATAACGTCCATTATTTGCCTCTGCTGAAATCGTGATGCTGCCTCCTATTATATATTTCGCATGATAATTACTTGGAAACACATTATTGTGTTGATTGTACGCGAATGTTTATGTAAATGTTGTTAAATCTTTCAGCGATTTGATTTTCATTTAAGTAGGTCTTAGGCCTCTTTCTCGAATTTTGCGGGCAGCGGGGCGGGAGCGGCGGCAGCGCGGGTGCGGTACTCGTCACCCGATCCTGCGCCGCTGTTTTCGAGAACAGGAGCACGATTCTCGGGCAGTGGAAAAAAGTTCGAATATTAGTATATCCCGCTCGCACGCGCGCTAAATATGATTTGCATGAGCGGGATAGACCGATAGTAAAAACTAAGTTCGAGGCCCGAGAATCGCCGCCCAGGGCCATGCAAATGAGATTTACCGCGCTTGAGAGCGGGATATACTAATATTCGAATCCATTTGATTATACGAAAAACATCCTACCATTCCCGCGCCGCCGCCGCTCCCCCCCCCCCCCCCCCCCCCCCCCGCTGCCCGCAAAATTCGAGGCTGAGGCCTTAAGTCAAAATCAGGACATAAAAAGTAGCTGTTCCGGCGAAATTCGTACCTATATATACTTACGAATATACGGTAGCATCACATCGTTGTATTTTACTTAGATTTTACTATGCGTGATACCATTCCTCTTCCCCCTCGTGGGGTTAAGGGTCCGCCTGAGGCGATAACTGCAGTCCAGTCAGCGGAATCTGCTTCAGATGCAGATCCTCTGCAGCAGCTTGTCTACAGTCCTCCGGAAGAGTAGTCAGAGGCAGTGGACGCTCTACTACCGGGTGGGAGTCGGGTGCATTTTCTAATCTCTACTGCAAGACCTTAAGTGCCCACCCACTTTTTGTAGAACTGATAATCGGACAATCGGCAATTCCTCCATATTATTTCTGATAAATTCTTGTATGACGTGAGCGTTGCATAATTGAAATCAGTATGTTCTATTGTTCCCCTACAAAAAATCGGTCAGCGATTATATATCTTAAAAGTGTTCTGTAAAGAACAAAGCAAATTAAAATGAACTAGACCGCAACTTCAAAAGAAAATCCCGCGGGAGCCTTAAGTCGTCTGTACATATTGGCCGAGCGTAGGCCAATGCGAGCGTCGGCAAATAGGTGCAAGGCGAGTGCTATGTTCCACACATTCGGCAAGTGGCCAATGTAGACGAGCGTTTGTAGAGCTGCCCACACGTTGGCCTGACAGCGAGCGCCATTGATTTGTGCACAAAAACCGACACGATCCGAAGTGAGGCGAGTGGTCACGAGCGACGTCAAGCGAAGACAAGTGGCGGCAAATGAGCCGTCCGCCACACGTTGGCGCTCGCCTTCACTCGGCCAGCTAGGCGAGCGATGCCGAGCGATGACAAGGCATGGCAAATACACGTTGGCGTTGGCCGCCGCTCGGCAACGCTTGGCCAATATGTATGGCTTTATATTTTGCCACGATAAAAAGTAGCATGTGTACTTACCCGCGGTTTAATCTGTGCCTATCTAAATCGGTCGAATAGTTTCGTGGTCTATGCAACCAAAGAAATAATATTAGTATAGATACTGAACAATGCGCTACATAATTAATGTAAATGTAACAATTACGTTTTTAACTGTCTGTTAACTGCTTCAGCTAAGATTACAACGCTTTGTTAGTTTAACTGCCACATAAAAACTAAATGGCTAATTTAACAGATTATTATTGCTGTTGGCACAGAACAACAGATAGTAGGTAGGTACAACGCGGGCGAATTAACTTGAAACTAGTGCGCTGAGTGCGAGCTTTTGTCACTATTCGCCGTGACAAAGTTAACTGCAATTTATACGGCACCGATAATTACTTCGTTTACCTTAAGGGCCGTTGATTCCACGTTCACTCAGTTCTTTTGGATTAAACTGCCCAAGTGTGTGCGCAATGCACAAGGACAATCTCTTACTGCTACTCTCAAAGTGGGGAATGTTGGGTTATGAGAGGCTGGTTCTTCTTCAAAAAGAATCACTAGCCTCTTTATTAGGAATTTGGATCTGGGTCTTTGAAAGGTATACAGTTCATACCGATTTCGGTGACGGTGGCCGGTTTCATTAAATCCAGGCCAGCTACGCCGGAGTTATTTTATAGTGTGTGCGCAATACATAGTAGCACTTTCTCCTCCTTCACCCTCGTTGCCTAGTGGGACGGATAACCGACACGACTGGCGGGAGATCAGGCGCAGGACCGACTTTTTACATGCCTATCTGACGCATGGATTATCTTTTTGTTTATGGATTATCTTTTAGGTGATCAGCCTGCTTTATCCTAACCTGTTTAATTGTGTCTCTTTTATGTATTGATCTATGTAATAATGTAGTATAATGTCCTTAATGTTAAATAAACGTTTTGTTTTATTTACTAAACTTAAAACCCAAACTTTTTTTGCAACTTGGGAATCGAACCCACGTCTTCCACGAACTCCAGGTCGAGAGACAAGCTCTATACCACAACCACGGAGGTGTTAATTAAAAGATTACAGAGTTAGCCCGTTGTCCACCAATAGTTTAACCGAACTGTGCAATTATATCATTTCGTGTAAAGGGCATTTGGAGAATCAATCCGTTCCGATTCAATGTGATATAAATGTCATTAACCTGAGTTTCTGTTCAGTGGTTTGAGCAATACACCAACTGTCCCTTAGCAATTTAGAACAAATTATAATATACCTATTATGTTTAAAGTGTTTTTGTATTGTTGTTTTTTATTATTCTTGCATGCTATTTAAAATGTTCTTGTGTTAATGTGTGTGTGTGTGTTTTTTTTACATGTATCTCTTTAACCGACTTTCAAAAAAAGGAGGGGGGTTCAATTTGGCCGGCTTTTCATTATGTATGCACATTAATTAATTTAAATGTAAACAAAAAATACAAAATCGCGCCCAATTAATATACTATTTTATTCCTACATTGCGCGATGAATAAGTGACATTATTTGGACGTATTGTAGCCGCCCTAATTGAGCTTTGTTTACATTTAGACCACAGTTAATCGGAACGGATTATACATATTCGGATATCCTGAACTCGTACGCATTCACTCCAAAATCGGATCAGCCGTATTGTGTCACCTACCGTTGGATACGTTTTATTGCTTTATTGTTATTTTATTACGTCACATTCGTTACTCATCATCATCATTTGAACGCCTCCGTGGTCTACTGGTTCAGAGCTTCGCTCTCGACCCGGAGGTCGTGGGTTCGATTCCCGCGTTGGAACAACAAAAAATGTTGTTTTCAGTTTTGGCTAGAACAATTCAGACTGATCACCTGATTGTATGACAAGAAAGATGATCCATGCGTCGGATGGGCATGTAAAAAGTCGGTCCTGCGCCTGATCTCTCGCCGTCTAGTCTACTAGTCGTGTCGGTTTACCGTCCCACTGGGTTATGAGAGTAAAAGGAAGAGAGAGTGCTTCTGTGTATTGCGCACACACTTGGTCACTATAAAATAACTCCTGCGTAGCTGGCATGGTTTCAATGAAATGAGGGGAGCTATTATTATCATCATCATCGTTACACTGACCGGCAATGGAGAATGTTACTAGGTATACTAAGGGCCGATTTTGCAATCGTCAGATAACTTTTATCTGTTGAATAAACATGTGACTTTGACATTTATTCCATACAAAATCTGCCAGTCATATATTTATTCCTTAGATAAAAGTTATCTGACGATTGAAAAATTGGCCCTAAATTTATAAAAACTTTTGTCACAATAGGGTTTGTATATGTACATACACTAGTTTTTGTTTCATTGAAAAATACCAAGTATTAGAAAGTTTGCAAACGTTGAAAAACGACGTCACCGGATCGAGAATTTGAAATTAAATTTATTTTGAAATCTACACGACGTTTCGTAATAATTTTTTTATTCATATTTTTATTATATTTATACAAAAACCCTGGGGCCTTTCTCTCCAAATTGATTCGATTTTGATTCAGATTCGATCGTTCCGCGTATTTCACAATAAATTGACGTTTTTTTATTTTGATTCTCAGTCGACTGATATGGTCGGGAGTACAAAAAGTTACGATCTAACGATTTTGTTTATCCTGGTTAGTTTCAAAGCAATTCACCAAATAAAATACCAAAAGCCGTTGAGATCGAACTGATTCGATTGTCGATTGTGTCGGAAAGCCTCCTGGTCGCGTCTAGGCAACATGAGAATATTTTGGTAGGTTTAGGGCGTGTTTCACCAAGCAATGTTAAAGTTAACGCCATGTTAAATATCATGTTATCCCTCTCCTTTCCTGTCAATGAATGAGATGGCATGGTATTTTAACATGGCGTTAACTTTAACATTGATTGGTGAAACACGGCCTTAACATGGTCATGTGGTCAGAGTGTTTGAGTTGACTTATTGGCCTTTTATCACGTGTTTAATGACTTAATCCATGCCTAATCCGTGATAACGAACCACGTAAAGAGGTTTTAGTTAATGTAAACAATATTTTCTACGTCAAGGATTTTGGAAGTACTAGCTTTAAGGCTAGTGGTTGCAAATCCAGCGCCCTTAAAATGTTTCGAATATTTGATTTTATCGTGAAGATCAGAAAGAAAAACCACCTTTTTTCTCAGTAGCTAAAGAGAATTTGCGAGGAAAGTGATCGTAGATACATACATACTTACATGTTCACCGTAATACAAGTTTTTCGAGAACTTAACATGGAACCAGATTGACGTGTTGTGAAAGTATCTATAAATAGAATATACATAATATATCTATCTATCTTCTATCTTATCTTATACAAGTTGTAATATGTGAGTTTCAATACTCGTACTTTGGGTTGGGACGTTTCTCATAGAAATATGAAAGCCAAAAGTAAGTATTTCAGCGCTGGTACTTTCACAGTATACTCTACATAGAAGGCACATACACACCCTTAAGTATTATCACTCATTTATTTTACACCTTATATAGTTAGCCGGTACCGAATGCCGATGTAGGATTTGTTTTGCTTGTTATCTACCAAACACATCTCCGCCAAAGCAACCAGTTCAAACTCTATTCAAGTGGCATATTTATATCTCTCCGTTGTCCTTTCAAATGGCATACAATTAATACTCTTGCCCATAAATTATAATAATAGTTTAACGATTGCCAGCAATTAATTATTCAAACGCAAAAAACCGATCCGTCCCCGCGGAATCGGGAGAGATCCGGTGCAGAAGTAGCGCACGGCTCCACCGTTTGTGTTTTAATTAATACAAGGGACTGTGGTCATTAGATGTGAAGTAAAATGGACGTTAATTGCCTGCGTTTATTTATAGATTGGAATCCGAGTTTCGTGTAAAAGACATCGCTATAAATAGAACTGCCCACGGATCTAGGTCTGTAATTATCTTCTTGATTGCTCTATATACTACTGTCTTCATTGTGATGAATTTAGCCCGTTGTATTTTTACCCCCTAAAATTAAAAAATAATAATTTTAAAAACCGAATACAGTGTTCAAATAAAAAAAACTTTTCCCACTGTATAGGTAAGGTTTCGTGATCTAGTGGTTCTGAGCTTCGCTCTCGACCCGGAGGTCCTGGGTTCGATTCCCGCGTTGGAACAACAAAAAATGTTGTTTCCAAGTTTGGTTAGGACAATGCAGGCCGATCACCTGATTGTCTGACAAGAAAGATGAGAATCCATGCGTCGGATGGGCATGTAAAAAGTCGGTCCTGCGCCTGTTCTGTCGCCAGTCGTGTCGGTTTTCCGTCCCACTGGGTTATAAGAGTAAAAGGAAGAGAGAGTATATTTGTGTATTGCGCACACACTTGGGCACTATAAAGTAATTCCTGCGTAGCTGGCCTGGTTTCAATGAAATCGGCTACCCACATCGAAATCGGTGAGGGGAGCTATTATGAAGGATGGATATTTTCCGTGGGATGCCGAAAAAGAATAGCATCTCCCCACCATCTCTCCCATGGGTGTCGTAATATATATCCGGAGAAGTGGGGCAGCAGCATGCATCTAAAAACTGCGCTCGCTAACCCGCCTGCTAAGCGTCAGGAGTATAGGCAACTAGGGGTAGCTGTAGCGCCCTCAACAAGTCGGGCCTGCAATCCCACAATGCAGCCACCCGTCGCGGAGTTGCGGAAGTTTTGTTGTCCCTGTGGCTTCGTCAACGGCGGTGGAGTCGGAGTACCGCTGAGTTGTAGTGGGTACTGGGTAGGGCTGCGTCCATTTACCATCTTCCGGACGCGGCGAGTCCTACATACCCGTGGAAGGAATCCCCAATCCTCCACGGAATGCTTAATAGTATTTCTCAGCGATAAAAAACAGGGGTAGTTGTAGTATAAAATACTTTAAGACTTCAGTACTTACTACGAGTGCGTAGGCACTAGGACTGTTGGAAGTAGGACTGGCGGGACATTAATTCATGCTTCTGTGTTGATCACGGGGTTTTCTGATGACTCGTGTTCCTTCTTAGGATCGTCTTTACTGCAATTATTGCCACGAAGGTGTCAAATGTCGGCATTTATAAACAGCACGCTGAATTTTACCTACTTGTCATTATGCAATATCTAAAATTCAAAATATAATTTCCAAACGAAACTTATCAAGCTTTTTTCGAGAAAGTCAACAAAAAAAGACTACCGCCCGTTCAACCCTAGCCTGCCTAGAATCGGCGTAAGAATCTCGGACAGGGCCATGTTTTAGCAAAAATATAAGAAATTATTCGTTTTAAAAATGTAACGTATCCGCAATATTTTTTTGGAATTTTTCATAGATACAAAGAGCGTAAATATAATAGTATATTATGAAAAAGTAGAGTATTCACATTTCTTAGTAACTAGCGATTGCCTGCCTGCCATCCCATACATCTATCTTTAATACAAAAAAAATGCAACAGACATCTATTGCAATTTTTTACCACTATTAACGTTTGTAAATTATAAAATGTAAATATGTTGAATTAAGTACAAATATTGACATTAAAATAAAGATAAGCATATTTTTTAAGCACAAGATCACATTAAGCTAAATTTTAGAAGAAGATACGAAACGAAATTTGTAATTAGTATTTTCCAATGATGGAGGTTTCCGAAATGTGCCTGGAATTCGAAGAAAACAAAAATAGCCAGTCGAATTGCCAGTATTAGGGTGATACCATTTTCTATTACCAAGTCGTGTCTCTGTTATATTTACTTTGTGCGATGGTCTTCAAATTTGCGCCACGTCTCACAGTGTATAGTATTTTTATCTCAACTTCTTGTTCTTGATTGTTGATTATGTCCATATCCTATTACATTAGCAATTCTTGTAAATACGTCGGTATGTCTGCGAATGACGCAGTCGCAGTATGTTACATAGCTCAATCGATTGGGACAGTATTATGTTTTTTAAATTTATAATTATTGGTATCACCCAATAGATTCCTTTGACTTGTAAATAAAGTTATAGATTAATACTACATAATATATTATTTAACTTTCACATGTATTAAGTTAGTAGTATGTACCTAGTTAGTCGCATATTTGCATAAATATCAAAAATGGTCATGTAACACAGCATTTTACATATAAAAACATTAAAACTAATTCACATTAGCGTGGACATGTTAATTGAGCAAAAACAATGTTTTAACACATCCATACTCATACAAATATGACGAGATCAATCCAGTAGCGGAATAGTTAGCTCGCTGCACGGGTGACTGGAAATTATTTTCTGGACTCTGGAACATGATAGTTGATATGTGCTGGACTGTGCTTATAATTAAAAAAAAAGCGCGAATCTAAGTCAAAATAACAAAGAGTATTTGTGGACAATAAAAGACTGTTTTAGAAAAAAAAACTGAATAGGAAACTTTGAATAGTTAGATCGCTGTACGGGTGACTAAAATTTATTTCAGAACTCTGGAACATGAAAGTTGATGTAAAGTGATAATAAATAAAATAGCGCGAATCTTAGTGAAAATAGTCAAGAGTATTTGTGGATGGTTAAAAACTGTTTAGATATAATGGACATTTGTGAAAAAAAAACTAACTCTATAATGAAAGTGCTTGTGTTGTGCCGTTATATCAAATAAAAAAAATGTGGACGCCTTATTGAACTGTTCGATTTTTAAATGTTGGACATCTATCGTGAAGGGGGGAAAGTGAGAACTTAAAACTATGACGTATAAAAAACTCGATGTGGTGTTTAAGGTGATAAGTTTTTGACTAAATACTATTGTGTAGGTTTAGTGTTAACATGGATGTAGAGGATATGAGTTATGCCCGTGTTGAGACGAACGTTTGGATGAATTCCGAGGTAGAGATTTTTACTGATTTTTTGACAAAGTTACTGCTCGACTACAACCCGACGAAGCTAAGTTTGCCTCCTCGCGTCATTGTGACGTAACCTGCTGGTCGAGCGGCAAGTTTGTGGATAGTACGTAACTAATGTGTTAGGAAATATTTAAAAATGCTTCTCTAGTTGCACTTGGAGCTGGGCGTGCACTCAAATACAAAATACTTGATATACTGATAGACATCAGCATGAGTGACAAATTAATAGAAAAGAAAAAAAAAAAGAAACGAAATGTTAAGTTTTGTAAGGCTGTGCAGGCTTACTCACGACACAATCGAGAATCGAAGCAGTTCGATCGCAACAGTTTTTGGTATTTAATTGGTGGATTACTTTGATACTAATAAAATACAAAGAAAATGGTTAGATCCTAACTTTTTGAACTCCCGACCATATAAGTCGACTGATAATCAAAATAAACAAACGTCCATTTATTTCACTTTCGGGAGTACGCAGCACGATTGAATCTGAATCAAAATCCTATCATCTTGGAGAGTAAGGCCCCAGATCCTATTTAATAGAATGACGTGTTAATAAATAGTAATAGTTCTAGTATCTATAAAAAATGTGGTTATGTTAACAACGTAAATGGGTTATCATGCTCAATGAAAAATGTAAAGGTTTATAACTTACATTTAAACTATTCACTAGAGTAGAACATATTACACAGTATCTGTGACAGTATAAACTGAACGTACTAACTGAGCCTGGGTCACGCGGCACAGTTTGGTGAAAACTATAAATAATTGCTTAGGCGTTTTCCAATGATTTATCTTTGTCAAACAAGATTATCCGCTGATATCTCCGGCAAACAGAGCCTGGATCCAAGGCTAGTTATAGCCTGCCGCATTAATTATGTGCTACTGGTTGTTAAGAGTGGGTCTGGGTCCTCCCGTGAACTTTTTTACGAAAGCTTTCGAAAGGATCCAGTGAAAGGAGTAGTAAGGGGGTGTCTTGGTGGGCCGAGATCTAGTGATTTTAAGTAAACATGAGTGCTTCCGATGTAGACCGAGAGGAAATGGTAGAGAGAGCCAAGAAGTCCCTGGTATGTTCTGAGCCCCAATTCTGTTAACATGACACAAAAGAAATTATAAATGAATCGTCTTTCAGTAAATGATTTTGAAAATTGGATCAAACAAAACGCGTTTGATGTTTTGATAACCGTTTTGCTGTTTCATATCGAGACTGAATCGAAATAGAATTTTTTGCAAGATTTAAATAGCCCAAAATATTTGATGTAGATTATTGAAAGTAAAGAAGTTAAGAAACTACAGTTGACCATTATTACGGTTTTAATATAATATTAACTATAGAAACATAGGCTAAAAAAATATTTCATTTAATACTTGCGGGGTTACCAAAAAATCACTGGAATGTGTAACTTGGCAGAATAGACGCCACAAAAGGTAGGTACATGACTTCTTCAGCTTCCGGTGGCCACAGTTATAAAAATGGTGTTTTATAGGTAATTTATTAAGGACAATACAGGCAGAATTGCCTGATTTTGACCAAGAAAGATGATCATGAGAGGCATATAAATAGTAGGTCGTGCTGACCCTATCTTTCGCCAGACGTGTCCGTCATATGTGCCACCGAGTATGCGAGTAAAGGAAGAGAGGGAGCCCTTGTATATTGCGCCCACACTTGGGCACTATAAAATTTTTGCGCTACTGGTCTTGTTGCAATAATACTAGCCAAAGTCAAGTCAAGTCTGCGGTGTGGGTTTCCCGTAGTATCGTGGGATTTCTACAACTCCATTCTTATTGGATTCACTTATACCTTTTGAAGACCCTTATCCATCTATATACAGGCTAGAGCTTCTCTTTGAAGGAGAACCAGCCTTCGCCACATCCAACAGGATGGATACATTCTCCAAGCTTTAGATGTGTGTGACTTAACACTAATTAAAAAAAAAATGACTTAAGCCTAATTACTTAATTTTAGATGTGTGTAACTTAAGCTTAATTTTAATTTTTAACGTTTGTCCAACAGATGTATGGTCGCTACCAACGCGACCTTAGCGAGGCGGCCAGGGAGGAAGCGAGACGGTTAAGAAGATTGAGGAAGAGACGGCGGAAGGATGACAAGCAGCGGCAGAAGGAGCTGGAGGCCACGGGCAAGCACAGACCCAGGGGGAAGTTCTTTAAGGTCTTAGGTAAGTTGTCCTTGACTAGTCCAATGTCAACAGCTTACAAACTTAACATATTATGTTGTTTTCAAGTTTGGTTAGGTTAGGTTAGTTAGGCTGATCACCTGATTGTCTGACAAGAAAGACGATCCATGCGTCGCGTCGGATGGGCATGTAAAAAGTCGGTCCTGCGCCTGTTCTCTCGCCATTCGTGTCGGTTTACCGTCCCACTGGGTTATGAGAGTAAAAAGGAAGAGAGAGTGTCTTTGTGTTTTGCGCACACACTTGGGCACTATAAAATAATTCCTGCGTAGCTGGCCTGGTTTCAATGAAATCAGCTACCGACACCAAAACCGGTGAGGGGAGCTATTTTTATTATTATTATATTATGTTAGTAATCCTTTGACAATCAGAAAAAATGGTATTTTTACCTATTTTTGAATCTCAGTCAGTAAAATCATTTTGTCTCTGCTAACTGACAATGAAAGAAAGAGAGGTGATATGACACAGAAATGTCATTTTACCGACTGATATTATAAATCAGTGTATAGTAATTTGTTCCAAGGCCATTTCAATTCGATTTGAATATTTGAAAAATAATAATGCTAAGCCCTCCAGAGGGGATATTATTAATAATAAATTACGCAGAACTATCCAAAAAGTGGGCAACGCACCTCTTTATTGATTGCTTTTTGCCTAATATAGGCGTGAATACTTCCAATGCATCATAGAACTCAAACTCCTTAAGGCCTCTACGCGCTACTCATGTTTCGTCGTCGTCGTCGTTTCAGCCTTTTACTGTCCACTGCTGGACATAGGCCTCTCCAATACATTTCCAGTGCGACCGGTCCATTGCCACCTGCATCCAACGTGACCCGGCAGTTTTCACCAGGTCGTCGGTCCATCTGGTAGGTGGCCGTCCCACACTGCGCTTGCCAGTACGTTGCCTCATGTTTAATTCACAAAAAATATTTTTTGCTTGTATACATAAATTACCGGACACCCTGTATGTGGGGATGGTTGTCAGCCGCAGTTTATATTAGTTATGGAGGACTGAGGGATCTTGTAGACATAAACGGCATAATTTGCGGCGATGGCTGCTTGAAAACTTTTCCGCCAGTTAATTGCCTATGTATACAGGGGTAGATTATCGCAGCGATAAAACGTTAGTGTACAGTAGGCCTAAGTCCCGATTTCACCAACGCATGTTAGTGTTAACGCCTTGTTAAAATATCTTCTCATTCATTGATAGGAATTACGAGAGGAACAACATGATATTTAACGAAGGGTTAACTTTAACATTGCTTGGTGAAACACGCTTCTTTTCTAACGATCATAAGTGATGAACCGTATGAAGTGATCAGGCTACTTTTGGCGGCACACGTTCGCGCGGCTGGGCGAGGACTGGGTGTTCCTGGCGCTGCTGGGCGTCATCATGGCGGTGCTCAACTTCGCCATGGACAAGGGCATCGCGGTGTGTAACAACGGTGAGTGAAAATACAGGTTTATTCGACAATTCGGCATTATATTACACCAGGGCCCTAATTCTCATGCTTCGAATTTGGTTTCGAATATTAGTCCATCCCGCTCGCACACGCACTAAATCACATTTGAATGAGAGGGACAGACTGATAATAGAAACGAAATGCGGGACATGAGAATTGAGGCCCAGGAGAGGGATTCTCGTACCTCGAAAAAAATTTCAGATTCAGTCTGCCCCGCCCGCGCGCGTGCCAATTCATGTACGATCAAGTGGGATAGAGATAGACTGATATTCGTAACAAAATTCAAGGTACGAGAATCAGGGTCCTTGTCTATCGCATACTTACGTGGCGCAGAACCCCGATTGTCAGGATGTCCTGCTCCCACCTGCATGCTTTACTATACGCGCGAGCGGGACACGTCAATCGAATTGTAATAACATTGAAAAGACAAAATATGTTAGGTCACTGTTTCAATTTTATTCATATTTTTTAATATATATTTTTTAATTTAAATGTATTATTTTTATGATGTATGGCTATTTTCAACATTAATGTTATATAAGTTCATTATTATAAAATATATGCTTTTGCGAATGTAAAAGACATTTATGGTCATTAAAGTTTATTAATTAATTACTTACGAATCCTAAACATATTCATGCATTACCATACAAAGAGACAGATCTGCAGTTTTCGCTTCTCTTCATTGTATCGTTTTTTTTATAAAAGTTGACAAATATTTTAATAATACTTCGAGTAAGTACATAATGATAAAACAGCACAAACACAGATTTGTTAAAATTAACGATGTTACCTTATTGAATCGTTTATACCTACTGTGGCGCCGCCATATATATGTCGCAGTCATCATATTAAATCCGCTATTTAATTGAATGACTAGCGCTTTCATTGAATCCTGTTTTTACCAACAAATATTAGAATCCGAGACTAGGGCAGCCATTTAATATTTTAGTTTTAAACTTCGAAATTTCCGAATGAGTACTAATAAAACGAACATTAAAGTAAATTAATCAAAAAATATATCAACACATTGCTATCTGTACGAGCTGTTTGACGCCATTATATAACCGCCTAGTGATTCAATTAAATAACCAGATTCAATAAGATGACTGCGACATATATACCACCTCAACGATGGTTTCTAGGATACCACCTCAAAGATGGTTAATTGGGAGGTGCTATTTCTCCGGCACCCCATGGATAGAATCTTCTTCTTCTTCTCTTATATATAAAAATGAATCGCTGTTCGTTAGTCTCGCTAAAACACGAGCACTGCTAAACCGATTCCGCCATTTTTAGTCTGGAAATATTCGTGGAAGTCCTGGGAAGGTTTAAACTGTTTATATGCTCAACGAAGTGGGCACCGGTCAGCTAGTCGGTGTATACAAAAATGTATTGCTGTTCGTTAGTCTTGCTAAAACTCGAGCACTGCTGAACCGATTCGCCGATGTTTAGTATTGAAATATTCGTGGAAGTCCTGCAGGCCAATCGCGCTATTGTACAACGTTTCATTTGAGGTTCAACTTAGTTTCGTTTGTGTTTCAGCTGCGTTTCGTTTCCAATCCAGCTGAACATTTTTGGTCCTTTACACAATTTAGATTCAAAAACTTAACTTATATACGATCACTTTGTTCCAAACGTTCGAGCTGCGTGCGAGTTAAACTAGCTCCGTATGAACTTTTTGTTTGACAGCGTTTGAGTTACAACTACGGTCCGATACCGAATACGTACGGATACCGAATACGTCATAAAGTCGAGTAACGTTCACGTTTCGGTTGCGTTTCAGCTAAAGTTTTTTAGCGCGATTGCCCTGCAGGGAAGGTTTAAACGGTGAGAAAATAGTGTTTGTATGCTCAATAGTGGGCACGGGTCAGCTAGTGTACTAAGTAAAAAAATTTAGATAAAATATATGTGTTTGTACATTTCAGCCCGCATGTGGATGTACAAGGACCTGGCGACGTCCACGTTCAGCCAGTACGTGGCGTGGGTGTCCCTGCCCGTCTGCCTCATCCTCTTCGCGGCTGGGTTCGTGCATATTGTGGCGGCGCAAAGCATCGGTTAGTACATATCTACCAGTGTTTAACGCCTCCGTGGTCTAGTGGTTTAGAGTAGTACAAGCGTACTAGCGTACTAGCTCTCGACTCGGAGGTCGTGGGTCCGATTCCTGTGTTGGAAGAACAAAAATGTTTTTTTCAAGTTTGATTAGGACAATGCAGATCACCTGTCGGACAAGAAAGATGATCCATGCGTCAGATGGGCATGTAAAAAGTCGGTCCTACGCCTGATCTCCCGCCAGTCGTGTCGGTTATCATTCCCACTGGGCTACGAGAGTGAAGGAAGCGAGAGTTCTTCTGTGTATTACCGCACACACTTGGGCACTATAATATAACTCCTGCGTAGCTGGCCTGGTTTCAATCAAACTGGCCACCGTCACCAAAATCAGTGTGGGAGGCATTATTTTTAAGTTATAAGAACCATTGAGAATTGCGCTTTTCAAATAAAATTTACAAATCTCAAAACTAAATAACAAAAGCATGCCAAAATGCACAACATGAGTTGTTGTTGCTAAAATCACCCCTCCTTTTGGCTTCGCCGTAGAAAGGTTAAAAGTGGCCATACTAATGGGTAGATAATAATAATAATAATGTCCTCTAACTTTCTCTATATCTCATAAACAATTCCAGGTTCCGGAATCCCAGAGATGAAGACGATCCTCCGAGGAGTTCACTTGAAAGAGTACCTCACGTATCGCGCGCTCATCTCCAAGGTCATAGGGCTGACTGCTACCCTGGGTTCTGGCCTACCGCTGGGTAAAGAGGTAAGTTCCCCTCCATGCGTTAAACATATATTAAACATGCCTTGGTCAAGATTACGCGGAATCATTTCCAATAAAAATACTTCTGATTTTTTCCTTTGACTTCGTTTTATTATACTTCAGCATCGTTAATATTAATTACACACTTTCCTACGTATAAACAAAGAGTTAACGAAACGTATACGCCAGCAGATGGTTGGTGTAGTTTGTATGACAAATGATTATTCCAAGGCATCAAGGGTTAACCATAGCGGGAGTTTAATAGAGATACCTTATCTATCAACATTGGTAGTCTTTAAAAAGTGACTACTACTTACTGCTACTACTGTTCTAACGACTATACTACGTCCGAGATAAACCCAAACGTAAACAAAGCCGTCTATGACACAACCATAGACTAGTCGGTGATACCAATTGGCCAATATTAATGCAATGTTTATTGTTAGCTACATGAATCTATAGACTTTAGACTATTTTCTATAGTGGGCAGTGTCAAAATGGCGTATTTTTATAGTGAAAGTTTTTCATTTGATGTTTAAATATGGTAATTATTTTTTAATTAGTACATAATGTATTAGCTAATAAAGTATGATCCTTTAATATTCCTGTGAAAGTGTTGATAAGTGTGCAAAATAAGTGAATACGTGAAAATTTCGATGTTTTCGGTTTGTTTACAAAGGTAAACAATATATAGGTATATAAATTTAACCTAAAGAGGCTAAATTTATCGGGGACGAACTTATACACTGACTTACTTATTTCTGACAACTGCAATGTGCGGGCTTGGGGAGACTAATTAAAAGATGTATTTGGTCCGACTGTCGTTTAATAACTAACTTATATTACTAATCATTCATACAATATATAGGGAGGTGATACATATGTCGCAGTCATCTAATTAAATCAGCTATTTCATTGAGTGACTAGCGTTTTTATCGAATGACGACATTTAATTGAAAGACTAAAGGACAACTCGTCAATTTGTTTATTGTAACGTCCAATGTCTTGACTGAACATTGATTGAACGTCATTTAGTCATGTAGTCATTGACTGAACGTCATTTAGTCATGTAGTCATTGACTGAACGTCATTTAGTCCGATTTTTTAACTGACTTCCAAAAAAGGAGGAGCTTTCTCAATTCGATGAATAAGTAGGTTTTTTTTATGTTTGTTAGCGAATAATTTTCCGATTTTTTAACCGACTTCCAAAAAAGGAGGAGCTGGAAAAAATTTAGTATAAATGAAGTGGAGGGAGGGGGAGGAGGGGAGGGGGAGAACCCCCCCTACCACTCCCACCTTTAGAAGACTACTAGTTTGGAAGATATTTATGGTTGAAGTTTTGAGGTTATGTCTGTGTTTCCGGGATATTTCCAGGAGTAAAACAGGGGAGAAAGGTGGAGACGGCGGTAAGGGGACAAAGGAAATCCCCCCTACCCTCCCCTCTACTCAGCAACCACTAGTTAAGAAAATATTTACAGTTGTAGTTTAGAGGTTAGATAAAACAGACATGTTCTACGTGGAGTCGGAGTTGATAGATTTGTTTTTGGGACAATGTCGGTCTGTCACGTCTCCGGTGCTGCGGGAAATGCAGCCCCTTCGCCCATGCGTAACGAATGACAGCAACCAACACTCGCCTTAGGCAGCTCCGGCTAAAAACAGGCTAAAAACGCTAGTCACTCAATGAAATAGCTGATTTAATTAGATGACTGCGACACAAACACTACACCTCCCCCGTATTTTTGAAAAAAAAAATTAACACTGGGTTTTACCATTTATATTCTGGGTTTTAACTTATTACCCAAAATAATACAATATCTTACACAATCTAATTAATATCTACGTAATTATACAGAATACAAAACTCTATAGAATATAATACTCTTCTACTACACTTCCGACTCGAGCATCTCCCGGCTGCCTGCTCTACGTTTCCACTCATCTGACTCCTACATCTCCCTGCTGCCTGCTCTCCATATCCACTCATCTGACTCCTACATCTCCCGGCTGCCTGCTCATCATCTCCAGTTATTTCATTTCAACAACTCTCAGCTTTCTGCATCTCATCAGCGCCACTAATATTGTTCTTTATTTTTCACTGATTTGTTATTTTATTTTTGAAACAGATTTGTATTTATGTCTCAACATTATATTTTATTTATTAATATTTTAAAATCTACACTATTTATTAGTCTCTCTCTAAATTGTTCATTCAATGTTTTTTTCACTTAATTTTATCACACTTCAGTTTATGTCACAATAGTTTTTATTTTGTCCAATTTTAATTATATTTAATTTTATTGTCCCATCTGTGCAGCGCTGCCACGAGGCAGCACTGGCAGGGTCGCCATGCAATGTGCGGGCCTGGGGAGACTAATTAAAAGATGTATTTGGTCCGACTGTCGTTTAATAACTAACTTATATTACTAATCATTCATACAATATATAGGGAGGTGATACATACACTACACAACCAAGGACGCGTTGCTCCTAGATATAATTGGATATCTAGAAAGGTCTTATTGTCTTATTGAAAGTACATATCCGCCGAACATCGCGACGTCTGAATTAAACACATAATAATTACTTATTGTCTATTTACTTCCAGGGCCCGTCAGTCCACATCGCGTCCATGGTGGCGACGCTGCTGTCGAAGCTGGTGACGACGTTCCAGGGCATCTACAGCAACGAGTCCCGCACCACGGAGATGCTGGCAGCCGCCTGCGCAGTGGGCGTCGCGTCCTGCTTCGCCGCGCCTGTTGGAGGTACTTTTTTTTTTAACGGGCATTGGCCATCCTCACATTCTCACCACTGCAACTCCTGTAAGCCAGGATCGACAGCGGTAACCAACCACGAAAAACCCTTTGATATGATCTCAGGGGTGCCCGAGGGACAAGGTAAATCTGTCTTGTGACCCACAACGAAATTAATCAGAAGAAGAAAAAAGCAGGAGAAGGAAGTGCTGCTGTTGTATAGGTGTATAGGTGTGTACGTGTGTATAGGTGTGCTGTGGAGGTACGTGTCCTAAATACGAAAATAATTGCCTTTATTAATCTCTGTGGCGCATGGTCACGAAGATATCGCGGGTTCTACTTTTTCGCCACCTGTTGGAGATACTAACATGCAAAGTTTATGCATTTTTATGGTTTGAACGTATATAATTGCTTCTGAAGTCAAAAATCCTGTCAAGTGCGCGTCACTGAGGCATATAAGATTCGTGCAAAGCAGCTAAAATCACGTACATCTTGTTGTATAATTGAAGCCATCCTTATATATTTATTTTGTTCTGTTTTTATTCAATACCACATGTATTTATTCTGTAATGATTTCAGTTGTCTAGCTATCATTCTGTTTATAAGATGCAGCCTGGTGACATACAGAAGGATAGACAGCGGAGCTTTTAATAATATGTCCTTGTTTTTACTCTTTGTTGTTGTTGTTTTCAGGTGTACTGTTCTCGATTGAGGTAACGACAACGTACTTCGCCGTTCGCAACTACTGGCGAGGATTCTTTGCCGCGTGCTGCAGTGCTATTGTAAGTATATCACTATATTTTTTTTTACTCAATGTTGTAATGTCTTTGTTGATTTGGTTAGGGCCCAGGTAAACGTCCAATAATATTGGGTTAATCTATTACTTTTAGTAGGTAACACGTAATATATATTATACATCTTATCACTTAGTGCATAGGCCCTGCTCTCATACATTCTCTTGGACGACTAATATAGACTAGGCAGGACTCTCACGCGTCACTGACATACGTCAATGTTTTAAATCTTAAAATTATTATATCTACCTTATGTTTATGGTTAAATGACTTTTATAAGTTTAAAGTAATCGACTATATGCATGTATGCCTGCGTGTACGAGTACGTATGTGAGTAATTGAGTGTGGGCGTGCGTACATGCATGCACATACTTACGAGTGTGCGTGTACACGTACTTCTGATCTGACATATATTTGCGTGCATTCGAGCGTATGCGTATGTGAGTTTGCGTGTGTTTACGTAAATGTGTAAATAAGACAACATTACCCGTCCCTCATCTCAGATGTTCACTGTATATTATGTATACTATATCTTGTACGTAACAAGTGAGTCCACAATTCTTGTTCCAGATGTTTCGCCTACTGTCTGTGTGGTCGGGTGCCCTGCCGACAGTCAAGCCGCTCTTCCCCACCAACCTGCCGCAGGACTTTCCTTTCGACCCGCAAGAGTTTGCTGTCTTCGTTCTATTAGGGTAATTCAGATTAAGTCTTAGTTTAAGGGTTTAAATGAAACATGCAATATTATAAAACATATCTTGTAAGATTAAGTCCGGATTTCACCAACGCATGTTAAGTGTCAACGGCTTGTTAAATTGCCATGACTTCTCATTCATTTATAGGAATTACGAGAGGAGCCACATGATGTCTAACAGAGGATTAACTTTAACATTGCTTGGTGAAATACGGGCGTATTTCCTCTAAATGTTAGTAAATCAACACATATGAAAATGAACTAATTATGTAGAGAAAGTTCTGATGGCGCTCGCCAATTATGTCTAATTCCTTTGAATGTTTATTAGTTGATGTTATTATAGCTTCCTGGTTAAGAAATAATGTTAATTATTTAAGTACCACTAAAAATTATGAACTATTAAATATAATTTGCGAACGAAAATGGAACAACCGATTAAACTAATAGCTATTTTAGAAGAGGTGGATGAAGGATTTCGTTCATTAACAAAAAGAAGTAATGGGTACAAAAATCGATATAAAGATCTGATAACCATTCTATCTATCTACCAAAAAACTACCATGTTAGGTGGATAAAATGTTTCTTATCATAATAGCTACCCCTTTTTTTTTGTTCCAGGATAGTGTGCGGGCTGATGGCTGCGCTGTGGGTGTTCCTGCACCGCCAGTACGTGCTGTTCATGAGGAACACGAAGGTGCTTAGCAACTTCCTGCAGAAGAAGTGAGTTTTTAACAGAGTTTGAGTTTTAGATGGTAAAGTTGCGTCCACTTACCACTGTAAAGGACGAAGCGAGCCCCACATACCTGTGGTAAGAATCCCTATCTTCCATAGAATGCGGACACGGTCAGATGTTATTTATGGGCGTGTTCCTTTAGGCGCTCTTTTTACTCTGAACGCTCAGATCATTCATAAGCTAGTGGAACGACTGACAGATGTCAAAATTCTATTTATATTTTAAATTAACAATAATAACTACATTAAAAAAGAATCTAGAATAAATTTGCTCGATCCATAATTTAAAAATAACATCGAGATCAGTGAAATCTCTGAAATCTAAGTAAACGTCAAAAACAAGATGGGTAAAAATATGCAAAATGGCGTGATCATTCTGAGCGTTTTGAACAGTTTTTGACAGCTGTCAGCTGCATCTGGAAGACGGGGTATATGAAACATAATGTACTACGCAACAGCAAAAGTACGCAACGCGGCATTGACAAATTATACCACCTAAATTTGACCCGTGCTACTATGATTCATAATTCAACAGCTAGATAAATGTATAGTAATAATATCATCTAGTTCAGATACTTTGTTTGCCTAAAACTAAACTACAGTTGTATTAAAAGATACAGCAAATCATGAATGTAATTCGCTACAAACACGTGACTAAAACTTTGCGCGTACGCATGGGATTCGTTGCTTATACGTGGCGTGTACGTTACGTGCGCTAGGAATTCGCTGCTTATACGTGGCGTATACGTTACGTGCGCTAGGAATTCGCTGCGTAGACGTGGCGTGTACGCGCTCGCTAAGACTAATCATTGTATCCTAATCTCTTAGCCGCTTCATCTACCCGGGCTTCATGACGCTGGCGGTGATGTCGATCCTGTTCCCGCCCGGCATTGGCAAGTACATGGCCGCAGACCTTGGCAACCAGGAGCAGGTATGTTATATTATAGATAGATATGTAGATAGTAAACTATTTATCTTCACACACAAATTAAATTTATGAGAGACAGAGAATGTACGAAAAGGCTTTGCTGCTAAAAGGAGCTATCAATTAGACTACTCCGTTGGAACTGTACATTGCTGCCGCGAAACAAATGAGATCTAATTGTGGTATTATGTTCGGCAGTCATTCAAGAGAGTCAAGTTGGATGCGTAGTACGACCACCGTAGAAATACGTTTTGTCAAGGCAAATTACTTTTATCACAATACTGCACTCTATGATATATGTCCCGGCGAACAGTATTGGTTCCTAGTAGTTAGTCCCCCACTAAGTTTAACTTTTCTTAGGAAAAATATTTGTATAGTACGTCCCAGATAAATGTAACCGAAACGAAAACAAATCCGTCTATGATATAACCATAGACTATTCAGTAATGCTAATTAGCCAATATTAATATAATAGTTTGCTACTATGAATCCATAGACTTTATTCTACAGTTGGCAGTGTCAAAATGGCGTATTTTTACAGTGAAAGTTAATGTGTTGATGTTTCAACATATTAATTGTTGTTTATTTGTTATAAAATGTATTGGATAATGAAGTATGATCCGTTAATATTCCGGCGAAAGTGTGCACAATAAATAAATTTGTGAAAATTTCGATGTTTTTGGTTTGTTTACGTTTGGGTTAAATTTATCTGGACGTACTACACCTGTCTTTTTGCTGTAAATAATTTAGTAAATGAAATGATGTCATAACAGGTGCTGTCCCTCTTCGCGAATTTCACGTGGTCCGACGAGCTGACGGCGGAGCAGGCGGCCATCGTGGACCACTGGCGGACCCCCGACGTGGACCACTTCGGCTGCCTCGTCATATACTTTTTCTCCATCGTAAGTTGCCTTTAGTTTACTTAGGCCATGTTTTACCGACCAATGTTTAGTTAACGCCATGTTAAAATACCATGCCATCTCATTCATTGACAGGAAATACGAGATGGATAACATGATATTTAACATGGTGTTAACTTTAACATTGCTTGGTGAAACACGCCCTTAGCCTTTATAACAAGAATTTTATAAAAAGAGGTATTGGCTTTGTTATAGACCGCCGTTTGTTGTACGGTCCTTATGCATGACAAATTCTTTGATTCTCTAGCTATATAATGGTGCAATTGAAATTTTGATTAGGAAGATTGATAATATCTATTTGTAATACAATTCTTTGATAGTATCTATTCGTAATATAATTCCTATTCGTCATGGTAATAGTACATATCATGTAAATAAATTTTAAATATTGCCTATATTACCTGGGCGAATAATAACACGAACAACAAAATTTGAATCAATCGAATCGGTGTCAATAATTGTTTGCAATACTTTCCGCTTTACAGTGTCACTTGTTTAATTAAAATCGTGTCAGAAACTTGGCCGCTATGGTAGAACATACAGACATCCAAAATCATTATATTTTGCTTCGCTGAATCAGCTTTGCTGAAGTCACGAAAAAAGATCAAACTGCATCGCATTTGATTGAGCGAGGTGCAAGCATGTACTTAAAAAAAGATACATGTTGCAAACGTTACTATTGAAGACATGAGTGGATAAAGGTGATATGTAGCAATAATTTGCTTTTGAGAAAATCGAGTTGAAACTGTCACTTAAACATATTAGAATACGTCGTAAAGTATTAAATACATTCATCTAAAGATCCTTCTCTAGAATAAATGTACTTAGCCCCGATTTCAATTCAAAATCAACGCTTGTTATTCTTAGCGTCATAAATATACAGTACATATTCTAAAATGTTTAAGTAACTGTTTTAACTCAATTTTCTGGATAAAATTTTATGCGACATATCACTTTGATCCATTCATGTATTTAATCATCCCACTATATATGCGTATTCACTAACAGCACACGGCCGTGTCCATAACACAGCCGTGCATTTTTTTTAAATGTATTTTTATTGAACAAAAACGTATCGACGAGGATGGGATTCGAACCCACGCGTGCAGAGCACATTGGATTAGCAGTCCAACGCCTTAACCACTCGGCCACCTCGTCATGTCTATGTACAGTCAAATGTGACTACAGACAAGTCGAAAAGCAATTAGTTTGTTCAGTTGACACGATTCCGTCGTTAAGGTTTTATAGCTGGCACCTGCGAAAACAGTTACATACTCATTGTTAGTTTAAAAGCTAATTAAAAATATTATAAAGTTGCCTTCTTTGCCACTAAAATAATTGAAAATTAATATCTTAAGTGTACTCTATTTAATAAGATTGCATAATTTTAATTAGCGCTTTCAACAATGTCAAATGACAAATTGAAAGACAAAACAAAAGAGATAAAAATTCAAGCATGTAACATAATATATTAAATAAAGTTCTTCATTTATAAAAGTGAAGTTTTTTTATGTGTCAAATAGGTCCTCAAGTGAGGTTGGCTTTGAGACTTCTTTATTAATACGGGCCCAAGTGTTTCGGTGTAGTTAGATTCGTGTTTACTGTGAGAGTTGCACGGGGGTATATAAAAAGCAATAAAAAAACAAAATGGCCGATTATTGGCGCCACAATGTTTAAATTTATTTAAAAACTAGCTGTGCCCGCGAATTCGTTCGCGTAGTTTTTGAGTGACTTACACCGTTTATGCAGCGCACGCAACGAATGTGAATAATTTTCCCTGTTTTTGCAAAATTTCTCACTAACACTTCGCTCCTATTGGTCGCAGCGTAATGTTATATAGCCTAAAGCCTTCGTCTATATATAGACTATCTAACAAAAAAATTTTTTTTAATCGGACCAGTAGTTCCTGAGATTAGCGCGTTTAAACAAACAAACAAATGCTTCCGCTTTATAATATTAGTATAGATTCACAAAAACGCAGCCCGGAATAATTTTATTAATTGTTTTCTTGTTTCAGTTCTTCCTGAGCATGGTGTCGTGCACGCTGCCGGTGCCGGCCGGCATATTCGTGCCGGCGTTCAAGATGGGCGCGTCGCTGGGCCGCCTCACCGGGGAGCTGATGCACTACTTCTGCCCGCTGGGCGTCGCGTACGGCGGACATATACAGAAGATATTGCCAGGTAGGATCAATTCAGGCGATATATTATCACAATATAGTCATAGATCCGAAAACTTAAAAAAAATATTTAAAAAAACTATCCTATGAATTTCAAAAACATTTAATTAATATAATAATAAATAATAATAATATATAGACGCTTCACACCACGTAATCTGGCCCTGTGCTAAGTATCCAAAGAACTTGTGTTACAGGTACCAGACAACGGAAATATATATTTAATACTTGTATACTATGCCTACACATATTTAAGATTTTTATTATTTTAATACACAAATTTAATACACATCCATGACCCAGGAACATTGAAAACTTTTTGTTCCCTCGGCGGGATTCGAACCCGCAAACTCTCGGTCGAGCACCAACGCGCTGAACCACTGCGCTACGGAGGTCGTCAAATTTAATTGACCTCATACTTCACAACTTCAGCTATTTGTGTCAGTATTTGGTAATGTCAATATCGAAATCTAATGAAGCCGAGACAAGAGACCTTAATTACTGTGTACTGTCCAGGTGGTTACGCGACGGTCGGGGCCGCGGCGTTCACGGGCGCCGTCACTCACACCGTGTCAACCATTGTCATATGTATCGAGATGACAGGACAGGTATTTACCTATAGACATTCATGTAATAATAGCTTCCCTCACCGATTTCGGTGTCGGTAGCCGATTTCATTGAAACCAGGCCAGCTACGCAGGAGTTATTTTATAGTGCCCAAGTGTGTGCGCAATACACAGAAGCACTCTCTCTTCCTTTTACTTTCATAACCCAATGGGACGGTAAACCGACACGACTAGCGAGAGATCAGGCGCAGGACCGACTTTTTACATGCCCATCCGACGCATGGATCATCATTCTTGTCAGACAATCAGGTGATCAGCCTGCATTGTCCTAACCAAACTTGAAAACAACTTTTTTTTGTTGATTCAACGCGGGAATCGAACCCACGACCTCCGGGTCGAGAGCGAAGCTCTGAACCACTTGACCACGGAGGCGATTCTTGTAATACATAGTCATTCACCAGTTCATCGCCTTACTGGTCTATATAAACTCTCAAATATTTTTATTCAAAACACTAACCCCCGGTTTCTCGAACGCTCAAATGAATGATCAACTAACATGGCATTCAAATCAACGACCCACATTGAACGCTGATTGGTAGAATATTTTGAGACAGAAAGGAACGGACAGATATTTTATAATTACATTAAGCTCGCACTTGCAAGATTGGTTAAAATTCCTCAGATAAAGTTCATTCAAATCGCATGTCAACTAACCGGTGTCTTTGGTGAAGTAAGCCAACCAAAAACAAGGCGATATATGAGATAAACTCTCTTAAAGAGATACCTTGTGACCGAACCTTCGAAATAGTTTTACTAATTACATGCCTCCTTTTTACAAGCTTATCATAGGAACCAGTTAAAATCATGTAAGTTTATTCTAGAATCTTTTTTATGTTAACGTACAACCCAATTCTGTTCTTTGAATCTAGAATGTACGTTAGTGGTCGGTGCTGACTATACAAGGTGTAAAATAAATTGATAATACTCTAGGGGGTGTGTGTGGCCCCTATATAGAGTATACTGAAAGTACCAGCACTAAAAGACTTACTTTTGACTTTCATGTTTGTATGAAAAATGCCCCAACATCGTAAATTTTCCCATACAATAATAAATAAAAGTACCTCTTTCAGCGCTGGATACATGAAACTCTATACAGGATGTAAAAAGAGCAGTCACTATAACTTCGTGGGGTAATAACCAGGCAAGAGATATATCAATTGGTACTAGTCATTTGCTTTTAATCCACTGTTTTAAATATTAAACAATTTTCAATAGGCAATGTACAACGTGTACAACACAGCGATCAGCTGATTACGCTGAGAGGTCAATAGCAAGCGTTCATTACATACTAGGGAAAAAAAATAAAATAAAATGAGAAGTTAATGCAGAACGTTGTTACAAACAGTTCAGCCTTGCGACTAAAATAATAAATTGCAAAAAAAATTTTTTTTTCAAAAACTAAATAATGAAAAAAACTCATGTCGAGAATCAACCAAGGTCCTATAATCCTATCCCAAAGTTATAGTAACTGCTCTTTTTACACCTTGTATACGGGACAAATACACACCCTAAAGTATTATCACTTATTTAAATTATACCCTGTATAGACTTGTGAGTGTGAATGAGGACTGGGGACGGTACTCTAAAGCGAAGGAGTCACAATAGATCCAGAAGGCCTGACGTCTGGGCCTCGCAAGGTCAGCCTTCGGTAAAAAAAAATTACTTGTGAGACTTATGTCAACTTTCGTGACCCAGGTGACTCATCTTCTGCCAATAATGGCGGCGGTGCTGGCCGCTAACGCGACGGCCGCGCTGCTGCAGCCCTCGTGCTTCGACAGCATCATACTCATCAAGAAGCTGCCATATCTACCAGACCTGCTGTCCTCTGCCAGCCGTGAGTGCATTGAATAAATTACCCAGAAAATTGAGTTTCAACTGTCACTTAAACATTTTAGGATTAGATATCCTAAAATGTTTAAGTACCGTATTAAGTGCATTGATTCTAGAGACGTATCTTTAGATTAATATACTTAGTACGACGTACTCTAAAATGTTTAAGTTACAGTTTGAACTCAATGTTCTTATATACATACACAATGTTGGCTTTGTCAGTCTCTGCACCGAGGGGAGCGCTTCAGTTTGCCGGAGTGCTCTCTTATTTAGATGGAAGTCCGGTCCCTTATGAGGTAGACCGGCCGGCCGGTCGCGGGGTGTGGCCTGTGTATTGAAAGATTCAGGGCACTCCCCCCAATAACGGCTGATGGCAATCCGCAAGTGGTTTTAGTGGGTAAACTGTAACCGAGCATAACGAGCCGGGAGTCCCACATAGCCCTAGGGGACCCTAACTGGGGGATGCGTGACGCATTTCTCTTGCGACATCAAAAAAAAAAAGGATTTACCTAGATTCCTTCGTCAGATAATAGAAGATGGAGAGAGGGAGATTCCTCACATTCATCCTTCACTATTCAGTACTATTAGATCCACCATTCTGAACTTTATTTCAGATTTTTAAAATATGTTTATCGATGATTTTGATGGTATTCGTATCATGTACATTTTTTTAAGGCTTTGACTTGGGTATACAAATATTCTGTATGAAACACTAAAAACGTATCGACGAGGATGGGATTCGAACCCACGCGTGCAGAGCACATTGGATTAGCAGTCCAACGCCTTAACCACTCGGCCACCTCGTCATGTCTACATGATGCTAATTCTGAGCATACATTCTTGCAGCAATAAATAATTAAGTGTATCTTTATTTGTCACGAAAGCTGTTAAGACGAATGGTCAAGCAAATGACCTTGAGTGTTTGGACGTGGAGCTAACGCCATCTATTTATGAATAGTAGTTCAATGTAGCGTGCATTAGGATGTCAAATTATATTTTCACTAGATGGCGCATTTAGCATATTTCTCTGAGTTGAGCAGAGTAATAATAAACAGAGGCTACATTTTATATACTAAATAATATATACTTAGATAATTTTTTTATTTTATCCCCGTTTAACCCTTATTATTTGTATTAGTCGAGCCATTTTAGTAAGTTCACCTCAAATTCGAGATACCCAATTATAAGAAAAGTATAACAAAGAAATATGACCTTTGACCCTTGAAATTTAATAGTAGCGTACACCCTACCATATATATAGATTAATTTATGACTGCTAATTTATATATATATATATATATACAGCGTGTAAAAAGAGCAGTCACTATAACTTTCAGATACGATTATACTACCTTTCCTCATTTCGGAAATGTATTTTTTTTATATATTTTTTTGTCAAAAACAAAAAAAAAAATATTTTTTTTACCATTTCTTAATTTAAAAAAAAATACATTTCTAGAATGAGAAAAGGTAATATAATCATATCCCACAGTTATAGTGACTGCTCTTTTTATACTCTTTATATAATTGTATACAGGCTGTAAAAAGAGCAGTCACTACAACTTCGTGGGGGAATTACCAGGCAAGAGATATATGCATTGCTACTAGTCATTTGCTTTTAATCCACTGTTTTAAAAACTTTCAATAGGCAATCTACAATGTGCACAACACAGCGATCAGCTGATTACGCTGAGAGGTCTATAGCACGCGTAAGACGTTCATTACGTACTAAGGCAAAAATTATAAAATTTAATTATTTAATGCAGAACGTTGTTCCAAACAGTTTAGCCTTGCGACTAAAATAAATAGCAAAAAAAAATTTTTTTTTACAAAAAATAAAGTTTCTAGAATCAGTCGAGGTCGTATAATCATATCCCAAAGTTATAGTGACTGCTCTTTTTTTATACCCGTTATATTATATACATTTTGTTTAATTTTTTACAGTTTACTTCTTACACAGGAAACTTTTGTCTATCGATGATTCATACAGGATGTTACAAAAAAAAATATTCATTTAAATAAACTTGTTTATTAAGTTATTTTTTTTCCTTGTTGGCAATGGGACTTGTTGGCTTGAATGGTAGGGGGCTAATTTTCTTTTTTTAGACTTTTTTTAATTTTTTTGTTGACAGCCTCTGTTTTATACTGTGGGTCTCTAATGGGTATATTTCTCAGATATCTAAGATCCACTAATTCTGGTAGTATGCAATCCATATAGAAGTCTTTCAGCTTTTTTTTTCTGTCTTTCCTCGGCGTTTCTCTCTAAATGCTGGAGAATTCAAAAAATACTCTTTTTGAATTCTCCAGCATAATATCTTCAGCCATATCCGGTTTTAAGCAATTTTCCCCATAGTTTGTTCCATCTTGGGTCAATCTCCTCTAAATATTTCAGAGTCAGTTTCCGACTCTTCATTCGTTTTTCTTCGTTCCGTTTAATTTCGTTGCGTGGACTTTTTCCAACAATTGATTTATCCAGAACGGATAAAGGTTTTTGAGTATTGAATGATACTTTTCTGGTACCTAATATTCTTCATTTTGTTATGTTTTTTCTGTATTTCAAAGAATACTCTGTATCTGTACTTAATGCTAAAAATCTATTACAAAAATTTGTAAGTAAATGATTCCGGCATTCTACTTTTTCAACGGTATAATTTTCATAAGGTCTAGATTGGATTATTTTTGAATACGTGCTGGCGTCCCCGTCCGATATTTAACGCGCATTTCTATACTTTTTTTAAACCCTTGCACCAAGATCTCAGACTACATTCCTGTAGACGGTCCTAAAAGAAAAAACTAAATTTAGTTTTGATTTATTATTAATTATGAAATAGTATAACTATTAGTTATACCTCAGTCAGAGTAATATAATAGTACCTAATACACGTAGAAAACAGGGAAATAAAGGGTACTACGAGTCAAAAAAAAGCTAGTAAATTACCAGAATAATTTTTGTAGCATGTGTGATCTTTTGCCTCTTTACCCTTGTTCTGAGCTAGGACACAAATACAGCAATATTTATTTTTAATGCCATTTTTTATTTTTTAACAACAAAAAAACCCAAGTCAATGAACTGTAAAGGCAAAATCACGAATCACTTTACACGCAGTAGGAGCCAATATTTTGTTGACTAAAGACATGGTTTTTTTAATATTTTTTACGGCTTCCTTTATTGATAATTAACTCAGGTTCATAGCTTCAGAGCTATGGCATATTTCCATGGCAAGCAATTTTTTTAACATTATGTATAACTGTAGGTTTAACTGTATAATAGTGTAGCAGTAAAGAGTAATTGTTTGATGTCTCTGTGATAAGTATTCTGTATGATAAACATTTACATTACAATGACACTGTCTGTACCTAGACTATAATTGTAAATAATTATGCATCTGATGATCATCATAATTTTTATCTTTTCTGTACAGGCGGAATCTTGGGATCTTTTGGGGACTTTCCGCGGTTCCATAGACTTAAAAGTAGGTACCTATTAACTCAATAGCGACCAACTCCTAATAGAATCTATCGTCACCAGGAATACAGCTTCATATCTAATTTTAAGTCTATGGGACCGCGGGAAATTCTTTACATTATAGGTACAATATCAAAAAATATGTCTATTTTATAATTAGATAGGTACCTACTTACTTTTTAATATCATTTGCTTTGGCTTCTTTTGCTTTTGTCTGATTTGCAACACGAGTTCTTCTTTTATATAGCAACTTCAATAATCGTTTGTTACTTTGTTTCGGAATACTTTTATTACCTATGTTTGTTTCAAAGTCGAACCGTAATCACACAACATGTGCAAACTATAATATATAATTTATACAAGCCGGTAATGTCAATTGTCATTTGTCAAATCAAAACAAATACACGCGAGATTGTATTACTCTTATCTGCTTATTTACTGTGCGCGCCGTGCGGAACGGCAACGCTGCATTGTACATGGGTTGCATCGAACTGGCAACGTTGCATTCCATAACTAAACGCCTGATTAAATGTTGTGAGCAAATACTTTACTAGTGGTGTTTGATTTACAGTAGGCACCAAAGACCTTTTATGATATAACTTCTATTTTGCAATAGTATTTGTTACAAATCGACAATGAACACCAAGATACAAAGTAAAGAAGCATGCATGCAAAGATTCATTATAAACGGATAAGCCAAACCAAAAATAAATCCATCCTAAAATATTCATTTTACGCGAGTCATAGCATTTTCTAAAATGTATTTCTGATTACTGAGTAAAGATCGTCAAAATTATCGACAACAACAATATACTTCAAGATACACTTTATAATTACACAAAATTTCTTTATTTCCCCAGTCTGTAATTTAGCTGAAAAACATAGCCTAAAAGTCGTGAAAAACGCATTTTGCTTGACCATTCGCCTTAAATGTAGGTTTTAAGTAGGAAAAAATACTATTAAGCAGATATATGCGCCTTCGTAAAAATTACTTGAGTCTTGAAATACTGTTACAGACTGGCATAGCACAGGCATTTAAGAGTAAAATTTTCTTGTTTTATGCCCTCTCAATGAAGAATCATTGTACGTTACCCTTTACTTTAAAAATTATAGTCGCCTTTACGCTAAAATTATAGTCGTCTTTACGCTAAAATTATAGTCGCCATTACGGTATATTATAATGCACTGACTGCCGCTCTCGGCTGCGCCAGCGTAAATAACACAGCACTTGTGCAATTTAAAGTCCTTGTTGGTTGGTTATCCAGGCTCTAAACTCTTTGCGTGAAACAGTTATAACATCCATGTTATAGCACAAACTTTTACATTTATACTATACTATAATTATAAATAGATACTATAATTAAGAATAGATTATAAAAAAGTAGTTGGGATTGTTTGTATAAAAACTTATATTAATACTGTATTTTCCCCAGGTATGTACGATATTTGCGTAGAGGACTTCATGGTACGTGACGTGCGGTACATTTGGAACAGAATGACTTTCCAACAGCTCAAAGATATATTGAAGGAGAACAAGGTATTCACTATAAAACATTACAATCTAGAATGTACGTTATAATATTGTGATAAAATACTTAAAAAACATTAGAAGACCTATTAATAATAAAATTAAATAGAATATAATATTTTCTTATCTAAGGACCACATTATAAATAATTAATGTTCTTCTAAATTTGTAAAAGTAATGTAATTACAAACTTCAATATTTTATTTTAATTTATATCACAGAAGCATTAAGCCGTAATCGTACTCGAAAAACTGGCTAGTTTCTATGTAAATGAACATGACCTTTCACCTTATACGATGCAATTTGTTTTAAATTTATTAAACAAAATCCTTGAACGGACTAGATATTTCAATTTGCTTTTATACATTTTGTATAAACATCTTTTTAACATGATACAATGATACATATTTAATTAAGTACTTAACATGTTGGCCTAGGTTCCAAGACTTTTCAACAGACTTCCCTTAGGGCACCTTGTTATTCATAAAACCTTCTCATATGGCAGAGTATTTGTCTACACACTGCAATGTCCAGGCTTGGGGAGACTAACTGTCCCGACTGTCGTTTAATAAGTAACTTACATTACTAACATTCATACAATATTTATTTATTTATTTCTGAAAACTTAAATACATAGGGAGGTGAATGGTGATACACAAATTACACCAGCCCCGTATTTAAAAAAAAATGAGAACTAAGTATTTTTTTGACATCGGCGACTCACTTTAGAGCCATGATATAAGAAGAAAAATAATACTATGATGGCTTTATATGTTAAAAACTTTACCTTCATTATTATGTCACCCCGCAGGCGATCAAGAGCTTCCCCCTTGTAGACAGTCCATCATCCATGGTACTCCTCGGATCCATTCACCGCTGGGAGCTCGTCAAGGTGATAGAGAAGCAGGTGGGCCGCTCCCGCCGGCTGCAGGTGGCAGCGCTGTGGCAGAGAGAGGCCGAAGCCAGGAGACGAGATGAGGAGAAGAAGCAGAAGACCAGGAGACCTTCACGGTTTGAGGTGAGATCTAGTTTGGTGGACTCATGTAGACTGGCGACTGTCGCCGACAGATTCTGTTTCCCCCTTTAGATCCTTAATGGATCGTAAAAAAGCAGAAAAGTTGTACATACATACATAGTTGATTAGAAGCCTCCGTGGTTCAGGTGTTTAGAGCTTGAGCAGGAAATTGTGGGTCCGATTTCCACTATGGAGCAGCAAAAATGTTGGTTTCAAAGTTGTCGTAATAATGCAGAAGGATCACCTAATGGTCTGAGCAACGCACTCACGCACGCAAACACGTACGCCACGACACAAGTACGTATGCAAATGCGTACTTATTGTATGTGTGGTATCTTAGCTGTAGAAACTTGAAAATTATAACGCTGAAATAAATGTATATTGATTTTTTTTCGTTTTAGTGTAATGCTATATTCTCCTCTGTCAAAACGTATTTAGTTTGATTAGTATATCAACAAACTTTTATAATAATAGAATGTGTCAGTAACAAAAGAGTAGGTATACTTTAACAATTAATATTTACATCTCAACAATCTAATCTCCTGTTTGTGTACCAGGTAACACCAGCGCCCGATATGCTGCAAGTACCGGGCTCGGGCATGACCCGCGGCACTTCGCTGACGTCACAGGACCAGGGCGGACTAATCCCAGGTACAGTAAATACTTTATTTGATTAGGTTTGAACTAAACGAACAAAATATCAGCCCACATAATATATATAGGGTTCATACATAATAATTAAAAGGGAATTATTTCTTATCCCATCTATATTATAACAAAATCCAGGGGAGATAACAATTTATTTAAAGAATAAACGTCCAGCCAAATGCTGCCGAATTAAAACAACACTATATGTTTCATTAAAATTCACTCAATCTGTTTATAAGAAACATAATTTTTAAACTAACGATAAGGTGTCATTTTTAAGTAAGTTTAAAATTTTGTTGTATATAAATTAATGACTATTTTTTCTAATTTATTCGTTTATTTGCTGTAAAATTTTCAATCTGATCCATATAATATGTGAACCTCAAAATGTTTGTAAATTTGGACTCGTGAATTCGACTATACATGTATCCACTTTATTTTACAGCCCCAGGACAATTATTCCGGCCGAAGTCTATCCTTAAGAAGACCAACTCGTTCACACTAAACCGCGGGCTGGTGTCGCCGGGCAGCACGCCGCAAACGCCATTGGGACAACAACCATCCGTGTATACAACTGTCACTGGCGCAGAGACCAGGTAAGATTAAGAACTGTCACTGGCGCGGAGACCAGGAAGACACAGAAGCACTCTCACTTCCTTTTACTCTCATAACCCAGTGGGACGGTAAACCGACACGACTGGCGAGAGAACAGGCGCAGGACCGAATTTTTACATGCCCATCCGACGCATGGATCATCTTTCTTGTAAGACAATCGTGTGATCGGCATGCATTGTCCTAACCAAACTTGAAAACAACATTTTTGTTGTTCCAACGCGGGAATCGAACCCACGACCTACGGGTCGAGAGCGAAGCTCTGAACCACAAAACCACGGAGGCGATAAAGGTAAGATTGGTCGTATATTCACTAGCTTTCCGTAAGAGTAACAATAGCACCTCCCAATCAACCATCTTTCCCGTGGGTGTGGTAAAAGAGACGGAATATATATCTGGAAACGAGCAGCACTTTTCGCTTACCAAGTCGATCGTCAAGCCTGGCGAGTATAGGCCACCACCCCCCATGAAATACTTTGGGAGAGCTTTATGTCCAGCAGTCATAGCTGAAACGATACATGTATATCATATACATACGAATGTGTCATTTGGTGACTGTCGACTTCGGAAATCGAATGATTCCCTCGTTTCAACGTTCCATCAAAAATGTAGAATTTTCAAGTCCGGTTTGGGTTACTGGCGCAGATACCTTTGATGAGTTATGGTTCTTCTCGGCGGGCTAGGGTTGAACCGGTGGTAGACTTTTTGTTGACTTTCGAAAAATAGCTTATTAAGTTTTATTTGGAAATAAAATATTTATTTCATTTTAAATAAAACTAAATTTTGAATTGTGTACGCAAGTGACGTCATCCGGTAAATATTTCTCTGAACATGGCGGTATTTGTAAACTCAAAAAAGCATTTGTTAAATAAAATATTATTATTCTAGTAATATAAATTAATATTCTGAGTATAATATTATACGTACTAGTATAATATGTACGCACGCATCGCTCGCATGCACGCATGTACGTTAATTACGTTCTTGCCTATCCAAAGCATTGCGTATTTGTTGTAATGTTATTGAATGTAATGTGTGGTGGAAATTCATGTTATATAATATAAATAATACACAAACTACTAGTTTTCTCCACTTCATTAGTTATTTTACATTTTTTATATTAGTTATTTTTATATTAGGATACGTTAATTTACGTTACTTTACATTTTACGTAAAAATTTATGATTAAATATATTGTCTAGGATTCGAGCAGCGTTCGAGGCGATATTCAAGCGGTCTACACTGCTGCCTGACGTAGAGAGCGGTCTGTCTGATCAGTTGGGAGGTCTACCCAGGAGTCCGTCCATAAATAAGAAAGTGCAACTGGTAAGTATTTAAAAAAAATTATCTTATTAAAGTTAAAAAAAGAACAGTCTTAATTTACTTAAAATTTGGACATTACAAATATGCAGTAACTCAATGAGCGTCAGTTTACACCAAGAGAAAATAAAATGTACGCGTCGCCTCGGGTCTCCGTGTTAAATGTTGGTCTAAGGGCGTGTTTCACCAAGCAATGTTAAAGTTAACGCCATGTTAATATACCATGCCATCTCATTCATTGACAGGAAATACGAGAGGGATAACATGATATTTAACGTGGCGTTAACTTTAATGTTGCTTGGAGAAACACGGCGTAAGTATCCTTAGCTGGGAAAAAACAGTTGTAAGTAGTACATAGATTCCATTACATAAAAGAAACCCGGCGGCAATTAGTAGAACTAAGTATTATGTAGATATAGTTGAGCTCAATATTTAACTACTTGTAGGAATAACTCGTAAAACGCCCTATTTCATTGATTTAACATTTCATAGTGCGATCATGCAGCGTCTAGGGGATTTCTTTTCAGAAAGGACGTTAAAATTTTGTGTATTACATATAAAATCACTTCTTTTATTTCAGCCCCGAGAACGCGTGTGCGACATGTCTCCGGAAGACCAGAAGTCATGGGAGCAATTGGAGATGGCAAAAGAAATCGACTTCGACAGGATGCTGCAAATTGCACGGAAGCGAGAAGTGGTAAGTTTTGTATTTTTAGTGTGTACGGAACACTGTTTAAACCTTAAATTATATAATATGGATGAGCCTGAATCGGTATAGCGAGGAGCTTGCTGTTCCGCTAAAATTCATTTAAAAATTAAAATTAAAAAATTAAATTAAACACCATACCGAAATAAATTTTATTTCGGGCTACATATGCCCATATTATAAATACCTTAAAGACTAACATACATATTTATAATACCTGAAAATTAAGTTTACTACATTTAGCGCTGTTAGTTTCCGAAAAACAAGTCCCAACATGGCAATTCTCAATATAATATATGAAATAATCTTTCATTTGTGATTTTTTAATCTGTTGTATATTTCTATTTAAATTAGATTTAAATGAAATCTTACAAAATCGCGGTGTGCGGCGTCTCAACACATCGACTGAACATATTAATCGATTCGATTGTTTTTTAAAATCTGTGGACTGTTTTGGCAAACCATGTTCTTTTTAAAAAATAGGTTCTTACTTCTTTTTTAATCTATACTTATATTATAAAGCGGAAGAGTTTGTTTGTTTGTTTGTTTAAACGCGCTAACCTCAGGAACTACTGGCCCGATTTGAAAAATTATTTTTTTGTTGGATAGTCCATTTATAGAGGAAGGCTTTAGGCTATATAACATTACGCTGCGACCAATAGGAGCGAAGCGTCAGTGAAAAATGTTGCAAAAACGGGGAGACTGACTGCATAAACGGTTTAAGCTCAAAAACCACGCGAACAAAGTCGCGTCAGCTAATAAGAACATAAATAGTGCAAGTTATGTTTGTGTGCAAAAATGAGCTTGTGTTAGGTTAGAACGCACACTTAAAATTGTGGGTTTGTAACGACACAACCATCCCCAATCTGTGTGTCAATGTTTTGTTAAAAAATCGTTCGTCACTTATCCATAAGTGTATAATTTAAGTTTTAAACCAACAACGGCACTGATATTGGATACACATTACCTATAGCATAATATCTCTCATCTCTACTTTTACAATATTTAGATGCAAATTATTATGGTAATGTAATAGTGATCAGTGCGTCTTCGTCTGTAACCATATTTACATCATACAATTTGGACCTTAATAACGGGAACAGAATATTATAGTTGAATATTATGTGACGCTTCGAGTTTGCACCATTGTAAATTGAACCTATAGGGAAAAAACGAGTGACTGATGATGAATGGATGAATGGTTTTGGATTTGGACGACCATTCATGTTTGCATTAAAACTTTTCTAGGAGAAAGAGGACTCAGAATACGAGGACGAGAGTCTGTACATCTGTCACATCGACCCTGCGCCCTTCCAGCTGGTGGAGAGGACTTCGTTACTGAAGGTAAGGGTTGCTTTTCAGCTTACCCCACTTTACCTTTGCCAAAGTTGTGGAAAATGTTATTAGCAGCCAAGTTGTGGTCTGATTTCTTTGCCGAAGACCGAACTCGTGCTTGCAGCTAGTGGAGAAGAATTCTTTACTGAAGGTGAAAGTAACTTACGGCTTACCCAGATTAAATATAGTATTAGTCCAATTTCTGGCCAGAATTTTTGCCCAAGACTGAAGGTGAGACAAATTGACCTCCTTTCCACCCTTCCTTTCCCTTTTAAGCTTAAAATGCTTAAGCAAGCAATTGTTATTACACGTGTGTGTTTTTTACAAGAAACTAAATTATGATTTTCAGGTCCACTCACTGTTCTCGACACTGGGCGTGAGTCGCGCCTACGTCACAGCCATCGGCCGTCTCATTGGCGTCGTATCACTTAAAGAGGTATGTTTTCTCTATCATCCACACCGTCGGTAATTATCTAACACTTCACTCCAACACTTATTGCTAACTTCATGTCATACACTTTTGCAACTCTAGCGCCTTTGTGGCCAGTTTTGAAACTAAAGGATACTTGAACGAGTATAAATTGAAGAGATGAATCGATGAAGGTGATTTGTCGCAAAATTATCCGGTAAATTGAGTTTAAACTGTCACTTAAACATTTTAGGATATCTAGTAACATATTAAGTACCTACATTGATTTTAGAGACGAACCTTTAGATTAATGTACTTAATGCTTTACAACGTATTCTAAAATGTTTAAGTGATAGTGTACGAGTAAGCGTACATGTTATTAGATTTGTGTATTCAGCAAACTATAATTTGTTACAATATTTTGCATAATATAAATAATTTGTAGAACAGCAATAAATTAGTGTACATACGCACTCGGCGCATCCAGTTGTTTTACATTATATTTTAAGTACCATCCTTATCATCCCTGTAAGGGTAGCCATATATATGCGCCCTTTACAGATAGTTTGAACTCAATTTTCTCGATATCAGAATTTTGCTACATATCACCTTCATCCATTCATGTCTCTTAATTTACAATATATGATATACGTATTATTATTATTTTCAGTTACGCAAGGCGATAGAGGACGTGAACTCTGGCGCGCTGACGCCGCTGTCCCGGCCGGCGCCGCCGTCGCCGCCGCCCGCGCTCATGATACACGCGCGCGGCACCGAGCCCGCCCCGCCCAGCGACAGCGACACCGCGCACCTCACCGCGCCCGCCACCAGGTGAGCAGTGACAGTGACTGATTCTCAGTCGATTGATATGGTCATACAAAAAGTTATGATCTAACGATTTTCCTTATCCTGGTTACTGGTAACTTTCGCGCACCTCACCGCGCCCGCCACCAGGTGAGCAGTGACAGTGACTGATTCTCAGTCGATTGATATGGTCGTACAAAAAGTTATGATCTAACGATTTTCCTTATCCTGGTTACTTTTAAAGTAATCCACCAAGTACCAAAAACCATTGAGATCGAAATTATTCCATGCCCAATTGTGTCGGGAGTTGTTGCATAATAGTACACCGTTAATGTAATATGTTTAGTCCCGATTTCACCAACGCATGTTAGTGTTAACGGCTTGTTAAAATACCATGTCTTCTCACTCATTGATAGGAATTACGAGAGGAACAACATGATATTTAACGAAGGATTAACTTTAACATTGCTTGGTGAAACACGCCCTTAGAACAATGTAATGTCAACATGACGTTTGACAGTGATGCCTGAGATGGTATTTATTAGTCCTCCAAGAGAGGTTATAAGAGTAGGTACATAGATCTAGTTATAAGACGTATCATATATTATGTAATAGCTAATATAAGTAATACATCAACCAAAGTGTATTATTGGATGTGTGAAAGGATCCTAACCATATGCTATAGCGTCTCAACTCCTGGTCCTAATGAGAATAAGCGTTTCGTGACGATGACAAACACTTCTATCACTCTTCAATCACCCAGTATGGTGATATTTTTACTGTCTTAAGTAATAGGAATTTAAGTCGAAACAAAACATGTATTAAAGTTATTAAGAGAAAAGTAACACCGCAAATCCAAATCGCCTAGTTTATTTCATTTATTGGTGTTATATAACCGTAACCTAAACTATCGGATATCCGATATAAAAAAATATCCGTAACCGAATCCGAAATAATAGTTTTGCTACCGTAAAAAGGTAAAAAAATTATATCCGTAACCGAAATTATCCGAAACAAATGGATAATCCGAAATAATTTCATATCCGTATCCGAAATTTGATATCCATTTGATGCCTGCTTATACGCACTGTACTTATTTGATTGTCCTTTTTTCTTTTCAGGTAAGCGAGTGCCAACGTTGGATAGTCAAAAGTGCTCGGAGTTTTCAGTATTGTTGGAATATATAAAACGTAAAAGACTAAGGTGCTTCCAAATTATAGTCACAAACTGGTGTAAATATCGCTTTTAAAGACGTTAGCTAGTTTAGTACGAATCGAATAATGACGATATATCGACAAAGATATTGCATGTTTATACGTAATGTAGTGGAATGTTACTACTGACTAGTAATTAAACAATTGACAAGTATTATACAAGTAGCAAATTACTTGGCATTTATATACTTTATTTTAATTCTTTTGTATAGTCCGCTCCGATTCAATGCGGAAATTGTAAAATTGTAAATCGACCAAATGAATGTGCATTTAAATTGGTATCATTATAGATTTGTTTAAATAGCTATCACATTGAATCGGAAAGGAGAATCGCCCCTGGTTTCTGAAACGCTAATCAAATCGTCGCTAACATTTGAGCCATTCTGAAAGCTCATTGGTGAACGTAGCGAGTGAGCGAAGTTATTGCGAGTGATGTTGACCAATGAGCATTCAGAATGGCTTGTTAACTAAATGTTAGCTGATCAACGAATTAATCAGATGGTTATAAACTGGGGGACTGTTAATTGACTTTGTCATTGGACATAAATTTTCTTACCAAGTAACAAAAGAAAATTTTATATAGGATTTTTTTTTCTTTTCCTGAGATTTTTGCATCGTATGAGACTTTTTTAATTGCCAAAAATTATCAAGGCTTGTGATCAATCCATTCCAAATTCTAAATTCTTAGTTAATAAGTGGTTAGTGAGATGAAAAAGTCTAAAAGACATTAATAATTTATTATAAAACGTACCGTGCCATTTTTCTTTTGGTTTTAAGATACAATATTAAGTAGATATAATAAAAATATCATTATTTACAAGTTATATATTTATACATTTTTAAATAGCTGTGTTGCATAATTATATTTATATTTTTTATTGTGATTTTGATAGACAAGAATGTATGTAACATACATTTACGTATTATATTTAGAATAAGTGTTCACATTAAGTTAAGAAATATTAGTCCAATTATTGTGAAATTGTCTTGAGCGATACATATAAATTATCTTAGGCTGAACTCACACTAGCCAGAATCGAAGCATTTTACAACGATGGCGCTTTGACGCTCGCTAACATATTAATATTATTCAAATAGTAAAAAGTGCCTTTATAAGGGAAAAAAACAGGCTGAATTGAGAACCTCCTCCTTTTTTTGGAAGTCGGTTAAATAGAGAAGAATATGCTGTAGGTGAAGACGTGTCATTTGAGACAAGACTCTGCGCCAATGTGAGTTAAGTCTTAATGTTTTACAGATTATAGTTTTAAAGACACAATATTGTGACGATGGATGAGTATTATTTATTTCTATAGTGTGCAAGATTATTTTTTATATGTATGCAACATATTAAAAAATCTACGAAGCACCGAAATCGTTGTGGGATATTATTTATCGTTTATTTTTAGTTGAGACTTAGTTTGTAATAAACTTAAATTTGGTGCGCAGTCTACAGTCGAAACACTAAATTGTTGTTCTAGTTAGCTTGTACATCTAGATCTTGTGCATGACAGTCTTAGAATATGAGAGAAGTCGCGGGCAATATCTAGTATTTTGATGAAGGCGAAAGCTAAGCAATGCCTTGTCGGTGATTTAACTTTTAATTTTAATATAAGTGTACCGTGGTTGTCTTTTATTGTTGCTTAAAATTGTGTAGTGAGTGAATTTGAAAATATGAAACGGCAGCTATTTGAATAGGCATTTTGGCAAACTGTTATATAGCATGTTAACGGCTGGTTTCTGTATTCAAATGTATGATCAACTAACATGGCATTCAAGTTAACAACCCATATTGAACGCTGATTGGTGGAACATTTATCAGAGAGAAAGGAATGACATATATTTTATAATTACATCACGCTCGCACTCGCAAGCCTGGTTAAAATACCACAGATAATGTTGATTCGTAAATATAATAGATGTAATCATAAAATACCTGTCCCTTCCTTTTCTCTGATAAATGTTCCACCAATCAATTTGTGTTTTCATTATTATAAATAATTCATTATGGGTTTTTAACTTGAATGACATGTTAGTTGATCATACATTTGAGTAGCATTCTAGAAACAGGCCATAAGTAATTGTTATCTCAAAAAAACAATGGTTGTCATGTCAATAAGCGTAAAATCGGTCATGTCATGGCGTCTGCTTGTGACGTCATGTGAGGGTCAAGTTTATAGTGTAAAAACAATTTTGAGTCATCTATGACAATGACATGTAGTATTTTACTTTATCAAAAAACAGTAATTTGCCACTAATAATGGTTGTCATTATCACTATTTTAATTACACGTTCTGAAATAAGCACGAAATCGGTCATGTCATGTCATGTCATGGTGTCAGCTTGTGACGTCATGTGTGTGATAGAGCATTACACATAAAGAAATTATATTTAATATAATATTTTATATTCATTATTACAGGCACTCTGTATATTTTTTGTTAATGAAAATATCAGTGAAGAATCTAAAATGCGAGTGTATACTCGGTTAAGTGATGAATGTAGTTACATTGACTGTACTTTTAGATTTTTTAATCTTCAGTTATGTGTCTTCTGATTAAGTATTTTGAAGTTCATTCACAACAATTGAGTTTTGATGTATTTATATTGTGATCTGTAGCTTTTTATTTAATAAATGTGTTGTGCGTTTATATTATTTTGTTTAACTTATGTCTGTCCAAATTATATTATTAATTTTTGCGTGACATAAAATATTACAACCTATTATGTTGTAGTTTTAGATAATAACCCCCATGCTAATAAAAATATTTGCATACTGGAAAATGTGGAGACAAGGAGAAATTATTGTATAGCTTATAATATAGTACCTAAATATTTAATTAGTAATATAGTAAACGGTTGGCAAAAAAAACAACGTAAATTTGGAATTCGAACGTAATTTAATTATTTAAAATTTTACTATAATTACAAATAGGAACTTATCGTCTATAATACTTATGCACTGGATCGCGCTACTAAACACTGGTGTGCCTAAGTTAAGTACATTAACTAAACAACAAATATCATCACATCCGTCCCACTGGGATAACTTGACAATGTTTCGGATACACCGATAACAACAAATATATTAATCTTAAACAACCATAAAATGTGCTATGAGAGTAAGTAAGTAAGCTAGTAGCTGACTACTATAAAAATTACTGTTAAAGTAATTAATAATTATCATTATTTCAATTAAAAACATTACTTTAAATTAATTACCTACTATCACGGTTATTAATGAATGAATGAATTAGATTTAAAATTTCAAAAAAAGTGTTATGCTTTGCATACACAATAAAAAAAACAAATTCAAATTTAGAACGTTAACAATTCGCGCCATGAGCTACTTAATTGGAACAAAATGAATTTATCAGCACACGGCGTAAGATAGTGTATCAAAGTCCGGTTCCCTTAGCGGTTCAAATCGGTGAGATTCATTGACTCTGAGACAACGAGACAACCGACTTATCTCTGCCCGCCTTTGACTATAAATAAATAAGTACATAACAAACAAAGAAATTGCCTTACTATTTACACTAATTGGACAGAAATTAAACTATCTAATTTTTATAACTATAACAATTGTTTGATTGTAACTATAAACACAGCTTCAATGCAACGAACCCGTCTTATATAAACACATTCCACTAACAACATTATAACAGAAAAGTCGAAGAAATCAAATAGATCATCTTTTCCTCATAATATGATCAAAATAACGCAATTTTTGTTTCTATCGTATTGTAATTTACCTAATTACCTAATTTAAATATAAATAATTCTAGTATTCATCTCATTGGTTTCTTACATAAATGCATCACTGTTCCAATCAACAACAATAAGCCTCCTAGTTGACATCTCATTTTATTTACCTATTAACAACAACATAGAAACTACATACCTAATATATTGAAACAACTGATAGTAAACTCTTAGAAACCAACCTACATTCTCTTAAAGATATCAATTCACACCTATGTATAACAAAATGCACGAAAAAGCACTGTATTTTTCAATAAATTATTTGAGTCCAGTATTGTCTACGTGAAGTGGATATCACTTGCAGGACCAACAACTGCGCGACACGAATCCCAAAAGAACGGGAATTGTGAATAGCTCATCACTATAAAACCACTACCGCCATCTGCGTTCTGTTCTAAGTCCCGCCGGAACATGACCCGTTGTCTATGACAGGTTTGTACTATCACATGCATCCACAGGACTCCACCACCATGTTGGGTAATGTCTTCTGCGTGACGGTGTTGTTCGTGATGTACAGCAGCTGTAGCGAGCTGAAGGTGGTGGGCGCACAGCACGGCTTGAAATCTCCCCGCCGCTCTTCTGACACCGAGTAGAAATATTTCTGTGGAAAAAAATATACGGTAAAATATACAGTAAAATACTGATTCCATTTTCAGCTAACCTTACATATATTATTGCTTGTTCCCGCGACTTCGTTTTTGAGTGACTTAAACCGTTTATGCAGCGCACGCAACTAAAGTCCCTAAATGTGAATAATTTTCGCCGTTTTTGTAACATTTCTCACTGACGCTACGCTCCTATTGGTCGCAGCGTAATGTTATATAGCCTAAAGCCTTCCTCTATAAATGAACTAACCAACAAAAAAAGAATTTTTCAAATCGGTCCAGTAGTTCCAGAGATTAGCGCGTTTAAACAAACAAACAAACTTGTTTTATCCATACTATTATAATAAATCGGATATTATATTAGTATCTATAAAACAAAGCCCTCCGTCTGTCTGTCCGCGATAAACTCAAAAATTTGACTAGGCACCTATTGCACCGATCTTCATGATGTTTTCAAGAATGTATTAATTGAGCCTGTTGGCGCTGCTATTAGTGCATCAAGCATATGCTAGAAACTTGAATTTCCTCACACGTATTCACCATTTTTAACTAAGCAAGGATTTCGTAAATTTCAGCAAAATCCTAGGGTGCAAAAGCGTTCGACGGAGTCGCGGATATTTTGTTGTCCCAAACTCAAACTCCACCGCCGCGCCGTTGACGGAGCCACTCCGTCAACGGCGCGGCGGTGGAGTTTGAGTACCGCCGAGTTTTAGTGGGTAGGGCTGCGTCCATTTACCATCTTCCGGGCGCAGCGAGTCCTACATATCCGTGGAAGGAATCCCCAATCCCTCGCGGAACGCTTAAAAGCATTTCTCAGCGAAAAAAAAAGGGTGCAAAAGCGAAGAGGAATAATACCTATATATCTGACTGAGTGTCAGTTAAGTACCCATCCTTTATACCCCTTTATGTACCAGTATATTATTAAAGTAAAAAATTCTTGAATAAAAAAATTAATGAAAAAAATTCAATGTTTATTTTGCATAGTAGTTCTATTGTATGTATCTATGCGTGTACGCTATTAAGATATTGCTTTATCACTATTGTGTGGACTCGCGTGAAGGTTGTAGGCATAATAAAGAACATTTACAAGCCACATGAAGGCAGTGGGTACTATGTTATTGTATTCTCTACTATTTAGGTATAAGGCAAACCCTTACATACACGCAGTCACAAAGGAGTCATGTATCATCGTCAAATGTCGTCAGTTGCCACAATCCTTGCCGGGTTTGGGGGGAGGCCAAGCGGCGCGAAAGCCGCGAACGGGGGCCCCCACAATAGAGACTTCGAATTTATTTTACCCTAATTCCGACTATTATGCACTAGTTAACATCTTTTTCTTTATTTTTTTCTTCGATAATTCTCTATTTTTTTCATTTTCCATGTGCACTGCTCGTCTCTTTTTTGTTACTGCTAAGATTTTCTTTTCCTCGACTATCAGATTTACAATAAATGATTCATTAAAAAAATCGACAGAAAAAAAGATATAATTTTATTTAGATAATAATTTAGAGCGCCCTGCCTCCGCTCCTTTGTTGCCCCGAGGCTTCCAAACCTGTAACTGCGTGGGGCCAAACCTTCCATGCCACAATGTAGAGGTGTTGCAAAAGTATATTTTAAATCCACTTACTCTAATAATACTATGGTGATAGCTGTCAGCCTGCGCGACGGCGGCGATGGGCAGGCAGGTGCCCTTACAGAAGTACGCGTGGTAGCCCTGCGGCCGGATGATCCAGTCGTCCCAGCCCAGCTCCTGATCAAATGAGAAAGTATAATTTATAAATTTTTCTCATCTAGTAATTCTGGCAAAGGACTATAGTTCATCCGCCAGTAAGTATTTATTACCCCTATGGCTTTACTCCACACAAACCGTATTTCACTACTTTTTTCTGAGAGACCGTGAATTTTTGTATCCAGATGGTATGTGCACCTATGACACTCCACGTGGTCTAGAGCTCGGCTCTCGACTCTTGAGTTTCATTCCCCGCTCGATCAACAAAAAATGTTGTTAACCCGATCGTCAGACTAGAATGACCTATGTGTCAGATGGGCATGTAAAATGTCGGTTCTGCGTCGTATTGGTCATTCGTTCCACTGGGAAACGAGAGTGAAGAAAGAGTAACTTTTGAGCATTACTTAGATTGGGCATTAAATAACTGCATAGTTGGTCTGGTTTCAATTAAAACACCCACAACTTGTGTAGTTATTATGATTACCAATGATCGAAGTGATTGAAGTTGAACAAAGCGGTTCACCCTCCCACAGGATGTTATCGGTGAACCGCTTTGTTACGTAACACGTTACGGTGCCAATCTGTCTGGCTTCCCTTTCTCTCACGCTGACACGTTAGTTCGCCTCTCTCACTCTAACCCACAGTCCAGTATTAAGAACTCCTGGTGGATGTCCAGAGACGAGACACTTTTCTTATTTCAATGACTATGAAGTCGACAATACCTTGAAGTTAACATATAGTCTCTCGCGACAGCACTCGCTGGTGGTGGCTCCACACTCCAGCGTGCGGCTGCGGCGACGCTTGCCGGCGTACTTGGTGTACAGCACGAGGAACGGCCGGTGCTTCTCGTGGAAGGACAGCGGTGATTGCCGGCTCTGTGGACAGAAGAAAGATGAAGTAAATAACATACTTAGGGCGTGTTTCACCAAGCAATGTTAAAGTTAATCCTTCGATAAATATCATGTTGCTCCTCTCGTAATTCCTACCAATAAGAAGAAATGAGAAGGCATGGTATTTTAACAAGCCGTTAATACTGCGTTGGTGAAATCGGGACCTAAAATACTGAAACGAGAGCTAAATTAAGCGCTTGATGGATAGAATAGACCGTTTCAATAAACGATCTGTATATACGAAGAGTTGGATTAGTCACATCCTGCCCGATCTTAATGCTGTTTTTAGAGTTTTTACCAATTGTGGTGACACAATTGGTAAAAACTCTAACCCTCTCTTAGCCTAAAACAGTCCACGAGAACCATGCTGTTAATTGGACCCGGTAGGTAGGTAGGTAGGTGGCTCTGATTCAGTGCGTCAAGAAATATAATTCTAAGGTTCCCTTTAAGCAAGAAACTTCGCTTATTCATCTTCTATCGTAGGCATCCACTAAGAAAGCATTTTTCATTAGCCACAAGAAAGGATCATTAGCCACGTCCTACCTAGTCATTTAAAGCATTGACAGTGACAGTGATAGCCTGTGAATGAGGACTGAAACGATAATTACTGTCCTTGTCATTCCTAACTCACAGTAACAACTTGTGAATGAATGCTGAATAGTGTATATAATGAATATATTCAATATAAATCAAGTATTATAAAAGTAAAAGAAGAGAGCGTATTCTTGTGTATTTCGCACACACTTGGGCACTATAAAATTACTAATGCGTCACTAACCGGCCACCGACACCAATATCGATTTTGGCTACTATTATTAGGTGAATAAAAACCTGAAATTAAAATGCCACTTGCATTATTTGCACTATTATTTTTTAAGGTCAAGGAAACTTTTAGCCTCCATTAATGTAATAAGCACTGAGTGCATTGCCATCTGCGTACATAATATGAGCCACCAGGAGCCTTAAGGGCTCTTCACGAAACTAATGCCATTTTAATTCTAAAATGGTAGGTGGGCTATGAAAGCAACCTCTTCATTTGCGTCCAAAAGCTTTAACCTGATAGGACAGAGGTTCTGTACATTTTATTGGCAGGTATTAAAATAAGTAACCGACTTTTATTGGGTTTTCATGTGCTATAAAAATTGTCCTTGAGCTTGATGGTAAAAAGATTTAAAATGATTTGCTAATTCATTCAGTCTAGACATGACGAGGTGGCCGAGTGGTTAAGGCGTTGGACTGCTAATCCAATGTGCTCTGCACGCGTGGGTTCGAATCCCATCCTCGTCGATACGTTTTTGTTTCATTAAAATACAGATAATAAATCTCCACTAATGTAAGACATTCTGTTATACCATGGTTGTATCCATATAAATTAGTCGAGTATATTTTTATGTTCAGCAGATCGACATGCCAATGACTATGACCATTGCAATGGTGGACATCTAGTCCAAGTATTAGGCTGATCTCTCGCCAGTCGGTTAACCGTCCCACTGGGTTATGAGAGTAAAGGACACGAACTAATAAATCCTGCTTAGCTGGCCTGGGGGCCTATTACAAGCTCTTAATTCCAGGCAGTTTACGCCATAGAACATGGCTGCCTGGAATTTTCGTATTACGATCACATAATAACTGCATGACGACAGCTAGTCAGCGGACACGTTACACTTGACTTGCTTCCGAATGTCACTTTCAGACAACCAAACTAGGTAGATCCATTTAGAATAACATGTCGTTGTAATATGATAAAGAACAAGGCAGTTTAAGACCGTATTATTGAGTTGCCTGGAACCAGGCTGGTATTGTAAAAGATCATAATACGGCCCCAGTTTCAACAGGCAATCTACACTGACATCAGTGGGAGTGTCTTAGATACAAGAAGTGTCTTCTATTCACCTGACATGTCCTGCAGGCCACGTGCAGCGTGTGCAGCCTCTCCCGGCCCTCCAGCCACACCCGCACGGCCCAGGCCAGCTCCACGCGCACCCAGCCCTCGCCGATGTCCGTCTCCCGGATCGCTATCGGCCTGGTCTTCTTGAACTGCTGCTGGCTGTCCCAGTGAGCGGCTTCGGAGATCACGAAGGTTTGATTGTATTCGTCCAAAGGATCGGGTTCCTGAAAAATGGATTTAATTGTAGAAAATGGTTTAAAATTGTATTAATTTTTTTTTCACAATCTATATTATGTTATACGTTTTAGGTGTCGGTCCGTGGTATCGCTGCATCCAAATGAGTGCTACCTAAAATTTCATGACATTCTAGCTGACCCACCACTTCGTTGAGCATATAAACCGTTTAAAACTTCCCTGGACTTCCACGAATATATCAAGACCAAAAATAGCCGAATCGGTTTAGCCGTTCTCGAGTTTTAGCGACACTAACGAACAGCGATTCATTTTTATTTATAAGATTTATTTAACTTTTTAAAAAAATCACATCTATCTAGCGCAATAATTAATTTAAGCAAGTACTTACGTATAAACAAACTCAACTAAGAAAAATCTTCTTTTTTTTAATTATTATTAATGATTTATTCATTTAAGTTCCTCATCATACACATTCATGTATTACGCCAAACTGATCTAGCAGTTTGTAGGCGCTCCGCTCAGTATTACATAAGTAGGTACTTAAATGCTATAAATGACATTGTACATTACCAATAACGTTATACAAATTTTGTCATGCAATTACACTTATAACAAATATAATTCAAATCCCCCCACACAACATTTCCATGTTTATAAATAGTAGCTTAGCTAATATCTCTTAGTAAATATGCAACACCCTTAGTAAAATGTGCATTTTCTTACTCATCATATAATAATTGACTTCTCACCTTGTAGAACCACAGTTCCACCACGGTGACCTCCTCCGGCTCCACGTCCGGGGGCAGCTCGAACTGCAGACAGGTGAACGGGTACCTCCCGGAGGTCAGGCACTCCCCTGCAACAAGGTACTTTCATGTAAGTACATCCTGAGGATGCTCCGGGGTCGGAGCGAAACGCGCGTCGAGTTTTGCAACCTGCATGGTGGTGGGGCTTTGCAGGATCGTGTTAACATTAGTGCTTGTGTGGTGGTGGTGTTTTCAGCTTTTTGCTTACGAGTGTACGCATAAGCAGTGGGAAAGGGAAGGAAGGAGGTGCATCAAACGTATGCATATGCGTACACTTAATTACACGTCATTTTTTCGCGGGATATTGCTAGATATAATATGTTTAAATTTTATACTAGCTTGTATGAATGTACACCACCATATTTTTTTTGGGTTTGAATCCCGCATCGCGGTGTACGTAGTGTCCGCAGAAAAAAAAAGTTGTATTTTTGTTGACTTTCCGAAAATAGCTTGTTAAGTTTAACTTGGAAATAAAATATTTTGAATTTTTGAATTGAAAACAGACGACGTCTTCCGTAGCGCAGTGGTTGAGCGCGTTGGTGCTCGAACGAGAGGTCCCGAGTTCGAAACCCGAAGGAACAAAAAGTTTCCAATGTCATGGATGCGTATTAAATTTGTGTATAATATAATAAAAATCTTAAACATGTGTATAGTATAAAAGTATTAAATATATATTGCCGTTGTCTGGTACCTGTAACACTAGTTCTTTGGATACTTAGCACGGGCCTAGATTGACGTGGTGTGAAGCGTCCATAGTTATTAGATATTATTATTATTAGATATTATTAAACGCTGCTGCCGATTTTCGGATATAGTGCTACTCCTTCTTCTGCGAAGAACGAGAACGAAATATCAAAGCAATAGATTCTTCCGAGTAGTTTTAGGTATTTCGGTAGTTTTGTGTGTGCGCAGTCCACCGTCGTGAGACGCCCGCTATCGCCGGGTCACTCCTTGGGCCAATTACTGAGGTCAGTTGTACTCCAGTTAATTGACCATATTATCTATTATTTGGAAATTATTAAACCTACATTTATAGTTGATGCAAAAGTGTAAAAAATATATTAATTTTGTGTTTTTTTTTTTGTGTTATTATTTTACGATATTATTAGAAGGTAGGTAAATAGGATCAAAAGTAGGACACTGGATCTATCTGCGATTAGTAGTTGTAATTTTGCTGGATATTAAAATGTTATAAATTACAATATAAAGTAAAGTTCGTAATGGAGATTGAAAGTTCCAAAATTAATAAATAATTCGCTGGCCATAGCAAAAGTGATTTGAACGCTACGCTCGGCTTTCGTAGCACTGCTACGACGACGTTACTGTAGCACTGCTACGAGTATAATATTGTAGAGCTAAAATATTTTCTAACAAGAGGCGATATTGAAGTCGACATTGAAAAAAGTAAAGTTAACGTGAAATAGTACATAGGTAGTTACTCAATATTTTTTTGTGTCGGAGTTTTGTGAGGTAGTTACTCAATATTTGGTAATATTTCTACAATCTAATTATAGTTTAATAACAGCATAATCTACTTAAACTACTTTCGACTGCAATTACTCGATCTATTCATTAAATATTGCAAATACGATTAGATTTATCAACAAATAACATGTCAATAATGTAATTTAACAATTAAGATTATATTAATTCCAATTAAATACACAAATAAGTGATCTGGGCCCTGATTCTCGCTCATCAAACTTTAATGACCCGCTGTTTACAAAAGTGTTGACCACAAACCAAAATAATAACGAGATTGAGATTAACGACAAGGTAGCTTGTTTTTCTTGTGGACATTCCGAAAATAGCTTGTTAAGTTTCGTTTGGAAATAAAACGATTTTTTTATTTATTTTTATTCGTAATTATAGCCCAGGGATGTAAGGCTACATTTTTCACGTAGTCACTAGAGAAATGAGATGTTACAGTTTTTGTGTTCGCGCAGTGACGATAAAAGTTCGTCTTCGATGGATGAAGAAGTGCTTGGCCACATCAAAAGAATAATTAAAAAGAGTGCGCTTATGGCCGCACGGAAGAAATGAAAAATTCAGTGGCCAATCCCAATCAATTTTCAATAATAGACAATTTAAGACTTACAATTAAGAATTGAGAATTGATCTTATGAAACACACCGATACAATTATTGCGAAGAGCAGCTGACTGTGTCTTTCTCACTCGGGTACAATCGGTCCCGAGTTAACCCGATCAAACGTTTAACCTCAGAGCATGACGGATCAGCAAAGTTACTACCCAACCCATATATAAGGGCTTGTTTCATAAGGCAATGTTTAAGTTAACACCATGTTAAATATAATGTTATCCCTCTCGTGAATGAATGAGATGGCATGGTCTGGCCTAAGACTGTTTTTCACCAAGTAATGTTAAAGTCAACGCCATGTTAAAAAACCATGCCATCTCATTCATTGACAGGAAATACGAGAGGGATAACATGATATTTAACATGGCGTTAACTTTAACATTTCTTGGTGAAACACGCCCTAAGTCTATCAGTTTTGTTAAATGAAAACGCAGGTAGTAAGAACTAAATCCAACTCTATAAAGACATGCCGACAGAAGAATCTGTATTTAGTGATTCCGGGGTGAACAATTCCTGATGTTAGACGTTATCTCGAGTATGCGACCTTTTTTCTTCTCAATTAAACTTATCTCGCGGCCCATTTCGACGGTCGGCCGACACGCGGGGCGCGCGTGCTCGCACATGATACTGATGAATATTCAATAGTGTTTAAGTATTTACTGCGTTTCTGCTGGTTTGACTGCGTGTTGCTAATTATTATTTGAGGAGTGAAGAGAAACAGCAAACAGACTGATGATGTCTATATTCTTCGGTAGTTATTTTCAAATTACATTAGGTTTTAGAATTTTTTTAACTGAATAGAACAAAATGGAGTTCACAATTTTGAGTGTGATTACCGAAAAAGCTTATGTGACTGGACGTTCAAATATCATCGGTGACCAATCACAGCACACTTTTTCCCGCGCTATTTATACGCCAATGGTATTAGCGTATAATGGTTCAGGCGGTAACAAATAGTTTTTGCCCGCGTCTTCACCCGCGTGGAATAAAAATCTGGGGGCACGTGAGTGACCCCGTCAAGACGAGCCAAGCGGAGCGCAACGGCACTACCTACATTTTCTCGAAACGTGTAACCGTTTTTTGACCCTATCTTACTTCTAACACCTCCGAACATATGTACAAAATTTCATGACGATCGGTTATGTAGTTATCGCGTGAAAATGTAACAAACAAATGGACATTCTCACATATTATAATATTAGTAGTTCACATTTATAATATTACTAGGATATAATCATCGGAGAGCGCTTAGGTTATCTTTAGCATCACTCAACCCTGGGTTCTATTGAAGATACTACTAACTTATATAATATGAGTAGTAGAGTATAATATAGGTGGTTACGTATCAATTAGTCTTTTGATATTTGGTTAAGTTTTTTTTATTGATGTTATTATACCCCCTTCGTGAACAAATAATGTAGCACTTAAATTATTTAAGCAAAATTATCAAATTCAAAGGCAATTGGTTTATTGAATGAATATTAAATTTATTTACTTTTGAGCTCATTACGCAGAAAATCAAAAAGATGAGCAAAATCTAAAATAAGAATTGGGATAAGTTTGAAAAAATCTATCCCTTTCTCGCATAACGATATTTGTACGCGGGTTGGTGTGATGTCTATGTAGGGTTAACAACGTGACGTCACAATCGGTTGTTCCCTTCTTGTTCGTACATTATCTATACTATATACTATATCTATACTAATATTATAAAGCGGAAGAGTTTGTTTGTTTGTTTAAACGCGCTAATTTCAGAAACTACTGGTGCGACTTGAAAAAATATTTTTTTGTTAGATAGTCCATTTATATCAAAATCAAAACATTTTATAACATTTTATTCAGAATAAATTTTTACAAAATGTTTTCTGAACGTCGTGACTATTTGATGCCTTCCACCGGTTCGGGAACTAGCCCAGCGAGAAGAACCGGCGTAAGAAATTAGTATGGGGCCATCTTTTACCAAAAAGATGGAAAATTGCTCTTTTTTAAGATTTACAAATGTCAGAACTAAAACTAAATAACAAAAGTACAGTAATTTTATAGTATATAAATATAGCCTTGCAGAGGGCTACCTTATTCCCAAGGTGTACTGTCATTCATAAAATAATTTACTGTATAGTAAGCTTTTGCACACAAACGTTCTTTGGCTACTTTCTTTAACTTATTGTTTGAAAAATTTTGAACGTTTTCTGGGATCCTATTGTATAGGCGTATACATTGGCCTTTAAACGATTTTTTTACTTTACTAAGTCTAGTCACTGGTACATCAAGTTTATGCTTATTTCGAGTATTTCTATTATGGTTTTCACTTTTCTTCTTAAATAAGTGTATTTTTTTTAACATACCTACATTAAATTTGAAAGGACGTACTGAGAAGGTACAGTTAAGATTCCTGTTTCCTTAGAGGAAGGCTTTAGGCTATATAACATTACACTGCGACTAATAGGAGCGAAACGTCAGTGAGAAATGTTGCAAAAACGGTGAAAATTATTCACATTTGTGGACTTTCGTTGCGTGCGCTGCATAAACGGTCAATCAACAACCACGCGAACGAAGTCGCGGGCACAGCTAGTATTTAATAGTTTAATATCTTTATCATTTTAATGGCACATACGTTATTTTAGTTTACATTAATTGTTTACCAGGGCTATAATAATAAATAAATAAAAAAATCTAAATTCCAATGTTGTTGAAGTACGCCCACAGGTGGCGTTTGAACTGTTTACAACACTGACGTATCCTGGTCTGATAATGCTCGTAAGCCGTGACGATAACGGTGTTTGGGTCAAAGGGCAGTGTGAACTGTGACGCCCAGTGACGACAGATGACTCATTTAATTTTGAGTGTCGATTTTGTAACCCCCTCCGAAAACACAGGCAGCAGCGGCTTTACCCATTGCGAGTCTCCGGGCGGCAGGTCTTTACGAGGCCCTTTGTCCTAAAGAAATATACTACATATATGATGCGAAAGTAGGTCTGGTTGTTCGTGAGGCTCCTGGCCACTTTGCAGGGCAAGAGCGAGGCCCCGGGCTCTGTTCGCCACCCCCTAAGGTCGCCGCTGAACACAGGGAAGAAGAAGAAAACGAAGTGAGAAACAGGAGAAAGTTGCACATGTGTCTGTGGCATTATAGTGCGTCCCTTTAAATTTAACCTAGACGTAAATAGGCAAATTACACAGCAAAAGAGAAACATTATAATAATAATATTATTATCAATATGAACAAATTGTAAACACATTTTTCTGGTTTTGCTGAAATAAAGATTTTTCATTTCAATTTCCATAAACCAAAAACACCGGAATTTGCACATATTCACTTTCTTTTATCAATGTCAATAATAATATACAGTGGTATTATTGTTTTATAAAATATTTATCGCATAATATTAACTTTATGAAAAATAATAGAGAAGCGATGAAGTTTATCTGTGCAAATTGTATTGCGTTCCATTTATCCCCAAAGTATTGTTGTGACTATCTTGTATTTATAGCACTTTAATGCCTCCGAGGCCCAGTGGTTATAGTTATCTCTCGACTCGGTTGAGGGTTCGATTTCCGCGATGCAACAACTATAAATAATTAAAAAATATATTTAACTGTTTTCATGCGGGGTTAATGCAGGCTGATCGCCTGATTAGATAACAAGAAAGATGCGTCGAATGGACTTAAAATGTCAGTCCTGCGCCTGTTCTCTCGCCAGTCGTGTCGGGTAACCGTCCCACTGGGTTATGAGAGTAAGGCCGTGTTTCACCAAGCAATGTTAAAGTTAACGCCATGTTAAAATACCATGCCATCTCATTCATTGACAGGAAATACGAGAGGGATAACATGATATTTAACATGGCGTTAACTTTAACGTTGCTTGGTGAAACACGGCCTAAAGGGTGTTTTTGTGTGCACTCGGGTCATATAAAAATGACCCCTATCTAGATGGCCTGTTTTCAACTAAAACGGCCACCGACACCGAAGTCGGTGTAGAAGATTATTTATATTCATCAATATTCATATTAATATTACATCTAAGTATATATACCTACATCAGCATACGATATTCATATATATAATATACTAGCTGACCCGTGCCCACTTTGTTGAGCACCGGGACTTCCACGAATATTTCAAGACCAAAATAGTCGAATCTGTTTAGCTGATCTCGAGTTTTAGCGAGACCAACGAACAGCAATTGATTTTTATACATAAGTTTTATTTTCTTATTTACAGTACGAGGATTGACAGGAGTAATTCTCTAAAAAACTCATCAATTGATATTACATTGCTGCATGATACATATTATGTTGCAGCTCATTTTCATTATGTAGCCTATGTTACTCAGTGGTAATAGAGCTTTCTAATGAAAAAATAATTATTAAAATCGGTCCAGTACTTATTGAGTTAAGTCGTTACATACAAAAATACAAATCTTTCCTCTTTATTATATTAGTACAGATATACATCATACGATACCAAATAAAGATTTTTCGTTTTCATTTATTTAGTTTTTTCTCGGTTTTCAATGGCAAATTGATATGGACGGCCCAAAGCCAAGTACACACCAGATAAGTAGTATATCTGTTAGTATGTATTATGGAAGATGTGTCAGGTTATTATTATTGCTAACTGTCTGCTGTCTACAGCCGGCAAACATTTGTTATTATGTCTGTGGCACGGACGAGTCAGCAAAAACACGTTTATCACTATTATTTAACACAATGCGTCACAATTCAATAATATTTCAGCTGACGTCAAAGTCTGTTAAAGATACATTAAATACCTGTTATTTACGATAAATATGTAAAATTCTGCACATTTTTTTAATTTGCAGCGTGCAATAATTGGAATAGCACGTGAAAGTACAATGTCCAATTATAAATTGGGTGAATAGGTTAAACTAAGATAAGAGGTGCATTTTACTACTGATTGCATCATGTGACAGTAATATTTTAAGAAACCGGCCAAGTGCGAGTCGGGCTCGTGCACGAACGTATCCGTTTACTATCTACTTTGTGGTGTCCGTACAAAACGCATGCATGGCAGCTCCCTTTAAATATTTTAGCATTTATTATACAGTGTGTAAAAAGAGCAGTCACTATAACTTTGAGATACGATTATACTACATTTCCTCATTTCGGAAATGTATTTTTTTATATATTTTTTTGTCATAAACTAAAGTATTTTTTTCTTTTTACCATTTCTTATTTTTTTGTCCCAAAAATAATAATAAAGCCAAAAATTTTTTTTTTAATTTTTGTAAAAAAATTTAAAAAATATATTTTTTTAATTTTTGTAAAAAAATTAAAAAACAATACATTCCTAGAATGAGAAAAGGTAAAATCATATCCCAAAGTTAAAGTGACTGCTCCTTTTACATCCGTTATATTTGTTGTTATAGCGGCAACAGAAAAACATCATCATTTCTGAAATTTTCCAACTGTCTGCTGTCTCCAGGCTCTCATTGTAACCCAAGGGTTACAATGAGAGCCTGGAGACAGCAGGGTCCCATTTTTACCCTTCGGCTACGGAACCCAGTTAAACAGTTAAGGTAACAAGTAAATAGCGAATATTGTAGAACAGGTCTAATGTACTTTTCCCTTATACTCATGTTTTTACACATTTAAGAGCGGTAGGCTGATTATGTATATTGCAACAGCAATTCGACAGGCGTAAATTGTACAATTGTATACAATATCGCTCTCAAGTGTATACGTTTGACAGCGATATTGTGAAACAGCATCCTGAAAATGATTGCCAGTAGACCGGACTGTCCTATCCAAAGGCACTGGGTAGAGGTAGCACTTGGTCTAAAATGCAAATAAAATGTAAATTAAAATGTATTATTATTAAACTAACAATTATACTAACATAATATAAGTTTATATTGTTACTAACACATCTACTAATATTGTTATGGACTGTATTGTGGGTCTGAAATAAAAGTTTTTTTTTTGTATACAATTGTACAATTTACGCCTGTCGAATTGCTGTTGCGAGATACATAATCAGCCTGCGGGTACATTAGTTGCTCAATTCAAACGCGCGCTTTGCTGATGTTATCGTAAGTAATTTATATGAGGTGCCAAAAAAAATGTTCTACGCGTTATTCTCTTCACACTATATTCGGATGGTTATATGAACCGTGGGACACACTGTATATCTGGAAATAGGCAGTAGTTGACGTCAAAGCTGAAATGATGATGATATGTTGGATCCCTTGTACTTTAGCAATTGCAGAAAACAATTAAATACCATACACGTTGCGAACACATTAGGTATGTATGTACACGTGTTGTCAGCTACACAGATACATCACAATCGACGATTGTATAATAATAATTATCTGTATAATAATACTAAGATCGCGGAAGTGATCTAAAGGTCAACAGTCGCGTGATAATATACATATCTTTCTAATTCTATATTAATCTTTATCTTTCTACCAGCCCCGGATTAGACTAGAGGCTAGTTCATGTTTTTGAGATACATTATGAAATACTGGGTGTAAAAAGAGCGGTCACTATAAATTTGGGATATGATTATACTCCCTTTTCACATTCTGGAAATGTATTTTTTTTTGTCATAAACTAAAAAAAAGTAAACCAAAAAAATGTAAAAAAATCCCAAAGTTATAATGATTGTTCTTTTTACATCTGCTTAAGTAAAATGCATAATTTATCTGTTGCTAAATTAAAAAGTTACAGGACTGAAAAGGAGAACGAAACAGTATTTATACTAAAATAAAAAAACTATAAATAAGTAATAAATAAAACCCTTTTTTCTTATAATGCATTTTGATAAAGATTTAGTTTTCTCCAAAAATTACAATGAGTGATGTCAATCGCCAATGGTATACTAGATATTATCTCATTATGTTCTTTTAGAAAACGACGTACATTTCCTAATGTGCTAGGGGTAAAGCATGATACGTAAGTAACTATAGTATTAAGTCTTCAATGAACTGGGGAAAAATCTCTCAGCGTGGTATATATGCTAATAAAGCTTGTTTAATAATGAAATGAGACAAAAAGGAGGCTTCCAGCAGTGGACGTCATAAAAAAAGACGTTTTACTACGTCCAAAAAAACATTTATTGTAAATACATTATAAAAGTGTTATTTTATGCTTTTTAGTTGCAGAAGTCGAGTTTTTTAAACGTTGCTTCTTTTTATTTTTTACTTTTTAGTGTATCTAAGTCAAAGTGAAAGATTTATAGCTACGATGCTACAGACAGACTGACACCATATTTATAATTTCCACCTCCTTTTTGTGTATAAATGCGAAAGTGAAAAACTCCCAAATTAGCCGCACTGAAACTACACACAAATCAAATCATCGACATAAAAAATCTACGGACAAGTGTTGATACGTTCAAAATTTTGGTGAAATATGTTCATAAAATAAAAACTACGGCGCGAAACTATGTAAAATTTATATGGGACCAAATAGCAGCTATTCTGCATCGAATAAAAAAAGAATCACGCAAATCGGATCATTAACCTCATAGTAATCGGTGTACATACATAAAAAGGTGAATTGAGAACCTCCTCCTTTTTTTGGAAGTCTGTCAATCATAACGATCGTCGTATAAAGTTCCTACATTTAACCATTGCGTGATTTTGATTGTAAGCTGTGATTGCAAAACAAAAGAGGTTTATCACACGCTGACGCCAATTCACAAAATCAAACAATGACAATTCTACGAGTATAATATTTTGTTTATAAATATTTCTAATATCACTACTAAATGATTTAGCATCTATTAGTAAAAGTACTATAATGAAACCCGCAGTCATAACATAGTTATATTATGCAATATGTATGCAATACCCATTAAGACTTTTTAAATAATACATAGGTATTTATTTAATTATGCAGCAACAAAGTTACTTAAATGTACCGATAACTCCACTCCTACTACACTTAGGACATATTGAATATACTTATAATTTTTCAAATATACATTTTATTTTATTTTAGTAATTTTAATTTTTAAAACTTTTCAGTAGGGTCAAAAAACTTAATAATTTTAGATTTTATTATGACATGGATTTTGTTTTAAATGGGGTTCAATATACATTTCATTTCATTTTCATTTCATTTATTTATTTATTGCAATTGTAGTTATACAAAATGGTGTTACAACTTACAACATGGAAAATCCATGTCATTATAAAAACTAAAATTAACATGTTTTCTACTCTACTGAAAAGATGTAATTTAATAGATACGAGGTTGTGAAGGTAAACCGACGATTATAACATTTCTCCTATATCAATATACATCTCTAAAAGACCAGCGGAAAAGATAAACTATTGTATCAGTTTGGCGATAAAGCGAGGTAATACTGCCAGCCTTTTGGGTATATTACCAGCGGCCGCCGATCTAGATATACTCAGGATTACGAACATGACGCACGGACTTTCCGATATCCTTTCAAACGACCTAAGCATATCTTAGTCGATCCCATAGATAGTATCACAAAGCACGTACTGCAACATTTGCAGTCACGTAAACACACCACACCACACGCACCCGCGTGGTTAGTACTGCACCAAGGCCGGCGCCGGCGTTGTCCCAGGAGACTTTTAGCACTCACTACAACACGTACTGACTTACAGACCGACTCACACACGGGACCGAGTTCGGACCCGAGTTCGATCCCGCGTCCTAGCAGTTTAGGAACACACCTAAACGACCGCGACCGCGATTTGGATATAGAGAGCTCTATAAACAACGCGGACCTCCTAGACATTAGAAATTACGCACGCGAACCAACCCGACCGCTCGCGGAAGGGTGAGGGCCTGCCCTCTTTGCACTAGCCAAGTCAATATCAATATAAAAGAGCTTCTCTAACGCGATAACTCGTTCGTGGATAGTTTTTGCTACCGCGCGCGAGCTACCTCACTCGTCAGAGAGTGAGGACGGGGTTCGGGCCCCTCAGCAGGGAGGACACGTGTCCTACACACCGTATAAAAATAGACTACTTCCGTAGCTATCCCCAAAATCCGGTTTGAACATCACCCGGGTGATGTTAGGGGGGGTCAAACCTCCCCATCTACTCCCAGCCAAACAACTAGCCACCCGGCTAGTTATAGTCCGATACAGCTAAATCGGCTTCAAGCCATTAGTGAGTACCCTTTCGGAAAAAAAAAAAAAAAAAATCTAGATATAGTTTATTACTTATAGTATTTTTATTACTTGTTGTAGTTTAGATAATTATTTATTTATTTATTTATTATTAAGAAGGCTTACAGACTAATAAAAAAGTACTAAAGTATACGAATATGGTAAACATATAGCTAATTACAAGCCTCCACATATAGGTAGTATAAAATATACCATACAAGTAAGTCACCTCACTGCAAATTACCTAATGTAGCATTAGGCACATTTTATACCCAATGCTACATCAGGAACAATCTATACAAAATGATTTAGCTAAAAGCCGTCTTGCCGCATTAGCCGTTGTACAGAATAGGTCCATATCAGTGTCATGTGAAATTATATTAAAGGTATTTGTACTCCTTAAGAGAAATGAATTTAATATATAATTAGTGGTTGCAGAAGGTATATCAAGTCGCCGGCGACGAAATCCTATCCTATTGGCGCGTAAATTTATTTTCATGCGTAAATTTATTTTATAATATTGTAGCTGACCCGTGCCCACTTCGTTGAGCATAGAAACCGTTTAAACCTTCCCGGGACTTCCACGAATATTTCAAGACCAAAAATAGCCCAATCAGTTCAGCTGATATCAAGTTTTAGCGAGACTAACGAACAGCAATTGATTTTTATATAGCCTATGTTACTCAGTGATAATGTAGCTTTCTAATGAAAAAAGAATTATTACAATCGAATATTTGAGTTTAGTCGTTACATACAAATCTTTCCCCTTTATAATATTAGTGTAGATATATATTTCTGACTAATTTGATGACGTGCGTTGCACTATTTCTATTTTTCACCTACAAAAAGTCGGTTACCGATTATCGCTGGTGGGTAAGCACCCTTCAGCTGTATGCGTCATGGGCGGGGCTACGCTCGGCTACGACTCGCTACGCCGCGCAGCCAATACAACGCAGGCGGCGCAACCTTCTGTATATTTGCACAGAAATTTTCACCAATTCGCTATAGTGTCAAGTATATTTAAGATATGTTTAATTTACCATAATGTATATTGAAGGCTATGTAGGTATTAAGGCTAAGTTCAGTAACAATCTGCGTTTCGATAAGTTTTATTTTCAAACCGTTTTTATTTTATTTATTTATTCTTTATGTACATTAAGTACAACATTCTAAAATTAGGACAAACAGTAATAGAAGTACATAGGTGTGCCAGCAGACCTAGTGAACATTTTGTTTAATTATTGTATGGGCAAATTTATGATGATGGAGCAGTTCTCATAGAAACATTATTTTGTTTCAGCGCTCACATTAAACTCTACATAGTAGGCACACACACACCCTAAAGTATTATACTCATTAATATTACATACTATATTATATGTAATTGTAACGCTCTCTATCTGCGCCTGTCGTTCTATAATGTGTGCTGAGTTAGAGTTTTTGCGCCTTCTCACCGTGAAAAAGCCCGCCCATTGCCAGACATTAGGGAAGTTATTTCGATGCCATGCAAATTCTTCACGGCTAGCATAGACAAGAACTCGCACTCCTGAGATTCCAATATTCTATAAATTTTCATTTTTCATTCCGTGTTTTTATCTAGATCCCAATTTTCTACTTTAAAAGATGTGGGTAAAAATGTTACCACAGTACAGTGGTTCAGTTTACGCGTGCACTGACGGTTACTAAGCAATATACTTGTGGAGATAGAAATGGTCTCGACTCGCGGGTCAATCTAATGGCCTGATAACGCGGAGATTATCGCGGCTACCAGTCACTAGACGCTGGCTAACACAAACCGCTACACATGGGGTTGAAAGAAATCGCTTCATAGCGATAAAGCCTGTTTCTGGTTATTTTTATGTTAAATTTTTAATTTGAACACAATAAAGTATATTCATTCATTTATTCCTGGGGCCCAAAAACCAACCATTATTACTCTTAATATTATAACATCTATACTAATATTAAGAGTAATAATGATGATGTTTATTTGCCTGTGTGTTTATGTATTGTAGAGATGTTAGTAAGATACATGTTTCGAATGTCATTCTATTAAATCAATAGTATGCTAATTTAATAAAATATTTTTAACGGTTCCGCGTTACGGGTACGGCGTTGCGAGTTCGGCGATGCGGATACGGCGTTGCGGGTTCCGCGTTACGGGTTCGGCGTTGCGGGTTCGGCGTAGCGGGTACGGCGTTGTGGGTTCGGCGTCACGGGTTCCGCGTTACAAATGCGTTACACAAAATATGCATGAGTAAATAGCTGTTTAAATTTGAATTTGGAATTCCTAACCAAAGAGGATATATTTAAGATCAAAGTGGCCAGTACGACAAAACACCAATTTCATATGTAAGGACCTAATACTAATAAAAATATTTACACAGCGGATAACTTACACGTCGTTGCTGTCCTTGTCTCTCAAGTGACTTTTATTGAATTAGTAAATATATTTCTCTTAGTAATGAGATATATACCTACGACACGTAACATAATTTTAGTTTAGTTGAAAAACCATCTTCTCATTAGTATGTTGATACTAATTTGCTTCGAGTAGTTTGCAACTCTACTAGCCAAGACAAATTTTTAATAACGCCTACAAAATCGTGTACAACTCAGTGCCAAATTTAAGGCTTCGCAGCCTAAAATGAATATCTAATTATATTACACATAGGGTAAACGCCGGATGGTTACCTCGATAGGATACTTACCTCAGTTGTAAATTAGCAATGTTAGATATATTTTTTGCTTTTTTATTATTATAATTGAAGACATGGGTGGATGAAGGTGATATTATACGCAAAAAACTGATTACGCAAAATTGAGTTTAAACTATAATTTAAACATTTTAAAATATTTGGTAGATAGGGTATCAAGTACATTAATCTAAAGATCCGTCTTCAGAATAGATGTATCTAATACATTACAACATACCTATCAATCTCCTATCAAAATCTTTAAATTACAGTTTAAAGTAAATTTTCTGGGTAGACAATTCCTTTACCTTCTAGTCAGGGTTTCCCCATACATTGTTTTCACTTGATTAGTATCAAGCTAATTTTTCTTGAGTAGCTTCATTTTGATGAGACGTCCAATAATAATTTCTTGGATGGAACTCTCGATTGTGGTAGCTAACAGAGTTAGCAAGGATTAAAAAAAAACTCAACTTTCGAGTGTAGGACCGGGATAACATACCACGCAATTTGTAGGACAATTATGTCTGCTGAATTACATTAATATTAATTTAAGATGACCTCGTTATCGATACAAGTTGGCAAGAGGGAACTCTTGGTTCAAACCATAGATTTTGTAGGACAAACATTTTTTCGGATATTTTAGACCATCAACTTGAGATTTACTTATCAAAAATAAAAAATTTTGGAATCACCAAATCCACAAACTTTATTCTTGCTATATCTGTTAGCTACCACTAACAAGAGTTCGTCCGAGAAATTCTTGGGCGACTCATCAAAATGAACTCACGAAAAATTACAAAAACAATGTATGAGGGAACCCTGACTATAAGAAATATACCTACGACACGTAACATAATTTTAGTTTAGTTGAAAAACCATCATCTCATTAGTATGTTGATACTAATTTGCTTCGAGTAGTTTGCAACTCTACTAGCCAAGGCAAATTTTTAATAACGCCTACAAAATCGTGTACAATTCAGGGACAAATTTAAGGCTTTGCAGCCTCACTCATAGGGTAGAAGCATAGTTGGCTCAGTTGTAAATTAACTATAATATGTTAGATATATTTTTTGCTTTTTTTATTATTATAATTTAATTTTTTTTAAATAATATTAAAAGAATTCTAAAATTTTTTTTCACCCGTTTTGTCTATAAGTAGATAATTATAGACAAAACGAATGAAAAAAAAAATATAAAAAAAAAATAAGACCAAACATCTGCCACAGTGAAACACTATTATTACGACATGTCAATAGTAAATCCGATTATTCTAGATTTTTTATAAGCGAACTAGCTGACCACAAACCTACCTTCCCTGGACTTCCACGAATATTTCAAGACCAAAAATAGCCGAACCGGTTCAGCCGTTCTCGAGTTTTAGCGAGACTAACGAAAAGCAATTCATTTTTATATACGTATAAGAAGATGAGATTTCAGTATTTTTTTGATTATTTTGTATGAGGAGGATTGGATGTTTAGTTACTATGATAATTAGTTTGTAACATAGATTAAACAAAAAAAAAACCGACTTCAAAAAGTAAACTAAAAAGCAAAAAATAAATTTACTTCGCACAAAGTAATACTTATTTTCACTTAAGTAAATAAATTTATTCTATAATTTTGAAGTCGGTGCCAAGTTTAGCGTTCTTTCATAATTTGTTTTGTAAGCCAGTACTTTGGTAGGTACATAATATATAGTAATAGTTACATTAATAGTTGTATATTTTTTTCTGATTCTTTTTTTCTGTGATTGCCTTCATATATTTAGTAATTTGATATTGTAGTAAGGTTGTTGAAGTACTTACTTGGCACCGACTTCAAAATTTTAGAATAAATTTATTTACTTAAGTGAAAATAAGTATTACTTTGTGCGAAGTAAATTTATTTTTTGCTTTTTAGTTTACTTTTTGAAGTCGGTTTTTTTTTTGTTTAAAATTATTTTATTTTAAGATTTTTAGTTATGGGTAGACTGAGTAAGGATAGGTACTTACCGCCAGAGCAGCGCAAAAATTATATATATCAAGTTGACTATAAAATGATATACAATTTTAATAATATCAAAGTCGATACCAGCCAAACTGAATATGATTTCTATATAACTCTTTTATTATTTTTAGTCGATTTACATTTCTTTATTTGGCTTAAAACAATTTTTTACCGTTTTAATATTTACCTATTTCGTCATATTGTTATGATAGTACCTATATATAGATACCTACTATCTGGTGAAGACAGAGGTGGTGTTAAGTACTGTAATTGATATAGTGGCATATGCTTGCAGTACTTTAAGCGATGTCGTAATTTCCAAACTTATAACTTCAAAGACTAAGCAGTCCTGTATGCCTGTTTTTGATCTATGTGGTATACCTTGATAGTTGATTCAAAATTATGTTTGTTTTTAGTCGGATATGCTTATGGTACTCGAAAAAAATACAAAATTTCTATGAGTGTTCCTATAAATTTCGAGGAGTTCCCTCGATTCCTCACGACACCATCATCAGGCATGTACTTTGATAACTATGAGACCAAGTTCGACTGTAATTGACGTAGTGGCGTATGCTTGCATTTCTTTAAACAACGCTGAAATCTTCAAACGTGTATCTCTAAGGACTCAGCAGTTCTGTTCACTACTTTAGGTCCAGGATATGGTGCAAAATCTTACTATTTGGTAACATATGCTTGGGCTACTTCAGAAAAAATCAAAATCGATATATGTTTCCATATAAATTTTGAGGAGTTCCCTCGATTCCTCACGAATCCCATCATCAGGTCACCACTTTGGTAAACACTGGTATAACACTGTAATTGACGTAGTGGCGTATGCTTGCATTTCTTTAAACAACGCTGCAATCTTCAAACGTGTATCTCTAAGGACTCGGAAGTTCTGTTCAGTACCTTAGGTCCAGGATATGGTGCAAAATCTTACTATTTGGTAACATATGCTTGGGCTACTTCAGAAAAAATCAAAATCGATATATGTTTCCATATAAATTTTGAGGAGTTCCCTCGATTCCTCACGGATCCCATCATCAGGTCACCACTTTGGTGACAATGGGACCAAACAGGAAGCACCACCTAACAAATAAAAAAAAAATCATCCAAATCGGTTCACCAAGGCGAAAGTTCTGAGGTAACAAACATAAAAAAAAAAAAAAAAAACATACAGACGAATTGAGAACCTCCTCCTTTTTTTGGAAGTCGGTTAAAAAGCTTTTTATTTTTTAAATTTAATTTGCCCGCTTGAGAAGATAATCGGCCTTAGAGCTGCTAAGGGAAACTATAAACAAGTAATAAATTTAGGGCGTGTTTCACCAAGCAATGTTAAAGTTAACGCCATGTTAAATATCATGTTATCCCTCTCGTATTTCCTATCAATCAATGAGATGGCATGGTATTTTAACATGGCGTTAACTTTAACATTGCTTGGTGAAACACGGCCTTAAACTTTCATTACATGACTCTTAGCGAAGCTTATGTCAATCTCTGGACGTAAGTTGCAAGCGTAAGCTATATCTAGAGAAAGCTTTAGCCGAAGCTGTGTGGCGTACCTAATGTAATAGTAATAGTTTTATAGAACGATTTCTATAAAATCAACTTTTTTAATCTTTAACACTTAATATATAAACTTACGAGGTGACCTGTGCCCACTTCGTTGAGCATAGAAACCGTTTAAACCTTCCCTGGACTTACACGAACATTTCAAGACTAAAAATAGCCGAATCGGTTTAGCCGATGTCGAGTTTTAGCGAGACTAACGAACATCAATTAATTTTTATATTTAAGAAGATGAATTGAATATTAATATTTTAATGATTTATCTGCATTTTTCTCTATTTTCATGAAATATTAAATGCTTAATTTAAACCTTTAATTTAATTTAAATTCATACATTATAAAGTCAGTGAACGTTCGACCAACGGTGTAAGAAAATGCATAATGCGGATTTTCTCAGCTCTTTGATAGAATTCTAATAAGACTGTTATGATAATTTATATTGAAGCATTTAAAGTTTCTCAGTCAATTTTATTTCTACAATATTATTAATTAGTATTTGTTAGTATATATATAGTTACTGGCATATTATATAGTTATCGGCTTGTTCATTTATTAATTGGTATGCAAGTTGCAATTTTAAAAAAAGTAATCATTAATAAAACAAAATATTGCAAACGGGTTGAATCAAAGTTTGTTTTAGTCGTGTCAAGAAGATGTTCGAAAGCACGTAGCTAGTTATCGCGGCAGCTTATATATAAACAAACAAAATAGTAATAATAATATACTTACTACGTATATTATTATGTACTTAACCGTCTCTTCAATAGTAATAGTAACAGGTTTCTGAAATTCTGATCAGAATCGTCGATCAGCAACATTTGAGTTAACAAGGCATTCTGAACGCTCATGGGTGAACGTTGATTAGTTAGTTAGATCAGTGATGTTAGATAAATGAAAGTTAAAAGAAATAGTTTATTTCAAAATAAATACATTATAAAAATGTTTCAGTAACGTTCCCCTAAACTTATCGAAGCGACGTATTGAATGTCCTGTCGTAAGAGCGATTTTCCATTGGCGAAAGATGGCCCCATCCGAGATTCTTACGCCAGTTCTTCTCGCTGGGCTAGTTCCCGAACCGGTGGTAGGCGTCACATAGCCACGCCGTACAGAAAACATTTTCAAATTAAAATGATTTGATTGATTACTATATTCTCTATAATAGTAGCACGCTTACCTTCAACGGGGAATATGATCTTCTGCTCCGTCCGGCCGTAGTAGTCGTCAAACTCCGGGGGTTTATCAGTCCCCTGGCTCAGGGTCTGGCCCTGGGCCACCGGCATCGGCAGGCTGTGCACCGGCACCGCCACCGCCGGCTTCCTGCTCAGCCTCAGCTTCTTGAGGATCTGCTGCTTCACGAACTGCAACCGCACTGTCGTCAACTCCGACACTCCGAGCTCCGCGCCCGCGCTCGCACACGCGCCTAGCATATCGCACAGGTGGATGTTCACCAGCAGCAGCACGAGGACTCGCGGATCCATGGCGAGGTGGGGGGAGGTGGGGAGACGCGGGGAGGTGGAGCCGCATGCGGCCGTCGGCGATGACTGCGGCCGGCGCCTGCGCGCGCGGTTTAAATGCGCGCCGAGGGGTGTTCCGAGATGACAGATAAGGGGGTCAAACCGCTCGTTCTTGGACAATGGACCCCGCGTGATACGTTCCGATACCTCCGGGATGGTCCGGGGTGATGGAGGAGTCCAGAGATTTTACGGGGATGCTGCTTAAGGTTGAAGCATAAATAATTAATCTAATGCAAGAAGTATAACCATTACTCATATACTTTAGCGTAGACATGCTTCGCTGTATATAAATATTTCAGGCTTTTTAATACTTTGCGTTGCATAGTAACTATTTAGTCATCTGTGCTTTGAGAAATATTAAGAGCTAAAGTTTATTACAATTTACAAGCAACTACCGTGTACTCAAGTGTTACATATTGTCTGCTTAGTTTACATAAGGTACATAATTCGCCATTGTACGTTGTGCAAAAAGTGTAAATAAATAAAAAAAAAAAATAATTAAATTGATCTTAAATAATGCAAGTTATTAATGTTGATATCTACAATTATTAACATTTTCTAGGCGCCTTTTTTTATTCAATTATATGTTATTTTGTCACTTTAATTTTTAAAGTATTTTATGCATTACCCTAGAATGTATAAAATACTGGGTACACGAAACTAATTATATTATTATTATGATTGATACGAGATGCAAAATACTTTTTATTTTTATAATAACAGCTACTTCGTTCGGCCAAATTTCGTAAATCGAAATAAAAAGTGATTAACGTAATATATCGTATATATGCTTATTATATACGATAAATAGTGAAGGAAAACGTTTATCGTATTTATTTGGTTATTGCTCTCGGCGTGTTTTTTTAATTTTATCTAAAGTTGAACGAACTGGCAAAATCCAGTGGCAAAAGCCAGGAATTAGGTCGACGAGACAACAGGGTTCTTAGCACTTAAGTTGTTGCTGATACCATAATTATTTTTTTATTTGGTCGCTTCATTATACTTCTATGTTGGAAAAAAATATTTGGCTATATTGAGTATGTACTCATTACAGTGGACAACAACTCTTCCGTCATTAAAAAAAAGACGCATCAGATATTTTTTCCGAAAATATGTTACACATAATATATTCGGAATCAATAATAAAAATGATGCACCTACCAGTACTTTATTAATTGGTCAAAGTTAACCACAACCACAAAATATAAGAGGCATTAATTTTGACTAACTATTAAAATACTAGTAGGTGAAACAAAAACCTTTAATCATTTAATAATGCAGAATAATCGATATTTAAACATAATCTTGCTGTCTCAAGAGGCACAGATGGATACATATTATCATGAGCCATCTTTATCTCAAACAGACAAAAATAATTCAAAGAACTAAATACGGATATTATACAGATCCTGGTTCTGATAACAACTCACAGAATTTCTAAAAAAGATTAAATTTTTTGACAACCATCACTCACTCAAGTATAAATAGGTAGATTCAGATTCTTTTACGAACATTATTCCTAACTCAATCAATTAACATTTCAATCCTGAGTCACCAAAAATCTTGAACGACGACGTTTAAAAAAAAACTAGGTTAAAAGGACGTATCCAGCCACAAATGTCCTTTCATTGCAGTATCATCTAACATACTGTATTTTTTACGCTAGGCCATATATTGAATATGTCACGTACTCAGACTATTGTATTAAAATCTGCATCTCTTTCAAATTCAAATTTTAAAATCGGATTAGGCGGTATGGTTCCAAATATGTAGGTAGGTACCCTCTATTTTGGTTCACTGCTATCGAGTCAAAATAAATAAAATATGTTTAATTTCTCAGATTTATAACTACAACAGTATAATATTATAATTTATGGGCTATTTGTCAAGTGCCCCGAGTCAGTTCATACTACTTATAATAATTAATTGACTTGTTATAGCGCAGTGGTTAAGCGGGTGTCGGTGCTCAAGCGCTGTCAAAGTCGCTCGCAGGTTCGATTCCCGCAGAAGGAACAAAAACTCTATTATGTTCCTGGGTCATCAAACATTAAAATATAAATAATAAGTCTTAAATACGTGTATAGTATAAAAGTATTAAATATATTTCCGTTAACTGGAACCTATAACACAAGTTCTTAGGATTGACGTGTGAAGCATCCATAGATTATTAATAATATATAATATAATAATATATCTATGGACGCTTCACACCACGTCAATATGGCCCCGTTCTAAGCATCCGAAGGACTTGTGTTACAGGTACCAGACAACGGAAATATATGTATTACTGAACCTAATACTATACACATATTTAAGATTTTTACTTTATTATACACAAATTTAACACACATCTAAGACCCAGGAACTTTGAAAACTTTTTGTTCCCTGGGCAGGATTTGCCCCGGGAACAAAAACCCGCAACCTCTCGCTCTATCACCAACGCGTTCAACCACTGCGCTACGGAGATAGTAATTAATACATAATATAATAAACTAGCTGTTCCCGCGACTTCGTTCGCGTGGTTTTTGAGTGACTTAAGCCATTTATGCAGCGCACGCAATGAAAGTCCCCAAATGTAATTAATTTTTCCCCGTTTTTGCGACATTTCTCACTGATACTTCGCTCCTATTGGTCGCAGCGTAATGTTATATAACCTAAAGCCTTCCTCTATAAGTGGACTATCCAACAAAAAAAGAATTTTTAAATCGGACCAGTAGTTCCTGAGATTAGCGCGTTTAAACAAAGAAACAAACAAACTCTTCCGCTATAGAATATTCGTAGTATAAAATATTCGTAGTATAGAATATTCGTAGTATAGAATATTCGTAGTATAGAATATAGATAATAGATTAGCTGACAGTAGCTAAAATTTCGGTAAATTACGCAACGTCTTCTCGTCCAAAATACCTCAGTGCCTTAAGACAAAGGTATACAACCAATGTGTGTTACCAGTGATGACTTACGGTTCTGAGACGTGGTGCTTCACGAAGGATCTTTTCAAAAGGCTCAATGTCGCTCAGCGTGCTATGGAGAGGGCAATGCTCGGTTTTCTCTACGTGATCGAATCAGAAATGAGGAGATCCGTAGAAGAACTAAGGTTGCTGACATTGCCCGTAGGATCAGTCAGCTGAAGTGGCAATGGGCCGGCCACATAGCACGAAGATTGGACGGTCGATGGGGCAAAAAGATCCTAGAGTGGAGGCCACGTACTGGCAAGCGCAGTGTGGGACGGCCACCTACCAGATGGACCGACGACCTGGTGAAAACTGCCGGGTCACGTTGGATGCAGGTGGCAATGGACCGGTCGCACTGGAAATGTATTGGAGAGGCCTATGTCCAGCAGTGGACAGTAAAAGGCTGAAACGACGACGACGAGCTAAAATTTGAATATTCGGGCATAGGACAGACAACCTTATAGAAAACGAGGAAAAGACAATATGTACAATGGTCCTGGTTTTCCCCCCTCTATTGGGTTTCCCTCTATTGTCTTTGATGTTTGCATACTGCTTCGATTTTAGCACTCTTTCCATGTTGGATACTTCCATGGTCAAAACCATTAGCAAATTGGGTTTATTGTTATATAGTAATTCTACACGTGCCCTTTTATTTGACTATTTCGTAGTAGCTGTGATTTTCCTCTCCAATCAGATAATGGTCTGCTTGTTTGGCTGTGTTGAGATGCTACAGCCTTTTGGTTAGGCTCCGTTCACACATCCAATTATACACTTGAGTTAATATATTACTTTATTGAGTGACTCGTAACAATATAACGACTTATAACTAGTAACATACATAAGTCCTACTCTTCTATCCTCTCTTGGAGGACTACTTCTTCTTCTTTTTTTGGCATATGCCCCCTCCCCTCAATAGGAGTTGCCAACGTCAGAGTGTAAAAGGTTAGCAGTACAGTGGGATGATAAGAACAACTTCACGCGAGTCTCGTGCCTTGGAGGACTAATTTAAAGACTATCTTAGACATCACTATCAAACGTCATGTTGACATTATATTGTTTTAAACCTATTACATAACGGTATACTATTATGTACCATTGTGTGGTGTGGTGTGGTGGCATTTCTATGTCTGTCACAGTCAGATACTTTAACCATGAACGCCGTACATCTTAAGAGGAAACACCACGGTTGAGAGAAATACAAAATAGGTATTTATAAAATCTATTGCTGTCTCGCAGTGCCTTAGCTAGCCAGCACTAGCGCGATAGAGACAACTGCAACTTGGACTGAAATTACATAATAAAAGTACCAGAAATCGACGTTTAGGGGATTCCTGTTTCCTCCTCCAAAACTTAACCGATTTTAATATTTATTTCTTTATTAGCTAAAAAAAGAATTGAGCTAGGTTCCTATTTTTTGATCTGTTTCCAAATCTGTTTCCTAGATGTTTAAACATAGCGGAGAGTCTGGTCATTTTTTTTAGGTTTTTGAATGTCCATATCTCTTTAAATAATTAACTTATAATTAACTTATTAAAAAAAGGAAAAAAATAGGGACGTACAAACAATATCAATAAAGCAGCATTATCCAGGGAGGAAATAGAAATCCCCTAGACCCCTATTTTTGTATGGAAAAAAATTCGTAGTGTTTCCTCTTAAGGGTCGTACATCTTCGAAAGCCAAGGTTCGCTATATTGTATTGCTTGTGCTCTACTACTCACATGTACCGCTCAGAAATGACGGCATAGCGCTCAGAGTAATTTTATTTTATTTATTTTTCAGTTTATTGTACACAGGAACATTTTTACATAACAATTTACACGGAAATACGACACAAAGGAACTGCTTATTTCTAAATAAGAAATCTCTTACAGCAGCCCTATAGAGAGAAATTATTTAAAAGGAAACAGATAGAACGTGCACTTACAATATAGACATTACACTTATCCTACATACTAGGCTTAAAACGAAAAATATACATACTTACAATATTAAACAATTATTAATATAATAAACCTAAATACACAGTTGATACAATAAAAAATAATATACAAATTTATAATAGTAAATAAATTAATATACTTAATATGAATATTATAAAAATATATAATAATAATAAATTTACTTAAAATTAATAAATACCTACTATGTGTATATTTAATAACGATATTTATAATAAGGACTCAAATTCAAGGTAGTGCTGCTTCAAACGTCTTTTAAATATAGCTATAGTGGGACTTTCACGATTTTTAATATATTGTAACAGCCTTCCAAGCGTAATTTGACGACCTCCGTAGCGCAGTGGTTGAGCGCGTTGGTGCTCGAGCAGGAGGTCGCAGGTGCGAATCCCGCCGAAGGAACAAAATGTTTTCTGTGTATTAAATTTGTGTATTAATTTAATAAAAATCTGAAATATATGTATAGTTTAAAAGTATTCAATATGTTTTCAATTTAGTTTTAATTTACTCTTGAGTTTTAACAATAGTTCATTTTAACAATATTTTCTTTTGCAGTTTTATATTATGTAGTTTTGTCCTTTTTGTAAATAGTAAAGTTATTGTTGGTAAGTAATGTAAAGTGATTTAGAGGAAATAAAAGTCTTTTTTTATTTTATTTATGGGTCCAGTACTTAGAGTTTACTGTGAAAGTACTAGTGCTGAAAGAGGTACTTTTTTTAATTATTGTATAGGAGAATTTATGATGTTGGGACATTTCACATACAAACATGAAATGATACTTATGATACTTTCACAGTATAATTTATATATAGGCACATACACACCCTAAAGTATTATCACTCATTTATTTTACACCTTGTATATAGATAGAGATAGATTTAATTGACTGTGTATTCAGTATTGTCGGTGGACGCCCCGCTATCGGCCTGAGTCATGTGCGCGCCGCGTGCGCCTCAGTGTGACGACAGCTTACGTAGTTCAATAATCTATATACTAATATTATAAATCGGAAGAGTTTGTTTGTTTAAACGCGCTAATCTCAGGAACTACCGATCCGATTTGAAAAAATATTTTTTTGTTGGATAATCCATTTATAGAGGTAGGCTTTAGGCTATATATAACATTACGCTGCGACCAATAGGAGCGAAGCGTCAGTGAAAAATGTTGCAAAAACGGGGAAAATTAATCACATTTGAGGACTTTCGTTGCGTGCGCTGCATAAACGGTTTAAGTTACTCAAAATATATGTATGTATGAAAGAATTATTCATTTTTAATAATCATAATAACAAAAACCAACGTGAGCAATCAAAAGATAATCGCGATAGTGTTTCCGACATCCACGCGAAAAAGTCGCGGGCACATTAGTAGTAGTATCAATAACGGATCAATGACACCTCCTTGTGACGTATGTGCTAAGAGATTATTTAAATATTACTTCAGTTACTCGTATATCGAAACTACCCTCCGGTTGGAGTATTCCGATTGATGGCTTGATAGCTCAAATGTTAGCTGATCGGCCATTTGTTCAGCATTTCGGGGGCTGAACAAATAGCCGATCGCTTTTTTATTTTTATTTATTTATTTTATTTAATAATTTATGTGCATGTGTGGGAAAACAATAGAAACTTAAATTAAAACACAGATATAATGTACAAAGGTGCTAATTAGTTTTAAAAATGAAATAATCCTATCAAATTCGTTGTCACCGGTCCTCGATAAATCTGCAAAGTTTGAATGAAATCTGACCGTTTAAAGTGGGTCAAAATGGCGTCTAAAGGAGTCGGTTGTAAACATACAAACATACATACAAGTGAAGCCTAAAAATATAGCACAAAGGGTTCCGTTATACAAATCGGAAAAGCCATGTTTATTGAACGAAGTTTTCTAAATTTAAAAATCATGTTAGAACGTATCTTTTTATTTTATTTTAGCACCTCGATAACGTGGTTAATACACATTACATTACACTTTGATATTTTTAGCTCCAACTGTTTGTTCAAACGTTTAGTGCTACGAATGTTCGTCCCTCTTCGGTAAACCGAAACACCACACAACCGAAAAAAAATGTTAAAGTTAATCCTTCGTTAAATATCATGTTATCCCTCTCGTATTTCCTGTCAATGAATGAGATGGCGTGGTATATTAACATGGCGTTAACTTTAACATCGCTCGGTGAAACACTTACTCTATGTTCATTTAAAAAAATGGACTTGGTTACGTTTTGAAGTGGGTAAAGTTTTTAATAAATTTGCGATATTGTCGGCTCTGATAAAAGATTGTAATAAATTAAATTTGGCTTGCAACTCGAATTTCTCTCGCCGATTATTTGAAGTGGGTAGAACACTAACACCCTGCTTCAAGCCTAGTGCGAGTTTTGGTCACTGCTTACGGTGACGAGGTTAACTACAATTTGTATGCCATCGAAACAGCGCCCTAGTGACAAACTATTGTAACTAATTCGATGTCAAACAAATTGTAGTTAAGAGGAAACACCACGGTTGAGAGAAATACAAAATAGGTATTTATAAAATCTATTGCTGTCTCGCAGCGCCTTAGCTAGCCAGCACTAGCGCGATAGAGACAACTGCAACTTGGACTGAAATTACATAATAAAAGTACCAGAAATCGACGTTTAGGGGATTCCTGTTTCCTCCTCCAAAACTTAACCGATTTTCATATTTATTTCTTTATTAGCTAAAAAAAGAATTGAGCTAGGTTCCTATTTTTTGATTTTGTTGTTTATTGTAGTCAAATCTGTTTCCTAGATGTTTAAACATAGCGGAGAGTCTGGCCATTTTTTTTAGGTTTTTGAAAGTCCATATCTCTTTAAATAATTAACTTATTAAAAAAAGGAAAAAATAGGGACGTACAAACAATATCCATAAATATTCAGGAAAAAAATTGTTACTCTAGCAGCATTATCCAGGGAGTAAATAGAAATCCCCTAGACCCCTATTTTTGTATGGAAAAAAATTCGTAGTGTTTCCTCTTAAGTTCTTCACCGTGAGCAGTGACAAAAATTCGCACTAGATCACAGATCTATAGAGAGAGCAGCTGTTGTCACTGTGACACAGAGTCCAGGGGCCTTGCTCTCCAAACTGATCAGATTAGATCGTGCCGCGTACACTACCGAATAAATTGACGTTTGTTTATTTTTAGTCGATTGATATGATCTGGAGTGCAAAAAGTTACGATCTAACGATTTTCTTGATCCTGGTTATTTTCAAAGTAATCCACCAACCAAAACCATAATTTTGTTACATCAAGTATGATCCTTTGTGTATTTTACCAAATAATTTTTCTTTTCTTTCTAAAGTCGTTGAGAACTGATTCAATTCTCGATTGTGTCGGAAGTAAGCCTCCAGTAATATTATTGGTGGAGGCGACTGACCATGGTATCCCGGTGAACGGTGTTGCCACCTTGTAGAATACTTATTCACGAGTTTTGGTTAGAAAATTCCCCAGATTTAGGGATATTTTAAACATCATCCCAAGAATTCACGAAATGATTTAAATTGAATAACAAGCAAAATATTTTTTTATTGAGAAAACAATGAATAAAAATAAACATAAATAAAACTAAAAATCAACTTCAAATACTTCTGTTGGTATTTCCTTATCGTCTTGATCGATTATTACTGCAGATGTAGACGGCTGAGATGTATCATCACTTTTGTTATAATTTTTTGATTTAAAAGAGTATTTAGAATTGCTTCCAATAGCAGTAATTACATCAGCCACTAATTTTTCATCAAATAATTTTACAGTATTATTTTTTAAATATCTGTCTACATACTAAAGGTTACTAAATCTAGTGAAAAAATCACTAAGGTGGCAACACTGTGAAATATTATAGCTCTCGCCTGCTACAAGGCCCCCACCACAAAGTTCTACGGCGCGCAGGTATTTGTCCAATTTAGGCGGCCAAAAGTCCTGTTTTTAAATTACCGAAAACAGTAATAAAACCGGTTTTCCCAAATAGCCAGGTAGCCTGTCCACAATACCCGACACCCCCCACCCCGCTATCGCTTACCCCGCACCCGTACCGTCAGTCGGAATTGTAACGTTGCATCAAGTGTACGTATCTGTTCTCGGCGCTTATCAAAACTTTGAACTTTAAAGTAATTTTTTAAAGTGTTTATATTTATTTTATTATTTGAAGTTATGGATTGTATTAATACAGGTAAGAAACTAATAACATACATTATTAAACTTGTAATAACTTAATAAACTAGAAATATATGTGTATAATAACAGAACTCGTTTTTCATGCAGTGATTTTCTTAATTTTTTTTCTTAATGGGGTTTATGTTGATGTATCGGGATAGATCGGGCTGTAATTGTTGCTATAGTTGATTATTTAAGTATTTTTCTATTTAATTCTATTAAAATGATTACCGGATATTTCCGGATAATGTTATTTTTGGGAGTTCAAAGATAAAACATAAAAATGCATTTTTTTTGTTTGTGCTCATTTCTTAATTTACGCTTATTTTAGGTTCACCTGGTGCATCAGGAGTTAGGATTGTGACCCGCAAATACTTGTACGACCGTATGAAGGAAGAAAAGGAGAAAGCCCACTCTCCATAGTGTCTCAGGCCCAATGTGGACATCAAAAAATCGCATTAAAAATGAGTGTTCTAAAATGTTAATAGTATTAGATATCTGAGAAAAAAACTTAAAATGCCGCCATTATTGTAGAAATATATATATTTTTACTTTTTGTCTATTTTATTTTCAAGGCCTTTTCCGACTTTTCAATAATTTATAATAGTAAGAATTAAGATATAATAAGATAGCCCTTGTTGTAGTGCAAGACTTTCAGTTATTGCTACCCAGCAATTGTGGCAAACAAGAATATCGCCTGATACCTAAAACATATTAACATTAATGATGAATATTTTCAACCGTAAAAGATTTAACGATTAAACCATAATGAAAGAAATAATAGAAACATTTTATTATAATATTATGATTACCTGCTGCCGTGCAATGCAACCCACTGCTGTACGACACTTCGGGCTCTAAAATACAGTTCTCGGTAAATTATTACCACAACATATTATGTAACAATGTTATTCAGACATTTTGGTATGCACAATCAAATAGCGTAATCCTTTAATCCAGGGCTAAGTAATCGTAGAAGGAGAGAACAAAACTAGTAAAACAGTGCCAAAGTCGTACGTGAAAAGCCGAAGCAAGTTCAGGCGAGAAAGCCAGATTGCGGTGAAAAAAATCGAAAACAAAACAAAACGCATCTTTGAGCAACAAGTGAACGGTCGAAAACATTCGTTTGAAAAATGACATTTCAGTCATCAGTGTTGCCGCTTGTCGCAAAAAATGAAATCGATAAATCGATTACGTAAAAAATAATCGATATAATATGATTTTTTACTTTTCTTTATCGTAGTAACAAACGTAAACATTGGTTTTAAGATAAATGTTTTCTTTTGATTAATTCTTTATAGAATTACCAACAGTGACCCGTTATTTGTATTTTACATGACTTTATTTTATTTGTTTATAAATCGATATTCGGATTGATTGATTAGAGTTTTATCATCGGGTAACATTTCACCTCAACATTCTACTTAGGTTCCAAATAATCCAATAAAATTCCTTTTTTTATTGGAACATTACTGATTATAGTGGCGGTTATTTGAATGTTATCAAAAATCATGTCACTTTATGGTACATTTCTGGAGAAATTAAGTCTTCTTAAGACGGCTGTCCACTCTGGGCCTGAAATGGGCTTTCTCCTTTGCCTAATTTTGATGAAAAATTAAACCATTTAAAAGACGTACTTTTACATTGTGAAGGATACAATGAAGACCAAATTGATAAGTTGAAACGTGATTTTGCCCATTTCAAATCAGAAATGAAACAAAGGTGGACCAAAGCTCACTTTAAAGAGGATGTATTTCTCAAATACAACCGATCATGGCTGGAGGGCACATTTCAAATTCCTATTGTTGAGATTTCACAACAACGAACGGGTCGACCATCTAAATCATTTGAAGATGCAAGTGAGAGGAGTAAAAGGCGAAAGACCGAAGACCTTCGTTCCAGTTTCAACAAACAGGTCATAATACATGCTGCACAAGTGGAACTGAGGAAGTCTGGTAAAAGAGATGCATCTAATGTTCTCAAAGATATCACGAGTACTCCGACACGAGCCAAAAAATACAAGAAAGCATTTTACCTAACAAAATCATCTAAAGAGCACCATGCCTTAACACCAATGCAATCTTTGCAAATGTTTGTAGATGCTGATTTGACACAAGGCCAATATGAAATAATAAGAAAAACGAATAGAAAGTTTTTCCCCTGTTACAGTGTCTTACAGAAAGCCAAAAAGAAATGCTATCCACCTAAAGAAACTTGTACGGTAACGAGTACCAGTGCTGAAGCTCACTTACAGCCTTTAATGGATGTTACCGTTAGGCGTTTATCGGAGTACCTAGAAGATGTTTTGTTAACTTTAAAGGAAGAAGAGTGTGAATCTATTACTTTAATAAGTAAATGGGGTTGTGATGGGTCACAACAATCAAAATTTAAGCAGAAACATGAAAATGACTTAAATTCGGACGCAAATCTTTTTCAAAGTTGCTTTGTGCCCCTTCAGTTAGCTTGTGGACTTGACGGCAAAAAAGTCTTATGGAAAAATCCAACACCTTCTTCACCGAGATTTTGTAGACCAATAAGGTTTCGGTTTATAAAAGAAAGTAATGACGTCTCAAAAGAAGAAATTGAATACATTGAGAACTCTATTTCCTCTTTAACTCCAACTGAAGTTGACATATTCGGGAAAAAGTTTTTTATTAGGCACATATTTAAGATGACAATGGTGGATGGAAAGGTGTGTAATGCAGCTACAGATACAAAATCTACAAGTCAGTGCTATATTTGTGGCAAAACAACAAAACACTTTAATGACTTAAGTAACTATACAACTGAAGTAAATTTTGCAGCTATTGAATTTGGGATATCTGTACTTCATGCTAGAATTCGAATATACGAAAGTATTTTACACTTAGCTTACAAGCTAGAAGTAAAAAAATACAAAGAAAGAAAAACGCAATAAGAAAAAGACAAAGAAGCACGAAAAAAGAAATATATACAAGATCGATTTAGGACAGAAACTGGTCTTTTGGTAGATATGCCTAAACATAATTTCGGAAATACTAATGACGGTAACACCAGTAGAAGATTTTTTGAAAATCCAAGATTAGCTTCAGAAATAACGGGAATCGATTATGAACTAATTTATAGGCTAAAAGTTATATTGGAAGCAATTTCCAGCGGGTTTCAAATTGATCCTATAAAATATGAAAAATATGCTTTAGATACGGCTCGCCTTTACGTAAATTTATATAATTGGCATCCTATGACGCCAACATTACATAAAGTTTTGATTCATGGTGCAGTCATTATCGACAAAGCACTTTTACCTATCGGGCAGCTCTCTGAGGAGGCAGCAGAAGCTCGCAACAAACACTTTAGAAATTACCGTCAAGATTTTGCGAGGAAATTTTCTAGAGAAAGTTGCAATGAAGACATATTCAACCGTCTTCTACTTAGTTCGGATCCATTATTAAGTAGCATGCGTGAAGTAAAAAAAAGAAAAGCAAACACATTTATGCCCGAAACATTGGACATCTTTATATCGGCAGAACCATATATTGTAGAAAATTATTCAGAAAGCGAAAATGACTAAAATTTTAGACAAATGTATTACTTTTTTTTAATATCCATGTACTTTTTTTAGTGAAAATATATTTATTTCTTTTTTTACTTGTATTATTTTCTTATCTGTGTGAATTAGAATACAATAAAGCAATAAAATAATTTTGGCCGCCTAAATTGGACAAATACCTGTATGTGCGGCGCCTACGCGGCCACGCTACACGCTACATGACTTGGCGTTCTCGTATATCTTGTTTCAACCGGTTTCAGTTTAGCAGATTCATGTTTGATCACTGAAATTATTTATGAGTAGCTTTGGCCAGCGGGTTCGTCCGCGTGAATAGTATTCGTGGCAAAAATTTAATTACCATATAACTCTAAACTTAAAACTGTTCACTTAATGTTTACTTTTAATTTAGGTACTTACTTATTTTATTATATGACGTATATTTCTTCTTACGTCTACTTCTTAAGTAAGAAGTAATTTGGACGTCATCTTTGAAGCATAACTTTTTGTTAGAAACATTGTCTAATGTAGTATTACAATTTATGCTATCTATTGGTGGTAGACGTACGTTTATTTTATAAAAAAGTCTAATCTGTAATGGGGATATGGGGATTCGGTTGTGTTGGTTTGATGCGGATTACCGATGGCTTTAGTTAGCATTCAATAATTGGCCCCATGTCATCGTAATATTGAACACGCAATGATCACAGATTAAGTATTAGTTACTGCAATGATCAAGCAAGACTTGACATGACACATGACAGCTGGTGATAGTAAACAAAAGCACAAAGTAGATAATATAAAAGTAGACAGAGTAGACAAAAGCTAATTATTCATTTCTTTGAGTCAGTCATTAGTCGAATCTCGGATTAGTAACTAAAGTTTAAACAGTCAATGCGAGATGAATGATGCAACATACATGACATCTGTCAGCCATGATAACAATGATGAGCGAGATGTCTCAGATTTAGCCGTAATCGCTTCTCAAACATGAACGATTTGGTCGTGACTTCATTCTACTATTTCACGATTAGAGCAAATACTACTTATCCCAGATAGGCAAGTCTATTTTGGGAAATGACAGTGGCCAAAACGACTGTCATTTCCCAAAATAGAATATATTTATCAAATCCACTTGAGAGTTATCGCTTAGATATTGTTTTAGTGGCAGGATAGCTAGGGCTTTATAAGAACGTGGTAGTACGGCAAGAGTTTTAACAAATCATGCGCCTTTTACAACATCCGCGATAAAGATGGTGGAAGAGGAGCTGATATTCGTTCTCCAGCTCCCCACGGATGACTCCGTATAAATTATAAATACAAACGCCCAATTTAATCCACCAAATTTGATGGATTCCATCCATTGTGAATATTACCTTAGTGGAAAGGAATTTTACTATTTATCAATTTTGACCAAACACGACAACATTACATAAATAAATGAGTGATAATATTTAGAGATACATTAAAATCCTTTTCACCCGACTGCGCGAAGCAAAGCTGTGGTATAGTGTCAGCCTATGTATGTATGCATTTATGTTTCTTTGAAACACTGACGAAACGCCAGGGCCCTGATTCTCATAACTCGAATATCGTTTCTCGAAGAACGTGCAACGAAGTCCGTGCAACGAGAGTTGAGGCTCTGACCTATTTTAATTATTCGCAATCGATTCAATCGATTCCTCGAAGTCCGGAAAGTGTCACTAAAGACATGACGTTAGTGAAAATTCAATATGGCGACAACTAGACACCATATTGTAAAAATGAAAAAAATATAGTCAACAAACAGTATCAAGTGGCGTATCGTTAAAAAACAAGAGGAACAACATGTTTTTTAACGAAGGATTAACTTTATGATTGTTTGGTGAAACACTCCCTTAGTGCCAAGTTCACCAACGCATGTCAAAGTTAATCCTTCGTTAAATATCATGTTGTTCCTCTCGTAATCCCTATCAATGAATAAGAAGGCATGGTATTTTAACAAGCCGTTAACACTGACATGCGTCAGTGTAATTGGCACTAAAGAAGCGATAGTTAAGATTATGTTACACTAGACGTATCCCGCTACTTCGTAAAAAGTAGCCTATGTGCTAATCCAGCGTGTAAACGACTACTATTATACTAAGGGCTGATTTTTCAATCGTCAGATAACTATTACCTGAGGAATAAATATGTGACTTTGACAGATTTTGTATGTAACAAATGTCGAAATCTCATGATTATTCGACAGATTAAAGATATCAGACGATTGAAAAATCAGTCCTAAATGTCATCAAAATTCTTTCAGTAGTTCCTCACTCACTCACAAACTTTCGCCTTTATAATATTAGTGTGTTAAGAAAAAATCCTACTCGGTCATTATGACCAATCTTAAATTGATGAAATTAATAAAAAAAATGAAATTAAGTAATTAAAAATTTAATATTATATTGCAATGAAATAATAAAAAAATAAATAAATAAAACAAGTAATGAAATATGTACCCACCTGGCATGTACACGCACCTCAAGCAAAATGCATCATGATTGATGTGTGTGATCATGAATGATGAGCATGATCCTCCGCTAAATAGTATTATTGTTAATGAGAAAACTAACTTGTCGTTAATAATATATCAATAAATAGTCAATTCGCAATAATCGTTGTACCAGGTATCTTACTTATTGTAAAACTATAACTTATAATATTATAATAAAGACCATGATGCACCAAGCGATAACCTCCAAAATAACAGCTCTTAAAATGTGACAGTTGACAACATGACACGTCAAATTACTTTAAATATTTTAATGTTTTATTGCATGTTGTACCTACTACTAATATTATTTCTATGTCCATATTATGGGCCGAAATTGTGAGAAAAAATTATAAAAAATGTATTATGTAACAACTATTGTAACCAATTTCTTGGAATAAATGAATTTGAATTTGACAATCTCAAACGATACAATTTGTGTGATATAACATATCATCGAATGTGAATAAAGTGCCTCCCGGGTATGAACTATGATGTAATCAAAATGGCCGATTACATACTGGGAGATAATTCAATTAACATAATGAAAGTTTCATCATAACTATGTCAATAAAAATAGCGAGTTCATTTTATTTATATATAAATCATTACAAAAAATTATTTGACGAAGTTAGTATGTAAATGTTTTCCTATATTGGTTGCTGAATAAGTGACACTTTCTTGGAAGCATTATAGCCGGAAGATGCGGAGCTAACAATATTATTATTATTATTAACTAGTATCGGAACGGAGCCGGTCCAATTACAATGGTCTCGAACCTACCGATTTTTCGGTATTTCTACCGAAATGGACTCTGTACTACCGAAATACCGAAACGCAATGATTTTTCCACGATTTTAGAGAATACATGGAAATTCTCCCGATTTTTCTACCGATTTCACATTTTTTTGTTTGCAACCCTTTTCATTTAAGTATGTTTAATGTTAAAATTATCTTCCACTCCAATCGAAAATGTTGGTTTTACAAATCCTAGGAATTTTGAGGATATTAACGACGTATGGTGCTGCATCAAATACTTAGATCAAATGGCTTAGATCAGATCTATAACGGGTGAAAGAAGAACAGTCACTATAAGTTTTGTTTCTTTTCTCATTCTAGAAAATGTATATATTTTTTTGCTTTTTTTGTTATTCTCGCGGAATCTCGCGACAAGAAAAATGGTAAAATATTATTTTATTTACTTTTTGACTGAAAACTAAAAAACAAAATAATATGTTAAAAGTGGCAAAACTGCTTCTCAAAAGAGCTCTGCTTCAAAAAAGATCCTAGTAACTACTAGGCACTATTCCTAATACCAGGCTCTTTTCTAATATTACAGCGTGCCTACTAACTTACATCATACATATTGTGTAAGATGTAAGTTAGTAGGCACGCTGATTTTTACGTTATTATAATATTTTTATGTTGTAAGTTGACCTTTATGTTAATAGTCAAATGTCAGTGGAATTCTGTTAAATAAAGGAATTTTATTGAAAATTGCATATTTTTTTGTCATATACCGAATTTCGTTTGTTGCCCGTGGTCCTACTGCGTAGTTCTACTGGTAGAACCACGGGCAACTGTTTCCAACGTTTTATTGCCCGTGGTTCGACTGATTGAGTAGGACCACGGGCAACATTTTACCCGTGGTTCGATTACGTCAGTTATATGTCAAACTGGCTTTTGCCCGCGGCTTTCCCCGCGTGGACTAGTATTTCGTAGTAATGATTTTTTTTACTCGACTTCGGCGAAGCCAAAAGGAAGGGTAATGATTTTGGCAGTCTATGTATGTATGTATGTTTGTATGTATGTATGTATGTTCCCTCGTAGCGGCTAAACTACTGGTCCGATTTTAATAAATGAGGTATCAATCGATTGGTAATGATACCGCGAGTAACATAGGCTATATAAATTTTCCAAAAAAATTGATTTTGAAAATTAAACCTCAAAAACTATCTCAAAAAAAATTAAATTATGATAATTTTCTCGTGTTTGGTATCAAAATATAGGTCTTGGCAAGCACATAACGAATAGGTATATAAATGTTTTATTAATTATTATATTTTATCGTTAAATTCAAAATAAACGTTTAAAATTCGGTCGTACAAGTAGTATCTAGGAGTTGTTTAGTTACTTTCTATGGGTTAATTTAACGTTAATTGAATGAGAATATAATGTTATATTTGATGTGGAAACAGAAAAATATAAAATAAAAGTTTAAAAAACTATAACCCGACTTCGCAAAAAAGAGGTCTAAAAAGGCTGAAACAAGAAAATAAATCAATTTGAAATCCAGAAATGCATAGGTACAAAAATGGTCAAGGTAGAGCCGAGGTCGTACCCGCTATTTGGATTGTATATCTTTGCTCCGGGCATATTCCGGCAAAGAAGTTTGCTTTTCTTATGGGAAAGGCACCTTCTTCGTTGTGCGAAATTTGCAATGTCGAGGAAGATATTGTCCATATACTGGCGGAGTGTGGCCGGGCGCCAACTTGAGGTTACGCCTCAGTTGTCTTAAAAACTTAAATGTAGGTAACGGTATCACCATTTTGGCTGATCAATCTGGGAGCAAAAATATTGTACAAAATTGTGGAGGTGTCCCTCAAACATCCGTCGGATGCCTATCCGATGTTTGAGGGACACCTTAACTTTAACATTAGGTTGATTGAATACTGATTGTTGAAATTTGTAAATTAACTAGGATGACATTATCGTCAATCGATAAAGTCCTTTCTTTTTTAATAAAAAAAAAAGATTAAAAATGTAAAAACCAAATAATGTTTTACTTGTAATTATTTAAATACTTATATTAATAACTTTCAACTACACATACCTAGGTATTTAGACAAAATGGCAAATTTTTATTTGATATAAAGTATAAACATTTTAAATGTACAAGTAATAAAAAAACTTAAAACATTAACGGTAATTTAAATCTGGAGGCACGGTAGTGCCCTTCCCCCTAAGTTGAGCACGGTCGTACCATCTCTTCTCGAAACAGTTTTTTAGTACCTACCTAAGCTGGCAATGCATAAGCACGGAATAATCAAATTTCATTTAATTTGAACCAGTAGGCACTTTAAAAATTGTAACTTGTCTTTACACTTGTCTTTAACGGGTTAGCCGGTCGACTCGGTATAGCAAACAAGCTTGTTAAGTTTCATTTAGAAATAAAATAATTTGAAGTTGAACATCTTATAGTGATCATAAATACATATTATCAATGTTAAAATCTTTTATGCACATTGACTGGGCAGTCGCTGAAAATAGTTCATCGTTTATTGTAACCAATTATTTAATGATAAGAATTTTTGTATTAAAAATGAGAGAAAATTAATTCCTGAAATAAAATATATTTTTAGATGACAGACAGACATTTAAATCAAAAATGCATATAGCACTTTAGCACAAATTATCTTATTTCTATGATTGAATGTACAATATGTATATATATTTTAAATTTTAATAAAATAAAAGAAATGGGGAAATGTCAATACATTTTTTTATTGACAACCAATTTTATGTACGGAGTTTACATAATATAAAGAGAATCGTTACTCTTTCACTCAGTAGAAACACGGGCAATAAAAATTGCACTTTCACTGCCCGTGGTTCTATTGATAGGACCACGGGCAATAAAACGTTGGAAACAGTTGCCCGTGGTTCTACCAGTAGAACTACGCAGTAGGACCACGGGCAACAAACGCCGAATTTAGGTACAAATATACCGATTTTAGTTGCCAACTCTACCGGTTTCGCACATTGACACTCGAGAGTCGCGACCACTTTATTAACTAGTATCGGAACGGAGCAGGTCCAATAAGCTAGTATCGGAACGGAGCAGTTCCGATTGATTCGGAACACCTACCTACTAGACATGGGCGCCGGGTACGAACAGCTGTTCTAGTGTGCTGCTACTTGGAATCTTTAGCATTTTCATTTCTCCTGAAAAACGTTTTTCCCTATGAAAATGCTGAAGATTCCAAGTAGCAGCACACTAAATGACCGTGTATTCGTATATTTTTTCTATTACGCGAACGGGACCAGTTACTTATTGATAGTCCGCTGACATACGCGCCGTAGATCTCGTGGCGTCGCTGCACTAAGATTTGTATGGATTTTGCACCACAGGGCCTGCAGACGATGAAAACTTGTTAATTAAGTTGTAAAAATAGTTGTAAGATTTTTGAACGAATACAATAAAAATAAAAAAATCTAGAGATGTCAGACCGATCTTTAGATTAATTTACTTAATACTTTATGACATATCGAGATTTACTTAATACTTTATGACATATCGAGATTTACTTAATACTTTATGACATATAGACAGTTAATAATACTCAATTTTCTGGGTATTTTATTTTTGCGCCATATCACCTTCATCCATTAATCTCTTCAATTACAATCACATAGGTACTTTACGTCACGCGGCGCGTCACGCGATAGTCCCCATCACGATGTCGCGTGCTCCTATCTTTTGTCACCTTCGACCTAACTTAACTTGAGTTACCCTCAAACTCTTCTTATCAGCGGTAAATTAATTTTAATCAATTACCAAAATATATTTCGATGATTCAATTTACGTGACGGATACATCATCGGATTTTCACGTGACATGATGTAAACTGTTTTGGCAAAACATAATACTTTTGTAAAGTAATCTAAAATATCGTCATGGTGTTTTGTTCTTGTTGAACATAGAATTAGTTTATGCTGATGTTTTTTTGATTAACACGTAAGGTAATACATAATATTATGTCGTCTAGAAGACGAGGCGCAGAGATCGTGAGACTGAATGTAAACATTATATGAACCCAGGATGGGTTGATTTAAATTTTAATAGTAAGGTTCCCAAAGAAAATGGGAAGTGTGCTCACCGACTGCTTACTTTTTGTAGAGTAATTTTGCCGCAGATTGTTCTACCATACAAATATTGAAATCAGTAAGTTCTATTTTTTTCCTTGAATAAGGTTCGGTCACAAAAAGTTTGCAATGGGCACCCTTAAAGTTAATATTTACTGAGATCGGGTCTCTAGTTGTTTAATAACGAAGCATTAAATTCGCTTCTTTAGATTCTTCAGACATGGGAATGGGATACGTTTGAGTACCACATAATACCAGGGATCGCGGTATAGGTATTAGCATGGACCAATTATATATAAAATATATAATTGGTCTATGGTATTAGGTACTCTGCCGCGATCGTATACCTGAGTGGACTCCAATTCGACAGTCGTTTTGCGTACCCAATACCCATCCATGTATTGTATGTCACATATTTATATGTTAAGTCTAGTTTTACATATTATAGTTGATATTTTTGTGATGTAGTGTAATGTGTTGAATAAATGTTTTTATAATCTGAAAACTTGGCTCGCCAACCCGCCTGACAAGCGTGACGTGTATAGACGACTACCCCCCATAGAATACTTCGGAGCAGGTTTATGTCCAGTAGCGGACGTCCTAGTTGAAATAAATATAATAATAGCTCCCCTCACCGATTTCGGTGTCGGTAGCCTATTTCATTGAAACCAGGCCAGCTGCGCGGGAATTATTTTATAGTGCCCCAGTGTGTGCGCAATACACAAAGAGACACTCTCCTCCTTTTACTCTCATAACCCAGTGGGACGGTAAACCGACACGACTGGCGAGAGAACAGGCGCAGTACCGACTTTTTACATGTCCATCCGACGCATGGATCATCTTTCTTGTCAGACAATCGGGTGATCGGCCTGCATTGTCCTAACCAAACTTGAAAACAAAATTTTTTTGTTGTTCCAACGCAGGTATCGAACCCACGACCTCCGGGTCGAGAGCGAAGCTCAGAACCACTTATAGACCACGGAGACTAGTTGAAATGATGATGATGTGGGTGATTACTGCCTATCTAGTCCTGTAGGATAGTTACTCAGAGACGTCACTTAAGTCACGTTGTGTACGCTTGCAGGATCACTTTATCTTATTCAGAAAGAGATTATAAAAATTGCCACGATGACAATGAATTGCCGCACGAAGTTATCTCCTTACACTAACTTTGGCTACTGGGTGTGTTTAACCCACAAAATGGGTTTAGAATTCAACTTTGTTTTTGGGTTCCGCAGTCTAAAATTAATAGTTTTTTTTTTATTTTATTTGTACCCGTGGGTTTAAACGGATCCTTAACTGAGACTTCACTATCCGTTTGTCTGTCCTTCTGTAATCAGGATGTTTCACGTGAACCGTGGCAGCAAGACAGTTGAAATATTCACACTTGGTGTATTTCTGTTGCTACTTTAACGCACCATCCTGAGCGTGCTCAGCGCCAAGCTGGACAGCCCGCTTCTGCAGCACTGGGTACAAACGCACATACATCTCCAGAGCCCCAGTGGGCGGCAAATAGCTAAGCTAATTAACTGTTTTTATACTAAAATTGTTATGGGTTAAGCATGATATAAACATATATATTTTTAAACTACAAATACTAAAAAGAGAGTGAAAATATTTGCGTACGTGATTTTTTTGTAATTTTTCACGAAACCCGTTCTGCGCGAGTTCTATCTACTTCCCTTGGCAATCTTTTTGTTTTATGTTACGCGATCACTCCAAATTTTGTGGAATTGCTAAATTATATTTTAATGGTATCTTAAATTGTAAAGACCGTCTAACGGTGGTCTAATGGTGGTGGGAGGGATCATAGAGTTTATTTTTCCATCAGTTAATCCATTTAATTTGTCTAATGTCATTCGCAAGCAAATAAATTACCAAGTTTGATGAATAATACTTTATTATATAACTAATTCAGGGCAATTAGTAATTAGTAAGGACTGTATTTTTATTAGTTACATCAAAATAAGAAAGTTTCCAACGCGTAGTTTTATAGTAATTATTCTAAAATTAATAGTTTTTTTTTATTGCCGATTGTTTGAATAATTTTTATGCCTTGTATATTAATTTTTTTTTGTTAAAGAAATAAAACACGTAAGCAATTGACAATGTACTAATACTCGGAGGAACAAGTGGACCCACCAAAAAAACTATATTTCATAGAACGACAGAACTAAAACTCGAGTCAGCTGATAACTATTTAAAAAACGTAAGGTTACTCAGCTAAAAGTTACTTAAACAAATTAAAGCCAACATCGTAAGACAGAAATATACAAAATAGACAAACAGATTTGAGGACATATTAAACATGAGGTTTGTTTAATCCATGCTTAAGTTCCTACCACGTTTTGAGAGTGTACACACTTGATAAGCACTTCACTATTGACAGTTCCAAATAATACACTATCCTTAATCTTATTTTATTGTTTACAGATTCAGATGAAGGCTAAGCCGTGTTTACTTTTGGCGACATTGAAATTAAACCAAACACCTCGTGCGATTGTGTTTGCTTAAGTTTATTGTTAACGTTAATACAACGCAACTAAGCTTTGCAAATTGTACAGATATTGTACATTGTAGTTCGTCACACTATTTTTTTTTTTTTTAAATTGACCTACAAGAACTTAATGTTTTAATTTTAAATATTTTTTTGTTCATTTATTTATTATATTATAAATGCGAAGGTTTGAAATTTAATACTTTTCACGTGAAAACTACCGTGCGGATTTTGATGTGGTATGGTAGTTTACATGCTGGATTAACACATAGTTCCCGTAAGATCATTCAGCTAGTCAATTCAAAACAAAGGACGGCTATGATGCCAACCCCTTAAATATCCGTCAGTTAGGAAAATAGGAATTCCATCGATCTATAAATCATTGACCAGTTTCTCCCCCCGTGAAAAAGAGAGGGGTGTGATAAGTTTGACGTGTCTGTGTGTGTGTCTGTCTGTGGCACCGGAACTCTAGATGAACCGATTTTGATCTAGTTTTTTTGTATGAAAGCTTACGCGACCGAGGTTGTTCCTAAATTATCATCGTCATTATCAGTTGGTTCACTGTTTGACAATTCGGAGGCTAAGGCCGTGTTTCACCAAGCAATGTTAAAGTTAACGCCATGTTAAAATACCATGCCGTCTCATTCATTGACAGGAAATACGAGAGGGATTACATGATATTTAACATGGCGTTAACTTTAACATCGCTTGGTGAAACACACACTTAATTTTTTAAATTTTGATTATTGTTATCTTCTTTTTCACTGGGTCTTGGCTTGGCTACATAACAATTATTGTAAGAATGTCGTATGTGCGGAACACGCATTTATGTAATTAGGTATGACATTTAAAACTTCCTTTTCCTTGTACTAAAAACTACAATAGGTATAGTCGAAAATCATTCATAAATCATCCACTCTGAAATGAAAAGTCATCAGTTAAAAAAAATCACTACCTACCTTACAAGTTACACCTCATAAATAAATATATATTATATAGTCTGTTGTATGTGTTCTTTTATAGAATTATGCCATTTTAAAACCCAAACTTTAACTAGTAATTATTTACTTGTATATACATGTTTTTTCTCAATAACGTTTCAAATTAGCTATTAATAAAACAATTAATTAAAACTATTGATAGCATTGTTTGTTGAGTCAACAATAATACTTACGTGTTGTTCTTACTTTGAGCATCTAAGAATCACCTTCCAAGCCGTTGAACTTGCTTATCAATATTGTTAATATTTTAAAAATAGTTTGGAATGTCCACGTCAAAAGACTCATTAAATTGGTTACTAGGGTGAGGTCTTATCAATAATATCACATACTTAACGCACCAGGATACGAGACGTGAGAGTCCGTTTCTACGCAGGATGGCAGTCGTAGCGGGGGACTGATCCCCGCTACTGAGAAGTTTGATGCAAGGTGGTAGCATAAACTAAATCCTGAGATGAGAAACAGTCGTAATTAACAGTCACTTTGTGATATTTTCGGTCTACGGTCCAAAATGTAAGGCAGGATACGAGACGTGATAATAGCTGTCCTGTAACCAACACTTTTTAGTGTTAGCGGCTTGTTAAAATGCCTTCTCATTCATAGACGATAAGAGAGGGATAACTTGATATTTAATTAAGGATTAACTTTAACATCTATTGGTGAAATTGGCACTAAGTCCTAATTTAACCAACGCTTGTCAGTGTTAACGGCTCGTAAAAACACCATGCGTTCTTATTCATTAGCAGGAAATACGAGAGGGATAACATGACACTTAATGAACGATTTAACAAACAGTGGTTGGCGAAACTGGGCCTTAGGGCGTGTTTCACCAAGCAATGTTAAAGTTAACGCCATGTTAAATATCATTTATCCCTCTCTTATTTCCTGTTAATTAATGAGATGGTATGGTATTTTAACATGGCGTTAACTTTAAAATTGCTTGGTGAAACACGGTCTTAGAGTCCCAAAACACTATTTGACGAAACTGCTTTTTTTAAATTTAATCCAAAGTATGTTTAAAATGTCTCATGAAGTCTGGATACGAAACAGCGATAGTTATCACTAAATTGCGACTGAGAAATAATTAAAATTATAATAATTAATCATTTTTGTGCGTAAAACAGAACTAACGGTTTTAGCGATATTTGGTCGGGCTTTCTGTAAGCATAGGCTCAGGGGTCAGAATACATACAATATTAAATACAAAAGTTATGAGAATAAAAAAAAAATATTTTGCTTTTAAACCTCGAAAAAATGTAGATAGATATTATATTATTATCAATAATTCTTGTATTCACGAACTTTTTAACAGGTTTCTAATTGTAAATTAGTTACTCAGTCTTATTGAGTATCTGAAGATAAATAACCTATAAAAAGCTACTAGTTCATAAAATTTTATACTTTCAAAGTTTAAGGCAATTCCTGTGGCCTTACTCTCCAAACTGATTCGATTTTGATTCAGATTAAATCGTGCCGCGTACTCCCGAATAAATTGACGTTTGATTATTTTAATTCTCAGTCGATTGATGTGGTCGGGAGCACAAAAAGTTACGATCTAACGATTTTCTTTATCCTGGTCAGTTTCAAAGTGATCCACCAAATAAAATACCAAAAGCCGTTGAGATCGAACTAATTCGATTCTCGGTTGTGTCGGGAGTAAGCCTGCTGCTCATTCTGCCAATAAAAAAAATCCATGTTTTTTTTTATTATATATCAGTGTTAACGTATGTTTTTTTATTATATATCACTGACAATATAATCGCCAAAACATTAGTATTAGGTCTCCACACCGCTCAAGTACGTATCCTGGGCTCCCCGTCTGTCATATATAAGGTAGAATGTAGATGAACACACCTTACACCTACCTGTAGGGTAGTAAAAAAAAAAGAAACAACAATTGCAATAAAAATCCCTTTTATTTTCCCGCCCTAATACATATTGTTGCCACATGTATGTTACACTACACAACTATTCACATTGTTAAAAGTACAAAAATAAATACAAATCAACATTTTTCAATATTGAATTCAAACTCATTACAATATTAAAAATTAAAAAAAATGTCGGTGAAATACTTAGCTGTCTCGTGTTATTTATCACAGAAATCTTATATAGGTATATTATAAAATATATAATTCTATACAAACAAATAATTATTTATAAAAGTGAACAAATACAATACAAAGATATAAACAATAATATACTTGGATATGGCTGTTATATTCTTTTTAGGAAGACAAAAAATTTTAATTAAATAAATTTGCTAGCACAGATAAGGTTTCCCGAGGGCATACTTTTGTAGGCCGATTTTCCGACGATATTCCGCAGATTGTTTCACCATATAAATATGACCGACTTAAGAGGAAACACCACGGTTGAGAGAAATACAAAATAGGTATGTATTTATAAAATCTATTGCTGTCTCGCCTGCGCCTTAGCTCCTCAGCGCTAGCGCGAAAGAGACAACTGCAACTTGGACTGAAATTACCTATTAAAAGTACCAGAAATCGACGTTTAGGGGATTCCTGTTTCCTCCTCCAAAACTTAACCGATTTAAATATTTTTTTTCTGTATTAGCTAAAAAAAGAAATGAGCTAGGCTCCTATTTTTTGATTTTGTTGTTTATTAGAGTCAAATCGGTTTCCTAGATATTTAAACATAGCGGAGAGTCTGGCAATTTCTTTTAGGTTTTTAAACGTCCATATCTCTTTAAATAATTAATTTATTAAAAAAAGGAAAAAATAGGGACGTACAAACAATATCCATAAATATTCAGGAAAAAAATTGTTACTCTAGAGGTATTATCCAGTGAGGAAATAGAAATCCCCTAGACTCCTATTTTTGTATGGTAAAAAATTCCTAGTGTTTCCTCTTAAGTAGTCACACTATTGAAATCACCCTGATTACGTAACTTCTGTGGGTTTCCGGACCGTCGACATCAACTGTCATTGTGACGTTAAATCTTTTTAAAACACGATTTAAAAGTTAAAACGTCAAAATTATGACATATTAACTTTTTAAATCGTGTTTTAAAAAGATTTAACGTCACAATGACAGTTGATGTTTTTAAAACACGATTTAAAAAGTTAAAACGTCAAAATTATGAAATATTAACTTTTTAAATCGTGTTTTAAAAAGATTTAACGTCACAATGACAGTTGATGACGACGGTCGGGAAAGCCACAGAAGTTTTTCTCTACACCTACAAATAGTCACAAAAAGTATGCCTTGGGCAGCCTTAAGGAATAAACGTAGGTTAAACTTTAAATACATGGAGATCAGAGGAAAGTTGATTTAGTAAAGTTTTTAGTACTTCTTACTTTTACTGATAAAACTATAGGGAATTAAAATCTCTTTAATCTTTAGTGATAGCTTAAATTGGTCTTAGTAACTACAGTATATGGACAGTTGTGGATAGCTTATAATCTCAAGAAAGCTTAACGGTCCCTTTCAATAACATATCTATATATAACTAACCACCGGTTTCTGAACGTGGCGTTCAGAATGGCTTGTTAACTAAAAAATTTGATCACCCTTAAGAAACCGGTTATTAAAGTTAAAAAACTATGTGATAGCGATCCGCTACCATATAATGTGATTTGCATCATCACAGTCTTTGGTTTTTAACTTTTTGTTATTTATAGATAGGATATTGGAACGTGACATAAGACAAGAAAAAAATATAATTAATAGCATTCGAACAAAACTTTCACCCTGGTATTTTATTGCTATATGACATTGAAATACATAATCTTATGACATTACAAAACATTTCTTCTTACAAAAAATGTGATGAAAACTTCTAATTTATTTTATTGACAGTACATTTTTGCACATATTTTTTTTACATTTCATTTCGATTACATATAATTAAATTTATATGGCCTTACTTGATAAATATATTATTTGTTATGATCACTTTCATACAAAATCTCACTTTTATTCTTTTATTTACTAGATATAAGGCAAATATTTTCAATCAGAAAATAACTTGTGTACACTTTGGTAGAATAAGTACAAATAATTATTATTAACAGTAGGCACAGAAGAGCATCTTATATTACAATGCCAATAATACATCGAAAACAATGTACTTATATTATGTACCTATTTGAATATAATGTATTGTTTTTCATAACCTAATAATCTGGAGCAAAAGTTTTTTATATAACCTTAAAGTTTAATAAACTTTTTAATACCTTAAGTAGCATCTAATCAAACAAAATATCAACACAAAATAATTTCATTTTAATTTCTTACAAGGATTTGTATTTATATTATTGCATGGTGACATTTTTTTCGGTATTGGCACTAGCATATCGTTTATTCAGCCAACTTTTGAAAGCTAACCTTGCTTCAATAACTAACCAATAAACTAGCTAATAGTTAATAGCTAGCTTATATTACAAATAGCCACAAGATACTTGGTAGCTAGGTATATTCTACCATCTAGCTACTGCTACCTGTGCTAGCTCCTACCTAGCTTCTAGCTACCCACTATTTATATCCTAACTAGCTACCAATTACTTGCTCCTAGCTGGTCACTAACTAGCTTGTAGCTAGCCGCTAAGTCCCAGCCGCCCACTAGTCCGGCCCTACGCTACGTATCACATTTATCACATCACTAGTCCACGGTCACTGGTCGGGCTCGGGCGCGGCGTCCGGCGGCGGCGCGGGCGTGATGGGCGACACGTCCTTCTCTAGCGGCCGGAACGACCAGCTGCCTGCGCCGTCGAACTCCAGCACGTGCGTGTGGTATTTCCTGGAGGAGAGAGTCATAATATAGGGTAAGTGAAATAACAATTTTATTGATATCTATACGTAATGTATAAAGCTGAAGAGTTTGCTTGCTTGAACTCGCTTCACAAGGAACTAAAGCTGATTTATAAATTCTTAGTCATGATATATAGCTTGATTATATAATAATAAAGTATCAATTATTTATTATACCAGCGACCCGTCCCGGCTTCGCACGGGATGACATTTTTTTTAAACATCTATCATCAATATTTTTAGCAGGGCATGTGATGGCTCGCAACATACATGTCTTCCAGACACAAAACCGCTGACACTCGCACATTCACACACCCTACAAAGTATTAAGATAGGTCTAGTACTTTTTGAGCCAATTCGACAAACAAACACACAAATCTTTCCTCTTTATAATATTAGTATAGACTATAGAGTATAGATATGTTTTATAAATGCATGATCTATTGAAAGGTGGAATAAAGGATCAAGTTGGTAGATGTGGACAGCAGCAAACAAACAACATGTGTCGTCACGATACAACTGATTAGCTACGGAAGGAATTTCATATAAGGTCGCTACAGTACATCGCAGATAAATTGAACCCAAACGTAAACAAACCAAAAACACCGAAATTTTCTATATTTACTTACTGTGCACCATTAACAACACTTTAATTTATCAATAAATAATTTTTTAAACATGAAACGAAAAACTTTTACTGTGAAAATATGCCATTTTGACACTGCCGACTGTAGAATAAAGTCTATAATAGTCTATGGATTCATTGTAGCAAACAATAATAATTGTGTTAATATTGGCCAATCGGCATCACTGGTCTATGGTTGTGTCATAGAAGTATTTATTTACGTTTGTGTTAAATTTATCTGGGACGTACAACACCATACTCGTATTATGTAGTTGCGAAATGTGAAGCGTCAACTGAACGGCGTATGGTAAAACTTTTGTAAGTTTATATTACGTCGTAATGTATTAAGTTATCTTGTATTTTTTTTAATGATAAATAAATAAAAAAATCACCTTTACTTTGATTGCCGTCTTTCGTTTTTTATTAATTTATCACACCAACAAAGACTATTTTTTTCATACTCACCAGACACTGGGTCGGTGCGTGATGGAGAGCAGCGTGATGCCCTCCTTGATGGCCTCCTCGTACATCACCACCTCCGTCTCCATGGACACCGCGCTCGTGCACTCGTCCAGCAGCGCGTACACCGGCCTGGAACAAGGTAAGGTTATAACCATATTTCTAACGTCACAAATTGATGAACGCCGGCTGCACGCACGAAAAAGCATGACGCACTGTCACGTTCCGTATACGCTGAGCGTGCAGGCGCGAGCACGATGCGTACGAGTAGAAGAAGCGATCGAAAATCATAACGCTTCAACTCTTCACGAGTGCACAAAGTAGATATATAACAGAGACACGACCTACTTCTAGAAAATGGTATCACCCTAACACTGGCAATTCTACTGGCTATTTTTGTTTTCTTCGAGTTCCAGGCACATTCAGGAAACCGCCATCTAGCGCCACTATTGGAAATTACTAATTACTAATTTCGTTTCGTATCTTCTTCTTAATTAAGCAGTTGAATTTAGCTTAATGTGATGTTATGCTAACAAATATGCTTATCTTTATTTTAATGTCAATATTTGTACTTAATTCGGCATATATACATTTTATAATTTACAAACGTTAATAGTAGTGACGTCTATTGCAATTCTTTTGGTATTAAATATAGATTGTATGGGATGGTCGACCATGGTTATAACCATATTTCTAACGTCATAACGGCTAATAAATTGATGAACTCCGGCTGCACGCACGAAAAAGCATGACTCGCTGTCACGTTCCGTATACGGTGAGCGTGCAAGGGCGAGCAAGATGCGTACGAGTCGAAGAAGCGAGTTAGTACGTAAAAATCATAGCTCTTCAACTCTTCATCAGTGCAAGTGGATCCTTAAAGATGCTAAAGTACGTATGCCAGCCACAAAAGTCCCCGCCCTGCCAGACAAACCCCTTAGATTCTTTGTGATGAAATGTGTACCATGTTTTAACATTAGTTTCCGGCTAGTTTGTGCCGTAGGCTACATACGTTTTATCAGTATTCTGATATAGCGCAATGACACGCCTCCGTGGTCTAGTGGTTCAGTGCTCTCGACGCGGGTGTCGTGGCTTCGATTCCCACGTTGGAACAGCAAAAAAAATGTTGTTTTCAAGTTTGGTTAGGGCAATGCAAGCCAATCACCTTAGTGTCTTATAAGAAAGATTCGGTGGGATGAGCATGTAAAAAGAAGGTCCTGCGCCTGGTCTTTCACCAGTCGTGCCGCTTAAGTGTGTCCTTGTGTATTGCGCACACACTTAGGCACTATAAAATGACTTCTGCGTATCTGACATAGCCACAAAATGCCATCGCTATTTATCGCTTAAGAACTTCGAAAATAAAATGTATGGGACTTGACATAAGCTTCGCTAAATGACGAGCGAATTCGTATGTCATTTAGCAAACCTTATGTCAAATCCCATACATTTTGTTTTCGAACTTCGTGAGCGATAAATAGCGATGGCATCTTGAATCGGCGGCCTGGTTTCATCGAAATCGGCCACCGACATCGAAATTTGCGTGGAGAGCGCAATACGCAACTGTCAATAATTTATTTGCTATAAAAGTGGTACAAAAGATTTTCAATGCATACATTATATTAGCTGGCACTTTTAGCTAAACATTAGCGTGCAAAATATCAATATAATAATATTTATTATATCCACAGGTGGTACTCACCGGTGGAAGAACATGCGCGCGCACGCGACGCGCTGCTTCTCCCCGCCGGAGAGCGTGGCGCGCCAGTCCCGCACCGCGCGCAGCCCACCGTGCCGCGCCGCGCACGCGTCCAGCCGCACCACGCGCAGGATGTGCGTCGCGCGCGCCTCGCCCGCCGCGTCGCCGACCGCCACGCGCGACGGGTACGAGATCTGGTCGATGAGGGAGCCCATCGACATGTACGGTCTGTAAGCATACAAATATTCATCAAAACACTGATATGGGAAGCTATAACGATAGATATAACTGATTGAACATACTGTTGGTTCTCGATGGAAATTTATGTTCATTTAATGATGAATTAATCGAAACCGGTCGTGTTTTTTTTTTTACATTCAGTACAAATTCTTGTCTTAAATGTTCGTTCCGCACACATTCCTCGCATCGGTAACAAACAGTACAGTTGGGATTGTCTCTTTTACACATAAGAAATGATAATTATTTAATGTACTGTGATTGGAACGAATTCGGAAGCAGAGAGTTAAATCTCTTTTACTGAGATTGCAATCTGCAAACCAAGGACGTTTTGGCGGAAACCGATCGTATTATGTTGTAAAAACTCATTAAAAACGTAATAAAGTGGAAAAGTGTAAATAAAAGTTGTGTATTATTATTGTATATACTTCAAACTATGTTGAACTACTCAGAATCTCCAGTCACATTTAATAATCCCGCTTACTAATGAAATACATAACAGAGACATATAAATAACAGAGAAGTCCCTAAACAGTCAAAGGAGCTGTGTGACTGTTATATTAGGGGGGAGGGGGAAAATCTACGTATATTTACGTGCAAAACGAAATTTTTCCATATATCTGCAGAATAGGTGACGTTCCAACTACCCATAAGTTCGAGCACGTCTTAAAGCATTCATGACTTAACCTGTAACCCAGTATATATTACTTCTAGATGTACATACCTCTGCGGTATATAGAACATGAGCGGGCGCGCGAGGCACGTGGGCGGCGCGTGCGCCTCTCCGGCGCAGTGTGCGCACGCGCAGGGCCGTGGTACACGCAGCTCCCCGCCGAACACCGGCCACAGGCCAGACACGATGCGGAACAGGCTGAGGACAAGATGAATGCGTTACTTACAAGAGTTACAAGGCATAACATACTTTACCGTGCACCCTCTTTGTACTGTGTAAAGAGGGAGTTTGGTTGTTTGAAGAACGTAAACACATTCTACTCCTTCATTCTTCTTATTCAATTCGTTGCCCAAGACAGATATAGCATGTCCCTCGGGCACCCCTGAGATCATATCAAAAGGTTTTTTAGGTTGGTTACTGCAGGTCCTGGATACATAGGACCTGCAGTGATGGGAATGTATGGTGGGCCAATCGCCCGTGTAAAAATGATGGAGAACGTAGTACATCCGTTAAAAGAAGATGACCAGAGGGTACTCGTTCTAATGTTTTGTCTTTATCCTCCAGAAGGCCATTTCAAAACTCCCGTAGAAGTGAAGTTTTTCATACAATTGGTATGAAAAACTTCATACCAATTGTATTAACATTACAGAAAATTTGAACACATGGTTTACTGTTTATGTAAAGACGTTTAGTAATAAAAAATATGTAACGAGACACATAAATCATATTTTGTCATATTTTTTTCCAAACGCGCGTTCTTCTACAGCATCGTCACAGAAGGAGGTGATAAGGAGAAGCTGGAAGCTTCTCCTTATTACCTCCTCCTACTTCTGCGAGGACGCCATATTTGAGATGACGCACGCTGCTTAATATAATTTTTAAGTTAATGAAACCTAACTATTTTCTCATATAGTGTGTGTTACCTGGACTTGCCGCAGCCGTTGGGCCCGACGATGAGCAGGTGCGTGCCGGGCGTGAGGTCGAGCGTCACGCCGCTGGCGACCACGTCGCACGCCGGCGTCACGATCGGCACGTTGCGCAGGCGGATCGACAGGTCGTCCGTGTACGTAATTGTACCTGCAACGACGTGAAACATGAAATAACAAACTGCAATGTGAAATAATTTTTAAATCCTTAAAAATTATTTCACATTGCAGTTTTGAAATAATAATTTAAATCTACATTGATTAAAATAAACAGACAACCGTGCAATCTACGCACGACTGCCAGAGTTTTACACTAAGAGTACTTTGCACTATGTTGGTTGTGTGCAGTTGGTGGTAGCTTTTTGTGTTGACATTGCGAGAATAATTAATTTGTTAAGTTTTATTTGGATTTTTTATTTCATTATGAAGATCCTTCTCAAGGACAAGCTAAAAAAGATCGTTTACGCTAAAAAGTATTATTTATATTATACATATCTTGCGTCACTGTGCCACCAGGCGATTTTCTCTACAAAATGTAAGTGTTATCACATATTATTGTAACTATTACACGAGTTACAACTAGCGCGAGTTTTTGTCATTGCTCAATGAAGTTAACTACAATTTGTTCGGCATCGAATTAGTTACCATAATTTGGCACTAGGGGCGCTGTTTCCATACAAATTGTAGTTAACTTGCTTACCGTGAGCAGTGACAAAACTCTCACTAGGCTCACAGGTAAGGCTGCGTTTCCGCTGACGCGGAGCGGGGCGGAGATAAGCTTTGCGGTTCCCAAATTGACCAATCCTGTTTCCGTGGAAACAAAGCGGAGATTTCGAGCATAGTGATGGGTCAATTCGGGCACCGCAAGCTTCTCTCCGCCCCGCTCCGCGTCAGTGGAAACAGCTAAGGCTGAGAGTATATTTACCCTGCGGCACTGGCTGTCCGTCGCGGAACTTGACCACGAAGCCGCTGGTGGCGGCGCTGGCCACGTGCACGTCGCGCACGCAGCGCCCGCGCGCCACCTCGCCGAACACGACCAGCATGTCCGACACGCGCGTCGCGTAGCCCGCTAACGTCATCACCTCCTGAAACAGATAATATTAATGAGCAATTTACATAACCTGTTGTGTTTAATCTAATCAACATTGGAACTTAACAGTTCTCCTAATCTTGAACTCGACTATAAGCCAAGTTGATACTGAGCCATCGCGAGATCGTGAGCTAGTATGAGGCCTCAGCCTCGAATTTTACGGGCAGCGGGGCGGGAGCGGCGGTAGCGCAGGAGCGGCAGGATCTTTTGCGTAAAATCCAATCCACACCCGCGCCGCCGCCGCTCCCGCCCCGCTGCCCGCAAAATTCGAGGCTGAGGCCTTAGTGTCGGGATTACCAAAATCTGTCGGACTGATTCGATTCTCGATCGTGAAGGTCGATTTACATCAAACGAATATAGAGCTAGAACAGTCAATAGAACACAAGAACGCTTTGATGAGGCTCATCGTCGCGAGCACGTCCGAACACGCTAGAACGCTCTAATCAACTGTTCGCGCGCTCTTGCCCCGTTTATATCGAGCGAGCGAGCATTCTTAGAATATTTTATAGAATCTTTGCGAACGCACTAAGAACAACGAAAGAATGCTCTACCTCTGTTTACACTAGAAGAATTAGATGTAGTGGGGATAGAATGAGCATCTGCTCGTTTGATATAAATCGATCTTCAGGAGTAAGTTAGAAGAACTTACCTTATAACTAGACATGAGCCTCTCAATGGCATCTGCAGCGGAGTTGAGAAGGTGGCGCGACGTCGTCATGTACTCCGTACGCTCGCTGATGCTCTGACCAGTTTTACCTGCGAAACACAATGTTGTAGTGGCCACGAATCATAAGTATTATTAAATCCAGACAACTTTTATACAGAGGTATAGACTCTCAGATTTGGAAAGGCTATCACAGAAATTTAAAAAGTATATACTGTTAATGAGATTTTAGTGCAATATTAGCATTAGATGGTAACCCTATTTCTTTTTATTGCTATAGTGCCAAAAAGCGCCATCATTATATACACAGGCTGTAATATTAATGAGTGATAATACTTATTGTGTATGGATCCCGTATATAGAGTTCACTGTGAAAGTACCAGCGCTGAACGAATTTTTATTTTTTATTTTTTGTATGGTCAAGTTTATGATGTTGAGGCATTTCTCATAGAAACATGAAAGTGACAAAACTAATTTTTTTAGCGATGGTACTTTAACAGTAAACTCTACATAGGAGGGATTTTTTTTTGCTTTTTCGTTATTCTTGCGACAAAAAAATAAGAAATAGTAAAAAGTAAAAAAAATAATAGTTTTTGACAAAAAAAATATAAAAATATACATTTCCAAAATGAGGAAAGGTAGTATAATCGTATCACAAAGTTATGGTGACTGTTGTTTTTTTCAATATTATATTTTTCTCGTGTTGTAGGTGGAGTGCCATATCCCAAGCATCAATAAATAATCTATCGTTTCTCTATAATATGTTACATAAAACCACAAAACACTTACTATTCTTATTCGCGGTCAGTATCGGTAGCGCCAGCATGACCATCCCCGTTCCGGACCACACGTACTTCATGCAGAACTGCTCCAGCATCACGTACCACAGCTTCTTGTTGAACACCGACGTCATCTGCGTCACCAGGTCCTTGTAGGCGGACTGCAGCTGCCCTAGTTCCACCTGGAATTGAGGAGATAGGCATATTAAAAATATGGCCAGATAGGCATATTAAAAATATGGCCTTTTCAAATTCAAGCGGCTATAAGCTTGTGGCACTTTTAAAATAGTAGTAGAGTTAGTCATAGTTGGATGTGGCGACTTCGAATCCCGCCAAGGGTACAAAAAAGTTGTGTATTCAAAAAAAAATCATCCTATAAATTTTTGATCATATAGAATTGTTGCTATACTGAAAGATATTCATTTTGTCTTCTTCTACAAAACCAATTTTTTCCTTGGCCAGCTACTTCACCTCGTTATTGGGTACCAGTAACACAAGTTCTTCGATAACTTAGCACAGGACTGGTCCTGTGCTAAGTTTATACCATAATATAACATTTAGACCAGTACGCATGTAACGTTCATGTTGACGTACACGCAAGCACGTGCGTGTTCATGTTAACGTATACACCAGTACGCACAATACGTTCATGTCAACGTATACGTAAGCAGGCACATTACGTTCATGTCGACGTATACGCCAGTACGCACATTACGTTCATGTCAACGTATACGCCAGTACGCATATTACGTTCATGTCGACGTATACGCCAGTACGCATATTACGTCCATGTTGACGTATACGCTAGTACGCACATTACGTTCATGTTGACGTATACGCCAGCACGCAGATTACGTTCATGTCGACGTATACGCCAGTACGCATATTACGTCCATGTTGACGTATACGCTAGTACGCACATTACGTTCATGTTGACGGATACGCCAGCACGCAGATTACGTTCATGTCGACGTATACGCCAGCACGTACGATGCGTTCATGTCGACGTAAATAGTACGCACGTTGCGTTCATGCCAGTGTGCACACAAGACAATACTAACCTTGTGCCCACCGTAGAAGGCAACCTCCTCGGCGTGCGCGATGAGGCGTGAATGAACGTGGCGCAGGTTGGCCTTCATGCGCGCCTCCTCGCCGGCCAGCGCGCCGAACTTGGGGCTCAGCAGCCGCAGCAGCTGCCCCGTGAGGCAGATCACCACCGTCGCCATGCCGGGACCTGAATATAGATGTTTGATAACAATTTTGGACGATAATAATATGTACAACACTTATTTAAGATCATCTAGGTCTATTTCTTATTTATGTATGTATGTTTATATTAAAAAGACTATGCGCTTCAAATAAATAAAATGAAAACGAAAGAAGAATTATACTCGATTCTATATTCAATATTCTAAAACGCGCGTTAGCACAGGAGACGTCGAACTTATATCGGTTAGTTTTATTTTAATCCGTAATAAAAAAAAACTTCCGTATTCAATATGATCTAATAAACACAATCAATTCAATCGGAACGGAGTATAGTAACATGTCAATAACAATAATAAAAGGAATCAGATATTATTATGCGGAAATCTATAGCATAAAATTTAAATATCTATATATATCTAGCAGTATGATGCCTATCTCGCTAGACACCTAGAAATAGCAAATACAACAGAGCACTCACCGAGCATGATATTGCCCTTCATCTTGCTGGAGTAGCTGGCGAGGGTGAGCACGATCAGCAGCAGGTCGAAGCACGGCTTGGTCAGCGAGCTGTACAGGTGCGCCACCGACTGCGTGAACACTGACACGTCCTCGGTCAGCCTGCAATGACACATGTTGGGTTAGAATCCATTTCGTATAAGAAATCTCCAACGCGGCGCTGTCCGTTCCTTTCTGTCTAAAAATATTCCACCTATCAACATTCAATATAGGTTGTTTTGAGTGCTATGTTAGTTAATCATACATTTAAATAGTGTTCGATCTTTTTCTTGATTCAAGGCCCTGGATAGCTAAGAATTGAGAGAATGAATATGCGCTATGCTATACTATAGGCTACGCAAATACCGTATTCGAGTACAACACCACTTTTGACCTTAAACTTGGCTTTGAACTGTACACACCTGTGATCAGCATTTTCTATTCTGCCGTCGAGGTTGGCCACACGGTAATACGTCTGGTTCTTGAAGTAGAGCTCGTACGCGTGGTTAACCAGGCGCGTGCGGAAGGCGAGGGCCAGCTTGCTCTCCAGATACCGAATCATGGAGTTGATGAACGTAGCCGGTATCGCGATGCCGAACCACTGCATCAGCAGAGCAGTGAACGAGCGCAGGTCCTTCTGGACTATGTGCTTCACTGTAATAGACGGGGGGATAGAAGTTAAAAAATGAAGTTATAGTAGTCTATAAGTGTACTCGGTATTACATCCGTCAGTGTAGTCAGTGGACTACATCCGGAAGAAGCCGTCCCTCCCCTTGAGGGTTGAGCGTCCGGAGTCTCGCCACAAGGTCAACTTCAGTTCCTTTGTGGTGAGAGTACCGACGCATCTTCTTTCGACCTTTGAGGCGGAGAAGTTCTGGCCGACGGAACCCAGGATAGCCTCCCAATCGGCTTACCTCATATGGAACTGGACTTCCAACAAAAACGTGACACTACGACAACGACTACGACTCGATACGATGACGATTTCTCGTGATTAGTAGCGCTACATCGAAAGTTAAATCGTCATCAATACATCGAGAAAAAAGCGCTTCATCGACGTCCATTCTGCACGAATGTACTTGGAATACTGTCGCTCGGTTTGGTCTCCTGGGCCTAGTTGCCTATGTTTTGGTCGCCAGGCGACCGAGTCGCGACAAGTCGACAGTGCGTAATAGCACTAAGGTACCTATAGAGCCCTCCAGCGACGCGACGTATATGGAGAGGAAGGTGCGGGTAAAGAGGCAGGCGGTGTGCGCCGCCAGCAGCGCCACCTCACGGCTGCGGACGCCGGGCACCATGATGCGCGCGAGGTACACCAGCTGCCGCAGGAACTCCAGGTTAAGGCCGGGCAGCCTCTCCTTCTGGCCCTCCACGGACTGCGTGTCATCCGCATCCTCCTGTAAACGAGGATTTATAACTTGTAGTTAAACATTCACATAAAACAATTGAAGACATGAATGGATGAAGCTGATATGTAGCAAAATTTATATTTAGAGAAAATTAAGTTCAAACTGTCACTCACCACATTTTAGAATACGTCGTAATGTAATAAATACATTAATCTTAAGATCCGTCTCTAGAATTAAGGTACTTAATAGGCTACTTTGTATCCTAGAATGTTTAAGTAACAGTTTAAACTCCATTTTCTGGGTAAATTAATTTGCGACATGTCACCTTCATCGATTCATGTCTTCAATTATAATTTAATAAAAATTTACCTTCTAACGTGGGAGTAAATAACTTACTGGAGGCTGTGCAACCCCTTACTGGTTTCTGTGCAACCGTCACCATTTTTGACGTGACTCAAGAGTGAGCTATTTTATTGTGGACGTGACGATTTTTATCGGCATCCAGACTCCGTCGACCAGTGTTATAGGTCCCTTACGCCCAACTAATACTATATTATAGTACGTCCTAGATAAATTTAACCCAAACGTTAAGAAACCAAAAACACCGAAATTTTCACATATTTACTTATTGTGCACACTTATCAACAAATTCACCGGAATATTAAAGGATCATACTTCATTATCCAATACATTTTATAACAATTAAACAATAATTAATAAGTTTAATCATCAAATGAAAAACTTTCACTGTAAAAATACGCCATATTGACACTGCCGACTGTAGAATAAAAACTAGTCTATGGATTCATAGTAGCAAACAATAATCATTGTATTATTATTAGCCAATTGGCATCACTATGGTGTATATGTTATAGACAGGGTTTGTTAAAGTTTGCGTTAAATTTATCTGGGACGTACTATACAAAACTGATTTTCAATATTGCTGTCTTTAACTGACTTGGGACTTGATAGATAAACTAAAAGCCTACGTCGCGGGCAGTATACTCACAATATTCTGTTTGTTGTCTGTGTCTGCGTCCCCGCGACATAGCGCGCACTGCTTCTCGCCGCAGCTGCCACCGCACTTGCGAGTCTCATCGCCCTCCACCAGCGGCTTCAGCTGCCCGTTCTTGGACACCTGGAAATGGTAAGGAGTAACTTTAGTTCGCGCGTCCTGTATTACTACCTGACACGTTCTACAGGAATGTGATAGAATGTTTATTACAAAAATGTGACTAGTGTTAGCAATCGTTGGTGAATCTTAATAAACTAGAGGTCGCCCTGAGGTCGAAGTTCGACGATAATTCATGTTTACATTTTAAGTTTATATTTTGTTGACAACCGACTTCCAAAAAAGAAGGGGTTTCAATTCGACCATACGGTTTGTATGTTTGGTGATAACTTCGTCGTTTATGAATCGATTTTCTTTTTTTTTTGTGTTGTGTAGGGCATAACCATCGAATCGGTATAATAAAAGTGTCCTCACATGCGCAATGAAAATACATATGACTGTTAAACACTATACCACACTTTTGCGTCGCGCAGTGGGGTAAAAAAGGCAAGAAAGTAGTGGGTCAAACTGAAATGTGAATATACAATCAATTGCTGTTTGCAATCACTCGCCAGTGATTAAAACACACCAACGTTAGTAATTAAAACACATAATACATATTTGTGTTTCATTCCCATTAAAATACATAATATTATAATTGCATATTATAATACAAACATTTCGGAATTGTTTTTCCCTTTCCGACATTTATTTTTATGAAGAGGATAAATACTGGTAGAGATTGCCCTTTGGCATTAAGTCCGCCAATGTACATTGTGCAAAAGTATAAAATAAATAAATAAAACATAAATTGGATATGTACAATACTTTACTTTTTTGTGGAGGACAGGGTAAAATGTTAAGGAAAAAGTTTTTTATATTCTCCCGGTAAACACTAGGGATACAGGGTGTTAGTAACTCAAGGTGAGCAACTCACAGAGCATGCAGCCTCACATCCTGTACCTATTGTATGCTATAATTAACTGTTATCTAATTACAACCGTTTGTAAAACTTCAATTAAAGCGCAGGCATCACGCAAAAAACTTAACCTCGCTATGATTCACAGTTCACACGTTATTTTACACAAAAATAAATACTACATTACTTCTTATGAGGAATATTTAATTAGTCAGATATAGTCATATCTGACTAATTAAATATTCCTCACACTCACTCACAACACGCTTAATATTCGGTAGACACAAGTAGCAACAACCTTTGAAGAAGAACTATCAGGCGTCGCTTTGCGGCCCTCCCATCTCACGTCTAGTACGGGGCTCCGGGAGAGGGATGGGTAACCTCCCCGGCTTAGTCAGTCTCGGCGCCGAGGGGAGCGCTTCAGTTTGCCGGAGTGCTCTCTTAATTTGATGGAAGTCCGGTCCCTTATGAGGTAGACCGGCCGGTCGGGGGCGTGGCCTGTGTGTTGAAAGATCCAGGGCTCTCCTCCCATCTCAACGGCTAATGACAATCCGCAAGTGGTTTTAGTAGATAAATCGGCCGCATTGAGGCGGGAGACCCACATACCCCTGGGGGACCTTCCCTGGGGGATGCGTAACGCGTTCCCCTTTGCGAATTAAAAGAAAATGGCTATCGGCACACTGCTTACTTTTTGTTGGTCGATTTTTTCGCAGATTGTTACACCATACAAATATGACCGATTTTGTGATCTACCCCCAAAAACACCTGCAAAAAGACGGTCACAAATAGTACGCGGGAGCCCTAATAGATGTTGCCCGACACTTAATTTTGCAATAGTAATGTAGTCTACGCTAAGACAAAAAGTAGCCGTATGTCACGTGGTCTAAACCATAAGCCAAATTTTATTAACATCGACAAACATACGCCTTGTATTCTACACGGCGAGGCGTAGTTTAGACTGGCCTCAGTGGGTTGTTCCCGTATATAGAGTTTACTGAGAAAGTACCAGCGCTGAAAGAGGTACTTTTTTAAATTATAGTATGGGAAAATTTATAACATGAAATTCTTATACAAACATGAAAGTCAAAAGTAAAGTCTTTCACCGCTGTTACTTTCACCGTAAACTCTACATAGGGGCTACATACACACACACCCTAAAGTATTATCACTCATTTATTTTATAACTTGTATATTTTAACCTATCATTGATACCTAACAAAGGAAAAAATTAGGGTGTTCAAGAAAAATATATCTTTGTCTGATACGTTGGAAAGTCACTTGACAGACAGAGACAGCAACGTTGTAAATTTTTTTTGTTAGAAGAGGGGTAATGTATTAAAATCAAACCAGACTTTGAAGCCAAGTACTGCTAACAGACATGTCACACAGAACAAATAAACGTTATTATCCTCTTCTAAAAGGTAATCGAACTATGTACTTGAAACTGCGAAGGTGCACTCAGCATGCAAAAATAATCCTTTAAAAGCATATGTGCTTACTGCATTCTCTGTGATTGTATACGAATTAGTATACAGATCTGACAAATGTTATTAAGCCCCGTGTTATGCCCATGTCAATATTAAACAGATGCATTGTGTTGAACTTGATGGTAATCATATGCTAGTAGGAGACTAAAAGCAAATCGTTAGTGCTCTATACACTTCAAATATTAAGAAGGTGCTGAGGCGTCAGAAATTCAGAGTTTATTTCAATCCACCTTTTACAATCGCCGAAAATATCATAATCAATAAAAATTTACAAACTTCAGAAAGTAAACAAATCAAAAATTGTTTTTAAATAAACAAAGTAAGTATAGCGTATGAAATATATAGGGGGTAGTCCATTAATCACGTGATCTTTTTTTAGCATTTTTTAACCCCCCTACCCCATTGGTGATATGTAGTGAGGTTTAAGACCACCCCCCCCCCTCCCCCTTCTCAACATCACGTGTATTTTTTGTACCTACAAAGAATCATAAAATTTTCTGAATATTATCTTAATTTAAATACAGATAGGTCACTACACGCCGCGCCTTGCCGCTTAATATTTGTGTAAAAATCGCGCGTTTGACGAAAAAATAAATACACGAGATATCTTACTACACCCCCCCTCCCCCCTTGTGTTATTTTCGTGATTTTTAGAGTTGAAGCAGTACTGCTTGTGCCACAATCCTGCATCTCACTATCGAAGAAGGCCAGCACTATATTAATGTTTCTAAAGTAACGAGCATACCACCTCGCTGTCGGAGATCTCCCATAGGGGCGCCCTCTTAGTTTCCACGGAGTTTTACGAAAGCTAAAAGGCCCACAACGGATGTTTCTATAATAAACCCCCTACAATTTACCCCTTAGCATATTTAAGAGTGTCTATTTAACGCCTCTATGGTTAGTGGTTAGAGATTGGCCGTAAGAGGTTACGACTTATAACGGGTTTGACTACCACATTGGAACAACTCAAAAATGTTGTTTTCAAGTTTGACTAGCACTGCTGATTGCCTGACATGACAGATAATTCATGCATCGGATGGGCATGTAAAAAGTCCTGCGCATGTTCTCTCGCCAGTCGTGTCGGTTTACCGTCCCACGTTATGAGAGTAACAGGAAGAGAGAGTGTCTTTGTGTATTGCGCAACACATCTGGGCACTATAAAATAACTCCTGCGTAGCTGGCCCGGTTTCAATGACTGCTCTTTTTACACCCTGTATACTCACTTGATAATTATTATTATTGTTGCAGGGCGGCGCGTGCTTCTTCTCGCGGGTCCCGTAGACCGCGCAGGCGGCGAGCGCGACGCCCACGCCCACGCTCACGGCCAGGGTCGGCTGCACCCGGGACGCCTGCTCGCGTATCTTCGACAGAATCGCCGGCATCTTGCCTCTCGCTTCTCGAACTTTCTTTCAGTGTCGATGTTCTATATCAATCGAAACCTGCGCATGTTCCCCCTCGTTTCGTCCATTTTTCTGTAACAAAACAAAAATTATGTTAATTATTATTGCACTGAATGCATTATGTAGACGATGTAGTATTATATTCTAACTACAGAATTATACAGCCTACTAGCTGTTCCCGCGACTGCGTTCGCGTGGTTTTTGAGTTACTTAAGCCGTTTATGCGCCCACGCAATGAAAGTCCCCAAATGTAATTAATTTTCCCCGTTTTTGCAACATTTCTCACTTACGCTTCGCTCCTATTAGTCGCAGCGTAATGTTATATAGCCTAAAGCCTTCCTCTATAAATGGACTATCCAACAAAAAAAGAATTTTTCAATTTGGACCAGTAGTTCCTGAGATTAGCGCGTTTAAACAAACAAACAAACTCTTCCGCTTTATAATATTAGTATAAGATATTAATTAGTGATAATACTTTAGGGTGTGACTGTGTACGGGTTACGTATAATATAGTTTACTAAGAAAATACCAGCGCTGATTTTTTTTTATTATTGTATGGGAAAATGTATCATGTTGGGACATTTCTCATACAAACATGAAAGTCAAAAGTACCTAAGTCTTTCAGCGCTGGTACTTTCACAGCATACTCTACATTGGAGGCAATACACACCCTAAAGTATTATCACTCATTTATTTTACACCTTGTATATTATATCACTATTATCATAGAATTATGTGTTGTTCTGTTGGTGGGTCAATAAAAAAACGTGATGCACCGTTTGTGTTGTTACTACCGTATTGTACCATTGTTGTTTTTACATTTTACATTTTTTTATATCTAAGAGGCAAGAGAACTGAAAAGTTATTTATAAAGTTCATGTTACAGTTTATATGACTACATTGTTATTATTTACTGCGAATTTCCAACACAGCACAACCTTTAATATGTGACCAAAACAACATGATTATAGGATTGTGAAGATTCCACATAACATTGGGCCTGTTCCAGGAGACGCTCTGAACGTTCAGATCATTCATAACGCTGACATTGACAGCTGACAGTGCCTGTGAAAACAGTTCAAAACGATCCTAAACAGTGCTAAAGAAACGCAAATCTGAACGAAAAAAACGTTATTTTCTTTTACTATTTTCTTTAGCACAGTTTAGGATCGTTTTGAACTGTTTTCACAGGCACTGTCAGCTGTCAATGTCAGCGTTATGAATGATCTGAACGTTCAGAGCGTCTCCTGGAACACAGGGAAAAGGTATAAAATTCAATTTGAGTTTTATTTTATAACATAAAGTTTTTATGTTAGTTTTTTTCGTTTACAAGCCTTTATTATGAATATGTTATTACAAGATTTATTTAAATTAAAGAGGAAATAATGCCTAACAAAATGATATGTAGGTTTATAATCACTTTTTTGCTATCTGCATTTATTAGTAAATTAGCATAATATATATTGTAATATTATGTTTAGCTATAAACCACCCAAATTAAAATATACAATGTAAATAACCCGTGTAAAACTGCATGTTTTACACAGATTATTCTTTTCCTACTAAATATTTATTAAATAATAAGATAGAATAATATTTGTTTATTAAAATAATAACATTTTAACAGTAAAGTAAGTAATCAATAATAATAATTATTCGCCGAGCAGAAAAAAGACAAACCGCCAATGACAAAAGCGATTAGCAATAGCATAGCCAAACAAAAAACTGGCAAGATAATAAATAATTTGTAAAGTACAGTACACACTCAGTAGTCGGTGCACGATCATGACTGTATAATATGCAATATATTATATTTTTATGTTGCTAATGATATATTATGTACGACACCAACATTTACAATAATAATTGTCAATGTATTAACCATAACCAAACCAAAAGATTTGTATTCGTATATATAAAAATGAATCGCTGTTCGTTAGTCTCGCTAAAACTCGAGAACGGCTGATCCAATTCGGCTGTTTTAGTCTTAGTTGAAATGTTCGTAGAAGTCCACGGGAGTTTTAAACGGTTTGTATGCTCAACGAAGTGGGCATGGATCAGCTAGTCTTATATTTAAAAATGAATCGCTGTGGGTTAGTCTCGCTAAAACTCGAGAACGGCTTAACCGATTCGACTATTTTTGGTCTTGAAATATGAATCGAGGAAGTCCAGAGAATGTTTAAACGGTTTGTATGTTCAACGAAGTGGGCACGCGTCAACTAATCGTTGTTAGTTGTTACGAATACATTTAAATTTAGCAAAAATCTTTTTCTTGTTTCTAACAAGTGACGGTTTAAACCCAATTTTCTGGGTTTTACTTTTTGTTTTTGTGATATATCTTCATCCATCCATGTCTTATGTTCTTTCGACTGCAATTATTAAATAAGTACAGAGTGTTGCATATTGTTAGAATTAAAACAATGATGTCAACGTCACATATTGACATGTGATGTGATAGTGACACTGATGTCTAAGATCCGGAATGATAGAACATAATAACCATTTTTGACGAAGAAGAATAACATAATAAAAATAGTTTGTCTACCCGTATGTCATCCAAGTTTTTAGACCTCAGGCCCTGTCGGAATAGCTCCTATGTAAATAAAAATCACCATAAATTTACTAATCATCTCGTAGATAAGTGTTGTGATGTCACTGCGTTTAATCATCATAATGATAATCGTTTATTCACTGAATGTATCACATATAATATGCAGGTGGTAATGCTTAAAATAGGTATAAGGTACATTCTACCATGATAGCATGGTGTGTGATTTTTTTTTTAGAAGGTCTATGGAAAATACTAACTATATACACAGCTGTTGCTTGTTATAGTTTTTTCTTCAATTATGCTTATCTTATGACTAGGTACATAGTGTACGTATATCAGTCGACCAAGAAAGTGTGTAAGAGTATAACCTATGTACCTAGTCATAAGATAAGCATAATAAGGTAACTCTTCTATTTTTATTATGTTCTGTAATGTTGTCTCATTACGGATAATGTGATCCAATTATGTATGATTAAAGGTTTCAATGAAATCCTTTTAACATCTACACTAATATTATAGAGAGGAAAGATTTGTATTTTTGTATGTAACGACTAAACTCAAAAATTACTTCACCGATTTTAATAATTCTTTTTTCATTAGAAAGCTACATTATCACTGAGTAACATAGGCTATATAAAAATCAATTGCTGTTCGTTAGTCTCGCTAAAACTCGAGATCAGCTGAACAGATTCGGCTATTTTTGGTCTTGAAATATTCCTGGAAGTCCCGGGAAGGTTTACCCGGTTTCCGTGCTCAACGAAGTGGGCACGGGTCAGCTAGTAATATAATAATATATATTTCTTATACCACCTACCTAGTACCTACCGATTCATTTTTTGTTGAAGGACGTATTCAAAGAGCGTACAGACTCAGTATTCTATACTTAGTTCAGATATAAATATAACATAATTTTTACATAATGCCTTAAATCATTCAAGTATATGTGTTGTGCGTACGAGCCGTGAATCATGGTCAAACGCACCGCCATGCATATACCTGGGCCCTTATTTAAAAGGCCTTCGCTATTATCACTTAATACAAATTCGTACGGCACTTCAAGTCTCATACATTTTTGTTTTCGAAATGCTAGCTCTGCCACGCTATGTCGCAGTCATCTGGTTGAATCTGCTATTTGATTTAATTACAATACAATACAATACAATACAATACAATACAAATATACTTTATTGTGCACACAACAAGTTACAAAAAAAACAAAAAAAATATACATTACAAAAATCAGACATGCACACAAAGGCGGCCTTATTACTAGATAGCAATTTCTTCCAGACAACCTTATGGTGTTAGAGAAAACAATGCTAGAGAATGGGAGTTGCGCAAAAGTATCTATACATATAATAAATCTGTAGAGGAGTCGTGTCTGTACATTGAAGATATTTGAAAAAAAATATGATAGGGGACCTTTATTTACGCAATAGTACCCAAAACTATGATTTTTGAAATTTTTGTCTGTTTGTCTGTTTGTCTGTTTGTCTGTTTGTCTGTTTGTCTGTGGGTTTGTGCACGCTAATCTCAGAAACGGCTTATCCGATTAAGATGTACTTTTCACTAATATATTGCGGCAAGCTTCACTTAACATTTAGTGTTTGTTTTATGTAAATCGGTTCATAAATAAAAAAGTTATGACAATTTTAAAAGATCATGTCGTTTTTGCTGGACGTTTGTAGGAAGCGCGCGCCGGGTCCGGGAGCCGCGCGCCGCCCGCGCCGCGCCGCTTCAAATTGTATTCGCAGCAAACGCACCGGGGCCGCGGGGGTGACTTTTATTTGTTAGTTTTAGGCTTGCTAGGGACAATCTAAGATTTTTTTTCTTGAGTTTATTACGAAAGTTAAATAACTTTCGTAATAAACTCAAGAAAAAAAATCTTAGATAGTATAAAATCAGTTAGTACTTTTACTGTAAAGTCCTTTGTGATAAGTAGGTACTGTATACATATTTGTTAGCGTAGGTTAGTAATAAGTAAATAAATAAAAACCGGCCAAGTGCGAGTTGGACTTGCGCACCGATAGCTCCATACAAACCTGATTGACATAGAATTTTGATTTGGTTACAGCTTGAATATATTAGAGACCTAAGTATTTGATAAAAGTTTCAATTATACACATTCATGACAAACGGTACTAAGTTTTTACTATCTATATAATGTTACTAAAAACGTATGGTTTTAGACGTTGCTTGGTTTCAAATTTTATGATTTTGAGTTCACGAGAATCCTTTAGGTTTTGATTCCCTTACGAGTGTCGAAAATGACGAAATTTAGCGACATACCTAAGCGACTGCTTTTGGTTGCATTGGCTAAGACGTCTGATTTTTTCACTGCTTCAAGGAACAGTAGGTATCCTGAGTATTTTATATAATTTTCATCTTGATACCTACACGCGTTTCTGAGTAAAAGGGTGACAGACAGACGGACATGGAAATGATCTTATAATATGTGTTTAGTTTTTTCCTTTTGAGGTACGGAATTTTAAAAACAGTTTTAAGATTTTCATAAATATATTGCTGTTTTTTTTTTGTTTTTTCTATTTTATAATATATACGTTAAAAAACATCTTGATAGTTATTAAACTGTGCTACAGGGTAAAACTGTTGATACAACTCGATTCCAATCGAGATACCTTTTGAAATTCTAGCCTTTTGCGGCCTGTCCTGGATATGTGTTAACAGATTATTATGGGTTTTTTTGCCAAATATCATAATAGAGTATTCTCTTATACAAATCTATCTTACAAGCGATAGCGCGATGCAGAGCAGACCATAATAGCGACATCTATACGCCAAATGCCGTACTTTTAATACAATTATAGCAAAGTTGAGTAGGTACCTACATTTATACAATACGTTATCCGAGAGTTATACTCAGCGTGCATCATTAGCAATGTATAATATTATTTTGCATTGTATATTATAGTTCTCATTCCGTCCGTTAAAATTCATACTACAGCCTACTATTACTGTTTATAGTCTTCTTTGTCCAAATTATGTATTCGATAACTGCATAATATATAGAATTTTGATTAACATAAGTATTGTGTTTACAGTTAATCTAAAAAAGTTATGTCAATATAAGTTAGATTTATGTTTTTCTTGATATTTTTATTTCTTAGTTTTTATTATGGACCGAATGGTTTTTATGTTAGGTACAACTTAGGTTTGTTTTCTTTCTTTTGGGACTTTCTATATTTTGCTACTTTTCTGTATAAAATCAGTACTTTAACAGTGAAGTGATTTATAATCAGTACCTACATGTTTGGTTATTAATAAATAAAAAACCGTCGGACCGAGTCGGACTTACGCACCTAAAGGCTAAAAGACCGCAAAATTTTGCGGCGCGCTGTCTTAATATTATCATTGTCGCCACACCAGCAGCGTCGGCGTGGAAACGATCATCGTCTGCAGTTTGTCGTGTATGTGAGCGTAATATCAAGTAGCCCCGTTCGCATTATAGTAATTGTACACGGTCGTTTGTCAAGCTGGTAGTAGGAATTGTCAACATAAAGTAGTTTTTTAAATACCTCGACGACAGTTTTTATAACTAAAAATATTTTTAAAACAGATTTATATATATTATTATTATAACACTGCCCTAAATTACTTTTCCACGCGTACGGAGTCGCGGGCACAGCTAGTATTTAATAAAATAAAAGTAAATAAAATAAAATAATACATAAACACAATAAATATATAATATATGTATACAATATAATATAATACATATATCTATATATATATACAATAGATAAACCTACATGATATTTTAATTTATAATAATAAGTGTTAGTTACATAAGTTAAGGGTTGACACAATATGATTCCAGATAATGATTTTTTATAAGAGTTTTAAAGCGATGTATAGTTTTAGCCTGCCTTATATGGATAGGTAAAGAATTCCAAAGGGAAATGGATTTTACAATGAAAGAGCAATTAAAGTATTTAGTGCGGTGGATAGGAATGTCAAGAAGAAGATTAGATATAGATCGTAGTTCCAGTCTGTCAGAGGTACGGAAGTTAAAATTACTTTTTAAATAAGTGGGACAATGGGAGTCAAATAGGATGTTATAAAGGAAGGAGAGAACACGAGAGTCACGGCGGTAGCGGATTGGCAACCACTTTAACTTGAGGCGATACTCGGAGATATGGTCAAATTTACGTAAACCGAAAACAAACCTCAAAGCCAGGTTTTGAAGGCGCTCCAATTTGTTCAGTTGTTCCTCCGTCAAGTTAGTGAAAGAAGCGTCCGCATAATCTAAATGGGAAAGGAGTAGGGATTCAGCCAAAACTACCTTTGTGGGTATCGGAAGAACATATCGTAGACGTTTTAGGGAACGCCAGGTAGAAAAAACCTTTCTACTAATCTCTTGCAATTGATGCGTCCACGATAAATGTTCATCAAAGTACACTCCCAAGTTTTTAACCACTTTACTGAAAGGTATTGTTACACCATTTATAAGGACAGGAGGTAAAGAATCATGGTCAACTCTAGAAATTAGCCCGGGGCTACCAATTACAATTAATTGAGTTTTAATAGGATTAATAAGAAGTCCATGATTCTTGCTCCATTCACAAATATTCGACAAATCGTGATTCACTAGATCAAAAGCGGAATTCAGATTGTCCAAAGGAGACTGTGTGTATATTTGAAGATCGTCCGCATACAAGTGGTAGGATGATGAAATCGATATTGTTATAGGGTTTATAAAAATTGCAAACAGAAGAGGAGATAGCACACCACCCTGAGGCACGCCGGCATAGATATAACTCCAATCGGAGAAATAATCAGATGATTTAACTCTCTGCCGTCGTCCTACAAGGTAGCTACGAATTAAATTAATTATTGATGGTGAAAGATTTAAAGATGCAAGCCGGGCTAGCAGAATGTCGTGGTCTATGGAATTGAAGGCATTACTAAAATCCAGAAGTGTGAGAATAGTAAGCATTTTATCATCCATACCTGACCGTATATCATCAGCTACCTTTACCAATGCGGTAGTCGTACTGTGACCAGTGCGAAAACCGGACTGGAACGGACTGAGTAAGCTGTTGTGGGTAACAAATTTCGTAAGCTGGTGATGAATGATTCGCTCTAAAACTTTTGATAAAAAGGGTAGGATGGAAATAGGACGGAAGTCAGACACAGTCTTAGGACAGGAGGATTTAGGTAAAGGAATTATGTAAGCTGCCTTCCAGGCATCAGGAAAGGTACAAGACTCTAAACATGAATTAAAAATGTGTGCAAGAACAGGAACAATTATATCTAATATTGGTGTGATCATTCTACGACTGATACCGTCATCTCCTACTGCGTTTGACGATATGGAAAGGATGTGCTTTTTAATCTCACACTCGGAAACTGGAACAGTAAGGAACGGATCAGAATTCAATATAGGTAGCGAAGAAATATAATTTAACGTTTGTGATTTAATTTTGGGGTCGAGATTAAAAGAGGAAGTAAAATGGTTATTAAGTGAATCTATATCTATATTATGAGAGTCTTGCGGTTCAGAGCATTTGCCCACGCCGAGGGATTTGAGAAATTTCCATGTTTTAGCCGGATCCCCGTTCTCAACGGAGGCGTGAATATGACGTCTTTGTGCGTCACGACACATCATATTACAGCGGTTCCGGATTTTAATATATTTGTTACGATATTCTTCTGTCTTTTTTATTTTAAATTTGGCTTTGGCTGCATGCTTAGCATTTATCAGAGATTTGATTTCGTCTGATAACCAGGGAGCGGGAAGATGTTTGATTTTAACGGGCCTAACAGGTGCATGAATATCATAAAGAGATTTAAGTTTAGCGTTAAATATATCAATTTTGTCATTAATGGAATCAGCTGAGAGTAAGTTTGACCAGTCTATGTTATGTGCGTCCTCCTCTAGGCTTTCAATATTCATCGAAGAGAAATTTCTTTGAAGAAGAGTTTTTACCTTAGCTTTGGGAGGGCGAACATTATAGGCGACATAGATAAGATCATGGTATGAAAACATATCAGCTGAGACTTGTCCATGCGTAGTAACACGATTAGGAGAGGAGACTATGATTAGGTCGAGCAGGGAAGGACGGGAACCTGGAAAGCAGTGGGTAGGATTCAGAGGTAGTAATTTCATATTATATGAATCTAAAATTGAACTAAGTTTAGTCGATCGACTATCACCCTTAAGTAGACAAGTATTGAAATCGCCCATTATAACACAATGATCGTAGTACGGTGTAAAAGCATCAAGCGTATTTTCAAAGGATGAGAAGTAATCATTGTGCATTGATGGGCAATAGTAGACCCCGAGTAATAATTTATTATAGTGCGATACCTGGACTTCTACCAGCAAAAACTCGAGAGCATCAGATGGAGGGGGTTGCGCTGACGAGCTAATAATAGTGTAGGACAAGTCTGAACGTAGATAAATCGCAACGCCACCTCCACCCCTCCCAATGCGGTCGTTGCGAATTAACTTAAAACCGGGTAAACTGTAGCATGTTGATGGTAAGCAAGGCTTAAGCCACGTTTCCGATATAAAGACAGCATCGACATTAGCCCGATCAAAAGACGCAAGCAAGTCGGGGTAATGAGCCGGAATGCTCTGTGCATTAATATGAACGGCCTTAAAACATTTGTTAACTGTGTTAAAATTTGAAGTTATGGTATCCCTAAGAGACATAAATGTGGCACTTTGAAAACTATCATCGCTGTTGTTAGAAGAAATGGATAAAAAATCATCTGAAGCAAATGAGTCAACACTTACATTCATGATAATAATACAAACTAAATATAAATAAAATATATAAAACACTATAAATATATTATCCTACAACAATTGAAATATAATTGGCCTGCAGCCCACTGTGTCATAAAAAAAAAACATAAGTATATAAATAAATTTGCTATAATAAAATTAGTAAATAAATAGAAAAAGAGTAGGTAAATAAATGGAAAGAATCCAAACATGCCTATTATTTTTTAAACACCTAGCTAAATATGAGCAGTTATTCTAACAAAATATAATTAGCTTTAAGATGAGATGCTAGCCCAACACAAATTGGCAATTAAAATTTTAATGGAGTTATACTGAGATATAATAATAAAGTTCTAAAAACAAGCACAGCTTATTAGTTACAAAAATTGTATAACAAAGATGCAATTTATATACATAATACTAGATTAAGAGAAATCAGTTAAGTACATAATGGCTCATGCTAAATTTCATGTCCACACACAAAAAACAAAAAAAAAATTATAATTAAAGTGACATTAAGAAGACGAAGAAGAATAACTATCACTCACTCCTGTCAGACGTCACCGAAACACATCTGTCAAAAGCTTCGTGTAACGTGTTGAACTTGAAGAAAATGAAACAATATCAAACATTTTCAAAAAGTACAGATTACAAAATTAAATATGTTTCATTTTCGAAATACCGACAATTTGTGACAAAAGAAATAAGTGATGATGCATAGAAATAAGTAACTATGAGATCTAAGTATGGACAATAAAATTATAAGTGAATGATTAATGAGAAGCGAATATTGGCAAAGCAGAATTATAGATTTATATGTATATATGTGAAGATTGAGAAAGTTACCATGCTATTATTTAAAGTATGTTACCCTTAGAGTATTTACTTTTTGGTTCGCCTTGGTCTTGTTCCAGTTTCATTTTTGGTTTTGGATGCCGGAACTTGAGATGTGACTTCTGCCATATCACCACAGAGATCAGAAATGGCATCCAACTCCGCTATGCTACAAACACTGCTTTTGGAGCCATCAGATCTAGCAACGAAAATAGAGCCATTATATGTCCAACACTTTGTAACACCGAAACGCTGCCTGGCCGCCAGGAACACTTCATGTCTCTTTTTAATTAAAAACTCTGATAGAGTGATGCCGGAATTTTTCAGGCTGGTCTTAGCCCTCCAAACCTCATTCCGATCAGTAAAATTCTGAAACTTAACCAAGATCGGTCTGGGTTTTGATTCCTTTAAGCGTCCCAAGCGGTGACAATATTTTACTGAAGAAATGTTTATGTCTTGGACTTTTAACTGGGAAGACAACAAAGATGCAATAGCTTCTTGTGCATCCTTTTTGGCTTCGGGAACTCCATGCACAAGCAAAATCTTTCTTCTGTGCCTCATCTCAGTTTGATCATAGGCATCCATCAATATTTCCAACTGAGCCTGCATCATCTTAAGTGCATTCAATATAAAATTCTTGAACTCACAAAAATCAGATGCCAGTGTTGTAGAGGTGTTTGTAGTCTGGACCGCACACAACTCCTGCTGGAACTCCATCATCTTCGAGTTAAACATCTTATTCATTTGTGTTATTGATTCTTGCAAGGACTCCATTGTAAACAAGTGGAAGAGAAAAATAACAGCAAATTTTGACAAAAGTGCAAGTGATATAATTTGTTTAAGAAAACAGTGTTTATATACTGTATCTTATTATTGCAATTATAGGAGATTGTGACACTAGTAGATGCAGGTATAAATTTTTACATAATATTGATTTAAAATAATTAATTTATAATTTTGGTTAAGGAGCAGTTAAAAGTTCAACTTAACTTTTTGCACGCCTACCCCCGAAAAAAGTAATTACCATCGCGTTCATTGAATTCTGTTTAACCAACAAATTCAATGAATCCGGGACTAGCACAGCCATTCAATACTTTATTTTTAAACTTCAAAATTTCCGAATGTGTACTATTATAACGCACATTTAAGTAAATTAATAAAAAAAAAATATCAACACATTGCTATCTGTACGAGCTGTTTGACGCCATTAAATGACCGCGCTAGTCATTAAATCAAATAAGCAGATTCAACCAGATGACTGCGACATTGACATGATTGGGGAATCACCGCCCACGTATGGGGGTCGTAGTTGCAAGAGGCCCTTATGCCGGCAGCAGGGGGTGCGGCTATCGCCGCCATGATTGGTGGATACTAGCTGACCCATGCCTACTTCGTTAAGCATATAAACAGTTTAAATTGTAAATACAATGTCACCTATCGCGAAACACGCAAGGTGGAACGCACCCAAAAAGATTGCTCGTATTTCATGCTTCGTGTATTTCTCACACCGGGAGCTCCCGAACAGAGCTCCGGGCGGGAAACCACGACCAGGGGAAATATATCCCCTCTACGTGGGGTAAATTAAAATGGGTGGCGCGCCCGGCACGAGTGCTGGACGCAAAAGCCATGTTTTAAGGATTAGACCCCCGCGGCAGAACGCGGGGGAAAACCACGATATCAAGTTAGAACTTAACAAGGAAGACCTTGTAAGAACAGCTCGCACGCGGGCGTCTGTGACCTGCGACAGCTACTCCATCCGGCTGAGGGCCTCGACCCCGGGGGTCGAGGAATATGTATGGAGCCACTCCCCCACGTGCACGGGAATTTCACATGCCACTGACACAAACGACCGCGGGGAAAAAATGGGAAAAATTCATTTTAATAATATCAATAATAGGAGAAGCTTCCGACCCGGACAGACCGGGCGGAAGAACTCGCCTCGGGGCTGCAGCTGGGGCAATAGGGCTGCCCCGTGCCAGACCCCGGGCGGGGATAGATAAAGGCTGCTCCGACGTAGGGGTGTCGAAGCAGCGGTAGAGATAGAGCAAAAAGAGGGGGAAAGGGGACAACAACGCTGCTGTCCAGGCTCCTCCTCTTCATGGGTTGGTGGGCGGAGATGGGGCTCCGCTGGGGTCCGTTGGGACGGCGTCACGAGGCAGGCGATGGCGGTCAGGCGGGCGTGCGTGCCAAGGAGCCAGATCGGCCAGCTCGGTGAGGCGCGAGGCATCCGCTCGCGCGAACAGGTTGGTGGAGAGCTGCGCTACGAATGCCTCAACGCTTTCTACGCGCAGGTCTCGCATGATAGTCGTATTTCATGAATTCCAATGAAGAACCTTTATATTGAACCAGCTGTTCCCGCGACTTCGTTCGCGTGGTTCTTGAGCGACTTAAACCATTTATGTAGCGCACGCAACGAAAGTCTCCCCGTTTTTGCAACATTTCTCACTGACGCCTCGCTCCTATTGGTCTTAAGCCTTCTATAAATAGACTATCCAACAAAAAAATAATTTTTCAAATTGGACCAGTAGTTCCTGAGATTAGCGCGTTTAAACAAACAAACAAACTCTTCCGCTTTATAATATTAGTATAGATATAATCGACTAACTTCAAAAAGTTTCATACTAACTTTGCACCACCGTTTTACACCCTGATGGGTTAAATTTCGAAAAATCCTGTCTTAGTGTACCTACGTCAAAACTAAATTTAATATTAAAAAATACCCCGACTTAGCTTGTAACATTAATTGTCACACCTAACAAACTGATGACCTTGAAGACCTGAACCGTTTCCACCAAACATAGCTAAGAACACTCTCGGCTGATTACCTTCCAAACAAAAAAAACGCATTAAAATCGGATCATCCGTTTGGGAGCTACGATGCCACAGACAGACACACGCACATTTACACAGACACCTCAAAGTTATACCCCGTCGATTTTGCGCCGGGGGCTAAAAAGAAACCCCATGAAAAATTTGAGGCTCCTAACTCTTGTAGCTTTTGAGATTTAGTATTGAGGCCGACTTGCCCAACCATTGAGCCATAAGTCATCAATATTCTAGTTTATTTTCGTATCTAACCTCTGGTATTTATATACAAATGATTTATTGACAGTATTCTTTTGATTTATCACTATTAAAATTAAAATCTGGTTGTAAGTTACTAAAAAAACTTGTCAAATGCGTTTTATTATTCGCAAGATTGTAAAGTAAAGCTAGTTTTTCCTTCTAATAAAATATTTTCGTTATTTGGTTACTACTTTGTGACAAAACCCATAAATATTTTAATAAGCAAAAGGTTGGCATGTAAGTCAGTTTAGAGACTATCCACCGGTTTCAATAGCCTATCCATCTATAACTAAAAGTTAACATAAGCGATCGGTGTCACAGGCTCACAGGACTCACCGGTCAACGTTTTTGACTTATCAAGAAACGGTAGGCGGACTAGACCAACGGCAAGCTTTGGTATCAGTCTTGTAAAGACTACTAGGGTGTCCGTTGAGTGCATGAATGTGGGAAAAAGAAATAATAATGAAAATTAAATCCCAAATATCTATCCCGTGAATCCTTCCATCAATAAAAAAAAGATTAAAAAACTAAAACCCGACTTCGCAAAAATGGGTCTAAAAAGGCTGAAACAAGAAAATAATTCAATTTGAAATCCAGAAATGCATAGGTACAAAAATAGTCAAGGTAGAGCCGTAGTCGCACCCGCTATCGGCATCGAACCTTGCAACGGCTGACAAAATATATGCTCTTTCCAGTTGTTTTTCTACCGTATCTCACTGTGAACTGATGCTTAGATTTTATTAGCGGGTACGACCACGGCTCTACCTTGACCATTTTTGTACCTATGCATTTCTGGATTTCAAATTGAATTATTTTCTTGTTTCAGCCTTTTTAGACCCATTTTTGCGAAGTCGGGTTTTAGTTTTTTAATCTATTTTTTATTTAATATTTTTTCTGTTTCCATAACAAATACAACAAATGTTATATTTTTATTAAATTAACCATTACATAATAGATAATTAACTAAACAACTCGTAGATACCTACTACTTGTACGACCGCATTTTAAACGTATAATTTATAAGTCCGGTAAAAATATACTAGATAAAGGGTCCCATACAAAAACAAGGCTAAAATCTGTCCGCGTTGTATATGCCAATAGAGCTACATTTGCTAATAACGAACTGATAGAAAACTATTAAAACATTTCAAAGTTGAGTAGGTGATTTTAAATTGCTAATTATGTCACTTCAAATTCATAAAAATCTTAATAAACACACAATGCAGCAGTGTTCCAAACTAACTAAATAAAATAACAGCACACTTTTCAATTGAGCTCATATTCGCCGAGACTGATTTCTTGTGCCGACATATTCGACCGACCGATCCGACTTGCCGACTTGATCGAAGCGTGACATTTTTTTCCGACTAGTGTGAATCCAAAATTGATGATTTTGGCAGTCGATGTATGATGTGTGTTTCTTTCACCGTTGTGCCTAAACTAATGGTCCGATTTTATCGAAAGGGGTGACAATAGATCTGTAATAGTAGCCCGGTAGGCGGATTATGTATCTAGATACAGCAATTCACATTTTGTACACAATTGTACAATTTTCGCCTTCTGGATTGCTGTTGCGAACTTGCAAGATAGATAATAATCCGCCTGTGGGTCACTAAAGTAATATTATAAAGCGGAATAGTTTGTTTGTTTGTTTACACGCGCTAATCTCAGGAAATACTGGTCCGATTTAAAAAAAATATTTTTTTGTTCGATAGTCCATTTATAGAGGAAGGCTTTAGGCTATATAACATTACGCTGCGACCAATAGGAGCGAAGCGTCAGTGACAAATGTCGCAGAAACGGGGAAAATTATTCACATTTGAGAAATTTCGTTGCGTGCGCTGCATAAACGGCTTAAGTCACTCAAAATCCACGGGAACAGCTAGTTGACTATAAATACTTAAATTAATTCTCGTGGTTAAAGTTTTTTACATCAATTGTAGCTATTTAGCATATTTTTAAAGTCCAACACTACACAAGAACATTATGTAGATGGGTGTGTCTGTGATAAAATACACATGTTATATGTTTTAGTACTAGTAATTAAGTCAAATCACGTTCTTTGGACCTCCCATTTTTAGGATTCCACAGCATTACAAGGGACTTTTATAGTTTCACTCTGTCCTGTTTCACAAAGTAGATATATGTATATAACAGAGACCCTAATACTGGCAATTCGACTGGCTATTTTTGTTTTCTTCGATTTCCAGGCACATTCCGGAAACAGCCATTTAGCGCCACTATTGGAAAATACTAATTACTAATTTCGTTTCGTACCTTCTTCTTAATTAAGGAGTTGAATTTAGCTTAATGTGATCTTATGCTTAAAAAATATGCTTACCTTGTACTTAATTCGGCATATTTACATAAGCTGACCCGTGCCCACTTCGTTGAGCATACAAACCGTTTAAACCTTCCCTGGACTTCCACGAATATTTCAAGACTAAAAATAGCCGAATCGGTTCAGCCGTTTTCGAGTTTTAGCGAGACTAACGAACAGCGATTCATTTATATATATATATATATAAAGATAACCCATTGTCCACTTCATCAACAACCATTAGACCTCGACCTGGTATCACATGGATGATGGATTCACAACTTTTTACGGAACAAGAACTTGGCATCTTTTCAAGTTCTGTTTCTTATAGGATTTTACTTCTACGGAATCCTCCTTACGAATTTACTGACTACTGGCTCCTGACATTCTCAAGTTACATCTTATTATAGATTATTCTTCATTAATTTTCACCTCACGTACACTACTTAACTTATGGCAGCTCGATGTCATATATTTTTTTGACACTGTTTAAAAATACTAAGTGAGATTATCAGTCACCAGTTACCACCGATTCGGAACGGCGGGCGTAAGAAACTCGCACGAGTGCCACCTTTTAACAAATAGTATATCAATGCAGAATGTTAATAGGTACACAAAATTGTTTAAAAAACCTGGGCTCGAAGAGAAAACACGACTACGACCTATGTCCTGTCTCATTCGTCAAGCGTATCCTAAGGCAGGTCACGATTGCGGAGTGGGACAGGAGGTATGTGTCGGGAGAGACAGCCGGAGTCACAAAACTCTTCTTCCCCAATGCTGCCGCGGCGTACAGAATAGTAAGAAAAATAGACATAATACACCACACCACACAAGCACTGACGGGTCACGGCGGTTTCGCCTTCTATTTGAATAGATTCAAATTGAAGGAGGACCCGTCGTGCCTCTGTCAGCCCGGAGTTGCGGAGTCAGTTCCTCACCTGTTGCTCGAGTGCCCGATTTTTGCAAACAATAGGTATGATATTGAGCAAAAATTGGGCATAGCGATAACGGGTGAGGATCTGCCTAGCATTCTGGGGGGAAAAAGTAGGGAGCAATTCCTTAAATATTGCACCAAAATTGTGGAGATGGTGAACAAAAGGAATGGCTCGGGTGTGTAGTCTGTAGTTAATTGTGATAAAAACATAGAGATATATAGATTACGTCCGTGGATAAAAATACTGTGATATTATAGGCTTAGGAAATTGTATTATTGTATTAAGATTGTATTTGGATATTATTACTTTTTTATTTATTATTGTTGACATTTAAAATTTTTATACTAATTGATATTGTTTGATAATGGTATTGTTTTTGAATGTAAGTGAATTGTATTGTTTATATTAGGGTTAGAAAATTATTAATAATGTAAATAAAAATATGTTTGTATTAATTGAAAATAAATAAATAAACAAAAGGAAAATAAACAAAAAATAGGAAGACAAAAAAGACAAAGAAAATTAACGAGCCCTGACAACGTTAGGGGCAAAGGCAAAAAAAAAAAAGTGTAGGAAAATGACGTCATCGCGTCGACATTTTAAAATAAGTAAGTCTCGTAAACTACGCCACGTACCTATCGTAATATTTTTTCAGTGTATTTTCAACAGAGTGTACGGAGGGTTAAAAAAATATAAAACATTCTCCATCATGGTGACAATTTTAGTACTAATTACTATCGTGGTTTCAGCCAAACGCCAATGGCTATGTGGTGATAGGAATGTTATACGCCCTTAGGGCGTGTTTCACAAAGTAATGTTAAAGTTAATCCTTCGTTAAATATCATGTTGTTCCTCTCGTAATTCCTATCAGTGAATGAGAAGGCCGGGTATTTTAACAAGTCGTTAACACTAACATGCGTTGGTGAAATCGGGACTAAGGCCGTGTTTCACCAAGCAATGTTAAAGTTAACGCCATGTTAAAATACCATGCCATCTCATTCATTTAATGAAGGATTAACTTTAACATTGCTTGGTGAAACACGCCCTAAAGATCAGAGAGGTAGCCTTCGCGTTCATCGCGAACAGACAAACACACATACGCGGCGAAGCTCTTTTGATCCGACAACGCCGAAGCAAGAAAGAGGGTTATGATGTTTTCCTGTATGTAAACATATGTATGCGTCTATAGATTATCATCTGTTACGTGAGGGATAACATGATATTTAACATGGCGTTAAGTTTAACATTACTTGGTGAAACACGCCCTTAGTCTTTTGACTTCCAAATCGTCTGCAGTCCGATGTAGCCAACTGCCAAGGCCTTTCACATATTACGCGAGCCGTGACGTCCGGAAAGACGAGCCCGATGGCATTTAGAAAAGAACACTAGGAAATACAACAAAACTAGATTTTTAGATCAGGAATCAGAATTCTGAACTGCCCGGAAAACGAATCTAGGAAAAGACATCTTGAATGTATGATTTATAGCAGATTTTAAATACGTCACCAAACAAGATTTTATGTAAATATATTATTACATTGATTTTTTTTTACGATTCCGTAGTCACTACTAGAAACTACTAATAGTTGCGAAAATATTAAGTTAAAAAAAAACTTTTTAGCGCAAGTAATACTACTTGCGCTGAATAATTGTTTTTTTTTAAACTATTTCTATGGAAAGAGCGATTTTTCTTCAGTCTGTCCGTTCGTTATAAATAAAATGTGTAAATTATGTATAGTTAGTTATAAACTGCAAACACACTTGTGACATGGGGGTACATAATAAATTGTGTGACGTAATTTACGGATGACCCCTTAAATAAAATAGCTTTAAGGATTTCCGTCAAAACTACAAAATAAATAAAAGTAATCAAAACTTAAAAAAATGATGATTAATTTTAAAATCAACATAATATACTTCAAAACATCCATGGCTTATAGTATGAACAGACTGTAATTTTATAACATCTGGTTTTAAATTTATATTCATATATTTCATCACTATTATGCTTATAAATTATAATAGCTGGGCCGTAAAATGTTATATAATATATTCCAATTTTAATCTGTTACATGAATGTTTTAGTAATATTTAATTAAGTTTACGAATTCATAAGAAGTTGAACTATTCAATTACGTAATATTAAATGTAATAGTAAAATAATAATTACATTCCCGCGATCTTGACGCACTGACAGTAGCGCCACCTACCGGGTCCAATGAAGACACTAAACATCCTGGAGAACCACTCTAACCATTGGTGAAAATCAAAGAAAGAAAGAAAGAATAAGTCCCGATTTCATCAAGGCATGTTAGTGTTAACGGCTTGTTAAAATACCATGCCTTCTCATTCATTGAATGAACGAAGAATTAACTTTAACATTGCTTGGTGAAACAGACCCTAAAGATCAGAGACGTAGCCTTCGCGTTTATCGCGAACAGACAGACAGACAGACGAGTCGAAGCTCTTTTGATCCGACAACGCCGAAGCAATAAAATAAAAGTTTAAAAAAACTATAACCCGACTTTGCAAAAAAGGGATCTAAAGAGGCTGAAACAAGAAAATAATTCAATTTTAAATCCAGATATGCATAGGTACAGATATGGTCAACTGTCAAGGTAGAGCCGTGGTCGTACCCGCTATTGGGATTGTATATTATTTCAACAGCAGACGAATATTATAGATTTGTTTAGATTTGACCTTGACCAAATCTGTACCTAGATTTAAAATTGAATTATTTTCTTGTTTCAGCCTTTTTAGACCCCTTTTTTGCAAAGTCGGGTTATATTTTAAAAGGATGGTGATGGTTTTCCTGTATGTATTTCCTATAGATGTTCATCTGTTCCCTGATAACGTCTAAAGTATAGTACGTCCGAGATAAATTTAACCCAAACGTAATCAAACCCGTCTATGACACAACCAAAGACTAGTCAGTGATGCCAATTGGCCAATATTAACACAATAATTTTTGTTTGAATCCATACACTATAAGGCTTATATTCTACAATCGGCAGTGTCAAAATGGCGTATTTTTTCTGTGGAAGATTTTCATTTGATGTTTAAACATATTCAATAATGTTTAATTGTTATAAAATGTATTGGATAATGAAGTTTAATATACTTGTGAAAGTGTTGATAAGTGTGCACATTGCACAATAATGATTATGGGAAAATTTCGATGTTTTCGGTTTGTTTACCTTTAGGTTAAATTTGTCAGGGACGAACTATACATAGTCGTGATAATTAGACAAATGAGGTGTCGTCGGAAGCCCCTAGATCGTCCTCTGCAGGCCAATCGCGCTATTGTACAACGTTTCATTTGAGGATCAACTTAGTTTCGTTTGTGTTTCAGCTGCGTTTCGTTTCCATCCAGCAAACCATTTTTGGTCCTTTACACAATTTAGATTCAAAAACTTAACTTATCACTTTGTTGCAAACGTTCGAGCTGCGTGCGAGTTAAACTAGCTCCGTATGAACTTTTTGTTTGACAGCGTTTGAGTTACAACTACGGTCCAGCTTCGTCTCACCTAGCTGTCAAAAGGATAGCGCGATACCGAATACGTCATAAAGTCGAGTAACGTTCACGTTTCGGTTGCGTTTCAGCTAAAGTTTTTTAGCGCGATTGACCTGCTGGTTATAGGGTACAGACGTCACCTTATAATGGCTAGAGCCCTATAGGGGACATAAAAAAGGTTAAAAAAAATTTTTGACGGTGCCGTGTGAGATATTAAATGAAAGAGCATTGTTACCACATTTCAAATCAGGGATGAAACGGATATGACATTGCGGATACGGATAAGAATATGGATATTAAATTATTTCGGATCATCCGTTTGTTTCGGATAATTTCGGTTACGGATATTACATTTTGGGGTCCTTTTTACAGTAGCAAAACTTTTATTGCGGATTCGGTTACAGTTACGAATAATATTTTTTATTACTCATGCGGGATAAGTAGCATCTTGGCGCCCGCTGTTGCGGTTGAAAACGAGCCGTTTGCCCATTCTAAAATTTCATTTTTTTAAGCCCGCTGTTGCGGTTGAAAACGGCTCGTTTTCAACCGCAACAGCGGGCGCCAAGATGCTACTTATCCCGCATGAGTAATAAAATATACTATTATACCGGATATCCGATAGTTTCGGTTACGGTTACGAAGCTCCCTAACATCCCTGTTACAAATATTATGATTTTTTTATATCTATAGACGCTTTACACCACGTCAATCTGGCCCTGTGCTAAGTATCCGAAGAACTTGTGTTACAGGTACCAGACAACGGAAATATATATTTAATACTTATTTACACATATTTAAGATTTTTATTACGTTAATACACAAATTTAATTATAATATGTTAATATTATTAGCTGTTGCTAACTACTTTGCTTGCAATCACCTGATAATGGAAAAAATTTGTTAGAGCGTGTATTCGGATTTAGTTTTTAATAGAGAGATTTGACATAAGGTTCGCGATTCGATTCGATTTAACGAAATCGCGGGCACAGCTAGTCTTAATAAGGCCCAAGTATATTTAGACAAAAAACGATCGTTCAATCGTTACACCGTAGATATAAAACAATGTCTAGATCCTGTTTCATTAAAATAATTGACATGACGCTGATAATAATCAGCTACCTCACCTTCGGGTCAAGGAGCGTCATCAGAACAGCTGTCACAGCCACACGCCTGCGTCACACGACAACGTCAATTTTGCTTAATAATTTCTTATTACATAGTAATTAATAACAATGGAATATTCTTATTCTCAAACTGGCCTTTATTATGAAAACAATAGAATTATTTAATACTATTCTTCTTTCGCACAGCAGGCTCACAGTTCGATCTCAACGGCTTTTGGTATTTTATTTGGTGGATTACTTTGAAACTAAACAGGATAAAGAAAATCGTTAGATCGTAACTTTTTGTACTTCCGACCATATCAATCGACTGAGAATCAAAATAAAAACATCCATTTATTCGGGAGTATGCGGCACGATCGAATCTGAATGAAAATCGAATCAGTTTGGCCCCAGGTGGGCGTGGAGTGGCTACGGTCTAGTAGACGAAAGTCGAAACAGAGGTCGGTCCAGGAAAAGGTGCGACGAGTAAGACGCGTTTCATAAAGAGTGGCCCGAAACAGCAAATGATTAGAACTTGTGTAAAGGGAGAGAGGAGACCTTTGCCCAGCAGTGGGACAGTAACGGTTGTTAAGAGGAAACACCACGGTTGAGAGAAATACAAAATAGGTATTTATAAAATCTATTGCTGTCTCGCAGTGCCTTAGCTAGCCAGCACTAGCGCGATAGAGACAACTGCAACTTGGACTTAAATTACCTATTAAAAGTACCAGAAATCGACGTTTAGGGGATTTCTGTTTCCTCCTCCAAAACTTAACCGATTTAAATATTTTTTTCTGTATTAGCTAAAAAAAGTTCCTATTTCTTGCTTTTGTTGTTTATTGTAGTCAAATCTGTTTCCTAGATATTTAAACATAGCGGAGAGTCTGGCCATTTTTTTTAGGTTTTTAAACGTCCATATCTCTTTAAATAATTAATTTATTAAAAAAGGAAAAAATAGGGACGTACAAACAATATTCATAAATATTCAGAAAAAAATTGTTACTCTAGAGGTGTTATCCAGGGAGGAAATAGAAATCCCCTAGACCCCTATTTTTGTATGGAAAAAATTTCGTGGTGTTTCCTCTTAATAATAATTATATTTTTCTTTAAAAACAGATATACTGTACCTACACTAAGTGCTACTACTACCCCCGACGCAAATACGACGGGGTGTTATAACTGTTATAAGTTTGACGTATCTGTGTCAATGTGTATGTCTGTCTGCGGCATTGTAGCTTCCAAACGTATGATCCGATTTTAATGCCGATTTTTTTGTTTGATAGTTATATCAGTCGAGAGTGTTCTTAGCATTGTTGGTGGAAATCGGTTCAGATCTTCAAGGTCGTCAGATCGTTTGTTGGGAATGTTACACGCTAAGTCGTGTTTTTATTTTTTAATATTTAAAGAAAAGCGTTTAGTGTTTCCTGGGACCTTACCATAAGGTCTTATAGTACTTTAACATTACTTATGGATATCGTGTAAACAAGTATGATATTTATTTACATAATCTAAAATGTATTTTAAATTGCTTAAAATCTAAAAATAATATTAAAATAATACTGCTATAACACCTCGCCCCTGGACCAAGTGAACTTAATTTACTACTTATTATCATATTTATAAATTCGTATATTGAAGTATTATTCCTAGTGTTATTAGAATTAGCGTTCATAGCCATATAGTAAATTATTCTAATACACAATTAAAATTATTATGAACTGAACCAGTTCACCGCGGCGTGAATGATATATTGTAATTCTTATATGCAAGTTCCCGCTACAGTCAAGGTTAGTTAATCCAAAATTCGGTTAGTTTAATTTAACTACGTAACTGTGGGTTCAGTTTGTGCCGTTAGGTGACGAACCGTAACTGACACAAAAACTCCACTATTTAAGTGGAACGGAGAAAGGTGCTGAGAAAATACGACGTTTAAGAGTAAAGAAAACTTGTGGACGTCAGAAAGTACTGTCTCGATATATACTATCTATTCGCCTGTTGTGAAGTAGGTGGTGGGGGTACTATAAAACGATCACAGCGCGCGCCGTGGCCAAAAAAAGAACTTTCGGCAGACCAACCGTTACCTTTTTACTTGCAAAATTTACGTATCTTATAGATATATGATTGACACAGCCATTTGATATTTCATAGTCCGCCACAGTCATCCCGCACCCGGGCAATACAGTAATGTAACTCGACCGTATTTTCGAAATAATCCAAAGCCGCGCGGTACGTAAACATGTTTACGTTTCGTCCGTTTATATGAGGTTACAATACTGTACAGATAGTATTACCTTGGTATTGGTGTCTGACAGTAGCGTAGCTACTGCCTCGCTGTATCCGTGTGTGAAAGGGGCAACAAATATCAGAGACCCTTGGACCCTTCCAGGCATAAAATAGAAAAAATCAAAGTATACGGTCCGTCTCAACATAATAATCATGGCCAACCGTGACTAACTAAAACTTATAAACGATTAAATAGTAGTAAATAGAGTCTATCTATCTTATATAATATATAAAAATGAATCGCTGTTCGTTAGTCTCGCTAAAACTAGAGAACGGCTGAACCGATTCGGCTATTTTGAGACTTGAAATGTTCGTAGAAGTCCTGGGGGCCTACTCAAGATGCCATCGCTAATTGTCGCTTACAAAGTTCGATAACAAAATGTATGGGATTTGACGTAAGGTACGCTAAATGATCGCGATTTGGTATGTCATTTAGCGTACCTTATGTCAAATCCCATACATTTTGTTATCGAACTTTGTTAGCGATAATTAGCGATGGCATCTTGAGTGCCTACTCAAGATGTCATCATATGGGATTTGACATAAGGTACGCTAAATGACGCTTTGTAAGCGATAATTAGCGATGGCATCTTGAGTAGGCCCTCAGGGAAGGTTTAAACGGTTTGTATGCTCAACGCAGTGGGCACAGGTCAGCTAGTTATATTTATACTTAAATCAATCGATGTGTATAATATTATGTGAACGTTATTCTTTATGACCAGCTTTGATGTGATAACCTTTTGGGACGGTTATCACTATACACTGTTTTGATTTAATGTCATTTAATATCTTTGTTCATCCAGAACTCCAATTGTCTTTTAACTTAACCAGCGCCAATACAATTTAAAATTAGTAAAACGATGGTTCGATTGACGGACCACAGACAAAAAAATCCGATTTACGAGTTCGATCAGCAGGACAAGACAGCAGGCAGGCAGTAGGACCACGGGCAACAAACGAAAAATTCAAATGACGATAATTCGTTACTCTAGGAACATGGCACAAAACCAGTATTCCGTTACTGACAGGTGACCAATATATATGGACGCTTCACACAACGTCAATCTGGTCCCGAGCTTAGTCTGCTTAGTAAGTCTACGAGTAACTTGTATCACGGGGACCAGACAACGGAAACATATTAAATACTTTCTATTATACTATATCTACATAATATTATACTTATTTAAGATTTTTTATAAAAAAAAACTAAAAACTTTGTTATTTTAATTTTTTACATAAAGGTCATTGGGCATAATCTGAGCCGGTTTTCGAAATATTTGCTACAAAAATCTAATTATTGGTAAATTATTGAGGGCTAGCCTACATTTAATTTTGTGTTGTTAAAAAAAACCGCGGGGTTAGTCTGAAATACAACTATTGAAATTGAATTACCTATCGTAGTAGTAAGAGTACATTACCGTATATCACTTACATTTATTTTTTTCAATTTTTGGGCAGATTCCCATACTCTACATTGATGCGACATATATATTCGTAAACTAGGGACGTTTATCTAAACATCCATACCAATTTTGTTTATGTAGGCCGTGGATATAGTTTTCATAGTAAGTTGCCCAGTGAGTAATAAGTTTTTATCTTTTAGATGCCCTACAGACTTGTATTGTTAGAACCAGCAGACGAACATGACGAGTTCAATTGCTCCACCGTGTGATCAAGACACACATTCAATTCAATGTAAATAGTCGAAAATGTCTTATCATTACCGTATATCACTTACATTTATTTTTTTCAATTTTTGGGCAGATTCCCATACTCTACATTGATGCGACATATATATTCGTAAACTAGGGACGTTTATCTAAACATCCATACCAATTTTGTCTCTGTAAGCCGTGGGTATAGTTTTCATAGTAAGTTGCCCAGTGACCTTTTTAGGTAATATGATAAAAGTGTAAATACATATTATATAATAAAAGTTATAGAACACTTTATTACCTACAACTTTGCGATATGACTTTTTTTCATAGGACTTATATTTTTTCCGAAAATTAAGATTAACCGTTTTTTACCCTTCAAACTCACTCCCTTACCCTTCCCGACCTCATATCTCCCGTAATTTATATTTTGTTCATTTGTAAGATATTCTACCTTTCCAATGAGTTTCATTCTACTATATTTTTACCCTATTTGAAGGTATCGATACTGGTCTATTTATTATTTCTACACGTGCCTATACATACAAACTTTTATTAAGCTAATAAAAAAGATAATTAACAAACATGAAGTATAATTAAAATGAGTTTAATTTATAAGAAACTATTAAAGTCAGCGTGTGGTTAAATAATGAAATAATAAAAAGTACAACTACATACTATGTATCTTATTAATCTTGATAAATTATACCTGTGGACTATGGTTGTGTAGGTAGGTAGATAATTAATGTTGTAAGACATATTAAAATGGACTTACAAAAATATAACATTTAAGCAAAAAATGTACCTAAACCGACTTCCAATGTAAGAACTCCTAAATACTGTACTGAAACTACATATTAAATCTAATCAGTCATAATAATAATAATAATAATAGTAGCTCCCCTCACCGATTTCGATGTCGGTAGCCGATTTCATTGAAACCAGGCAAGCTACGCAGGAGTTATTTTATAGTGCCCAAGTGTGTGCGCAATACATAGAAGCACTCTCTCTTCCTTTTACTCTCATAACCCAGTGGGACGGTAAACCGACACGGCTAGCGAGAGATCAGGCGCAGGACCGACTTTTTACATGCCCATCCGACGCATGGATCATCTTTCTTGTCAGACAATAAGGTGATCAGCCTGAATTGTCCTAACCAAACTTGAAAACAACATTATTTGTTGTTCCAACGCGGGAATCGAACCCACGACCCCGGAGGTCGTGGGTTCGTCGAGAGAGTCGAGAGCGAAGCTCTGAACCACTAGACCACGGAGGCAGTATATCAATAAGTCAAATATGTATCACCTCTGGAAATTGGTGATATATAATATGTTTATTTTATGGGCCAAATGGCAGCTATTCTGCGTCGAATAAAAAAAGAATAACGCAAATCGGATCATTAACCTCAGAGTAATCGGTGTACATTAAAAAAAACAGGCCGAATTGAGAAATTTCCTTTTTTTTTTGGAAGTCCGTCATAAACAATAATAAGTATTATTTATAAAAAACGCTTAAAAGAAATAGATGATTCAGTTTCTTTCATAGTTTTTCTTATCAATTCGGCTAAATTACTATTCATCTACCTCCTCAATCGATTAGAATCAAAATAATAAGAAAGTACTAAGTAAGAAAAACAGTATAAAAGAAAAAAAATAAACTGGAAGAAACCGGTAATGTTTTAGTAACTTGTAAATGACAAGTTACTAAAACATTACCGGTTTCTGAATCAAACCACACATCGAAATAGTTTTCAGAAACTTGAGCGATCGCGTCATTAAGCGTATCTATTGTTGAACGTAAGTCGTCGCCATCAACAACACAAAGACATTTTGCCACAAACATGACCTTGACTTAGCCTTTACACAGGGTTGCCAGTTCATTAATCATATTATTCTAAGTAAAATTTTATATTAAGATAATATATGAATATTACATGTATCTATAATTTAAATTTTAAATTTAAAAAAAAACTATTTGATAATTGACCGCCATTATGTTGTAGGTACATAGTTGTTCTCATTTCTTGAATTCTTAAAATATGTTATTGTGCGCATATTTCATTAATATTTCATTGTAAAATAATATTTTTTGTAATATTTAAAGTGACCATAAAGTCTGTTAATATTATAAAATCGACTGAAGTTGAATAAAAGTAAAATCTCATCAACAACACATTAGTTTTGTTGATGAGATTTTACTTTTTTTGACGACCTCCGTAGCGCAGTGGTTGAGCGCGTTGGTGCTCGAGCGAGAGGTCGCGGGTTCGAATCCCGCCGAGGGAACAAAACAATCAATGTTCTTTGGTCATGGATGAGTATTAAATTTGTGTATAATGTAATAAAAATCTTAAATATGTGTATAGTATAAAAGTAGTAAATATATTTCCGTTGTCTGGTACCTGTAACACAAGTTCTTCGGATACTTAGCACTGGGCCAGATTGACGTGGTGTGAAGCGTCCATAGATATTATTATATTATTATTATTTATTATTATTATAGTTGTAGGTACTAAACATTTTCCTACAAATTATGACGAAATACTAACATTTTTAAATTATTGCTTGTATGTAGCATGTGAACTATACACGTGTCTGTTTGGCCTTTACCTAGTAATATTATTACGTCCTCAGCCAAGTATTTCTTCACAGAAGTAACTTTCATACAAGTGCTAAAACACTATGTCGTATCATCGTCTATGAAGTTGGTTAATATTTTTGTGTGTAGTATTTTTGTTAAATTTAATAAGGCCGATAAATGAATATTTTAAGACGTTAAGGTTAAACAACAATATTTATCTACATTTTTAATACGCTTTTTTATCAGGTACAATTATTTTGTTTTATTTTCAGTCCTAAAACTTTGTAGGTAACAAAATAAACATAAAAGGCTCCATAAAAATCAACACCAACGAAAAACTCAGCATATTGTTCAAACACTTAATGTATGCATGTAATAAAAAAAATAAAAGAAGTAAACTCAAAAGGCAAAAGAAACGAAACGAAGCTTCTGGTTTCAAAGACCTTCATTCGTTCACCGTGTTTCCGTGACCTTAAAAAAAGTAAAATGGAGCTGAGTCATTCGAAATTCGAACGTACGTCAAACCACGACAGCCGACGCTGTACGGCTGTAAGCTGTCACATTATATCCAGTACGCCGCACCGGAAGATCCACTCGGCAGATTACTTTTAAATTGGATTAAGGGCTATCATTATGAGGCCCTCAGTCCTCACACTGGAGATTATTCTCTGATGTTCAACGGTAAATTGAAACGAAAAAACGGCAAACAGAAACATAGGAAAGAATGTTACTTATATACAGCACAGAACAGTGGGGTTGGTTCTCTTTCAGAGGCAAGTATCACCCGTATAACAGGCAGCAATTTTGGGTTATAGTCTTCGAAAGATAAGGAGCAAATGAATAGTAACAGGAACCCCATGCCACTGGTACAGACTGAGCTTAAAATACTATTAATCAGGGGGCGGATTTAGAAAAAAGCAGTAGCTTAATACATTGTGGATAGTAAGTTAGTGACTATAATGGCCTTATCCGGCATTTACTAGCAAACAGTTAAAAGGACACAGATACAATGCTTACAAAAAACGTTGATTTACAATGTGATAGAGCTGGCAACCCTGAGGGTTTCGTAAGCGCATTAGCAACAGCTTGCACAACCATCCGGTTGGTTCACTCACAACCATAACTAATCTCCTTCTTAGAAACCGATGGCTTTTATGGGTGTTCGTTCTTTTAATGGTATTTAGGATAACACGATATATGCTAACAAAATATCACATGAGTTTCTGAAAATTGTTTTGGTTTCTGAAAACTCGAGTTGTTGCTGAAGATTTAATTACTTTCGTGTTTGGTATTTGTTAGGTAGATAGTCAGGGGATTGATTGGTTGACGGTAGTATTCTTGCAACAGTTAATCAGAAGTAAAATTTATAATCGTATGCTACGAGCACTGGGGCCTTACTCTCCAAACTGATTCCATTTTGATTCATATTCGATCGTGCCGCGTACTTCCTAATAAATTGACATTAATTTTTTATTTTAATTCTTAGTCGATTGATTGTGCTCGGGTCCTCGGGACTCGGGAGTACAAAAAGTAACGATCTGACGTATTCCTTTATACAGGTTAGTTTCAAAGCACTTCTCTTTTGTTTTTTATTCGATTCACAATTATTGTGTCAGGACTAGTGAGTAAGCCTGCTGCAATAAAACCAGTATCGTAATTAATAATATAACTTCCTTTCGAGCTTCTAGAATAAAAATAATGTCAAACAGATAAGCTGTTCCACATAATATTTAGTACTACTTCATAATTGTCATTACTCATTCGCTATTGAACGAGAAACAAAAACGTTTTCCACGTATGATTAAGTTAACACGTGACGTGTTAACTTTGTTCTTCTTAAGTTCTTCTTAAGGTAAAGTAAAAAAAGAAAAGTATAGCAATTGAGGAAAATTAGTAATTAGTATTTTCCAATAGTGGCGCTAGATGGCGGTTTCCGGAATGTGCCTGGACTTCACCCTTTATCTTTTGGAAATCGAAGAAAACAAAAATAGGCAGTCGAATTGCCAGTATTAGGGTGATACCATTTTTAGTACTAGGTCGTGTCTATTATATAATATACTACTTTGTGATTGAGGCAAACCTACAGTACACGTGCTTTTGTAAACGTGAGTGCTATTAGCTTGTAAGTGATCACACACGACTGGTTTAACATAACCATGCATGGCACGAAGGGGCCGGCTGACCTCACAGAAAGCCGGCCGGCGAGTGTCTGACCACTGACCACATCAAAGCACGACCGGAGGCCTGTAGTGGTTTATCTTTAAAAAAAAATAAGATAATTGTCTCGTGTTTGGTATCAAAATATAGGTCTTGGCCAGCACATCGCAAATATGTATTTAAATATTTCGTTTATTATTATATTTTATTGTCAAATTCAAAATGCGTTCGTGCAAGTAGTATCTAGGAATTGTTTGACAGTTCTTTGTGCGTCCATGACCATTTTTGTACCTATGAATATCTGGATTTCAAATTTCTTAGTCAACCTCTACCTTAATCAAACTAAATGAAATAACTTTTCAAGCGAGCTGATATTCACCAAGACGCTTTCTTGTGCTGGCACGATATCTAGTGTGTTGTTGATCTAAGGTCGTGATCTACAAAAGTAGTACGCGCACGGTAGGTATCTAAACGTGATCGCCATTAGCTCGTGATTTACAAACACGAGGCTCTTCTACAATTTACAGATTACAATTAGCTGCAGTTCTATTATCTAAGAATGTTTTACGTATCTCGACAGCTGAATTCGCGGTGAGTGTCAAATTTCCCATGCTGTGAACAATTTTTAATATCATTCTTAGAGAATAGCACTGCTGATATTACTTGCAAGCATTGCAGCTATATTATGTTTTTCGACGGAAGGAGGGACAGACGAGTCTTAATAAAAGGGTCCCCTTTTTACCCATCGGGTACGGAACCCTGAGAAATAAAGAACGAAGACTTTCTACCGTCAATTTTTTAGTAAATTAAATGACTATGCGTATACTCACTCATCTGCTTGCAGGTGGTGTGTGTGTGGTGTGGTTATAATTGTTTCGCGGGATATTGCTAGATATAATATACTTATATTTAATTTATTTTTTAATAAATCAGTTAGAACTGACGGTTTGAGCCTTGAGGGAATCTGTAGCTTGAATCAAGGCTCGAGATGTAATAGGTTTCCGTCATTTCGAACTTAAAGTTTCGAAACCTCCTAAGTCCTAGCCCATTCGACACCTCACGGCCGAATACTGAAACGATAGTTAAATTAATTGACGCTTAAAAGACATGCTATCTTTGACATTTCCCTAAAGAGTGACAGTGACAGCCTGCGAATAGGAGGACTCTTAACTTTAATTAGCGTTTCAGTATTTGGCCATTAGTCCCCCAGACATATTTTATTAGGTTTAACAATTATTATTTTTGGTATGGATTTATGAACATACAAGGAAGTTATGGACATACCCTTGTATTAAAGGCATGTCTATAACTTTCTTAAACTAACGAAGAATAAAAAGAATAAGAAGTCAGAAGTAGGTTGGTAGTTGGTACCTATTTACCATCCATAAAAGGCTGGTTTAAAAAATAATAATATTTTAAATATCATTTACAAACTAAAAATATCCTTTATTATAGCTAACAGATTAATCATAAAGATTAAAGATACTCGTAAGTCACAATGTTCTGACGAGATTTAATTAGATATTAACAATATTTTTAGATTAATTATAATAAAAACGTAATAAAAAGTGCATAATTTATACACGATGTTCATTAATTATTTCAGAAGGTTATTTTTACCCCAAAGAATTCTTCCGAGTATTTATTAGGTGTTACTTACCAGATTAAAATATATCAACAAGTAACATACAAGTCCAGTCAAGTATTAACCCATAAGCCGTACATTGAACCTTTGACTACAAGCCAGGTTCTCAAAACTAACAATAATCCGTTAGTAAAACAATAGATAAGAAAATTAAAAATTCGCTTAATTGCCGTGTCAATTGTCATATGCAAAATTTAAAATTAATAAGACTTCTGAAAATTGGTGAAAATTATGCTCCATGTTTCCGTTATATACTTACCTACATAGATACAAACAATCCAAGCTTTTATTATAATAAAAATAATATATTATAATATCTATGGACGTTTCACACCAACTCAGTCTGGCCCCGTGCTAAGTATCCGAAGGAAAGAAATATAATATTTAATACTTTTATACGATACACATATTTAAGATTTTTATTATTTTATACACAAAGTTAATACACATTCATGACCCAGGAACATTGAAAACTTTTTGTTCCCACGGGATTGGAACCCACGACTTCTCGCTCGAGCACCAACGCGCTCAACCACTGCGCTACGAAGGTCGTCGAAGGCAGGGATGTTAGGGAGCTCCGTAACCGTAACCGAAACTATCGCATATCCGATATTAACAAGTATCCATAATATTTCGAATCAGAAATTAAAGTTTTGCTACTGTAAAAATGTAATATCCGTAACCGAAATTATCCAAAACAAACGGATAATCCGATATAATTTAATATCCGTATCCGTATCCGAAACTTCATATACATTTCATCCCTGGTCGAAGGTTATAATATATATTAAGAGCATGTTGAAAACAGAATATTAGCATTTAGCATAGATCATATTAGGAAAGTTATCGTTATAAATTGTTAGCTATAAACGCTAACTACAACGCAGCAGGAATTTTTACTTCATTTTTTATGTTCTCTATTTCGAAAGTTCCATCGGAATTATTAATGTACTAGGCGGTAGGCACTAGATACTTTTCGTCAGCGCAAAGTGCGATTTAAGGAAAAAGTGAAATTACGATAAATACAAAACCTGTTTGGTAACTTTCACCGCTTAGTGGACATGGATCATACATAACATGATACTACCTACAATAAGCATGTTGTCTAGAACATTTTGACAACATAATTGAAGACATGAATCGATATGTAGCAAAAAAAATTTACCCATAAAATTCAGTTTAAACGGTCACTTAAACATTTTAGGGTAGTATCGTATTCAATGGACATTGATTCTAGAGACGGATATTAAGATTAGTGTACTGATACTTTACCAAGTATTCTAAAATGTTTAAGTATGTAACAGTGTGAACTCAATTTTCACAAAATTATAATTTTGCTACTATATAACATTCATCCATTCATGTCTTCAATTAATAATAAACAATGTAAAACATTTCTGTAAAACATTTTTACGCAATTTATACAACGAGGTAGGTACATATTACGTAACGTATAACGAGGTTGACTGGTAGAAAATGCCTTGAGGCATTAAGTCCGCCTATGTACAAAATGTACATGATGTATAAGTAAAAAAAAATATTAAAAAAAATAACCCGTAGGCTGATTATGTATCTTGCAACAGCAATGCGACAGGCGTAATTTGTACAATTGTTTACAATATCGCTGTCAAACGTATACACTTGAAAGCGATATTTAAACAATTGTACAATTTACGCCTGTCGAATTGCTGTTGCGAGATACATGATAATGAGCCTGCCGGGCTGTTATACTAATAAGGCGCTACGATTTAACAAACATACTTACATGCCATTCTATATGTTTGTAGAATAAAATATTCGATATATAAATACTCGATATTCTGTAATGTTTGTCTGCCAGACATAAATACAAAGTAATTAAATAACAATGATATTATGAATTATACGGTATGTTAACTTTCTTATGAACTCTAGCATACAATACGTTCGTTTACCTTCACAACCTCGTATCTATAAAACTACAACTTTTCTGTACAGTCAAAAAACTTAATAATTTTAGATTTTACTATGACATAGATTTTGTTTTGAATGAGGTTAAGTTATGTACAGTATACATCCAAAATCCATGTCATAATAAAATCTAAAATTATTCAATTTTTTAACTCTATTGAAAAGTTGTAGTTTTGTTAGAGATTGAGAAGGTAAAACGACGAATAGCAAACAATTTTCGCTTTTTCATGAAGATCGGATTAAACATACCACATATGAACTTTTATGTACAGAATAGTATTACATATGTACAGAATATTAAGTAGGCTGTAGGTACTAGGCACTGTGAGAGATATTAATTTTAATACGCTATGATATTGAGATGTATAATGTACTCTTGCAGCGAACACTCGCACAACTTTCTAAGTAAGCGCAAAAGTGAAAGCGCTTATATTTTTAAACGTTACAGTATACTCGACGACTCGAATTTTTAATATATTATATATGTACACACTGCTTTATGAGCTCATTATATGTAATGTTAAATAATACATCTTTCACTAGTTACATCATATTGTTCATACTGCAATCTAGGCCGCCAAAACGTTGAGAAGGAAATAATTGAAACTTGACCAATAAATTGCTCTGTAATAATCACGAATGAGCCCTAAGACCGAAAAGTTTACCTTCGAGACTCTAAAAAAGGTGTGGAAACTTCACGAAACAAGTTAACCTAGAAAATATTATATTACCAAGTTCAAGTGCCGACAGGACATATACATGCGGGAAATAATTTAATTATGCAATTATTTATATTAAACTGAAACGTATTGGAGCGTTCCTGGCCTAGTAGGTCGACCGTTGACTAGCACTCGAAAGGGTGGGTGGGTTTGATTCCCGGGTTGTGGCATGTACCAATGAGACTTTTCAGATCGAGAGAAGTATTGGAGAAGTAACCAGGGATGTTGCGGATCCACTTTTTTCCACATCCGCGGATGCGGATGCGGATCTGTACAAAAAACTTAAGTGTTGGTTTGGTAGAGAAAGAAACACAGTATTATTTATCATTTTTTATTTAATAATAAAGTAATGAATGAATTATTTATAGTAATTATTTATTTTAATAATTAAATTTGAATATTGGAGCATTATATTTTATAAAAAGTAGAATGGCCGCCTTTTCGGACTCTAGCCTGTTTCGCAAGGGTTCGTATATTAATCCTGCGCTACTAAATAACTGTTCACTTGGAACACTGGCTGGTGGAGCTGATAAAAATTTGCGTGCTATTTTAGATAAAAGTTTAAACTCGCTTTGATTAACACTCCACCATTTAAGAGGACTCTAATTTAAATTAACTCGCTTCTTGTCACTTGTCACAACTACTCACTAGTAATTATAACAAAACAATAGCGAGACGGGTCACGGTCACCGATTCACCGAAGTCCAAAACAAAAATCATTGCTTTCCTATTGGTCAATCAACACATGCGGTTGACACGTGCCACTTACCGGGACCGCCCCTTTCTTTCTTGTCGAGACCTGCTACAAATCCGCATCCGCATCAGCTTCGCATCGATTTATGCGGATGCGGATGCGAATGTCAAAATCAATGCGGATGTTCCGCATATGCGGAAGCGGATGCGAATATTCGCAACATCCCTGGTATTGACCAAGGACCTCATTCTCATGACTTGCACTTAGTTTCGAATATTAGTCTATCCCGCTCGCACGCACGCTAAATCTCATTTGAATGAGCGGGACAGGCCGTTAGTAAATAAAATAATTTTAAACAAAAAAAAAACCGACTTCAAAAAGTAAACTAAAAAGCAAAAAATAATAAATTTACTTCGCACAAAGTAATACTTATTTTCACTTAAGTAAATAAATTTATTCTATAATTTTGAAGTCGGTGCCAAGTTTAGCGTTCTTTCATAATTTGTTTTCATTTAATATTAGTTTGTAAGCCAGTACTTTGGTAGGTACATAATATATAGTAATAGTAACATTGATAGTTGTATATTTTTTTCTGATTCTTTTTTTCTGTGATTGCCTACATATATTTAGTAATTTGATATTGTAGTAAGGTTGTTGAAGTACTTACTTGGCACCGACTTCAAAATTATAGAATAAATTTATTTACTTAAGTGAAAATAAGTATTACTTTGTGCGAAGTAAATTTATTATTTTTTGCTTTTTAGTTTACTTTTTGAAGTCGGTTTTTTTTTTGTTTAAAATTATTTTATTTTAAGATTTTTAGTTATGGGTAGACTGAGTAAGGATAGGTACTCACCGCCAGAGCAGCGCAAAAATTATATATATCAAGTTGACTATAAAATGATATACAAATTTTAATAATATCAAAGTCGATACCAGCCAAACTGAATATGATTTCTATATAACTCTTTTATTATTTTTAGTCGATTTACATTTCTTTATTTGGCTTAAAACAATTTTTTACCGTTTTAATATTTACCTATTTCGTCATATTGTTATGATAGTACCTATATATAGATACCTACTATCTGGCGAAGACAGAGGTGGTGTTGAGTACTGTAATTGATATAGTGGCATATGCTTGCAGTACTTTAAGCGATGTCGTAATTTCCAAACTTATAACATCAAAGACTAAGCAGTCCTGTATGCCTGTTTCTGATCTATGTGGTATACCTTGATAGTTGATTCAAAATTATGTTTGTTTTTAGTCGGATATGCAAAAATACAAAATGACTATGAGTGTTCCTATAAATTTCGAGGAGTTCCCTCGCTTCCTCACGACATCATCATTAGGCATGCACTTTGATAACTATGAGACCAAGTTCGACTGTAATTTACGTAGTGGCGTATGCTTGCATTTCTTTAAACAACGCTGAAATCTTCAAACGTGATCTCTAAGGAGTCCGAAGTTCTGTTCACTACTTTAGGTCCAGGATATGGTGCAAAATCTTACTATTTGGTAACATATGCTTGGGCTACTTCAGAAAAAATCAAAATCGAAATATGTTTCCATATAAATTTTAAGGAGTTCCCTCGATTCCTCACGGATCCCATCATCAGGTCACCACTTTGGTAAACACTGGTACAACACTGTAATTGACGTAGTGGCGTATGCTTGCATTTCTTTAAACAACGCTGCAATCTTCAAACGTGTATCTCTAAGGACTCAGAAGTTCTGTTCAGTACTTTAGGTCCAGGATATGGTGCAAAATCTTACTATTTGGTAACATATGCTTGGGTTACTTCAGAAAAAATCAAAATCGATATATGTTTCCATATAAATTTTGAGGAGTTCCCTCGATTCCTCACGGATCCCATCATCAGGTCACCACTTTGGTGACAATGGGACCAAACGGGAAGCACCACCTTTCAAATAAAAAAAAAATCATCCAAATCGGTTCACCCAGGCGAAAGTTCTGAGGTAACAAACATAAAAAAAAAAAAAAAAAAAAAAAACATACAGACGAATTGAGAACCTCCTCCTTTTTTTGGAAGTCGGTTAAAAACGAAGTTCGGGACATGAGAAGCGAGGCCCAGTTCCTCTGGATTAGGCCGACTATGCTGTGAGAAGGCCGTATGTGCTGATGACATTTATTTAAAATCGCCCGTCTCAAGCACTACAGTATTTAAAGAGTCGTTACTCCGCGAAATACTTGGAATTACTCGGAGAATACTGTATCCCATCAAAAACAGTACTTGTAAAAAGTGCCAAGTCTCGCTACTTTGTTCTTTTGCCCTAAAAACTTGTGAGATCCATGTGATGCCAAGCTGGGGTAAGTGGGTCTGTCTAACAACATCTTATAGTCATATCAATATTAATAAAAATGAATGAATGAATATACTTTATTGTGTCCAAAACAAATACAAAAATATGTACAAGCAAGCAAGCACTAGAAAAAAAAGAACTCTCGAATTAACATATTTGTTTTGCATTTTTGTTTTAGTGTATGTATTTACATTTACGTAATTTAAATATAGCCACAAACATATTGTACACTTAAGAACGACCTTTATTTCAGTTGGAATTTCAATAACACATCCCGCAAAAAGTACAACAAGAAACTAATTAAAATAACTCAAAATACACACTTAAATAAAATAACATTAATCAACGAACGTAAGAATTATATTGATACAATTTGGAAAATTAAAAAAAAGTACCGATATGATATAAAGATAAAATATTTCAAAATTATATTAATACATAGGGGATTTTGAAATATAACTGAAATATAAATTATTTCATCCGTAGATTGAAAAATATTGTACATAGGTAACTCACAATATATTACGAATGACGTATTAATGTTCATTATGATATTTACGTAATAACCTACCGATCTACAAAAATCACTTATTCATTATTATCTTTATCAAAGTGACATTGATTTTAGTTCTGTACATTACTCATTACATAATTGATAATTGGTAATTACCTACCGAATACCGATAGTATGTAGGAGGTATCGGTGTTGTTATGGACATGGCACACGAAATCCTAAATTATAAGTAATATAATTTTGTTGCCCGCATCAAATAAAACCGCGGGACCGCACATTTAACCACAATAAAAAGTAGCATATTCAGAGTTCGTATATCATCAAAATCAGTTCCGTATATAATATATTATTTGTAGATGTTTTTACTCTTTCTCGCTAAAGCGAGAGTAAAAACATCCACAAAAAACTTTCTCCTTAATAATTTTAGTAAGTAATAAGTAGGTATTTTGTAGTATGGCAAAATAGATCAAAGGAGTTAGATCTTAATAAAAGTAAGTAAGTAGGTAGGTAGGTAATGTAATAAAAATAAATCAATATGCCTAACATGCGGAAAGCGAAACAAAAGAATTAAAAAAAAGTTTTAATAACCTTACACTTAAGTGCAGGTAAAATATGAACCTATTTGTTTTTAACTGTCGCCGTTACAGGAAATGGTCGTACATAACTAAGGAAAAGCTTTTTAAGGCATTATTCCTAATTTAAGCAAGAGTGACGCAAGACAAGAACGTAAAGTTAAAACCGACACTCTTTCACATGCGCCGTTAAACAAAAAAATTCACACGTTCAATAAAACTTCATTATTATATTCTAATAAGTTGAATATTTTTATCAACCTACTTATAAAAATACGCCTACTTACATAACTACGGATATAAAGAAAATAATAAAAATTAAGGTTGTTCCCCGTTGGTCCCCTGGACTTCGCACCCTTTCATCGCATGTACCCGACAAAAGTTTTAACTACTAAGCCGGGAAATTTATCCGTATGATGTGAGTTAAAAACGGTAATTTTGTTTATGCTACTAGCTGAGTGAGTACCGTACACGAGCCTCGAGTAGAAACATCGCGTATTGTGATGTATGACTGGTAGTAGGAAGTGCAATCTTCCTTTAGTTACCGACAGCCTTGTAATATAAGGAAAGTTTTCATTGCCGGCATTGTTCGAAAATATCCTCATATTTTATAAACACATTTTCGCAGGTAATGAAAAATCATTTGCGAAATAACTAATTTTAGAATCGTTCTCGAACGCAATGCAGATTCGGATTTAAATCTTATCGATCATGAAATTATTTGTACTCACCAGTATAAAAGCATTTTATCACAAGCACAATCACATAAAAAAACTGTTATCTTAATACCGCGAATCGATTATAGTCGAAGTAATATAAAACTGAGGGACAACACCGACCGCGCGTCGCTACGACCAAATGCCAACTGATTTGCGCTCCCTCCCACGTCCTCGGAAAGAATAAATGACACTGCTATCACACAAGTACAAACTTTGTCAAGATATAAACAGAAAAACAGGTGATTGACATTTTTTTTAGTTACCAAGCTCCACAAAAAACACATCGAAATACAATAGTTTAACAACAATGGATATTATTTGGTTACTTCCATAATTTGATCCGGTGCTCTCTTTGATTTTATACTAAATCACCTAAGCGTACTTTAGAATTAAAAAAGAACATTAATTCTGTAGACTAATATTTTTGGTAGTACATATTATTTACTTTAATTATGAAACTTTGTAGTAAGTAAGTAAAGCTATGGTAAAACGTAAGTGACTATGCTAAGCTCCAACTACGTCGAAAGTTTCTCAAAAATTTAAATTTGAGCGGTTGTCCCTTTCATGAGTTATGGGTGCACAAATAATATGAAATAAGTAACAACACGGTATTTGACGTTATTTTTGAAGCATAGGCGTAGGGCAAGAAAGTTTAATAAATGAGTGAAAAGTGGTTTTTTAATGTTAAAAAAAACACAACTGTTAAGATTAGGTATATTTTATTTATAAGTACATTTAAAATGTCACTTATTTATACGATTAGAATACCTCAAGGCTTGTCGGCTACTTTATGAGTTATGACTATCATTAGAAAATGTGCATTGCACGGAATGCGATAAAGACAAATAGGTACCTATTTGTTATTACGGGTTTATTTAAGTCTAAAAACAATAAAGAAATATATATTTATAATCGAGAAAAGGATGGTACGGCCGTTCTCAACTTGGCGGGGGCACTCCCGTGCTCCCCAGATTCTGAATTAGAAAATTTTACGAACATATGGAAAATACTGTTGTTATTTTAGGCGTAAGCACAGATTAAATAAACGTAAGCGTATAACAGCTTTGTCTATACGAACCAGATCTAAAACTGTCTTAAGACAATGGCGAACGCTCATTAGAGACACATAGCTAATGAGCGTGCTTGCGTACTTGCGTCTAAACACGGCCAATAAGGGTGCCCAGTCACACTCACGACTCACTTTTAGAAGGACCGAAAATCACATTTTTCCTCCATATTATTTTGACCGACTATTTGTATGTGTGCGTTGCATTATTGAGTTCTTATTTTCATCTACAAGTCGGTCACACATTTACTAACAGTCTAGTAAGTAGTGGCTGACACTTACATGAACACACTTGAACATCTTGACTTCGAGACCTAGTTGTTTGAATGATTTGTTAAGTGTACTAAACGTATTTTTTGTTAAAAATAACTGTAAACTGTTATTTAAAGTTGGTAGTATACTCCGTTATATACGCTTCAATGTGAATAAAATATGTAAACAGAGCTAAATATGTGCAGCAATTTTTTTTTACATAGTGTATTGCTGATTCTTCAGTATAATTCATCATCATCACTTCGTTTACTGCTTGAGAATACGGTGGTTGTTTCATTTTTATTTTTGTTTATTGTTATTCTTCTACAGTCCAGTTTGGAATATGTAAATTGTGCTCTGGAAATTGTGAAAGATTCCATCTCGAAAATACCCAAATCCCGCAGTGACGTCTAAATGCAAATTATTCTCAGTATTGGGTATGTTTGTCGTATCTTTAAAAATGTCGTAAAGTACTAAGAAATGTACTGTAATATTCCAAATTGACGAAGGCACAAATAACATACGTCATAGTGTGAAAATTCGAACAAAAACACAACCTGAACCAGTTTTATACATCATGCACTTTTATGGATTAACTTTTTTTATTAAATTGACAAATTATATAATTAACATACATTATTATTTATTGTATAATTATCTTAGCTTGTCACCAGTACAAAAGCATCAAAACATGACTTGTAAAAAAAGCCAAGTCTCTCTACTTAGTTCTTTTGCCGTAAAAAGTAGTGAGATCCATGTGATGTCAAGCTAGTGTACTTGGTAGGTCTAACAACATCTTATAGTGATTATATCAATATAATTAAAAATCTTTCATGTTTTAAATAAATAAGTATATTGACTTGGCAATCGCATGAAAACACATGTACATGTACATAATATTATCTAACTCACAAGAGACTTAATTAAATCAGATTGTTTAGTGCTTTTTACCCATGAACACCGTACATCTTTTTAGTAGTTTTTAGGGCAGGGGTCGAAAGCCAAGGGACGCTATATATTGCTTCTACTCCACTACTAACATGTACCGCCCAGAAATGACGGCATAGCGCGCAGAGTAATTTTATGATATAGTAACAGCCTTATAAGAGTTATTCACATTGATTCATTTCACAGGTAAATTTTGTTCATGGGCTTGTAGTCTATTATGTCCAGTAGTAGACGTCATAGCTGAAATGATGACGATGATGTTGGAAGATGAATAGAATATAACAATTAACACGTCACATTATGTACTAAGTACCTCTAATTTTTATTCGACCAAAAAAATGTTATATTTTTCTTCTTATATAGAAACATGAATCGCTGTTCATTAGTCTCGCTAAAACTCGAGAACGACTGAACCGATTCGGGTATTTTTATTCTTTAAATGTTGGAAGAAGTCAGGGAAGGTTTAAACGGTTCATATTATTCTCAACGAAGTGGGTCACGGGTCTAGTAACATATGAATATTTATAGCATTTAAAAATAATTTCACCATTAAAGCACAGATTACTTAATAGTTTTGATTAAAGAAGGAAGGCATTACACAGCCTTAGTTACATCGTAGTCTCAACAGCTCGATTTTCCTTGAATATTTGTAAGCAACAACCTGTCCTTATGTAAGGTGGTAAAAGTCTAGAGTAAATAAACAACGTTTTATGTTATTACATGTACAGTTATGCTACCCTAAATTGAAACCTAGTAAGGGACACTTTTACAAAAATCGGGTGTTTGCATAATCAGGTGTACTTACTCCCGACACAATCGCGAATCAAATCAGTTCGATCTCGACGGCTTTTGGTATTTTATTTGGTGGATTACTTTGAAACTAATAAGGATAAAGAAAATTGTTCTACTGTAACTTTTTGAACTCCCAACCATATCAATCGACTTATTATTTTGATTTCCTATCAAAATAAACAAACGTCCATTTATTCGGAAGTACGCGGCACGATCGAATCTGAATCAAAATAGAATCAGTTTGGAGAGTACGGCCCCTGCTCTTGAAATACCTATGTCTCTCCAAAATATAAAAACACCAGAGTCGAAAAGTCACGTACAGACTAAAATATTAAAGCATCGATATACCTAGTAAGTGCATCATTAACTAACTTGTTACCACTTTGAAACCTAAGTAACTTTAGCCATATCAAAAACCTAGCAAGTCTCTGGACTATTACCTATTTTACTTTTCGAAATGCAACCACTTTTACTTTAATAATTAGGTTTTTGACCCTACTAGATTTCAATTTTAGGCAGCCGAGTCTGTCTGTAGGCTCTTGGTGGAAATTCAAGTTAAACAGTAATAATATGTGGTAAAAAGTGCAAGTTGTTTATGTATTATTACTGTAGTAAGTAGTAACTATAGTAAGTTTTAACTGTCCCCTAATCAGTCCAGCTGGCTATCGGAGCACAATGTCCACATGTTATCACCTAATACGCAATTACAATAATATCTACAACTCTACAATATAATAATTAAGTATTGTTACATTCCAATTTTGTAAATGTAAGGCATTTGCCATAACGTTCTCTAAGTGACAGTTTTTTTTTTAACTTCGTAAGTGATAATAGCGATGGCATCTTGAAAAAAGGGCCTGTTGCTAAATTATCTGGAGGCACGGTAGTGCCCCCGCCAAGTTGAAGCTATTTTCGATCCTCTATAACTTCGTTGTGTATAAATTGTTAATTATGAAGACACTATGGGGTGCGATTCAACTCCATTCCTTTCACTTGTTTTTTTTGGGAGACTTTCACCCGAATTCCTACTATACAGGCTAGGGCCTGATGACCGACGGACGAACAGACAAAGGAACGGACAGTTTAAGTAGAGCTGCCGTACCCTTTCTGAATAAATTCAAGGATAAAAAATAATTTATTAATTAATGTAAAGCCTATATTTGTTGATTAGAAAATAGTTTTATGTCGGTACCAACGCCCATTTCGCCCGCGTAGGTACTACTTCAAAATGTAGAGAAAAGTCTAGCCTCATAAAAACGTCTAGACTCACTTTATAGTTTTATGTTAATTTATTTATTGACTCATCAACAGGTACATTAATTAAAATTCAAAACAAAATTATTTCAATTCATACCGTTGTACAATTTTATTATTAGCTTTTGGATTGCTTTTAAGTCTGTCTAGTTTTTATAAAGGACTTTTGGGCTCGACTTTTCCCTGACCCCAACCAAGAAGGTGGCATCCGCCAAGTTTTGTTTTTTACTGGGCTTATCTTCATAGGAATAAAGTTATCTTACCAAAGTTATCTCGGTTTTACGATTAAAAAATCGCTAGGCTCATCGAAAGTAAAACAGTTAATGTAAGTTTTACAAAACGTTTCAAAAACGAAGTTCGAATATTTTTTTGTACAAACACTGAGATTTTTAGACATCCAGAAAAATCCTATTATCGCGACTAAAAAAACAAAATCGGTCGTACCGTCGACGCAATCAAACAAACGTTGGTCCACTTCCACTAGGTGAAGTTTGGTTGTACATTATTTAATAAAAGGTACGTAAGGTACACCTACATTATATGCGTGAAAATTAAATCGGCCAGTCACAGGCTCGATATCATTTGTAGATCTAGTAGTCACAAGTCACAAAAGTCTAAGTTTTTGTTACGTATTTAAATAAATAAATAAATATAAGTGTAGAAATAGGATAGAAACATATTTCATATTATCATGTTTGTAAGGCAATAGTAATGAATATTGTATTACGCCACCTATAGCCTGCCATTTCATAACGACATTACTAGGGACGACCTCAGCCAGTATATCGATAAAAAATTATAACACGACATTATAATATAAAATACCTACATTTGACGCACCAAATAAGTGAGATTCTTTATTTTATTTAAAAATACGACTCTATTTTTCTTGTATTGTGGATTTTTTACTTGTAAGATCTTTTTTCTTAAAAGTAATAAAATATTCTTCATCTTGTTCAGTTTGTGCTCTAAAAACAATATTTTAAAACAAATATTTATTTTATGATGCCATAAACTACCTAAATAATTATATAAAATTAAATACCAACTTTGTACTTGTAATAAAAAATCAGCTCATCAGCCTTTGAAAATAATTAAGTTAATTTAAAAACATAGATATTTCCGAAATAATATTTAATTACTAACACAAAGCACTGACAGATTAAAAACCGGTACCTGATTGAAAATCATATTTCGCAACATGAAATTAATTTTAGACGTGCAAACGTTTTACCAACATACAATATTGAATTTGTTTAAAATGAGGATTTTCCCTATTTAATTATAACAATAGTACCTAATTAAGAATCACTAACATGCTCACAGAGGTGTGACATGTGCAATACAGATTTTCAAATATTATTGTATGTTTAATTAACCGCTTTGTCTACTAAATTATTTAATTACCGAGACCAAACATCCTTTTAACTCTAATTTTTCATGTGCATTATTGTCATAAGTGCAATTACCCTTTTATTATTATATGTATTGTGCACCTTGAAATTAATTATTATGATATAAAAAATGTATTAAACCAACATAGCAAAAACTGATTATTATTAAGCAGTAATGATTACTTCGTTCTGTAGATAATATATAATATACTATTTTATGAGTAATACGTTGCATATAACAACTCAGTATATTAGGATGAATTATGAAATTCTTCTATTAACTTTGACCTTCAAGGAGCCACACCTAAATGGTGTTAGTTTAACGTTATATTCTAATCTTTTAAATGCGTTGCAAAAACAATTTCTAATTAATTTTAATAACCGACTAAAAACATATAGGTACCTATATATTATGTTTAAAATATAGCAAATTCAATTAGAGATAATATCTAAATTCGCACTTAAAGGCTTTGCAATGTTTTATCGTTGTGTAAGTTCTATTAATAGTAGCTTCCTAGTAGATAAATATTTGATAGATATTTAGGATAGTAAAAATACTGACATAATCTGACGATCAATATCACAGTAAAGAAAATTCCTTTAAATAAGTAATAAAAAAGTATAGTAATCGAGACAATATGTTAAAATACGTAAATTAGGACTATGATTACAAGTACGATTTTCCGTTATGCCAAGGTCCAATTTTAATCATTATAATCTGATAATGATAAATCGGTATTGAGACGATATTTAATTGATATTAGTATATATAATTATTTCTATACTGCTATCTAATTCAGGTTGAGGATTTGTTTTGATAAGTCTAAAAGACCAACGCTTGATCATTATTATTCTGTATACTATTTATCAATTTATTGTAATAAATAAATAATAAATATATTTCTCTAATGAGAAATGAGTTAATACTCATCCGATAAAAATAATAATTCAAATAAAAAATACAGGCTTTTTAACCACGCAAATGAGGAAAATGTATTTACCTACTGTTTGTAAAAAAAAGTTTTAATCGCAATCAAATTCGTATTAGCTTATCGTATCGATTAAACGTAATTTGTGGCAATTATCGAAAATAGAATAAAGGCCACGTGTGGTTCAATGATGGATTTAATAGAAATGTAAGTGTAGTAAATTGGTAGTATTAGTAGCATCTAGCATTTGGGTACTCCATTCGTCAGTATAACCGTGTAGTTTCGATACATCAACTAGGTTTATTAAAATTTATCGATGCTTTTTATAAGGAAGTTCCCAACCCTAGCTCGTGACCGGAACGAAAGCGTTGCGCAGGAGCACTTCAATCGTTTGAAGCATAACATCATTGTGCATTATGGTGTTTTGACTAGGCTCTGCACCGAGTGTTTGTTAACATTACAACTACAAAGGAATATTTTCAAATATTAGACTGGTTTGGAATACTATTCGAAACCATGTATGTATATTGTATACAAACCAATTAGTCTTCTGCATGCTTACTCCCAACACATTTGAGAATCGAATCAGTTTGGTCTCAACGGTTTTTGATATTTTATTTGGTGGATTGCTTTGAAACTAATCAGGATGAAGAAAATCTTTATATCGTTACTTTTTGTACATCCAACCCATGGACGTACTAAATACATATATATCTCTATGATCTTAACTATATAAGGTATGTTGGGATAAGAGCGGATGGTTTTTTGGTGTGTTATGAAGACTTTATAAAAGTATTTTTATTTTAATACTCTGTTTAGTTAACAAATATTTGACTTATTTATATGATGGAAGAAATAACACTCTTTATGATAATTAATATCTGAACCTGTTATAGTTGATGTATTTCTGTCAAAATGAGATCTAATTAAGTATGAAGTATTTTTGATTAGACGGGAAAGGGCGGACTATGTGGGGAAAGAGCGGACTACATTCTAAAATCAACTCTATCGCTTCTATACACAAGGTTTATATAGAATTTTATTTCGCTCTTACCCCAGTGAAATCGTGCATTTTCAGCAATCTGGATTTTTTCAAATCTTGGCCAGAATCAACAAATTTGTTTTTAAAAAAGCATTGTATGTCCGCTCTTCCCCCTTCGAAAATGAAAAAAAGTTGTTTCTCAAACTTTATTCATAACATAATATAAACAATCACAAGGCACATTTGAGTAAGTATTAGAAAAAAGTTAATATAGTAGAAATAAACAAATACTGAAATAAAATTAAATATTCAATAACGATGCTTATATTTAATTCTAATGTGATTTGGCAAGGCAAAGAACTATCATCTGAGATCATAAAAAAGGGAAATAAGGTATATGTTATATAACTAAAGAACGATTTGGCTGAGAAGTGGTAGGGACGTTGCTTAGAACCAGGAGAAGGACATAGGATAGATTTTTATCACATCCAATTTTTAAATCTTCTTGGGAATATTGATCCTCCTACCTCTATCTGTCTTTCTTATGTAATTTCGCGGCATTTTGAACCTAAAAATATAAAATTCAATGCATTGGATGATCTATAAAAATTAAACAATGTAAACCTATACCGTCAAGTGCAGATCAACCTTAACATTTAATGTACGCTGATCTTTATAATTTTTGATCTAAAACGGTATAAGGTAAATAAATAAATATTCTTTGACATTTAACCAAACTTTTTTTACATGGTTTATATTAACTAAATATCACTATTATCATACGATAGGCAACAACGAAAAAAAAAATTAATTAAAATAGTAAGTAAGTACAGGCATTCTACAGTTTAGCTTATAGCTAAAGTTTAAGAACTACTGTCTTTTTCTGTACATATTTGACTTGGGAAAGTACGGACTAATTTGATACGCTCTTCCTCCTTAGGTGAAAGAGCGGATCTTAATTTAAAACCTAAACCATACTCGTTATTTTAACCTAGAAGGAATTGTTACTATGAATAAATTACGTACAACGAACTCACCAGATTAACAAAATTCCTGTTGGTTGATGAGATACACCACTGCGGGAAAGATCGGATCCGATAAAATTTTACACATAATTGACGTATTTACTTCTACCTCTTCAAAACACGTGTATTGCGTTGAACGAAAACTGCAAACTAAAATTTTGACGTAATATAAAATGGCGTCCATGCCTGTGTTGTCAAAATTAAAATATACTAATTTGTTTGGTAGCTTAGATTATTAATTGGTCTCAGCGCCTTCGACTAGATAGAGCGCTGTCAAGAAATGACAGATTCCTGAATGCGGCAACTTCTTATTGTAGTGTGTGTAAAACAATGCGCAAAGATTGTAGTGTGCATCTATAATTGTGTTGCCAGCTACTTGACTAGTGCCCGATGAGTCCGATCAATAGGGAAAATATTTCGTCGCTGTGGTGTGGTAATTTATCAATATTAATAAATAAAAAAAATCTTTAACATGAAATCATAATCATTTTTATGAAGGTTCTTCTTCATATTCTTAAATAATTATTAGGCATAATTTTCAAAAAGAGTTTTTATTTTAGTATCTGGGGGCACGGCAGTGTCCCCGCCAAGTCGAGCGCGAAGCAAACACTGCCGTCCTTTTCAGGCACCATTTTGTCGCATTTTCAAGCCCCTATTTGAGAACCGCCGGATAAGAGAAGAACGCAGAAATTTTGGTCATCCAATAAGCTATAAAATCTGTCAATAATTAGAAATCCATCTGTCAACGGCCAAGTCACACAACATTAACTATAATTATATATTTATACTATATATATACTATAATAATATATATATAGAACCCTGTTAGGCCATGCACTAAAAAGTATCCTATAGGCAGTTTCCAGTGCTCAGTTAAACAAACTAATAGGAAGACATATGCCTCTGAAGCTAACACAGAAGTGTCATTTACACCAGTGCCCATGTCAATATACGAGTTTGATTTTTGTCCCACATACTTTTCTGGCGTATGGCCATTTCATCTGAAATTAGCGCGCAAACAACATTACATTTATCACATTAAGAAGGAGCGTTTACTTTACTAAAACTATTAATAAAGTAAACGCTTCTTCAGTAAATCCTGGAGCGCCATCGATGATGACAAATTTACTCCTCACGTAATTATATGCCGATGGGGAATAGAAGTGTTTAGTGCCACAGCATATGTGTTATGTTATTAGGTTCCAATTACACGCCCAATAATAATACACTTCTAGTTAATCGTATTTGGCTTTATTCATACGTAACTAATTTAATATACAGTATCTTATACATTACTAGGTACCTATACAGATCTTAACTCTAGGGGCCTCCCTAGGGGACTAATATATATTAAATCTATCTTAGGCTTCAATGTCAGACGTCATCTTGACATCTTATTGTTTTTTTAATCATAATACATAATGACATAGCATTATGTAACATCTCCCTTTTTTTGGGAAACGCATATAATATACATGATTACAAAATATAACTTACTAATTAAATTTCTCATGTATGTACAATTTAGGTTGTTTTACAGTTCTACCAGATCTGGTAACATAATCTGTACCTATTTGCCTTTCCACAGGAACACAGTTATCATTATGCCTACTAATATCCTGAGAATTTTCACTCGTGAAACAACTAGGATTTATGGGAAGTATATTGCACGTATCATGACCAATATAAGAAGGATCTATTTTTTTAAATTCATCTTTACTGTCACCCGCAAAAGAGGAAGGAGGATTTATCTTTTTTAAATTATTTTTCCTATGTCTAATATGCGCTCTATTTCTCCTATAAATAACACCATTCATATCGGTAATATAATGAGACCTACCACAATCTAGATTTCTATGTATTACACCAGGAGTCCAAAAATCTTTGGGATTCTTTTTAAAATAAATGTCATCTCCAGGCTTAAAGACTTCATTTCTTTGCCTTGCACATCTGTCAAAGTAATATGTCATTTTGTTTTTATTGTTGTCATGACATTTTTTGTAAACAGAAAATTTTACTAAATTCGGTTTTAATTTCTTACACAGGACAGGCATATTCATACGTAAACTCCTAGACATTAATAATGATGCTGGGCTGGGAAAATCACTTTTAGCTGTGTTACGGTAGTGTAGCAATGCTAAATATACATCAGAATTATCTTGAGCACACTTACGTAGTATGCTTTTGGATACCTTGACCGCAGCCTCAACCTGGCCATTTGATCGAGCAAAATAAGGACTCGACGTGATATGCTCCACATCCCAGTCAACCAGAAAGGATTTGAACTTACATGAGTTAAAAGGTGGACCATTATCCGACACTAATGATCGTGGAATTCCATGGCGAGCGAAGAATGATTTCAAGTTTTTCACTACGTTATCAACGTTGTAATTCTTATGTAAAGAAGCTAGCTCAAAATATTTAGAATAGTAATCTACACAGACAAGGTAATTCTCCCCATCAAAATAGAATAAGTCAACCCCTACTCGTTCCCAAGGGAGTTGTGTAATATCATAACACTTCAAAGGTTCCTTATTTGTGTTAGGTTTAAATTTAGCACATACCAGACACTGTTCAATTAAATTTTTAATGTCTGCATTTATATTGGGCCAATAAACTGTTTCCCTAGCAATGTTAAGTGTTTTATTTATACCTAAATGACCACAGTGAATTTTATCTAATATTTGCTTTTGTAAAGCCTTTGGAACTATGAGCCTACTGCCCTTAAAGAGTAAATCATTCATTATATGTATTTCACCTTGAATATTCCAATATGGTTTTACCAAACAGTTAATTTTGTTTTTGCTTGTTGGCCAACCATTTTTTATATAAGATTTAAGCAAATTTAATGATTCATCTTGTTTACTTTCCTTTAAAATTGACTCTAAATATGACTTTGATACTGAAATATTAGAAAAAATTGAATTGACATGATATTGTAAATCTTGTTCATACCGCGGTACATATGTTTCATTGAGTGAAGCTCTTGATAACGTGTCTGCTATATACATATGTTTACCAGGTATATAAATTACTTCTAAGTCATATCCTTGCAACGCAAGCATCATTCTCTGTAATCTAGCTGGCACTTCATGAAGAGGTTTTTTAAAGAGATAAATTAAAGGTTTGTGATCTGTATGAACGGTAACAGGACCTCCATAAATATATTGATGAAATTTATTACAACCAAACTGTATAGCAAACAATTCCTTTTCAATCTGAGCGTAGTTTTGTTGAGAGCTTGTCAATGTTCTTGAGCTATATGCAATTGGTCGCTTATTTTGCATGATAACAGCGCCCACTGCATTCTTGGATGAATCTACTGACAAAATTAAAGGTACATTGCAATTATAGTTAGCTAATACAGGTGCTTTAGTAATAATATCTTTTAGTGATTCAAAACACTTTTGATAATTATCATCCCATAGGAATGGTATATCCTTTTTTAACAAGTTTCTTAAGACATTAGTTTTGTCTGCTAAGTTTTCAATGAAAGGGGCTAAAAAATTTAACATGCCTAAAAATCTTTGTAAATCCTTAATATTTTTAGGTGTAGACATATTTTTTACAGCTTTAATTTTATCTGGATCAATTTTAACACCATCTTTGCTAAAAATATAACCCAAATATGTTATTTCTTCTAAAAGAAACTTACACTTGAGCTTGTTTAATTTCAGATTTACCTGCCTAGCCCGTTCTAAAAATAATTCTAATCTCTTATTATGTATCTCAATTGTCTCCCCATATATTAATATGTCATCACACCAAATAATTATGCCTTCAATGTCCCCAAATAAATCAATCATAGTTTTATAAAATATTTCTGTCGCAGTATTAATCCCGAAGGGCAACCGTAGGAATTTATAGCGACCAAATGGGGTCTGAAATGTGCACAAATCACTACTTTCCTTTGTTAATTTTATATTATAAAAACCAGAGAACGCATCCAAGTGGGAAAAATATGTAGCTTTAGATAATTTTGACCTGACTTCATCAATATTTTTAATAGGATAATGACTTCTCAATAGATTTTTATTTAAATATCTAGGATCTAAACATACCCTTAATCCTCCTGCCTTTTTCATGGTAATGACTAAACTACTTACCCATAATGTGGGTTTGTTAACCTTTTGTATAATTCCCAGTTGTTCCATGACTTCTAATTCTTTCCTTAACGGCTCGATGAGAGCAAACGGTACTTTCCTCGGGGGATCTACTCTTGGTGTGGCATCCTTCTTTAATACAATACTGTGTTCATATGGAAGGCATCCTAGACCCTGAAAAACATCATTATATTTGATTACAATATTGTCACATGTTTTTTCATATAGGTTATGTATATTTTTCACAATTTTATTGTCATTTTGACAACTTACAGAGAAGTTTTTTGTTATTAAGTTTAACTTTATACAAGTTGGTAAGCCAATTACAGTTGGACAATTCAAACTTGTTATTAAAAAAGTAATTGTTTCAGGCTCTACTTTATTATCTAATAAACAGGATACATTAGATACTGCCACTATGGGAATTTTATGACCATTGTAAGCAAAAATATTATAATTTTTACACTGTTGTTTGTCTTTATTTTTAATATACAACTTTGAGCTTTTGCATGTGTCTAAAGACATCATATTTATATCTGCTCCAGTATCAATTATGCAATCTACTCTTTTATTGTTTATATTAAGAAAATAATGCCAAGAATTATCATTTTTACTTAAAATTGTGCCATTACTATTACTTTGTGATTCAATGTTGAACAATGTCCCTACAGTAAATCTCTCAGCACTTTTTTTGTTACTTCATCATCGAGATTTGAGTTGTCTACTTCAGAAACAACATTCCTGACATTATTTTTCTTATAACATAAATTAGTAAAGTGTCCATATTTAAAACATGACCTGCATTTATGCTTCCATGCTGGGCAGTTGCGATGAGCATGTGTTGTGTTGCATCTCCCGCACGTTGTTCTGGACCCGGGTGTGGCTGATCTTCTTCGTTGATAATGCGGCACTGGAGATCTGGTTTTATTTCTATGCTGGTGCGATGAAAACGACGATGATGACGGAGAGATGTTCCGACGGTTTCTGTGTATCTTGTATACGGTGGCATCTTCTCTTCTTTCACCCCCATTGATTGAATCTTCACTCTTCTGTGCCATAGTGAGTGTTCTACATAGCAGCTTGGCTCTTTCCAGGGAGAGATCTTGTTCTTGTAGCAGCTTTTGTCGAATTTGTGAGAAGTTTGTGGCCATGTTAGCGATGAGAATATCTTTCACCAGGGACTCACGAAGCGTACCAAACTCACATGAATGACTTGCATTTTCTAGTTCCATCAGAAAATTGTCCAACGATTCGTTCACACGTTGTTTTAATGTGAAGAACCTGTGTCTTGCAACTGTCAAATTCTTCTTTGGTTCAAAGTATTCAACAAATTTTTCCTTAACTTGTTTGAATGTAGAACTGCTTAGGTCCAAATTGAAGGAGTTGAAGATGTTTAGACCTTTTTCACCCATAGAGTGTAGCATAATAGCAATCTTCCTTTTGTCTTCAGTTTTCTCCATTCCCGACGCCAGCAAATATATCTCGAACGACTGAGTCCATTTTCTGAAGTTTTCAGCATTATTGTTGATGATTTCCGTCGAAATTTCCAGCTTTTGTACTCCGTTTGCAGCCATTGTCGTCATTGTTGTTGAACCACACCCAGCCGGTCTCGAAATTTCTTTTTTCGCCGTTCTCGACGTACCCTCTCTTTGGTTAATATTTTCTTTTTCTTCTTCTGACACCATGTTTAGTGCCACAGCATATGTGTTATGTTATTAGGTTCCAATTACACGCCCAATAATAATACACTTCTAGTTAATCGTATTTGGCTTTATTCATACGTAACTAATTTAATATACAGTATCTTATACATTACTAGGTACCTATACAGATCTTAACTCTAGGGGCCTCCCTAGGGGACTAATATATATTAAATCTATCTTAGGCTTCAATGTCAGACGTCATCTTGACATCTTATTGTTTTTTTAATCATAATACATAATGACATAGCATCTGTTTAAAGTCAAACAGATTTTTTTAAGTTCATTATAATATTTCGGTATAATTTTCTTTTCGTTTTTATGCTTTTTGTATATATTATGAAACAAATCCGTTGTGACAACATTTTTACTAAGAATGTTATATATATCAAGGAAACGTTCATGATTCAAAATTTTAATAAGGCCTTAAAAGTCATGTCCTATCTACTAGTCAAATATAGCCCGCCCCCCCCTCTTTCCCTCCGCGAATACTTCAGTTTTTGAGATATAAATTTCGAAGTTTTATTTGCCACGCAAAATACGCTGGAAAAGTGTGTTGTTTATTCTAGTTCAATCACCTATTTTCCTTAACTAGAGTGAATCGGGCAGAAGTCGATACGAACGAAATATACTTCCGAGTATACCAACATAATATAGGTATACTCGGAAGCAGAGGAATAACGCACAAATTAGACATTACCTGATAATATCCTCCATCCGAGATGGCGAGTTGCGTTTCGTTTCGCGTTTTCACATAATTACATTTGAAAAACTGTACTAAAGCATAAAGTTTACGTTCCGTTTCGCATCATTGAAATAATATTTAAAAAAAAATGATTTTTTTTTAAATATTTAGACGCAACTCCGGCATTCAAAATATCTATAGGGGTTTTATGACTATCTCCCGTAGGCCCCCTACACCACTAATACTCGCAAATTCAGGCGACTCGTTATAAAATCCAATCCAAAATGACAACGCACAAACGTCATATCATGGTTGCCTGTCAAGTCGTAAACAATATGTTTCTTGGCGTTACTATGACATGACATGACGTGGCAAACACGGGTAATCTGATGCTAAATATGGTTAAAAATTTTTGAATACAAGGCAACATTGAACACAAAGCGGTACTCCGATCGGAGATTTTAGGATTATATTATTTGACTGTGTTTTAGAAGATTTATACAATACTTACTAATGGTATGTGATGCCAGTATTTTTCTTGTTTCATGTAGTATTATTTTTACATAGTTTGACTATGCAAATCGGCATTTTGCTTCGCTCTCACACAAATCTTTGACAAATTATCGAGACGTCTACTTCACTTTACGCTTGTAGCGCGACTGGCGCGGGTACGCCGAATACGGCGTATTATTTGTTGCCGCATTTTTCAATACGCTGGACGGTATCTAGTCAAAGCGACCAATTATTAATCTATGTTTGGTAGATATTAAAGTTATACGCTCTTGCCCTGATCCGCTCTTACCCCAACATACCTTATCTCTATGATCCAACCATATCAATCGACTGAGAATCAAAATAAACAAACGTCAATATATTCGGGAGTACGCGTCACTATCGAAACTGAATCAAAATTGAATTAGTTTGGAGAGTAAGGCACTTGAATGTTTTTTTAGTTGATCTTTCATAGCTCCCTGGTAAACAAATAATGCAAACCAAAAGTTATTTAAGTAAAAAACTAAATCAGACTGGAATTGAATTTAGTTCCATGAGTAAGTGGGCTATGCCAAATCTGGACATCGTGACCACCATACGACCAGGGCGGCGATTCTCAGTCCTCGAACTTAGTTCCGAATATTAGTATATCCCGCTCGCACGCGCGGTAAATCTCATTTGCATGAGCGGGACAGACCGATAGTAAAAACTAAGTTCGAGGACTGAGAATTAGGGCCCTGTTTGTTTGTTTGCTAAACAGGACCGTCCGAACTTGAACCAACCGCACAACGACCCACATTCTCCACAAAATATTCAAACTGTATTAGTTAATAACACACTATTTAGTGTATATTTACAGTTTATAGCAAAACGCCATACCGCATAAATTATTCGACAAGGATATCTGGTCAATTTGTGAACTAGCAACAGACACAAGGCCGCGTGTTGCAAGCGCTTGCAACACCAAACGAAGCCTCGGAAAATATGTAAAACTTCATCGATAACTTTTTTTATTTTCTTTCTCGTTGTTAAATATAAATTTAGTCTGTGGTATGCAGGCTTACTCCCGAAACAATCGAGAATCGTATCAGTTCGATCTCAACGGTTTTTTGTATTTTATTTGATGGATTACTTAGAAACTAATCAGGATAAAGAAAATCGTTAGATCGTAACTTTTTGTACTCCCGGCCATATCAATCGACTAAGAATGAAAATAAATAAAACTCAATTTATTCAAGAGTACACACGATCTTATCTGAATCAAAATCGAATCAGTTTAGAGAGTAAGGCCCTTGATCTCAGGGATCAATTAGATCTGTCTTGGGACCCGCAACGAAATTAATCAGAAGCGAAAGCGAAGCGACGCGAAGCGAAAGAAAAATTACCCACCATTTGCCCCTTTAAAAAAACCATTTGTATGGCATCAACTACAAAAATCGAAACTTATGTAAACAACGCATTACTGGCATTAATGGTACCTAATTCAATGATTAGTGACAGAATCTAGCACTAAGCACACTGACATCAAAAAATAAATTTCTTTTTCTGGTTGTTAGGTGACCTAACAACCGAGTGGTACGGCTAAGGTATAGACAAATAGCATGCAAATGATTACATACATTATTTCTAAATAGGAAGGCGCACGTCATAAGCTGCCAAGCGTGACGCCGATGCACGCAAACGCCAGATCATAACTGAACATCATCCTACCTAACGCTGTCCTCGCACGCCGGGCCAGAGTGGCCCAGGGCGGGGGAACCACGACCAGGGGCTAATGAGCCCCTCTACGTGGGGTCGAAGGGCCCCGGCATGGGAATACCGGGACCGAAGTCATTCCAGTTTTTCTCGGGAAAACCCCCCGCCTATCGCAGGGGAAAACCGAGGCGCTAAAGGGAAGAGCCATGGAGGGCTGTGACCTGAGTGGCAGAGGCAACGAGCAGTGCATGGGGGCCCCGGTCCTGGGACCGGGGAGCGTGTGTGATTCCACTCCCCCTACACCACCCCTCGCCCCGCGGAACAAACCCTACCATTGCTGGGAAGAGGTAAATGAAAGACACTAGTGACGTTTTTTTGAGGGCAAAACCCCCGCGTCAGGGCGCGGGGAAAAACCGTCGGACAACTTTATTAAAACATTCACCTGAGGGGCGACTTGGCGAGCGGTCGTTAGCCGTCTCACGGACCCGTCCAACCAGGGGAGTGTGGGGGGGCTCCGGGAGCCAAGAGGGGGGGAAGGGCAAGGGGATGCCGAACGTTCGTTTACACGATTGAAACAATATGGGGCACTGGGTGCGCACCATACAGCTTCCTTGCGGAAGCGGTGGGTACGGCAGTGTCCGGGGCCGGCTGTAGGATCCTCGCCAGTCGTACGGGTTCCTTCCTCTGCAGGAACCACTCGATGCCGAGGATATCCGCGGGCGGGCTCGGGGACTCTGCCGTAATATAAAAAGAAAATTAATAAAAATCCGCTCCGTGCAGAGAGCGCGAAGCGGGGGAGTTTTGTGAAGCGGGGGAGGGGCAGGAGCGCCCCTGGGCGATAAGGGAGGCTACCAGACGAGAAGCCTCTGGCGCTATACGAAGGATAGCGGGAAGGACGTGGGTGCCGGCCTGGATGTCGGAGATGGTGTCTAAGGCCAGCATAAAAAGGTCTTGAAGGAGTTCAAGAGTGGGGGTGGGATTTGGAGTAGGAGCGGGGGGGCAGACGGCAGAGTCCCCGGGCTCGCGGCGGGCCGGGGTCGCACCAGAACGGTGCGGCGTGCGCAGCTCACGGGCGCTTCGGGGGCGGCGCCTGCTGTTAGCGGGCTGCGGCGAGTTAGACAGTCTCGGCTGAGGCTGTGACTGCTGCGGGTGCTGCGGGGAAGCGGGCATGTACTGCTCCGCTTCGTGGTCGGTGGAGGCGGCGGAAGACGCCGGCGAGATGGTGGTGGAGGAGCCCTTCGACCCCCGCTTGTTCCTCCGCATCGGCCGCTGCACAGAGGGGGCAGGGGCGGGCGGGGCGGGTGGGCGGGGGGAGGGCTCGTAGGCCTCCACCGGTAGTGTTACCGGCGGGGGCGGCGGCGGTGTTGTAGGCACGGGAGCGCCGTGACGGCGCTCGGAGGTGGCGCTGTTGCGGCGCGCGGGGGCGGCGCTTTGGCGCCTCTCAGGCGACGCCGGGGGGGCAGGGGCGCGGTTTGAGGGGGCCACGCACCTCTTCAGCTCCCTGCTGTACGTCGGACAGTTGCGGCTGTTCGCGGGATGGGCCCCTTTGCAATTAATGCAGTAGGGCTTCTCACCGCGCTTGCGGGGGCAGTCTTCACTGCGGTGCTCGCAGCCACACCATTTGCACGCCATCCGACGTTGGCATTGCTCGGTGCGGTGCTGGAAGCGCTGGCATCGTTGGCACTGGACGGGACGCTTCCCGTCCCTCCATTCCTCGAAGCGGATGCCCGGCATGCACAGGAGCGTCTTCACTCCAAAAACGCCGGGCAATACGTGGGGGGCCCTCTGGATATGGGCTAGGAAGGTGCACGAAGAGGCATCTGGGTGCGGCGCGAACCTCTTGACATCATCATAAAGAGTGGTCTACTTATATCCGACCTCAGTGGTTTAGCGGTAGAACCATTCAGCGAGGTCGTAGGTTCTAATGTTCCTGTGCTTACGCCGGTTCTTCACGACGGGTTAGGGTTGAACCGGTGGTAGCTTTTTGTATTGACTTAGTGAGAATTGACGAGAATAAGTTGTTAAGTTTTATTTGGAAATTAAAAAAACACTTGAGTATAAACTCGAAGAGTTTAAGAATCTAGGAATGTGGTAACAAAGACGATATTACGCCAACACCTTATTGTTCTGAGTACTAGAAGAGATTGGATATGAAGGCTCTAGCCGCTCTAGGTATGGAAAGGTTCTAGAATATGAAGGTTTATTATACTATAATTATTCTCAAGTATAATATCTTTTTCTTCTTATATATAAACATGAATTGCTGTTCGTTCGCTAAAACTCGAGAACTGCTGAACCGATTCGGCTATGTTTAGTCTTGAAATATTCGAGGAAGTCCCGGGAATGTTTAAACGGTTTACCACGGTGTGCTTCTATGCTCAACGAAGTGGTCACTTGTCATCTAGTATAGAATTACAAACTATTTTGGGCCACTGTTCATCTATGTACATAATATTATTATTTTTTACCTATTTCTTAGATATATAGTTTTCTTTTAGGTTATGTTTGTATAACAGAATGTATGAAATCTAACAACACCTTACAAACTCCAATCACTTTGACCTGTTACAAAGTAACATCTTCACATCAATTTGTGCCAATTGACCTCAATACCTAGATTCTAGACTTTAGCTATGATTAAAAAATCCGATGTAAAAGGCAGTAGGTACGACGTACGACCTTAGACGTTCTATTAGCAATCAGCCTATCTTGAAACTAGAATACCCAGTAGATCTTGAAGATATAACTTTTGCAAGTTCCCTTCACTTGCGCCAATTTGGATTAGTTAATTAATCCAGTGCAGCGTCAGCTTATTAATATTTATATCAGTTGCTAATTTGGTTTTATTATTTAAACCAGACTGGCGCAAGTGAACCTTAGCCTAATTTAGCTAAAGTGAGTTAGCTATTTAAAATAAGGACTCCCCGCCTCTAAAGACTGTCACTCTTACTGCTTGGCAAATTGACAAGAAGAGCATGTAACTTGAGTGCCACTTAAACTTCTGTACTCGGCCGGTTGTACAACATCTGATTAAGTTAACTCCTTGAACTTTATCCTTCACTGTACATAAATGACATGTCTGACTCACTTGTACAATGTACGTGACGGTCCGTCGTCCGGTCCTTGTACATGCGAACCTGTTATATCTAGTACGTCATTTTTGAATTAAACCTAAACGTACACCAAAAACACAGAAATTTTCATTGTGAACACAAATAAGCACTTTCATTGAAATATTATAGGATCATACTTTATTATCCAATACATTTTACAACAATTAAACCATAATTAATATATTTAAAAACATAAAATGAAAAACTAGTAATTTTGACAATGCCGACGTGTTCATAGTCTATGGATATGGATGGAAAACATTAGAGAGCTGAGAGGCGCATGTTAATAACAATAATTATTAACAGCTTGTCACAGAAAATTAGGGACGGCACTTGGCAGATCCTACTTTAAGATTATTATTTATTTTATTTTATTTTTTATTTCAAGGAAAACTTACAGCTAAAGAACATATGTATCGAGCTAAACAGTAGTTAATAAGGAAAGTTAAAAGTTTCACAGATAGTAAATTAACATAAACAAATATTATCTCTCTATCTATCCATCTATCAAAACAAGCAAGGGTAAAAGACAAGATAAAATGTATTCCTTTGGATTTTTACTCTTAGAAAGTAATAAAGTATAACTATAATAAAAACAATGTTATTTAAATACAATGAGACCCTTTTGATTTGATTTAAAATGAAATTATTTGCTTATGTGGTTTGATTCTTCAATAAATAATATTTTTTACTATATGTACCTAAATATTACTCAATTGCTTGCAGTTTGAGGGTTGCCAAACGGAAGGTGTTTTATTGTTCACATCTTGTTGTGCATAAATTTAATTATTTTATTATATGTTCATAAGTGAATTAAAAATTGAATAACCCAACAAAAAGTAAAACAATACTTCATTATCAATTATTACGACAAAACTATCTCGAAACTGCTTTGACCAGCCGCTGGCGTTCAATTTTAAGTATTTTAATTTAAAACTGTTGAAATACCAATCAAATATTACTTGCAAAAAATTTTTGCAATACCTAGTATGTCTTAACTCTTATTCGATGTTAATGAAGGTTGAACCAATGCATCGTTGCATTTCTCGTGTGCCAACCCTGGCGTAGAAAGTACCAGCTTTTACCACTATAATATTTACGTTATCATTAACATGACCTTGTGGATAATGTCACATACGAATATATTTATTCCGGTGCATATTTTACGTCTGACTACAGTAATCTCCCGCCAAATGTTTAAGTTTACCAGCGTACTTTACTAAGGGTCTATATCGCCATCCATAGAAATAGTATCTTTCTACAGAAGAATGGATAAAATAAAAAATTCTATGATGAAATGTCAAATTGTATTCGCCCTAAAAACATTCGTAAATATTAGGGTTCAGAACCGGGATTTCCCGGTACCGAAAATCCCGGGATTTCCTGGTTCTTTGACTACTGTTTTAGAACCGGTTCTCAACGCAAAAGAACCGGGATTTTCGGGACTTTCGGGATTTTTTTTACCTTAACAAAAAATAAACGCAACGGGCTTAGAAAAGTACTTTTGTATTTTAATTACACATTGTGGCATGTCATGTTAAGGCGAGGAGTAACCGCAACTAGCGCCACTCTTTTTAAAATAAATTTTACAATGATACAAAGATCTTATTAAAAAAAGTAATCGGTTGAAACTTTAAGTAAATAGTTAAACTAATTTATTATAGTAATATATAATAGTTAAACTAATATTATATAATATATCTCGTAAGTAATAACTAAAACGGCCGTTTTAGCTATTACTTTCGAGAGCAAATACAGTATAGGATTTAGAGCTGTAATTAAATGCCAATAAATTAGTTTAACTATTTACTTAAAGTTTGAACCGATTACTTTTTTAATAAGATCTTTGTGTCAATGTAAAATTTATTTTAAAAAGAGTGGCGCTAGTTGCGGTTACTCCTCGCCTTAAAGGATAATATATTTATTGCTATACAATGATTAAAATATCGTTATACAGTCACTTCCATTAAAGTTTTACATAGATATAAACAATTTTTATAAACGTGAGTAATATTATATTACTAGCTTTGGCCCGCGGCTTCGGGCGTGTGGAATTATTGTATTCGTAGCAAAAAGTTCTTTACCAAATAACACTACAGCTGCAATGTGGTTTAGATAATGTTATAGTAATAAACAAATTATGAGTATCATTATATTTTAACCAATGCATATAAAAACTTAATAAATTGTATACTTTTGACACCTTGGGTTACATTATTGGAGTTTTAGTGAGGATCCCTTTTTTTTTAAATATAATAAAGCCTGTGTTCACCGTTGATAGTGTAACTTTCCGACGGCGAAAAACGCTTTCAAATTTTAACTTAAGTTACGATGTTATTCAAAATATTCTTAACTGATTTTACTATCTCAACATATTAAAATAAATCTAGGGGAAATGTCTGCTCATTAAATATATATTTAAGTCAAAATCAAGATTTGGGGTCTATAAAGGCCATAGAACCTAAAAATATAATTATGAAAAAAAGTACTGTCTGTCTGTCGGTCCGTATGAGTCCGTACTGAATGGAATAAAATGAAATTTAGCAGGCCGATAGCTTCGAACCTAAAGGGTAATGTAGGATATTATTATCCCAAAAACGAAAGGGTGCCCGTTGGATTTTCAAAAAACAGTAGCTACTTATTTAATGGTATTTCGGTGAAACTAAAACGTATTTAAATAAAACTCGGCACAAAGGTAGATTGGACCATGAAATTAATAACAGGATTTTTTTGTTGGGAAACAAAAAGGTCCCAAGGGATCATAATTATAATTATAAAAAATCTTTTTGCTACTACTTACAAATAAAAAATTGCAAAAAAACAATTTCATAAGATATCTTTAAGCTATGAATTTTTGATGAATCAATTTATATGTTGGATAAAACTGTTAACATTTTTGGGAGATCCATCTTTTTAGCCAGTAAAACTCACATCGATATTACATTCAAAGGGTAAAAACTTACTTTACAATATTTGCGTTTAAAATTTTAATTTCTGTCCAAACATTATACCGCATTTCGTGCGATTGGCTAAGCAGAAAAATAATTTTAAAATGTTTTATCCATACTTAATATTATTTCAAAGTGAAACTAACTGTGTCTGTTACTTTAAGAGTCATGAACCGTTTTACCGATTTGGTTTAATTTTGGTACGGCAATAAGTTTATAATAAATAGGACTTATCAACGCCGAGGCAAAACTACCGAGCAAAGTAGGATTCAACGTCACGTATATAACGTGACGTAAAATATAATTACTCATACTTAAACTTATAAAACTCCTCAGTTTTGGTTGGGTTTTTTGTACTACACAGTATTTTACAATATTATAAGTTTTAATAGAGTTACACCGGTAAAATAGTTTTTTGGCTCATGATAGATCGTAGATATAATATGCAATATTTTATTTACCTATTCAAAAGTAATAACTTTGCAAAAGTGGGAGGGAATCTGCTAAGTGTGCCTTATAGGCTGGCAAATCGTTAAACATAATATACGCCACGGAAAAAAATATTGTAGTGCGTATGATCTGGCCAGAAACTGAATAGTGGATAGTCATAAAATGATTATTGGTATAACATTATCTTAATCATACTGTAGCCATAGAGTTATTTGATAATTAACTTTTTGTTACGAATACTATTTTACGCGCCCGAAGCCGTGGGCAATAGCCCTAATATTAGAGACGTTAAATTCAAAATATATAAATATACGATATTTTAATCATTGTATAGCAAAATAAATGTATCATACTTTAACTTGACATGCCAAAATGTGTGATTTATTTATAAAAGTAGTTTTCGAAGCCATTGTATTTGTTTTTAGTCAAGTAAGAAAAAAATCACGAAAATACCAAAAATCCCGGGAAATCCCGGGAATTCCCGGTTCTGACTAGTGCCGGTACCGAAAATCCCGGTTCCTAAAACTTTACCGGTTCTCGATACCCTAGTAAATATGTCTCCCCTCCATGTCTATATCTATTTCTTTGTATAAACGGGAGATCAACATAAGTAGTATGACTACCATTCAATTGTATTCTTTCTACGGAAGAATAGACAAAACGACAGAATGATAAATGAAATCTGTCTGCCCCTACAATATGTCAGTACTTCTATTATTTCCTAGACAAAATGAATTTTGGTCGTCATGATAAGTTTGTAATTTATCTAAGTTAAACGCTTAGTTCTACATGAGATCTGTTATTAGGTTTCCGTAGCCAAATGGCAAAAAACGGAACTCTTATGGATTCGTCATGTCTGTCTGTCCGTATGTCACAGTTCTTATGAACTAGGTATACTGTTGAAACTTGATAAGTATTCAGTGAACCGACTTGCACACAAAAATAGAAAAAGAAACAATAATTTTTTGGGACTCCCCATACTTAGAACTGGAACTTAAAAAAATTGTTTTCATCAAACCCATACGTGTGGGTAGGGTTGCCATCTTCAAAATTAAAAAACTAGGACATAGCGCGTCAAACCCTGACTATAAGAGCCCAAAACATACGACTCACCAAATTCCAAAAGATCTCAAGGCTAAAAATATTTAAATTCGGATATCAGCCGTCCGGTCCGGACGCTCCCCGGACGCCCTCAAAAGTAGGACAAATCCGGGAAAATCCGGGGAAACTCGGACGGCAACCCTACGTGTGGGTATCTATGGATAGGTCTTCAAAAATATATCTAATTTTTTTTTTCTAAACTGAACAGTTTGCGCGAGAGACGCTTCCAAAGTGAAAAAACGCTTTTATTATTTCACCGGTTTTATTTTTATCCCACAGCGAAGCCTAAAGGAATGAAAATAATTTGTCAATCAATGTATGTAATATGTATGTTTCGCTTAAATGCCCTGGTAACTTATGCTCTATAATATTCAGTCTTTTATAAAAATTGTGCATTTCACTCGTCTTGGCATTATTTAAATGAAAATATTTCGGTGGGATTAATTTCAATGAATCCGCCTATGTATGTCGGATATTTGGCAATCGGCCGGATATTCGAACTACATTATCAAAAAAATGAAAACATGTTTGAACCTCGCAACTGACCTAAAAACAATGGAATAGAAAGTCCACGAATGTTTTATCGAACTCAATCATACATATAGAGTATATTTATATAACTAGCTGACCCTTGCCCACTTCGTTGAGCATAAAAACAGTTTATGATGAAATTCAACTAAAAAAAACAACCCCTAATGCAGCATGGGAACCCGAAACCCGCAACGCGGGAACCCGGAACCCGCAACGCGGGAACCCGGAACCCGCAACGCGGGAACCCGGAACCCGCAACGCGGGAACCCGGAACCCGCAACGCGGGAACCCGGAACCCGCAGCATGGGAACCCAAAACCCGCAACGCGGGAACCCGGAACCCGCAACACGGGAACCCGGAACCCGCAACGCGGGAACCAGGAACCCGCAACGCGGGAACCCGGAACCCGCAACGCGGGAACCCGGAACCCGCAACGCGGGAACCCGGAACCCGCAACGCGGGAACACGGAACCCGCAACGCAGGAACCCGGAACCCGCAACGCGGGAACCCGGAACCCGCAACGCGGGAACGCGGAACCCGCAACGCGGGAACGCGGAACCCGCAACGCGGAACCCGCAACGCGGGAACCCGGAACCCGCAACGCGGTAACCCGGAACCCGCAACGCGGGAACCCGGAACCCGCAACGCGGGAACCCGGAACGCCAAACCCTTCCGTGAACGTTGCTGGTTCTGCGCTGTCAAATGGAATAAATAGTATCCTATGTCCGTCTACTGGCTCTCAAGTTACTTCCTCACCAATTTTCAACCATATCGATAAAGCCGTTCTTGAGTTATAAATAATTTAACTAACACGACTTACTTTAATACAAATAGCTGATGTATAGATGGAACTAACATAATTTATATAATGACTCACCAACAGAACAAAAATTCGTCGCTTTACCTTCATAACCTCGTATCTAAAAAACTACAACTTTTCAGTAGAGTCAAAAAACTTAATCATTTTAGATTTTTTAATAATTTTAGAAAATTTGTAGTTTTTTAGATACAAGGTTACAAGGTAAAGCGACGATTTGGTAGGTACATTAATAAAAATTCATAACGAAATAGTGCTTTAAAGTCAAAATGAGTCCTAATGATAGGTGAAGTGTATCATACGCTTGAGTCAATGAATATGACATACATGATACAGTGTAATACAAAAGTGTTAAGTATATTTTTCCGTTGTCTGGTAACACACTGTGAGTCTGTGATGAATCACTTCGCCCGATAGAGCTAGATATCTATACAAATATTATAAAGCGAAGAGTTTGTTTGTTTGTTTAAACACTTTAAACGCGCTAATCTCTAAACTACTGATCCTAATTGGAAAATTCTTTTTTTGTTGGAAAGTCCATTATAGAGGAAGGCTTAGGCGATTGGTCGCATAATGATATATAATCATTATGCGACCAATAGGAGCGAAGCGTCAGTGAGAAATGTTGCAAAAACGGGGAAAATTATTCACAATAATTGAGGACTTTCATTGCGCGAGCTGCATAAACGGTTTAAGTTACTCAAAACTCACGCGAACAAAGTCGCGGGCACAGCTAGTAGAGTTATAACTTTATACTATGTATTATTTCTAATAAGGTTTGACGCCTCCATGGTGCAGTGGTAAGCTTGGCTATCAACTCCGCAGATTATGAGTTTGATTACAAAAATGTTAATTTCAATATAATGATAAAATAAATGTTACAACAAAATAATGGTTAGAACAATACAGGCATCCTTGATGACATTAGTAAAACATTATAATTACTCTTATCTATGAGTAAAACGTTATTATTTCGATAGTTTTAATCATAATACCAAGGACCAGTAGATTCGTCTATTGCTGCTCATGCTTGGCAGGCGGATAGGCGAGCGCAATTTTATAATATCCGCAGAAACGCTGCTGCCTATTTTCGTATATATTTTGTCGTCTTGTACGACATTCACGGGAAAGATCGTTGATGAGGAGATGCATACTTACTCCAGCAACCGTCTTCCAGGCCTTTGAAATATTCGCTTCGACGACAGAAACTACCTAAATCTAGAAGTTCTAGAACCTCTGAAATTCACCGCACGCGGCGAGGCGAACTCGCTTTACCTTGCACGAAGGTCATCGACCGTTAGGCCAGAGTCAGCCTGACAATACTGTGAGTAATGGGTATGGTGATGACTGACGGTGACCATTCACAATGTGTACCTTAACAACTACACTCAAATTTAATGCTTACTTAGGTAGGGATTTCGAGAAAAGCTCAAATTATTTTCTACCAAAATCACTACTAAGTAGCTCGTTAAATGCCCCTTGAGTGTAATTACCTATGATACAGGTAATTACAGACGCAATATTACCTGAAAAAATTTACGTTCCATTTCCGTTCTTCGACAGGAAACAACACATCAACATAACGTTACTTAGAAACTCCCAAATCAATAAATACCCTCCTTTATGCCCTCGCCGTAGTCGGGTAAATATATTTAAGCGCAGTTTCTAACGGACTGATGATGATCATTACCATGTAACAGCTGATACAAACGCAACACCGGGAGTTGCGAAGTACGATAGTTCGCTATTTCATTCTGCAGTGTTAACTTAGTAACTAAATATCTAGTAATTAAATTAAGAAACAATATCGTGTTGCGTCATGCCTGCGTTGCATGTTGCGAACACCTAACATAATATTATATTATTATGTATGAATCGGATACTGTCGAAGGTACAAAGTTTTCAATATTATACCTGGCATTGGCCAGGTCATTCTGCCATGGCCCATGACCATGTGTATAAAATAATAAAAATTTTCCATTGTCTGGTACAACAGACAAGTTCTTCGAGATCTTATCATAGACAATGTTTTTAAAGAAGTGTGACAGTATGAATATATCTTCGCGCAAAATTTGCTATGTATCTTGGGCTATTTTGTTCTGTAAGAATGTATGGTTCCCAGGATTTTTCATTCAATTTGAAGTTGCGCGCGAAATTTAGTTACCTTCATGTTATTTACGATAATATATTAAAAAGCAAATTGAAATGATTACAAGCAAATATTTCAAAATGTTGATGTATATATATGTAATTAATTTTTAATTCAAGCTTGAAACCGTGAAGCTATGATTTAATAATTACCTACTAATCTAGTTGGTATGCAGCCAATTAAAACTATATCAGTATATAGAAAGCGAAATTGGTTTTACTTTCAAATTGAATTTAAATGAACTAAGAAGTTTTGGCAACTACTATTTCATATTGACTAAAGTTACTTGACCTTGCCTTCAAAACAATATTGGAATATTTCTTTGCAAAGACAACAATTTTGGTAAAGGACCACAGAAAGCTCATATTATCTTCTTCTTATAGCTCTATAGTGAGAAGTCAATGTCAGAGTGAGGGACAAAAACTAAGTAAGTAGATCTTATCACAAAATAAAAGGGTATAGAATTCTAAATAAAAAGGTAGCTCATAGAGTGCTGATTATGATGAGATATGTGTCATAGAGTTAACATGATATGTCGCTGAATAATAGACTTCTTTGTGTGTGCCATAATGATAATACTCTTTGTTTTACAACAAAGACTCACATCAAGTCACAACACTTGAAATATGAGCTTGCAATTAAACATTTTACATCTACTTGTGTAGCAAATAAAGTTAATTTTTGAATAAAAAAATCTTGAAAATGTAGTTGCATCTCAGTATTAACTAATGCCACAGATTACTAAATAGTTACCTAATGCTCTTTAGGTTTTCTAGGTTTTTAGCAATACTAGTTGACATAATAAATAAATGAACTAGAATTGCTGGTGAACTTGAGTATTATAAATTTACTAGGATATCTAAGTACAGAAGTAAAGTTATCTTAGTCCTTTTTTTACTATAGTCAAGATAATATAAAGGATGGAAGTATTTTAATGTTTTAAATGTATCTGCATGTTGCCAGATTATCATTACATTTTTTATTTCAAAGAATAGAGGTTGCATAAATGCATGATAATATTATGATGTCATTATTTTACTTACATTATTATTGCATTTATGTAATTAGTTCTTTATTTTGGAGTTCAACAGAGTATACCCCATACCCATAGATAAGAGTAATACAAGAGTACCTATTGGCTGACGAAGTTAAGTGCTAAATACACTTATCCGTAAATTCTAAAATCAAAATTGCACTAATCAATAGTAGGATTTTATATTGGTATAGAAAAGGAATATCTGTTGGAGTTAAGTATATTATATAAATACTAAACTTTAGTTTATAAAATAAAGAATAACATAAATAAATAGGTATAAAATTATGTTAAAGGATAAAACTTACCAGTTTATTAAAATTGTGTTGGATTTCCTTCCATACATCCTGGCGACACCTATAGTCTGTTTATATTCGATTCTCTTCGTAAATTTATAATTAGATTATAGAATACGAGAATTTGCACTTGGATCACAATGGGCACATAAAAATATTATTGCGATTTGCTTCAGATTTGTTTACTTTTTAAAGAAACAAAGTGCGTATTATTTCATCGACGATTATCTTATAACTGTTTTAATATTGAGCAGAAGTTATTAAAAGGGGACACACTTTATGTGAATAATGTATACAGTTTAATGATTTTTCACTTCATAACTTCGTAACCATTTACATATTTTATAAACAAATTACAAACCAAAACAGAGACTCCACGACCCACTAACAAGTGACACTTGACAGTCTTGTGCAGTGTTGCCAACTTAATTTTTTACAGGATCGTATCATAGAATAAAAAAGATCGTATTTTGCCATGATTTTCAAGGAAATAATCGTACGCAATGGAATTTCAATAAAACTACATAAATCAAGTAAAATACGGCATGTAAGTAATTATAATTTTGCATCAGCAAATAAACATATTATGGGATTAGGATATTATTAAATTATACTTTTTTTTTTTTTTTTTTTTTTTTTTTAATTAAAAGACATATGTTATTTATCTAAAATTAAAATCGTTTCGCAAACAATGCATTGAGCTTTCTAATCATTAGGCCCTGGTTTGAGCAACTTTTTAAATATATCTAAAAATATATTGAAAAGTAAGTAAATAGAGTCTGACAAGCGAGTCGATAATTATTGGATGCGTTCATAAAAAGTACAATTAATAAGATGTTTAGCTAAAGCTAAACATCTTATTAATTGTACTTTTAGTAGTTAGTAAAACAACTCATATAATAAATAACAAGAAGTGGAAACTTGTTATTATTTGTTGTAAATAGATTTATTTTCTACGTACGATTTCATTAAAAAGGTCGTATATTTTGCGTACGATTTCGATAACGCGATCGTACATCGTATATGAGTCAAAAAAGTCGTATAAATACGATTTAAATCGTATGGTTGGCAACACTGGTCTTGTGACGTCTGACCAAAGATTATTATTAGTATATAGAGAAAGATGGCCGACTTCCGCTGTTTGACGGTTCGAAAATGAAGGTTTGATGTGGCTCCTAGCGCATCTAGCGTTGGTGCAATACACGAGAAGTTTGAATATATATATATATATATAAAATTTTAATTCTACAGGGATTTTAAGGTAGATTTTTAAGTTTCAAAGACCTTGGTTTTTATAGAAGTGTATATTTGTTAAGTTTCCTTAGCAAATAAACAATTCTCAAAAAAAAAATAGTCTTTGAAACATAAAAATCCAACATAGTAAAACGAAACATGTTAAAAAAATTCAAATATTTTATTTTTCTGGTTATTGTGTCCCTGCCACCGGTTCGCTGACTACCCACCGAGATGAAGCGGCGTAAGAAGCTCGGTGGGGGCACCTTTTACCATTTTTTTGTAAAATACGAAACTGATACATTTTAAATGCATACTCTATTTAGATCCAATTTAATTTAAACATAAAACTAACAGAGATACGCAATTATAATGCTACTATATTTTTTTATTAAATGTCACTTATTTACTGTAAAATTAAAAAATACTGTAAACCCATTAAATTGGTGGATTTTAAACTTTCCGTTTAAAACTAGTAAAATTGGATCTGAACTGAGTTTACAACTGTAAATTCTTACATTATTGAATAAATTAATATTTCGTTTTCCAGGCAATCTTAACAAAATACATCAACAAAAAATACTAATACTATAAAAAATATATGAAATGACGTCTAAACATAAAAAAAAAATAGTATTATCAGTGAATTGCTGCTGATATTACAAAAGACGATACGTGAAACAAACAAGTGTTATTAATGATGAAACAAATGTTAAATTCATGTAACACATTGAACAAAAAATATACATATGAATAAGAAAATACATCATTATTAAATTAATCTTGCCAGATATCATTTCATTTATATTTATTACAAATACTTAGATACCAAGTGTTCTTTTCGATTTCCCACAACTTTAAAATATTTTTGTGACTATAATAATATGAAAAAAACATTAGATGGTTACTATGTATGTGCTATGTGGAATCAAATTATGGTTACAATAATCGACGTACCACATGGTGACATTATACTTAAAATATAGATGTTATCTGTAAAACTATGCAATTTAGAACCTGGGTAATGATAAAAAAACACAATATATTATCATAATATATGAAGAACACGAGTTTAAGTTTTGATAAGGCATTTAATAAATAGGCAGAGGTCTAAAATACAAAATATTATTAAAATTAATTGAAGACCCCACTAGGATAATAACATATTCTATACATTTGACATTAATCACACTTTAAATCCAGGAATCACTAACATTAACATTATTAAAAAAATATTACAAATAAAACTATAATGCTTTCTTATAACTGAGAATAATATATTATTATAGAAGCCTGCAGTCAGACCTGCCTACTTTTCATGTACCACATAATAATAATTTTGCTTGTTAATAATTAGTCTGTATATAGATAATTGTATTGAAAACTAGCCAACTCAGACTTTGGCTTGGGATTCAACATATTATTATTTTAAGTTGTAAGAAGATATTATAGTTTCACTTCTTTTTTTTTGTCTTTGAACTTGGCTCTCATTTCACATTTATGTTTTCGTTGGCGAGTATAAAGAATATATTATAGTATATACCATATGGTAAATATTCTTTATACTCATAGTTATATTATTTAATTGAAGACAAGAATTAAACAAGCATGTTGCCAATTCGCAACTAAATTGCGTAAGGCTAATTATTTTTAATACTATATTATTATCCGCATAGATAAGATTAATATTAAGTGTATTAAATAATTTAATTTTGTCGGACTATTTGCAGTTCATGTTAGCGCCGCGACAAAACTTTCTAGGGGTCGGCATCCGTGGCGTTTGTATTCATCCTCCAGCCTCCAGTTATTGCATTTTAGTTATGCTTGTCTTGGTGCTCAGCATTGACAGACACGTTGAATACATAATACTGAAAAAATAAAAATAATTTGTTTAGTATATAAGCTATTGAATGAACTCCCTGGCAGTTTCTTATGTCAAGGTTTATGGCAAGTAAAAAATTGCTACTGACGTCTCTATCACAAGACATTCCAGGACATCACAACACATAGTTTGGATAGTCTAGGCTCTAGATGATTTTACCAGTTACTTTTGTCGGTGAAATAAAAATGTTCTGATTACCTTTTTATTTCATTTTCAGTATTTTGTTCACTGTTCATACAGAACTCACAAGTAATAAGTGACTTCTTGACACTGAAAAATTAAAAATTACATGTTACTGATGACTGAAGGAATTATAATTTATTTTAGTAAATAATGTCAAAATTTGATCGCAGTTTTTGTTACACAAACAAATTGTAGGCAACAATATTATTAATATTGATTAATCATGAATTAATGTTTTAAACTAATATTGCATTTAATTATTAAATACTGTATAAATTGGTTTTGACCAATCAAAAGCTTATCTCGGAAACGGTGGCACTTACGAAAAAGTTTGTAATAGTCACTTTTGCTCCTATTCGTATGCCCCACCCGATCCGCAATTAAAATTGAGGGGTTAATATAAGATTTTTTTTTTTCGAAAAAAATTACAAGTCCTGGCGCCCCTAAGTTTACATAGCAGGCTGAAGTACCATTATCTCGGAAACTAAGGACCGCATGAAAAAATGTCATATGACAAAAAGTAACCACCATAAGGGTGTCTATCGAAAGCGCGAATAATAATTGAGGGTTACCTAATTGACAAAATTTCCAAAAAAAAATATAAGTGTTTTGAGATTGGGATCGAGCTTATCTCGGAAACGGTGGCACTTACGCAAAAGTTTATAATAGTCACTCTTGCTCCTAATCGTATGCCCGACCCGATCCGCAAATAAAATTGAGGGGTTAACTTAATTTTATTATACGTAAATTTTTTTCCGAAAAAATTACAAGTCCAGCGCCCTTAAGACTATACTAGCAGGCTGAAATACCATTATCTCGGAACCGGTGGCACTTACGAAAAAGTTTGTTATAGTTAAAATTGCTCCTTACAGTCGGCCCAATACGATGCGTAAATAAAAAATTGGGGTTAATATGAGAAATTTTTTTTTCGAAAAATTATTCTAAGTGTTTGGTAGTACGATTTTTAAAGTGTCACAACTTTTCAACGGTGCTTCAAAAATAAAAAAAATGTTAATATAAAATGTTCATTAGGACTAGGGCTAATGTTTAGTGTATTACCCCCACACTTAGGCTTATGAAAATTTTATGGTTAAAAGATCTTTTAATTAGAAAGCTAATGCGCTACTTTTCAAGTTTAGGAAATATGTACTTTTCGAGTAAAAAATAATTCAATTCCGAAAAATTCTTACGTATATTCCGCCATTTTGACAGATATTGACGTTTCGTTTTCCAATGTCTTATGCAAAGAGATTATAATCACTATGGTCTTATGTTAAATATCTCAATAGAGCTTTGGTTTACATCAAAATTGACAAAAAATAATGTAATAATGAAAATGTCCTTAATAAAACTATATCTCAGAAACGAATCTACCAACCCCGACTCCACGTAGTAGTTGTCTGTCAACCCCTAGAGTGTATATTTAAGCGCGGAGGCGCGGAGGGAGAGCAGCCCCCGCCCGCCGTAACGAAATGCAAAAACCAGGACTCGCCGTGGCGGCGGAGGCTGGTCGCCGAAGGCGACCAGAAAGCCGGAGCTGCCTAAGGCGAGTGTTGGTTTCTGTCATTCGTTACGCATGGGCGAAGGGGCTGCATTTCCCGCAGCGCCGGAGACGTGACAGACCGACATTGACCCAAAAACAAATCTATCAACTCCGACTCCACGTAGTACTTGTCTGTCAACCCCTAGAGTGTATATTTAAGCGCGGAGGCGCGGAGGGAGAGCAGCCCCCGCCCGCCGTAACGAAATGCAGAAACCAGGACTCGCCGTGGCGGCGGAGGCTGGTCGCCGAAGGCGACCAGAAAGCCGGAGCTGCCTAAGGCGAGTGTTGGTTTCTGTCATTCGTTACGCATGGGCGAAGGGGCTGCATTTCCCGCAGCGCCGGAGACGTGACAGACCGACATTGTCCCAAAAACAAATCTATCAACTCCCGACTCCACGTAAAACTTGTCTGTTTTATCTAACCTCTAAACTACAACTGTAAATATTTTCTTAACTAGTGGTTGCTGAGTAGAGGGGAGGGTAGGGGGATATCCCCTGACCGCCGTCTCCACCTTTCTCCCCTGTTTTACTCTTGGAAATATCCCGGAAACACAGACATAACCTCAAAACTTCAACCATAAATATCTTCCAAACTAGTAGTGTCCTAAAGGTGGGTGTGGTAGGAGGGGGTTCTCCCCCTCCCCCCCTCCCCCTCCCCCTCCCGCCACCCCCCAATTTAGGGGGATTTATACTAAAATTTTACCAAGTCCTCGCTCCTCGCTAACCTAACCTAACCAAACATTCGCGTTTATAGTATTAGAATTCTTTACTTACTTTTTGCTGGTGGGCAGCCAAAAATGCATCTAGAGCCTTCCATTGTTTTTCGATTTCTTTCTTACACGTACATTTTCTAAACACTTTACGATGTTTACAATCGAGCAGCCATTTTCTACCAACTCCATCATGATTTTCTCCCCAAACTTTTGTTCATTTTATACATACATAATTGACTTTTCTATTATTTTGTCGTTTTATACAAGAAAATAAAACCCCGAATAATATTCCCAAACACTTTTTACCCCTAGAAAACCCTTAGAAGAGAGACATATTGCTATTATTGTAAGGAGCAAGCTTCCAAGTCGGCAACTGCTAGTACCGAATTGTTTCAGCCAATGGAAGCCCGAGTTTTTGGTGCGTAATTCCCCGAAATCTATGTGTGAGTGTGGAACCTTCGTTTACACGAAGTGGACCCCCCCTGCGTCTGACAAATGACAAGTGACAATTTGTCAAAATTAATGACAAGTGACATCTCTTCGGCTGACTGTATTTTTTTTATTTAATAAGATCTGGATACTAAGTACTTCGGACTAAGCGGGGAAGGAGGAAAATGTTGTTACCTTTTTTAAGAAATTGAATTTGCTGCTCTAAGTCCATTATTAGTGTTTTATTTATACTTTAATTATTAGCTTGACTAGTGATCAGTATAATCTGATAGTCACTAAGCTGTAATGGAAAGAAAACCTAAAAATTAGCTTTTAGTTATTCTCTCCTTTACAGCGCCGATGGCAAATGTACTTTGTTTACGTTTTGTATCTTGGATAAAAAGCGAAACTAGCAGACCCGTGCCCACTTCGTTCAGCATAGAAACTGTTTGTGATGAACAGGCAAAATTATTAATTTATCTTAGATTAGATATTCAATGATCTAAGTTGATAATAATATATACATACACAACCAATATTTTATTAAAAGTAGGATTCAGATGGATTCTTAGCTATATTATACATCATCAAGAGTTCGCTACATAATATTAATTATTATTAAATAATACCTATGTCATTGCAAATAATAATGATGTTTTTATTAACCAACTTGAATAATTTTCTTATCGCTGTAATACTTACCTAATCAATACATTACTTTTTAAAGTAATAGTGCAAAATACAAGAAGCCGGAACATAATTTTTTCATGAAAAGAGGCTGTGTCTTGCCTTGCTGTCTTCCGTTTTGTGTATCAGCCAACTATTGATCATCAAAGAGAATATATTATTAGGGTAAACCGTCAGTTATTGCATACCGGATAGTTATTAGACAGTCGATTTTGAATCTCAAAAAATAAGAAAACAACAAATAAACAGGGACATCTACAAGTATTGACAAAAACTGCTATTAAGGCGAGAAATATCCGCAACTAGCGCCACTCTTTTTAAAATAAATTTTACAGTGACACAAAGATCTTATTAAAAAAAGTAATTGGTTCAAACTTTATGTAAATAGTTAAAGTAATTTATTATAGTAATATATAATAGTAAAACTAATATTATAATATATTATATTATATCTCGTAAGTAATAACTAAAACGGCCGTTTTAGTTATTACTTACGAGAGTAAATACAGTATAGGATTTAGAGCTGTAATTAAATTTGAGGGGTTTTCGAAGTGTCACTTTTAGGTACAGAGACTACCGTAAGATGGCGCTTGCATAATGTAATATGTCAAAAAATCTGTGATCTTTGTTGGGTGGTAGTTGCCAGATGCTGTTTCATACACAAAAATAATCCTTTCAAATTCCTTTCTTAGTGATCTCCTACACTTCCGAGGAAACCTACATACATTATAGCTCGCTTCGATATCTTTGATTTTTGAAACAAATAATAAACCCCTATACTTAGATTCTAAGAAATATACATGCCAAATTTCAACCTGCTGCCGAGTATTTTCGACTCGACGCAAAGATAAATATTTTACCTCTTGGGGCTCTTGCCAAATGTGATGACGGAGAGATGAAATCTGCCGGCGTAAAGTGAGTTGAACATAATATGAAGGATTTTTTTCTTATAGTTAATCCTGTTTTTATATGTTTGATAGCCTCTATCCATCTTGATCTCCGAGTTTCATCTTGGAGAAAGCGGTGGTTACCTATATTTTTACAAAATTGTACTGCGCATGGACTAGCCATGTTTAGTTTAGTTCTCAGGGCACAATTAATAAATAATAAACTATTGCAAGTGAAAGAAAGAAAGTTGAAAGGTAAACAAACAAAAAAACAAAGCGGAAATTGACATTTTACACAGGACTTGACATATTACTTAGGTTTAATGCCATCTATCAGCAGTTTTCTGAAACCAGTAGAACTGTCAAAATAAAAACCGCTCATTAAAGTTTGAACCGATTACTTTTTTTAATAAGATCTATGTGTCACTGTAAAATTTATTTTAAAAAGAGTGGCGCTAGTTGCGGTTATTCAACTTTATTTTAGTTCTTAGCTTTTCCTTTAAAGGGTAGTAACAAAACGGCAAAAAAATTATTTCGCAAAGACTGTCACGGTAACGGATAATCGTCGTAAAATATTACTTTTTCATAAGGTCTGGTCAATTGTTTTGTTTTGATAATGTCGTAGTGGTGTACGTTATTTTTGAAAAATATAATCAATATATTTTTCAAAAATATTAATTTAAACAATCTTAAATAAAAAAATTGGACGCTGTCCAATAACTGTCATATATTATGTCCAATAATTGTTTGCTTGAAGGTTGGAGTCACAAAACAAAATACCTAAAGAAAAAAAGAAGAATTATGACCAAAAAATTATATTCAGCACTCAAGGAGTTGAGAAAGGAGAGAAACGGAAAACCCGAAGATAAGAGAAATTGCTAGAGGATAATATGATATTCGTCCTTGCATTTCAAATTAAAATGTCCTGAACCTAGGACTTCCTTCGACCACGACTTGGGCCCAGATTCAAGATGCCATTGTTGTTATCATTTTCGAAGTTCGAAAACAAAATACATTTATGGGATTTGACATAAGCTTCGCTAAGTGACATGCGAATTCGCTTGTCATTCAGCAAACCTTAGGTCAACCCACATACATTTTTGTTTTCGAACGTCGTAAGTGATAATAGCAATGGCATCTGGAATAAGGGCCCACACACACAGGGAAAACAAATTGAAATTGACTTCGAATTTAAATTCACCCGTCATTTAGCGATTCTTATGTCAAATCCCATACATTTTGTTACAATAGCGATAGCATATTGAATCGGTGCCCTGTTTTTACAGATTAAGAAAAGTTTAATTTTCTTATTTTATTTATTTAGTCACTTTATTTTTTGAATTGTTACTTCTTTCATTTTTCATTATCTCCAAATATCATGGCTGATTAAAGTTTCATGATCAATTTTAATAATTTGTTGAATGTTTTGTCTATAGAGATATTTTTTAAAATATAATAAGTTAATATAATAAAAACACAATGTTCTTATGTTGTTTTATTATTTGTATAACTATTATTTCTCTATATTAACCGACTGTCCAATAACTGTAATTAAATGTCCAACAAAGAGAATATAATCACTACGTTTTATGTCCAATAACTATAAAGTTTGTCCAATAAGTATGTGGGGGATTGTGTGTGTGTGTGGATAAAGTGAACAAGAAGTTCATATTTTTTATAACACTGATATTTTGAAATTATTTACCAGATAAAAGATTATTGAATTTTATCTAGTTTCAAAATATGTCTATAATATTTAGGTTACTGTAATAGCCTCAGAACAAAGAATCCTATGGAACTGTACTAATAGTTCAATTTCACACGGCAATAATAATAGGCTACCTGTCTCTTTCTTACAACAAGAGTTTTAAGTAAGAAATAAATATATACACTCTTTCTATCAACGCCCCCTTCATTGGCTTTGATAATATACTTCTGCTGTTCAGACGCCATTTTACTCTACCGCTTTGTTTACATGTCAAACGTTGTCATGGTGAGATTTTTATGGTTTGGTTACTGTGCAATGCAATTTTCGATTTAATTACTGTGCAAAACTGTAAAATAATTCTGAATTCATTATAATAGGTACCACGAAGTGCTCTGTAGTAAGTAATTGTGTCCTATGCAAAATCACCGGTAAGTAGCTAACATTTATTTAAATTGTTGTCTATAGTTTAGTTTATTTGTTATAAAGTGTTTAAAAATCTATTTCTTTGAGTTAGGTCAGTTGTGAGGTATAAAATCCGCAATATTCTCAAAATGAAAGAAAGCGAGCATCCATAATCCGCCATGTTTGTCGACGGGTTTGTTTAATTAGGTATGCAGGCAAAGTACATGCTTATGCCAGTTCCATAGGATTCTTTGTTCTGAGGTAATAACCGAAGAAAAAAATATTTTTTTTTCGAGTTCATTCGCTTAACTGTCCAATGACTGTCGATTTACCCTACGTGTACTGAAGCTTAACTTAAATTATTTGGATAAAGTTAACAGTAAAAATGGGTTATAGGGGCTGTTTCTGTAGAAAAATTCAATAGTTGTAAAATTTGCACATGTTTTCTATTTTTATTTTTTTTAGAAACTTTATGACTTATTTAAACTATTTGTAAAAAAACCTTTTTTGTATTTTCATAAGGTAGTCTATCTACTTTTAATTTAAGGTAAGGTAAAATTTTCCTTTTATTTTTATGACAATAGAACGAAACCTCCCAAAGAAAATATATTTTTTGCTGACCGGGTAGAGTCACAAAAACAATAAAATGCCTGCTACATATAGGCGAAAGGGGCTAGACATTAGTAGTTTAGTAGTGTTTTTTTGCATAACAAGTGCATTTATATGAATGAATAAAATATCGCTAGTCCATAGATAAGAGTAATAATAATGCGCTAGTCCCTGACCAAACACACTATTTAAGTATTCACTCTAATCTATGGTGAGATGTCTCTGGTGTCGAAGATATCTTCAACCGATTGAGCAAATATTTTTCTACACTCTGGCCTAGTGCCAGTATAAATGTACCTGAAAGCTTGCTTGTTGCCCACAGGATTAAGCCTTATGGGGTTAGTTAATTTATTTACTTGATTATTCAAGTCCCTTGCCGTTAAATACAATCTAGAGTTTGTTTCTCTGGTACTGCTTATACTCTGATAATATTTGAGTTGCTAGTTATTCTTGCTTATCGATCTTCTCCATACGTTACGTTTTTTTAAATTTCTATTATTTTTTTGCAAGTTGCACTTTGCAGTACCTTTTGCCGACCGCTTCATATGACAAAAAAAATCGATCACTGAGACAGGCGTCTTACCCAGCAGACAGCTTACATTATATTATTATACTCTATGGCTTACCATTTAATAGAGGTTGTCTTTCCAGACTGATAATATTATGCTTAGGTATACGCGCCGCTGCGGCTAAGATTTGTATAAATATACTAGCTGTCCCGGCAAACTTCGTATTGCCTTATTAATTAATTGCTTGACATACTGACTGCAGCGCCACCTATCGGTTCCAATTGTAAATCTAAACCATTCTCGAATCTCCACGAACACACACAAAAAATTTCATCAAAATTGGTCCAGTCGTTTAGGAGGAGTTCAGTCACATACACACGCACACAAGAAATATATATATTAAGATTTTGTATTTCAAATTCAAATTCAAATTCAAAAAAATTTATTTCCAAGTTAAACTTAACAAGCTATTTTCGGAAAGTCAACAAAAATACTACCACCGGTTCAACCCTAGCCCGCCGAGAAGAACCGGCGTAAGAAACTCGGACGGGGCCATCTTTTAGCAAAAAGATGGAAAATTGTTCTTTTTTTAAAAAGTGTAAACATAATATGTTAACAATGTAAAAACTTAATCTATATATTATAACAAAAGACAGAGTACATAAAGTACATTGAGGTAGCCTTGCATGTGGCCATCTTATTCCCAAGGTGTGCAATCGTCAACAAAATCATTGACCTTATAATAAGCTTTAGAACAAAGACGTTCTTTAACTACAATTTTAAATTTATTGATAGGGAGGCTCTGAACGTTATTTGGGATTATATTGTACAGGCGTATACATTGACCTTTAAATGATTTACTAACTTTACTCAGTCTGATCACCGGTATATCTAGCAAATATAATAATTTATAACGCACTAATTGTAATTCCTCTGATAGTGCGACTGTCTGAGCCATCGTAACACACGGTATCCGCTTACGATAAAGCGATCTGTCTGGTATTTAGCCCCATAAGTATATCCTATACCATACAAATGCATACGTTTCAGATTTCACTTTTTAACCCCCTCCCCACTGTCTTCGACACTAACACGCTACAAGCACTTACAATATTATAGAGTAATTACGCAAAATGCCGACCGCCCTCCAATCTTTGGCCGTCTCCACATTTTCAGATTGCATTAATTTAAAAGTAATAAGTGGCTATTTTTGGGACTCGAATTGCAGTGTTAGTACATGATCTTGAAGTGCAATCCGTTACTATATCCAATTACTATTCTTGCTCTTCTGTGGCGACAGAGCCGTTAAAGCATCATATTCGTATCTAGTTAAAGCAGCTTACTTGCTTGAATAATGGGTATTAATGGGTATTCAGGCTTCGGGAATTGATATTACAACGATAAAACATTTATTTTATTGCTTTTCAGCTTTGTTATCACCAGAAAGGTATTTATAGTATATAACGGTTTGGTCGGCCTGAAAATCGTGAACTACTTTACAGTCTGATTACACAATTTATATCCTGCTATGACATTTAAGCAAAAGGCGAACAGACTATTAGGCCATGATCGTCGTCGTTTCAGCCTTTCCCTGTCCACTGCTGGATATAGCCTACAGGCCTCTCCAACACATTTCCAGTGCGACCGGTCCATTGCCACCTGCATCCAACGTGACCCGGCAGTTTTCACCAGGTCATCGGTCCATCTGGTAGGTGGCTGTCCCACACTGCACTTGCCAGTATGTGGCCTCCACTCTAGGATCTTTTTGCCCCATCGACCATCCAATCTTCGTGCTATGTGGCCGTCCCATTGCCACTTCTGCTGACTGATCGTACGGGCAATGTCAGCAACCTTAGTTCTTCTACGGATCTCCTCATTTCTGATTCGATCACGTAGAGAAATACCGAGCATTGCCCTCTCCATAGCTCGCTGAGCGACATTGAGCTTTCTGAAAAGATCCCTCGTGAAGCACCACGTCTCAGAACCGTATGTCATCACTGGTGTCACACATTCGTTGTATACCTTTGTCTTAAGGCACTGAGGTATTTCGGAGGAGAAGACGTTGCGTAATTTACCGAACGCTGCCCAGCCCAGCTGGATCCGTCTACTGACCTCTCTCTTAAAGTTGGACCTACCTAATCGGACAGCCTGCCCTAGGTTATATAGTTATTGGTCAACAACTTCAGGAGTAGAGCTCCCAACAGTTAGTGCGGTGGGTGCAACATGGACATTGTGCATGATCTTTGTTTTGTCCATGTTCATTTTAAGACCCACTTGTTGAGAAACTCTATTGAGGCCACCGAGCATGCGCCCTAAATCTTCCAGCGATTCTGCCATGACTACTATGACGTCGGCAAATCGAAGGTGAGTGATGTATTCGCCATTGATGTTGATGCCAAGTCCTTGCCATTCCAGGAGTTGAAGGAATCCTCCAGAGCAGCGGTAAACAGTTTTGGGGATATGACCTCCCCCTGTCTCACTCCTCTCTTTAAAGGGATATCCTTGTGCAGTGCTCCTGTACTCGGACTGACATGGTGGCGTTATTATACAAATACTTCAACACTTGGACTATATACTGATAGTCAATACGGCAACGCTGGAGAGATCTAAGGACCGCCCATATTTCGACGGAAGCAAAGGCTTTCTCATAGTCCACAAACGCCAAGCGTAATGGCCGATTATACTCTTCGGTCTTCTGTATAATCTGCTGCAGCGTATGTATGTGGTCTATGGTACTATAGCCTTTTCGGAAACCGGCTTGTTCGGTAGGCTGAAAGTCATTCAGCCTGCGTTCTAGACGCATCGTAATAACTGTCGAAAACAGCTTGTAGGCATGGCTCAGCAGTGTTATGGGCCTATAGTTCTTCAGTAAGGTTTTGTCACCTTTTTTGAAGAACAGGACCACAACACCCCTGTTCCATGCCTCTGGCGTTTTCCCATCGAGTAAGGAGGAATTGAAGAGTTTCTGAAGGACTTTTAGTACCGGCGTGCCGCCTGCTTTCAGAAGCTCTGTAGTGATTCCATCCTCACCCGGCGCCTTGTTGTTCTCAAGCTGTTTGAGAGCTATCCTGATCTCGTACAGGCTGATGTCCGGGATGTCTTCGGTATAGTGTCGTGTTAGCCTGGCTCTTGGGTCTGCAGCTAAACTAGCAGGTTCAGCTGAGACCGAGGTGGTATACAGCTGTCCGTAGAACCTCTCTATCTCCCGTAGTCCTCGGGCTTTTTTGACGTTACGCGTCCATCTTTGGTCTTCAACTTTGTCAACTGGCTTTTCCCAATAGATACGTCTCTTGCAAACACTTTGGAACCTTGGTTCCGCTCTATCGTCTCTTTAATACGCTGGGTATTAAAAGAACGGATATCGTGTCGCAAGGACTTCGCGATCTGTCTATTGAGCTGCCTATATGACTAAGCGTCACTCGAAGTTTGGAGCGTCATTGAACGTCGACTAGCCATGAGGTTCCGGGTGAGGTTGGATAGTTTCTGAGGTCTATTTTTACGGTGGGTCTTAAAAAATTTGGACCCCACCGTATGAACAGTTTCTACCAGCCTGCTATTTATATCGTCCACTGATGCGCAGCTGTCCAGCCATTGGAAGCGATTTGACAGTTCAAGTTGAAAGCTCTCGGGGTTTTGGATATGGGCATTCGACGGTCGGAGCGTAGACTTCATCAGACGCGATCTTTCAAGTTTGACGTTGATATTCAACATGCCTCTGACGATTCGATGATCACTTCCGGTCTTAACATGTTGATCACAGAGACATCGTTGAATATCTGCGGCTTGGTGCTCATAATGAAGTCAATCTCGTTTCTAGTTACACCGTCGGGACTCAACCAGGTCCATTTCCTCTGCGGCGGCTTTTGGAAGAAAGGATTCATCATGAAGAGTCCTTCTTTCTCCATAAAGTCTGCCAGCATCTGTCCCCTGGGATTCCTCTGCCCAAATACAAATGGCCCCACTTTCAGCTCATCATCGCTTCTGCAGCCCAGCTTTGCATTGAAATCTCCCATAACAACTGTGAAGTGTGTTTTAGGGCTACGTATGGCCCTACTGACGTCCTCATACGTAGTTTCTACTTCATCGTCTGGATGTGTTGACGATGGGGCGTATGCCTGTACAATCTTCAACGAATATCGTTTTGAGATTCTCAGTACAAGGTATACAACCCTATTTGACACACTCTCGATGGACACAATGTTGTTGATAAGAGATTTGTGGACGATAAACCCAACACCACCTTGGGACTTCTGTTCTCCCTCCCGGTAGTAGAACAAGTGGCCGGACTGTAAGGTTATCGTATCCTCGCCCTCTCTTCGGATCTCAGATAAACCAATAACGTCCCAGTGCAACTTGTACATTTCCTCTTCCAGCTCTACGAGCTTCTCGTCTAACCTCAAAGTGCGCACGTTATGTGTTACCAGGGCCAGTTGTCGTTTAGAAGGAGGGTGGTAGCCGGATCTCTTCCGGGGATTCTTTCCACTACCGTAGCCAGGAATAGCAGGTCCGCCGGGGACTAGGTGCCTGGTTGTCTGGTGCGTAATCATTGAAGGAATTTTAGCCTACTGGTACCACGCTGGCTAGACGGGTTGGTACAGGGCTTTGTTTCGAGTTTTCCTTCTCTCACACTAGCTGTTGATGTGTGTGTGTTTCATTTTAGTCGCCTCTTACGACTCTCCTAGGATAGTATAAGGGGTGGTGACAATTATATTCTAATGCCGTCACCACACGGAGAAAGGCATGATCGACTTTAGGGTTTTTTCGTCCTCGATGCATTTAAACCTTAATAGTTTTTTCCTGTAGTAAAAAAGTCCACCTTATGCCTATATACCTACATAAAATATATTTATCAACCTAGATCACAAGCTATCCTTCGTCGCAAACTGATGGAGCCTGAGCGTCGAGCGGTCTCAAGTAAAAAAATCCGTAAGGTGGTCAACTTTTATCGTATTTACCCTACCTATTTTAGAATTAAAATTATTGTATTTCACATAAAACAACGCAAGCGCATTGCGCATTAAGTTTTACACTTCGTATTTTATATTATACCAACTAACGTATTTAAATAAGAGGAAGCGATAGTGTTATCTCTTATTTCCTAATGCTGAATGCTCATGTGAATTGAAAAAGGATCTAAAAAGTAATGGAGTGCTATTAAATAGGTATTACTTATTTTCATTAAACAAAATATATTTAATTTTTAATAATTAGTAACTACAGTAATTTGGTTAAGATATTATAGATATGTTCCATCATGAAAACATGATACAGTAATTATTAGAATTAAAAATATATATTATTAAAAGTTGAGAATCGATATTATTGAATTCGTCCTGATGATTCAAATAACCCGCTTTACGCATCTCACGCCCAGTTTGACGTCACTTTCCGGGGTTCTCAAGCTTGCCTTACCGCACCCTATTTTATTTTGTCCATAGCAGACTATATTTTTTGGAGAAATAGCCCCATATTCCTTATGATCTGAGCAATAGAGTATATTTTTACATGTATTTTAAATTAGTTCCTTCATTTTCCTCTAGGTAGCGCCATCGACGCCATCTATACTGGCGCAGAGCGCACCAATCACGTTTGAGAAACTTTGACGCAATTTGCAAATGGCCGTGAAAAGGATTGAGCTCGAGGGTGTATGAAATACTAAATGGTGGTAGAGTCCGTGTTTAAAACTTGTGAATAATTATTGGTTTAGTGTAGTGTTGTTAGAAAAATACAAAATGTGCCAAAAAGGGAGGATCCAGTCTTAATAGTGGTTGAGACATCGCCAGTGTACGACTGGAGGAATCGTCGGAGTCATTTGCTGATTGTCGGGTAAAGTCCTTGTTTTACTTGATAGCTAAGTAATCAGACAATTGTTAGGTGTAATTCGTATGGATCGTGCACATTAAGAAGCAGTAATTAGTGTTTGGGTGTGACTGGCGTGAATGAGTGATTAGACTGAAATGGTCGCCGGCTGAATGCGTGGTAGTTCTTCATACATAGATAGTATTACAATTTAGTTTTAAGTAAGTAATAAGAACAAATTACTAGCGCAAGCTGTTTTAGACAGTTTCATGTCCCTCCTAGCTCCGTTTTTGTACACTGTCGCAAGATATTGAAGTCATTTCATATTCTATACGTATAGACTACAAAAAAGGCACGGCCCTATTTCCAAATGGACGTACATCGATTCGTGCGTTAGCCTTATCAATATGTAATTTTCCCTTATGTTTAGCACGATATCTACGGTATTTATTAGGATTCAAATCGAAATAATGCTATTATTAGTATCGTATTGTTGCTATCAACTTTGGAAGGATAAAAAAAATCAATAACTTCACTAGACATCCTCGTTACGATTAGTGATTTTGTATGTTTATTGCAAGTTCTTACTAGCGATAACATACGTTTAAAACAATTAAATGATATTATATTATAACTATGATAAGATTGATGTTGTTTCTCATGTAAATAAAATGCATTTGATAATATCTAATCCATACTTAATTAACGATAATTGGCCTTGTACATGTACACAATGTGTATAATATTTATAATACTTATTGGTAGACTCAATTATACTCTTTGAAAAACGAATATAAGAGGTAAAAAACAAGTACCACCTTGTTCATAGAAAATATTTAAAGCTAATAAATCTATCACATGTTCAATAAATAGGTATCTAGACAAAAGGTGACATGGGTCAGTTTGTGATTACCAAAAAGCTTTATTATTTTTATGAAATAGCAGTGTTATTTTTTAATAATCTATTTGTCAGTTGATGGTAAAGCACTGTTTTTCATTGTATGAAATGCTGAAGCTATTTTGTAAAACATTCTGATAAAATATGATTATGACCAAAAATATATATCTAGTAGTAGGGTATTTATTGCTTGCTCTTTGGCTTAAATTTTCTATTCTTTATGCTGCCTCTGTATCATATTATGTTCTTTAAAACTAACATTTATTATGTACCTAATTTATAAACTAAAGACACTAAAATCTGTAACAACACAAGCCAACTTTCTGTCCAAAAATTCACTTGTCAATATTCAATTTTAAACTTAACTCCAGTTTCCATAAAAATACACAAAGTGCCTTAAAGAATCATAAACTTTGACAGGAAAAAATTAAACTGGCAGAGAAGTGATTGACTAGCATAATCCTTATTTTATTATTTACAATATTTTCTTTGGGCTTTGAAATAAAACAGAAGTAAGTAATTTATGTGCTACATTAAACTGTACACACAGATTTTTTTAAACGGAAATTATAATTTTAATATTTCAAAATTGATGTTAATAGGTGCTTAAATACTTTAAATGACTATTTACATGTAAACAAAAGGCCTAATAATTAAAATTTAAAACAAATGCTAATAAATAAAATTCAACAATCAGTAAAATGTGCGGCTTTCAAGTAACAATTAAGTCATTACTTAGTGCTGTCATCATAATCTACAATGGTTTTCAGTTATTTGATTATGAAAGAATTTTCAAATAGTCTGAAAGATTTATTATGTTATTGTATTATGTTTTCCAACAAATTTATTTCCCACAAAGTTTGGTTTTGATTTATTTTTACTTCTTTATTATTTTGATGTTTTATTTTTTATTTTTAGGGATATGGAAACCCTTTTACTCTGATTGTGTGTATGTTGAAAGCTAGATAATATAGAAAAGCAATGAAATAAGATATTAATTATCAATAATTTTATTGATATAATATCCAGTAAATATAAACATAGTACCTACTTGTAGGTTAGTAGTAAAATCATGCCTCAAATACGCAAATTTAATAATACCCACTAAAGGCGAAAAATACTAGGGTATATTATTTTGGTAACCACCAAAATAATCCTAAAAATACAAAAAAATGTGGAGGAGAAAGGATTTTTATCTTTTGAATCATTCCTGACTGATATAAAAACACAGGCGGTGTTTTTATAGTGCATAAAAGTCTGAGTTGCAACTTTACATACAGATACTGTTCATCATCATCTCAGCTATGACGTTGAATACATGCTGTTTATCATCATCATTTCAGCTATAACCTTGAATACTGGACAAGCCTTCCCTAAAGTGTTTCATGGGGGTGTAGAGTATAGTAATTGTTAGTGTTTTTGTTAACCTTTAGCTGTGTTTAATAAAAATATTTTTATTTTTAGTATGACTAATTGATATTGTTATGATGAGAAAACTGCTTATTTAGTACTACCCAAAAACAAGCTACAGGAAAACCTATTATATTTTTAATTATAAATAATAAAAGACCACTTGAATACCTCACTATTATTTTTATGCATCAAGTCATACTTTCGAATCTAGAATTTTGTTAATATTTATTTATGTTTTTCTCCAGAATTTTAATGAAATGTGAAAGTAATTTCTTATCACTAATGCATATTGCATTAGTGATTAGACAATACTCAAATTCATATTTGAGTAGGAATTTGTTTGTATGTTTTAAATTAAATAAATTTAAGTATAATAGAAAAAAATACTGCTGTCTGTTGTTGTAAATTGCAATTAGAGCTTCCACAACCTCAACTTGTCTTATTTAAGGGAGTAGTTTTTTTACTGGACATAATTCGCATTTAATTCAGAGAGGATAACATTTTCAAATATGAAAACTGTGCTCACCCACCCATCTACCAAGCGTGGTGAGTATAGGCAATTAATAACAATAATAATAAAGCCTGTTTATTCCAGATCAGTTACAATACAGTTTGTTTTATATTTGTTAGTTGTGTTAGTTTATTTATGCTTACAGATGTTTTAGTATGGTTATGGTTTCTCCTTCTCTGATATGGTCCTTTTAAGGATAAAGGTCTCCTCCAATTCCTGGGCATAGGCAATTACTCCCCATCAAATACTTTGGGTAAGGTCTGTGTCCAGCCAGTAGTGGATGTCATAGCTGAAATGATGACTATGAATAAGGTTTAAAAGTGCTAAGCCAGATCTGTAAGTGACTGAAGCAATATTTACAGAAATATTTAAACATATTAATTACTAGCTGACCCATGCTCACTTTGTCGAGCATAGAAACATTTTGTGATGAACAGCCATTCTCGAGGTTTAGCGAGACTAATGAACATCAATTCATATATAAGATCAAGTACCTATACATATTTGGATACAATAGTTCAAATACACAAAATATTAATACTAAAATATATTATGTAAATATTACCAGGCGATATTTTAGTTAACTTGAATGAGCAAAAAGTGACTTTTGAAAGCAAATGAATGTTGTCATTTTGTCAGTTATGACTTTCTGTGTTTATATATTCCTGTAAATTGTATACTAATGCAATAGATTTATGCGACAATTTATAATAATATATTATTTCACATACAATTGAAGACATGAATCGAAGAAGGTGATATGTCGCAAAAAAAAAATACTTAGAAAATTGAGTTTTAACAGTCACTTAAACATTTTAGGATATGTAGTAACGTATTAAGTACCTACATTGATTCTGGAGATCTTTATATTAATGTACTAAATACTTTACGACATATTATAAAATGTTCAAGTGACAGTTTGAACTCAATTTTCTCAAAATCATAGTGCTACATATCACCCTTATCCATTTGTGTCTTCAATTATGATTTGCCTTGGTCAGAATAATTAAAGTTTTAAGTCTACTAGCTGTGCTCGCAACTTCATTCACATGTAATACTAAAATAAAACCCCAATTATTATATAAATATTCTTCCTTGGTGTTCTGCTCCTGTTGGTTTTCCCAACAACATAATATAGCCTCTAAGATTTCCTCAATAATTGAGCTGTCCAATTCAGAAATATTATTTCACTTACTGATAATAACTGTGTTCAAACAAACACTCTTCATTTATAATATAAGTATTAATTTTTCTTAGTCTCTTGAAACTGGAGAAATAACAGAAGGTTGATGTTACTTATGATGGCAAATATACCATAACATGTTGTCTATGAATATTTATACTAAATACCATAACATCCTAGTCTATACATATTTATGCTTCGTGAGTGGTCGTTGCGTGCGGTGGTCGAATGGAGGGTTAAGGGTGATGAGTCAATTCGGAAATTCCCATAGTATACAATCGAGGATGTTCACACTATTGAACTTTATCGTTGTAGTAATAAGGACGAAACACGGCACATCCAAAAGCTTCGCTACTATACTATCCAGGCCTATGTGTAATATCGTGATGGACTTTATGTTGCATAATATAATCATAATGCAACCAGTCCACAGGAGTCATTGTAACGGATGCAACAAACTTAACATACCTATTTTAAAACTTTTAGGGCGTGTTTCACCAAGCAAAGTTAAAGTTAATCCTTCGTTAAATATCATGTTGTTTCTCTCGTAATTCCTATCAAAGAATGAGAAGGCATGGTATTTTAACACGCCGTTAACACTAACATGCGTTGGTGAAATCGGGACTTAAATGCCTACTAAATATGCATATATAATATTTTTCTATCTTCTATATTTTCGGCATTCGTCTACCATGCCGTTTTAAAATTTTAATTCAGCCTGTATAAAGGGACGGGAAACTGAAGGGAAAGACTAAATACTAAATAGTAACTTCACACTGCTTGCACTATTCACATTGTCGATAGGTAGGTATGTAAAATGTAATATTTACATGATAGCACATTCCGGAAATTTACCGAACCTCAATAGTTCTTCCGTTTGATTTGCAATGAGTAATGTCTTTTTTACCCGACTTCGGCGAAGCCAAAAGAAATGGTAATGATTTTGGCAGTCTGTGTATGCATGTATGTTCCCTCGTAGCGGCTAAACAACTGGTCTCACGGCTCTACTTTGACCATTTTTGTACCTATTATTTTAGCCTTTTTAGACTCCTTTTTGCAAAGTCGGGTTACTTATAGTCTTTTTAACTTTTATTTTTTGTCGAGGGGAAATGCGTCATGCATAGCCCGCGACTCCTTAAGATTGTTGAAGGGTTATGTTGGACTTCACAGTGGTTAGCAACCAAACAACTAAACCCCCCTTTCTCCTTTATGCTTCTTGGCTAGAATGGGAACTGTTATACTACTTACAAGTAGAAATAAATTGATAATCGATTACCTTACTTTACGGAACTTCCAAATGTTCCTGCTTGAGCTACTGTTTACAGATAATATATATATATATATAAATAGCAAGAAGTTAGCACAGCACACATGTTATGTAAGTGCTACCGACTATTGTAAAGCGTTAGTAAAACATTTGTTGATTGAATAGAGCATGTTTCGTTTGTCATGTAGTACACATTTCTATGACTACATTATTTAAACAGAATTTGAAAATACCCTCGAATTGTCAAGTAGTCTGCGAACTGATGATAAATATAGCTAAGGACATTCGCTATCATGTCTGTCTGTCAAACAAAATAAACTAGATCAAAATCGGTTCATCCGTTTGGGAACTATGACGACAAAGGCGTACACAGATACGTCAAACTTATAACATCATCCCTTTGTTTTCGTCGGGGGTTAAAATCTCTACTTTCTCAATAGCAAATTGAGCTGTATTGACTAGAGCACAATGGTCACCCGTGACCCAACCCAACAGTTCCCGCGCAGGTCGATACAGCTTAATTTGCGATGAATGAAAACAGGAGATCGTCCTTTCCGTGCCTCGTCTAACTGGACCCATCGAGTTGAGCGATTTTTAACCCCGACGAAAACAGAAGGGTGTGTGTCTATCTGTGGCATCGTAGCAGCCTAACGGATGAACCGATTTGGATCTTTTTTTTTTGTCTGTAACCTGAGTCGAGTGTTTTTAGCCATAGTTCATCATCTTCAAATTTCCTTACAAAGTCTGAAGTTATTTCATTTTTTTTTAGTTATTCCCCGACTCAGGGGGCCTAATACAAGATCTTAATTCCAGCCAGTTTACGCCATACAAAATGGCTGGCTGGCATTTTCGTATTACGATCACCTTATTGACAGTTAGTCAGCGGTTGAGCGGTCACGTGACACTTGACTTGAATGTCACTTTCATACAATCAAACTAGGGTGGATCCATTCAGAATAACATGTCGTAATATGAAAAAGAACAAGGCAGTTTGAGACCGTATTATTGAATTGCCTGGAACCAGGCTGGTATTGTAAAAGGCCGCTGGTCTAATGATATTGGCATCCAATGAAAGTAAGCAGGTGCATATGAATAACTCATTGTACCAGTTATGGACGTCGCAAAGCGCACTCAATTAATTATTAAAGGTGCATTCCAGTTGTTAGGAAATAACGTTATTAACGAAATGCAGAAAACACAACACATTTTAGTACATTTTATAATAAAATCAAAACATAGGCCCAATAATTTTTTTACTTTATAATGATGATAGTACCTATATTGGTTAAATTGTGGAGAAAGAAACAATGGACTCCTAAACGTCGATTTCTTGTACTTTTGATTGGTAATTTCTGTTAATGTCCATATTCTTTCTCTCCTTTACAATATCCTGTATAATGCTGTCTCCTTCTTACCTAACAGAACGTTTCAACTTTTCACAACCACTTGACATTCCTTGTAGTGTCAGGACGAACCTGACTACCTTCCCACCGTTCCAACTTCTTCTCCTAGTCCTTTACTGTTCATGCCGTCAGATTATGGAACTCTCTTTCCCATACCGTGTCTGACAGCCCCACTATCACTGTCTTTAAAAGACGCTTAAAAGACCACTATCTTAACTTTGAATCCCAATAAGATTATTAAATTATATTCATGTCTAATATTATTATTATTTATCAGAACATTATTGTATTTATGTAGGTATAAGTATTATTTATTATTTATGTATAAGAATATTACGTTTATTATTATTATAACTGCAATTGTGTACGCCCTGCCTGATCATGTAATTTCTCTCTGTAGGAGTATTGAAAGAAATGTCTTTTAGATATAAGTAGTCCTTTTGTGTCGTATTTCTTTCTATGTAATCTGTTTATCGTTAATAAATTGTTAAATAAATAAATTTTATATAGGTACAGTAAGTTGTCACATAGATGTATAGTTGTAAACAAATGATGACCAACATTTTTCCTGGTTATTAATTTTCCTTGTTTATTAATATCTAAAGGGGCTATTAGATTGTTTATAGGTTTGCCATTCGCCTATTCGTGAATTAGGTAGTACAATTTTATATGAGAACTGGCTGTCCTGGCGAACTGCCTTAGAAATAGGGTTTTTTCCGAAACATTCCACCATTCCAGAAGCTTTTCTAGGACGGTCTCGGGATGGAAAGGTCCAAACTTGTATTTCAATTCAGCCTTTTCTGATTTAGAACTGTACTGTACGGTAGTTTGTACGATAACTTTTTCGTTTATTTTACCTTTATTTTACTATCCAATAGCCCAAGCAAGATGACATTTCTTGTTACGAATACAATTATAGCTGTAGAAAGAGAGTAGTGTGAAAATAATGATCGCCTCCATACCATATCGAATCTTATTAAATCCGTTCATTAACTTTGATTAGTAGTAATAGCATAAGATGGGATAAGTCAGTAATTCCCAAAGTGATCTAGGTGCACCACCAGGGTGGACTCTTGGTGGTGCACCTAGATCACGTAAGACTTAACGGTCAACGTTGAGTGTGACAAGAAATGATGGTCCAAAATTGTAAACGGCAACGATAGTGAAGAACTAAAATATGAGCTTGACCTTCTGCTATCAATATATAAGCAGATAATATATTAAGAAGCTCAGCAATTACTGTTACTTGTAGAATTTAAAACATGTATAAAAATTTTTGGCTGTGAGCGGAAATACCGGAAAAATAACCTGGACTGTGGGAATTTGTGCAAAAACTTTAAATAGCGTTCTCGTCCAAAAATAATTTTCATATCTAGAAATTGTCAATAAAGTCGCCTGAAGAGTGGAGGGGTACACTAGATCCAGACTACAAAACAAATGAGTTTGGGAACCTCTGGAATAAATGAGTTGCATTAATAAAGAATCGCATCAAAAGTTGTTGTTTCCCCAGCTACTGTAATTTACAAGCATCTGTCCACTTATTTTTCACCTCTCTGGGTTTAGTGTAGTTAAAGTTTATATTATATTTTAAGTAATTTTTGTTTTATTACACAACATAGCTTATTACACTTAAATTGGCGTTAATGGGTCTATGAAACCAATGTAACTGTAATATCTAATTTAAAATAGTTGTGCATTTGAGTGCCACTGATAAAATAAGTCGAGTTCAATATTCTGCCGTAAGGCTGGGGACGTTGAAAACTCTCTAGCCTAAAAATCTTTTCTTAGGCTAGAGAGATTCCATCGTCATGTTTTTCTTTGAAGCTAACTCCCATAGTAATTAACTAACGTATATTTGCAAATTTTTTATATAACGCATAGCTATTGTATTGTTCCCTAGATAAATTGTATAAGCGCGCAGTTTAAAATCATATAAAAATAAACCATGGTGTAATTGTGAGAAAATATTTTCTCTCTGTTGAAATTTGTTAATAGGCTGCCTAAATACCGTACTACGTGCGAACCGTACGTGCGAAAGAGTATTGTAATTATTACTGTACATTATATAAAGAAAACCTCGTTTGTAAATATTTCACTTTACAATTTAGCCAAAAAATATGTTAATAATTGATTACAATGATATGTTGCTTACTACTAAATTAGACGTGAATAAACTAAACGAAGTTCTGTCCTTGTCCGTCAAGTGACTTTCTAACGTATTAGACAAGGAGAAAACATATCGCTTATACAGTGTATAAATATTTTTTATATTACTATAGTTAAATAAGAACTTATATTTAGAAGGTAATCTGTGACTATACAGACTTCCTTATAACTTGTAAAGTACATCTTACACTAATATTGTCACCGAGGGCATGTTTCACAATCCATTGATAAGTGTCGCAAATCGTGTGTGCATGTTTTGCTCATTCATTGCAAAATAAACAGCGACAAAAATTCCGAATAAGCTAGACACTTTTTTTTTTGTGAAACAGGCCTTTAAAATATTTTCTAGTTAGGGCTCCGGAACTAAAGACCGTACCGTCACCAGGTTGTATCTCATAAACCGTGATAGATAGTTAATATTTTCATAGATTGTATTTATGTTACAAAATTAATATTCATGGTATTCATGTTACAAAATTAATAGTCCATACATGGGGTGGCCTGTGTTTTGACAGATCCAGGGCACTCCACCCAACATAATGGCTGATGGCAATCCGCAAGTGGTTTTAGTGGGTAAACCGGCCGTAGCGAGCCGGGAGTCCCACATACCCCTAGTGGGGGGATGCGTAATGCATTTCCCTTGCGACATCAAAAAAAAAAGGAGTCCATACATCAAACGTGTTTTTGCACGAAAACCCTCCGTGCGCGAGTTGTACTCGCAGTTGGCCGGATTTTATTTTTATTTATATACGTAGGTTTAGCCGGGGTTCCCAATCGTCTTTACTGTTACGGTCTTGGGCATGTGTGTAAAATTCTTCGTCATCATCAAAGTATTCTTGTTCTAGTTGAGCTTGAGGCTGGAATCTGGAGTCACAGGACAGTTATTTATACGAAATGTCTTCATCGACACATATTTGTGTTGTGATTTTAATACAATGCTCACTTGATAAAATTACAAATACGTTATCTACGTATATTAATTTTTGCTGCAAACCCCTCTGGGGCCTTACTCTCCAAACTAATTCTATTATGATTCAGATTCGATCGTGCCGCGTACTTCCCAAATCCCAATAAATTGACCTTTGTTTCTTTTGATTCTTATCCCATTGATATGGTCAGGAGTACAAAAAGTTACGATTTAACGATTTTAAAGCAATCCACCAAATAAAATACCAAAGCTGTTGAGATCAAACTGATTCGATTCTCGATTGATTACGTCGGGAGTAAGCATGCTGGTCTATAGTTTGTGAGTCTTATTGCTACTATGACCACCATACATACAAATGCAAAATTTTAACTGAATTGGACTAGTGTATGTTTGTCAAATTTAACGTGCAAAATTTCAGGAAATCTATGTCCATTGACTGTTTAAAGCTTGTAAAAAACTCTCTAACGCTTGTCCATTGACTGTTTTTAGGTCGGTGCAGTGTGCGTAAGGGCGCGCGCGTTCGAGCGGTTACCCAGAGAGTTGCCAGACCTACTGCGGCACCATGAACGAGCTCGACACCCTCAGGCAGGAGGCGGAGTCCCTCAAGAATGCTATCCGGGTACGTTCAGTAGTCTTATACTTCTTAACTCCGAGACATGCTACTTGCCGCATTCTGTAGAGGACAGGGGTTCCTACTTCCTACCACGGGTATGTGGGGCTAAGGGTCCGATAAGACGGTAAATAGGCGCATAAGATGATCGTTAAGATGGAATGTAAACACAGCCTTACCCGCAAAAATTTTGTATCGTTGTATAGAATATGTTTAGTCCGTAGACAATTAACGTTGTCTTCGCTGTTGTAGGTGTGGTAGCTTCTTGTAAGGAAACTCCGAGAATAACATGCTGAGTCTGGAACTAAACTATCCTGAAGCTCCCGGCCCGAATGTCAGTGTCAAATCAGGAGATTCTGAATAATACAATTCCAGCCTTAGTTTAATTTGGAAATTGCAATGTTCATTGGTCGTTTGTCGTCCAGGATGCGCGTAAGGCGGCGTGCGACACGTCGCTGGCGCAGGCGACGGCCAACCTGGAGCCCATAGGCCGCATCCAGATGCGCACGCGCCGCACGCTGCGCGGCCACCTCGCCAAGATCTACGCCATGCACTGGGGCAGCGATTCCAGGTATGTGGGCCCACTGACATAACTCTTCTACATGCTACGACCAAATACTCATAGGCCAAGCAGGAATATAATATATTATGAAAGCTTCGTAAAATCTGATCCGAAAGTTGCATCAAGGGGTACGTGAGGTTATCAGTAAAAACAATTTCCAGAGTATTATTTTACAACTAGGTAGGGTATAATTATATATTATAAATATTTTTTAAATTTATTATTGCTACTATATGGGGTACGCACTACGCAGGTTTGAGATCTTTTTTGAAGTGGTACGCAGCAAAATCTTTTTGGTAACCTTGAGAAGTATGCATACTAAGGAAAACATGATGGCAAACGTTATTAGCTTTATACAGCATATTAGTCTTTAAAGTTTCTACTTTTATGTGAAAGACCATGAGGCATTTTATTATATCGCATAGCGAATAATGTAATTCACATCTAATGGTATTTCATTTGGAATCTAAAAATCGATCGGTACATTCCATGCAAGCAAAACATTTCCAATGACTACACAGTAAACAGCATAAACAAAAGTCCAAAGTACATGTCCTGAAAACGATATAAAGTATAAACGGTATTCCGAGAAGTAAGAAGATGCGATCTTCGCGTGTAATTAATTACAAATGGCCGAGTCACGCCACCTTATGTAACGGCAATGATTTGAGTTAAATCTGAAGTAAGCAAGGGACGGAAAACGTTTTGTCATTTAATTACTGTTACCACAAAGTAGACATGTAACAGAGACACGACCTAGTATTAGAAAATGGTCACCCTAATACTGGCAATTCGACTGGCAAAGGATGAAGTCCAGGCGCATTCCGGGAACCGCCATCTAGCGCCACTATTGGAAAATAGTAATTACTAATTTCGTTTCGTATCTTATTCTTAACTAAGGAGTTGAATTTAGCTTAATGTGATGTTATGCTTAAAAATATGCTTATCTTTATTTTAATGTCAATATTTGTACTTAATTCGGCATATTTACATTTTATAATTTGCAAACGTTATTAGTAGTGACATCAATTGCATTTTTTTTTGTATTAAAGATATATTGTATGGGATGGTAGGCCATGCTGTTACGATTTTCGAACAGCGCCTCTAATGGGATCCTCCGGGTACTAAGTTTATCCAAAACTTCGTATCGCATTTGATTTTCACCACAAACGGCCGAGTACAAGGGCCTTATTCAGGATGCCATCGTTATTATCACTAACGAAGTTCGAAAACAAAAATGTATAGGATTTGACATGAGGTTCGCTGAATGAGAAGCGAATTCGTATTCCACTTAGCGAAGCTTATGTCAAAAACATACATTTTGTTTTCGAACTCCATAAATGATAATAGCGATGAATAGCGATCTTGAATCGGCCTCTGGAACCCTAAAGTTAGTAGCTCAGCTAATCATAGGCTGTCACTGCCATTCGTTAGCGTAATGACAAGGATAGCATTTACACCGTTTAATTTGAGTATCGTTTCAGTATTCGTTGAGCTTCCTTGTTTTAAAATCGGGGTTAAAGTGACTCACTTGTGCCAAATAACACTCGTAAAGTGTAGATATTTAACTCCTAAGTAACTCCACTATATGAGCGTAATCTGGTTTATTTATTTAACCCAGACTTCCCCAACCAGGTGTAAGTTAGCTCCAAAATAGGATAAAAACCATACCATACCATAATAAAACCATACCAATTAACGACCACGGATTATTGGATGTTGAGACTTACTTACTTTCGCCATGAGTCATGGCTCATGAGTCACACCACGAACTTTCACCAAAAATTTCATACTTAGAACATATACGCAAAAATGACGACAGATAACTAACTTATCGAAAAAGAATTGAGTAATTGTCTAGGTTTAGCATTTTTCAATTGAAACGTCTAATTCGGACAATGAATTGATACTGTGTTTGTGGAAACGGGCCATTCGTGTAGCGATCACGTATAAATAAACTCCACAAACATTACGTCTCGTTCCGTGAAGACAGCTGTAAAAGTGTAGGAAAATATGCGTTTTATCCGGTTATCCGGTGTGCGGGGGTGTTTGTACATTGTAGATAATGCGAAATGTGTGGTCATTGACGGGAAAGAATGAGGAACAGGAGAGAAACTTGACTAGACTTACACGTGTGCTTAGTGCGATTTTTTGTCACAGCTCATCGTGGAAGAGTTAACTACAGTTTGTGTGGCATCGAATTTGGTACCAGTTTGCCACTAGGGGCAATGTTTTGGTGCTATACAAATTCTAGTTGACTTCCTCACGGCGAGCAGTTACCGAAACACACACTAAGCACAATGATTCAAAAAGCATAATTTGATTTGGATGCGACAATTCCATGCGCAAGTTGCGACAGCCAAACGCGTGCCGCGCTACGAAAAAAAATGTAATGGGTTTGGCACAAGCTTCGCTAAGTGACGTACGAATTCGTTTGTCATTTAGCGAAGCTTATGTCAAATTCCATACATTTTTGTTTGCGGACTTGTAAGTGATAATTGGGAATTGTGAATCAGTGTGCTGTGAAGTTTATGGGATCGAAAATGGCCTAAATGAAAAAAGGATGGTGGGACCGTGCGGGTTTTCTGCTCGACTTGGCGAGCTCTGCCATGCCGCCAGATTAAACATAGAACAGTTTTATATCCGAAAAAACTAGTCAGCAGTTTTATTTAAATGACTAAATAAACAAACAGTAAAGTCACGCGCGATCTTCGTGATATTCAAAGAATATAATGAAAACAAAAATTTCTCGGATACTTAGATTCACCATCAGAAAGCGAGCCAACAATAATAAAGTAATGATGAATGAACGTCTTAGGCCCAACTCACGCGTTATTTTTCTACGTATCGCTAGAAATATATTACATAACGCTCGTCGACGGTCGATACCTACGTGTAACCTACTATATGCATAATCATAATTTCAGATAGAATGACTTTAAGCTCTAACACAAATATTTTTTTATTCAAAATAAATTATACATAAATGTTTTCAGATATATGTCGTTACCTCCGTTCGGGGAGGAGAATAGCCCAGCGAGAATAATTGCGTGGGGTCTTTCTTTTACCAAAATTATGGAAAATTTCTCTTAAAAAAAATAAAGTAAAACTAAATTACATGAGTACCTACATACTGTATGTATGTAGCCTTTAATAATTATAAAATTGAGATGAATCTGCTATGGGGAAAAACACGAAAATACGCGACCTCTCCACTCTGTGCCAATGTAAGTTGACATGGGTTCTTGGTGGAAATTCATGTTACACAGTAATAATGCACAAATTACATCCACTTTCATCATCATGACGTAGTCGGAACCGGACGTGTATTAGAAAATTTGATGATAAATAACTAATACTTTATTAGTTATCTATACGTAATATTATGAAGCGGAAGAGTTTGTTTGTTGAAACGCGCTAATCTCAGGAACTACTGGTCCGATTTGAAAAATTATTTTTTTGTTGGATAGTCCTTTTATAGAGGAAGGCTTTAGGCTATATAACATTACGCTGCGACCAATAGGAGCGAAGCGTAAGTGACAAATGTCGCAGAAACGGGGAAAATTATTCACATTTGAGAAATTTCGTTGCGTGCGCTGCATAAACGGCTCAAGTTACACAAAAATATGTAGGAAAAAATCTTTAATTATTCCTTTTTAATAATCATTATAATATCATTATAATATCATAATAATCATTATAATTTTAATAATCATTATAACAAAAACCAACGTGAGCAATCAAATGATAATCGCGATAGTGTTTCCGACAACCACGCGAATGAAGTCGCGATACAGCGGGCGCAGTAACTAATAAAGTGGATAAAGTAATTTATGTATTACTAGCTGACCCGTGCCCACTTCGTTGAGCATGGAAACCGTGTAAACCTTCCCGGGACTTCCACGTATATTTCAAGACCAAAAATAGCCGAATCAGTTCAGCTGATCTCGAGTTTTAGCGAGACTAACGAACAGCAATTGATTTTTATACAGCCTATGTTACTCAGTGATAATGTAGCTTTCGAATGAAAAAAGAATAATTAAAATCGGTCCAGTACTTTTTGAATTATGTCGTTACATACAAAAATACAAATAGGGTAAGTTCGCCTGTTCGCGTCCATCGCCCTATTCGCGTCCATTTTGCGGAGCGCCCTATAAAAATCCTCTAAAATAAGTCAACTAACACACTTATCAAACGAAAAGTCATTACCGATTATACCTAAATGTATAAGTGACACGCACGCATATATAAAAGTTCTGTGCATCAAACCAATCAATTTAAAAAAATATGTCAATCTCGGACGTTCAATTAGGAAGCGCATATGTGCGGATTTTTAGATAAAAAATAGTGTGCAGAGGCGCGTTTGATAGTAAGTTTTTTAATGTTTTATGTGATTTTTTGGATACATAACAGTTTCTACACGTTTATAGTGAAACAAGGAATAATATTACTTATGAATTTGCTTATGTTTTTTATATTTAACTAATAAAATAAGGTGGACGCGAATTACTACATCGAATTTTACAAAACTTCCACTTTGCGTCCGCATTGGACGCAAACTATACCGATATTGGATATAAATAAACCATTTTGCGTCCACTATTTTTTAAACAATTGCTTGTAAAAATAATTTGAAAATAAACAATATGTTTATTATAATACCTAATTATACATTTTTTTTACTAAGACGACGGGTTTTTAATTATATGACGAGTGAAATGTTCTGTTAAATGTGACGACATATTAAATTCAGATGTAAGAAGACGATGATGAGAAAACATAGGCTCTGACCTATTAGATAGTGTCAACTAAAATGCACGCAATTTGTTTTGGCCGAAGACAGTCATTTGAATGTAACCAGTGTTATTAATTGAAATTCTAACGCCCGGTTTCCGAAAGGCTAATCAAATTGATCAATTGATCAAATCAGTTAATCTGAACGGTGATTGGTGAACATCACTTCGCAGTCACTGTTTTCACCAATGAGCGTTCAGATTAGCTGATTTGATCAATTGATCAATTTGATCAGCCTTTCAGAAACCGGGTGTAAGGCTATAATATATATATTATAAACATATATGATTAATACTTGCTATGTTTATAATATGATATATTATAAACATAGCAAGGTATCAGATACCTTGCTATGTTTATAATATGATAATTTATGTATTCAATAATTCTTTTAGTTATATAATTAGACAAATATTTTGCAATAATTATTATCATTACCTTGTAATTTTAGTGTAAAGTTTGTATACAGAACTGATTACTGTTCATCTTTAAAGTTGCAATCAATACCTACTTGCCTATAATTACTTAATTTTAAAGCTAAACCAATATTAAGAAGAATTATTTTTTATAGTAAGTAATTTATTTAATTACTTATAATAATTTAGATTTTTGAATATTAAAATATTCTTATATATAGAAATTGTTAAAATATAATCGTTCTTTACAAATTCTTAAATATATGATCCTTTTTTAAAAATTAAAGGGGTGATATCCTTTTTTAAGCTGCTGGACGCAAACTGGTCCACGGGTGGACGCAAATTGGATTTTGTGGACGCAAACTGGGTAAAACGCCTAATTCTGAAATTTATCTATTTTAAAAGAAAACACAAGATGTTTCGAACAAAATTGAAAGTTTATCTTAAAATAGACTATTTATCGAATACATTACACTAATTTTTCATAGAAATTAGTGCTGGAGCTTTTTTATAATCGCCGTCAAACCTGCCAACTGCACTAAATGGACGCGAACTGGCGAAACAACCCTATTTCCTCTTTATTATATTAGTGTAGATTAGTATAGACTACGGTGTATTGTGTGTTGAGCCTAAAACGTTCGCAATAGCGGGAATACCGGACGCTGGTTACGTCGCCTCCTATTTTCACTGTATTGTTCTATTTTGCCATTATAATAATATGATTTATGTCGATGTAAAATTGAAATATGCAGACACGCCGCACCGTAATATGTTAATGTGAGTGCTGGGTGCGATGATAAAATTCAGTATTCTAATAAGATTTATTGCGTGTTGTGTTCAGCGTTTCGGGATATTAAGAGAAATATTTTGTTTGTTATACAATTATACATATCATGCTCAAATAATTGAATAACAATGAATACTGCATAGATTTTTGGCCTTCCTGGATGGGATACGACACTAAAAGAATTTTTCAATATCATCATATTAAGATTAGCGCGTTCAACCGAATCTGTAGTTCTGTACAACCTTGTAAGCAATTTAAAAACTAAAAACCCGACTATCCCCCGGTTTATCGAACGCTATTCAAATGAATGATCAACTAACATATAAACTAATATTCAAATCAACACCCATATTGAGCGCTGGGGCCTTACGAGACAAACTGATTCGGTTTTGATTTAGATACAATCGTGCCGCGTACTCCCGAATACATTGTCGTTTGTTTATTTTGATTTTCAGTCGATTGATATGGTCGGGAGTACAAAAAGTTACGATCTAACGATTTTATTTATCTTGGTTACTTTAAAACTAATCCACCACATAAAATACTAAAAGCCGTTGATATCGAACTGATTTGGTTCTCGATTGTGTCGGGAGTAAGCCAGCTGATTGGTAGATTATATCAGACAGATAGGAACGGACAGATACTTCCATAACTCTAACTCATATTTGACACATTGTGACTCTAGTTTTCTTCTAAAAGGTATCATCCTTTTAGAAGAAAACTAGATCCACAATGTGTCAAATATGAGTTAGAGTTATGGAAGTATCTTATATAGAATAAACACAATAATATATAAAAATGGTTTCTATTATTCTTGGGAGGACCCTTTAGAAGGAAAAACACAAAAAACAAACAAATTCTTTTGTCTTTATTACATTAGTATAGAAGTATAGATAGCAGAAACCCAATAATGTCAGCGATAAACGAAATCTAAGCTAATTCAGGAATCGGTGGCAAAAGATGAGCGACCTGTATAGTGTATTGAGTGTATCAGCACTGCCCAAGTGTCGGGTGCTGATCCCATTAATAGATCCCGCGGTGCGGCCCTCCCGAGTCCCGCCGTAACTGGGCCAGTGCCCCGACGCACTCTCACGGGTCGTTGTGAATATTACGTACGTGGGCATAACCCATACCACCCAATACTGCTACAGCAGTAAACCTATACATAGTTACTAGGGAATATTTTATACTCCCTTAGTAGTTCTGCTGTCCTGGTGATTAGACTTTTACAACGCTTTAGATAAATACAGGAGAAGAGGCTGGATGACATTTTATACAGTGTGCTGAGCGCGAGTTCTTTGCTTTTCATATTATGCCATACCTACAATGAAAAATGAAAATGAAAAATCTTTAATTCCAAATTTTTAGTTCACGGCGAGAAGTGACAATAACTAGCACTCAGTATACTGACACACTGCAGTAAATTTCTAATAACATCAACATAAATTGGTACGGTAGAGTTGTAAGTCAAATATTAACATACTAAGAGCACTAATTAACAAGGATAATATTGCGACAACTGGCCAGTGCTTCTCATAAAATATGTCCACATACTCAGCATAAAAATGTTTGTATTACACCACTACTGTGTTCCTAGTAAACTAACTAGAAGTTTTATTGAATGTCAGCGACCAAGTTGTTTGCTAAGAATTGCCAATATGGAACTCCCAATATAAATACTAACTAATTATTAATAATGGCTCAACATAAGCCATATTATTATAATTACATAAAATAAATAAATATATTTATATTAAATTGTTACAAGAGATAATACAAAGATTTGTGTTACAAAAAATTGGTCTTTTGGGCAAATGGCCCACCATATATTCCCCTACTGGCCCTACTGCAACTTCTGTGTAGTCAGGATCGACAGCGTTAACCAACCTCAAAAATGATATGATCTCAAAGGTGCCCGAGGGAGCCGCAATGAAAAATGATATGGAAGGAGTAGGAAATGTTCAATTTTTCAAGGTCATACCATCATCAGCTTATGAATCATATACTGTTCCAGGAACCTGGTCTCCGCCAGCCAGGACGGCAAGCTGATCGTGTGGGACAGCCACACCACCAACAAGGTGCACGCGATCCCGCTGCGCTCCTCGTGGGTGATGACCTGCGCGTACGCGCCGTCCGGCTCGTACGTCGCGTGCGGTGGCCTCGACAACATCTGCTCCATATACAGGTATATTATATACTTTCACATACGTGATACGATGATTCAATGTTTTCCAGATAGTGGAAATCAGACCTTTCGCATCCGTGGTCCAGATTTGGAGCTTTGTCTGTCGTGGGTTCGATACCCGCGTTGGAACAAAGAAAAAGTTGTTTTCAAGTCGGTAGGGCAAAGCAGGCTGATCACATGATTGTCTGAGAAGTCGATCCTGCGCTGATCTCTCGCCATTCACCAGTAGTGTTCCGTTCCACTGGTTTACAAGAATCAAGAAGGACAAAGTTCTTATGTATTGCGCACTCGCTTGGCAATAAAATATATCTGCTTACCTGGCCTGGTTTCAATGAGACCGGCCACCGTTGTCCAATGCCATTATTACCGCTATAGGAGTGCATTGAGTCAAGCGATGCCGCTGCAGCCCTTCGCCGTAATGTAATAAAGGTATACGCAGCCAGTAGGAATATGGAGAACTGAAACTGAGAACTCTAATCAGTGTCAGCTAATTAAAAAAAATATAAAAAAACTCACCTGCAGCCTGAAGACGCGCGAGGGGAACGTGCGCGTGTCCCGCGAGCTGCCCGGCCACTCCGGCTACCTGTCATGCTGCCGGTTCCTCGATGACAACCAGATACTCACCAGCTCCGGGGATATGACCTGGTGAGTTTTTATTTTTTACATTGAGCGAAGAGGCAAAAGTTGGAGTCATATCTGCCATATACACTATGTTTTATTTTGGTTGAAATTGTAACAGGCGAAAATGTAGGACGCATCTGCCTTAATCTTTTACCTTGCCTTAAACTTGCTCCTATGCTAAGGTGACAAGGAATATTTGATTCACTTACGCGGAAATAAAATTCAGATTGAATAAATGCTAATAAATATTTTTATGAGTTAAATATTTTTTTGTTAAAATTTTAGATTTTGATGTAAAAAATTGCAATAAATAACACTCAAATATATACATGAAGTATGAACTGATTGAGTTCGTTTATACATCATTTTGGTTTGTGTTTATTTATGTAGATATCGTTAGTGGACATAACGTATTACACAATGTAAAAAAAAATGCGACAATTACTCAAAGTTTTGTATTGTCTTGTGTGTATGTGCGTGCGTACATACGTACGTATATGTGCGTGCATGTCACGCATCGCGTGCTTGTGTGCGTCTACGTACGTATAGGGCGTGCGTACATACGTCCGTGCTTGCGTGCGTCCACGTGTTTGTGAGTGTGTGCTAACACAAATGTGTGGTACAGCGCGCTGTGGGACATCGAGACTGGGCAGCAGTGCGGCCAGTTCACGGGGCACACGGGTGACGTGATGTCGCTGTCGCTCGCGCCCGACCAGCGCACGTTCGTGTCGGGCGCCTGCGACGCGTCCGCCAAGCTGTGGGACATACGCGACTGCCAGTGCAAGCAGACCTTCCCCGGCCACGAGAGCGATATCAACGCTGTCACGGTAATACCATAATCATGTACATATTGATTGAGCAGTAAAATATATACTTTGTTATATCTTGTATAACAATACTATAAAAATTAATCATCTTAGTTTTTTGGTCTCTACGAATTTATTTATTTATTAATTTAAAGTGTCGAAGTCTACTAAGTTTGACGCTAAAACTACTATAGTGGATTTTGGCCGAAATAACTTCTTTTTTAAGATTAAACTTTGTCTATCTCTACAAAGAATTTAGTTAAATATGATACTCGTTAGTACCCTATTCTTGTTAGACACTCAGCATGACGAAGTTCCGAAGTTCCGAATTACAGATCGTCTATTCTTCTTAGATACTCATATGAAAATTCCATATTTCCAGTTCTTCCCGTCGGGGTTCGCGTTCGCGACGGGATCGGACGACGCGACGTGCCGCATGTTCGACATCCGCGCCGACCAGGAGCTCGCGATGTACTCGCACGACAACATCATCTGCGGCATCACGTCGGTGGCGTTCAGCAAGTCGGGCCGGCTTCTGCTCGCCGGGTACGACGACTTCAACTGCAACGTGTGGGACTCGATGAAGAGCGAGCGCGCCGGTACGTACATGATAAAAATGTCTCCCACACAAATTTTGGTGACGATGGCCGGTGTCATTGAAAACCACACCTGCGCCGACCAGGAGTACATAATACAAAATTACGAACCAAGGGCCGCGTTTGCGGGCGTAGTTTTCTGCCCATGCGCTGTATCAATAAAACAAATGTCTGAAAAGTGCGTTTACGGATGGTAGTTTAACGTGACAACGTCGTAAGAGAACATTGATGATGCTCAGGACGATCGTGCCTTTTGCTCGCTCGTGGAGCGTTCTCGCTCCGATCGTAACATTCCAATAAGCTTGATTCATACTTTTTCGTGCGTGCAACCAGCATTCATCGATTTATTATTCGTCGTTTGTTGTTACACATTAATACAGTCTTGCTTAGCTTAATAAATTATTTATTTATAATGATAGGTATTACGTAAGACTCAACAGTTGTCACGCGATTTGTTATTATCCTTTCTTTCCTCGCGTTCCTATAAATGCAATTTTAAAGACGTATTCACCGCAAAATCTTCATTTTTAACTTATATTTTTTTATGTAATCACCTTGACATGGACTTACTTATTTTTAAAATGATGCAGCATCAATCCACCTACCATCACTGGCTCTACTCTTGGCAATGTTTTGAACGAATACATTAACTTGTTTCAGGCATCCTCGCCGGCCACGACAACCGCGTGTCGTGCCTGGGCGTGACCGAGAACGGCATGGCCGTCGCCACCGGCTCCTGGGACTCGTTCCTGCGCATCTGGAACTAAGGACCCCCCACGCGCCAGCTCCAGCCCCCCTCCTCCTCCCCGCTACCCCCTGCGCACCCCTCCCGCAGTCCCCGACCCGCGCCCGCCTCTGTGTGTGTCTACAGTCGAATTGTCAACGTGAAACGGGCACGAGGCGACGATTTGGAGTCTAAAGGCTATAAGATCCCGCTTGTGCATACTTCCTAATTGTTTCTATGCTGAAATGTATTTTCTTTCGGTAAAAGACATCCAACTGCCTGTCACTAAAAGACAACACAGCGTACTGATTGTCGAATCTTATTTTGACCACAGAACTGATTACGTTCAACATTAGACGCACATTTGTTGTGACAATATACTTGTGGTCGTTTTCAATGATGGACCCGCCAAATATTCTAAAACAATTGGAAACGTAGACACGCACAAGGTTTTTAATTTTATATAAAACTAAACGCACCGCCAACAACGCACTTGAAAGCGGAGTGTCTTCGTATACATCCGACACGTCCTAATGTATAGGATACGTGTGCCCAGTGAGAGTTTTGAACGATTTTCGTTTGACTGTCGTGTTTGCGTTGAAAATATCGAACAATGGTCTATTATAATCTTATAACGCGGAACGCAAACGGGACGGCTACGCTACGCTCGCTGGGCACACGCTGATCTGAGGGGTTATTTACAATTCCCGTTCCACTCGGATCCCAGAAGTTGCCTGGCGCGGCGGCTATTACACGCCTGCCGCACTAAGCGCGTTAACCTACAAGCGCGCGGTAAGTTTCGGAATCTGAGTAAAATGGGAATTGTGAATAACCCCCACTGAACTTTGTGGCCCACGGGGTTGTTTATTTATTGTATACATAAACTTGAAGCATTTAAATCGTGACTAAGGAGGCGTGTACACTGATATGGTGTGTGTATGTCTGTGTCTGTTTATAATATATTTACATTTATAGTAAGGGAATTCGAGTCTACGGACGAGAGCTGTCAGTTTTTTTCTAATACTTGGTAAGTTGGGTTTGTTTGTTGCAACTGTTTTCACGAGTTTCCAAAATACAATTTTATCGAATACATCAATAATCTATGAAGCCTATAATAATTATTATTATCTTTGTACAATTATAATAGATTGATCAGTAGTTTTGTTTGAGAATTCTTTAAATGCTTACTGTTTAAAGTCCACAGTAAATATTATATTCCGCCTTCAATGGAAGTATAAATAATAATTTAGAAAATATTATACATATCCCATTACTTTTGAGATTTGTCTAGACGATCTTCTTAATGAAATTAATATATTTATCTTCTTTCCAGATATATAAATTCATCGCACAACGGATTCAAACGTACATGTCGATTATAGTGGAAATTTAAAGAACCAAATATTATTATTAATTATATCGATGTGTAATTTATTGAACGGTGACTTTCGCTACTTTATTGTAATTGTAATCTTATTTCGATTATTTATATTTCTGTAGTTATTGTTTAAGATAAGGTCAATATGATTTTTAACAAAACAATACAGATGTTGAAGAGCTGCGTTTATTTCATATCAGAATTGGTAATGTACCTTCGTATGTGGTGTACCTATTACTTACACTAATTACACTGTATGTATTAATTACACATGTATGTCGGCGTTGTAAAAATATTTTTATGTTGTCAATATGAAATTAAAGTGTACATTTTTATTTATTTATTGGATGTTTATTTTGTGTAAACGAGACGATGTTTTACGTAGGTTCGACGGTAAAGATGTGTTTCTACTTAACCCTATATGCTTGAGATCTATTTGAAGATCTAAACTCATTCTTTTTATACTATTATATTCACTTTTCTATGTAAATTTTAATATCGAACGGAACGAGAGTACCGTACGCGAATATCTACATGTAACACAGCGTATATTCGTCAAGGCTGTATCTAGCGAGTTCCATGTATACTATATTCATTCGTACGCAAGCTTGCACGTCGTCGTTCACGCTATAATAGTACTTATTGTCCACGTACCACGGTCTTTTATTCGATCCTGTAATCATGTTCATATGTGCAAGTGTTTAATACTTCGACGTCGGGACCCAACACCAGCCCGATTTCATTATACTAGAGTAAGCTAGCTATAGGAATATAAGGGTAATATTAGGCATTTTTAACTTCAACATTCTGTGTTGCAACTGCGAGAGACGGTGACGATATATTTCGTTGGTCAACACTACCGGTGAGTTATCTGTTCTCAGTATTCGTTTGTAAGCACAAATGTTTGTACGCTTTTTTAGTCGATGGATGGTTGTCGCTATTCTTTTTCTGTTTAAATTAAGCCTTTTCGTCTTAGATAGGTTACAATATAATATGTAGGTGTTTATATGTAAGCGGTCAGACAACAGGCACCTCGGGCGGCAGTCGGCTCCGCGCACTGACCCTTAGCGATATGCTCAAACTGTGTCGAGCACAAGTGTATCAGGTCGTCCCCGTGAGATGGCATATCAACAATGTAACGCGCCACACCCCGCAACCGAGTTCTATTTATTTGTGTAAACTTATAAACACGCATGTCATGTAAGAGTATCGTGTTCCGTGGATGGTCTCCGTCAGCCCCCGGGCGGCGGGCGCTGCGGCGAGGCGCCGCGGGGCGGACGGATAGCAATGAAAGTTAGCTGGTCTGCTAGTTTTACGCCTAGGATTAAGACTTTTTTTAAAAACAAACAGTTGTTTTTCTACTGTAATCGCTTCTTTTCGGATCGGTGTACGAGAACTTACCGTATATATAGAATTAATATAATATGATATTTAATGGATAGTTAATGGCTCCTATTCGGTTTATTTTTTCTATTCAGACCAATTTTTCTCACTTTTACATCGTATTATTGGAATGGACTGCCATATTTTATCCTATTACTGTAACTATAATCTAACTTAATAGAGAGGGCGGGCACGAACGTCAAATTGAAGATTTCTGTGCCATTTATAAAATCCGACATCTTTGTAAGCTAGTCTGAGAGACTTTTTGCTCAAAATCTTTAATTTGAAGTAAACAAAATGTTCGTCCCGGTTCGTAGGCGATCCCACGTTCTGTTTTTCGAAGAGGCGCCACCGTCGCAGCGTGCGGAAACCAGCGAACTGCTAACAAAAGTAAGAATTTATTCTACTTATATACAAGGGTATTATAATGTATTAATTGACGAAGTTCTAAAAACAATTCGTGGGACGCTCAAAGATGATTCCTTTTGTCACTTGAAGTTAAGGTTGGATTTTATATAAGTTAACTTTTATTTGCTAGTCCACATCTTTGATATGTTAAAATATTATTAGTGGTGTAATACTAATTATAATGTATTGTGTAAAATATTTTTTTTAGTTATTATCAATAAATTAAAATTTGTTTATTTTAAACGCGAGTTTTATTTTTAAACCTTAGCGAGACGAGTCAGCTATTCGAGTAATACTACGAGTCTTTATAAATTGACTGCTTTATGTATTTAGATTGAAACTGAGGTGTATTTTATGTACTAACAACTTTTTAACACTAGTTAAAATATAGCAGTTTAGAAAAGTAAAATTTTATTATCTACTTGTGGTAACATCCAAGACAAATACAGAAATATCAGTTAAGCTTGTACAAATACAGCGCCATCTAGTAATCAGTAGATTACTTACAAAGCCTTGGTCAAAAATAAATCATTTAAACCGTACACCGTACCGAATAAGTGAAATTATTTTTACACAGCGCTAAATATCTAGTAACCAAAGGCATACCGTACATGACTTACAAACCATCTCAGTAAAACCACTTAGTATTTTAGAACTTTACTCAAAGAAACAAACAATTTTTAGTATTCACTTGACACGCATTGCTAACAGTGTGTTCCTTTAAGCGCTTCTCTTACTCTGAAGTCTGAACGCTCAGATCATTCTTATCGCACACAGCCGTTTCTTTAGCACAATATTGAAAATTATGAAATTTTCGATCTGATCATTTGTAGCAAACTTTACTGCTAGTGGAACGACTGACAGATGTCAAAATTTAGCATTTCCTTTTTAAAGTTTTTATCTCATATATTCTATTTATATTTTAAATTAACAATAATAACTACATTATAAAAGAATCTAGAATAAATTTGCTCGATCCATAACTTAAAAATAACATCGAGATCAGTGAAATCTGTGAAATCTAAGTAAACGTCAAAAACAAGTGGTAAAATGATGCAAATTGGCGTGATCATTCTGAGCGCTTTGAACAGTTTTTGACAGCTGACAGCTGGGTGTGGAACACTAGTCAAAACAGTTCAAAACGATCATAATGTTGCTATAAAGTGCTAATGGAAGGCTAATCTGAACGAAAAAAAACGATATTTTCGTTTACTATCAGGTACTGGAACACAGGGTTAGTGAAAACGAAAAGTAAAAAGGAGCTTGTAACGGACATGCTTATTTTAATCACATTTAGTTTTAGGCCTCTGCCTCGAATTTTGCGGGCAGCGGGACGGAAGCGGCAGGATCTTTTGCGTATAATCAAATGGACCGGTTCTCGAAAACAGCGGCGTCGCGTGGGAGCGGGTAACGCTGCCCGCAAAATGTAAAAAAAATCTGTCCGAATTAAGAACTTCCTCCGGTTTTTGGAACTCGGTTATTAAACTATATACCATTTGGCTGCATAGGCCTCAGCCTCGAATTTTGCGGGCAGCGGGACGGAAGCGGCGGCGGCGCGGGTGCGGTACTCGTTACCCGCTCCCGCGCCGCTGTTTTCGAGAACCGGTCCATTTGATTATACGGAAAAGATCCCGCTGCCCGGAAAATTCGAGACCGAGGCCTTAAGAGTTTCGTACTCAAACTAACCTATTACCAAGACTTGTCAGTGTATCACCAGGCATCTAAAAAACCGCGATAGACCGCTAGACCGTCGAAATTTTCACAAATTATTTATTTCAGTTGCATAATATACAAGTAGGTAGTAAAATAAATAATTAAGGAGGCTTGTATCGTAAAGTTCTTCTGCAAACAATGAGTGAGAACAGTACTAATTATTCACATCAAGTATTTCTAAACTAACCGCAACATATTATGGTCTGCTACATTTTGGCAGTGGTAGTAGGTACACATCAGATGTTTTACATACACCGCGCGTGTCGATTTGGCGCCGCTTGCCAAATGCACTCGCAATATTTTGTTGCTAAAAACAAGGTTAATCTTTGCACTTGCGCCGGTAAACATACATTTATATTAGTCAACTCGATTGCATAAAATGAGGAAAATTTGTAAGTAAATACAAAAATATACATACTATGTAAGTAGTTCTTCGCGACTCGGATCACTTCCATAGGTTGTTGACCGTAGAGGAACAGCATTGAAGAAACTAAATTAAAATTGATATTAAAATATTTATTATCTACCTATCTACGCTCCTTAGGTCTTAGCCTCGAATTTTGCGGCCAGCAGGGCGGGAGCGGCGGCGGCGCGGGAGCGGCAGGAACTTTTACGTAAAATCAAATGGACCGGTTCTCGAAAACGGCGCGCCGCGCGGGAGCGGGTAACGAGTACCGCACCCGCGCTGACACCGCTCCCGCGGCCCGCCCCACTGCCCGCAAAATTCGAGGCTGAGGCTTTACTGTACAACTAGCGCCACAATCCTGCATCGCGCTGTATTCACCAAGCAGGCGGCTTGGCGAGCGCAATGTTAATAAAAAAAAATAGGCCGAATTGAGAACCTCCGGTTTTTGGAACTCGGTTATTAAACTAAATACCATTTCGCTGCATAGGCCCATATTATAAATACCCTTACAGACTAACATACATATTTTAAATAGTTAAATACTACATGTATTGTCGGCGACGTGTAGCGCGCTTCATTCCGGAGTCTTCCCCGGAACCTCCCGTAGACTACACACGTCGGCCAGAACTCCGCTTCGAAGGTAGTAGACTAAGTAACCACAAAAGGAGCTGAAGCTGGCCTTGTGGCGAGACTCCAGACTTCAAGGGGAGAGACGTCTTCTATGTCCAGTGTTGCCCATTTCCAGATACATATTCCCTCTATCGTCTTATATGATAACCACGAGAAAGATGGTTATGGCGCTATTCTTGCTTTAGCATCCCACGAACAATGTACCTTTTTTTCGCGGAGCTACTTGCCGCATGCCGTGGAAGAAGGGGATTCCTTTGTCCACGGGATGTGTGTGGGGTAGTATGTGGTGCTCGCTGCGTCCATTAAGATGGTAAGACAAGTAGCCTAGCGAATTCAAAATTTTTTGTATTCCCGTTTTCTAACTCTCACAATACAAACCTACGACATATAGTAAGTGGTCGATTATAATAATGAAACTTCAGCTAAGCAGATTTCACGGTCAAATAGAAAATTTAAATTTTAGAGTAGTATACACACTTTAACATGCTTTAACTATGTAAATTATGAAACATGTGACCCGGGCCGTTTAGAAAAATATTAGCATTTGTTTCATTAAATCCAGATCAGAAATTTAGTCCCGATTTCACCAGCGCATGTTAGTGTTAACGGCTTGTTAAAATACCATGCCTTCTCATTCATTGATAGGAATTACGAGAGGAACAACATGATATTTAACGAAGAATTAACTTTAACATTGCTTGGTGAAACACGCCCTTAGAGCTTTAGACGCTACAGTGGAAAAACGTGCATACATACTATTAGATAAAATTAATATAATATATAATTTGACGACCTCCGCAGTGCAGTGGTTAAGCGCGATGTGCTCGAGCTCGGGCTCCGTGCTAAGTATTCGAAGAACTTGTGTTACAGGTACCACACAACGGAAATACATTTAATACTCTTATACTATACGTATATATTGAAGATTTTTATTATATTAATACACAAATTTTAATATACATACATGACTCAGGAACACAGGGAACTTTTTGTTCCTACAGCGGGATTCGAACCCGCTCAACCTTCGCTACAGAGGTCGTAAAAACAATACAACAAAGCCGTTTTGTACGGAACTCTGGTAATCACGAGCCCGACTCGTACTTGACCAGTCTTCCACCTAACAACGGATATTTTAAAAGGCTATTGAAGATAACTTATACGGTACTTTTCGGTACATTACCGAGGAATCCCTGTTACTTTGGTAGAGCAACCGAACGCTAATTTCGAAGTACTTACCAAATTTTTAAACGCGTTTACAATAGATCAAGGTATTTATTATAAAGGTCGTCTTAATAATTAAGAAAAACCATTTTCTTCTTTAAATAGAGCTACGTGCCATATCCATTATCGACTTTATTGCAATTCCGAATAAGTTTTTGTAATTTTACATTTTTCTGCAAAATAGGGGATAGATATTTTATTAAGATTTAAGAAGTTTTAAAAGTTAATTAAGGCTAAGCTGATTTAAGAGTTAATTATGTCAGAAATAAACTTTTATAGTACCTACCATAGACAAATATATAATACACTAGTTGACCCGTGCCCTCTTCATTGAGCTTACAAACCTTTTAAACCTTCCCTGGACTTCCACAAACATTTCAAGAACAAAAATAGCCGAATCGGTTCAGCCGTTCTCGAGTTTTAGCGACTAACGAACAGCAATTAATTTTTATATCTATACTAGCTCTTCCCGCGACTTCGTTCGCGTGGTTCTTGAGCGACTTAAACCATTTATGCAGCGCATGCAACGAAAGTCTCCCCGTTTTTGCAACATTTCTCACTGACGCTTCGCTCGTATTGGTCGCAGCGTAATGTTATGTAGCCTAAAGCCTTCCTCTATAAATGGACTAACCAACAAAGATTATCATTTTTTCAACAATAATTTATCAAATTCTCTCTTCCTTTTACTCTCATAACCTAGTGGGACGGTAAACCGACACGACTGGCGAGAGAACAGGCGCAGGACCGACTTTTTGCCATGGAGGACATGCCCATCAGGCGCATGGATTATAATCTATCTTCTCAGACAATCAGGTGATCAGTCTGCATTACCCTTACCAAACTTGAAAACAACATTTTTGTTGTTCCAACGCGGGAATGGAACCCACGACCTCCGGGTCAAGAGCGAAGCTCTAAACCACGGAGGCGTTAATATAAAGAAGGCTACTTTATATCGCGACTAAATGTACAATTTCCCGCCAATACTTTCTCGAGCAGTCAGTAGTCGCCGGCAACATCTAGTATTAATAATAAGAATCAACAAGTACACACTACACGTGTTAATATCCACGTACAGCCAGTAACTATTTAGTAATCTGTGGTACAGCTGAGCAATTGTTTGTGACTTGTACTGTTACTTTGTTGGTATGAGTCAGGGGAGCTGACCTGCGGACTGTGGGCCAGTGTGTCGGCACTCGGCACAGCCGGGGGCCGCGCCGAAGACGGGGGGCCAGGCCGGGGGCCGCGGCATATCCTTGTGCAGTAGGTTGCTTATTGGGGATGTCAGGATCATCATCATCATTACCTATCTTATAAACAAAGTATACTGCGTTCGGATTCAATCTGATCTGGGGCTCCCACACAAAACCGCGAATTCACATCGCATCGATGTTAAACGAGAGTAAAATCGATGTTAAGGACGTGTTTCACCAAGCAATGTTAAAGTTAATCCTTCGTTAAATACCATGTCGTTCCTCTCGTAATTCCTATCAATAAATAAGAAGGTATGGTATTTTAACAAGCCGTTAACACTAACATGCGTTGGTGAAATCGGGACGTAGCGTTATTCCTATTACACCTAACAAACGACCTGATGACCTTGAAGACCTGAACCGATTTCCACCAAACATAGCTAAGAACACTCTCGACTGATATACCTTTCAAATAAAAAAAGCCGCATTAAAATCGGATCATCCGTTTGGGAGCTACGATTCCACAGACAGACACATACACATTTACACAGACACGTTAAACTTCACCCGTCGTTTTTGCGTCGGGGGTTAGTAACCAAAATATACTGCGTTCGGATTCAATCTGATCTAGCCCCCCCCCACACAAAACCGCGACTTTGATTTACAAATGTATACTTGGTTGCTAATAAAGTTTTGAAGTTTTTACGCATTGTCTAACTTTGTAGGTACGTATCGTAACCCACATGAGGAATGTTACAGTAAAAAGTAACTGTAGTTTATAAAACTTTAACCTGAATACGTAATTATATTGTAGCCTATGTTACCTGGGCTATTATTACGAATCTGTTGACTTGTTATTCTCGGGGCTCTCATTTAAGATGCCATCGCTTTAACACTTACAAAGTCCGAAAACAAAATGTATGGGATTTGACATAAGCTTCGCTAAGTGACATTTAAATTCGCTTCTCATTTAGCGAAATGTATGTTGTAAATGTTTTAGAACTTCGTAAGTGATAATAGCGATGGCATCTGGAATAACGACCAAGGCCCGCTTGCGTCTGCCAGTGTTAAATTAACAACCCAGTAACTCCAATTTAGAATTAACTTAGTGGTAAATATCTAACACTAGAGTTATTCGGCGGGAGTGGATCCGATTCAGTTTAGTTAATCAGATATTCAGTAGTAAGTATAGGCGTTACGGTTATGAACATAGTACGTAAACCCTTTTGCCTCTGCCGTAAATAGGCGTTGACTTCCTAGTTGACTATTTCAGTTTTGCGAAAGAAAGACACAATTTGAAACGCCCAAAATATTCCTCAGTGTTATCGTACCTATTGTAAGAGTTTGCGGACATTCTTCTCTGTATATTGACCCAAGGGGCAACGTCTTTAGTTGGAGATACTAGAATATGTGTAAAATATGAAGGCGTTTAGAAGACGATGGCGAAACATGGACCAACTGCGCCGGACAGAATTAGAGTTTGGCAGACTACGCGCCAACTGCTGTGTCCATGACGACACAAAACAAAGGACAACTTATAGTTGAAAACATGAATCGATGAAGGTGATATGTCACAAAAAAATCCCAGTAAATTGAGTTTAAACTGTCATTTAAACATTTTAGGATAATATATTATAGTAACGTATTAAGTACATTGATTCTAGGGACGGATCTTTAGATTAATACTTTACGACGTGTTCTAAAATGTTTAAGTGACAGTTTAAACTCAATTTTCTGGGCAATTTTTTTAAACTTATACCTCCATCGATACATGTTTGAATTATTAATTTAAGTAACCCAGAGCGGGATATTTTTGCAATGTAACTAATATTTTTATTTGGATACAGCTGGGCTATTGTACGAATACTTACTAAAACAATTTGCGATGTAATATTCTCGATTTACCGTCTATATTCCCATAGCGGCCGGCTGATAACGACAGTTAAATTAAGTGGCGCTCAAGCTACACGATATTTTTGTTATTTTGCCAAGCAGTGACAGTGACAGCCTGTGAAGAAGTCCCTAATTTTAGATAGTGTTTAATACGAATCTGGATACCGAGTCAAGCATTTTTAGACAAGCTTTCTATGAAACGATTTTATGTAAATTATTATTGATAGATCAATATTTTGTATGATATGTTAAATTAACGTTTTAAGTACATTGATTTGATTGATGCTAGAGAGTAGAGTCGGATCTTTAGACGTTTTTTTTTCCACGGGGAGGCCGGGAGAATCCTTAGAAATTCCTTGTGGGCCGGTCCTACAAGGATATAATATGTCCGACTCTACTGGGAAAGTGACCCACCAACCTACTTAATACGTTACGACGTATTCTAAAATGTTTGAGTGACAGTCGAACTTAATTTTCTCTAAATCAGAATTTTGCTACTTGTCACCTTCATCCATTCATGTCTTCAATTATGAAAAATATTTAAATATCCTGCTGAAAACTCGTCGGCCATGGTCACCGCGCGGAGCTTTTCTTCGCATTATGCAATCGCGCGGTTTTATTTTAGTTTGTAAAAGTTTTCGCGGACCGCGCACGCGCCCGCCGCCCTCGTCCGTGTGTTGCCATTGCAGTGTGTGTTTTATTTATTTGTTTTTAATTAATTATTGAAAAAATTATTTAATTGTTTAAACAAATCGTGCATAATAATAGTTTAGCAAAATTGCCAAATCGAATAGGTTATGCTAAAATAACCTACGTAAAATGTTTATTCTCGCAAACTTCAGGAAAGAATGAAAGTGATCTTGAATTAGGTTTTAACTTTTTAATAATTGTTTTTCAAATGCTGGTTATTTGAAGGATTACGTTTTGGTTTATTACAGTTTTAATGACTGACTTGTTAAGTATGTTTCCGTTTTTGATTTAATCTAACACTTATATTGTAGGTATAAAATGTATAAAATGATTAAGTATTTAGTATGCACTCGAGTTCATTATGAGACTTCAGTAAGGAAATATTTTAATGTTACTAAATTGCTATTAAAATAACTCATTATAGTGAAGGTCTGATATTAACTTGTCTAATTATTTACTGGCAATTACCATTCAAGAATTCTTTTTAGAAAGGAAAATTTATTACTATCAGCTGTTTCCACAGTATTTTCTTTAGTCATAGTATCAATACGTAATTAAAAAAACGATTTTGATTACACAGTCTGTGACGATAATAAGCTAAACTAGCTTTAGCTCGTGCTTTCGTTCGTTTAAAAACACTGTCCCATGAGAACACTGTACTTTTTCGGAGATATAGAGTACCTATATCATATTTGGTCCCGCCGTTTTCGCGTAAAGAAGTGACAAACATGTACACACAGACATACACACAAATATTGACTTTTTATTATTACCATGTTAAAATATGACAATTCTGCATTTTGGACATATATTGTACCTACCTACTGTAATAGAAATTATTTCAGGACAGTCACAATAAAAAAAATACATCGTACCTAACTTGAAATTGATGTTTCTTTCTAAGACTTTATGAGGTACATCTCAAATGTTTGTGTAATAATATCATAATTCAAGACAAAACATACGAGATAATACAAAAGATTTTTTTACATTGAAAATTAAATTAAAAATGCGCATTAAAAATGCTTATCTGCAATGAGTAAGATGCTGTCTCAGTTCTGACACGTAACATCTTATTCCGTTGTGTTAGTCATAACAAAACTGAATAAATGATACACAAAAAATGTAACGAATTGAACCCACGACCTACGCACATCCCACCCATGTCAAAGTTATTGAACTATAAACAAATTATTATAATTTCATCTTCTTCTTCTTTTCAAAATGGCTCATTACATATTATAATTTCTAACGTCTATGAACTTTGTTGGCAAAAAAGTCTTGGTGGCATTGACAGGTGAAACTAAAAATGTATTTAACGATATCATCTTTTATACATTGGCACTAGATGTATACTGTGTACTTGTTATAATATAGTATACATTTTATTACAATATTATTCTAAATACAATCAGGATAAAAGCTTAGTTAATTGAGAAAAAATTTAGTTTCATCTGTAACCACGGTCATGACTTTTTCTCAAGTTGTATGATACATCGCACTACCACATGAATATTATAAAGGCAAAAGTTTATGATTGTGTGCGTATGTTTGTTACTTCATCACGTCTAATCGGCAGGAGCGAACTTAATTAAATTTGGTAAAGAGTTAGCTGAGACCCTGGATTAATACATAGGCTACTTTTTACGGCAGCAAAATGTACGGTTCTCAAGTAATTTTGTGCGTTTAGCATTAGCTAACTAAACTAACATACAATGTAACATTAGATGCATTAGCATCCTATCCTACTAACATACAATGTAGCATCTAATGTTACATTGTATGTTAGTAGGATATCTATAATATGAATGTTCTAAGCCAATTTTCATGTTTGGCCAAATACGGGTCTCGACATTAGCCTGTAGTTTGATTTTTATAAAAAAATGTCAAACAATATATATATTTGGCATACCTATAGTAATAATCACCAATCTAGATAACGAAATAACCAGCAGTAATAGGTTAAAAGTCAATTAACAACATAAAAATGTATGAATAAAATGCCTTTTAAATATAAGTGTTTGCGGCTATACATACTTAAAAATGAGACAGACAGACCGACGGATAACAAATTAATTTCATATATACGATTCGAAAGCAAATCTAATTTAGAGATCCATTTCGTTCACTTAATGATCGGGAATATCCATAATCTTTTGCAGGGACAACATTCTGGTTCACTGCTATAATAGAAATTTATAAGTATCTCCTTAAAACTACGTTAATGTTATAAGAGTAGGTACTAAGGCTTTTAGAAGAATAATGTGTATGTCCTTTGGTATACAACAATTTTTAACTCCTGTCGATGTTATTGGAAACGACAAGTAAACATATTAGCTTTCTTAAATTAAAAACAAATTGCATCATCGACACAATCAACATCTGCATAAGTAAAATTGCGTACAAGTCTTTCATTCTTTCCTTAAATTTTATTGCCACATGTAGAGTACAAACAATTACTACTAAATTCATTAATTATTGCACAAGAAAACATATTTAGATGGCAATTACATTAGTTCAACATTTGGATATTAACGGTGAACGAAAATAAACCGTTCGTACATTAGCTAAAGTGCAAAATTCGTGCACATGTCAGTCCCACCCACTAATGTTCAAGTTTTGCGTCAGAACAGTAGTTCGCTCCTCATTCGATTGTTTCACCAATTTCGTAGTTAGTTTCTACAACGTATTTCCACATTATCGTTTCGCCAAGTTGTAACTGCCTGCATTTAAATGTACTGGAAAATTTAGTAGCGTTAAACCTCCGTTATTTAACGATCAAATCATTTCGTAAACATACCGGCTCGGCAACTGCTCAGTTATTTTGGGCTCGAGCGACGCAAAGCAATTCAAACTCTAATTTAAAAGCATAAAGCTTAATCTTAGCGCTAACACAATTTTAAGTAGGATTACCTCTTAACATCTCGCATTTTATCTAACAGAGTAGCGTCATGAATTCTGATAATTAGAAATTAAAAGTTATGCTTTTTGGCAGGCACGTTTCAGTTTCGCTAAACAAAACATTTGGCAGATGCTCTTCTCATTACTCACAGCTTTTATCGGTAACGTTAGCTTATGTTTTTCAGTGCTGGAAAAATCTAGTAAGAGTTAAACAGTGACAGTGTCTCGATAAAGTGCGTAAAAATGATGACAATTAGTGAGAGCCAGTTCTCCTCCAACAAGATGTCCAGCGTCCACAAGGTCAACGACCGCGTGGTGCACAAGGACAGCTTCGATGACGTCACCAGCTCCTCCTCCGTCAACAGCGCCCTCATCACCAAGAGGGGCTTCAAGCCCTCCGACATGTTCGACCCCCACAAAAAAGAGTTCCTCACCAACCTCAGCTATAAGTTGTTCCCTGTAAGTTGGGTAAGTTGTAACTATTCCATTAAGTGCTAAGCTTCTAACACGGCGTTCTGCAAGGAGCTGAATAAGGACCTATGTTTTATGGTATCTATCTATTTAATATTAAAACACTTACAATATAATATAACAACGATTAACAATATTTAATACTTAAATATTTGTTATCAAAAGTAATTGAATTAGTAATGAAGCGAACAAAAGATGAAATCACACGTCATGCCGTCACGTTGCAACTGTCTATGACTATTAAAATAATAATCACTACCAGGATTAATTTATTAGTTGCAACTGTAGAAGATGTTTCTGGCCAATATCCAGATATCAAAATAGATTCTCCATAATGCGATTAAAAACTATCGATGATTGAATTATTTTATATTAATTATAAAGCACATAATATTCATTAATTACAGCAAATATACCTAGGCTCTATAAAATAAATAGCGTTCTGTGTAGAAATGCTAATATAATTTGGCTATTGTTTTTGTCTGGCCAATTCCTAGTTAATTGGTTTTCTTTTGTTGAAGATAGAGAGAAGTTTTTTCAGGATTAGATAATAAAGAAGTTTTTTCAGGATTCAACATAGATCATAACATTAAATACTTTGTTATCATCTCTCTAGTCTAGTTTAATTGCAATAGGTATATAATATTACATTCTAAAACAAGATGGCATCTTGTTTTAGAATCTGAACTCATGATCTAATCTTTAATCACGTTTTAGTGGTGCAATGTCAACGAAGCTTTTGACCAGCAAAATATAAAACAAGTGTATGTTATTGAAAACTTAGCTTATTATAAACTAAGTAACAAAATACATTACAACTTAGTTCATCTAAATTAAAATCGCATAATATGCAGTTTTTTTATTTGATGATTTGATTCGGTTTTAGAAATACTTATTTTTTTTATCTCTAAAGATTTATCTCAATAATATCTCTCACCTAAGTTCAAATTACCTACTATCATATCATTATTGCATAGTTTATCGAATATGGATCTAAAAATAAGCTAATTTGTACCCTAACAGTCCGTGCATACTGCACAGTGCACACTATGCGCGGTGCAGTTCGAAATTTAAATTCTTGCAATGAAACGTTTACATCTTCTTGTCTAGTGAATTATTTATACAGTTCAATTACGAACCGCTATCTTTTCAGCGTCGCACCTCGATGAGAACTGTAAGGCCTTGTTGCACAATATTCATGAAATGTCAGATAGCTTATTTGCATGATTTGTCTCTGTCACTTGATATAACGTAAGCAACGACATAACAGTAGAACAAGCTTTCAGACATTTAATAGAGAAATTTTTCGATACTGAATGATACTTAGTGGTTTTTATTCAGTTTAAGTAAAAACTTTATGAATTAAAAATGTACCTAGAGGTAAATTAAGTAAAAAAAATATTTCAAGAAAATATCAAATTTACAATTTATAATTGTCAACAAGGGTCACCTGTTAACATATATGACGATGTAGAGAGTCTCTCGCATCACTCGCTAATCTCTACTAGAGACTAGCGAGTGATGCCCGGTGCTTTTCGTAGTACTTCTACCAAAATTTAATTTAATTAATTATCTTTGAGGTTTTCCAATTTCAAATAATTTAGTTTTGACACAAAAAAAGATTAATTCTTAGCCACAAAACGTACACTACAATCATACTACAAATGGAATAAGGAATCCCCCGTATATAAATGACTGTTACCTACTGACCGTCTAGGCGTCCGTTATTTGTATGTAGGATCTTGTTTATTCTGACCTTAATTCTAAAATACACTTATTGTAACGTAACTGTAGACTAGTGTTCGTTGGCTCGTCGCCAAAACTGTAAAACTATCCGGGATACAAGGACCACCTGTTTAAATTACCATTCATAAACAAATATTAGGTTTTATGTCTATTAGGGAGCAATCAGTGCCATTTATAATTTGCACATAAGGTAAAGTTTCGATAAATCGTGGTACTCTTTTTATACGGAACACTTTCTTTTTTTGTATCTCGTAAAGATATTCCAGGAAACAACGTGATTATAACATTATATTGTCTATATTACTGACATTTTCTATAATTCGGTAATGGGGCATGCAAAGTATGGATGGGTATTATTATACAATAAGGTATTATTGTGACATTCTTTTCACCCTGTGATTATACTTACTAGTCTGATGAAATTTATTAACATCGTTAAAATATTATACAGATTGAAGGGGAAAATGGCGAATCAGAGTTACCTTCGATAAAAAACTCAAAAGTAAGAAAAATATAATGTTTTCGTTTTTTTGTTGCTTCTCTATCCGGACCTTGGGGAGGATACCGGTGGGATGAACACTGCCTTTACTAAAGTCTAGATAACTTTCAGGACAGTTGGTAGACTCAGGACTCAGGGGACCTTACGTATTGGGACTTTTGTTGTGACACGATTTTTAATGTTAATTAATTAAATATATTTACAACGCCTATTCAAATTTCTGACGAATTATTCACAAAAATCAATAACCTAATAAAAATACTTGTTTGATGATGCTTCTAATTAATAAATTTAAATGTAGGAACTGCAATGCTACTTAAGTTATAATATTTTCAAAAAAATTGTCTACAGACTGATGGGGAAGGGAAGTTTGAAAGTATATTGCAGCTACCTACAGACGTAAGAACTAAGGACTGTTTATATAAGCACAATTTCAACATGTATTCACATAATGATCGATTTTTATCGACGCATTCTTTATGTTATGTTAACTTTTTACTTTTGCCACATTTTGCTTAAATTAAACTTTTTACACAATTATCATAATTCAACCATGCAAATTACTCAAGTGTGATTTTACTCCAGTTTTAATGAAAGTAAAACACGTTTAATGTAATACGTAATTTCTGCTACTACTTGTTTCTACTATGGTTTGATGGAGCACAAATGACCTACCTACTTTAAGTTGTTTCACTTTTGCATATATTTATATGACTTTCTTTCGCACCGTGTTTACCATAAAATACTTTTATTTTATTTCGTTGAGCTTTGGAGAACAACTTGGCCTTTTTAATTACACACTTTACTTATGAAGGAGATAGTCATTTGGGATTTTCGTAAACAGAGCGCTGTATCAGACGAGAAAGTTGGTCTTCACGAATTTTCTGCTCAACAACGGAAAAGAATCGCCATGCTGCTAACAAACCTTCTCCAAGATTTGGTCGAAATTGGAACTGCTGTAGTGGGTTCGGATCTCACTATAAAACTAATAATTGACACCGTCGGGAAACTAGAGGAGGAGTTCTCCATTGCTCGTCAACATATTAACAAAATAAAAGATGAAGTCAAAAATATTATGAAGACTTCGTTCAATAGTGTCGATACTGCGGTACCACAGGTAAATAATTTACCAAAATTTAATAAATAAGTTGCAATGTTGGCAATAACAGATTAACAATATTAAAGTTAATATAAATTGAATCATCTTACAGGAGAATTGTAATGGAATAGAGGAGGGAAATATGAAAGAGGCTGAAAACGATATTACTGATAACAGTAAAGAAGACGAGACTAAAGTGTCCACAGTAAGCATATTTATTTACTTAAAATACGCTTCAAGATTATCTACATGAATGAAACCAAGTAATGCTTTAATAAAACAGTTTTAGTATGTTGAGACCAATATATTATTATAATTAGACTAAATAAAACAATATTATTGTTTTTAATTCAGAACGAAGAAGACGTGCCAATAGTGGAATTGCCATCTAAAGAGGAGAAGCTCGTAAGATTAATTTTCTTAATTTGTTTGCTCTTACAAATTGCACGTCTGTCAAGAATTTTCAAGCAATTGTAACTGCACCTGCTCTACGTATTTATAGTTTACAATAAACATTCAGCTTTTGTTTGTAAGGAAGTTTTCCACTGTTTTAATTCACAATTTTTATTAAAATTTCTCACAGCACTTATTACTGATTAAAAGAATTACAAGAGAAAAACACCTAGTAAAAACAAATGTTCTGCGTTTACAATTCACTAGTGTCTTCTATAATAATATCGAAAAATATGAATTACATAATAATAATTAACTAGTCTAATTTAATAAAATTATATTTAAAGGTCTAGAACCAAAAAGAAAATACTGAAGTTCTTATAAGATTACTTTGTTTTTATTAAAATATTATTGATAACAGGCTAACGGCGATGTATCTGAAACGAAAGAATCATCTCCAGAATCTCAAACGGTAAGAGTTAACCACAGTTTACTACAAATTTGATTACAATAAATAATAATTAAAAATATTTTTACGTAAACTAAAGTTTTAGAATCAAATTATTTATTTTATATTCAGAAATCGGACTCGGTTGAAATCATTGAAATAGTTGATTCATCGGCCCCTGAATCTGACAATCTACAGCCATCCCCGGTAAGAGTTGAATTTCAACTAAATTTGTCTAAAATGATTACCATGAAAAAGGAGATCTTATACAATAAAGTAAAGTTGAGTAAATTTATGTTTTTTTTAATAAAACGATATCTCTTATTGTAGGAGCCGCAAAATGATAATGACCCATGTGATAGTTGTGAGTTAAAAACTCCTGAGAACTTGGAAGTAGAAATCGTAAGCATTAAATATAGTAAACAAAATTTCACAATTCATTAACTATAGTAAATAAATAATAAACTGACCTACCTTATCCAATTTAAAGGAAAAGGAAGAACCGAAAGAAAGCAATGGCAATTTTGAAGCAGATTCAAAACCGGAATTGGTGCCAGTAAGCTTAATTCATTGTTATCCTTCCTTTTATATATTAATAAACGCTCCAGGCATATTTTGGTATCAACAAAAAAACTATATTTGATTTTTGTGGATAATTCTTCATCAACTATTTTCTCAATTTAAAAATTGGTTATTTATTACTTTTAAATGTACTGTAAATAGGATGCACATTTTTTTACATAAATTATGAAAATGTCTAAATTATTTTACCTATATATACGCTGTTAGAATAAATATATCATGTATTCAGGTTGAACCTGTAAAGTCCCAGGAAGTACCGCCTCCAGTACCACCACCAATGCCAGTAAGAGAAATAAATCCAAAGGTTTTGTTTTGTCTCTTCTTCTCTTCTACATCATATCTGCTGTTGAAAACCAACATGAGAAATGTTATTGGAGTTCTTCTGCATTATGCTATTCATCTATAACAGTGCCTTGATTATTTCTAAGTGGTTTTCTCTTTTAAGAATATAATTTAATGTCTGTGATGTTTTGTTACATATCTTGTTGTGATTCTAGTTTTCTCAACTGTTTGTTTCTATTTATGCAGAACCAAGGAGTAGTTGCGTGGAGGAAAGATATTTCTAAAAAAACAAAAGTAAGATTTCATTTGTTAAGGCGAGAAGTAACCGCAACTAGCGCCACTCTTTTAAAATAAATTTTACAATGACACAACGATCTAATTAAAAAAAGTAATCGGTTCAAACTTTAAGTAAGTAGTTAAACTAATTTATTGGCATTTAATTACAGCTCTAAATCCTATACTGTATTTACTCTCGTAAGTAATAACTTAAACGGCCGTTTTAGTTATTACTTACGAGATATAATACATAATATTAGTTTAACTATTATATATTACTATAATAAATTAGTTTAGCTATTTACTTAAAGTTTGAACCAATTACTTTTTTTAATAAGACCTTTGTGTCATTGTAAAATTCATTTTAAAAAGAGTGGCGCTAATTGCGGTTACTCCTCGCCTACAATTTTATAATTTACTTACATATTTTAAAATTTTCTAATATACATGCTATAGAAAACTTTGCATTTGATGATGCATTGTCTGCGTTTTAATTTAAAAAAATTTCAAGAGATTGATTTATAACAACTGAGTTTTTGCCTTTCTGACCAAGAATATCTAGATTCTAGGTCTGTGAAATGTACCTTACAACTATTTTTAAAACAGTTATACTAAAATGAAATATTTTTAAAGGAACAGGTAGCTGAAAAACAAGAATATATTGAAGACAAAGCAAACTTAAATTCGACAGAAACTGCAGTTGTAAGCATTTATACATACCTATCTCGTTAAAAGATTAAGAACACCTAATAAAGAACATTAAAGAACATTAGTTACATAAAATGATAACCATCTACAAAAATAATGAAAACACAGAAATACTGTCTGACGAACGTTTCAAATTTCATGGTCTAAAAAACTGGCTTAGATTTTTTTGGTTAAAATTTTAAATAATAAGTAGATTAAATACTTTTGCACGACGCATAATATCTAAGCACTATAATACAATATGTAGAACGGCTAATAGCTAAAATAGAGTAAGTTTACGAATGCCTGTAGCCAAGTTGCCATCGCAAATTACGACGACGAAGATCGATTATTATATAGCTTAAGTGAGATGAGATGAGATTTGATATAGCCATTGCTTGAGTGATTTTAGCATCGCTATATCACTTACCGATGCTTATATTATGTAAAGGCATTTTCGTTTTACATTTCGCTATAGTTATCAGCTAGGCTAACTTGTCTATAGGTTCTTATATCTATTTATTTGATTTTATATATTTTTTATACCTTTGGTACAGAATGCAGATATGCCTTGGAGGAAGGTCGAACCACCACAAGAAAAAAAAGTAAGGATTGTTTTTAACTTTCGTGCTGTATTTTGGATATCTTGGCTTTATTTTGTATTTGTTTGTCATATTCTTTTTTTTAGCAGGTGTAAATCTGCAACTCTAACTTTGTTCTTAATTAAAGTACATTGGATGTACCAATTAGAAGAATAATTGACACGTCTTCCTTTGGCAATCCTCATTGATCTGGTGACCCAAAGCTTTATTTTCACGCAAAGTCTGTACATAATTTTTTTTTGTTGCATCGATCGATTCATCGATTTCGTGGAAAAACCTAAATTTGAATTTCTCGTTGGAGTAATTTACACAATTACTCTTTGAAGGAAAAAGAAGAAACGAAACCGACCGATAACGAGCCACTCCCCTCTCTCCCGGAACCTGAACCGGTAAGACGAAAGATGCATTTCAAACAAGATTAGAAAAATATAATAAATATTTAATTATCAAAATATTAAAGAAATACATAGTGATATTTACACATCCGTTACTTTGATACAGAGCACGGAAGAGGTATCCTGGAAGCCAGTAGTCCCACCGCAACCGAAACCTCAAGTAAGGAATTAAACTTGCCTCATATTCACTTGCATCCCATGTTCCGTACGTGCTCAACTCACTCGCGCGAAATCGTAATGTTTTTTACGAGTACCTATAGATTATAGAACATTCAAACGTACTTCCTATAGGTTTGCATTTATCTAGTTTCCTCAAAGGACTAAGGCTGCACAATTTATAATATATATTTTGTTACATAATTTTATTGTACTTATATATCGAGAACTGTAGTTCGCTTTCTGAGTTCTTAATGAAAAGCATATAAATATTATTAACAGCATCACACACTCGAAGAATAAGATCGCTCTCAATTGGTTTATGAATTCCTAGACGGAGTCATTGAACTGTAACTATGCTAGAGTTTTTGTATAAATAGGAATCTTCAGATTTGAAATGAGATTCAGTTCTAGCTCCAACAAACTTTTATAAATTTTCGATCTCCTCCTCCGTTGCCCTTCAATGTGATCTAAATGTATGCTCTATAATGTCACTTACGCACCGCGCAGTAAAAGAAATTATTTGATCTAAATGTGAAAACACAATTTATAATGAAGATGAAACTGTAATAAGTTATGTATAACCATGTGTAACACTAACGGTGAATCAAACCGTTTTGGACAGTAAGACTTGTACTTCAATGGGCCAAGCAGGTACGATTTCCTACATTCGTAACGATAACGAATGTCAATTATTGTAAGGACGTTTTCGAAACTTTCATACAATTAAAGACATGAATGGATAAAGGTGATATGTACTAAAATTGACTTTAAAATGTCACTTTTAAATATAACGATATTCTGTCGTAAAGTATTTAGCACATTGATTCTAGAGACTGTTCTTTAGATTAATATACTTCATACTTTACGACGTATTCTAAAATGTTTAAGTGACAGTTTGAACCAAATTTTCTCAAAATCGGAATTTCGCTACGTATCACATGCTTGTTTTTTTTCGTTTCAAATAATGTGAACGAAAGTAAATTCAACAAAATTAATGAACACGTTACTTTGGTCGAATTTAACTTTGTTCACATTTAGATCACATTGAATCGAAACAGAGTGTACTCAACTTACTGTACGTTTGTGTACCTATAGAGTATAGGTGGAGCTTAGAACATTATTTAAGATCATATTCCATTTATTCGTTTTCATCATACAGGATATAAAAAGTCACTACAACTTTGATCTTATGAAAAAAAATACATTTTTTGAATGTGAGAAGATAGTATTGTATTGTGTATACCAAAGTTATAGCGACTGTTCTGTTTTCACCATGATCGTAATTCTATTCTCTTCCTGAGAATTGTATCCGTATCAGAGTTGCAGCATTTACTACTTTACTCCTTATATGTTCATTAGACACAAATTTAGATTAAATAAAATAATTAAAGATATATTTTTTAAAGGAAATCGAAGAAGTGGTTAAGATAGAAGATGATGCGAAACCTTCGCTACCAGAATTACCGCCTGTAAGATTTATTTTTGGATGTATGATGCACTCTTTCGTTGCTATTTTTATCACTTCAATGGTTCTAGCAATTGGTACATCACGTACTAGATCCATTGGTACAAAAACACCGTGGCTTACAATTTCTGTCGAAAATTCCAACAGTTATCAATGGATTTGAGTTATTCAATTATTTATTGATTTATTATAGTTATACATACGCTTGAATTGTAACTACATTACTAAAGCTCTCTTGCGACCGTTTAAGTTTGAACGTCCGGTGAATTGAGATGTTTTTTAAGAATGTAGGGAGATATTCGTATTTTGCAGTTTAAGACTATTAGACCGTGTTTCACCAAGCAATGTTAAAGTTAATCCTTCGTTAAATATCATGTTATCCCTCTCGTAATTCCTATCAATGAATGAGAAGGCATGATAATTTAACACGCCGTTAACATGCGTTGGAGAAATCGGGACTATCTATTAGCTACTCGGAATATCCCAGAGAAAATTCAGAGAAGTTTATAGACTTGAAAATAGATCATGAGTTTCGATACAAAGTATATTAAATTTGATAACTTGATTGTATTGCACAAAGTTCTCAAGTTTCCTGATTTTTCACCAATCAGTTGTGATTTTTTTCGGACTTCTTGATTCTTGAATATAAAATAAAATATAATGTATTATATGAATCAGATCGATCAAGACATCTCCGACGCCATCCTGATGATGTCTCTCCAACAGAACCAAGTAAGATTCAAATATACAAATTTGACGTACATACGTAATACGTATAGTGTCGCAGATCATTTTTCTTTTCCCCACATTTCGGCTTCTTTCCAGTAGAGATGTGAAAAATTCGATATTTCAGAAATCGATTTTAATGGGAATGAGAAAAACGAGTATAAATGAATCGTTTTTTTTTTCAATGTCAAATCGCTACTTTCCAGCAGCAAATACTTAAAATGTAGCCGAAACGACGAAAAAAAAAAATGAACCGCGACACTATACGTATCGTGAAACAGTTAATAAGTAATACATCCGGGTAAATATAAACCTTAACTAAATATAAAGTTCATAATGTGCGAATATTATATCTATTAGGTAAATGAATCGATACATTATTAACCTATTATTAGGTATTTTATGTATGTAGATTAATCATAGTCCCTTTACCAAAATTTACCTTTCTTTTGGATTTGTATTAATTTAGAATCCATATCCGCTCAAATAGTGTTATAACTACAAAAAACAAAAATACTTTTTTTGAACTACCCTGTTCGGCTGTTCCTGATACTTCAAAGTAGTAAATTTGTAGAGCTTATCAGCCCTGACTAGTTACTTAAGCGACAACTTCGCTAAGCGATTTTTGTTTAAAACAAAAAGCAAAAACGTGATACACAAGTTTTTAACAGTCGAGTCCGACTTTACTCGAAAAAAGGTTTTTTTTTCCACTTATGCCACTATTTAAGCGGAGGTGCGATATGTTTAAATACAAATTGCTCATGTTTAGAACAACGACCGGTCTTGGAGGAGGGTGTTCCCCCCATGGGAGACGTTCCACGTAAGAGTTCTATTTCTTATTGTTTTCTTTAAGTTGTGGTTTATACTATCATCTGGACCCCGATTCAAGATGCCATCGATATCGCTTACGAAGAAGAAAACAAAATGTATGGGATTTGACATAAACTTCGCTAAATGAGAGCGAATTCGTTTGTCATTTAGCGAAACTTATGTCAAATCCCATTTTGTTTTCGAACTTCATAAGCGATAAATAGCGAGGGCATCTTAAATCAGGGTCCAGGGCATATATCATTCTTAGTTTAATTTTCATCATAGATATGGCGAAATGTACTTCGATTGTCTATGGATTAGAAATTCTACCACCGATTTGAAGAAGCCTTGAAAAGCTTTCTGACTTGAACATTCTATCTCATTTTCTCATTTCAGGAATTACTTTCATTATCTCTATGATAAGGACTTCAAAATTATTTCTTCGTTTGTTCTTCTCTTCGTCTGTGGGCTTAGCAGGAACAATATAACAAATTTGTAAAGTTAACGAAAGAGAATTTTATGAACGTTCGACAGCGTCCATAAATTAATTCTAATTGACATTCGATATCGTTTCGAATTTCGGCAATCCCTGCTTGGCTTCTATAAGCTAATTCTTCTTCTATTGTTCTTCATCTCTTCGTCTGTGTGCTTAGCAGGAACAATAGAACAAATTCGTAAAGTTAACGAAAGATAATTTTATGAACGTTCGACCGCGTCCATACAATAATTGACATTCGATATCGTTACGAATTTCGGCAATCCCTGCTTGGCTTATAGAAGTACATTATTACTGTCCAAAACGGTTTGAGTCACAGTTACACATACATAACTTGTTACGGTTTCATCTTCATTATAATCTGTGGAAACTGTTGTTCCTTTATGGTTGAAGTGTTTTGACGCAAATTTAGGCTTTTCGAAACGTGCGCTTTATATTTCATGGAATAATTGTGTGTGAATGTAGTTCTAATGTAAACAAGGGCTCATCACTGACGGCTGAATCAAGGGAGAAAGAGTGCTCTTGTATTTGCGCACACACTTGTGTACTACAAAATATCTGTCCGTTCAATGAAACCGGCTAACGTCTAACTCGACGGAGGTGTTATTATTACACCTTATGACTTCTACAACTTATTATACAAAATTACTTTGAAACGTCCTTATTACTCTTCAAAACTGATTTATGTTCAATTGTTTTGAATCCTTATCAAAATTGACTAATCAAAGTTAATGTTTCGTTGATTCATAACAGAAAGGCGCGAACGAGGAGCAAGTTTTGCCGCCGTGGGAGAAAGCTCCTGTAAGCTAGCTACTCTATTTGGTGGTGTTATAGACGAGTACATTCCATTGCCCTCCTAGTATATATTATGTTACTGTAAAAGCTCGAATTACGGTAAATCCTAAGATTTAAGAGTAAAACCTAAGTTTTACTAACTCGGAATGGTGAAAGCCCGAACTATTTTTCGATTCGCATTGTTACCACCACGCATGCTTGTTTAAAATTTTACTATTTATGCTCTCTGAGTGCAAGGAATCTTGTACTGTACACAAACATAATAATATTAATATTTAACGGAGGTGCGGTATTTTGTGGGCGTGTTGATTGTTTTGTATCGTCAGGAAATAATAGGCCACATATACAGTACCGGTATATTGTTCGAAATATAACAAGGTTGCACTCTAAAATATTAACTCAGGGCACTGATGCAAATGGATAACTATCAGAAACGCGGAGAGTTCTGCGCTCACGTCCGTTCCGTCTGACACCCCACTGTTATGTGTGTCAACCGAGCATAGACCACTCCCAAGCCATGACAGCTGTCATAGCTTGACGTTTCGTAGACAGATGACAGCTACAGGTGACATGTTGCACGACTGAAGCGCCATCCCGCCGACATATTTTTTTATTTTACTTTATACGTTATTACTTTTTTTTCAACATTTACGTGCCATGTGTGTGTATTGTGTAAAAGTGCGAATTGCATAATCTTTCGGGTTACCATTCAGAGTTGGTAAATTTTAGGTTTTACTCTTAAAGCTAAAATATAATAAAGCTTAGGATTTACTCTAATTCGTACTTTCGCTTTTACAGTAACATTTATACTAGTATACTAGTTTAATTACTGTTATATAACAGTGGGAACTAGTTAGAGCGCTTGTAATTGCTAGTCAATTGCAAATATTATGGTAGCCTTAACTAACTTAGCACATTGAGTTTTGACTTCTTGCACACTTTGTGGAGTAAAACATGTATGTAGTAATGAGATGTAATGAAAAAATACAAGGTATACTGTGAGTTCCTTGTACACGGTTTTATTAATTGTGTGGTTTGATTTTAAAGACACAAAAGGCTCAGTTGATTATTGATAATACTCTTTTTGCGAAATGTAGAGAAATTACACATTTTTACTAGCTGGGCCTGCGACTTCGTTCGCGTGGTTTTTGAGTTGATTTAAACCGTTTATGCAGCGCACGCAACGAAAGTCCCCAAATGTTAATCATTTTTCCTGTTTTTGCAACATTTCTTACTGACGCTTCGCTCCTATTGGTCGCAGCGTAATGTTATATAGCCTAAAGCCTTCCTCTATAAATGGACTATCCAACAAAAAATATGTTTTTAAATCGAACCAGTGGTTCCTGAGATTAGCGCGTTTAAACAAACAAACAAACTCTACCGCTTTATAATATTGGTATAGATATAGATTATAGTTTTCTTTAAAGTTTAATCTCTACAATTGTTCAGTGCTATACAGCTATAGGCTCTCTTATCTTATTAACATAGTTTTAAGTTCCGTTGTAAAACGGTAAGTTAACTGTGGTCACTTACCGTGATCATTATGTTTTTACAATATAAAATTTAAGTACTTTTTAGATCGTAACGTATATTATGTAGTGCGGTGTTTACGCAATTATTATCTAACTGCCACTTTTATAGGGTTACGTAGTACAAGACACCCTTATAGTTTCGCTCTGTCCGTCTGTCTGTCCTCCATGTTTATAAATTCGTTTTTTTTTAAGTTATAGGAGTAAGGAACAACGATGGCTTTAAGAAAAAAAGAGCGGAGCGCAGCGAAGAGGATTTTATAACCGCACTTGAAAATAAACTTTAAAATTAATACATAATAATAAATACATTTATTTCTCCCACAACAAGTACAATAGTATAACAAAATAAAGCTAATAGTTACATTTAATTATTTTTTTTGCACTTGAAATCTTACTCTGGTTTAGGTTAGGTTACCCTGTGCCTTGACCCTCGGACCCCATTTTCAACAACTGGGGCCGAAGGTCATAAAGGCGGCCTCTGCAGTGGGCCTGCTCCTACCAACGGTGTGGGGGGGGGGGGGCAGCGATTCCTGCATGCGGCTATACTCCGGAGTTTGTCGAAGTATAGCCCTGTACGGAGCCCCTATTTGGGCGGATTCCCTTACCGTCCGCAATAAGACTCAGCTGCGGAAAGCGCAGCGGGTCACGGCGGTGAGGGTAATCAGGCGCTACCGTAGTGTCCTGGGTGGCAGCCACTGCTGGTGGCTGCAGATCCGCCGTGGGAGCTCGAGGTGCTCGCCGTAGTGCACCTCTTCCGCGTCGAGAAGAGGCTGCAAGGCGAGGCGCCGAATTGGGAGGAGCTCTCGCGACTGCGAAAGCTGGGGCAACAGTGGTTGCTACAAAGGTGGGGTAAGGTCCTGGCGAAGTCCCCGTATGGTCAACATACGGTCACGACACTGCGACCAGTTCTTGCGGCATGGATGTGCCGTTAAGCTGCAATAAACAATAGGAAAAACATTTAGCTGGTGCTCCTAAATATAGACCGACCATTCGTTTGTTTGTGGTCAACCTCCGTCTCGTTGCGAGGTTGGAGCCGCGCCAAAATTTATGTCAAATATTCAGGAAATATATTTTCGACTTTTTTTTATGTGGAAAATAAAAAGTGAAGTATTGCGAGAGCGGAGACGATTGACAGCTGAGGCGGGCTTCCTCAAACAGTTGGCTGTTTCATTGTAAATGTATTGAAGCACTCAAATCAAATCAAAATATTATACTTCCAAATGAAACTTAACAAGCTATTTTTGGAAAGTCAATAAAAAGGCTACCACCGGTTCAACAAATATAAGAAACTGGGATGGGGCCATCCTTAAGCAAAAAGATGGAAAACTGTTCTATTTAAAAAGTGTATGTTTAAAAAGTAATAACTTAATCTATAAAATATAATACCAAAAGTCAGAGTACATAAAGTACATTGAGGCAGCCTTGCATATGGACATCTTATTCCCGAGGTGTGCAATCGTCAATGCAATATTAACCTTATAATCCACACCTTAAAACCGAATATTAACCTAAGCTTTAGCACACAAACGATCTTTAACTACATTTTTAAATTTACTGATAGGAAGGCTCTGAAAACTCAAATAACGATTTGGGACTATATTGTAAAGGCGCACTATCAAAGTATATCTAAAAATCAGCCTACAGCGTAAGCGATAGACATACGACAACCAAACTAACTAATATAGGACTAGACTTCACTAGTCTAGGATTAGTCTTTTGTTTTACTTTTTTTATAAATTAAAATAAGTGAGTGCTTAATACTTTAGGGTGTGTACATATGTGCGGCCTATGTAGAGTATACTGTGATACTACCATAGCTGAAAGACTTACATTTGACTGTCATGTTTGTATGTGATGCCCCAACATCATAAATTTTCCTATACAATCATTTAAAAAAAGTACCTCTTTCACCGCTCGTACTTTCACAGTAAACTCTATATACGGGACCCATACACACCTTAAAGTATTATAATTAATATTATAGCCTGGACTTTTTTCTGCTTTTGTTATTTTTTGCAGACGATAGCATCTCGAATTACTTACAGTTATTGGCCAATAATTAGACCTACATCGTGGGATTGTCACAAACGTAAAACGAGTAGCCCATACGCGAATATGCTCCAAGAATTCGAACCAGTTCCCTTTCGAGAGGAAAAGTTAAAAACGACTTCGGTCAGTGCTCTGTTTTCAGATAGGCTGAGGAGGGTTATTTCTGGCATATGTCATTAACACTTTATTTTAGTATTGCTAATTAAAAAACAGATAAGCGCGAGTGTGTCTTAGCTGTTGGGTTCCGCTGCAAAGTTTTAAATAGTAACTAATTAAATAGGTGGTTTTGTTTTTAAAATTCAAAAGTATACTTTAACATTTATAATTAGTTTTCCCATACCGCGGATACCGTATATTTTTACACAACATTAATAACCCAATAGCTAAACCAAATAATATATGAATGAGATGTGTCTCGTTGTTCTCCAATCACCAATGTCCATTTTATTAAAAAAATAAATAATCTTTATTTCAGGCTGTATAGCCCTAATTTTAAATACCTTACAGACAAACATACATATTATTATACATACTAAACTTTATTAGTATTATAAACGGCAACACTATTCATTTAGGGGCTAGTAGATCTTGCAGATTTATTAAATTAATAAAATATTAGTTTGGCTATGATAAATTTGCAATTTTAACATTGCAACACTCAACCCTAAAGCTGGAGTATATATATTTTTTGCACAATTCTCATAACTGGTTGCAAGTTGGTTATGTCTGTTGTTGTCCTTCATGTGGTTAGTTTTTGCTGAGATGAGCAGGAGCAGGTGTCTATGTAACTGGATAAAGAATAATAATTGTGGTCACTTAGATTCTAAAGAATGGAGTAAAAAACCTGCCCCTAATTAATAAAAGTATAAAGTACATTAAATATAACACTACCGATTTAAAAATTTAATGTTAAGCAGGTATTAAAGTATTAGTACCTGCCACAGATGATAACTATACAACTTCACTTAAGTGCAGAAGGTTGCACATAGGCTTTTTTACATGTAACCTCAACATTAGCAACCGCAGCGTTTTGATTCAGATTCGATCGTGCCGTGTACTCCCGAATAAGTTGACGTTTGTATATTTTGATTCTCAGTCGATTGATATGTTCGGGAGCACAAAAAGTTACGATCTAACGATTTTCTTTATCCTGGTTAGTTTTAAAGTAATCCACCAAACAAAATACCACAAGCCGTTGAGATCGAACTGATTCTATTCTCGATTGTGTCGGGAGGTAAGCCTTATATATTATATTGTACAAATATATCTTCAGTGACCAAACTGTCCAATTTTATCGCAACGATTACCTGAGGCATAATCTATAAGCGGAGTTTATTAGCCATAATATTATTTAACGATCTATTTTGATGGATATTGGTCTAGATATGCATTTAATTATAACACCGCACTATAAGGGGAATTAAAAAACAAAATCAACTGTCGCATGTTAAAATTATAATATCTAGAGAGTAGTTAATAATACGTACTTAATAAAAAAGAAAAAGATATCCACCTCATAATATAAATCATTTAGCAGATAGAGTGCACCGAACATCTGGATGAAGCTGCGAATAAATAATCAAAATCGAACACAACTTCGCAATGAAAAATAAAGATTACTGAGAGACATTAAGAACATTAATTAGATGAAAATATGTTATATGTTTTTGGGTTATCATAATTTTTCGTGTAAATTTGAAATCGCTTCTGATGATTTACTTTAGTACAGTACGTCCCAGATAAATTTAACCCAAACGTAAACAAACCAAAAACACCGAAATTTTCACATAAATACTTATTGTGCACACTTATCAACACTTTCACCGGAATATTAAAGGATCATACTTAATTATGCAATACATTTTATAACAATTAAACAATAATCTTATATATAAAAATGAATTGCTGTTCGATGGTCTCGCTAAAACTTGAGAAAGGCTGAACCGCTTCGGCTATTTTTAGTCTTGAAATATTCGTGAAAGGTTTAAACGATTTGTATGCTCAACGAAGTGGTCAGCTAGTTAATATATAGAACAATCAAATTAAAAACTTTCACACTAAATATACGCCATTTTGACACTGTCGACTATAGAATAAAGTCTATAGTATATAGATTCATGTAGCAAACAATAATCATTGCATTAATATAGGCCAATTGGCATCACTGACTAGTCTATGGTTGTGTAGGTAATAGACGGGTCTGTTTACGTTTGGGTTAAATTTATAAGGAACGTACTATAACTTCACCTAGTTTTTCGGTGCTCTATAAATGGCTACTGTATTATAATGTGAGGTATTAACATATTGCTTTGACAAACAGAATGATGCTGAATTGGCACCGGTCGTCGCTCCACAGCCAAGACTCGTAAGGCCATACACTTTGTAAATATACACGTCATGTGTGGTCCTATGTAACTTGTAAATATATACCATGTATAAAATGTATAATCATAATATTACCACACAGTTCAGGTAGACAATAATCGCTACTTCTAGAGCCAAATCAGATCCTTCCATTTCGTGTTCAAATATTATGTGTATAACAAAATAATATGTCCCCTCTTTCTAATAATAGTATGTATTTACACACTGTATAAGCTTAAACAGTCTGTAAATATTTTTATTTTTAAAGGGTACACGTATACAGGGTAATTCATGGTTCATATATTAAGCCCAATATAGTGTGAAGAGAATGACGCGTAGAACATTTTTTGTTTTGGCACCTCATATAACTCCAAAAAAAAATCGAAGGTCTAAAATGACCGCAAGGATCTTCTATGCTAGTGCTACTGGATCCTAGTCTATACACACGAACGTACTGGTCGTTAACCTAACACATGACCAGAACTTATCTGTTTTGTGACTTTTATGGAAGTCTTTAATCGTGATTTGTCGCGTTATGGTAAGTAATTTATATAAGGTGCCGAAACAAAAAATGCTCTACGCGTCCTTCTCTTCATACTATATTGCTAGATATTTGAAATATGACTTGATATACTTCTAGAGTAGAAATCTGATCCATCCATGTTGTGTTCAAATGCTACAATTTTATGTGTGTACATGAATTTTTTTGAATTTTGAAAAGAATTATCCGATAACAGATAAAAAAGCCTTATATTAGTGTTAATATAAGGCTTTTTCATCTGTTATCGGATAATTCATACAGTATTCTCTGAGCGTAGTAAATACTGTAGTGACGAGGCTTTAACGGACTTTAATGTATGGTTGCCCAGAGGAATACAAGTCAAAACAAGGGTTTCCTTACATGTTTTCCTTCTTCGTATAACGTATTGTGATCTGGAAAACTGTCATTGGTAATGCTACAACCTGGGAATTGAGCCTGCAGTAGCCCGAATGCGAAAAAATACCCGATCTCAGTAAATATTGATATTATTTCATAAATATTAATATTTAGCTCCTATCCTTATTTCTTTGGGGATCTTATAGGATAGGTTAGATTTTACATTCCAATCACAGCGCCGTGTCCAGGGGACTTATTTCATGAAAAAGACTCTACTTCTATTTTTGTTTGTCCATAACACCCGCCACAGCTACAGCACAGCGTTTTTTTAACAATTGTTCTAGATATTTTTACACTGTTTTCACTTCAATTACAATAAAATTATTAAGCACATTTAACACTTTAAATAATAATAATAATACATAACCATATTTTTAATACTATAAAGATTCAGTTAATTAGAATTTAGCTCTACAACTATAAAATGACATTATAACTATAATAATTATTGCATTTTTATACATTTAAACAATACTCATTGAAATTTTGTAAACACCGCACATGTAAATATGTAAATAATGCCTGGCAAGTGTTTACAGTTGTAATAAACATTTTATACACACATTTTTAAATGAATGTTTTCTTGGAATCTTAAATTAAATTTGATATAAAATTGCACAAGTCTAATGTAACTGTCTTGAACATTTCAGGAAGATATGGAGAACAAGCCAATAATTGTAGGTGACAAGGAAGTGGACCTCAACAAAATATTCACACCAGCGCCGGATGCTGAGGAGCATATCATCAAGAAGGATCGTAAATTTGGTAAGACACATTATTCACAATGATATGGTAGTTTAACTAATGAACATAATCAAGAAAACCAGACGTTGACAGCGTTTCTAGGCTATCGCCAAATACTTTGTAACTTTAAATAATCCCTTTCAAAGCCTTTGATCTAGATTCTAGAGAGAAAGCCTCCTTCTGTAACATTTTTAAAAATTTCTAATTCACGCTACGGATTTCTTCTAATTGCTGCAAGCGCATTTTAGCACAGTCAATTAGCAACTAAACAATTGAAGACATGAATGAAGGTGATATGTAGCAAAATTCGGATTTCGAGAAAATTAAGTTCAAACTGTCACTTAAACATTTTAGAATACGTCGTAACGTATTAAGTACTTTAATGTAAAGATATGTCTCTAGAATCAATGTACGTAATACGTTACTACGTATCCTAGAATGTTTAAGTGACTGCTTAAACTCATTTTTCTGGGTAAAATTTTTTGCATCATATCACTTTCATCGATTCATGTCTTCAAATGTAAAAATCATAATATCACAACACACTTCAGGTAGTCAACAATCGCTACATCCAGAGCCAAATCAAGGCCCTGACTCAAGATGCCATCGCTTTTATCAGTTAGGAAGTTCGAAAACAAAGTGTATGGGATATTTTGACGAATTCGCTTGTCATTTAGCGAACTTATGTCAAATCCCATAGATTTTGTTTTGTCATCCATTTGTGTCTTCAATTACTCATTATTTAATTTTTACTTTGCACAAATTCCAGAAAAAACGTTCGCGTCATCGGCCTTCTACGTCCCGGGCGTCCACCCCACGGTGAAGGAGCAGATGGACCTGGCGCGGTCCATCTCCAAGTCGCTCTCAGACTCCAGCAACAACATGAGTAAGGGCCAAAGCATGTACGTCAACAGAAAGAAACGCTCCGTCAAATGGGTGCACGAGGGACGAGGTGAACCCATCTGTTTTATTTTTTTACATTACACACACATTATAAACATGCAAAACACATACTAATATATTCTTAAGACCACTTGAAATTATTCGTAACTCTGTATCTATGACTTAGGCGATATAAGAGCTTGCTAGGAAAATACCACCAAAATCACAAGCAGAAAAAATTACATAAAACACAGTAGGCACTTATTATTTAAAGGCCTTGAAAGTTAATTGAAATATAATTAAAGCATATATGTTGATGTTGTAATGATTTTCGCCCACAAACAATCAATCAATTAAGAGTAGATTTCCAAAAAAAAAAACAATATTATTCACTACAATCTCACTTTTCAAAAACGTCGCTCGTAAAACATAAGAAATACTGAGGACCGAAAACATAACCTTGCGGGACTCCAACTGTAAGTCATTGATGTGATTAACACAGCAAGTTTAATATGCACACTTTACACGTTTTGAAAACTAGAATTAGTGAAATAATTAAGCTATTATTTCACAATTATATTGAGGAAATGAATAAATTCAAACTTAAACCACAGTGTTCTGATCTTATGCCTAAAAAACTTTAAGAAACTTAAAAGTTTTAACAATCACAGTATTTGCACATTTATTTTGTACTTCGTTATATTTTGTTTTATTGACGACACTTGCACTTTTTGGTTGTTAATTTACAGAAATATATTTTTATCTTAACTTCTCTAGTCTAGAAGTTTTAGGGAATCTAAAAAGTATAGTAATTGTAATGATAGTAGGTAGGTATGTTATTGCATTTTGAATGACCATTAAATTTCAAATCAGTGTCAAAAAATATACATAATATTATCTTTCATGAATACATGCAAATGTGTCATCAATTATTATTATGAAATACAAATATAATATCTGTGGTTTACTTCGAGTTGGTACCAAAGATAAAGAAAATTAAAAAGACGTATACCTATTAACGGCACGTAATCTTTTCGCAGCCTCTCCAAAGCCCTTCCGTAATAATACTGACAATAAGCCGAAAATCTGCAGTGGCCAATTGCCCACGTACTACGGTAAATATGGCCATACGAAGCCTATCGCTTGCTCTTTCATTGACGGGTTTTGAACAACACCTCGTTTATAAGTTTGCAAGTTTTAAAAATATTGTTAATGTGTTTGCAACCGTGTGGAGTTTATGTCACTACAGATATCATAAAAACATTTTCCTATACAACTTGCTATCAGATTTTTTTTTTTTTAAAGACAGGAAGTACTTTTCAAGTCAAAGAACGTTTGGCTATGTTCGAAAATAGACATGTTCATTTAATCCATTTTGCATCGGTGAAAAGTATTACGTGTGTCGTGTTACGTGTACCTCATTTTGTATGTTATCGATAGATTAGTGACATGCATTGATTTATTTACAAATGTACTTGGTTTGTATGGCGATGGTAACCTATTACGATGAAAACATCAAAACATATTTTGACATATTATTCAACAAATAGAGACGAATAAAACAAAAGGAGTCGTTTGAAATTTTGACTTATCATGATTTGTTGAATAATTCAACTCCAGCTGCTCTATATTTTTGCGGAAATGTGTACGCAACGCAAAAATTAAAAAATGTGAGACTAGAGCTTGCTGATGAATGTGGAGAATATTCCGTCGTTGTTATTGGCCTTCATGGAGTGTGTGGGTTATTTTCAGGTCGTAACACATCGAACACGTGCTCTACGCCGTCTCCAGTGGCCAACCACGACACGCCGTACCGCCCGCCATCTAGTTTGCGAAACCAGAAAACTTACCCCAAGCCAGCGCTCAAGCACACGAGCCTACCAAAAATGGAGCCATTCCCGCTGCAGCCGCCGACAATATCCGTCCAGAATGTGGATTTCCCAGTGCCCATGGCTCCCACCAAGCTGAACGATGTATACGCCTCCCCCATCAGTCCCCGCTTGCCGCTCGTCTCCGGCCCGAACTTCAACGTCGCGCCGCGCGGCTGGGGCGACATGAAGGAATATTACCGACCCGTGACCCTAGATGGCGTTGGCAAAGTAGCAGTCGCGTGCACAGATTTCTAATCTTATTTTTTATTGTTAGGTAACGTATTATTACTATTGTTTCTGGAGTGATGATACTCAATTAGTATAGTAGTTTATGTGAATTGTGAACGAAATTTATTATAAAAAGTATTTCGAATCGATTGGCGACAAAATTACATTTTCAAAATTTTAATTAAGTGTAAGTTAGTTATGTGTATTATACAAATTTATATGTAGTGCAATAAATATACAAGTTAGACACATAATAGTGCAAATGTAAGACGTCCTATAGTTACCAAAATATACAATCCTACCTACTAGGTATCTACACTTTACATTGAGGGCTTAGTTTGACACTGAATGCTGTCTTTTAGCTACTTAAGTATAATAAGATTAGTAAAAAGCTTCCACAAGCAAAATAGCGCCTATAAAATCTCAATGATTAGATTTATAAATGAAACATGAGCATTGAGCAACATAACTTGCATTAACATTTTGCATTTAGATTGTAAATAAAATGAACCCTATGTAATATTGATACAAGATCTTCATTTGCACTATTGTCTTATAAGTTTGTCCAATATGCAATAAGATATTTTGCAGTCACTTATTTTTTCAAATATCAACTTCTCTGTGGGCGATAGAGAAGTTATATTGAAAGAGTCTGCTTGGTGATTATATTTTCAATTGAACAGGAAGGAATGGAATGTAAAATGTAAAAAAAATATTGCTCCATTATTGTAGTGCGGAATTAAAATAATAATATTATCAAATAAATTATTTATTATCACCAAGTACAATTATTATCGTAAAAAAGCAAATTAATGCAAAATAAGAATTCAACATTTTTGGCGACAAATGTTTGCAAAAGGCATTTATCAATCCGTTATGACTTACAGCTATTTCATGAAAACTGCGTTTTGTTTTTTAATATAGAACTAGTCATATTTTGATTTATTTGTGTTTAATTTACAATAATTATTATTAATTGATGTTGTAATTAACTATATTTTACGGAATGGTGTAGTCTGTTAAGTGCCGCCATCTAGCGGTGAGAGGTGGAAACTTGTTTAAAACAAGAATGTTTATACAATATGTAAGAGAAAAAAATGAAGAATAATCTAGATTCTTGAAAATCGAGGCTAAATTATAACAAAAAGTGATCACAATATAATAATTACTTATTTAAAAAATATATTATAAAAATTGGCTTATAATGAAAATCTAGCGGCCGACTACTGAAACGATAAGTATAGGAGCTCTCCTATTCACATGCAGTCGCTATCACTGATTTACGTAATGACAAGGACGGCATATGAATTGAGCAGCACTAAATTTTAACTATTGGTTCAGTTTTAGGCTGTAAGAAAGATTATTACTTAATGGCAGCTAAGTTGCTAGGAAAGCAAACTCTGGCTGAAGATTTTAGAAAATAACCTTTATAATATTATATCCTATGACCTAGAAATTATAAGTTAGGACACGGTATGTTGTATACAATCTCTAATGTCATATATCAGTTAAGGATTTTGTGAATATTAGTAGATGTTATATAAATTACATACTTACATTTTGGAATGATGAATAAATCTACCACTTTTCATAAATGTTAAATAAATACATTACAATTAGGCTCTACCTCAGTTCAGTAATTACTTCCATGGGTCCTAAATATTCTTCAAAATTGTAAGTATATTAAAAGAGGTACCTTTACCGCATTATAAAAAAATAAAATATTTACATATTATTTTTTAAATTGACTGCATATTATTGTGAAAACTGAAAACATTAAATAATAAAAAAAGTATAAATTTATTTTTTATTTGCTTTTGTTAATGCACTGGGGATTGGCACTTGGCAGTAAGATAAAATAGAAAAAAAGCAGAGGATTGAATTGTAGGTTGGATATCATTATAAATAAAAGTTTATCTACACTAATATTATTAAGCAGAAGAGTTTGTTTGTTTAAACGCGCTAATTTCAGGAACTACTAGTCCGATTTGAAAAAATATTTTTTTGTTGGATACCTAGTACATTTAATTGTCATTTATAGAGGAAGGCTTTAGGCTATATAACATTACGCAGCGAAAAGCTGGTCCTGCGTCTGATCTTTTAACTGCCATGTCGAGTTGAGGAAGAGAGCATTCTCTGTGTTGCGCACACACACGTAGGTATACACTATAGTCACTATACAATAATTTTTGCGTTGATTATCTGGATTGAAAGTTTCAATCCAGATAATCAAGAAGGTTTCAATTTGAAACCGTCACTGAAACCAGTCGTCTGCCCGAAATTGAAACCTAGCCAGGTTAAAAATTTTACCGAAAAGCGTTTTAAAGCAAAAGTGGTTGCCTTTATAAAAGTAAAATAGGTAAAAGTCCAGAGACTTGCTAGGTTTTTGATATGGTTAAAGTTACTTACTAGGTTTCAAAGTGGTAATATGGAATCATGCACTTACTAGGTATCGATACTTTAATATTTCAGTGTGAGATATAAATTACGTGAGTTTTCGACTAGGGCGTTTTAATATTTTGTAGAGACATACTCCAAGAGCAGGGCTATGCAATAACCCGGTTTTTGTAAAAAGTGTCCCTGACAAATGGGGGCTTCAATTTGGGGCAGTCACTGCTGGTTATCCAATGTTTTCCAGGTAGACCGGTCGCTCGTCTGCATCTACCGACTCCCATGACCTTGAGGTCCACCTAGGGGAGTAATAATATTAATAACAGCTTCTTCCCTAGAAGGAGCTGTTATTAATATTATCAGGTAATAGCTGACCCGTGCCCACTTCGTTGAGCATACAAACCGTTTAAAGCTTCCCTGGACTTCCACGAATATTTCAAGACTAAAAATAGCCGAATCGGTTCAGCCGTTCTCGGGTTTTAGCGAGAGGACAAAGTATAGGTATATAACAGAGACACGACCTAGTACTAGAAAATGGTATCACCCTAATACTGGCAGTTCGACTGGCTATTTTTGTTTTCTATATTTACATTTTATAATTTACAAACGTTAATAGTAGTGACATCTATTACAATTTTTTTGCATTAAACATAGATTGTATGGGATGGTAGGCCATGACCATCCCATGGAATCTAGATTAACAGCTAACGAACAGCGATTCATTTTTATTTATAAGAAGAAAATACGTAATAGTATGTACATATATTGCCTTCTGTTACAATTTAACGTAGCTAGTAGCTAGTATCCACTAACTAGTTTTCTTTGTTACATCATGTGATTATTTTGACGAGGGCAATAAAACTCAATATTATCTTCGTGTTAAAATTTGACACCAAGCTGAAGATGAAATACTTATTCATTCTTATAAATAAGCAAAATAAAACCTAAATCAAATAAGGTAAGTAAGAGTTTTAGTTACTAACATTCCCATATATTAATAATTTGACGGCCTCTGTGGTGCAGTGGTTGAGTACGTTGGTGCTAGAGCGGGTGGTCGTAGGTTCGAATCCCGCCGAAGAAACTTGGCTATGAAATCTCTGAATAGGAAAACTGGAGGTCCCTTATTGATTAATAAAACAATCTCAAATTCAAGAATTGCGATCGCAATCTCTACTTGAGAACCTATTAGACAGATAAAACAAGGTTTCGTTTCACTTTTAAAAAATGAACAGCTTTATTCATGACACATACTTTCATTTAATATTATAAATTATTTTCAAACTTCTATAATGCAGGTTTATATTGACTGTCTCATATAAAAGATTGTTTAGAGATTGGTGACTGATGATTTTTGAAGCTTCGGTCGAAAACTAGTTCACAGTCACCAGGTTTTCAATAGATGTCGCTAATAGTAGTCAGTTTTTATTTATGCCTCGAAATTCAAATGGCTGTTCAGTGTTCACTAGACCATTAATATAAAAATAAAAGTTAAAAAAAACTATAACCCGACTTCGCAAAAAAGGGTCTAAAAGGCTGAAACAAGAAAATAATTCAATTTGAAATCCAGATATGCATAGGTACAGATATGGTCAAGGTAGAGCCGTGTTCGTACCCGCTAAGCAAATCTATAATATTCGTCTGCTGTTGAAATAATATACAATCCCAATAGCTGGTACGACCACGGCTCTACCTTGACCATATCTGTACCTATGCATATATGGATTTCAAATTGAATTATTTTCTTGTTTCAGCCTTTTTAGACCCTTTTTTTCGAAGTCGGGTTATTTAGTTTTTAACTTTTATTTTATTTTACATTCTTCTGTTTCCACTTAAACTATAACATTATATTTTCACAAAATTAACGTTAAATTAACACATATAAAGTAACTAAACAACTCCTAGATACTATTTGTTCGACCGCATTTTAAACGTTTATTTTGAATTAAACAATAAAATATCATAATTAATTAAAAATTTAAATACATATTTGTAATATGCTTGCCAAGACTTTTGATACCAAACACGATACAATTATCTAAATTAAATTTTTTTTGGAGATAGTTTTTGAGGTATAATTTTCAAAATCCAAAATTTTTCGAAAAATTATATAGCCTATGTTACTCGCGGGACCACTACAAATCTATTGACACCTTATTTATTAAAATCGGAATAGTAGTTTAACCGCTACGAGGGAACATACATACATACATACATAGACTGCCATAATCATTACCCTTCCTTTTGGCTTCGCCGAAGTCGGGTAAAAAGAGATAACGTGTGAACTTTAAATTGCGTTTTAATCGCAATAAGTACAATAGGACATTCCCTCGTCTTTGCCTGTACCCTTCATATAGACTGAGTCTTAGCTGTTCTTTATTGTTTTTACTGAACTATGAGAGAACTAATAATAGTGAAAGAGGCAAAGGCATTGGTTTGTCTCAATTTACAATGAATATACGCGCGCCTCAAATCTCAATCCATATTAATGGTGGTGGTGGAAGGTGAATAATTTGGTGACAATTAAAAATGAACCTTATTACGTTGGAATATATATGACAACTGACTGAGCCGTGGTAATTAATGTCAAGATTTTAGAGTACCGTAGTTCCACCAGGCTTACTCCCGATAAAATCGAAAAAGAATCAGTTCGATCTCAACGGCTTTAAGTACTCCCGACTCCCGACACTCCTACTAGCGCACAACCTCGCGGTGGCTCAATTTGGAACTAAAAGTTTCGTCAGTCCCCGGCTCACCTTCTAAACAGAATAGTGTTAGAAAATATCTGAAAATGATTATTGATAATTATGTAATGAACTTTCAAGGAAAACTATCTCATAGCTTCATATAAGTTTGATAAAATTGTTAAGTTTGTTAAACAAAAGGTATGTGTTTTTTCCGTAGTGTGCTACAACATCTTTCGTGCGCAAATATTATGACTCACGCTGTATTATCTACCATGCTCAAGTAATTTTTTGGTAAGACCGATAATCGTTCCGATTTTGCCTCCATATTATTTCGGAGCGACTTTTTCTATAACATGTGCGTTGCACTATTACAATCAGTATATTCCTTTTTTCACCTACAAAAATCGGTCACCGAATATATCTCGTAGGGCATGTCCTACCGGTTCGTACACCATTTGTATTCCATTAGTATTGTCTGTGGTTTGACTAATTGAGACTCGAGATGTGAAAGCAAGGCCAAGTATCACAGTTGAAGATGAACTTAGTTACCTCTGTGTGGTAATATTGACTGTTGGCATTTGGAGTCACGTGAGGAAGTAAGTGGAGCTGAGGAGGGGTGAGGAGGGGTGAGGAGGCGTGAGGTGAGGAGGACCGCAAGAGACTCACAGGTAACACGTTGCGTAATCATGGTGAATTTGTATCCGAGTATCTGACGCATATATGAGGATAAAAAATTATATTGTTCTAAAAAAATTTATGTAAAATTACCTACTAAAATTATCCTACGGCGAATGCAAAAGGATGGATCGCAGACTGCCAGTTTATTTTAAACAGGCTGCAACAGACCAGTCACTATAACTTTGGAATCTGGGGGCACGGTCGTGCCCCCGTCAAGACGAGTCAAGCGAAGCGCAAGGGCACTACCTATCTTTTATCGAAATGTTTCGTCGTTTTTTTGAACTCCCATAACTTTGCTTTGGATGATGCTAAATAGTTGAAAATTTCAACATATAATGACACCAGTAAATACATGAATTATACAAAGTTTGAATGTCGTAGCTATTATAGTTTAGATTTTATCGATGTCTAAAAACCCCTGATTTCGTCACTGACACATTTATAGATCATCAAAATTCTTAGGTTACTTCCGGAAATCATAGAAAGCTGAAGTTATGTATGTAAGCTGTTATTGCTACAAAACCAACAAAAAAAATATTAAAATGTAAATGCCGCCATTTTGAATCCAATATGGTGGACCACCATATTGGATTCAAAAGGATGTTTATTATAAGGATCTGATGATCTTTAATTTATAAAAGGAATATAATATACAAGTACATAAAAAACCTACGACCTACTTTTTTTTCGCGACACTGGGCGTCGGCAGGCGTCGCGGCGCTTGGCGTCGCGGCGCTTGGCGTCGCGGTGCTGGGCGTTGGCAGGCAACGCGGCGCTGGGCGTCGGCAGGCGTCGCGGCGCTGGGCGTCGGCAGGCGTCGCGACGCTGGGCGTCGTCAGGCGTCGCGGTGCTCGGCGTCGCGGCTCTGGGCGTCGGCAGGCGTCGCGGTGCTGGGCGTCAGCAGGCGTCGCGGCGCTGGGCGTCGGCAGGCGTCGCGGCGCTGGGCGTCGGCAGGCGTCGCGACGCTGGGCGTCGTCAGGCGTCGCGGCGCTCGGCGTCGGCAGGCGTCGCGACGCTGGGCGTCGTGGCACTGGGCGTCGGCAGGCGTCGCGGCGCACGGCGTCGACAGGCGTCGCGGCGCTGGGCGTCGGCAGGCGTCGCGGCGCTCGGCGTCGCGGCGCTGGGCGTCGGCAGGCGTCGCGACGCTGGGCGTCGGCAGGCGTCGCGGCGCTCGGCGTCGACAGGCGTCGCGGCGCTGGGCGTCGGCAGGCGTCGCGGCGCTCGGCGTCGTGGCTCTGGGCGTCGGCAGGCGTTGCGACGCTGGGCGTCGGCAGGCGTCGCGGTGCTGGGCGTCGGCAGGCGTCGCGGCGCTGGGCGTCGGCAGGCGTCGCGGCGCTCGGCGTCGCGGCTCTGGGCGTTGGCAGGCGTCGCGACGCTGGGCGTCGGCAGGCGTCGCGACGCTCGGCGTCGGCAGGCGTCGCGGCGCTCGGCGTCGGCAGGCGTCGCGACGCTGGGCGTTGGCAGGCGTCGCGACGCTGGGCGTCATGGCGCTGGGCGTCGGCAGGCGTCGCGGCGCACGGCGTCAGCAGGCGTCGCGGCGCTCGGCGTTGGCAGGCGTCGCGACGCTGGGCGTCGGCAGGCGTCGTGACGCTGGGCGTCGTGGCGCTGGGCGTCGGCAGGCGTCGTGACGCTGGGCGTCGTGGCGCTGGGCGTCGGCAGGCATCGCGGCGCTCGGCGTCGACAGGCGTCGCGGCGCTCGGCGTCGACAGGCGTCGCAGCGCTGGGCGTCGGCAGGCGTCGCGACGTTGGGCGTCGGCAGGCGTCGAGGCGCTCGGCGTCGCGGCGCTGGGCGTCGGCAGGCGTCGCGACGTTGGGCGTCGGCAGGCGTCGCGACGCTGGGCATCGGCAGGCGTCGCGACGCTGGGCGTCGTGGCGCTGGGCGTTGGCAGGCGTCGGCGTCGCGGCGCTGGGCTTTTGAATCCTATTGGATCATCCAATATGGTGGTCCACCAAATATGGACCACCATATTGGATTCAAAAGAAAAATAAACAAAGAATGACGTGTGACACTCAAATTTTTTAATATTGACATTTCATATTAATAAATATTTAACTAATAATAATAATATTTAACTGCCTGGTGTGTTTTTATCCCATTTTCATAATTATTACTTACCGTCAGAAGATGGGTGTTTAATTCCTACCTCGATATGGAAAAAGTAGGCTAGGTTCTAATAGGATTAGAACCTAGCCTACTTTAGGCTAGGTTCGCCTAAACCGAAGTTATAACCGAAGGATATCCCTTTAAAGAGAGGAGTGAGACAGGGGGATGTCATATCCCCGAAACTATTTACCGCTGCTCTGGAGGATTCCTTCAAGCTCCTGGAGTGGCAAGGACTTGGCATCAATATTAATGGCGAATACATCACTCACCTACGATTTGCCGACGACATAGTAGTCATGGCAGAATCGCTGGAAGATTTAGGGCGCATGCTCGGTGGCCTCAATAGAGTTTCTCAACAAGTGGGTCTTAAAATGAACATGGACAAAACGAAGATCATGCACAATGTCCATGTTGCACCCACCGCACTAACTGTTGGGAGCTCTACTCTTGAAGTTGTTGACGAATATATATACCTAGGGCACGCTGTCCGATTAGGTAAGTCCAACTTAAGCCTTGTTCGGACTAGGCTAGTATTTTAGTCTAGTGGCGAGTAATTTAGTAGCTAAACTATTCGCTACTACCTAAAAATCGTTCGCATTACAGTCGAGTAAAGCTCACAAGTCAGTGGTACTCTGCAAGATGAACTGCCTACAGCGTAATAAAGTCAATAAACTGATAAAGCTAATCGTAACGGCTATTTTAGATGAGGTGGATGAGGAAATTTGCGTGATTAATAAAAAGAAGCTGTGGATACGAAAATGGATCAATAGAAGAAATGACCTAGGAGGTACTAATTGTCTTCTAAAGGAATTAGCATTGGAAGATCCCAACGAATACTTGAATAGCTTGAGGATGACCGAAAGTTGTGTGAATTTTCTTTTAATGAAAATACAGTCTATGATATATAATCAACTAATGAACTCGACTAAATCGACAGGTTCGGAATTGTTTAGCCGGCGGCCGAGTGAGCACGGACGCGTGGTGGGGGGTGCTACTCGCTACTAGACTACTTACTAAAAAAATAGAATAAAATGGATTGCCTCGACTAAATTACTTACTAAGCCACTCGACTAATTTTTTGGTGTTCAGACACGTTTAGCTACTAAATTACTCGCCACTAGACTAAAATACTAGCCTAGTCCGAACAAGGCTTTAAAGAGAGAGGTCAGTAGACGGATCCAGCTCGGCTGGGCAGCGTTCGGTAAATTACGCAACGTATTCTCGTCCAAAATACCTCAGTGCCTTAAGACAAAGGTATACAACCAATGTGTGTTACCAGTGATGACTTACGGTTCTGAGACGTGGTGCTTCACGAAGGATCTTTTCAAAAGGCTCAATGTCGCTCAGCGTACTATGGAGAGGGCAATGCTCGGTATTTCTCTACGTGATCGAATCAGAAATGAGGAGATCCGTAGAAGAACTAAGGTTGCTGACATTGCCCGTAGGATCAGTCAGCTGAAGTGGCAATGGGCCGGCCACATAGCACGAAGATTGGACGGTCGATGGGGCAAAAAGATTCTAGAGTGGAGGCCACGTACTGGCAAGCGCAGTGTGGGACGGCCACCTACCAGATGGACCGACGACTTGGTGAAAACTGCCGGGTCACGTTGGATGCAGGTGGCAATGGACCGGTCGCACTGGAAATGTGTTGGAGAGGCCTATGTTCAGCAGTGGACAGTAAAAGGCTGAAACGACGAACGACTACTTTAGGTAGGATAGGAACCATCATGTGAGTAGTTAAGATATTAACAAGTAAATTTACTTAACTTTAAAGGAATTAAATGAATTACAAATTCTGGAAAAAAATGTTTTATTAACAACTATTATTGTTGTATTTATTTTACTCTTAATTAGTCAGTACTCAGTATAATGAGAAATAGTTTAGTATACTTAGATTTGTTAATTTTTACAGTTCCATTTGGCCACATTTTGTTCATGAATGCTTTTATATTCCTGATGATAAATTATTCTATTTACCTAATTCTAGTTCTAAAATATTTTTAATACAGTAAGCATTTCTTTTTCATTACCATCTATCAAATCCGAGTACCTACCAACCAAAGCTTAGTAATTTTGCCAAAATCTCATATCTTGTCTTCACTTAACAGTTTGCAGTACCTACAGATTTTCACTTGCTTTTGATGTTGCTTGTAAGAAATTCACTTTTAAACTAATTATGCCAAAAACTGCTACAATTTAACATAATACTTATTCAGTTTCTAATGTTTTACAAGTAATTTGAAGCTTATGAAGTTATGAATCAGTTATCAATGTTTTATATCGGGAGATAACAAATAATGTCGGGAATGTCTTCTATTGCCTTCAATCACTGTGTATATACGCCTCTACTAGGTTTATTCGTGTTGTGCGGCCAACAATAAACGCAAAGCACCTAAACTCTAATGTACTCTAAACAAGAATATCAGCTGATAAATAAATATCCGCCATATTGTTCGATATCGGAGTTAAAAGCACCTCCTTAGACTTCGTTATCTTGAAAATAATAACGTATAAGATAGCGCTCGACAAAATGTCAAAATGTGTAAGTTGGGTAGCCATTTCATATAACAATATCGTAAATTCGATAGCGCAATCGTTTTTGGTTAGAGTATTCGACAAAAATGGTCGCTTGAGTAGCACTACAAATATCGATGACGACTAAGGACGTCATTAGTCGTACGCAAAAGTCAATTCCATACATTTTTAATTAGCGTACTTCGATAGCGACAAACGATAAAGCATCTTGGGTAGACCCCCTGGGCTCTGATTCAAAATGCCATCGCTATCTATTATCACTTACGGAGTTCGAAAACAAAATGTACGGAATTTATCGATTTCGAAACATCGCTAAATGACAAGCGAGTCGCGTGTCACTTAGCGAAGCTTATGTCAAATCCCAATTTTGCTTTCGAACTTCGTAAGTATGGCATCTTGACAAGTCTGGGATAATAAGAAGTCAAGCTATTTTTTATAATACTTATATAAATTGTAGTTTATCATTTTAGTGGAGCTTGTTAACGATTATTATGTAAATACTATTATTAGAAAATACAACCCGGAATCGAAGAGTTAGTTTGAACTCCGGAACTACTAGTTCGATTTGCATAATTCTTTCAGTATTGGAATATATTTATCGAGGAAGAGACAAAGGATCAGCACACCTACAAAGATTTTTTCGAAATGTTTCAAATTCCTCTATTTCACGCGGACGATGTCGCGGGCACTACTAGTTATAGTATAGGTCAGCCTAGTGCCTACGTCAGTACAGGCGCTAAAACTGGTTTTGTTGAACAAAACTTGGACCTTTATGGGCTAAATCCATTAAATAAATCAATCTCGTTTCTTATCATGTAATGTCACACGTGTGAGTCGGTGTGACATATGACGTTCACGAGCGGTTTGCGAATTTTTCATTCAAGTTCAAGGGGCAAACTGGAATTTAACATTAGTCCGTACGCAGCGGCCGCGCGTCGTGTACGTGTTTAGGTTACGTAACGAAAATGTGCAATTAAAAAGTTTATAAGTGAGTATTTAGGTATGTTGTTTTTTGTTCGTTTTTTATGGCCAGTATTGCAAATTGTTTTTTTTTTATTTCAGTGATAGGTATTCAAAAGGTTAAACCGGTTTAGCGTTTTTATTTAGAAAGTTTCAAAGTCCTCGATGTTGAGTGTTTTGAGTTTGTGTAAAAATATTATCGTGATGATACAATATAATTTATAAATCTATTGTCGTTATTCTTGGTCATTAATTCATAAACGATTTTGTTGAGATTGACAGTCGAAACCCAATTTTTAATTAAAAGCAGGAAAAACTGAAAATGCTTAGGCAGTACAAACAGAAGAAGAATTTACTAAGTAGGTATGTACCTGATATTATATTAAAAAAGTAATATTTTAATAAAAATTACAGGAAAACCATTGGTATTAGGGCAAAATGATTTTTACTTTATATCTCAATAACTAGGTACTTTCCTATATCTGGGCTTATTTCAGCTTAGCTGATAGCCAAATTTTTGTTTACTTTATTTATAAAATTAAGATTGATTTAGGATATAAAGGCAATAAAATTACCTAATTTGGATGTAATGAATAAAATATATTCACATAGCATACGGTGGTTGAGGAAAACCTTAAAATTATATTATTCAATATCACGTTTTCGTTAAGTGCTTAGGGCATCAAAAGCAAATTATACATAAATAAATAAATATATGTCGCAGTCATCTAATTAAATCAGCTATTTCATTGAGTGACTAGCGTTTTTATCGAATGACGACATTTAATTGAAAGACTAAAGGACAACTCGTCAAGTTGTTTATTGTAACGTCCAATGTCTTGACTGAACATTGATTGAACGTCATTTAGTCATGTAGTCATTGACTGAACGTCATTTAGTCCGATTTTTTAACCGACTTCCAAAAAAGGAGGAGCTTTCTCAATTCGATGAATAAGTAGGTTTTTTTTATATTTGTTAGCGAATAAAGTTCCGATTTTTTAACCGACTTCCAAAAAAGGAGGAGCTGGAAAAAATTAAGTATAAATGCCTCTTAATTGGGGGGTGGAGGGAGGGGGAGGAGGGGAGGGGGGGAGAAACCCCCCCTCCCTACCACTCCCACCTTTAGGAGACTACTAGTTTGTAAGATATTTATGGTTGAAGTTTTGAGGTTATGTCTGTGTTTCCGGGATATTTCCAGGAGTAAAACAGGGGAGAAAGGTGGAGACGGCGGTAAGGGGACAAAGGAAATCCCCCCTACCCTCCCTATTTACAGTTGTAGTTTAGAGGTTAGATAAAACAGACAAGTTCTACGTGGAGTCGATAGATTTATTTTTGGGACAATGTCGGTCTGTCACGTCTCCGGCGCTGCGGGAAATGCAGCCCCTTCGCCCATGCGTAACGAATGACATCAACCAACACTCGCCTTAGGCAGCTCCGGCTTTCTGGTCGCCTTCGGCGACCAGCCTCCGCCGCCACGGCGAGTCCTGGTTTCTGCATTTCGTTACGGCGGGCGGGGGCTGCTCTCCCTCCGCGCCTACGCGCTTAAATATACACTCTAGGGGTTGACAGACAAGTACTACGTGGAGTCGGGGTTGATAGATTCGCTTTTGGGAAAATTCAGTCACCTGACTGATTTTATGTCCGCTCTCATATAAGGGCTATGTTACAATCCGCTAACTAATTGGACGTTGAGTGACGATTGTACAATCAATGTTCGGCCTAGTCTTTCAATTAAATGTCGTCATTCGATAAAAACGCTAGTCACTCAATGAAATAGCTGATTTAATTAGATGACTGCGACATATACATTATGTTGTAAAAACGTGATTCTTAGAAAAAATAAACTCACATAACACCTAATAAATTATTAGGTGTTATGTGAGTTTATATTTTATATTATATAGTTTATATTATAGAGATATAATATAATAAAGAGGAAAACAAAAAACATTTTGCAGTTTCCATATAAATTACAACATAATAAAATGTACTAGGTATTATGTTACATGATAAACCAATAATAAAAAAAAATACCGAATTGATAACCTTTTTTTTTAAAGTCGAATATCAACTTAGTAGCTAATACTTTTGCACTCAGCTCACGCCTCACACTGTAGACATGATATTTCTTATCTCTATATAATATAATACAGAAAGAAATTCCAAATAATATACTGGGGCCTTACTCTCCAAACTGATTCGATTTTAGGTTAGGCTTTATTTCTCACAAAAATAATACATAATATTATTATAACAAAGGTGAAAAACACAAATTAACATAAAATAAGAATTACAATTATTAAACAAAAAAATAATATTTTGATTCTGATTCGATCGTGCCTCGTACTTCCCAATAAATTGACGTTTGTTTATTTTGATTCTCAGTCGATTGATATGGTCGGTACGATACAGGACGGAGTATAAAAAGTTACGATCTAACAATTTTCTATATCCTGGTTACTTTCAAAGTAATCCACTAAATATACCAAAAGTTGTTGAGATCGAACTGATTCGATTCTCGATTGTGTCATGAGTAAGTCTGCTGTTCATCCATAACTAAGTCAGGGCTGATTTTAGCAATTAAAATTAAACACTGTCAGTTAATTGAAAGTAATCAGTATACGCAAAACTCGCTTTACGCGTTAAAAGGAGTTCAATCTAATTTGCATTTCACTAACATAAACTTAAACACGTTTTCAGCTAAAACGAATATGAGTTTTGCCTAATGAACGCCGGAATTCGTAGTTTTAACTTGGGTTTAACTTTGTTAAACTCGTTTAAGAAGAAACACCACGGTTGAGAGAAATACAAAATAGGTATTTATAAAATCTATTGCTGTCTCGCAGTGCCTTTTTTTTTTTTTGTTTTCGCAAGGGAAATGCATTATGCATCCCCCCGGGAGGGTGCCCGAGGGGTATGTGGGACTGTGGGACTCCCGGCTTACTACGGCCGGTTTACCCACTAAAACCACTTGCGGATTGCCATCAGCCGTTGAGTGGAAGGCGTGCCCTGGATCTGTCAAGCACAGGCCACGCCCCCCCGACCGGCCGGTCTACCTCGTAAGGGACCGGTCTTCCATCACAATGAGGGAGCACTTCGGCAAACTGAAGCGCTCCCCTCGGCGCCGAGACTGGCTAAGCCGGGGAGGTTTACCCATCCCTCTACCCGGAGCCCCGTACTAGACGTGGGATGGGAGGGACACATAACGACGCCTCCGCACCCCCGTCCTGCGCCGGCGAAGCGGAGCAGAGAGAGGATCAGTCTCTCTGTCCCGCTCCGAGGCCTCCTTCTGCGACATGACAGATTCACAAAAGGAGACCACCGCCTGCCAGGCCTCATCGCTCTCGAGCATGCAGCGCACCATGGTCGAGAGCGAGAGGTCCCGCCCAAGCACCGCTATGAGGTCATGGCGCTGCACGGCCCAACGATTGCACACCTCAAGGGTATGCTGGGCCGTGTCCTCCGCAGCGCCGCACTCATGGCAGGCTGGCGTAGGCTCTCTCCTGGCCACCTTACACAAATACGCACCGAAACATCCATGTCCGGTGAGTATCTGTGTAAGGCGGAAGGTGAGGGGTTTATTCTTGCGGCGCATCCATGCCGCAAGAACTGGACGCACTGCAGAAACCGTATGCTTACCATACGGCGCCTGCGTCAGTACCTCACCCCACCTCCTCAGCAACCACTGCTCTCCTAGACTTTGGAACCGCCTGAGCTCCTCCCACGATAGGGCCTCACTACGCGACCTCCTCTCTGACACGAGGAGGTTTAACTCAGCGTGGACCCTAGCCACGAGCTCCCACGGCGGTTCTCCCGCCAGCGCAGTAGCCGCCGCCCAAGAGACCGTACGGTACCCTCTGATGACCCTCACTGCTATGACCCGCTGGATTCTGTGCAGCAGGGCCTTATTCCGCACCGTGAGGGCATCCGACCAGATCGGGGCACCGTACAGGGCTATACTCTTACACACACCAGAGTACAGCTGCCTGCAAGCTTGACTGGGCCCGCCCACATTAGGCAAAAGCCGGCCCAGCGATGATGCCGCCCTTATGACCTTCGGCCCTAATAGTTGGAAGTGAGGGCCGAAGGTCCACCTCCCGTCCAGGGTGAGCCCAAGATATTTGACGGTGGGGCTCACCCGGATCTCCTCCTCTCCGACCTGAAGTCGTGCGCCTGGGGGGGGTCCTCTCTTCCCGGGTCCGCAAAACATGAGGGCTTTGGTCTTATCATAACGAACCCGAAGCCCCAAACGCCTAATGCGGCCAGCCACCAGCGACACTGCCGATTCGGCCAGCCGCGCCGCCTCATTAAAATTTCTCCCCCGGGATGTTACGAAAGTGTCATCAGCGTAACAGATGACACTCATCCCAGGGAGAAGACGACAACGCAGGACCCAGTCAAAGCCAATGTCCCACAGGATCGGACCCAACACTGATCCCTGTGGAACACCGCACCCTGCCCTCCACCGCACAAAGGACCCCTCCCGGTCCTCCCACACGACTTCCCTGCCGGAGAGCCAATCTCCCAACAACCTTCCGATATACGAGGGGACACCAAAATAACTCAGCGCCTCCCGTATCACGCTGTGAGGAAGGCTGTTGAAAGCGTTGGCGATGTCGAGCGACACCCCCAACACCACCTCCCCCTCGCGTTCCGCCTCCTGCGTCACCGACCTTAGGCGCCTAATGGCGTCGACGGTAGACCGACCGACCCGGAAACCATACTGATAATCTGACAGTTTCGGTCCCGGGCCCTCCTCCAGATGCTGAACGAGTCGAGAAGCCACTGTCTCGCAGTGCCTTAGCTAGCCAGCACTAGCGCGATAGAGACAACTGCAACTTGGACTGAAATTACCTATTAAAAGTACCAGAAATCGACGTTAAGGGGATTCCTGTTTCCTCCTCCAAAACTTAACCAATTTTAATATTTTTTTCTGTATTAGCTAAAAAAAGAATTGAGCTAGGTTCCTATTTTTTGCTTTTATTGTTTATTGTAGTCAAATCTGTTTCCTAGATATTTAAAGTCTGGCCATTTTTTTTTAGGTTTTTAAACGTCCATATCTCTTTAAATAATTTATTTATTAAAAAAAGGAAAAAATAGGGACGCACAAACAATATCCATAAATATTCAGGAATAAAATAGTTACTCTAGAGGTGTTATCCAGGGAGGAAATAGAAATCCCCTAGACCCCTATTTTTGTATGGAAAAAATTTCGTGGTGTTTCCTCTTAAGGGTTGCTCGTGGAAATGTATGAAATATCATCAGATGACAGCCTGTGTGAACCTTGTATTGCAATTCGAAATTAATTTGTGGCATCAAACATCGCATTAGGTACTTCTCACATTCTAAAAAGCATCTACATTTATATGTACTATGTCTACCATAAGGTGCCTATACTATTTAATTCAGTTTTCGTAATCGCGATTAGGCGTAGTATGGTGAAACTCGTTTAACGCAAAACGAGATCAAAATCGACGCATGAACGTGATCAGGAGAACTGAGAGCATACTATTGAATACTAAATCCCTATTTAAAGTTCACAGCCCTCCTATTCGATGTCAGGCTGTCACTTTTACTGTTTGGCAGAATGACAAGGACAGCATGTGTACATTAACTATTGTTTCAGTATTCGGCCGAAAGTTTTATGAAACTAAGGCCGTGTTTCATCAAGCTAAGTTAAAGTTAACGCCATGTTAAAATACCATGTCATCTCATTCATTGACAGGAAATACGAGAGGGAAAACATGATATTTAACATGGCGTTAACTTTAACATTGCTTGGTGAAACACGCCCTAAGTTTTACTGTGAATAACCAAAATGTCTCTAAATCACCAGCTGTGAATATTGGAGCAAGTTCAAATTTGTTACATAGTAATTTTTAGTAGTTTAGTGATAACGAAATAACCCTAACCGGTGGATGTATTAGATAAGGACTAAAGAGATATACTCGTAGCGCGGACCCATGACGACTTAAAGTGGCACCGGTTTTTAATTAATTTGTGAAAACCGGGAATAGAAAATCCTTTTTAGAACAAGCTTGTGTTGACAATCATCGCACAAAAGACGGGAAATAAATGTGAAAAAATCGAGAAATTACAAAAAAAAAACATCGCAATACCCTTACAAGGATTAGGTACGAAACAACAGGTTATACTTCTATTGTTTTATAATCTTTGTTCTTTACTTTCGAATTCCCTAAATAACTAAAATTACACAAAAATACTGTGTTCAACGAAGACTGTGGTTTGTGATGATATTAGTTTCATAAATATCTTATCTCTTATATCTTCTTCTTCTTTCTTTCTTTTCTTTCTTATATATAAAAATGAACGACCGGTCGTGCGCTGTATGCATCCAACGGCTGCCACACGGCACACACACACGGGGCTCGGACATCGTCGGTCCATCTTGTATGCCGCCCTACGCTGCGTCTTCCAATCCGTGTCATTGATCGAAAATTCGTAGGATGAATGAAGGTTATCTCTATAAATAACTCTTTCTTACTCATATTTATTTTTTAGTTATCACGATATTTAAATAATGACGTCACAGTAATGTGTATTATGTAATGAATGTTATCGTATCGTGGTATGACTGTTATCGCTTTGTGCTTTTTGTGTGACCACCGACTTGGCAAAAATTACGCGTAATGGCTTGGCAAATAATATGGCGAGCTTTTTTATTGGCAATAATGAGTTCTTGTCAATACACTCAATACCTATTATTTAATGAATAATAATTAAGGATCTGCAAACATTTAAGAAGATTTAAAAAGGAGTATAAGAGAACACAGTTAATCGTTAGAATATTCGTTTTTCTTTGTGAAAAATTGAATTCTCTTTTGATTTTGTATTTAATATTGAGGCTTCACTTTTGTCCAGGACTATATCTGCGTTTTGTATAGTAATTTGAGAACACAGGACCTAGATCCTCAGAGTGGTAGGAGGAGGTTTTCGGTCTGCTTTACTGCAGCTGCTTTCAAAGAATAAACGCTTGCAATAGCTGTTGTTCGAGTAGGTACTTGAAGAACACATTTACTGTCTTAAATTCTGCTATTAATCTGACCTGTGACTTTGAAAACATGAGAAAGTAAAAAGGTAAAGATAATACGGAGGCCAAGGACGAAATTCCTGTATCGTGGTGAAACTAGATTATTTTTCATGTCTAGTGAAAGACGCTTCCACTGCCTTCTTTCTAGAATCAATTTTAACTAAATTCAAATTTTATTAATTAATTAGATTTTTCCATTTGTGAGAAAATTAAGTGTACTTACCTAAGTTAAAAGGGGTCACCGAATCACAACATGTGCAACTGCCAAAGTTACGTTATGGAATAATAAGGTAACCTAATCTAATAATAACCATATTATTTTGACCGGCTTCCAAAAAAGGTTGACGTACTTAATTCGGTCGGCTTTTTATATAAACTTTATTTGTTGGGGCGATGTAAATAACGCATATAAGTAGTAGGTACCTGTTCTATTATTATGAATCTATTGACACCTCTTTCTAATCAGTTCTAATGTAATATTTAATCTAATCAATAGATTAAAATAGCTTAATGGAGCAAACATTCATACTGTCAAAATCATTACCCTTCTTTTAGGCTTCACTGTAGTCGAGTGAAAGTTATATGAACATCATGACAGCGTGCAGGCGACAATTTCCAGTCGATAACGTTACGAACTAATTTACTTTTGCAGACGAAAAAAATTTGTAATGTATTTGCGACTAGTTTAGGCAGTCATGTGATTTATCGAAACGGACTTTCCACTCCTTTCACCTAGTGACGTAGTGACGTCACTACGCGTTAGTACAAACGACATACAACTCATACAAGGAAGTCTAGCATGGAAATAGACTCGCTTTGTTACTAAAAAGCAAACTCACTGACATGACTGATGTAGGTTAATGCGTACTATACGGTATACCAGATGTCTTTATATGTGTAATATCTGTATTACTTAATGAAAAACTGAGTCTGATTTTAAAATGTTTCAAAGTTCAGGATTAACTTAAGTTACCTACTCAAAAACCCAAAAAAAAAAATCTATTGAAAAAAATTGTGCTGTTGTCTAGAGACAATACTTAAATTAAAACTTGTACTTATTTAATTATACAGAATAAAGATTGTAATAAATTAAAATAAGACTTTTTTAGGTTAATTATTAATTATTAATTATATTTAAATTATACATGCAGTAAGTATGTTTTTTTAAATAACCCCCGATTAAAATAAAATATAATAGTTTCCCGCGCGTTACAACTGTCGCGGGAGCTTTGATTTCCTTATTATAATTTCGCTTTCGCTTTTGGCATACGGAATTTCGATCAGAGAAAAAACAGCACTGTAAATAGAACTATATCTACATCCAACAGAGTTTAAAATCGAACACATGGCAGAAATAAAAAAAAACTATATTTCATAAGATCTATTGTATTAGTTCTTATTTCTGCGTTGTTTTTTTTGTAAGTAGACGGAACGAGCTAGCACAGCGTTTTTGTTCATCCAATTGCCGGGTCGCGACCCGGTATCGGGCCGGTATTTTATACCGGGTCGCAAGTCGCAACATTCCCGCCCTGTTTTAAAAATAATACCTACCTAGGGCTGCCATTCGTCCGGGTTTCCCCGGATTTGTCCTAGTTTGGAGGCCGTCCGGGGACCGTCCGGTCGGGGTTTAAGTTGTAGTCCGGGTTAAACCCGGACGGACGAGCACTCCCGTGCCCCCAGATTTTAATCAAGATGTCCGGGGTGAAAGCTCCGAAATCCGGGGAAATTACGCTTCCGGTCTTGGGTGACAGGTTTTAGAGATGGCAGCCCTATACCTACCTATATAATCAACATTCAACATTGAAAAAACCGTCGTAAGCCATCTGAAATCATGTCATTATTTTTCCTTACAGTCGAAGTACAGACATATTATCCGATAATGCCAATCTGATATGTTTTGTAAAGTATTAAAAATACATTTCTACTATTAACAAATGTGTATTATTTAATCTAATTAATAATTATATTTAAAAATATTTTAATAAAATATATAATAAAAAAATGAAACCAGCTTGAATTTAAAATTAGAGAGGACTTGAAAAGGCAGTGAGAAAATTACCGGGACATGGCAAAAATAATGATTGGAAAATGGAAACACTGAGCTAGCACATAAAAGCTTCGACATTTCAGCTATGTCGTGCACTGCTAGACATAATAAGCCTCCCCTAAGCTATTTCATTGGTAGATGGAACGCTGCTCCACATTTCCAGATATTTAATATTTCCTCTTTCACTTTTATGACACTTACCGAAAAGATGGTGAATTGAGAGGGCCTTTTTTTTGTTGTCATAAACTCTTGATTGCAGATCTAATAAGACCTGACGATGGCTGAAAAGGGATATATTGAACCTACGATTCTGGAGGACATGAAGAGAAAGGAGAACGTCGTCCTCCCGTTTTTTAGACAGGTAAAAATTTTTCCTGGAATTTTCCTTTTGAAAATAACACTTATTTTTATTCTCTCCAAACTGATTCTGTTTTGATTCAGATTCGATCGTGCCCGAATAAATGACGTTTGTTTATTTTGATTTTCAGTCGAATAATATGATCGGGAGTACAAAAAGTTACGATCTCACGATTTTCTTTATCCTGGTTAGTTTCAAAGTAATCCACCAAAAGCCGACTGATTCGATTTTCGATTGTGTCGGAAGTAAGCCTGCATTTATAAAATGGCTTTTCGGCTCCTGTTCCTGACACTTGGTCCTTTTTAATATAATAAGTCCCTAGTCGCGGCGTTGTGTATTTCTCACAAAAATAATACTGTATAATATGATAACAAAGGCGAGAAACACATTGATCTCCAATATATTTAACTATTGGACAAGGTCTACTTCCACTAATCACCGCGGCAGATCTTTCGGGATCGGGTAAGGAGTAGAGAAAGAATCGGAATTTGAACTACACTAATCTCGTGACCGTTTTGTTATTTAGCTTCTAGCTGTAAGCGGGGTGGTGCTGTACATGATCGGCACGGGCGCCAACATAGCGTACCCCGGCGTGCTGCTGGAGCAGCTGCGTCAGCCTGACTCCGTGCTGCGCCTGACGCCTGACCACGAGTCGTGGATCGGTGAGTGAGCTGTTAGCCGTGAGCGGCGAGGTCTTGAACGTGATCGGCACGGACGCCAACATAGCGTACCCCGGCGTGCTGCTGGAGCAGCTGCGTCAGCCTGACTCCGTGCTGCGCCTGACGCCTGACCACGAGTCTTGGATCGGTGAGTGAGCTGTTGGCCGTGAGCGGCGAGGTCCTGAACGTGATCGGCACGGACGCCAACATAGCGTACCCCGGCGTGCTGCTAGAGCAGCTGCGTCAGCCTGACTCCGTGCTGCGCCTGACGCCTGACCACGAGTCTTGGATCGGTGAGTGAGCTGTTGGCCGTGAGCGGCGAGGTCTTGAACGTGATCGGCACGGACGCCAACATAGCGTACCCCGGCGTGCTGCTGGAGCAGCTGCGTCAGCCTGACTCCGTGCTGCGCCTGACGCCTGACCACGAGTCGTGGATCGGTGAGTGAGCAGCGCGAGCGTACTCGTAAATATTAAACTTTGACAAGTTATAATTCTTAAACTTCTGTTTTAAATTAAATGAAATTTTAAATATATACAATGCCTAATTAGTATCTAAAGATGTAGGCTTACAGTTTTATCAACATCGAAGTTATAGGGAGTTGAAAATGGAAAGAATTGTTGCGACGGCCGTGCTCTACTTGGCGTGAGGAACTGCTGTGCCCCCAGATAAGCACGGGAAATCATTATAATGACAGTACTAAAGTAATTTGCAGCCTCTGATGAAGGTTATGAGTTGTACATAAGTTATGACTTATGACTGTGCGGATTTATAATCATGTAGTAGGTATGTACTAGAAAACATCAGACACAAAAAGGTTTAAATGTATATTGCCATATCATGCAATATTAATATATTTTTAAATATTTATTCTTATATAAGAAATACTTACCAATTGTGATGGTTTTTGCCACATCAAGGCATGCAACTTTGGAAGCAGGATGTCATTATTACATAATATTTCGTATGTCCAAAGAATAAAGCGACTGAACAAAATACATAATTTGACATTTTAAAATCGGCTCTCTACAGGTAATATTATGAGTGATAATACTTTAGGGTGTCGGTGGGTCCCGTATACCTACTATGAAAGTACCAGCGCTGAAAGATGTACTATTTTTACTTATTGTATGGACCATTTTATGACGTTAAGGAATATCTCATAAAAATAATATGAGAGACAAAAGTAAGTCTTTCAGCGCTGATACTTTCACAGTATACTCTACATAGGAGACACATACACACCCTAAAGTATTATCACTCATTTATTTTACACCATGTATTTATTGTATGTAACATGGGATTATGCCAAGACTATATACGTAATGTGAAAAAATAAGGAAACGTTGTGGTCTGAAAGAAGATGTAGTGACAAAAATTGAGAAAGGTATGCTGAGATGGTTTGGTCATGTCGAGAGAATGGATGAGGAACGATTGACGAAAAAAGTGTATAAGGCGAGTGTGAATGGAAGTGTGGGAAGGGGTAGACCTAGGCGGACGTTTCAAGACCAAATTAGAGACGTCTTGAAAAAAGGCCAGGTCAAGAGTACCCTAAACCGAAGAGCATGTATGAAGAGAATAATGAAAGTGGACGAAGCGAAACAAGTGTGTAAGGATCGTAGCAACTAGCAAGTGGAGGGAAGTGGTCTCTGCCTACCCCTACGGGAAAGAGGCGTGATTGTATGTATGTAATATAGGTAATACATATTAGGTATAATTATAGAAATATCGCAACTCTCAACCTCTGCGAAGTTCTAATGATAATATGTTATCGGTAAATCCGGATGGAGCCTCGAACTATCGCTCAGTTAGGCCTTGTTACTTCTGGTTTATGTATTATTATTTATTACTATACTTCGTTCCGGTTTAATGTGATATTAATTTAAACAAAAAAATTTAATCCACCAAATTAATGTGGCATTTTATTTCATTGCGAATCATTGACTTTTAAATTGGCAGCATTATAGCCAACCTACACTGAGCTATGTTTACATTATTTTGAAAGTTTTAAAACACATTGAATCGAAACGGTATACTTACAAGTTGGCACATAGATACTCACCCCCTCACAAATGTAAATACTATGTTTTATCCTTGTCTGACAAGTGTATTTTCTAACATGTCAGACAAGGTCACATAGCTTATTAATTATTATACAGAGTGTATATATTTAAAGTAAGGAGGTTTGGAAAAAACATGTAGCGCTTTACCCAACATTCGTAAAATTAAGTATAATCATGTCTATAGCATCATTTGCCCCCGTACCGTGTAATTTGTGGCATCACACACTAACGAGATCTTTTATAACATCTCATTATAATACTATCTGTTGCTATTTGAAGTGTATTCTATCAAATTTTAAAATTATGACTATTTGGTGTTCGAAGTTCAAATGTCATTAGTAGAGATGAAACGGATAGTAGTTTGGCCGGATACCGGATACCGGATATTCGGCAAGCTACTAGGCCGGAGCGCCGGATATCCGGCTGCCGGATATTCGGCCCTTTTGATAATATACAGGGTGTAAAAAGAGCAGTCACTATAGCTTCGTGGGGTAATAACAAGGCAAGAGATATATCCATTGGTACTAGTCATTTGCTTTTAATCCACTGTTTTAAAAAATTAAAATTTTTCAACAGGCAATGTACAACGTGCACAACACAGCGATCAGCTGATTACGCTGAGAGGTCAATAGCACGCGTAAGACGTTCATTACGTACTAGGGCAAAAATTATAAAATTTAAGAATTTAATGCTGAACGTTGTTCCAAACAGTTTCGCCTTGCAACTAAAAATAATAAATTGCGAAAAAAAATCATTTCTAGAATGTGAAAAGGTCCTTTAGTTTAATCATATGACATATCCCAAAGTTATAGTGACTGCTCTTTTTACACCCTGTATAATAATAAGTTTTATTTGAATATTGGCGCGTTGAACGAGATCGGAAATATTCAGGCGCATTCGCAGGGTCGCACGTAACCGGAGATCGCGTCGACTCGGGGGCGTTCGAGTGTTATCGCGTAAAATTTGGTTCATCACAATTTGCCACTTGTTGATTTTGAGTATTAAACTAATAATTAATAAAACAAACATTTTTGATGTGCGATTATAAAAATAAACGGTGTCCACAACCTATTGGAGTATGATTTGCCTTTATAAAATAATAAGATTTTATAAATTTTTACTATCCGGTATCCGGCCGGATACTGTATTACTATCCGGTATCCGGCCGGATAGTGAAAAGAAGGCCGGATAGGCCGGATACCGGATAGTTGCCGGATATCCGTTACATCTCTAGTCATTAGAGTTCAACATTTCAGTTATAGGTTTATTGTAGCTTAATTTTGTTGCACACCTTCGGACGTCCATAATCTGATGAACCTTAGGAAACCATACCAAAACAGTTATGTTTATATTTCCAGCCTCAATACTGGGTTTGGCGCTGATCTCCGGGATCGTGGTGGCACCGTTTTGCCTGCAGAAGTTCGGGCGGCGGCTGACCAACCAGCTCAGCACGCTGCCTGCTCTCGCTGGCTGGGGGCTGCTGGTGGCGGCGAGGGTGCCCACGGCGCTGCTCATCAGCAGATCACTACAGGTAGACCGTCTTTCATCCTATGACACCGTTAAAAGCCCTAAGGAGGACTTCGGATTGAAAGGTGGTTTAACACTGGTGCACACTGTCAGTGAATTGTGAAGAAAATATGTGTGTAAATCGTAATGTATCTCTTGTAATGTTCATAAGTTAAAAACTATAAAATGTACAGGGTGATTCATGGTTTGTATGATAAGCCGAATATAGTGTGAAAAGAATGACGCGTAGAGCCTTTTTTGTATGGGCATTGGGCACCTCATATAAATTACTTAAAATAACTCAAAAAAATGTTTTAAAGGTCAAAAATGATCACAAGGAGTAAATCTTACTATGCAGGCTATCTAAGACCTAAGACCTGACCAGGATTGAAACACATCTGTTTTGTGACTTTTATGGTGATCTTTAAACGCGATTTGTCGCGTTATGGTAAGTAATTTATCTGAGGTGCCAAAACAAAAAATGCTCAACGCGTCCTTCTCTTCTCATTATATTCCGCTTGATATATGAACCATGGATCACCCTGTGTAACTAAATACCTAGTCAGTACCTAGTCTATGTCACGAATCGTCCGACATCTTTGAATAAAATCGTATAGGTTGACTTACATAGACTGCCACAGTTACTCTTCGATTTGGCTACGCCGTTGTCGGTCGAACAGGTACTCAAGGAATAGTAGAATAATAGATCTATACAAATTACACAGGTACATTAGTATTAGCTTAGAGGAACTCGATCTGATCATTCAGCCATGTTCAACATAATTTTTATAGGGGCCGCATACTTTTTTTTCTTTTCCTACTTACTTTTTAATTAAAAAAAACTTGATGAAAACGTAATAAGTATTTTACTAGATTATTGATGGGAGGTTTTTAATAAGATGTTTATTACCACATCATGTTTGTGGCCTCTTTAAAAATATGTATCATTGAAATATCATGAATATCTTTTAAAAACTTTGTAAAGACTTAATATCAAGTGATGACATTTTATATGGATTAGGTATATGTACCTACATAGAGTTTAAAGTTCTGACGGGCCAATAACACTGGGTCTGGCAGGCCACATGCGACCCGCGGACCACATGTTGAGTATAGCTGATCTGACCAGTAACCTTCACGCTCCAAGGTTGAAGGCTAACCTGCATGTAAAATGTCGGTCCTGCGCCTGTTCTCTCGCCAGTCGTGTCGGATAACCCTCCCACTGGGGTACGAGAGGAGAGTGAAGGAAGAGAGAGTGATTCTTTGTTTTGCGCACACACTTGAGCACTATATAATAACTCCTGCTGACCTGGTTTCAATGAAACCGGACACAGTGACTGGAATGGGTTTAGCAGTATAATATAAACTTATTTTAAAAATACCTCTTTTGCAGCACGGAGACAGTACGAAAATAAGTTCAAACCATTTGTAGAATTTCAATTAAATCTCTTGCAACTGGAACTTATCAATGAATCTAGGCACGCCTCATTGATAAGGTCGAGAAAAGCCAAAACAATCTAAGCCCATCATACTTTATTGTCGCAATATATTCCTTGACATCGGGGCGTTTTATTTAGCACAAAACGGTAAATATAGATTGTTAAAAATAAACCTTTATAACAGTTGTTATGATTGCTACAATGCATATCATTATGACATTGTCGTAACTCATAACATTCGATCCGCTGAATGAGAGCCAAAGTTCAATGGATCCAAAAGAAATGGCTGATGAAATAATAATCAGCAATTAAAAAATACATAGTGAAGATTGTGGAACAGCAAATTTAATTCTAAGAACCAATAAAATGCCGGCCTATATTTGGCAATATTCACTGATCAGTGACAAGTCAATTTGGCTTACGAGTTTGGTGCATGAATAATCAATGGTAGTTTTTAACGAAAAAGTTCTTTAGTCCCATAACCAGCATGGTAGACCGTTAAAGCATGAAAATTTATTTTAAATTCATAGTCACAATGTGCAAATTCCTAATGGTAGTAAATCAACCTATATAATATATCCCCATATAAAATAGGGTAAAAGCTAATATTTACTGAGATCGAATGTTTTATTCACGGGTTATAACTAAAAATAGTTACTTAAATACTGACCTCCAGTCTCCAATAGAATGTCTTGATAATATTAATGCCGCGGGATTTATTATTATTACATTAAACTGTTTTGTAGAAAACTAGCCACATCTGAGATCGATTTAATCGCCGCAAAGTACATTCGTAATTAAACGAGTGGAATGCTATAAAATTACTGCCATTAAATCGTTAGTTCTTGATTCTTCTGATATAGATAAACACACAATGTACGGTGCAGTAATCGTATTTATATTTTCCAATCCTACTCTTATTAGAAGCTAAAATGTACCATAAATTATATAAATTAATTAATTTCTAGGACATTCCTCTACATCTAAGGCCGTGTTTCACCAAGCAATGTTAAAGTTAACGTCATTTTTAAATACCATGCCATCTCATTCATTGACAGGAAATACGAGAGGGAGAACATGATATTTAACATGGCGTAACACGGCCTGTGTCTACTATTTTGTGACATACTTAATATTTTCAAAATAAATCTTATTGTCCTATCTTCCTCTATTACAGTTCTAAATACGGCATATTTTCATTTTCAGGGGTTCGGCATGGGTATCCAGGCTGCATGTGCACCGGTCTCCATAGCCGAGTACTCTGCCCCAAAACACCGTGGAGCATTTCTCGCTACTATTGCGTTCTCATTCGCAACCGGAATGCTGCTGGCACATACCTTCGGAACCCTATTATATTGGAGATCGGCTGCCGTAGCCTGCGGCAGTTTCTACCTCATCTCCCACATCCTAATATCGTTATCACCAGAAACCCCACCATATCTGGCGTCAGTTGGAAAATTCACCGAATGTCGAAAATCCTTCCGCTGGCTAAGAGGGTATACGGAGGAATCCGAGAGGGAACTTAATGTACTGTTGGACAGTCAGAGGAACAAAGCTGTCACATCGCCGAAGGAATCTAGGCTGAAAATGATTTCGAGTATATTTAGAAAGCCAGAGTTTTACAAGCCAACTATAATCATGATGTTTATGTTCATTCTTTTTCAAATATCCGGTATGACTGTCGTGCCATCCTACACTGTTCCCATGATGGAAGAGGTTACGGATAAATCAATTGAGCCTTATACTAGCATGCTGATGGTGGATGTGGTACGATTCGTGACAGCTGTTATAGGGTGTGCGGTTGTAAATAGACTGAATCGAAGAACAGTTCTTTTCATTGGAATCTACATCAGTGTAACTTCTCTATTCTGCGCAGCCACACTATTGTACCTTCGGGACTTTGGATATATACCGGAGGAATACAAATGGGTTCCAGCCATACCGACGTTGATGTACATTTTTGGAAAGACTCTTGGAATCCTAACGATTCCTTGGGCCATTGCGGGCGAAATATTTCCCCTACAGTACAGATCTTTAGGAAGCGGAATTTCTGGAATGTTTCTATCGATCATGTTCTTTGTTGTGGTGAAAACTGCACCAACATCTTTCAGGCAAATTGGAGTGAAAGGCACGTTTTGTATTTATGGATCGTGCATTGCAATTTGCGGCGCGTTTTTATTCTTCCTCCTGCCCGAGACGAAAGGAAAGACTTTGTATGAAATCGAATGTCACTTCAAGGGAATTTACAAAACATCCGACGTTTCTGAACCCTGCGAGAAGGACAAAATGCTGGAACTGAAAAAGGTGGAAGAAGGATGACGCAGAGAAGACTCAAACAGGGGATTCTTTTCAAGTTCGAGGAACTAACACCGTAGATGAGAAAACAGATGGATATCAACCGAAATGAAATTAGTATTACAGATTACTGTCAAAATACACGTTACATAATATGAAACTTAATTTTGACGTAATAATTTTAAGTATTACTTAGCAAATAAATATAACACAATTTATACAGATTTCTGAGATTTACATTTATTTTAATATAAATTATTTTATTACATACTTAATATGTATTATATATTGCCTATAATATCATAAATACAATAATTACCTAATACAGTATGACGGAACTACACCGCCGCATATCATTGGCTTTATAACCGTTCAGAGGTTCCACGGTTTTTCGCTCAGCTGGTGACAAACCGCGGAAGGTATTTTCAATATCTTGTAAGGTTCTATCCTTAGTTTCAGGGAGCATAAAATATAATATGCTTAGACAGAATGTAACTATACCCGCATACAGCAAATACGTCGCAGACAGTCCTATTGCGTTTGTTAAAACTGGGAAACTTTTGACAGCTATGAAAAAGTTTAATGACAGCGCGAGGACACTGATGCCGCTACCTAACCCTCGATATTCTAGTGGGAAGATCTCCCCGGATAACGTAAACGGTATTGATGATACACCAACAGTCAATGAGAACATGTATAAACCTATTAAAGCTAGAGGCAGCCATTGATTGTCAAAAGGCAGTGTGCCTTTTTGCTTAGCTAAAACGTACATAGATTTTCCTACGTACGACAGAACACAAATAGCGCCACTGCTGAAGAGCAGCGTCCGCCGTTTCATAGTTCTCATCAAAAATACAGCTAATATGTTACATAATAATCGTTCTATATCTAAAGCCACCATCAAGAATTTGGCGTTAGCTTCTGGGCCTACTACTTTGTGAATAATGTCCATAGTATAGGAACTGATAACGTTGATTCCAGCGAATTGGAACATAGTGTACAACAGGAACATAATAATTATGGGCTTGTAGAATTCAGGTTTCTTCAGTGTAACACGTAAGTATCCGAAAAATGATGAAACACGTCTGCCAAAACCCACATTGTCGCCCGTATCTATGGATCTTTTTATCATTCTTTGAGCGTCTAACATGTCATTCCACTCTGCTGCCTGCTGGTCGTTCTTCCCTCTCAAATAGTAGAAAATATCTTCAGCCTTGTCAAACTTTCCTTTTGCTATCAACCACGGTGGAGACTCTGGGTTATATATAATCAGAAGAAGACTAGTGAATGTTACGAAGGAGCAGATCAGTGCGTTCTGTTGCCAAGTGAAGTATGTTCCCAGTGCATGTGTCGACAGTACTCCGATGGTTAGTGAGAGTGACACGCAAGTCAGGAAAGCTCCACGATTTCGAGGGTCTGTCATCTCCCCGATAATTATAGAGCCCAGGGGTCCCAGCATGCCCATCGCCACACCTTGTAGAAATCTCGCAAATATAATGCTGGCTACATTAGTGGCTGTCACGAGGAGGAACCACCCAATCAGAACTGGTATAATCGTCAGTAGGTGCGACTTTTTCCGTCCCAGCGTGTCCATGAGTGGTGTGATGATTATATTGCCAGTAATTAGCGCGAAACCGACGATTGAAGCTGAAAAATAACGATTTTAATTTTAATTGCCGCCAAAACTCTGCTCAAACATTTGCTTATCTTGTCATCGTAAAAATTTAACTCGTTGATTAAAGAGTTTAATATCAGGTCATTATGATCTTTTTCTTGGTCTTTTGTTTCACTAAATGATAAGTGTCTCACAAATTGAATACTTTCTTAACTTGTGTTAAAATTTTAATATGTTTGACAATTCGTTAAACTTGTTAATGTAGTAGGTGTAATTTGTTTTAATGAAGACTAGTCACCCTATTAATTAATATAATTAAATAAAAGCAAAATAAGGGGATAGACAGATGTAACAGAATGGGAGTGAACTGACCGATCCATGATTCCTGGCTTGGCGTGACATGGATGTGTGACTCCGGGCGGCGCAGACTGGGGATGAGGATGGCGGAGAATCCGATGACGCAGCCGTGCGCGACGATGTTGATAGCCACGCTGGCCGTGAGGAAAGCCTGGAAGTAGAAGATGATAAAAATATATTAAGCTGTTGAGAGACAGATGTGGAATCTTAGACTATGTGATCTAGTGTTGAGTCAAATTTCAATTGACATCAGCACTGGTGTCTCCGATTTTCGACTTTATTTTATTAGATCTGTTTTCAATGCTCTGATATTATTTGATCTTCCAAATTCCGGAACATGTAGTTCCAGCCTTAGAGATTTTCCAAATGTCATTTGTTATTATCCAAAAAAGGAAAGTCTTTTGGCAATAAAGCAGATGAATCGTATCGTAGAATAGTAATCAGGGTACCGCCATTTATTTTTTTAGGTATTTTCATTTTATTTTAACATTTTATTTTTAGGTTTTAAATAATACCACTGTTAAAATTATAAAGTACCTAATATTTTGAAATAGCACTTTTTCAATATCTGACTGCTGAGAAGTTTGAGGAACTTCACGATATATAGTGCTAATGTACGTTAATATTAGAATTTACTACTTATATTCTACCTAAAACTACACCTACTGTGGATGATGATTGATGATTTTTTATATTATTATCTAAAGCGCATTTTGTTCATCTGTTCCCTCATAACATCCAAACTAGTTATAATTATTAGACAAATGAAGGGGTCGTTGGAAGCCTCGTCACGTAACGTTAAAATGGCTACAGTGCCCCATGAAGTAAAGATTTTTTTTGTCTTAACGGTGTCATGTAGGGTATCAAATAAAAGATCTTAGTTAGCTCACAGCTTTGTTTGCAATCACCTGATTATTGCAAAAAATATTAGAGCGTGTTATTAGTAGTCTAGTTCAAGTTTTTTAAACTTTCTTTATCTTGTGATATTTTGTCATCAACATGTTCTCTTAACTTCTAACAACAAAAGGAATATAGAAAGTTGATTAAACCTATTGTGCGTATTGGCTTATCCACAATCGTGCAATACGCTTATAATAGAGCAATCATTTGTAAATATGCATTTTACAATTATTGTATCTTATCAATAGCTATCAAGGATTTGTGGGCAAACACTCAATGGCTCTTCAGTGCCACGGGTTTCGAAATTCAGTAGCTGGTCACGTTTTAATCAAAATTGCCGTTTTATTATACATAATAAAAAAACATCGCTGTCGGCGGCCAAAATCTCAGGAACCATTCTTATAGTGGCTTAGCGCACAAAAAGAAGAAAGAAATAGTATTTTTCTTTCTTTCTTCTTTTTTTTTCATAACTGTTGGAGATGTCTAAATATGTATAAATCTTCAATAGGTATGCTCCGACACCGATTCCGGTGACGACTGACGACGACCGGTTTAATTGAAACCAGGCCCGCAGGAGTTATTTTTAATTGTGCCAAGTGTGGCTGCAATACACAGAAACACTCTGTTCCTTCAATCTCGTAACCCAGTGGAAGTTAACCGACACGACTGGCGAGCAAACACGCATGACCGACATTTTTACATGCTCTTCCTACACATGGATCATCTATCTTCCTTGGCAGACAATCAGGTGATCAGCCTGCATATCAAACCGCTGGAAGATGGTTGCGTGTTTTTACGTTCAAATAGGATGTTCAATATTACTGCTCCGTGCGACACTGGTCCTGGATCACCAGAGACAGAGAGGTTTTTAAACTGTAGTAAAATTGAACCCTAGAGCCAAGTTCTCATTGATTTGATTAAACATCGCCAAGTTTTCTCTAATGATACTGGCTAGTGGCTTCTATGGAGATTCAGTTCCACATGAGTTCCACGAAATCTGTTCAAAAGAAATAATCAAGGAGTTTGTCACAAAAGGTTGCATCTTGTAATTTTCGTGACTGTTTCACGTGAATTATGAAGATCATTCTCAATCTTCGGAGTTAATAACTTTACTGGAAATTCAAAAACTACCATACTGTTTTGAACCGTCTGCGGGTTTACGATTAAAAACGACCTTCTTTGTTCGTGGAATGTGACAAATCTGTGATAACGCGCACTATAATAACTAATTAGGTTAAATTTAATTATTGATAATATTTTACGCACATTTTAATCAATAGCGTCAATTCAAGGATTTTCTATATTGCGATTATCACTAAATTGCGTACAGTGTATACAGAAATATATATTAGCCCTCGAAGCTTCACCCTAATGAGACATATACTAATTATTATTATATTGTTAAGTCACCAAATTCAGGTAAATAAATAATCAATGTAACCCAATAACCCTATGAGTACGATGCGACCATCCTATAAATTGTAGAGCTGGAAAAATAATGAAAATTATAGAAACTGATGCAAATATCTAAGACTAATCCAAGAACTTGCGTATTAGCTTATCCCACAATCTGATAATATTCTCTACAATACGAATACTCTCTCTAGGACTAGTCCAAGGACTTGCGTATTAGCTTATCCCACAATCTGATAATACTCTCTACAATACGAATACTCTCTCTAGGACTAGTATAAGGACTTACGTATTATCTTATCCCACAATCGGATAATAATCGCTACAATACGAATACTCTCTCTAGGACTAGTCTAAGGACTTACGTATTATCATGGACCAATTATATGTAATTGGTCTATAGTATTATCTTATCCCACAATCGGATAATACTCGCTACAATACGAATACTCTCTCTAGGACTAGTCCAAGGACTTGCGTATTATCTGATCCCACAATCGGATAATACTCGCTACAATACGAATACACTCTCTCTAGAACTAGTCCTAGTATAAGCAGAGTTTATTCTGAGAACGTGATGAAAATGAAAAATTGCTTACTCACGTTACACGTGATGCCTCCCTCTAGGATTAGTACTAATTATTAGGACTACACTACTACTAGTCCTTAGTGTAGTCTTAATTAAATTAAATACCATTTATCTTAGGCTGCGTAGGCCCATATTAATATGTAAGTAGAGTCTATTCTGAAAAACTGAGGAAATCTACTTACTTTAGGGTTAGTGCTAGAGACCTAGAGTAAATAGAGTTAATGTGGTTTGTAGCCACCTAAAAACGAAGTTAATATGTTGTTACTGAGTATGGGATTAACATACTTATTCCGTTGCTCGACAAGAATTGTTTGTAATATTTGTGAAAGTTTGCGAGGATGGATGAAGAGATGTTTGTGTTTCTTTTAGGAAACTGTGCAGTAGTAAATATTATTATAATGTTTGTGTATAGCTTAGCTTGCTCACAGACAATTAAATCCCTTTGCAAGATATGCGTGGGGCCGAAGCCAACACGCAGAGGCCCCGTTACACAATTTTAATTTAAATGTAATGTGACACCAGCCGGCGACTCTCCCGGTTCGCACCATGGGAGTGCGCCCACGGAGACCCACCGGTAGGTCTAGGACTATTGCAAGGAACGGTTATTATAATTATTATTAATGTCCTTCTACTATGAGCCAAAGCTTGGCATGTCAGCGCTGTGGACGCTGCTGCGGCTCTAGAATCGGTATCTAAAGCCTTTGAAAGTGCCTCTCATTAGAGGCTCCTTAAATTATATCACAAGATCTAAAAAGCTTTTGATAGACCACTATGACAAAATTCAGAACGGAACATAAAAAAATAATACAATATTAAGGCGAGACAAACACTACGAACACTAAATGGTAATAATGGTTAGTACATATAATTTTAGGATGAATTACAGATGTAGCGAGAGTCACACATACCACTCGCGGATGAGTAATGCATTTCCCTTGCGAAATAAAAAAAAGGATGAATTACTGATGGACAAGACGTTAAACAAAGTGTATAGCATCGAAAGAATATAAAAAAGAGGAAGGGGAGACTGTGAAATGGAGACCATCTCGTATTTTCAAAGATTATCCACATGTGCTTAAGCTTGGATAAGAGATAGAGTTAATTAGAATATCGTCATTACCTAGTTGCTCGCTGCGCTTTTTCTTCAGTAATAGCGGGCACAGTAAAACTCTGGAATAAGGCTGGGACTACCTTATCCGAAATGGAATCGGAAGGCCAGAGAAAATCCAGATCCAATTCGAGCAGATCACACTTGCGTGATACACAAACTTCTTTAACGGCGTCGAGCAAGCAAAGCGTTTTTGGAATGGGTATAAAATGTTAAACTTGCGTCAGTACACGCGACCTGATTGAAATTTCGTTAGGAGAGAGGGGAGAGTTGACCGCCACCCGGCGTTGGAGAGAAGGTGGGAGGAAATCTCTCATTCTTTTTACCGGGTGGCGAAAATGCATTCTTGGTTCTGCACTATTTTACTTCTGTCAGCACTCCCAGAGTGCAGCCGGTTTCCTACTACAAGTACAGGGTCAAAAGAAAGTAAACTTTAATTTATTTTGCCCTATTCGAATGTATAACTTGATCCGATCCGATCCGATCCAAATCAAGTCAGTTGCCTGCCCTACGTCATATATCACAAAATATTTATATCTTCGTATCATGTTTTATCGACAGAACAGCTTGGCAACTAATTAATAGATACGTTACTTGTTAGCGCTTAATGATTACAATCCAACTTTATTGATTGTCCATCGCTATATTTAATATCAATCACTGCAATCTACTGAAACGAAAAAAAACCGTTTGTTGCCCGTGGTCCTACTGCGTAGTTCTACTGGTAGAACCACGGGCAACTCTTGCCAACATTTTATTGCCCGTGGTCCGATCAGTCGAACCACGGGCAATGAAAGTGCAATTTTTATTGCCCGTGGTTCTACTGAGTGAAAGAGTAACGATTCTATTTTTTTTTTTTTTTTATCTATATATTATTTAACGAGGCTTATGATGCACTAGGCATCTATGCCAGCCTCATAGTTTTATTCAAAATAAAATTATAAACTAGTATAATGTATTCAAGACGATTCTCTTTATATGTAAACTCCGTACATAAAATTGGTTGTCAATAAAAAAATGTATTGACATTTCCCCATTTCTTTTATTTTATTATAATTTAAAATACGGTTGACTCGGTATAGCAAAAAAGCTTGTTAAGTTTCATTTAGAAATAAAATAATTTGAAGTTGAACATCTTAAAGTGCTATATGCATTTTTTGATTTAAATGTGCTACATTTAAATATAAAAATATATTTTATTTCAGGAATTAATTCTCTCATTTTTAAAACAAAAATTCTTACCATCAAATCATTGGTTAAAATAAACGATGAACTATTTTCAGCGACTGCCCAGTAAATGTGCATAAAAGATTTTAACATTGATAATATGTATTTATGATCACTATAAGATTTTCAACTTCAAATTATTTTATTTCTAAATGAAGCTTAACGAGCTTTTTTGCTATACCGAGTCGACCGGCTAACCCAGACTGGGCGAATGCCTCAGTGACAAAGCTAAGAAACTTTGACAAGTTACAATTTTTAAAGTGCCTACTGGTTCATATTAAATGAAATTTGATTATTCCGTGTTTATGCATTGCCAGCTTAGGTAGGTACTAAAAAACTGTTTCGAGAAGAGATGGTACGACCGTGCTCAACTTGGGGGGAGGGGCACTACCGTGCCCCCATATTTAAGTTACCGTTAATGTTTTAAGTTTTTTTATTACTTGTACATTTAAAATGTTTATACTTTATACCAAATAAAAATTTCCCATTTTGTCTAAATACCTAGGTATGTGTTGAAAGTTATTAATATACCTATGTATTTAAATAATTACAAGTAAAACATTATTTAGTTTTTATATTTTTAATCTTTTTTTTATTCTAATAAAAAAGGACTTTATCGATTGACGATAATGTCGTCCTTGTTAATTTACAACTTTCAACAATCAGTATTCAATTAACCTAATGTTAAAGTTAAGAGGCATCCGACGGATGTTTGAGGGACACCTCCACAATTTTGTACAATATTTTTGCTCCCAGATTGATCAGCCAAAATGGTGATACCGTTACCTACATTTAAGTTTTTAAGACAACTGAGGCGTGACCTCGCCAAGTCAGCGCCATGAAACATGAAATACCTAACATAATATTTTTCCTAGAAAATCAAAACGGTTCCTCTGGGATCATAAGCTTTCGTATCATTATTATAAGATCTCTTTTAACTAAGAATTCACTGCGAGCGAGAGGCAACTTATCTCGTGGTTTAAGTTGTTAACATTTAGCAGATACTATTACACAGTAAATAATTTATTACTACGAAATACTAGTCCACGCGGGTGAAGCCGCGGGCAAAAGCCAGTTCGACATATTACTGACGTAATCGAACCACGGGTAAAATGTTGCCCGTGGTCCTACTCAATCAGTAGAACCACGGGCAATAAAATGTTTGCAAGAGTTGCCCGTGGTTCTACCAGTAGAACTACTCAGTAGGACCACGGGCAACAAACGAAAAAAACGCCGTTATGCAGTGGCTCCTGAAGCCTGAAGTCTGGAGAAAACTCAAAATAGAACTCTGGGCTAATATTAGGTCCTTACATATGAAATTGGCGTTTTGTCGTACTGGCCACTTTGATCTTAAATATATCCGCTTTGGTTAGGAATTCTAAATTCAAGTTTAAACAGCTATTTACTCATGCATTTGTGTTTTGAAAACCGTAATTCATTTGTTTTTTTCTTTTTTTTTCTGCGTTTCACAAAATGGAAAACTTAAAATATCGCATTATTTACGAGTACGAGTTCCATCGTGGCACGAGTGCTGCAGAAACGGCTCGAAGGATTAATTATGTGTATGGGGGTGGTGTCTCAAAAGAAATTTCGACCTGCAGAACAAGCCCCGTGGACGGCCGGAGACCAAGGTCGATAATAATGAATTGAAGGTGGAAGCAGATCCATCGCAAACCACATCAGAGTTAGCTACAGGCTGCGGTGTTAGTGAAAAAAACGTTTTAATCCACTTGAAGCAAATTGGGAAGGTGAAAAAGCTTGAAAGGTGGGTACCTCATGAATTGAGTGAAGCAAACCGACAAACGCGCGTCGACTGCTGCGTTACATTGCTCAACCGGCACAATAATGAAGGAATTTTAAATCGGATCATTGTGATGAAAAGTGGTTCCTGTACGATAATCGTAAACGCTCATCGCAATGGCTGAACCCTGGTGAACCAGCAAAGTCTTGCCCCAAGCGAAAATTGACTCAAAAAAAAGTTACTTGTAAGCGTTTGGTGGACTAGTGCTGGTGTCGTACACTATAGCTTTCTTAAATCTGGTCAGACGATTACGGCTGATGTCTATTGTCAGCAACTGCAAACCATGATGGAAAAGCTCGCCTTAAACAACCGAGACTTGTCAATCGCTCTACGCCACCGCTGCTTCAAGACAACGCTAGACCCCACACGGCCTAACAGACGGTACCAAATTAGAGGAGCTTCAATTGGAATGTCTAAGACACCCACCGTACTCTCCGGACCTTGCTCCAACAGACTACAATTTTTTTCGAAATTTGAAAAAAATTGAATTCCGATGAGGCAGTCCAAACCGCTTTCAGAGATTTCATTGATTCCCGTCCGAATGGTTTTTTTAGTAAAGGGATCAATAAACTACCTATAAGATGGCAAAAGTGTATAGATACCAATGGTACATACATACTTTGATTAATAAAATAATATGAAAAAATCGCCTTTACGTTCCTCACATACAAAACGCCAATTTCATTTGTAATACAATAGAGTTGAAAATCTAATACACGAGTGTCGAGTCAAATGTTAATGTGAAATTTGACAAGTGACAACTCCACGAATGAATTTTCTCCCGACGAGCAGATTCCGGACTAGCGTCTAGCCTAATACCTACCTATTTGTCTTCTAGAATTTCGATGAGGGAGTTCAAAAGGTAAGGGGTAAGTGAATCCGATGGGGTTGGAGTTATAGGCACCCCACGCCACCGTGAGATAGAAAACTTAAAACTCAATCACTAACTTCCTAGGAAGTCGGTTAAAAATTAGTGATCATGTATATTTTAAAGATAGTGAATAGACCATTGTGGTGTAATTCCATTCTTTCATAACCATACAGGGTGTAAAAAGAGCAGTCACTATAACTTCGTAGGGTAATAACCAGGCAAGAGATATATCCATTGGTACTAGTCATTTGCTTTTAATCCACTGTTTTAAAAATTTAAAAATTTTCAATAGGCAATGTACAACCTGCACAAACAGCGATCAGCTGATTACGCTGAGAGGTCAATAGCACGCATAAGACGTTCATTACGTACTAGGGTAAAAATTATAAAATTTAAGAATTTAATGCAGAACGTTGTTCCAAACAGTTTCAGCCTTGCGACTAAAATAATAAATTGCAAAAAAAAAATATTTTTTTCAAAATATAAATAATGAAAAAATTCATTTCTAGAATCAGTCATGGTCCTATAATCCTATCCCAAAGTTATAGTGACTGCTCTTTTTACATCCTGTATATACAGGGTGTAATTGCGATAGTTTGCGATGGTACTTGTGGTAAGTGGAACTAGCGACACAATCTTGTATCCCGCTATTAAAAGTCCAGCGCTATATTATATACAAAATCTGAAAACTAGTACAGTGAGCTTCGGCCTGACCGAGCATACCATCTCGCTCGGTCGGAGATCTCCCTATGGGGCTTCCACTTATATTGCCATCATCATCATCACTCCCCGTCCCTCCGCCCCGCTCCAGCCACCATCAGTCTCTTCGGGTACATCATCCACTAGCCGCTAGTTGCAATGCAGAGCGACCTTTAGGGTTTCCACATGTATTCCCACACACTTTTAATATTATTTTTGGGTGAGTGTGAATAATTAATTATCTAATCACCTATAATATGTGAACCTAATAATAATATAACAAGTTATACATATTCAGCAGTCAAAAAAGTAAAAAAAAAAAATTAAGGGAACGCACCACGGGAATATCAAATCATATGAAAGGGTTTGTCGTGGTTGGTTACAGCTGTCGATCCTGGCTCACAGGAGTTGCAGGATGGGAATGTGAGGTGGGCCAATGCCCGTTAAAAAAGAAGGTCAAATAAATAATATTGATATAGTTATTACATTTGCAATGCAAAATAAATAAATATAATTTCTTTATTTTAGTGGGAATTTTTAGTTATCAGAAAGAAACAGATTGATCATCTAAAAATAGATTCTATTACGTTATACGTGAGAAAATATTTACTATCGTACAGTCAGTTAAGAATAAAAGAAATACATGACATAGGTATACAACGTAGATGTACGTACTTACCTACTATGAAAGTTCCTTAGCCCTTATTCCTTAGCAACTTTTTAAATAAATTACTACATTTCGTAGTACCAACAAGGGCTAGTCTCTTATTATAATTTCATGAAATTTCGTTGCGTTAGAATTGCGTATAGATTTTGATTATGGCATTATATTTTTTCAAAAAATTTTTTTAATTAAAAAAAACATTTCGTTTACAAAGAAACAAAACACGTTTCTAGCGTTAATAGCGAACTCTGATTCTAATATTTTCTAAAAGCTATTGAGTTTTATAGGTTAATAAACAGGAGTTAATAACATATTAAGCCGAATATAGTGTGAAGAGCATGACGCGTCATAGAATTTTTTTTTGGCACCAAAATGACCACATGTGAATCTTACTATGCTGGGTCTCGCTGGCTCCTAGTATATACACAGTACACACGAACGCACTGGTCGTTGGCCTGACCAGGATTGAACCTCATCTGTTTAGTCACTTTTATGGAGATCTTTAATCGTGATTTGTCGCATTATCGTAAGTAATTTATATGAGTTGCTAAATCACACAAAAATGCTCTACGCGTTTTCTCTTTGCACTATATTCGGCTTGATATATGGACCATGAATCATTCTGCATAAACCGAATAATTGTGGTAGGACCTGTGACCTATAGATACGTTGTTATACACATTTTATTAGGTTTGGCATATAAATCAATTTAACCTAACCTTCGCGAAATCAGCAAGATAAAATCACTGCACACAATCAACTAGAACTCGATAATCTTCAGACAGATTAAATTAATACGATAAGGCTAGATAATTCGTACCTGTCTTACTATAGGCTTCATTGTCACTATTGGCGGGAAAATAACATTTTTTAATTTAAAAAAAACTAGAGCGTGTTTACCGCTTAGCAGTGAGCACTAAAATGTATTTATCCGGCTAAAGAAAGCGATAAGATTAGACGATTGTCCGTTAATAATTATAAGCGATAACAGCCAATGGATCGTCTGATACGTGATAACAAATCATTAGTGTTTTAAACTCCGTGCGGTGCGGTGATAGAGTCCTTACAGGCCTTTCCATGACGAAAGTCCAGCATTCAATGGAAATAAAATTTATTATCTACAGGCTATAATATTAATTAATGAATGATAATTAATACTTTCGGGTGTGTAATGGCCCCGTACATGAAATTGACTGTGAAAGTACCAGCGCTGAAACAGTTACTTTTTTAATAATTATTGTATGAGAAAATTCATGATGTTGGGGCATTTCTCATTGAAACATGAAAGTCAAGAGGAGGTGTTTCAGCGCTGATACTTTCACATTAAAATCTACATAGTAGACCATTACATTAAAATCTACATACACACCCTAAACTATTGATAGAGTAGTCATTTATTTTACACCTTGTATATATTCTGGATTAAAATATTTGTAGGTATATATAAATAACCCCGATCTTAGTAAATATTAGCTTTTATCCTTTTTTCTTTGGGATAGCATAGATTTATTTGACATCCATCGCGTACAGCGACGTGTTTACGCGACCTCTTTCTTAGGAAGGACTGTAGGATATGTTGTAGGTAAGTATTGCTGAACGCAGGCGAGAAACAAAGGCGGTAGTACTCCAAATAAGGCCAAGTGATAACACTCCTTGCAGCATTGGGATCGGTGCATCAGTGCAAGATGCAATAAACCAGAAAAAAATGCAGTAAAACTAGGTCAAATGTAGGTTTCCCCGCGGCTCCGCCAACGACGATGTATCGCCGAGTTTTAGTGGGTAAAGGCCGCGTTCAGTTCACCATCTCGGACGCGGCGAGTAACAGTAGTAGATAGTAGAATTATGATATGCGCTATTATGTAATGATTGATGGTAATCGTTAAACGACATCATGCAATGCGACCTTGAGCAGTGACATTATTATTAACTACGCAAGCTGGAAGGGTCGTAAATTATATTATTATTCTAGTATTTTAACACTCGTATCTTTTCTTTTTGCTTTGCAAATAAATTGAAAGTAAAGAAAGCTATGTTGAAGCTTCAAGAACTTTGGTTCTACATGGGATTTGTCCACTTTTTGATAGATTTTGATCAAGGTGCTGGTAGATTTAGGGCGAGTAGTCTTTAGAACTTGGTTTTATACGATATCTGATAACTTTTTCACAGGGTAAGCTATATAGACTCGTCTTGGCAACATTTTTACATGAAAATGATTTTGGTGGGATCATATCTGCAATTTCTATCTGTTGTGTAGGTTAAGGCCGTGTTTCGACGCCCAGCGCCGCGACGCCTGCCGACGCCCAGCGCCGCGACGCCTGCTGACGCCCAGCGCCGCGATGCCAAGCGCCGCGACGCCAAGCGCCGCGACGCCTGCCGACGCCCGGTGCTAATATTAGCTAATACCAGCTAGTATTTTCAACAGTACCTTATATATAATAGTAGTAGTGATGATGGTAACTAGCACAAGGAATTCTATAGAATATTTTGAGCCACTGACAAACTAGTTTCTTACAAATCACATTATAATAATGCTAAGCATACAAAGAACTTTACAGAAAAGAAATTTAACAACAGATGGAGCTTTTGCCGGAACTGTTCCATACATCGACAGTTATTTTGTGACCGACAGCAATTTACAACTATTAGCTGCCTGCATATTCGCGCTAATTTTAAATAAGTGGATAAAAAACAAATTTTCCTCTCATAAATAATATATTTTTCATCTTCGGTAAAAGTCGGTCACCGATTAATAATTGGTGACCGACTTTTTGTAGATGAATAATAGAATATTCTGATTGCAGTAACGCAACGCACTCAACATACATAAAGTCGGACATAAATTATATAGAGCAAAACTCTGAACGATTATGGGTCCTACAAAAAGTAGGTCGTAGGTTTTTTATGTACTTGTATATTATATTCCTTTTATAAATTAAAGATCATCAGATCCTTATACTAAACATCCTTTTGAATCCAATATGGTGGTCCAGCATATTGGATTCAAAATGGCGGCATTTACATTTTAATAATTTTTTTGTTGGTTTTGTAGCAATAACAGCTTACATACATAACTTCAGCTTTCTAAGATTTCCGGAAGTAACCTAAGAATTTTGATGATCTATAAATGAGTCAGTGACGAAATCAGGGGTTTTTATACATCGATAAAACCTCAAGTTGAGTTAAAACCAAAGTTTGAATGTCGTAGCTACTATAGCTACGACATTCAAACTTTGTATAATTCATGTATTTACTGGTGTCATTATATGTTGAAATTTTCAACTATTTAGCATCATCCAAAGCAAAGTTATGGGAGTTCAAAAAAACGACAAAACCTTTCGAGAACACACAACAACACATTTAAACAGCAGGGCGAAGGTCGACCTTAGTTCGAATCCTAGGCCATAAGTGCAGTCGAGAAAATTGACACAACTACTTTTAGAATGGGTCATGGTTAGTCACATATTGGCCATGAATTACTAACTCAAACATTGAGAAGTCACCAAAAGCTCATGTTAATTATACAATCGGATTTTCTTACTGAAACTTATTTAAAAAATAATCTAATAGCATCTGATGACGCATAATTTTGAGAGTTGAGACTTGAGAGCAACACCCACAAATAGAGCAGCTATTTATAAACGTATGAAATATTAATTTGGAAACGCTATAAATGCTGATGAAATAAAAACATATTGGTACGTTTAGTTTTGTTTATTTTAATGTTAAACAACATATACTGTGCAGTTAAGTGTAGCTTTTAAACAACATAGGTATCAAAGTAACTAAATATCATAACACTAGAACTGAAAAAAATATCTTGCGCAGTTTAAATTACTATAAATAGTCAGTCTTAAAATAAATAATTAAGTATCACTGAGCATTTAAGAGTTTAGTCGACCTCCTCGACCGTGGGTCCGGAGCCGGGCTGCGCCCCCGCTGCTCCTGCTGCCCCCGCGGCACCGCCGGCACCGTGCAGCTTGCTCATGATGGGCGAGCACACCTTCGACAGCTCCTTAAACTTGTGCTCGTACTCCTCCTTCTCCGCCAGGGTGTTGTTGTCCAGCCACTTCAGGGCCTCGTCACACTCGCTGCGGGCCGTACTCTTGTCCTGGTCCGTCAGCTTCTCCCCGGCGTCGTCCAGCGACTGCCTCACGCTGAAGATGTAGGACTCCAGCTGGTTGCGGGCGGCGACCCTCTGCCTCTGCTTCTCGTCCTCCTCCTTGTACTTCTCGGCGTCGGACAGCATGCGGTCGATATCCGCCTGCGATAGTCTGCCCTTGTCGTTCTTGATCACGATGTTCTTGGAGCGCCCGGTGCTGTTCTCCTTGGCGGACACGTTGAGGATGCCGTTGGCGTCCATGTCGAACGTTACGTCGATCTTGGGGACGCCTCGGGGCGCCGGTGGTATGCCGGTCAGGTCGAACGTGCCGAGCAGGTTGTTGTCCTTGGTCATGGCGCGCTCGCCCTCGTACACCTGGATGGTGACGGCCGACTGGTTGTCCGAGTAGGTGGTGAAGGTCTGAGACTGCTTGCACGGGATCTTGCAGTTGCGCTCGATGATCTTCGTCATCACCCCGCCGGCGGTCTCGATACCCAGGGACAGGGGAGCGACGTCCACGAGCAGCACGTCCTGGATCTTTGAGTCCGATTCCCCGCTGAGGATGGCGGCCTGGACGGCGGCTCCGTACGCCACGGCCTCGTCGGGGTTGATCGACAGGTTCAACTTCTTGCCGCAGAAGAAGGTTTGCAGGAGATTCTGAACCTTAGGGATGCGCGTAGATCCTCCGACGAGGACGACGTCATGGATTTGACCCTTGTCCATTTTCGCATCTTTCAAGGCCTTCTCGACCGGTTCCAGGGTGCCGCGGAAGAGGTCGGAGCACAGCTCCTCGAACCTCGCCCTGGACACCCTGGTGTAGTAGTCGACGCCTTCGTAGAGGGCATCGATCTCGATAGACGCCTCCGTGCTCGATGACAGAGTCCGTTTTGCGCGCTCGGCTGCGGTCCGGAGGCGTCGGAGTGCGCGTGGGTTCGTGCGCAAATCTTTCTTGTATTTCCTTAAAAATTCTTCCGCGAGATGATTCACCAGCCGGTTGTCGAAATCTTCGCCTCCCAAATGAGTGTCACCGGCCGTGGCTTTTACTTCGAATAGCGAGCCCTCGTCGATGGTGAGGATGGAGACGTCGAAGGTACCGCCGCCCAGGTCAAAAATCAATACGTTCCGTTCGCCCTTGAGATTCTTGTCGAGGCCGTAGGCCAAGGCCGCCGCGGTCGGCTCGTTGATGATCCTCAACACGTTCAGGCCGGCGATGGCTCCCGCGTCCTTGGTGGCCTGGCGCTGGGAGTCGTTGAAGTATGCCGGGACCGTGATGACGGCGTCTCTGACCGTCGTTCCGAGGTAGACGTCGGCGGTCTCCTTCATTTTTGTCAAGACCATGCTGCTGATTTCTTCAGGCGCAAACTTCTTCGTCTCCCCCTTGAACTCGATCTGTATTTTCGGTTTCCCGCCGTCGCTGACCACTTTGAACGGCCAGTGCTTCATGTCCTCTTGAATTTTGGTGTCGTCGAACTTGCGACCGATGAGTCTCTTGGCGTCGAACACCGTGTTGTTGGGGTTCAGAGCTACCTGGTTTTTGGCGGCATCTCCGATGAGGCGCTCGTTGTCCGTGAAGGCGACGTAAGATGGTGTTGTGCGGTTTCCTTGGTCGTTGGCGATGATTTCCACATTGCCGTGCTGCCAGACACCGACGCAGGAGTAGGTTGTACCGAGATCTATTCCAATAGCTGGCATCTTGATTTATTCGTTAAAACTCTTCCGAATAATTTATATTTTTATGTACTTCAAACAATTTTATAATATTAAAATTGATTACTAAACGTCACTTTGCTTCGTTTTACTTCAAAACTCCGAACTGCTAGTTCGCTCTGTATCGTGTTTCAAATAATTCTGAATTCGCGCGCCACTCGCTCACCTTTTATATTGAACGAATAAAGGTCCAGAAATATCTACCGTGTTCGAGAAACGACCAATGAGATCTATGTGTCCAACGAAAATTCTAGAAACTACAAAAACCGACCAATAGGCAGCGACTTTTGTATGTGACGTCATAAATTAGGGTTGCTGTGTATTAAAATCTCCCGTTGTAAGGGAAAATTTTAAATTACACTTCTAAGTTTGTAAGAGATATAATGGAATTTAGAAAATTACAATATATTAAAATTTTTGTACTTATTGTGTTGGATTATGGCATAATTAAGAAATTTGTATTTAACAAAATAATTTCTATAAGTTCAGATTAATATAAGTATAAAATTTAAACACTATAATTAAATAAGTATGTTTATTTCTATAAATTTATTTTTATAAAATTTAATTTTAGGTAAGTATAGATTTGTTAAATAAAATAATAAAAGGCTTTAAGGCTTTTTATATGTATATTTTTTTTCATAACATCTTATAAGTAACAAAAAGATGTATGTGTTGAATTTTGACGACCACTTGTTTAAATAATTAGCTTACATTATTATTTTTAATTTAATCGTTATTATTTATTAGATATTTTCATAATAATTATTATTCCCGAATCATAACTTTAACGCTTTTCAGTGCACAAAATAGTTCAAATTTATTTTATAAAGTGGTCACACTTGCCGAGAACTCACGAGCAGGTACGAGCAACGACGATGCCTCGAGTTTTCCGAGAAAGAGATGGTGCTATGGCGTTCTTCTCGTTAGCCGACTATTGTGTTTACATTTTATTTATGTTTACAAACTTACAAAGCATTTTTCCTTTTCTAACTATGTATTTAGGATAGGTCGACACAAAAGCTAATAAAAATTAAAATACAATATGAAGTGATCTAATGGCGTTTGAGACTGACAATTGGTAAATTCATGAATAAAATTTAAGAGTTGATACTTGATGACTAATGAGTAACATGACTAACACACAGCCCATAAAAAAGTATAATGCTCTCAATTATAAAACAACTAGCTGTGCCCCCAATCTCGTACTCGTGAAATAAAAGATTTAAAAACATTATTCATTGGTGTAATGACTAAGTACTGAATATTGATCATATTGGTCTTTTATAGCTTTATAGCTAAGGTTGCCATCCGTCCGGGTTTCCCCGGATTTGTCTTACATTTTTTTCATCGACTACATTTTGTCGCATATGAACAAAAGCAAGCCAGGCAGGAGTCATTTTATAGTGACCAAGTGTGTGTGCAATACACAAGGACGCTCTTTCTTCCTTTTACTCTCATTATCCAGTAGGACGGTTTAAAACCGACACGACTGGCAAGTGGCAAGAGAACAGACGCAGGACCGACCTTTTACATGCCTATCCGATGCACGAATCATCTTTGCTATGAGACAATCAGGTGACCCTGCATAGTCCTAACCAAACTTGGAAACAACATTTTTTTGTTGTTCCATCGCGAGAACCGAGCCCACGACCTACGGGTCGAGAGAGAAGCTAGACCACGTAGACGTTAAATAGAGATAAAAGATAAAAGGACAAGAACATTATTAACGTGATATTCTATAGTCTATATCCCTTTCACTAAAAGAACTTCTGGAAAAATCTATCTACGTCTACAGAGGAGCTTGTGGTATTTTGGCGCGCGCTAACATAATTTATCTTATTTATTTTTAACTAAATGTTATGGTTTTAAGGCTGCTTGCGCGCGAGAAGCAAAATATTGGAGTACTTACTTCAAAACTTTTTTTTTCAATATTGGTATCAATGTAAAATTCATAAAAATATACAGGAAGATTCACGGTGGCTATATGGAGCCGAATATAGTATGAAGAGAAAAACGCGTAGAGCATTGTTTGTTTTGGCAGGTCATATAAATTACTTACCGTAACGCGACAAATCGCCATTAAAGATCTCCATAAAAGTCACAAAACAGATGAGTTTCAATCCTGGTAAGGTCTTACTTAGGTCAACGAGCAGTGCGTTCGTGTGTAAATATACTAGGAGCATTCGAGTCCCAGCTTAATAAGATTCACTCTTTGTGGTCATTTTAGACCTTTGAATTTTTTAACTTTTGTGAAATACCGTAAATGTAAATAATCAACAAAAAAATATCTTCACATTATATTCTGCTTGCTATATGACCCATGAATCATCCTGTATATTAATGTTCATTATATTTACCAGAGGATACTCAGGGGACTCGTTTTTTCTCTACGTTCGTTCGTATCGTATCCAAAACGGGTCAACCGACTTTAATCTTCCTAGTTTTTTTTGTTCTCAGCTATAATTCATCATCAGTTCCCTCGATGCTTAAAAAATCTTACTTATAAAGTTGAGGGTTGATTAAAAAAATTATTTTGTTTATAGTTATTAACCTTAATACCTATTTCCTAGCTGTTCCTACAATGCCAACAAACTACACAAAAAGTCGTTAAAATCGGACCAGCCTCCTAAACAGTTCAGTGACATTATTATTAGCCTTAACTGTTCCACTGCTGGGCAAAGGCCTCCCCAGGATCCCTATAAAAATGAATTGCTGTTCGTTAGTCTCGCTAAAACTCGAGAACGGCTGAACCGACTCGGCTGTTTTTGTGTCGTCGTGAAATATTCGTGGAAATCCAGGGAAGGTTTAAACGGTGAGAAAATATGCTGTTTGTATGCTCAACGAAGTGGGCACGGGTCAGCTAGTCATTATATATTTAATAATTATACAATGATGTAGATAAATCCATTCAACTTCGCTTTACAGCGAAATATCCGAGTTGTACCTAATTAGTAGTGAAGACATAATATTTTGAGACTTGAGTGCATCGGTCGGCGCGGCGCGAGTCGCGACCGCTCGTATTGATCGCCTGCATCTGGGTCAGACGAGGACGGATTTCGCTGGAACGTTCTAGAACCACCATGTTTACAGGTTGCCCCAGCCGTGATTCACAAATCACACTACGTAAATATAGAATTTAAATTATAATGGTGTTGTCAGGCTGCCGGCTGTGACATTTTTCACTTTAATATACATGTTCCGTTCGTTAAAACATTAGATCATTCTGTCATGACTTTTTGGCGGCTGAGAGCGTTTATTTAAACCGTAATAATAATAAATTATTAAAGTCTAGTCTAGTTGTTTTCTAATTATTATTTAAGTATTTTTTCGTTATCTAATTGTTGCAATTAATGAAAATACAAAACAGCACACACGCTAGTTAACCCCCCAACAAGGAATGCAGCATGATGCATTTTTAAAATTAAATCGATTCAACTCCAAATCTAATACCAAAATATTAAACAAAAAATAAATTTTCATACTTAACCCTATAATTAAACAATAACATGCTTTCAAACTTTTGATCAAAGGGCGACATGACATGACCATTGACCATGATCATGAATGATAATTTTTGCGCCTGTTTACAAATTGTAGCAATGTACGTATGAACTTATAAATTACATATTTTACAACGGCGTTTATCTAAAGCTAGGCTGGAAAAAAACAACGTTTCAAAAACCGATTTCAACTACTAAAAAGCATAAAATAACACTTTTATAATGTATTTAGGTACAATTAATGTTATTAATGAAGTCGAGCATTCTTTTTTATTTTTTACTTTTTAGTGTCTCTAAGTCAAAGTAAAAAAGACAAGTCCGTTTGGTAGCTACGATGCTACAGACAGACTGACAGACACCATATATTTTATAATTTCCACCTCCTTTTTGTGTCAAGAGTCAATAAAATTATAAATGCGAAAGTGAAAATCCTCCAAATTAGTCGCACTGAAACTACTTACACAAAACACCGACACAAAAAATGTACTGGATTATTATGAAATTAGTTACCTGTACTTGCAATGACCAAGAGTGTTTTTATTTGATATACGTACTCACGTCACGTCACACGTCACTACTCACTATTACAGAATTTAGAAAAGTAATATTATTTATATAATAAACTATAAAGTATATAAAAAGTAGAAATTATGTACTTCAGAGATAATAATAATAAAGCTGCATGTGGTGTTATGAACTGTTCCAATCGGCAGCGACATGCCGATAAGAATGGAAGTACCTACCTAAGATGGTTATTGCACTATATTAGCCTATTAAAATTAAAATAGACTTAAGTAATGATAGTATCTAAGGGTATAAACCCTAATAATAATTATTATTAACAAGGTTTTTTTTATCTGATTTCAAAATAAAGTTTCCTTTGGTTACAAATTAGAAAATAAACTCAATGTTACAAACTTTTGCATTACATACCTACTATGAGAATATTAAATTAAATAATATTTATTAACATTTTGACATTATTTTAAAACTTTTTCCTACTCCAGGAGTAAATAATAAAAACGAGAATTGGCATAAAGGAATTTATTTTTGGGAACAAAAAATATCTTGGATGATATTATTTATGGAATTGTTACAACACAATTATACAGCTTAAAACATACTGCAAATTAAAAAGTTTTACTTTTACAGTACACAAGTTAACATGGAATTCAACTAAATCAGTCTTTGGCTGCACTCAATGCACATTCTGAAATCACATTTGTAGGCGGATTGTTTAGTCAACCTCCTCCATGCGGGACGCATCATCAGCATCACCCTCTAGTGGGGGAACATCGCTGGTGCTGGTCTCCTCAGCGTGGATGGGCTCATCCTCATCAATGCCAAGACCCAGCTTGATCATTCTGTAAATCCTAGAAGCATGGACCTGGGGCTCATCAAGTGCGAATCCAGATGAGAGCAGGGCAGTCTCGTACAAGAGAATGACCAAGTCCTTAACAGCCTTGTCGTTCTTGTCAGCCTCTGCTTTCTGTCTGAGCGTCTCGATGATGGAATGGTCGGGGTTGATCTCGAGATGCTTCTTGGCAGCCATGTAACCCATAGTGGAAGTGTCTCTGAGGGCCTGGGCCTTCATGATACGTTCCATATTAGCAGACCAACCATACTGAGCTGTGACAATACAGCATGGTGACTCGACCAACCTATTGGAAACAACAACCTTTTCAACTTTGCTGTCAAGGATGTTCTTCATTACTTTGCAAAGATTTTCGAATTTGACTTTGTCTTCCTCACGCTTCTTCTTCTCCTCCTCGTCCTCAGGCAGTTCCAAGCCCTCCTTGGTAACAGAGACTAGGTTCTTGCCATCATACTCCCTCATTTGTTGTACTACGTACTCATCAATGGGTTCAGTCATGTAGATGACTTCATAGCCACGCTTCTTGACCCTTTCTACAAATGATGAGTTGGCAACCTGATCCCTGTTTTCACCAGTAATGTAGTAGATGTGTTTCTGGTTATCCTTCATGCGGGAAACATACTCTTTGAGAGAGCATACTTCATCACCAGAAGCAGATGTGTGGTAGCATAGCAGGTCAGCGAGCTTTGAGCGGTTGGCAGAATCTTCGTGGATACCCAATTTCAAGTTCTTGCTAAACTGTTCGTAGTACTTCTTGTAGTTTTCTTTGTCTTCAGCGAGTTCTTCAAACAGTTCAATGCATTTCTTAACTAAGTTCTTCCTAATAACCTTAAGAATCTTGTTTTGTTGGAGCATCTCACGAGAAATGTTCAAAGGTAAATCCTCGCTGTCTACAACACCCTTAATGAAGTTCAGATACTCTGGAATCAGGTCATCGCAGTTATCCATAATGAACACCCTGCGTACATACAATTTGATGTTGTTCTTGCGTTTCTTGTTCTCAAAGAGATCGAAGGGTGCACGTCTGGGTACAAAGAGAAGTGCACGGAACTCAAGTTGACCTTCAACGCTGAAGTGTTTGACAGCTAAATGGTCTTCCCAGTCATTGGTAAGGGATTTGTAAAAGTCACCATACTCCTCCTGGGTGATGTCATCAGCATTACGGGTCCAGATAGGTTTGGTTTTGTTCAGCTCCTCATCCTCAGTGTACTTCTCCTTAATGGTCTTCTTCTTCTTCTTCTTGTCTTTGTTATCTTCGTCCTCATCCTCACCGACATCCTCAATTTTTGGTTTCTCATCTTCCTTCTCTTCCTCTTTCTTTTCCTCCTCGGCCTCGTCGTCCGACAGCTCCTTTTCGCGCTCCTTCTCAACTACCAATTTAATGGGGTAGCCGATGAATTGAGAATGCTTCTTGACTACCTCCTTGACTTTCTGCTCTTCCATGAACTCCGCAAGGTCTTCCTTGACGTGAAGGACGATCTTGGTACCGCGGCCTAGGGGCTCGCTGTTGTCTGGGCGTACTGTGAACGAGCCTCCGGCGGCCGACTCCCACATGTACTGCTCGTCGTCATTGTGCTTGGAGGTTACGGTCACTTTGTCGGCGATCAGGTAGCACGAGTAGAAGCCTACACCGAACTGACCGATCATGCTGATGTCGGCTCCCGCTTGCAGGGCCTCCATGAAAGCCTTTGTACCTGACTTGGCGATGGTACCCAAGTTGTTGACTAGATCGGCCTTTGTCATACCGATACCGGTATCGATGATGGTCAGTGTACCTTCGCTCTTGTTGGGGATGATCTTGATGTACAATTCCTTGCCGCTGTCGAGCTTGGAGGGGTCGGTGAGTGACTCATAGCGGATTTTGTCCAAAGCATCAGAGGAGTTGGAGATCAACTCACGAAGGAAGATTTCTTTGTTGGAGTAGAATGTGTTGATGATGAGTGACATGAGCTGGGCGATCTCCGCCTGGAAGGCGAAGGTCTCCACCTCCGCTGTCTGGGTTTCCATTTGTTCCGGCATTTTGAGGTTATGAAATAATAATTTACCTCTGGAATGAGTTTAGATGCCTTCTTAAAACAACTCTCTTCAATGTGCTAAATTGATACACGCACGTGGAACAGATGATCAGCGCACTTGGAAACACTTGTTTAAACTCGGAATAAATTCTCTTAATGCCGCGAAAACGCGCAGTCAGGACGTTTATATAGCATTGAGCGGCAAGCGACATCTGTGATCAAGTAGAATATTCTAGAGTTAGCGCGCTAAAATTCCAGAGGTAATAAACTTTTTGTATAAAATATTTATTTTATACGTATCTAGTCTAAGCTGTGTAAGTAAAGTTTATTGTTCGTGACAGCATAATTTAAGATAGTGTATTTTTTACTTCGTAAAATATTCAGGAAGTAAGTTCTTACTAGGTACATATAAAAATAAGTACTTAATAATTAATATTACAATAGTAATAACTATAGTTTAGAGCCCTAAAACTTATTTGAAAACATTTACTGTAATATAATTGAAGATATGAATGGATGAAGCCTGAAGGTGATATGCAGAAAAATTGTGAATTTAAGAAAATTGATTTCAAACTGTCACTTAAACATTTTAGAATACATCGTAACGTATTAGTGCATTAATCTAAAGATCCGTATCTAGAATCAATGTACTTAATACGTTACTAACTTACTACATATCCTAAAAAGTTTAAATGACAGTTTAAACTCAATTTTCTGGGTATTTCTTTATGTGACATATCATCTTCATCCATTCATTTCTTCAATTATCAAAATATTCTTTTGTGAATTGTGATAGATCATTTTGAAAATTGTAATAATATATAAATCCCACCAAAAACATTTTAATGTAAAAATGTTGTCAAGACGAGTCTACACAGCTTACCCTGTGAAAAAGTTATCAGATATCGTATAAAGCCAAGCTCTACAATACACCTTAATCAAAACCTATCAAAAAGTGGTTAGATCTCACGTAGAACCAAAATTCTTGATCTATGCGCCCTTACTTCACCAGGCTTAACTTCACTTACGCTATATAGCAGTTAAAACGTGATGCTTGGCCGTTTTATTTAGGACACGATTAATGAATTCGTATGAAATGTTCGTAACGGTAGCAAAACGGTCAAGTATCACGTTTTAACTGCTATAATATAGCGTAAGTGAAGTTAAGCCTGGTGAAGTAAGGGCGCATAGATCAAGAATTTTGGTTCTACGTGAGATCTAACCACTTTTTGATAGGTTTTGATTAAGGTGTATTGTAGAGCTTGGCTTTATACGATATCTGATAACTTTTTCACAGGGTAAGCTGTGTAGACTCGTCTTGACAACATTTTTACATTAAAATGTTTTTGGTGGGATTTCATTTATTTTTGTAAGCTGGTTAATGGACTTTTTTTAATTTAAAGATAACTTATTTTGACCCCGGGCCTTTACTTACGGAAAATAGAACAGTCAGCGCCTTAGCATAGTGACCCCTAGTGACGTCGACTGATGTCACCGTCAATATTATACCGTGTATAAACTTTCACCGCAATTTTAAGGTAGAGGCCGATTTTCAAATAAATGTCTCGTCCATATTTCTTTATTTGTTATATTATTATATTATAATATAATAAATATAAATTATAAAATATAAATTATTTTATTGCTGGAGAGAAACTTCTTATTTGGATATCCTAGGATGCCACTAGTATAAATTCATCACTAATAATTCGAGAATTTGAGAATTACATACGTAATATATACGACGGAGATTGCCTTTAATAAAGCATGTTGATACTTATTAAAATAATGCAGTAAGTCTATAATAATATCGTATGTAGACGACGGTCACTGCCATCTGTTGGTCACTAGAGGTACTAATTCTTGTACGGCTCATAAACATATGTATATTATATGCTAACTGCATACACCTTGTGTGTAACTTATTATTTTTGAAGGAAAAAAAATATATTTATTTTTGAAAAATAGCTTTAAGGTTTTCTTTTGATTATGACCATCTTTAAACGTCATGACGTGACGTGTTAAAAATCATATTATAATCATATTATAATAGTCATAAGATTAAACACTAAAATTATTTATACATTGATCGTGTAATATTTTCGTTTATTGTTATCATTATAACGTTACCGACTGTTAAATATATTGGTAAATGTGTGTTTAGATGTTTCACAGTTCCAAACATAGATTGCGCTGTAAGCCATCTACATCGCGCTATCGATGTGTCGAACGGTTTTTACATAAGATTCCCTATAAACAAAGTAACTTCATGGATCGTCCTGACCTCCAGTGCGCGTACACGTGTTCCCCGCCGTTACGTCCGTGCCGACCACCATTCTCCAGTGCAGTTCCCAGTACCTCCTGATAGCGATCTTCAATTCACACTCTGGTTCGTTGGAACCAAGTGTGAATTGTCGCCTGCTGGGGAGTTGAACTGCCCTGATCGCCCCGCTGGAATTCGTTCCGGCGTTGTGGTCACGGGAGGCCAGTTCCCCTAAGTGTTCATCCCCTGTGTTGTCCACTTAGTGTATACCGTCCCAGTTCCTACCATGTCCGCACGTGTACCGCGGCCCCCTCGCGACCGCGGTAGACGTCTGCGCCCGCGCCGCGTTGATCCGGAGTCGTCATCCGACCGGGACTCTTCACGTTCCGGTTCGCGCGCGACCCAGAACCGAACGCGCTACCAGCCTGCAACCGAGCCTAGCTGTCGTGGAGCGGACACCGCCCGCGCCGGACCCCCGTCGGCATTCTCGCGGGGGGGTATTGCTGGTACCCTCCCTCTCCAATGCCCGGCCGAGACCCGCAGCGCGCCCCGGGCCCCGCACCATGCAGCCGTCCAGCGCCCGGCCTCACCGCCGCGCCCCCAGCGCAGCAACGCGGTAGTGTGCGACTTACGCCACTACCCTTCACCGCAGACCAGTTATCCTGCCCCCGCAGGACACCACCACTCTCATGCAGCCAGCGCGCCTGCACCACCAGCCCCGCTACCAGCCCCCAGGGTCGAGGGTCCCCGCCAGGACACCTACGCCCAGGTAAGCGCCGCACCACCACAAACCAGCCGCAGCAGCACAACACACACCGCCCCGACGCCGGCGAGTGCTGCCAAGAGGACGTCGCCCCCGCCCTGCTTCCCCACTATCATCGTCGAGAGACTTGAGGATTGGGTGAGGCATTTCCGTCGCCTACGCGACATCCTGGGACGCAGCCCAAATGCCAGAGCGGTTGGCAACGTCATCCGCTTTAGCCCAGTGGACGAAAACGAGTACCGTACCCTTCGCCACTACTTCACCGAGCTGGGACGGAGTACGAGGCTGTCCTGGTTCGAGCACCGGCAACCACCTCCGAATACCATACAGGTAGGGATCAGAGGCCTACCTGTAGACACATCCGAAGAGGAAGTCCAGTTGGGACTAGCGGACCTTGGCTACTTGGCGGAGTATGTCAAGAGGTTCGCGCCGCACCCAGATGCCTCTTCGTGCACCTTCCTAGCCCATATCCAGAGGGCCCCCCACGTATTGCCCGGCGTTTTTGGAGTGAAGACGCTCCTGTGTATGCCGGGCATTCGCTTCGAGGAATGGAGGGACGGGAAGCGTCCCGTCCAGTGCCAACGATGCCAGCGCTTCCAGCACCGCACCGAGCAATGCCAACGTCGGATGGCGTGCAAATGGTGTGGCTGCGAGCACCGCAGTGAAGACTGCCCCCGCAAGCGCGGTGAGAAGCCCTACTGCATTAATTGCAAAGGGGCCCATCCCGCGAACAGCCGCAACTGTCCGACGTACAGCAGGGAGCTGAAGAGGTGCGTGGCCCCCTCAAACCGCGCCCCTGCCCCCCCGGCGTCGCCTGAGAGGCGCCAAAGCGCCGCCCCCGCGCGCCGCAACAGCGCCACCTCCGAGCGCCGTCACGGCGCTCCCGTGCCTACAACACCGCCGCCGCCCCCGCCGGTAACACTACCGGTGGAGGCCTACGAGCCCTCCCCCCGCCCACCCGCCCCGCCCGCCCCTGCCCCCTCTGTGCAGCGGCCGATGCGGAGGAACAAGCGGGGGTCGAAGGGCTCCTCCACCACCATCTCGCCGGCGTCTTCCGCCGCCTCCACCGACCACGAAGCGGAGCAGTACATGCCCGCTTCCCCGCAGCACCCGCAGCAGTCACAGCCTCAGCCGAGACTGTCTAACTCGCCGCAGCCCGCTAACAGCAGGCGCCGCCCCCGAAGCGCCCGTGAGCTGCGCACGCCGCACCGTTCTGGTGCGACCCCGGCCCGCCGCGAGCCCGGGGACTCTGCCGTCTGCCCCCCCGCTCCTACTCCAAATCCCACCCCCACTCTTGAACTCCTTCAAGACCTTTTTATGCTGGCCCTAGACACCATCTCCGACATCCAGGCCGGCACCCACGTCCTTCCCGCTATCCTTCGTATAGCGCCAGAGGCTTCTCGTCTGGTAGCCTCCCTTATCGCCCAGGGGCGCTCCTGCCCCTCCCCCGCTTCACAAAACTCCCCCGCTTCGCGCTCTCTGCACGGAGCGGATTTTTATTAATTTTCTTTTTATATTACGGCAGAGTCCCCGAGCCCGCCCGCGGATATCCTCGGCATCGAGTGGTTCCTGCAGAGGAAGGAACCCGTACGACTGGCGAGGATCCTACAGCCGGCCCCGGACACTGCCGTACCCACCGCTTCCGCAAGGAAGCTGTATGGTGCGCACCCAGTGCCCCATATTGTTTCAATCGTGTAAACGAACGTTCGGCATCCCCTTGCCCTTCCCCCCCTCCTGGCTCCCGGAGCCCCCCCACACTCCCCTGGTTGGACGGGTCCGTGAGACGGCTAACGACCGCTCGCCAAGTCGCCCCTCAGGTGAATGTTTTAATAAAGTTGTTCGACGGTTTTTCCCCGCGCCCTGACGCGGGGGTTTTGCCCTCAAAAAAACGTCACTAGTGTCTTTCATTTACCTCTTCCCAGCAATGGTAGGGTTTGTTCCGCGGGGCGAGGGGTGGTGTAGGGGGAGTGGAATCACACACGCTCCCCGGTCCCAGGGCCGGGGCCCCCATGCACTGCTCGTTGCCTCTGCCACTCAGGTCACAGCCCTCCATGGCTCTTCCCTTTAGCGCCTCGGTTTTCCCCTGCGATAGGCGGGGGGTTTTCCCGAGAAAAACTGGAATGACTTCGGCCCCGGGATTCCCATGCCGGGGCCCTTCGACCCCACGTAGAGGGGCTCATTAGCCCCTGGTCGTGGTTCCCCCGCCCTGGGCCACTCTGGCCCGGCGTGCGAGGACAGCGTTAGGTAGGTAGTAACTTCATGTACGTAACGTAACGAGCTTGTGCCGGACGGCGGACCGATAATTTCAAGTGATCGACGTAATATTTTGTTTATGTACACTGACAACAATTTACTACTTGCTGCCTGTTAATTCTTACGTAATTTTTACTTACCAAATATTATTATAGGTACATAATTTTAAATAAGTAGATATAAAACTAATTTTCTCATAGACATATTTTTCATTTACAAAAAGTCGGTCACCGATTAATAATCGGAATAAAATAGAACATACTGATTGCAGTAGTGCAACGCACACAAATAAATAAAGTGGGATAGAAATAATATGGAGCAAAAATCTGACCGATTATCGGTCCTACAAAAAGTAGGTCTTATTTTTTTATGTAGGTACTTGTATAATATTGTATAATATAATATTTCTTTTATGTCTTAAAGATCATATCCGTATAATAAACATATTAAACATCCATTTTGTACCGTCCACCATATTGGATTCAAAATGGCGGAATTTATATTTTAATAATTTTTTTGTTGGTTTTGTAGCAATAACAGCTTACATAAATAATATCAGCTTACTAGGACGTCAGGAAGTACCTTATGAATTTTGATGATCTATAAATGAGTCAGTGACGAAATCTGGGGTTTTTAGACATTGATAAAATCTAAAGTATAATAGCTACAACATTGAAACTTTGTATGTTTCATGTTTTTACTGGTGTCATTATATGTTGAAATTTTCAACTATGTAGCATCATCCAAAGCAAAGTTATGAGGGTTCAAAAAAACGACGAAACCTTTCGAGAAAAGGTAGGTAGTGCCCTTGCGCTTCGCTTGGCTCGTCTTGACGGGGGCACTCCCGTGCCCCCAGATATTACTTACTGATTACAATTATTAACTTGCATAATTTTCAAGCAAGCCGGCCCATTCATGCCAAAGCGTTATTCCAAAGCAAATTTTTTGTAAATACTTATAATTGTCATCAAAATAAAGTACAATATAAAGGAACGTTAAATAAAAATAAAAGTAATAAAAAATTGCGTCAAGTCCTTAATTTTAACTCTATAATTTACACACAAAATGGTATCTTAAAATAAAATAACTTCGATATAAGTATATGTGTTAGACAAAACTAATTTTCAATGTAGCATTTAAAAAATACAATGTACTAAAGTTAGTAGCCTGTAACCCTAATTTTTCATTATATGTATAACATAATATATGAGTAATTATTAAAAAAGGTAACTAAAGCATATAAATACAATATGAATATTTTAAATCTTACTTATTAAAAATAAGAATATATGTATTTTGTAATGAAAACGGCTTAAAATTTTTATAAAGTTTGTATGCATAAAATGTAAACGTACGAAGTCACAGTATTAATCTAGTAAAGATACGTAAAAGGTTGACAACAGCTTGCCAAATTTAATGCATCTATTGACCGGTAGATGTCACTTTTCGTGTAACTACTGTAGATCGTGTGGATTGTTCGAGAACATTCGAGAGATTTCTAGAATTTCTCTTAATAATTAAACTTAGAACCTGTTTTAAATTTGATTATCAACTAATACTGAAGGATATTGCTCTAAAAATAATATGTGTGATTATATCTCCCATATTTTCATTCATTAATATTTAGTTTTTACTATCACACTAAAACATACTAGAACTTTCATGGTGTATCCGGTGCGTAGTGCAATTTCTCACCGCCATCAGCACTAGTTGTTTCCTTTTTTTTAAGTTAGTTCTAGATACTTGTTCCAAGATAATTAATATTTTATTGATTTTTGGAACAATATGCAACTTCAATGATAACTATTTAATATTACAAAAAATAAGTGTTTAGTACGTATTCATGAAAAGCCGTAACCAACAAAATCTTTTGTTAATTTTGTCACTTTGCAATTTTAATAAAAAAATCGAAGTAGGTTTTTAACTGAAGATGATAATATTATGCAGTTGATTAATATTACGGAGATCAATGATACCTATAATTGATTTATAATATTATAGGTACCTACTAACTACGTACTACCATGTACTACTCGGTGTAATAATTAAGCATAATATAGGTTAGATATAGCTTATAGGTTATGTTTTATGCCGGTTGCCGCAATAACGAAAATCGTTAGTTTCATAACAAAAGTAGGTATTTTTATCCTATAACCTAAATATTACTATAATTATAGGATTTGTAGGTATATAAACTCATACCTTTGTCTAAATACCTTTTAGCATCTTAAAAGTAACTAGGTAGGCGATAGGTCTTTGACCTGAACCCAATGAAATTTTTATAATTTCATTGCCTCTACCATAGATTAGTTTATGTAGGTAACTAGGTATACCTATATACAGAATGTAAAAAGAACAGTCACTATAACTTTGAGATAGGTACGCTTCTATGCGTATAAATACTAGGTAGGTACCTAGGTACCTACCTACGTTTTTAAACATTAATGCCTGTTTTTCGTCTAAAACCTTATAATTATATAGCTACCTAGGAACCTATTTTTTTTTGCTTTTAACATTTAATTTTCTTATTTTTTTGTACTTCATCAAGAATAACGAAAAAAATTTTTTTTTTCAATTTAGGTAGGTTAGTACTTACCTACTTAAGTAAAAAAAATACTGTTCTTTTTTCAACTGTTAAGCTTATTTTAATTTATATAAGGCCTGTTAAAGGTTCCTACTCAATTCACTATTCAGACCGATTATAATACCTAGGTAGCTAGTAAGTATATACTTAAATAATATATAATTTTATAAGATCTCAGTTTCTTTATAGTTATCTATTTTTAATATTACAAAATGTCAGATAATAATATTATTTTCGAACTTTATAACTGTAATTCAGTAAATTCTTTTGTTAAATACTTAAATAAGCAGATTGTAAACTTATTTTGTATGCATGTCAACATACGTTCATTGATAAAGAATTTTACGAAACTACTTTGTCTAATAGATTCCACAAAGTTAACATTTGATATCATTGTAGTTACTGAAGTAGGAATTACGAACGAAATAAGTAATCTCTTTCAAATACCGGGATATACAATGCACATGCAATTACGAGAAAACAGGAGAGGCGGGGGTATAATAGTTTATGTAAAAAACTTCTATAAATTTACAAATTTATCGTATAGTACAAAATCATTTGAAAATGTGACTGGCACCATTAAGACGAGTGACAATAAATTCGTAACTTTGTGTGCAGTGTATAGACCGCCTTCGAATAGTAAAAATATATTTATCACAGAACTATCATCTGTAATAAAGAAATGTGATTCCACTGACATGATAATACTTGGTGACATGAATATTGATTTAAAATCACACACTACTCATTCAGAATCATACACACAGATGTTGTCTGAAAATGGCTTCGAGTCTGGTATCTCTGAATATACTAGAATTGATATAAAAGACGGGCGAGTTACAAAATCATGTATAGATCACATTTTTTCTCGTTTACATTCATCAAGTGCCTATTCAGCCGTGATAGACACTGTTCTGGCTGACCATCGCGTAACGCTGATAGCATGCTGTAGTACAGTAAAAACCAACGTAGTTGTAAATAAAACCAAGATTTATTCTCATGACAGTGAAATCCTACTAAAAGAATTAAATAAAACAAATTGGTCTCTCACCGATAACATCAACTGCCCCGACGGTATTTATAAATTTATTAAAACTGAATTTCATAATGCGCTGGATAAAACGTGTGAGACTAATACTAAGAATACAAAAATAAAATCTAAACTTCCCTGGATGAACAACCATATTCTTAAACTTTGTAAGGAAAGAGATAAATTATTTAGTCAATGGAGAAACGACCCTACGAATCAACATATTAGACTGCAATATAATAAGAAACGTAATAAAATTCATAAAATATTAGAATATCACAGAAATAAATATTATAATAATTATATAAAAAGTAATTACGCTAATCCTAGAAAATTATGGCAGTTAGTTAATACAATATGTGGCAGACTATCACAATCTATCGATCAAATCATAAACAATGCTTTTAGTAACCGTAAATTATCGTCTCAAGACGTGGCAAATAAATTTGCAAATGAATTCCAAAGCTGTGTAAATAATATAATAACTCGCTGTAACACTCTTTTGATACATAAAAATAATTACTCTAGTATAGCTGATAAAAGTTTAAATGTTAAAAAAGCAACACCTGATGTAATCCAGAAAATTATAAAAAACTTAAATATACATAAAGCCCCTGGTAATGACAAAATTAAGGTATTAGACATTAAAAGAATAGGTGGTAAAATATCAATAGCCATTGCCAATCTCATTAATGTAAGTTTGAAAACGGGTAAATATCCAAATGAGCTCAAACAAGGATGTGTACGTCCTGTCTATAAAAAAGGAAAACATGACGAATTATCCAATTATCGTCCAATAACTCTCCTTTCATCTATAAATAAAATTATAGAGAAATTCTTTAGCGACCAAATCCATTCGTACTATAAAAAAAACAGTATTATAACAAAATACCAATATGGCTTCCAACCTGGTAAAAATACAACTTCTTTACTATCCCAATTTACGAATCACATTAACTCTGCTCTAAACTGTAAAAATCATGTTTTTGCTCTTTTTATTGACTTTTCCCGCGCATTTGATACTCTAAATCACGACAAATTAATTAAAAAATTAGAGAACACTGGGATTCGTGGTCCACTGCTTAACTGGTGTAGGGACTACTTGAAAGATAGATCATATCGTGTTAAGATCAACAGTGACCTTAGTGATGAGGTGAGAGTTGAACAGGGCACAGCTCAAGGATCAGTAATGGGACCTCTCCACTTTATTGTATATGTTAATGACATGCTTAATGTTCTAAAATACAGCGTAGCCTATCAATTCGCGGATGACACGTGTATTTTGATATCCGACACTGACCCCGCTTCTGCAATGTCTAAATTGCAAGAAGATTTCAATAATATTAATATGTGGTGCCATGACAACGGGCTTGTGCTAAATTCTGACAAAACAAAATTAATACATATCTGTTCGCCACACAACAACAAGACACCCACAGCTGAAAAAAAACTAGTGAGCCATGATCACCAATGCCTACATTCCAATAATACCACATGTAGTTACTGCCCAGAAATTGAAAAAGTTGATAAACATACTTACCTAGGTCTCATTGTGGATAATAAATTTTCATGGTTACCCCAAATCAGTCGAATATGCGATAAGCTTAAAGCATTTCTCGCCAACATATATATTATTAAAAATAAAATACCTTTTAAGATTCGATTAATGTTGTATAATGCGCTCGCTGACTCCATTATTAGTTACGGAATAACCAGCTATGGTCGAACCTATAAAACTTACCTCCTTAAAATTCAAAACCTACAAACCAGAATCCTCAAAAACATTGTGCCACCTAATATAAAAGAGAAATATAGTAAAAATGACATAGATCTATATAAATATTGTAAAGTACTTCCCATAACTCATAAAATAAATTACTATATCCTAAAAGAACACTTCTTTGATGACATCCTTCAAAAACAAATAACTCACAACTTTCAGACTCGTCAAAGAACAAAAAATAAACTAGTTATCTCACGGGCAAACAATGCTTTTGGAGAAAGAACCACCGACTACATCGTACCACGCTTAATTAATAATTTAGACCAGTCAATAGTTAATAAAATTACTGTAAAAAATATTAAATATAAGCTAAAAGTTATCTACCTGGATAAAATGTTGAAAGAATAGGAATTAAGGATTTTTTGTTGTTTATTGACTATATATATTTATGTTATTTTATTTTTTTATGTTGAGTCTATAAATATATTTTTTTTTTGTCTGTGTAATTGAATAATTATTATGTTAGGTTCTAGAATTAGTATTGTTTAAATAACTATTTTAATATTGTATAATACTTGTATACTCCGGTCAAACCTTAATGGTTTTTGGAGTATTGAAAAACAACATTTTATGTACCTTTATGAAAATAAATAAATTAAAAAAAAAAAAAAAAAAAAAAAGCTATTTTTTGTGCTGTGGTAGGTATGTAGTAACTTTAAGCAGTGTAAGTAGATAATCGTTAACATAATAAATAATAATATAATCTACCTTATAAACTAACACTGTGCTTATAATAGAGACTATTGGGGCAGCTTCAACTGGTTTTAATACTTAATTTTGTAGATCAGTGCTGCCAACATAGGGGTTTTCCTTCTAAATTTGGGGCAAAAGATCTCTACAGGGGGTTTTCTAGGGGTATAAGGTATAAATAGTACCTATATGGTTTTTGGGGTTATTTCGTTTTTAAATTAAATTAAGCTATTGATGTTACCTAGGTTTATTAACAATAAATTTTAAAAGTCAATCTGTAGATAGGTAAACTTAAAATAAACTATAGTAGCTTAGCGTATGAAGGACAAATTATTTTTGTAATATTTAAAGTATCCACATTAAATAGGGGGTTTTTTAAAGTAAGTAATTGTTGCGATTATGTAATTATGTAATTGGTCTATGGTAATCCATAGACCAATTACATAATAACATAATTACATGTATAATTGGTCCATGGTATTACCTATGGTATTACCATGGAATAATAATTGGTCTATGGTATTACTTAAGTTTGGGGAGAAATATTTTTGAGAGTTGGTAACACTGAGAGCTGGTTCCTACTTTAGTATTTTCTCATTTCCATACATTCTATGAAGGTACTTATTAACTAATATAATTAGTCCATGGTAATATCTACCTATAGGTACATCCATATTTTATTACTTCTTATTATTAAGGCTTAAGTATTTTTTAATTTTTTATTTATGATAGAGACGGATTGCTACAAATTACAATACTTAAACGGCTTTATTGAACAATGTTAAATGAAATCGGAAATGACCTGCCAGTTGACCTATGACGTATCAAAGTATCAAGTTGGTAGGCAATCGGCATGCATATTGTTACGTACATGGTCATTATGCCGCATAGAAACAGTTAAAAATAACAGAATACAATTATTAAGTAAGTACCTATGTGGCCTGTGCTCTGAGCAACGTGTGATAAGTGATAAGCATCCGTGATTCGGCAGCACAAGTCACATTCAATACTACTTAGTAGTTAGAAGTTACTAGCTGACCCGACAAACCGTTTAAACATTCTGTGGACTAGGTACCACGAATATTTCAACACTAAAAATAGCCAAATCGGTTCAGCCGTCCTCGAGTTTTAGCGAGACTAACGAACAGCAATTCATTTTTATATATAAAAAAGAAGATTATGGCCATACATTAATACTACCTTACTATGAGTAGTGGTATTTAAAAAAATAATGAACACAATGAACCTACTATAAAATTATTATCTAAAGAGACTACATATTATTTTGAACACTAGATGTCGCTTCCTCCTTAAATGTCAGGTCCTTAAATCTTTGAAATCAGATTAGGTACTTCAAAATAAATAATTATGAAAATACGACATAAATAAAGTTTCAAAAGTAAGAATATTATCAGTGACTGAATGTTGCATTATTATAAAAAGTATTAAACAAATTATTAGTATCGCCATCTACCGTTATAATATTGTATTATTAATACGAGTAGTAAGCTTCTCGAAAAAAGCGACATCTGTTATCATATAGTGTTATTTTAGAAATGTGTCTATTCGCCCCTAGATGGGTCTTTCACAGACATTTCAAGAAAATACTCGAGTAATCTAGATATTGTTCACTAGATGTCACTTTTTCTAAAACCTTCAAGAAATTTCTACGGTTCATTTTAATGCCTATATATCAGCGCTGTCGTACTGGATGCGTCAGTTTATGGGACTAAGCGCACGCTAACCAGTAAGCAGTGAGCACAAGCGCCAAATTTCAACGTACACGATTAAAGCCTTTTACCGTCGAATTTCAAGTTCTCAGGGCTATTCATACTTTATACAATGGCACTAATACCGTATTTGTTAGACTGCGAAATTCGTCCTCGACGACTGCGCGACCAACTGTTCGGCTTGGATTTACCGGCAGACGATTTCTTTACCGATGTATTCGATCGGCCCCTGCTGAGGAACTATTCCAGACCGTGGAGGAACCTTTCATCGCTCGCCCGAGACGTAGGCTCCACGATAAAGAACGACAAGGAAGAATTTCAAGTGATTTTGGACGTGCAGCACTTTTCGCCGGAGGAGATTTCTGTGAAGGTTGTCGATAATTACGTCACCGTAGAGGGCCAGCACGAGGAAAAGGAAGATGACCAGGGCTACATCACCCGTCAGTTCAAGCGTCGGTACGCCTTGCCAGAGGGATGTAGCGCCGAGACTGTGCTGTCCAAGCTGTCTTCTGACGGAGTTTTGACGATCACCGCTCCAAAGGAACCAACGGAGAAGAACGAAAGAGTCGTTCCGATCGCACAGACCGGACCTGTGCGAAGGAAACTCGAGGACGCCAGCGAGAAGGACCAGGCCAACGGGGAGCCGGAGCAAGAAGTAAAACAGAAGAAGAAGAGGCGTTAAAATTTATATTTTTTACAATTACAGTATTTCCGTTTATATTTATAAGACTGATATTTTAATAATAAAAAATAATTAAGTTTTAACTGTTGCGTATTTTATTTTCGCATCTATTAAAAATACAATTCAGTTTACGTGTTTTTCGCTCTAGGAATGTAGACCGATTCCAGTATTTTTTTAAATATTATTTTTATAATTAAATTAGACGACCCCCTTAGAGCAGTGGTCGCAGGTTCGAATCCTGCCGAAGGAACAAAAAGTTTTCTGTGTTCCTGGGTCATGGATGTGTATTAATATAATAAAAATCCTGAATATGTTTATAGTATAAAAGTATCAAATATATTTCCGTTGTCTGGTACCTGTAACACAAGTTCTTTGGATACTTAGCACGGGGTGGTGTGAAGCGTCCACAGATGTTATTATTATTATAATTATTAAAATCCTCCATGTTTCATAGGCAGCATAAGCAACCAATGAGAAGCGGAGCGCCTACAAATTGCTAGATGAGTTTGGCGTAATATATGATTGTTAAAAAAAGGAGGACCTAAAGTACACCCCTATATTTCCATTTCACGTCAAGCGCGAAAAATAAAGCCACAGCTTTTATATAATTGGATCAATTGCACTTCCATAGGACCTGAATAAATGTAAATCCTTATTTTTCTTTTTTCATGCCTAGTTACGAATTTATGCGCCCTCAAAGAATTATCAAAATTTGAAAAGCTGATTTTTCGAAAGCTGATAATGAAGGTAATCAGATGAAATAAAGAACAACTAAATAGTATTTGTTTGAGTATTTTTATTGACTTTCTAGAAAATAAATTGAAATTAGAAAAAAAAATTTTTTCGTAGAGTAAACAAGGAACTTAATATTAAACTGTTTTTTTTTTGTTCAATTGGGCGCATTGAATTTTTTTATTTTAAGCTTTTAACATGCCCTGTATAAATATTATGAAAAAAATATATGATAATGGTTACTCGAATAGTTTAGAAGATACACGTGCTAATAATCACACTACGACGCAATAACAATAATCCGTAGTATGTACTTCTACCACCCACATATTGCGTGAAATTATAGGTGTTTTCATGGCCTACCATCCCATACAATCTATCTGTAATACAAAAAAATTGCAATAGATGTCACTACTATAAACGTTTGTAAATTATAAAATGTGAATATGCCGAATTAAGTACAAATATTAACATTAAAATAAAGATAAGCATATTTTTTAAGCATAAAATTACATTAAGCTAAATTCAACTCCTTAATTAAGAAGAAGATACGAAACGAAATTAGTAATTAGTTTTTTCCAATAGTGGCGCTAGATAGCGGTTGCGGAATGTGCCTGGACTTCACCTTTTGCCAGTCGCATTGCCAGTATTAGGGTGATACCATTTTCTAGTACTAGGTCGTGTCTCTGTTATATATCTACTTTGTGGTGTTGGTTAGACTGGTCGCACAGACAGCAATGACCAGAGGTATGCAAGTAAAAACCGGCCAATGCAAGTCATAAACGCGCGTGAAAGGGTTCCGTACAGTACAAAATGGAAAGAACATGATTGTTGTATACGCCTACCTTAAACATTTATTTTATTCTTTTTTAATCAGACTGCGCGACGCAAAAGAGGTGTAGTGTTTAGTATTTCTATTAAAGCGGCAAAAGAATCCATCGTAATCAAGGTAGCCTTTTTGTTGACTTTCCGAAAATAGCTTGTTAAAGTTTCATTTGAAAATAAAATATTTTGATATTTTTTTTCATAATTAATTTTGTGATAATGCCGTCGACGAACGCTCAGACAGACAGCGAAGTCTCACTAACGGGACCCTTTTTCCCCGTTTTTATCGGAACTCTACAAATATAGGTACACTAGCTGTGCCCGCGACTCCGTACGCGTGGAAAAGTAATTTAGGGCAGTGTTATAATAAATCTGTTTTAAAAATATTTTTAGTTATAAAAACTGTCGTCGAGGTATTTAAAAAACTACTTTATGTTGACAATTCCTACTACCAGCTTGACAAACGACCGTGTATAATTACTATAATGCGAACGGGACTACTTGATAGTACGCTCACATACACGACGAACATCTAGTAGCGCCGCAGCGACTGCAGACGATGGTCGTTTCCACGCCGACGCTGCTGGTGTGGCGACAATGATATTAAGACAGCGCGCCGCAAAATTATGCGGTCTTTTAGCCTTTAGTTGCGTAAGTCCGACTCGCACTTGCCCGGTTTTTTTATTTATTAATAACCAAACATGTAGGTACTGATTATAAATCACTTCACTGTTAAAGTACTGATTTTATACAGAAAAGTAGCAAAATATAGAAAGTCCCAAAAGAAAGAAAACAAACCTAAGTTGTACCTAACATAAAAACCATTCGGTCCATAATAAAAACTAAGAAATAAAAATATCAAGAAAAACATAAATCTAACTTATATTGACATAGCTTTTTTTGGTTTAACTGTAAACACAATACTTATGTTAATCAAAATTCTATGTATTATGCAGTTATCGAATACATAATTTGGACAAAGAAGACTATAAAAATGTACAGTAATAGTAGGCTGTAGTATGAATTTTAACGGATGGAATGAGAACTATAATATACAATGCAAAATAATATTATACATTGCTAATGATGCACGCTGAGTATAACTCTCGGATAACGTATTGTATAAATGTAGGTACCTACTCAACTTTGCTATAATTGTATTAAAAGTACGGCATTTGGCGTATAGATGTCGCTATTATGGTCTGCTCTGCATCGCGCTATCGCTTGTAAGATAGATTTGTATATGAGAATACTCTATCAATATTATGATATTTGGCAAAAAAACCCATAATAATCTGTTAACACATATCCAGGACAGGCCGCAAAAGGCTAGAATTTCAAAAGGTATCTCGATTGGAATCGAGTTGTATCAACAGTTTTCCCCTGTAACACAGTTTAGTAACTATCAAGATGTTTTTTAACGTATATATTATAAAATAGAAAAAACAAAAAAAAGAGCAATATATTTATGAAAATCTTAAAACTGTTTTTAAAAATTCCGTACCTCAAAAGGAAAAAACTAAACACATATTATAAGATCATTTCCATGTCCGTCTGTCTGTCAAGACCCTTTTACTCAGAAACGCGTGTAGGTAAATTATATAAAATACTCAGGATACCTACTGTTCCTTGAAGCAGTGAAAAAATCAGACGTATTAGCCAATGCAACCAAAAGCAGTCGCTTAGGTATGTCGCTAAATTTCGTCATTTTCGACACTCGTAAGGGAATCAAAACCTAAAGGTTACTTCCCGTGAACTCAAAATCATAAAATTTGAAACCAAGCAACGTCTAAAACCATACGTTTTTAGTAACATTATATAGATAGTAAAAATATAATATTTTTTTAAACTTAGTACCGTTTGTCATGAATGTGTATAATTGAAACTTATAACAAATACTGTCTCTAATATATTCAAGCTGTAACCAAATCAAAATTCTATGTCAATCAGGTTTGTATGGAGCTATCGGTGCGCAAGTCCAACTCGCACTTGGCCGGTTTTTATTTATTTACTTATTACTAACCTACGCTAACAAATATGTATACAGTACCTACTTATCACAAAGGACTTTACAGTAAAAGTACTAACTGATTTTATACAAATAACTTTCGTAATAAACTCAAGAAAAAAAATCTTAGATTGTCCCTACCTAGCAAGCCTAAAACTAACAAATAAAAGTCACCCCCGCGGCCCCGGTGCGTTTGCTGCGAATACAATTTGAAGCGGCGCGGGCCGGGCGGCGCGCGGCTCCCAGACCCGGCGCGCGCTTCCTACAAACATCCAGCAAAAACGACATGATCTTTTAAAATTGTCATAACTTTTTTATTTATGAACCGATTTACATAAAACAAACACTAAATGTTAAGTGAAGCTTGCCGCAATATATTAGTGAAAAGTACATCTTAATCGGATAAGCCGTTTCTGAGATTAGCGTGCACAAACCCACAGACAAACAGACAAACAGACAAACAGACAAACAGACAAACAGACAAAAATTTCAAAAATCATAGTTTTGGGTACTATTGCGTAAATAAAGGTCCCCTATCATATTTTTTTTCAAATATCTTCAATGTACAGACACGACTCCTCTACAGATTTATTATATGTATAGATAGATTACAAATCTTGTTAATATGCCAATAAATATTAAATAGGGTAAGGTGGTAGTGGGTAGTTTTTATGACTTTTCGAAAAAGGCTTGTTAGGTTCCGTTTAACTGTTTCCGTTTTAAATTACTTACTAGCTGTGCCCGCGACTTCGTTCGCGTGGTTGTCGAAAACACTATCGCGATTATATTTTGATTGCTCACGTTGGTTTTTGTTATTATGATTATTAAAAAGGAATAATTATTTATATTATACATATTTTTTGAGTAACTTAAACCGTTTATGCAGCTTCAAAATATGTGAATCATTTTCCCCGTTTTTGCAACATTTCTCACTGATGCTTCGCTCTTATTGGTCGCAGCGTAACGTTTTATAGCCTAAAACCTTTCTCTATAAATGGACTATCCAACAAAAAATATTTTTTCAAATCGGACCAGTAGTTCCTGAGATTAGCGCGTTTAAACAAACAAACTCTTCGGCTTTATAATATTAGTATAAAACTATCACTGCATATTATGTTTTATATCTTCTACTTTTGAAAAAAATGATTAATATTTAAAAACTAGTTTAAGTCTTATAGATAAAAGCTTAAAATATACATATTATTATTTATAGGAAAATATACACAAAGACATACAAAATATTAGTATAGATTAGGTAATTTGATTTTGATTAGATTTCTTATATTATGATATTCATCATCAATATATAGTATTACCATACCATGTATTACCATGTAATGTATCAATTGTATTCTAGATGGCGCTGGTTGGTGCCGGTGCTGAGGACTGACAATGTGATAGCAACCTCACCCACCAGTTAGGGTGTAGTTAACCCACATTAACATGGAATATGGGTTAACTGCATATCGCATACAAACTATTACTGTATTTTATAGTTGTCTAGCAGCGGAGTCACCTTTTTGCTTACTTTAAAATTTACATTTAAATATGACAGTTCGTTACGACACTAGCGCTATTAGTTTACAATTATTTAGTGGCGATTTATGGAACTATTCCTTTCCCATATTATGAGTATATTAATTATTGTTTAAAAGCATTGGAAGTAGATTGGTCTTGGATAGAATTTTACATTTCAGAAATATTATCAAAAAAAAATTTACTATAAGTACCAATGAATTATCATCTGTGCCAAATTACATTAAAATCGGTCTATTAGTTTGAGAGCATTTTCAATGCAAGCAAATAAATAATTCCTCGTTATAACATTATAGTATTCAAGGTGTAAAATAAATGAGCTAATACATACGGTGTATGTATGTGCCTCATATGTAGAGCATACTGTAAAAGTATCAGCGCTGAAAGACTTACTTTTGACTTTCATGTTTGTATGAGAAATGCCCCACACCCCAACATCATAAATTGTCCCATAATATAATTAAAAAAAAAGTACTTATTTCAGCGCTGGTACTTTCACAGTAAACTCTATATACGGGACACAATATACTCACCCTAAATTATTATCACTCATTAATATAACCTTTAGATAAAATGATTATTCCGTCGCCTGGTAAAAAAAGTTCTTTAAATAAAGAATAGGAGAAAGCTGACATGGTGTTAAACAGGGATGAAATGGATATGAAATTTCGGATACTGATACGGATATGAAAAGGTTTCGGATAATTTCGGTTACGGATATTAAATTTTTGTTACCTTTGACAGTAGAAAAAGTTTTATTTCGGATTCGGTAATGGTTACGGATAAAACATTGCAACGGATATCCGATAGTTTCGGTTACGATTACGGAGCTCGCTAACATCTTTGGTGTTAAACCGTCTGTAGATATCATTATCTTCTTCAAACTGTTTATAATCAATCAAACAAAACACAATCTAATTTACCGCAACGAAAAGAAACAAATAAAGAAATAGAACCGTTACCTTCAAGTTATAAGTATGTACGAGAGTCCCCTGTTCTTATTAAGAAAATCTTTAATTGTACCGCGGGGGTTCCCCCTCCGCACGCAACCAGAGACAAACCGTATGAATAGTTGTTGGGGTATATAGTAATAAAGTATAAATGATGAAGCAACATATAGGAAAATATTATATATTTGTTCCTACATCTAAACGAGATATATATATTGTCGGTTGATGGAATACGATAGGGCGTGGAGTCGAAACAGAGTTGTTCCAATTTTTTTTGCCGTGCCATCCTATAAATTTTAGGCCGTGTTTCACCAAGCAATGTTAAAGTTAACGCCATGTTAAAATACCATGCCATCTCATGCATTAACAGGAAATACGAGAGGGATAACATGATATTTAACATGGTGTTAACTTTAACATTGCTTGGTGAAACACGCCCCTAATTTTGTAACTAAACGGAGGGACCAGGGGTTAAACTGTGTGTTTGCATGAAGTTATATCTGTAATTTAGGTTGCAATAATCTGTATCGTACCTACCTATGTATGTATTTAATAAAACCGTGATAACTATCGTTGTTACTGTGTCTACAATAAAATAAAACTATATAAGGAATTCAATATCGCGCGCGCGTCACTTAGCGAAAGATAACTTCTATGTGATATATTTATTCTAAGTTGAGCTAGGGCTAAAAAGATTTGAAATGGATGATGATGGAACGAGAATATAATATAGATCATCCAGTCAAGAAGTTCCATGATGCTACCCGTTATTATTCCTAATTTTGTTTTAGACGACCTTTGTAGCCCAGTGGTTAAGCGCGTTGGTGCTCGACCGAGAGGGTTTGAATCCCGCCGAGGGAACAAAAAGTTTTCAATGTCCCTGAGTCATGGATGTATTATAAAATCTTAAATATGTGTATAGTATAAAAGTATTATATATATATTTCCATTGTCCAGTACCTGTAACACAATTTCTTCGGATACTTAGCACTGGGCCAGATTGACGTGTTGTGAAGCGTCCATAGATACAATACAATACAATACAATACAAATATACTTTATTGTGCACACAACAAGTTACAAAAAAACAAAAAAAAAATATACATTACAAAAATCAGACATGCACACAAAGGCGGCCTTATTACTAGATAGCAATTTCTTCCAGACAACCTTATGGTGTTAGAGAAAACAATGCTAGAGAATGGGAGTTGCGCAAAAGTATATTTAATAAAATAAAAGTAAATAAAATAAAATAATACATAAACACAATAAATATATAATATATGTATACAATATAATATATATATCTATATATATATATATACAATAGATAAACCTACATGATATTTTAATTTATAATAATAAGTGTTAGTTACATAAGTCAAGGGTTGACACAATATGATTCCAGATAATGATTTTTTATAAGAGTTTTAAAGCGATGTATAGTTTCTGCCTGCCTTATAAGGATAGGTAAAGAATTCCAAAGGGAAATGGATTTTACAATGAAAGAGCAATTAAAGTATTTAGTGCGGTGGATAGGAATGTCAAGAAGAAGATTAGATATAGATCGTAGTTCCAGTCTGTCAGAGGTACGGAAGTTAAAATTACTTTTTAAATAAGTGGGACAATGGGAGTCAAATAGGATGTTATAAAGGAAGGAGAGAACACGAGAGTCACGGCGGTAGCGGATTGGCAACCACTTTAACTTGAGGCGATACTCGGAGATATGGTCAAATTTACGTAAACCGAAAACAAACCTCAAAGCCAGGTTTTGAAGGCGCTCCAATTTGTTCAGTTGTTCCTCCGTCAAGTTAGTGAAAGAAGCGTCCGCATAATCTAAATGGGAAAGGAGTAGGGATTCAGCCAAAACTACCTTAGTGGGTATCGGAAGAACATATCGTAGACGTTTTAGGGAACGCCAGGTAGAAAAAACCTTTCTACTAATCTCTTGCAATTGATGCGTCCACGATAAATGTTCATCAAAGTACACTCCCAAGTTTTTAACCACTTTACTGAAAGGTATTGTTACACCATTTATAAGGACAGGAGGTAAAGAATCATGGTCAACTCTAGAAATTAGCCCTGGGCTACCAATTACAATTAATTGAGTTTTAATAGGATTAATAAGAAGTCCATGATTCTTGCTCCATTCACAAATATTCGACAAATCGTGATTCACTAGATCAAAAGCGGAATTCAGATTGTCCAAAGGAGACTGTGTGTATATTTGAAGATCGTCCGCATACAAGTGTAGATATTATTAGATATTATATTATTAATGTTTATTTGAGATCGGACTCGTCAATCGTCATTTATCCGATCTCTATCGCATCTCCATATTTAAGTCGCATGATGCATAAAAGGTACTTCGTTATTTGCAATATATAGGTACATTGCTCACTTCAAAAAACGTTCAGTTGGCCTAAAGACCGTGTTTCACCAAGCAATGTGAAACACGGTTAAGTTAACGCCATGCTAAAATACCATGCCTTCTGATTCATTGACAAGGAAATACGAGAGGGATAACATGATATTTAACGATGGATTAACTTTAACATTGCTTGATGAAACACGCCCTTAAAATGGTTTACATAGTGAATGTTACGATACGATTAAGAAGTAAGAAGTAAGTAAATTTATCATGCTCATTTCCTTCTACAAAAGTACACGATCTGCAACAAAACAGCTCCTCCAAGAAACTTGTCATAAACCATTTTACACAATATTAAAATCGTAAACTGCCATAATAATAAATACCACAAAATTTATTAAAATAAAACCAGGAGCGGCGTCTCCATTCCCTTTAGTCCGGAACACACATACGTAGTGCGAGGCGCTCCGTCTTAAGGACGACATATGAAGTAATTTTTTTCCAACTACCCGCTACAATAAAATCGACTTTGCCCCGTCGGAATAAGGTTCGGAATCCAATTAACCGCGAAATATTTTTTCCATTTCATATTTACGAATATGCCCCAAATTCCCCAAAAATTAGAACCGTGAAAGCGAGGGAGGCGCAGTAGGGTAGGAATATTTGTACGCACACCGCCGCACGGGGGTGGCGCGGGGTGGCGCGCGGGGGCGCAGATAGTTTAACAAATATATGTGTACAGTGTAGATCACTACGCTCTTATTCCATTTGTTTTAAACATCTATAATATATCGCAACCCTGACTCTCAATTTGTACTTTAAAAAAAAACAAAAAAAAAACGAAACTCACATAAGAAAGCCATTGATAATTTTCATTTTTACCCGACGCCAAAAATAGTAATGACTTTAGCAGTTGTTCTGCAGCGCCTAAACTGCTGATCCCATTGTAATGAAAAAGTTGTCAATAGATAAGTAATAATAGCATAACATAGGCTAAGATGTACGTAGCCTGTTTTTTTTTATTAAATAGTGGTTATGGCAAAAGATTTTCATCATTGCACCCTTAGATATAGTTAGATTAGTGCAATGAGGAATATTATGAACGGATGAATTTATATGTCTTTAATTCATAGTTCATGCCTGTTACATTACGGTCGTGTTTAATCAAGCAATGTTAAAGTTAATCCTTCGTTAAATATCATGTTGTTCAAATATCCGTAATTCGTCGTAATTCCTATCAATTAATGAGAAGACATGGTAATTTAACAAGCCGTTAACACTAACATGCGTTGGTGAAATCGGGACTAATGTAAGTAGGATCACATTGCTTTGGTACAAATAAGTTAAAAATTCATTCGAGGTTTGATTCTGTTTCATCTTACAATACCAATGTTACAATGCAGTATTTACTCTTGATAGTGTTATAACAGTGAAATGGTTTTCTCATAAACGTCAAACCAACCTCAAACGCGTTGGGTCCAAACTAGATCAAACCGGTTTCGACTGGTAATATAATAATGATTTCTAATTAATTGAAAGTATAAGTTGACACGAGAATTGGGGTTCATAAAATTCATATAAATAAGTCAATACTACTACGAACATAAAAGTTGGATCTTGAGCATAATTCTCAAATTATTAGCAAGACGACAGACAGACACTAACTATAAAAGTTTTTTGTAATAAACTTTAAATTAAAAGGACACCGGAATCAACTGGTATATTGTGAGTGTAACTAGGAAAAAAACCTTATACTATACACAAATAGATAATAACTAGATGTTCCGCTACTTCGTATGCGCAAAATGCTGTCCCACAGGAACCATACATTTTGCCACGGTAAAAAGTAGCATGTATGTTAATACAGCATGTAAAATATTACCCTGAAAAATTTCACCAACATCCGTTCAGTTGTTTTTGAAGAACAAACATACACACACTCATAAACTGTCGCCTTTGTATGTGTGATATAATGTTGTAATAATCTACATTTATAATATCGTAAAAATTTGTTTCATGGATTGTATGATTGATTAGAGTTACAGATATAGAAGATTTACTTTAACTATGGTTCAACTGAGGTCCCTGAATATTATATATAGACAAACTTCGTACCTCTCTAGAATTTTCTTGTTCTTTGTTCTTGTGAAAGTTTCCTGACAACCTAACAGCAGCGCCTCCTACCGGGTCCAATTAATACACTAAAACCTTCTTCGTGAGCCACTCTATCCATTGGCGAAAACAGCGTGAGGATCGGTGCAGTAGTCTTTTAGTTTATAGCTAACATACAAACACGAAATATGTAAGGATATTGAAATACCTAACGAATTTTAATTCAAATCGAAATTCTTTTTAACAAAATATTGAAATTATATATCGTAACAGCGATCTTGTTATTTCAATTGTACTGAATATTATAGTATTATTCCATTAGGGGGGTAAGTCTTAAACACCTACTTTTACTTTGCTTATGGTTTTTTTACTGTGGATATTATTCATTCCATTGCATTAATTCATATTCTTAAGAAGTACTAGGAAATAGTAAGCCTAACATGTTTTATAGGTAACGCTATATTTCTTAAGCTAGCTACGTCTACTACAAAACTAAGTACAGTTCAAACGAGCCCTAACTTCTATTCCGTATTCCTAATTCTAATTCCGTAATGCTACATTATTCGCCATAAAAATCTATTATGATATATTCAAATTAAAATAGAGGAACGTGAATTTTTTTTAATATTCCTAAATGGGAAACGGGAATGGGGGATATTGGGAAATGTAGGGCAGAGGGAATATATTTTAAAGCGAGCGAAATAAGCGTCTGGGGACGGGCAGGGTGGCGCTTATGGGGAAACGGCGGGCCACGAGACGAGCGCGCGAACGACATCGGAAATTTAAACTTTTAGTAATTTTATTATAAAAAATATATATTTCAAAATAAAACTTAACAAGCGTTTTTCGGAAAGTCAACAAAAGAAGGCTACCTCTGCGGCGCCGGGCCAATCCTAACCCACCGTGAGAAATTTCTATCTTTTTACTAAAAGAAAAAAGATGGATAATTTAGAAGCTTACAATAAAAAAATTGTTTTTCCTGGCTAACTGACTGCTATAGTTATTAAATAAAATTTGTGTATTAACGAGGTATTCAATTTCTAGAAGTTATGATTTCGAGTTTTTGAATAAGAATTATTTCTAATTTTTTGTCACATACAGCTCCTGTTGACAACGAAACAGGCAGATAATAAAGATACAGATTTAACATTTTTGGACTTTTCTGCTGGTCACTAACATTTTTTTTTAACATAAATTAATAAGTAGAATATACAAGGCTGAAAAGCTTAAGGTTTAACTTTCTATTAATTTTATTAGTACTCTTACTAGCTGTTTGTTTCTACTTATTTATTGTGTAAAAACATTAAAAACTTATTTTCAATGTTGCTGTGTTTGTTTGTCGGGTTTTGAGCATTGAATGTTTATCCAATGTGTTGGAAAATACTTGTAAGTACTGATGGTTTACATTTATATTATTTCTGTGTATAATCAACACAATATTAGTATAAAATCCTCATCCACCCGCCGGTTTTGTGGCCCTAAAATATTTTCGTCTTTTACTATCTATGGATTGCAAATAGTTTCCCACGAGTACATTTTTTGGATTTGAAGATTAATAAAACATTTTATTCTTATATTTCATAATACGATATTCCAATATTACATTATTTTATTATGTAGATATTATTTAGCGCATCATCAGTTTGTAGTGTATGTATCACCTCCCTATATATTGTATGCATGTTAGTAATATAAGTTAGTTATTAAACGACAGTCGGACCAAATACATCTTTTAATTAGTCTCCCAAGCCTGCACATTGCATGGCGACCCTGCCAGTGCTGCCTCGTGGCAGCGCTGCGCAGATGGGACAGAAAAAGTAAAGTGAGTGATAAAAAATAAAAAACATTGGATAGTAAAATAATTATATGTGTGAACAATAAATAGCAGTGAAAAATGTACTTTTTTATATTCATAAAATGAACGATTAAATATTATTTTTACCGGCCGGTAGAGAGAGACTAAAATATAAATAGTGTAGTTTTTATAATATTAATAAATAAATAGTGTAGAGACAAAATATACAAATCTGTTTCAAAAATAAAATAACAAATTAGTGAAAAATAAACAACAATATAAGTGGCGCTGATGAGCTGCAGCTGAGAGTTGTTGAAATGAAATAACTGGAGATGATGAGCAGGCAGCTGGGAGATGTAGGAGTCAGATGAGTGGATAAAGAGAGCAGGCAGCTGGGAGATGTAGGAGTCAGATGGTTGGAAATGTAGAGCAGGCAGCCGGGAGATGGTCGAGTCGGAAGTGGACGCAGCCGGGAGATCAGCGACCCATGGACGCAAAAAGACGTTTTGTAACGTAACATTTAGATAAATTGTAATATCCACTATATAATTTTTTCTGAATCTATATTTTTTCTCAAAATTATTTATAGCATGTGTAATTTATAATTTCTTTTCCAATTTTACCCTGTTTGTAATCTGTGTGTAAAATCTATATTTCGAGTTAAGAGATTTTATAGTATTTTTTGTAATAAAATGGCTAAGGCCAAGGTATTTTTTTAATGGTTTAAATGAAAGAAAAAGTTATTAATTTTATAAATAATTAATATAAATGGGTGTTGACGATGCATTTTAAATAATATAATAATTACTACTATATATATTGCTTGTGTACGAAAAATAAGTTTAACTCAAGTTATAAAAAAAATGATGTAGGATAATTTATGTCCATTATTTTTGGTATATGGAAAAAGGAATACATAGTAATATTAATAAGTCATAACTATCTAAATATTAGGCGCAGTTGGTTAAATAGTTAGGTAGCATCACAGGTAAGTTTTCAAGGTAAGTAACGCCTTGCTGGAAAAAGCGTCAAATATCAGCGGTGCCAACGCAGCATTCGCGTAACAAAATGTAAGTAGAAACTTGTTAATCGAAGCTAGGGTTGTACAAAAATTATAATTTACAGATTTTTTTTTGGTAATAGTATTTTTTTTTAAATATAATATAACGTTAATTTTGTATGTAACTTTAAGGTAATATAAATTTTGGTAATTTAGTTTACATAGTTTAAAGACAGAAGATTTCAGTTAATACTAAATATATCTTCGTATCGAGTAGTGAAAAATTAAATTAAATACTAGTAGTAGAGACCTCTCATGGTCTATGTTATGAGATCATCAATAGTACCGCATAACATATCATCTCAACTTTTGCTATACCATTTATGGTGCGAAGTAAAATATTAGCAATACGATGCATAACCTTAAGTTGCACTGTGCATCCAAAAGTGTCAAGCAAGCATTTTTAGAATTTAATTTCTAGTTAACACGTGCAAAATATTGTGTTGCAATTAGCAACAGTAAGTTTCCTTCAAGGACACATCATTTTAACAACACATATTTGTGTTAATACTGGATATGACATACATACACGGATTTGACGTAATATAGTTGTGAAGGATTAGAAATGTGATATTTAGTTTTGTGACATAGCTAGCTTTATGCTTTAGCTTTATGAAGGAATGATAAGAAAAGGTTAGTTTGAAATGGTTTGAAGTAAAGAAAATGGGTTTTAGTTTTATAAGAAGGTATATGATTGAAATAGGATTGTAATTTATAGGAAGATAGGGATGCCTCCATGTTTGGAACGTCTAGTAGCTGTTGGCCTGATCACCCAATAGTTGATGGATATTTTAAATATTGAGTGTGTCAAAATTATGGATTTGGTTATTTTGTTAGGATTTTGAATAGGTTTAGGAAGAAGATGCCATAGTGCATAAATTCAATACTAGCTAAAATGATATGTTTATTGAAAAAAATAAATGCTGAATGCATAATTATTATTAAAATACGTAAAGGAATCCTTCATTCGATCATGGTGTAAACGAGTTTTCTCTGTGAGAATAGTTGGAGGTCATGTAGCCTTAAATTAATCCTTTGGTATTATATATGGTACAAATATGGTACGAAAATATAAATGGTACTTAGAGCATGCTCGGCGGGAATAATCCTCCACTTAAACAAAATGGTTGGAGACATATTTTTTTTTTATTTTTTTTTTTGATGGTTAGTCTTAAAATAGGTCCCGTTATTATGGTGGATAATAAAATAAAGTATTGTACCAAATAGAGTGCGCACATGAAGAATGTTGAAAATAAATAAAGTACCATAAAAGTGTATTATAGAGTCGACTATAAATAAATATAAATGAATATAAATAAAAAAGGAATAAGGTACCTAGGTAAGATGATGATGATGTTTAATGTAAGTGACTTTGGCCAGATCACTTATCAATATGTGAGTAGAATAAATGAAATGATAATAAAACGTGAAATGAAAATATTTCTATGGAAGGGTAAAAGAAAAGTATAATATTGAAAATGAATTGTCATAAATAAAATGGAGTTTGTTTATTATTTTAATGATTTTCATAAAGTTTATTTTATGTTAGAAGAGCGACATAAAAGAGAGATGAATTAGGATACCTACCTACTACTTAAAATTTGTAAAATGAGAAATATTAAAATGAAAACATAATTTTATGAAAAAAATAATGTATAATTGTTACTAGGTTTTTTTTAAATTATTAATAACATCGTCAACAACCCATCATCACTATTAATGACTAAATCTGATTTTGATTTTTTTTTTATTTAATATAAATAAACAGATTTGTATTATGATGAGTATTATATTCTATAGAGTTTTGTATTTTGTACTTTTGTATGTAACGTAGATATTAATTAGATTAAGTTAGATATATTATTTTGGGTAGATTTAAATTATATTATTTTGGGTAATTTAGATTTAAAGAAAAATAAACTTAGTGTATTTTTTTTTGTTTCCAAAAATACGGGGGAGGTGTAGTGTATGTATCACCTCCCTATATATTGTATGCATGTTAGTAATATAAGTTAGTTATTAAACGACAGTCGGACCAAATACATCTTTTAATTAGTCTCCCAAGCCTGCACATTGCAAGTTTACTACAAAGTAAGTCAAACGTATTCAAGTACTTTCATTTAAAATCCAAAAACTATTTTATGTTATCACATAATACATGTATAGGTACGTAAATAAAAATTATTTCGTGCAATTTTCAGCATTACCATGAGTGATAATCGGTGAACGAGTATTTGTAGGTGAAAAATAGAATATACCGATTGCAACACAACAACGCAGTCGTCATGCAAAAAGTCGTTCAGAAAAAATACCAATGGACGAAAAATCTGCCCGATTATTCTACAAAAAGTAGGTCGTGGTAGGCATCCTTATTGTTTATCACAAACACATCCATGTCGCTTTGGTAGAACAGGGGCCTTACTCTCCAAACTGATTCGGTTTAGATTCAGATTCGATCGTACCGCGTACTTCCCAATAAATTGTCGTTTGTTTATTTTGATTCTCAGTCGATTGATATGGTCGGAAGTTCAAAAAGTTACGAACCACCTATTGTTCTACCTATTGTCCTAGTCATAATATGCTCGTTTCGTTAAAACCTAGGCCCTAATTCAAGATGACATTGCAATTATAAATTAAAGAAGTTTGAAAACAAAATGTGTGAGAATTGACATATTAAGCTTCGCTAAATGACAAGCGAAGTCGTATGTCAAGTAGCGAAGCTTATGTCAAATGCCATGTATTTTATTTTCGAACTTTGTAAGTGATAATAGCAATGGCATCTTGAATCAGGGCCCAGAGGTCCTTTTTTAACACTTTCAAATTTCGTGCAAATGAAAAATATATTTCCGATTATATAAATAGAAATTATAGTTGTTTACACGAAATTTATAAGTAATATTATAGTATAAGACCTCGTGGTTATATTAAGCCAGCTCGCGAATTTTTTACAATGCCTAAGTGTGTGCGCAATGGACAGAAGCACTCTCTCTTCCTTCGCTCTCCTGGCCCATTGAGATGGTTTTCCTACACGACTGGCGAGAGAACAGACGCAGGGTTATTTTTTACATGTTCATCCTAACTTAAGCATGGATCATCCTTCTTGTCAGACAGGTTGACACTTGACAGGACAGCTTGAATTTTCTTACAAACTTAAAAACTAAATTTTGTTCCTCCCTCCACCAAATCGAGAGTCAAGCTCTAAACCGCTAGACCACGGAGTAGTTTCAAGTTTGTAGTCGTCATATGGCATAATCTTAAAATGATTGCAATATTTGTCATCAATTTAAAAAAAACATTCAAAATACATTAACATTGTACACGTCATCCGCCATGATGAGTCATGTCTTGCTCCGCTTTCGATTATTCTAAGAAGTAATTTCGTAGTATTTATACAACTCAGTGTTTTATCAGTTATCTCAGTGTGATAACTGATAAGATTATTTTTTAATCAATAGGATGGGGTTTGATAATGACCCATTAAAAAAATTCGCTAATTTACTACTGATATATTATTAAATTATTATAAACCCGAAGATTTGTAAGTATGGATGGATGTTTGTTACACCTTCACGCACAAACTACTGAACGAAGTTTGATGAAATTTGGTGTGGAAGTAGTGTACACCCTAGATTTACACATAGGCTACATTTTACCGCAGCTAAATGTGTGATGGTTCCTACGAAATTTCATTATGTGATGTGGCGGGAAACATCTTATGCATAATTTCATGTTGTTTTATTCTACAATAGAAAGATAAGCTTTATGCAATATGCTAATACATGCCTAATATGTTGCATATTCGAATCCGTATTTTTTATTTAAAATAAAATAAAATCCGTTCAAAAAGTATCAAATTGAACTCCTTTAAGTAAAATAGCTTCCAACCTATTAATAAACTGAAAAGAAGATATAAGAGTAGATTGTACGTCCTTAAATTTCTAAATAAGATACTTATTATAGTAATTTTGTAACTAACTCCTAGTCACAAAATTTACAATTCTAGGGCTATCTATAACATACTATAACTATTACTAAAATACAATTTTGTCTGTAACGTAGAGAGTCCTACTGTATTTTATTAGGAAAATATTTCAATCAAGTTTTAAATTTGCGATGCTTTCAACGGCGTGAAGGAAAAAAGTAAACACGACAATCAGGTTGGCGCCAAAGTTATTAATATTAATGATGGCGACATCGCGAGTGTGTTTTGTTCGAAATTTTAAAAATTTCAATTCAAAAATAGAATTTGTCTGCAAAATCATTGTTTGCAAAATCAATGTGTTTTTTTATTACTGCATTTTATTAGTCGATAAGCATTTCATTTCTAAATTTCCTACTACCTCGCTGAAAATTATGCAAATATAAAACTATAGATTTTTTTTTTATTTTATTTCTATTAATTTTATTAGTACTCTTACTAGCTGTTTGTTTCTACTTATTTATTGTGTAAAAACATTAAAAACTTATTTTCAATGTTGCTGTGTTTGTTTGTCGGGTTTTGAGCATTGAATGTTTATCCAATGTGTTGGAAAATACTTGTAAGTACTGATGGTTTACATTTATATTATTTCTGTGTATAATCAACACAATATTAGTATAAAATCCTCATCCACCCGCCGGTTTTGTGGCCCTAAAATATTTTCGTCTTTTACTATCTATGGATTGCAAATAGTTTCCCACGAGTACATTTTTTGGATTTGAAGATTAATAAAACATTTTATTCTTATATTTCATAATACGATATTCCAATATTACATTATTTTATTATGTAGATATTATTTAGCGCATCATCAGTTTGTAGTGTATGTATCACCTCCCTATATATTGTATGCATGTTAGTAATATAAGTTAGTTATTAAACGACAGTCGGACCAAATACATCTTTTAATTAGTCTCCCAAGCCTGCACATTGCATGGCGACCCTGCCAGTGCTGCCTCGTGGCAGCGCTGCGCAGATGGGACAGAAAAAGTAAAGTGAGTGATAAAAAATAAAAAACATTGGATAGTAAAATAATTATATGTGTGAACAATAAATAGCAGTGAAAAATGTACTTTTTTATATTCATAAAATGAACGATTAAATATTATTTTTACCGGCCGGTAGAGAGAGACTAAAATATAAATAGTGTAGTTTTTATAATATTAATAAATAAATAGTGTAGAGACAAAATATACAAATCTGTTTCAAAAATAAAATAACAAATTAGTGAAAAATAAACAACAATATAAGTGGCGCTGATGAGCTGCAGCTGAGAGTTGTTGAAATGAAATAACTGGAGATGATGAGCAGGCAGCTGGGAGATGTAGGAGTCAGATGAGTGGATAAAGAGAGCAGGCAGCTGGGAGATGTAGGAGTCAGATGGTTGGAAATGTAGAGCAGGCAGCCGGGAGATGGTCGAGTCGGAAGTGGACGCAGCCGGGAGATCAGCGACCCATGGACGCAAAAAGACGTTTTGTAACGTAACATTTAGATAAATTGTAATATCCACTATATAATTTTTTCTGAATCTATATTTTTTCTCAAAATTATTTATAGCATGTGTAATTTATAATTTCTTTTCCAATTTTACCCTGTTTGTAATCTGTGTGTAAAATCTATATTTCGAGTTAAGAGATTTTATAGTATTTTTTGTAATAAAATGGCTAAGGCCAAGGTATTTTTTTAATGGTTTAAATGAAAGAAAAAGTTATTAATTTTATAAATAATTAATATAAATGGGTGTTGACGATGCATTTTAAATAATATAATAATTACTACTATATATATTGCTTGTGTACGAAAAATAAGTTTAACTCAAGTTATAAAAAAAATGATGTAGGATAATTTATGTCCATTATTTTTGGTATATGGAAAAAGGAATACATAGTAATATTAATAAGTCATAACTATCTAAATATTAGGCGCAGTTGGTTAAATAGTTAGGTAGCATCACAGGTAAGTTTTCAAGGTAAGTAACGCCTTGCTGGAAAAAGCGTCAAATATCAGCGGTGCCAACGCAGCATTCGCGTAACAAAATGTAAGTAGAAACTTGTTAATCGAAGCTAGGGTTGTACAAAAATTATAATTTACAGATTTTTTTTTGGTAATAGTATTTTTTTTTAAATATAATATAACGTTAATTTTGTATGTAACTTTAAGGTAATATAAATTTTGGTAATTTAGTTTACATAGTTTAAAGACAGAAGATTTCAGTTAATACTAAATATATCTTCGTATCGAGTAGTGAAAAATTAAATTAAATACTAGTAGTAGAGACCTCTCATGGTCTATGTTATGAGATCATCAATAGTACCGCATAACATATCATCTCAACTTTTGCTATACCATTTATGGTGCGAAGTAAAATATTAGCAATACGATGCATAACCTTAAGTTGCACTGTGCATCCAAAAGTGTCAAGCAAGCATTTTTAGAATTTAATTTCTAGTTAACACGTGCAAAATATTGTGTTGCAATTAGCAACAGTAAGTTTCCTTCAAGGACACATCATTTTAACAACACATATTTGTGTTAATACTGGATATGACATACATACACGGATTTGACGTAATATAGTTGTGAAGGATTAGAAATGTGATATTTAGTTTTGTGACATAGCTAGCTTTATGCTTTAGCTTTATGAAGGAATGATAAGAAAAGGTTAGTTTGAAATGGTTTGAAGTAAAGAAAATGGGTTTTAGTTTTATAAGAAGGTATATGATTGAAATAGGATTGTAATTTATAGGAAGATAGGGATGCCTCCATGTTTGGAACGTCTAGTAGCTGTTGGCCTGATCACCCAATAGTTGATGGATATTTTAAATATTGAGTGTGTCAAAATTATGGATTTGGTTATTTTGTTAGGATTTTGAATAGGTTTAGGAAGAAGATGCCATAGTGCATAAATTCAATACTAGCTAAAATGATATGTTTATTGAAAAAAATAAATGCTGAATGCATAATTATTATTAAAATACGTAAAGGAATCCTTCATTCGATCATGGTGTAAACGAGTTTTCTCTGTGAGAATAGTTGGAGGTCATGTAGCCTTAAATTAATCCTTTGGTATTATATATGGTACAAATATGGTACGAAAATATAAATGGTACTTAGAGCATGCTCGGCGGGAATAATCCTCCACTTAAACAAAATGGTTGGAGACATATTTTTTTTTTATTTTTTTTTTTGATGGTTAGTCTTAAAATAGGTCCCGTTATTATGGTGGATAATAAAATAAAGTATTGTACCAAATAGAGTGCGCACATGAAGAATGTTGAAAATAAATAAAGTACCATAAAAGTGTATTATAGAGTCGACTATAAATAAATATAAATGAATATAAATAAAAAAGGAATAAGGTACCTAGGTAAGATGATGATGATGTTTAATGTAAGTGACTTTGGCCAGATCACTTATCAATATGTGAGTAGAATAAATGAAATGATAATAAAACGTGAAATGAAAATATTTCTATGGAAGGGTAAAAGAAAAGTATAATATTGAAAATGAATTGTCATAAATAAAATGGAGTTTGTTTATTATTTTAATGATTTTCATAAAGTTTATTTTATGTTAGAAGAGCGACATAAAAGAGAGATGAATTAGGATACCTACCTACTACTTAAAATTTGTAAAATGAGAAATATTAAAATGAAAACATAATTTTATGAAAAAAATAATGTATAATTGTTACTAGGTTTTTTTTAAATTATTAATAACATCGTCAACAACCCATCATCACTATTAATGACTAAATCTGATTTTGATTTTTTTTTTATTTAATATAAATAAACAGATTTGTATTATGATGAGTATTATATTCTATAGAGTTTTGTATTTTGTACTTTTGTATGTAACGTAGATATTAATTAGATTAAGTTAGATATATTATTTTGGGTAGATTTAAATTATATTATTTTGGGTAATTTAGATTTAAAGAAAAATAAACTTAGTGTATTTTTTTTTGTTTCCAAAAATACGGGGGAGGTGTAGTGTATGTATCACCTCCCTATATATTGTATGCATGTTAGTAATATAAGTTAGTTATTAAACGACAGTCGGACCAAATACATCTTTTAATTAGTCTCCCAAGCCTGCACATTGCAAGTTTACTACAAAGTAAGTCAAACGTATTCAAGTACTTTCATTTAAAATCCAAAAACTATTTTATGTTATCACATAATACATGTATAGGTACGTAAATAAAAATTATTTCGTGCAATTTTCAGCATTACCATGAGTGATAATCGGTGAACGAGTATTTGTAGGTGAAAAATAGAATATACCGATTGCAACACAACAACGCAGTCGTCATGCAAAAAGTCGTTCAGAAAAAATACCAATGGACGAAAAATCTGCCCGATTATTCTACAAAAAGTAGGTCGTGGTAGGCATCCTTATTGTTTATCACAAACACATCCATGTCGCTTTGGTAGAACAGGGGCCTTACTCTCCAAACTGATTCGGTTTAGATTCAGATTCGATCGTACCGCGTACTTCCCAATAAATTGTCGTTTGTTTATTTTGATTCTCAGTCGATTGATATGGTCGGAAGTTCAAAAAGTTACGAACCACCTATTGTTCTACCTATTGTCCTAGTCATAATATGCTCGTTTAGTTAAAACCTAGGCCCTAATTCAAGATGACATTGCAATTATAAATTAAAGAAGTTTGAAAACAAAATGTGTGAGAATTGACATATTAAGCTTCGCTAAATGACAAGCGAAGTCGTATGTCAAGTAGCGAAGCTTATGTCAAATGCCATGTATTTTATTTTCGAACTTTGTAAGTGATAATAGCAATGGCATCTTGAATCAGGGCCCTGAGGTCCTTTTTTAACACTTTCAAATTTCGTGCAAATGAAAAATATATTTCCGATTATATAAATAGAAATTATAGTTGTTTACACGAAATTTATAAGTAATATTATAGTATAAGACCTCGTGGTTATGTTAAGCCAGCTCGCGAATTTTTTACAATGCCTAAGTGTGTGCGCAATGGACAGAAGCACTCTCTCTTCCTTCGCTCTCCTGGCCCATTGAGACGGTTTTCCTACACGACTGGCGAGAGAACAGACGCAGAGTTATTTTTTACATGTTCATCCTAACTTAAGCATGGATCATCCTTCTTGTCAGACAGGTTGACACTTGACAGGACAGCTTGAATTTTCTTACAAACTTAAAAACTAAATTTTGTTCCTCCCTCCACCAAATCGAGAGTCAAGCTCTAAACCGCTAGACCACGGAGTAGTTTCAAGTTTGTAGTCGTCATATGGCATAATCTTAAAATTATTGCAATATTTGTCATCAATTTAAAAAAAACATTCAAAATACATTAACATTGTACACGTCATCCGCCATGATGAGTCATGTCTTGCTCCGCTTTCGATTATTCTAAGAAGTAATTTCGTAGTATTTATACAACTCAGTGTTTTATCAGTTATCTCAGTGTGATAACTGATAAGATTATTTTTTAATCAATAGGATGGGGTTTGATAATGACCCATTAAAAAAATTCGCTAATTTACTACTGATATATTATTAAATTATTATAAACCCGAAGATTTGTAAGTATGGATGGATGTTTGTTACACCTTCACGCACAAACTACTGAACGAAGTTTGATGAAATTTGGTGTGGTAGTAGTGTACACCCTAGATTTACACATAGGCTACATTTTACCGCAGCTAAATGTGTGATGGTTCCTACGAAATTTCATTTTGTGATGTGGCGGGAAACATCTTATGCATAATTTCATGTTGTTTTATTCTACAATAGAAAGATAAGCTTTATGCAATATGCTAATACATGCCTAATATGTTGCATATTCGAATCCGTATTTTTTATTTAAAATAAAATAAAATCCGTTCAAAAAGTATCAAATTGAACTCCTTTAAGTAAAATAGCTTCCAACCTATTAATAAACTGAAAAGAAGATATAAGAGTAGATTGTACGTCCTTAAATTTCTAAATAAGATACTTATTATAGTAATTTTGTAACTAACTCCTAGTCACAAAATTTACAATTCTAGGGCTATCTACCTATAACATACTATAACTATTACTAAAATACAATTTTGTCTGTAACGTAGAGAGTCCTACTGTATTTTATTAGGAAAATATTTCAATCAAGTTTTAAATTTGCGATGCTTTCAACGGCGTGAAGGAAAAAAGTAAACACGACAATCAGGTTGGCGCCAAAGTTATTAATATTAATGATGGCGACATCGCGAGTGTGTTTTGTTCGAAATTTTAAAAATTTCAATTCAAAAATAGAATTTGTCTGCAAAATCATTGTTTGCAAAATCAATGTGTTTTTTTTATTACTGCATTTTATTAGTCGATAAGCATTTCATTTCTAAATTTCCTACTACCTCGCTGAAAATTATGCAAATATAAAACTATAGATAGACAAATCGATAGCAATGATTTATTTTTCTGGTGAAAAGCATTATATTTTTCTGACATAACTCTCGCAAAACTTGCTATTTTCGCTAAGATATTCTAGTGACTACAACTTAAAGTAATGTGTTTTCCATTCACATATTTTAAGGAAAACGTTACGAAAAAAATAAAGGAATGAAATGAACTTTATTAAATATAGAAAAGGTATGCCCTAAATCAAGGGAGAAGGGTTATCTTTAATATAAAGTTTTCTTTATAACTAATATATATTTGTGCGGGTAAGAATGCTCCCCTAAGTCAGTTTCGTATGAATTATGAAGGTACTAAGTACGCATGTGTACAAAGAAGTTAAGTTGTTGTTACATTTTGCATTCACGACTAAATATATTGAGTTGTCTATGGCGAAAGAGACTAATACCACGGGTCACTGCAAAAAAAACTCTTTTTCAAACTTGTTCGGTCAAAAATAAGCTAAAATTAATATTTTTGTCAATCAAAGTTTCCGAACGCATAAATTCCCTTTCCAATCATAAAATCCAATCCTTGCGGGTAGTATGAAGAAAAATTTCATAAGAAACGTCAAGTAAGCGACACACCACTCTCTCTTGGCTTCGACCCGTCCATCATGGTGGTACAGCAGAATCCGTGATTCTCAAGTTCGGGTCATCTAGCTTCAAGTCAGCCGGTTTGCAGTACCCAATCAATTAGCGGTATTGTGCGAACATTTACATATTTGTGAAAATCAGACAATCAACCAAGTTTATGTGCGTAAATATAGTGACGAAGTGCAGTGGTATCCCGAAAGGTGGCCATAAGATCCAGTCGCCGGGTGTGAGCAAATTAGCGCAAAGAACCAGCGCGAATATCGAGGTATGCCCGCATCCTTACACTTGCCTTTTCCCTATACTTTTATGCAACAAACCTCTAATATCTAAAAACGTCACATGTATACGAAACACTGATTTTCAATGAGGCCGTGGATTTCCCTTGACTGTAAAACGTAGGTTATAATTTTGAATAATATAAGTATTATGGCGGTGAGTCTCTCTATACGGTAAGCCGTATAGAGAGACTCACCGCCCTTCCTATTACGAATATTTTAACATTTCCGTCCTGCATAGTGAATGTGTATTGACGCTTTAACTGCGTACTATAAAATATTATTTTATAAGGCTCTCCGTCCACGGCCTTCTTTTCGTAGGACCGATAATCGGCCCGATTTTTCCTCCACATTATTTAGTAGCTGTGCCCGCGATTTCGTTCGCGTGGTTTTTAAGTAACTTAAACTGTTTATGTAGCGCACGGAACGAAAGTCCCAAATGTGAATAATTTTCCCCGTTATTGCAACATTTCTCACTGACGTTTCGCTCCTATTAATCGGAGCTTAATGTTATATTGACTTAAACCTTCCTCTATAAATGGACCATCCAACAAAAAAATAATTTTTCAAATCGGACTAGTAGTTCCTGATATTAGCTCGTATAAACAAACAAACAAACTCTACCGCTTTATAATATTAGTATAGATATAATATTATACAAGGTGTAAAATAAATGAGTGATAATACCAAAGGGTATGTTTGTGCCTTCTATGTAGAGTATATTGTGAAAGTACCAGCGCTGAAAGACTTAATTTTGACTTTCACGTTCATAGGAGAAATCCCACAACATCATAAATTTTCCCATACAAATCATACAATAATATTTAAAAAAGTACCTTTTTCAGCGCTGTTACTTTCACAATAAACTCTATATACGGGACCTATACACAAACAAAAGTATTATGACTCATTAATATATAGCCTGTATACAAATGAATTGCTACGTTTGTCTCGCTAAAACTCGAGAAGGGCTGAACCGATTTGGCTATTTTCGGACTTGAAATATTCGTGGAAGTCCAGAGAATGTTTAAACGGTTTGTATGCTCATCGAAGTGGGTCCGCTAGTATTATTATAGATAGAACACTATCTATAATAATACTAGTGGTTCGTCCGCAAATTAAAAAGCATTACATCTGTACCTTTAGCCAACAAAATATTTTTTCCGAAAAGATAATTTGTTATTGGTGCAATATTTATATTGTTTAGAGTGCCTTCAAAGACTGAATCATGCTTGTTTTCATTGGCAATAAGTGTTCTCGATTCGCAGTATACATATACTGCGAATCGTTGCCGAGAAACTAGCATACCATTTGGGACCCTATTACTAGGCATTTAAGTAACAAATTAGAGTAATATACAATTATGAGCAATAAGTTCATTTCACATAGAATCTATACATATAATAAATCTGTAGAGGGGTCATGTCTGTACATTAAGAATATTTAAGTGAAAATTAAAAAAAGGGGGTCTATATAAGCCGCAGAACATAAAAATAACATTTTTGAAAAAAATGTCTGTCTGTCTGTCTGTCTGTCTGTCTGTCTGTCTGTCTGTCTGTCTGTCCGTCTGTCTGTCTGTCCATATGGGAATGTTTGTCGTCGCATCACGCTAAAACCACTGTATGGAATGAAATGAAATTTGGCAGGCAGGTAGCTTACGACCTGAAGAGCATTATTGGAAATTATTATCCCGAAAAACGAAAGGGTTCCCGTGGGATCTTCAAAAAATTGTAGCTACCTATTTGACGGTATTTCAGCCAAACTACTCAACGTATTTAAATGAAATTTGGCAGGCAGGTAGCTTATGATTTGAAGAGCATTATTGGCAATTATTATCCCGAAAAACGAAAGGGTTCCCGTAGGATCTTAAATAAATTGTAGCTACCGACTTGACGATATTTCAGCCATACTACTCAACGTATTCAAATGCAATTTGGCAGGCAGGTAGCTTATAATCTGAAGAGCATTATTGGAAATTGTTATCCCGAAAAACGAAAGAGTCCCCGTGGGATCTTCAAAAAATTGTAGCTACCTATTTGAAGGTATTTCAGACAAACGACTCAACATATTTAAATGAAATTTGGCATGCAGGTAGCTTATGACCTGAAGAGCATTATCGGAAATTATTATCCCGAAAAACGAAAGGGTTCCCGTGGGATCTTCAAAAAATTGTAGCAGCCTATTTGACGGTATTTCAGCCAAACTACTCAACATATTTAAATGAAATTTGGCAGGCAGGTAGCTTATGATCTGAAGAGCATTACTGGAAATTATTATCCCGAAAAACGAAAGGGTTCCCGTGGGATCTTCAAAAAATTGTAGCTACCTGTTTGACGGTATTTTAGCCAAACTACTCAACGTATTTAAATCAAATTTGGCAGGCAGGTAGCTTATGACTTGAAGAGCATTATAGAAAATTATTATCCCGAAAAACGAAAGGGTTCCCGTGGGATTTCCAAAAAATTGTAGCTACCTACTTGACGGTATTTCAGCCAAACTACTCAACGTATTTAAATGAAATTTGGCAGGCAGGTAGCTTATGACCTGAAGAGCATTATTTGAAATTATTATCCTGAAAAACGAAAGGGTTCCTGTGGGATCTTCAAAAAATTGTAACTACCTATTTGACGGTATTTCAGCCAAACTACTCAACGTACTTAAATGAAACTTGGCACAAAGGTAGATTGTAACATGAAATAACCAACATAATATTTTTAACCGACTTCCAAAATAGGAGGTGGTTTCTCAATTCGTAAATATATGTTTTTTTTTAATGTTTGTTCGTGGATATCTTCGTCGTTTATGAACCGATTTTAAATATTAATGTAATACCACTTCTACCTACTTAGTCTTTGAAGATATACGTTTGGAAATTTCGACATCGTTTATACTGCAAGCATATGGTAATTAATAAATAAAAAACCGGGCAAGTGCGAGTTGGAATTGCGCACCGAGAGTAGACCGCCGACGCCGAAAAATTTGGCGGTCGGCGCAAGCAGCGCAGCGTCGGATTGAAAGTCGGCGTCGGGCGTCGTCGCAACGTTAGGCATCGCGCCGTAGGGCGTCGGGCGTCGCGGCGTCGGGCGTCGCGGCGTCGGGCGTCGCGACGTTGGGCGTCGCGGCGTCGGGCATCGGGCGTCGGCGTCGCGACGTTGGGCGTCGCGGCGTCCGTCAGCGTCGCGACGTCGGGCGTCGCGGCGTCCGTCAGCGTCGCGACGTCGGGCGTCGGCGTCGCGGCGTTGGGCGTCGTGGCGTTGAGCGTCGTGGCGTTGGGCGTCGCGGCGTTGGGCGTCGGCGTCGCGACGTTGGGTGTCGCGGCGTCAGGCGTCGGCGTCGTGACGTTGGGCGTCGCGGCGTCGGGCGTTGCGCCGTCGGGAGTCACGCCGTCGGGCGTCGTCGTCGCGACGCCCAACATCGCGACGCCGCGGCGTCGGGCGTCGGCGTCGCAAGCGCGGGCGTCGCAGCGTCGGGCGTAAGCGTCGCGGCGTCAGGCGTCGCGGCGTCGGGCGTCACGACGTCGGGCGTCGCGGTGTCGGGCGTCAGCGTCGCGGCGTCGGGCATCGGGCGTCGGCGTCGCGGCGTCGGGCGTCGGCGTCGTGACGTTAGGCGTCGCGGCGTCGGCGTCGCGACGTCGGGCGTCGGCTCCACGACGTTGGGCGTTGCGGCGTCGGGGGTCGCGGCGTCGGTCGTCGCGGCGTTGGGCGTCATATACGGGACATGAGCGTGTTAGCTATATAAAAATATAGCTAACATAGGATGAGGAGATATATAAATATAATTCAAAGCCCAGTTAAAATGTATATAAAGTTTATTGTAACGGTTTACTTTCCACAATGTATATGCGAATACTTACAAGATTATATTATTATACAGAATACTATTACATTTTATTTAATAACTATTATTAATTTATTACCAGGAGTTTATTCAATTTATATTTTGACTTAAATAGTTAACCATTACAGAAATACAATTATATTCAAGTACCTACCCTAAGCAATTCAAATGTAAGGGAACTTAGGTATTATAACAGTAAATAATTATTAAAGAACCTTAACTGAACATAAGAATTATACTATCTTTTAATACTTTTTAAAAAGTAATACCAAGAGATTACTTAAATACCGATTATTAATTGGACTTAACATATTATGGCAATATGTGGGTAGATATAAAATTTAATAGGTGACCTAATTTCTATTTATAGAACATATCTAATCGAATAACAATATAAACTATCGATATTATATACTTCTATAATTTCTACACTTACATAATACGGAATAATGATCCAAATTAATATGAAATAACTTTATAGCTATAAATACACTTTAACTACGAAAGATATCAAAACGAACTGTATTATAAGCTTTAAAACATTACAGAAATATTTAAAAGAATAACCAAAATATACATCAAGGAATATTAAATTACAGAAATAGAATTATATTACAGAAACAAGTACATCACCTGATTATCTCAGCTTTCAGACCCAACAAGAGACTCTTGAAGGAGTGGCAGCCCTTTTTATAACATACCAGGGTTGCCACAAATGTTGGGCATAGATTATAAATACAAAATGTTATTAAATACATTTTGTATTCACAATTACAATTATTTAAATATATAAATTTAAGTATATCACGAAACATTTAAATACATCAGCGACTTATGAACAATTATATAGTTATTATCAATAACATTTTAATATCTTAGTTTATAACGGAAGTCTTAATAATATTTACATCAATTGTTATACAGATACCACATTAAACATTAGTCTATAATTTTATAACATAGACTGTTAGTATTTTACATTATACTCAAAATCATAATATCATGTTAACATAGTTTTCATATTATTATAAACTATACAGCATTAATATTGGTGTTGGCATGACTGTTTTAGTACTGATCAACAACAAATATGTTACTCGGGAACCGGAAATGACAACAGTCAAGTTTAATCTGAAACCGTCTATTTCTATTTTAACTTTATTCATAATATTTTATATACTTATACATATATAATCCTATCCATTACGGCCATACTGACATTGACTTCGCTCTCGAAGTCAAAAATATCAAATTAATTAAAAAAAATATATTTCTCATATTTTTTCTCTTTTTGTAATATCAATTAACAAATCATCAACAGCCTTTTGCCTTTTCGTTCAAATCTTTGTTAATAATTGGCATATATATATATTTATTTATTTTTTATTCAACTTTTCTAGCCACCATTTTTACCGTACCATATAAGTTACCTGGTCCACTTTTCAATAGACTTTTTTTTACCACTGTACTAAACATAACTAAAGTTTTTTTTCCACTGGACCATTCATTTTCTATCAACAGACTTTTCATTTAACAAAGTCACTAATTTCCATCAACAGACTTTTCATTTAAAAAAGTCACTCATTTTCCATCAACAGACTTTTCATTTAACAAAGTCACTAATTTTATATCAACAGACTTTCCATTTAATTTTATTAATTTTTTTTTTTTTTGGTTTTTTTTTTTTATCTTCCTTTTATATCTTCAATACAATTGATTCATTAAACATAAACGTAAAGGCAAAATGTCAGCTATGCATTAGTTAATCGTAATCATCAAAATATAATAATAAGACTTTACTGTAAAATTTAACAGCAATCTAACATTGCCTAACATAACCTAACATAACCTAACATAACCTAACATAACCTAACATAATCTAACATAACCTAACATAACCTAACATAACCTAACATAACCTAACATAACCTAACATAACCTAACATAACCTAACATAACCTAACATAACCTAACCTAACAACATCAACCTAACAACAACATAAAATCTTTTAAATACCTATAACTAATTTATCAATAAAAAACAAGTTTTGTTTTTATGACAGTCAATTTATTCTACATAATAAGAATTTTCCATAATGTATACCTAACAATCAGGTAGTCAATGTTGATAAAACCGAGATTATTATTGTTATATTTACTCAGGTGAAATTTGATAATGATTTACGACATTTACTAAATTTAATTTATTTGAATTAGTACCGGTTCAAATAACATTTATTCCGTGACCTAATGAATTGGGCTATTAGATGATCAATTTATTTACATTTGGACTCATTACTCAAAAAAAATTAAAATATGAGCAAAATCTAAAATAAGGATTAGGATCAGATTTAAAACATTGAAATTTTAATTTATTACTTATAAAATTGTTACATCTCTTTTTCGCAAAACCATATTTGTTCAAAATATATTATTATCGTTTGGGCTGGTGTAATGTCTACTACAAAAACGTGACGTCACAGTCGATTGTTCCCGTAACGTTCACACGTTCTATATTTTATAGGTATTTGTATCTTAATTTCACAACATTTGTTTGCCAGGGGGCTATAATATATTATCTGTCTAACTAACCATCTATAATAATATTATTTATAATACTTATCTATGACAACTGAAAATAAGTGTTTATATTAATTTTTTTTTTTTTTTTTCACCTGCACATAATATGTAATACATTCAATGAAAAAAAAATGATACTCAAGACATATTAATATATTAATGAAATCAAAAGAAAGTCTTTCAGCGTTGGTACTTTTTCACAGTAAATTCTACATATGAGGCTCTGTATACATCCAAAAGCATTATCACTAACTTATTTTACACCCTGTATACCGTAACTGATGATCATAAGACTTGAGACTATCCAGTATTTAAATTAAATTGCAATTTATAGCAAAATAAAGAAATTAGCTAAATAATTATGACTGAACTGTCTCTTCTTACTAATCTATATCAATATTAACATATATTTTGAACTATTGTATAATAATAATAATATATTTTTTTATTCATCGGTTACTAAACACTATATCAAACTTGTAATAATTATCTATTGAAACACTGCTTTTATCTCAGAAACGGTGAACTTACGCAAAAGTTTCATATAGTTAAAATTACTCCTTTTAGTGGACCGAGCGACTGATAGCGTAAAAATAACGATTACCAAAAATCGTGCGATACTCCATTTTTTTCTATGACACTAGCCACAAAAAGTAATTAAGTAGCAATCATTTGAACTATTAATTAACTGTTAAGTCGGATAAAAGTTAACGCCAAATTAATATTTCTGAATTAAAAGCTTTAAACTGCTCTCCTGTTTTCAATCAGGTTTTTGGCGCTAATTAGGTACATATTATTATTAAAGTTCAAGAGTGAAAATGTTTAAGATTACCTAGCCAGATAGAGGTCTACGTAATAACTCTGCCGATCCATAAGTAAAAATAGGGGTCGATACAAAAAAAAAATCCTAAATGTGTTTTAGTATGAATTTTAAAATGTGACTACTTTCGAACGGAGCTTCTTCAATAGAAAATATTATAATGAAAAATGTTCATAAAGACTGGTGCTAAAAAAAGAAAATGGTTCTTAAACCATACATATTAATAAGTCCTCGTCCATAGGCCTTAAGGCTACACCCTAACCTACACATCAACAGTCTAAACATAATTTATCTATCTACACTGTCTCAATAAAAATAATAATAGATACTTTTTACTCTAATATAATATGTATGTCTGAGACTTAAATTATTATAATTGTAACACCATATTCTAGCAAATAAACGATTTGATTGATTGAAAATATTAATCCATCTTTAAATAATAATTTATTGAATCCAAATTTTATAAGCTTCAATATCACTGAGCCGTAACTCAAAACAGTACTATATTTTACTCATTAATTCGTAATGTAACTAAATAAATCATTATCGAATCTAAATGCTACACTTAAATATCACAGCCATTTCTCAATATCAGTACTATATTTTAATCCAATATTAATCCGCAATGTAATTACGTAAATAATTTATTATTTAATGCAAATGTTACAAACTTTAAAATCTCAGCCAATTCACAATAACCGTACTATATTTTACTCTAATATTTATCTGTCTTTAAATGACTATTTATTGAATCCAAATGTTATAAACTATTTTACTCAAACAATCCGTAATGAAACTCTGTACTTAAATGAAATTTAATATTATTGAATCGAAATGTTATTTAATTATATTCTAATTAATTCATAACGAAATTAAATATACCCAATAAATTATGGAATCCAAATGTTACAAACTTAAAGATCTCAGCCAATTCACAAAAACAATAAGTACTGTATATTACTTTTATATTAATCCGTAATTAAACGTCTTTAAATAACTATTTATTGAATCCAAAAGTTTAATATAACAGCCATTTTTTGAAAATATTCTATTTTACTCAAATAATCTGTAACGAGATTTTGTAATTGAAATTTAATAATAAATATCACAGCCATTTTCCAAAGCGGTAGATATTATTGTTAATAATAATCGCATATTAATAAATAAATATGACATTAATATTATTGACATTAATAATATTTTAAATTATAAATTATGTAAGTTGACATTAGATAGATATTTTCTATCTTTTTACTTTACAAGACTGATAGCTAGTGCGCTATTAACTTTTTTGTATATAAACCCAGCCAAGAATTTCACTAGTAAGACAACAACTGCTTCTATTGAGCAGTCTAGTTATAATATGACTAATTGTAACAGCTTGGAATATGTTCCAAATAATAATAATTTAAATTAGACTTTAAGACAACAGAGGAAGTCTCTAGCACTATAGATTTAAGAAATCTATGAAAATACCATTATTCAATATAATAAACAACATTCACTTAAGCTGGTGCATCGAAATATACAAGGAATGGCTAGTAAAGAACTAGAAATTGAATTATTTTAAACTTAAATATTATTACTTAGCAATTTTCAAAAACAGTAGATACTCGTACTATATTTTACTAAAGTTTTAAATCATAACGAAACTCAAAATTTATTTAATAATCGATTCCAAATGTCTTAAATTTAAATACCTATCACTGAGCCTTTTCCAAGTATATTATGTTATATTATTAGACACTTATTAATATTATTATTCAATTATAAAAGTTCGGAATGTACCCTACCCATGAACGAACAGTTAGCACACTATATCACTGCCATTTTATTAGATTATAATATTTTGCAAGTTACTACACAGTACACACCAATATTAATCCGTCAACATATTTCAATATAACAGGTTATAATTATTTTATCTAACATACATTTCCAAATGCTTCAAATTATTATTAGCAAATTTATGAATTGGGGCGGAAAAAAATTTTGCAATTATAACGACATCATAAATGTCCTACCGTACAATAGTTAAACCTTTAATTCTATTTTTATAAACTTTTCACCAACCGTTCGGTCTATTCTGACCAGAATTTCATTGTATCGGGGCGGGCGGGCGCTGGTGCACGTGCTGCACAAGCACCACGGTGGCAGCAAGTCTGGACAACTTTGTAGGGTTGCAAATTGTTTTAGAAAATTGAACCGCATGGCTGAGCACCATCTTAACCAACCCAATCAGGTTGCGACACGACCATTCTGAAACTGACAAAAAAACGTGTTAGTAGGTGAATCCACACTTCTGATGTTAGCTATATAAAAATATAGCTAACATAGGATGAGGAGATATATAAATATAATTCAAAGCCCAGTTAAAATGTATATAAAGTTTATTGTAACGGTTTACTTTCCACAATGTATATGCGAATACTTACAAGATTATATTATTATACAGAATACTATTACATTTTATTTAATAACTATTATTAATTTATTACCAGGAGTTTATTCAATTTATATTTTGACTTAAATAGTTAACCATTACAGAAATACAATTATATTCAAGTACCTACCCTAAGCAATTCAAATGTAAGGGAACTTAGGTATTATAACAGTAAATAATTATTAAAGAACCTTAACTGAACATAAGAATTATACTATCTTTTAATACTTTTTAAAAAGTAATACCAAGAGATTACTTAAATACCGATTATTAATTGGACTTAACATATTATGGCAATATGTGGGTAGATATAAAATTTAATAGGTGACCTAATTTCTATTTATAGAACATATCTAATCGAATAACAATATAAACTATCGATATTATATACTTCTATAATTTCTACACTTACATAATACGGAATAATGATCCAAATTAATATGAAATAACTTTATAGCTATAAATACACTTTAACTACGAAAGATATCAAAACGAACTGTATTATAAGCTTTAAAACATTACAGAAATATTTAAAAGAATAACCAAAATATACATCAAGGAATATTAAATTACAGAAATAGAATTATATTACAGAAACAAGTACATCACCTGATTATCTCAGCTTTCAGACCCAACAAGAGACTCTTGAAGGAGTGGCAGCCCTTTTTATAACATACCAGGGTTGCCACAAATGTTGGGCATAGATTATAAATACAAAATGTTATTAAATACATTTTGTATTCACAATTACAATTATTTAAATATATAAATTTAAGTATATCACGAAACATTTAAATACATCAGCGACTTATGAACAATTATATAGTTATTATCAACTAGCTGTGCCCGCGACTCCGTACGCGTGGAAAAGTAATTTAGGGCAGTGTTATAATAAATCTGTTTTAAAAATATTTTTAGTTATAAAAACTGTCGTCGAGGTATTTAAAAAACTACTTTATATTGACAATTCCTACTACCAGCTTGACAAACGACCGTGTATAATTACTATAATGCGAACGGGACTACTTGATAGTACGCTCACATACACGACGAACATCTAGTAGCGCCGCAGCGACTGCAGACGATGATCGTTTCCACGCCGACGCTGCTGGTGTGGCGACAATGATATTAAGACAGAGCGCCGCAAAATTTTGCGGTATTTTAGCCTTTAGGTGCGTAAGTCCGACTCTTGCCCGGTTTTTTATTTATTAATAACCAAACATGTAGGTACTGATTATAAAACTGATTTTATACAGAAATGTAGCAAAATATAGAAAGTATCAAAAGAAAGAAAACAAACCTAAGTTGTACCTAACATAAAAACCATTCGGTCCATAATAAAAACTAAGAAATAAAAATATCAAGAAAAACATAAATCTAACTTATATTGACATAACTTTTTTAGTTTAACTGTAAACACAATACTTATGTTAATCAAAATTCTATGTATTATGCAGTTATCGAATCGACAAAGAAGACTATAAAATGTACAGTAATAGTAGGCTGTAGTATGAATTTTAACGGACGGAATGAGAACTATAATATACAATGCAAAATAATATTATACATTGCTAATGATGCACGCTGAGTATAACTCTCGGATAACGTATTGTATAAATGTAGGTACAGTACTCAACTTTGCTATAATTGTATTAAAAGTACGGCATTTGGCGTATAGATGTCGCTATTATGGTCTCTGCATCGCGCTATCGCTTGTAAGATAGATTTGTAATATGAGAATACTCTATCAATATTATGATATTTGGCAAAAAACCCATAATAATCTGTTAACACATATCCAGGACAGGCCGCAAAAGGCTAGAATTTCAAAAGGTATCTCGATTGGAATCGAGTTGTATCAACAGTTTTCCCCTGTAACACAGCTTAGTAACTATCAAGATGTTTTTTAACGTATGTATATATTATAAAATAGAAAAAACAAAATAAAGAGCAATATATTTATGAAAATCTTAAAACTGTTTTTAAAATTCCGTACCTCAAAAGGAAAAAACGAAACACATATTATAAGATCATTTCCATGTCCGTCTGTCTGTCAAGACCCTTTTACTCAGAAACGCGTGTAGGTATCAAGATGAAAATTATATAAAATACTCAGGATACCTACTGTTCCTTGAAGCAGTGAAAAAATCAGACCTCTTAGCCAATGCATCCAAAAGCAGTTGCTTAGGTATGTCGCTAAATTTCGTCATTTTCGACACTCGTAAGGGAATCAAAACCTAAAGGGTAAAAAAAAAAAAATATTCCCGTGAACTCAAAATCATAAAATTTTAAACCAAGCAACGTCTAAAACCATACGTTTTTAGTAACATTATATACCTAGATAGTAAAAATATTTAGATTTTTTTAAACTTAGTACCGTTTGTCATGAATGTGTATAATTGAAACTTATAACAAATACTTAGGTCTCTAATAAGTATATTCGAGCTGTAACCAAATCAAAATTCTATGTCAATCAGGTTTGTATGGAGCTCTCGGTGCGCAAGTCCAACTCGCACTTGGCCGGTTTTTATTTATTTACTTATTACTACCTAACCTACGCTAACAAATATGTATACAGTACCTACTTATCACAAAGGACTTTACAGTAAAAGTACTAACTGATTTTATACAAATACTTTCGTAATAAACTCAAGAAAAAAAATCTTAGATTGTCCCTACCTAGCAAGCCTAAAACTAACAAATAAAAGTCACCCCCGCGGTGCTGAAATACAATTTGAGCGTTTGCTGCGAATACAATTTGAAGCGGCGCGGCGGCGGCGCGCGGCTCCCGGGCCCGCCGCGCGCTTCATACAAACGTCCAGCAAAAATGACATGATCTTTTAAAATGGTCATAACTTTTTTATTTATGAACCGATTTACATAAAACAAACACTAAATGTTAAGTGAAGCTTGCCGCAATATATTAGTGAAAAGTGCATCTTAATCGGATAAGCCGTTTCTGAGATTAGCGTGCACAAACCCACAGACAAACAGACAAACAGACAAACAGACAAACAGACAAACAGACAAAAATTTCAAAAATCATAGTTTTGGGTACTATTGCGTAAATAAAGGTCCCCTATCATATTTTTTTTCAAATATCTTCAATGTACAGACACGACTCCTCTACAGATTTATTATATGTATAGATAACATTTTAATATCTTAGTTTATAACGGAAGTCTTAATAATATTTACATCAATTGTTATACAGATACCACATTAAACATTAGTCTATAATTTTATAACATAGACTGTTAGTATTTTACATTATACTCAAAATCATAATATCATGTTAACATAGTTTTCATATTATTATAAACTATACAGCATTAATATTGGTGTTGGCATGACTGTTTTAGTACTGATCAACAACAAATATGTTACTCGGGAACCGGAAATGACAACAGTCAAGTTTAATCTGAAACCGTCTATTTCTATTTTAACTTTATTCATAATATTTTATATACTTATACATATATAATCCTATCCATTAAGCGCGTTTAAACCAACAAACAATTTACATTTGGGGACTTTCGTTGCATGCGCTGCATAAACGGTTTAAGTCAAACAAACACCACGCGAACGGAGTCGCGGGCACAGCTAGTTCTTAATAAAAACGACACTAACTAGTAGTTATTTAGAAGGTAATAGTCAACCTGCCTCTGATATTCCCGTTCCAGTTAAATTTTATGTTTTATCTTAATACAATTATTAATGTTCAAACATAAAGTACAAATCTATAGATAGATTAAATTAAAATTATAGATCTATTCAATAGTTTTTGAACCTATTCAATAATAGGTTCAAAAACTACTGGACCGAGTTTGATGAAATTTGGTACAGATATAGAGTAGACCATGGGGTATAATATAGGCTACTTTTTACTGCGGAAAAATGTACGGTGATATAAATAAAACAATCTCAAACCCAACCTCAGTTGAGAACATATTAGAAAAAAACGTTTCGTTTCACTTTTAAAAATGAATAACCATACTTATGTTACATGCTTTAATATTTTTCTTTTTTAAAACATAATAATAAAGAATATAGATTACACTTATTTTAATGTTTTTCTGTAATCATTGTAGTAATGTATAAATAGAAAAGAAATTAAAGTACTATGTAACAATAATAAACTTGTTCACTTTTAAAAGTGAAACGAAACATTTTTTTTATCTGTCAAATAGGTTCTCAAGTGAGGTTGGGTTTTAGACTTCTTTATTAATACGGCCCTCAACCCACTCTGACATTGGCAAATCACTAAGGAGCCATTTTGAAAAGAAGAAGAAGAATTTAGTCCCAAGCATAAATAGATGATTTTACGTATTTTGTAATATTTTTAATCCCTCTAAATTGTATCTACTATAATGCTCAGGGCGTGTTTCACCAAGCAATGTTAAAGTTAACGCCATGTTATATGTCATGTTATCCCTCTCGTATTTCCTGTCAATGAATGAGATGGCATGGTATTTTAACATGCCGTTAACTTTAACATTGCTTGGTGAAACACGGCCTTATACATTTTTATAATCTCTTCCAAAAATCACTTCTTTTTATACATCGTCTGTCATTATCGTAAAAAAACGTTCTGTGTTCTACATTTTAACTTGTACGCAAACAGTAACATGTGCAGTTAAAATGTAAGGAAAATAAAAGGAGACGGTTATTATGGATAGTCAGTCAAGCTTGAACCTTATTTCTTACAAAAAAAATTCATAGCAAGACAAAAGTATATTTTGTTAATTTAAATTCGCTACCTTACGAAGGGCGCGCCGCGTCTCGTGTCGGTCTGACCTGACCCTTAGATGTTATGAGGGCTACCGAGTATAGTTGTGCCCTTATACGAGTAACCTTTAAAGTTTGAACTCTTCGTAAAATTAGGGCAGCACATTACTGGCAACTTTAACAACAAGGGTGGATTTTATTAATATACCTAAATGGCAATTCTGTGTTATGGATATTTAAATAATAGTTGTCTTATGAAGACGAGCGTCTGTGGTATAGTGGGTAGATCTTTTAGCACTCGAAAGGGTGCAGGTTCGATTCCCAGATTGTAGCATGTACCAATGAGACATTTTTGGATCTCAATTACATTATACGCTCTAAAGGTGAAGAAAAACATAAGGAATCCCACACATGGTTGGCCCCAGACGTATATTTTTTTTCTATGGACGCTTCAGACCACGTCAATCTGGCCCCGTGCTAAGTATCCGTAGAACTTGTGTTACAGGTACCAGACAACGGAAATATATTTAATACTTTTATACTATACACAGATTTAAAGTTTTTATTACATTATACACAAATTTAATACACCTCCATGACCCAGCCACATTGAAAACTTTTTGTTCCCTGGACGGGATTCGAACCCGCGACCTCTCGCTCCAGCACCAACGTGCTCAATCACTGCGCTACGGAGGTCGTCAAGTAAAAGTTGCGTGATAATATTGTGTGAATATTTCAGTTTCGTAGCAGTTGCTACGAAATCGCGTAGAGCTTTAAACAGACCATAACTAATAAATAAAATTGTTTATGCTTTGTTTAGTTTATTTAAAAAAGCCTTTCACAAAAATATATATACGTATTGATATATTCCCTTCCGATACAATTTGAACTAAATGTAAACAAAGGTCAGTATAGGCGAATGCTTCCAAAAATGTCACGCATTCGCTGCGCAATGAAGAAATACAATGGCACATTGAATTGGTAGATTTTTTTTTAGAGTTCCTTAACATTTATAATGGCCTATGCAGCCTGAAATAAATGGCATTTAATTTATAATGTATTCACATAAAGAATGGATCTGAGACAAACTGAAACCTACATATTACATTTAGTTGTCGTATCGGTTGTAGAATTGCAAACCGTAGTCGTCAGACCCCATGTTATATCGACTGGAAGTCTGAAGAATTTACAATTGAAAACCGAAAACCAACTGAGCACAACATCATGTCACCAACTGAGCTCGTCATCATGTAACCAACTGAGCACGACATCATGTCACCAATGAACACGTCATCATGTCCCCAACTGAGCTCGTCCTCATGTCACCAATGAACACGTCATCATGTCACCAATTGAGCTCGTCATCATGTCACCAACAGCTCGTCATCATGTAACCAACTGAGCACGACATCATGTCACCAATGAACACGTCGTCATGTCACCAACTGAGCTCGTCCTCATGTCACCAATGAACACGGCATCATGTCACCAACTGAGCTCGTCCTCATGTCACCAATGAACACGTCATCATGTCACCAACTGAGCACGTCATCATGTCACCAACTGAGCACGTCATCATGTCACCAACTGAGCAGGACATCATGTCAGTAGCTAAAGTTTAAAGAATTAAAAAAAAACAACGAATCTACACGGTTATAATATCCGCGTGCTTACTGCTTAGTGCGAGTTTTAGTGACTGTTTGCCGTGAGGAAGTTACTACAATTTGTACGGCATCGAATTAATCATAGTTTGCCACCTAGCGTCGTTTCGATGCCATACATATCATAGTTAACTTCCTCACGCCGAGCAATGACAAAAACTTGCACACCGTTCACGGTTAGCATTACAACTTAAACTCGTAATTGTACATAGAGCGTAAATCATGTCACTGGCCGAGGAGAGAATTTAAAATTGGAAAATGCGAAAACAATAAAGTTTTTATAAAATATCCCGGGCGGGCTTAAAAATCGAATCAGGCCCCGGCCTTGGGAGAAAAGGAGGCGTTCTTGCCGTCAACACATAAATCATATTTCTCCAGAATTTTTAAAAGTCCTATTGCTTTCGCGTATTTGCCATGTACTCCCCCCCTGGGGCGTGTGTACTTACCCCCCTTCCTAGTTCGCCTACAGGGTGTTTCTCCTTGTTGGTGAATTGTGGCCTCGATGTTTATTGTTTTTAGAATTATTCATTTAATTGGAATTCACGTTACGCTTGCGGGAAACGTAAAAATAGTGTGTGATGTAAACTCGTGTGTAGAAAAACATGGGGAACCAATTATCTGATTATGATTCCAAATTAGATTTAATTAATAATTTTATAAAATGTATTCTAATTTTAACTCATGGTCTATGATCCATGCGTCGTAAGGGCAAGAACTCCTACCAGTCGTGTCAGTTCTCCGTCCCACGAGAGAGAAGGAAGAGAGTGTGTTTCTTTGTGTTGCGCACACACTAGGGCAGTATAAAATAACTCCTGCGTTTTTCACTGAAATTGGTGTGGTAGTCATTATTATTATTATTATTGTTGACTAAAAATATACCAAAATATGTACAATTTCAAGTGCCCCAAAAATCCCAAAAGTAGAGGACTCGAAAGTGTCTTATTATCTATATGCATCTATGCACTCAACTTAATGGCTTATTTAACTTTTGAGTGTCGAAATAATGTGTTTAACGATTTACGACAATTTTTATTTCGGTATAGAGATCCAAAATTTTCTTCGACAAAAATATCATGAGCTCTTTGAAAAATGTTCATAAACTTTTCGAAACTTAGACACACTTTGATTAACACATTTTGACGGTATTTTTTTTTGTTTTTCACTTCCTACTTCTACTACTCTTCCTACTTGTTCCCACAGTAACAATAGTGTGTAAGTAGAGCACCCTGTACCACCGTAAGGCGCTGGGGGCGGGCGGCGCCTGCACGCGCCTCGCATTACACCCGACACTCGCAGATACTGCGCGTAACAATTAATTAACTTTCTTTTGTTTTATCACATGATTTTTATGTATGGTTTTTGTATTTGTGTGTTCATGTGACTTATTTTGCTGCAAGATATGAACGTTTGATGATTTTTTGAATATTTAATGACTGCTATTGATATATAATATGAAAAATGTATAAATATGTACACTAAGTTGTTTTACAAACTACAGTATATAATCATAATGAAAAAAAACATGTCTATTAAGTTAGTGGTTGTTTGCTTACTTAAGGCTATATTTTCATCTACATACTTTACATTACCAGTGTATTATTATAATTTATATTCTAATTCAGATACAGTTATCATACGCAATTAGACTTAATATATTAAAATTTGTAAAGTCAAATGCATTAAAACAGTCACTAGGCGAAATAATAATAGCTTCGTTAATAATATCTACGATAAGAACTTAATAATATTTGGCAGCTGTTTGACTAAAATAATAAAAAGCCCCTCATGCTGCACGTTTAAATTTCCAAAGGTTTTTACGATAATCTCTATTCTAACACGTGGCAACATCGATAAAAAAAGTTCATATTTAATTACATGGAAAACTTACAGCTATCCCAATTCTATAGTAATAATTCTAGTATCCAATCAAAAATACAAATTTTCACTTCTACTCAACATAACAAATGACAATACATTTGCGAACGATCTTGATCTATTTATCAGATAAAAAAATTCAATACCGGAAACGATGGAGTATCTGCGCATTTCGCGTGTACTGTACCCGGCACACATGTGGTGGGGCACTAGGAAGAAAGCCGGCGAAGAAAAAATGAGGGAGACGAAAAACTAGAGCGGGACGGAAAAGTCGGTGAAAAACGAAAAATTCACCCTCCCCTCACCCCCGCGCCGCCCGCGCCCCCACACGCACACACGCGTGCGCGAGCGCGACGGACCAGTCTTGATACTTGCTACTTTCACTTTTCCGGAAAATGGTTATTAAAAAAAATTGAGCAAAAAATTATTATATCACTTTTTGCTTTTTGTCAGGGGGTGTTTTGATCGTCACATTTTATATAGCTTATTAAAATTTCACTTCCGAAAACTCGTGTTACCGGAAACTACGAGGCTTGTACAACGGCCTACGTATAGTTAAGTTATTGAAAGAAAGTTGAATATCAAACATTATTTTGTTTTAAAAATAACGTTCTAAATCAAACCATTATATTATTTTATAATAATCTTACATAAATAAGAAACACTTATTGTAAGAAGAAATGTCATTACGTTACAAAACCGCAACGCCATGATTTTTATTTTGGATTTTGACTCAAAGTTATAATAGTTATTTGTTGTTTAATTAAGGATATACATAATTTTTGTACGTACTCAGTACTGGGGCTACAGTGTTATCGTATTGTTTGTAGCGCGAGTATCAAGAGGGTTCGGTCCTGAGGGAGGCTATTGTAGCATGTTTTTATACCCAAAAATTTTAAGTCAGTAGGCGCTCGCACTCAGAGCGGCTTGAACGTTTTTATTATTATTAATATATATTTATATTTCGTTTTAATTTACAAGTTTTCCATGGTTCATAATTTTTAATATTTTTATACCGTTTTATACAATAAAGTGTTTATAGATAGTAATGATTAACTAATTGTAGCCGTCGACAACTTTCACCCGGGAGTTTGACAGTTCGCGGATTCGAAATTTAAATTTGACGTTTGCAACAACATGGCGGCCTGTGTGTCTGTCGGTGTGTCTGGCGGGTTCGTCGACCTCTAGGATGCTCCACTACCAGCTCACCTGACGCGGCCCGTACCCGTGAGTATGATCCAGTTTTCCCCTCATCCTTCATCACCAGACTAGCTGTTCACGAAGCTCGCGGTAGTTAGCGGTTGTATAATTTTTATTGTACTGGGGCTCAATAGTGGCCGATAGTGGTATTGATTTTTCCCTCATGCTGTTAAATTTCATTTATTTGGGGGAGCGACCGGCGGTGACGTGCGAGCGATAACCAATTGGCCACAAGTTTCATTTAGTTATACAAGTATACTATACGGTATGCTTTCTTGAAGGTCAGCTATTTTCAACCTAGAACTACCAAGACTGGCCCATATGACTATAGATTGACTTATAGTCGATGATGGAAAGCAATAAACCTTTTATTTTTATGCCATTGATATATTAAATTAAATATTGTTCAAACTGTGAGGGTACGATGAACTTTTTGATTGTTTTTAGATTCATATTTGTGCTAGATCTTAATATAGTTGTAAGTTCAATACTATTTACAGTACTAGTTATTTGATTGCTGACTAGTTATTTCATCTGCTGCCCTAGCACAACGACCAAGAAATCGCCACGCTATAAATTTAAATCTCGTTGTGTAGTTCTTTTTCAATTGTGCTAGGCTGGTATCACAGTGAAGCATAAACTTTGAGTAGAGTTTAAGCAGTTGTGCGTACGGAGGTGTATTTTACAATAAAGCTTATGCGGAGGAAGGCGCACAAAGCTAATTAGCTTTAAAATACTTATATTTGAAATGAAGCTTAGAAATACATACCAATAATAATAACAACACACACCATCTTAGTTTTACTCACTCGCACTACTGTACCTACGTTTAGTACATACCAATTTTAATGTACATTGATGATCAATGTACATTAAAATTGGTATGTACTAAACGTAGGTACAGTAGTGCGAGTGAGTAAAACTAAGATGGTGTGTTTTAATGTACATTGATGATCAATGTACATTAAAATTGGTATGTACTAAACGTAGGTACAGTAGTGCGAGTGAGTAAAACTAAGATGGTGTGTGTTGTTATTATTATTGGTATGTACACACGCACTACTGTACCTACGTTTAGTACATACCAATTTTAATGTACATTGATCATCAATGTAGGCAAATCTGTCACATATTTTTTTTTCTATTAAAGAGGCATAAGAAGTTAAAACTTAACTTATACTAGGAACGATTGTCAGCCACAGCGCGATCTACAGTGATGATATTATTAAAACCGGCCAAGTGCGAGTCGGATTCGCCCACGAGGGACTCCGTACAAAACACAAAAACACGTTTGTTTGTTCATTTTGTCTTTTTATCTTTATTCCATTTTTAGTATTTATTGTTATAGCGGCGACAGAATCTATCGCAGTTCTTGAGAAGCCTGGTGACAGACAGCGTAATACTAGGGTGTCTTTGGGGTGGGTAGGGTGTTTTACTCCTCTGATGCGGACCCTAAACACCATGCTAGTGAATAAGACATGATAAGACTGAGAATGAAGAATGTGGACTGATACTGAGTATGAATTGAAATTTGGCAACTTAAATAATTGTTTTGACCACTTTTCTAATTATGAAGAGAAATCGAAACACAAATAATTTATATACAGTGTGTTTGTCGCGAATCACAAATATGTATATCAAATATAGTGTGAAGAGAATGACGCGTAGAGGATTTTTTGTTTAGGCACCTCATAAAACTTACTTAACTTAATGCGATAAAAATATACAAAGGTCTAAAATGATCACATGGAGTGAATCTTATTATGCTGGGGCTCGCGGGCTCCTAGTCTATACACACGAACGCACTGGTCGTTGACCTAACACATGACCACTTTTTTGGGTTGAAACCCATCTGTTTTGTGATTTTTATGAAGATCTTTAATGGCGATTTGTCGCGTTACGGTAAGTAATTCATAATATGAGGTGCCAATACAAAAAATGATCTACGCGTCATTCTCTTCACACTATATTCGGCTTGGTATATGAACCGTGGGACACACTGTATACTTTGTTAAAATAAACTTTGCCACACCAATAGGAGTCTTAAACTTTGACTTGAGGGATGTGATCATTAACTAAAAAAATCGATATAATAAATAACCGATTTTTCTCATTCGTATAATATTATATTCTGAAAAACTCGATTATTTTCGATCGAGTTTTTAGTTTTTTTCATAAACACATAATGTTTTTAATGTACATGTTTTTAAATAGAAAAAAAAATGTTTTGAAGTAATTTTTTATTATCTTATTCAGTTGATACAAATGGTTTACAATATATTAGAATCGACACAAACGGAATCATAACAAAACGGTAAGTATATATTTAAACCACAGACTCAATAAAAAAAAAAGATTAAAAAACTATAACCCGACTTCGCAAAAATGGGTCTAAAAAGTCTGAAACAAGAAAATAATTCAATTTGAAATCCAGAAATGCATAGGTACAAAAATGGTCAAGGTGCCGTGGTCGTAATGGATGAAGGTCCGATTTCGAGAAAATTGAGTTCGAACTGTCACTTAAACATTTTAGAATACGTCGTAACGTAGAACCGTCTTTAGAATCAATGTACTTAATACGTTACGACATATCCTAAAATGTTTAAGTGACAGTTTAAACTCAATTTTCTCGATAATTTTTTTGCGACATATCACCTCCTCCATTCATGTCTTCAATTATATTGAAAAATCGTTTATTAATTATAACAATTATCAATAATCGATTTTTAGAAAAAAGAATCGATTAATAAAAAATCGTTTTTTTTCGCATCCCTAGTTCAATCAACTTGTTGGATCAACAAAAAAATGTGGTTTTTAGGACAATGCAACCGAATGTCTGACAAGAAAGATGATTCGTCCCACTGTGTTACGAGAGTGAAGTAAGATGTACGCCCTTATGTACTGCGCACGCACTGGGGAACTTAAAAATAACTCTGTATGAGGTTTTAATAAAAACTGACCAATGTCAATGTAATTGGTGTGGAAAACTATGAAGCCAAAATGGATCAAATGAGCACTTTTCTCATGTTTTCCAAATGTTGGATTTGTTGCTTATCAGCAACACTATCGAATGGGTGTGATTTTTTTTCTAAATGAGCCGGTTCGATTCTGGCAATGGATTTATTGGAAAACTAATGCAGTTTCAGCTCACAACTACTTTTAGCGCTTTTCGCTATCTTAACTAAGTACTACTAATTCGCTATCTTAATAATTACTATAGTAACTTTATCCTGCATTTTTTTTTTTAAATGAAGTACCTATGTGGTAGTTTGGTTGCTGATTGTGCCTGCAGTCTGTAACCAATGACATGTTTTAAATGTTTTTTTTATTTATTTTCTCCTTTCTTTTTTATGATAATTATTTAAATATGTTAATTATTTCAGAAAATACTTTTTCAACTGTGACCTAGGAATAAATTAAATATGTCTTGACGACCGAAACGCACTTGGATGTCATCATACTGCAGATACCTCTCACTCGCTGAGTCATAAACTGGCCTAATCTCAGTACATAAATTGGTCCAATCATCTCGGGATTGCGGTGATCTTTACGACAGTGTGACGTGAGCCTAAGTTAAAACTACTGAGCACTAGATTACGAATCCTTCCGACACCGTTTTATTACCGATTAATTTGACTACCCCTGTGGCTCAGTGCTTAAACCGAAACGCAGGTTCGAGTCTGTTCGAAAAAAGGTGTTATGTTCCTGCTTCGAAAGGTTGTGTATTAAATAATTTGTTATACTGGCTTATCACTCATTTATTTTACCCTCACCGATTTCGGTGTCGGTAGCCGATTTCATTGAAAATGTTATAGCGCCCAAGTGTGTGCGCAATACACATAGACATTCTCTCTTACTTTTACTCTCAAAACCCAGCGGGACGGTTAACCTACACGTCTGGCGGGAGATCAGGCGCAGGACCGACTTTTTACATGCCCATCCGACGCATGGATCATCTTTCTTGTCAGACATACTGGTGATCGGCCTGCATTGTCCTAAGCAAACTTGAAAACAACATTTTTTGTTCTTCCAACGCGGGAATCGAACCCACGACCTCCGGGTCCAGAGCGAAGCTCAGAACCACTAGACCATGGAGGCGCTTGCCTTGTATAATAATTATAATGAAAATCTAAAATAGTATAAAGTATTAAATATTTTACCTTTGTCTGGTCCCCGTAACAAGCTCTTCGAATACTAGAATGGGACCATGGCCCCAATACTCGTGCCTCGAACTTCTATTGTCAGTCTGTCCCTCTCGCACGTGCATGATCTTTCATGTTTTAAATAAATAAGTAGATTGATTTGGCAATCGCATGTAAACACAATATACATAATAATAATCTCACCAGTGATACATATTAAATCAGATCGCTTAGTGCGATTGCCAAGTCAATCTACTATTTATTTAAAACATAAAAGATTATAATTAATAGTATTGACATTATCACTATGAGATGTTAGACCGACCGACTCATCCCTACTTGGCATACCATGTATCTCACAACACTAGAAGAACTTAGTAGCGAGACTTGGCACTTTTTACAAGTTATGTTTTTGATGGGATTATAGTGTCGGGGATATACTGTCGTTCGGAACGAAGTTCGAGGGACGAGAATCGGGTCCCACATTGACATGGTGAGAAGCATAAAATATAAATATTTCTATTATTATAAGGCTCGATTACACTAGTCCGATAAGCAGTTTTTTTCCTGAGCAGGGTCAAGTTGACTGGCGTCGATTAGACCTAAGTCGATCTAATGAGCCTACTTCTTGGGTGAGGTGGACTGCCAGCGTGGGGTTCCTATAATTTGACGACCTCCGTAGCGCAGCGGTTCAGCGCGTTGGTGCTCGAGAGGTTGCGGGTTCGAATCCCGCCGAGGGAACAATAGGTTTTCAATGTTCCTGGGTCATGGATGTGTATTAAATTTTGTGTATACATATAGTAAAAATCTTAAATATATTGTGTATAGTATAAAAGTATTAAATATATTTCTGTTGTCTGGTACCTGTAACACAAGTTCTTCGGATACTTAGCACAGGGCCAGATTGACGCGGTGTGAAGCTTCTATAGATATGTCTATAATTCCATTCCTATCGGCTGCACTTAGCCCTTACTTTTGGAAAACCGTCATCCAAATTCCTACTAGGGTTTCCATGTGAAGAAGAGCCAGCCTTCGCCACTGCTGACTGCTCAGCGTGAAGTTTATATGAATATCGTTACTTCGAACCCTCGGTAATCTAAGATTCTGAGAAACAAAATTAAAAACGTGTTTTTAATGTACTTAAGGTTCGATGGCACTACATGGATTTGTAATAAAAGTGTTTCTGGTTGACGTAATTCTTCAATGTTCTGTGGTGAAAATAAATTTCATTGCTTGCTTGTTTCTTTACGCTGGCGGGACTCTGCTGCAAGTCGAAGCGATGTAACAGAGCCTTTAATAAGCATCTGTTACATCGCTGACGTGACGTTGATATAATTCTACTAATTTTTATAATTAGTTGGAATTATCGATTTCTTATTGTTCTTTTACCAAAGTTACGTGATATTTCTGCTATTTCTATCCTTATTTAAACGATAACAGTTAGGATATGTTTGACATCAAAAAAGTCACTGATTCGGAGCTAAGCCGGGCTCGTAAAGTGGACTCAACTGACCTTGATACTAGCCTGATTAACTAATAGATCAAATAAGCTCGCAGCTAAATCTCAAGATACATGTTTATTACTCTATCATCCAAAAGTTTACGGAGCAGAAAATCACGTAAAATGTCGCCTTGAAAGCATAAAGTTTTCTATATGACGTGGGGACGCGTTACATCGCCAAGTCACGCTAGTCACGATTATAACCCCAATTCTCATAACGTAGACTTTCAATTTACTTTCAATGAAATATAAATGATATCGTAGACCGATTTCGGTAATTAGACCAACCAATTTTTTTTGGTTTGTTTGACGTTGGTTTGGCGTTTATGAGAATGTAATTTTTCTGAAATGAAAATACTGGGACTACATCGAAATTGTATTATAAGATCGACAGAGTTCGATTGAAGCTACACACTTATAAAATTGAAGTTACTGTGTAGAAACTGCAAAATTACTGAAGAAAAATAAAACAGGAAAAGGCTGTTGTCAGCTGCACGGCTCCGTTTCACCTTACGGCAAAATTTTCGGGCAGATTTTTCCTGCATATTGTGGATATATCCATACATTGTTTTCACTTTATTAGTATCAAACAAATTTTTCTTGAGTAGCTTCATTTAGATGAGATGTCCAATAATTTCTTGGACGGATCTCTCGATTGTGGTAGCTAACAGAGTTAGCAAGGATAAAAAAAAATCTCAACTTTCGAGCGTAGGACCGGGATAACGTACCACGCAATTTGTAGGACAATTATGTCTGTTGAATTACAATAATATTAACTAAGTACAAATAAAATTGTTATCGTTATAAATACAAGTTGCCAAGAGGGAACTCAACCACAGAAGAGTAAATTAAGAGGTTCCTCCTTTATCTGTTCTGTGGATCAAACTATAGATTTTGTAGGACAAATATTTTTTCGGATAATTTAGATCATCTTGGGATTTAAAAAAAATATATTTTGGAATCACCAAATCCACAAACTTTATTTTTCTATCTCTGCCAGCTACCACAAACAAGAGTTCCGTCCAAGAAATTATTGGGCGACTCATGAAAATGAAGGTACTCACGAAAAATTAGCTTGATACTAATCAAGTGAAAACAATGTATGGGGGAACCCTGACTAATTATTTTTGATCGACTTCTTGTGTCGTTCTTGCACTTGTGCGATCGGTGTGATTATTCACCTTTTTTTTTTAATCTTCAGTAAGATACCTAGAGCCTGGGGATTTGGCTACAAGGTTATGTGGGATTCCTACCCACTAAAACCCCTGCGGTGGCCTCTTCTTCACTAAAGGGGGTGATTTTTCACCTACAAATAGTCGGTAACCGATTATAATTATCGCTCCTGGGCGGGCGTTCTTAATGAATAATTTCGGACTCAATCTCATAAAATATGTAAGTGATATTGAATCGTCCGCACAGTGCTTAAGGTTCATAATTGAATAAAATAAAAGATTAAAAAAACTATAACCCGACTTCGCAAAAAAGGGCTCTAAAAAGGCTGAAACAAGAAAATAATTCAATTTGAAATCCAGATATGCATAGGTACAGATATGGTCAAGGTAGAGCCGTGGTCGTACCCGCTATTGGGATTGTATAATATTTCAACAGCAGACGAATATTATAGATTTGTTTAGCGGGTACGACCACGGCTCTACCTTGACCATATCTGTACCTATGCATATCTGGATTTCAAATTGAATTATTTTCTTGTTTCAGCCTTTTTAGAGCCCTTTTTTGCGAAGTCGGGTTATAGTTTTTTTAATCTTTTATTTTATTTTACATTTTTCTGTGTCCACATAAACTATAACATTATATTTTCACTAAACTAACGTTAAATTAACACATAGAAAGTAACTAAACAACTCCTAGATACTATTTGTACGACCGCATTTTAAACGATTATATTTAACGATTATTTAACAATAAAATATAATAATTAATTAAAAAATTTAATACATATTTGTAATGTGCTTGTCAAGAGCTATCTTTTGATACCAAACACGATACAATTATCTTAATTTTTTTTTTTGGAGATAGTTTTTGAGGTATAATTTTCAAAATCCAAAATTTTTCGAAAAATTATATAGCCTATGTTACTCGCGGGACCACTACGAATCGATTGACATCTTATTCATTAAAATCAGACCAGTAGTTTAACCGCTACGAGGGAACATACATACATACATACAAACATACATACATACATAGACTGCCAAAATCATTACCCTTCCTTTTGGCTTCGCCGAAGTCGGGTAAAAAAGTGGTGCTTAGAAATAGTAGAACCAGAAGCTCGAAAAAATTTTTTAAATTAAATATTATAACAGTTTAGATTGTTAGTGTGACTCTTAACTGAATGTTAGGAATAAATTATGTTTATATTGGTTGTACATATATTTAAGATTTTTATTATAATGCTACCAAATTAAAATTCACTTATTCACCGCGTAATGAAGTAATATAATATCACATTGATTTGGTCAATTTTAATTTTAGTTTACATTTGAACGGAGTTTAGATTACACATATAGTACCCAATTATTTAGTGCTCACTAATACTCACAATACTGTACTGCGCAGCCAAACTTACTAACCTTGAGTCCACACATGTGGGCTTTATTTATCGTTTTGAACTTGTGAGATCCAATGGCTAAGTACGTAAAGACAGAAAACATATGCCATCTTTATAAAATTGTCCCATTAAAAATCGTAGAACCTAGTACTTTTTCCATGAACGATCTTGTTGTAATACGCTAAAATGTACATGGTTTTGTTAGTCATACTCATGATATGTTCAAGTTAAAAAAAAAATTGTGACATATACGTCCTACCCACGTATTTCTAAGAAACTTAAAGGATAAAAACTTAAGTCCCAATTTCACCAACGCATGTTAGTGTTAACGGCATGTTAAAATACAATGCCTTCTCATCCATTGATAGGAATTACAAGAGGAACAGCATTATATTTAACGAAGGGTTAACTTTAACATTGCTTGGTGAAACACGCTCTAAAAGTTATAAATTTGTTAGTAATAATAATGCCTCCCACACCGATTTCGGTAACGGTGGCCGGTTTCATTGAAACCTGGCCAGCTACGCAGGAGTTATGTTATAGTGCTCAAGTGTGTACGCAATACAAGCAGCACTCTCTCTTCCTTCACTCTCGTGAGACGGATAACCGACACGACTGTCGGGATATCAGGCGTAGGGCCGATTTGTTACATATAAAACTGGACTGGACTAGGTTTTTAAGGAGTAATTTTTTTCATTTTATAATATAAATCCATAATTTATAGGCTTTTAGTTTGTAATCGGCAGTGTCAAAATGGCGTATTTTTTCTGTGAAAGATTTTAATTTGATGTTTAAACATATTAATTATTGTTTAATTGTTATAAAATGCATTGGATAATAAAGTGTAATCCATCATAATTTAATATACCTTTAAAAGTATTGATAAGTTTGCACAATCAACAAATCGGGATATGCCAAAAGAAGAAGAAGAAGAAAGAATGAATGAAATGAGCACTTACAGTACAGCAAATCGCACTTCTAATTGCTTCCATATAAGGTAAAATTAAAGTATCCTTAAATTATAAATAACTATGCACGTACGGTACCTATGTGGTATTTCAACATACTTTACAATTAAAGATCATATATTTAGTAGTAATGTTATTTCCTTATATTATTTTCCTTGTTTATGGGTCGTTGCGTAGTCCCCATACGTAATTCCCATAGAGAATGAGGAACAAATGAGCTTATTTTACATCACTGTAAAACCTAGTGTGTTCTCCACACGAGATAGAAGTGAAACCTTCAAGTTCAGTTTTGAAAGTGTAGCTTTCATATTGCGGATATAAATAATATAAAAAAAAATACACCGCTGTCTTAACAAAATCTTCGGATACTTACCCCCAGTTTTTGAATGGCAAATCAACGCCAAATCAGTGTTCAAATCTCGTGTCAACTTTAAATAAAGTACTGACTTTGGCAACTGACAAGAGATTTGATCACTGATTAGTTGATTTGATCGTTGATTTGCCTTTCAAAAACCGAGTTAGCTTGGGACTAGATTGAATTTGGAACTTGGAACTATGCGTCTACAGATGTGTAACTATTTTAAGAATATTATAGCGGACGGAGGAGAATGAAATTTCCCACAGGTTATTTATAGAAAAGAAGTGAAGAATATTAATATTTTTATCCACACATAATACATAAAATTTATAAAAATAAGAACAACATTAGTAGTTTGTATAATATCAGTAAGTTTGATACAATTGTCAATTTACTTTCAGATTCCATAGACAACTTTTAATTCTTTTATTGCGTCAAAAAGTAAAAACAACCAATTCAAAAATTCAAAATTCAAAACATTTTATTTCCATATAGGTTATTAAATAACACTTATAGAATTGTCCTACATGATGCCTACCACCGGTTCGGAAACTAGCCCGGCGAGAAGAACCGGCGTAAGAAACTCGCGCGGGGCCATCTTTTAGCAAAAAGATGGGAAAATTGTTCTTTTTCTTTTTAAATATATAATATACATAACAATGTTATGACTTAAAAGTAAAATTATAAAAACAAAGTGTACAAAGTTGTAACCTAGCATAGAGGCACCTTATTCCCAACCCTAAAAAGTAGTAAGTTATAATCTTATAACCATGTTCGAATTTAGAACTCTTATTATTATTAAACGGTATTTCAAAAAACCTTAATAACTCTGTAGTCATAAACCTCATTTCGTATTCTGGGTTTTTTATAATGTTATAAATTAACTGGCGCATTAGGTATTTCCGAATCATATAGTTAAGTGGGTAGGGGTTTTGGAAATACTGCTTACGAGTCACTGGCATTATGCATTTACAGTGCTGGAGAAGACTACTAGCACGACATCATTATAATCAACCGATAATCGTCTTATGTTTAAGTCTAGAAAAATTGTAAAACTATTGAAACATAAAGCGATGCAAAAGAAGATTTACTCGTAGGTTTTGTTTAGGTTTACAGCTTTTGTGGAAGTATTTTAAAATTTGTTAGGGATACATAATATAATGAAGATTATAAATAATTCGTTTGTTTACTACTAACTACTGTTAAACATTAGTTATAAACAAACTTACTAACGTGGTATAGTACATTGTGCGTCTTGTTGAATAAATTGTTACTTATTTATTTTAAAGAACTTGGTCTTTCATGACCCCTACCTTTTTTACATATTTCCATTCTTCCCTTTGAAATTGCAATAATTGTCGTGATTATGGCAAATTTCTACTTAAATATCGTAAACGTTTAAAACAATTTTACTTACTTACTTTTTTCCGATTTTAATTATTGGAAAAAAAATATTTTTAAAACTTTACCTGCCATAAGTTGTTTCATCAAAAAAACTAGTGAAAGCGTTTTCTTAACTTTAAATATTGACACTACAGTAGAATATTATTAATAATAGTTTAATACCATTATATGCCTATCACAGTTTTTATTGGAAGAAAAAAGGAATCCATATATTATGTTTGTGCTAAAACTCTTGTAATGGTCTAAATGGTCAAAATTAATAAATTATTGTGTAAAAATAGTTAGGAATTTGAAAAAAACTTAATAATTTTATTGAATTTTTAAATTTATTCTTAAAACAAAACCGTTTGAACACATCTTAAAAAATATAACAAATTATAATAAACATAATTAAAAACCTAATAATACTGTTTTGTACTGAAAAGAGTAAAATATATTAAAGTAATTAAAACTAAACTAAATTAATTAAATAATATTTACACACAAGATCTTCCAGAACTTAACATGGGACCAGATTGACGTGATGAGAAGGCGTACTATATAAATAAAGCGTATTATTTTATAATTTATTATTATTAAATGCATAAACAGTCTTTAGTATGTTCACTGTTAGTTTATATATACATTTTGTGAACTCTCTTAGAAACCAATTTAATGAAATTTTGTATTTTAACTTTTTACTGAGTTTTTGATTATTTCCAAAATGTCGAGTGAATGTGAAATAAAATTAATCCCTACTCTCATTGCATTTTATGTGGACTTAAAACACTATCAGCTAAAAATGGAAACGTTAATCAAAATTATTCGTAGGCTGTCACTGTGCTTGGTTTTACTATCTACAATTTTCCCAACAATAGCAGGAATCGTGTTTTAAGTAGTGACCAGCGACACTACCTTGACGAACAATTAATTAGTCACGCTTACAATTGTTTCGTCTTCAATTCTTCACGCAATCGCACTAAACTGCCACTGTTTTTCACACATTCAGAGATCTGGAGTTCATCACCTTTATTCATTGGGTACTAGTAGCGGTTGTAGCAGGGATCAACTATACAGAACATGCCTATTCTTACGTATCCAGTCGCGCACCTGGCTATGCCGAGTTCCTGCTTCCGTTTCGTGCACTTTTTGTCTTTCGAATCGAAGAACGGCTTCGGTGTTTGCGGACCCAAAGTGGAACTGAAGAAAGGCTGTGCTGCAACCTTCGGGTGCACAATCTCATCAGACCTCCGCTGTCTGTACCTGTTGCAGTCGCACACGTAGGGAGACAGTTCGCCGGGCAGTATGTTGTTGAGGCTGTACTTTTCGGGGTTGGTCAGGAATTTCCTCAGGTCCTCTACGTCGGCGGTGACCTGGTCACAGGTGCAGGGCTCCTCGGCTTCCAGCGCTGTAGCCATGGCGAGGAAGACCACAAGTAGACACATGTAGAGTAAACGACTGCACGTCATGGTAAAGAACTTATTGTTATACAACTGGTGCGGAGTGCGTGTAGCAGATGACTACTGACTATAGATGACTTGAGCGCGAGGACGCGGTTTTAAATACAACGACATGACTCATAGGATTCCCGGAATGACGGCTATAGCGTAACGTAGACCTTCTTATCAATTTGCGTATGACAGTATACTTACACATTACTGGTTATTATTGTTGATTAATAGTAATCTACTAAACCACGTCTATTGAGCCCAGTCATACAACTGTTATAATTAATTACGTAATTTTAATAATAATTGAAGATGGATGGGTGATATGTCACAAAAAATACCCAGAAAATTCGAGTTTAAACTGTGACTTAAACATTTTAGGATATGTTGTAATATTCAGTACTTTGATTCTAGAGACGGATCTTTAGATTGATGTATTAAATACATTTCAACGTATTCTAAAATGTTCAAGTCTGTCACATGAACTTAACTTGAACTCAATTTTCTCGAAATCGGAATTTTGCTACATATCACCTTTATCCGTTCATTTCTTCAACTACGTTTCTTCTAACATGATAAACGCGTCCGTTGTCAAGTGTACCAGAACTCAGAGGTCGATCCTATTCTCGCGTTGGTGACCTCTGAAATATCTATAAAGATGTTGTTTTGAATTTGGCCGGCACAATGCTCACCACCTGATTGTCTGATCAAGATCCATGCGTCTGAGGTAAAAAGTCTTACCACTAATATAATAATAACTAGCTGAACCGTGGCCACTTCGTTGAGCATACAAACCGTTTAAACCTTCCCTGGACTTCCACGAATATTTCATATGGGATAATTCAGAATAATACATAAACAAGTAACAAAAATACCCGAATCGGTTCAGCCGTTCTCGATTTTTTGCGACACTAACGAACAGCAATTCATATTTATAAAATATAAGATGTAAAGATGTAATATTTACGGACGCTACATACCACGTCAACTTGCCTAGTTCTAAGTATACAAAGAACTTGTGTACCAGTCAACAGAAATATTTAATATTTTTATACTATACACATTACACACATTAAGATTTTTATTGTATACCATTTTAATACGTAAACCAGGAACAATGAAAACTTTTTTCCTTCGGCGGAATTTGAACCCGCGAGCTCCAGCTTGAGCACCAACGCGCTCAACCACTGCGCCATTGAGGTCGTCCTTGTAATCAGTTCATTTTAATCTAGAGCCATGAAGACCAATAAATGTAATCATATAATTTGAATTTTAATTAAAATTAGTTAATCTTAATATATATATTTCTTGTGTGCGTGTGTATGTGACTGAACTCCTCCTAAACGACTGGACCAATTTTGATGAAATTTTTTGTGTGTGTTCGTGGAGATTCGAGAATGGTTTAGATTTACAATTGGAACCGATAGGTGGCGCTGCAGTCAGTATGTCAAGCAATTAATTAATAAGGCAATACGAAGTTTGCCGGGACAGCTAGTAATCTATAAATCTATAATTATTTCTATTTGGCTGCGAATCGGAATTGCCAAAGTCTTTCGAAGCCTACCTTGTGGGTTGTGGCCATAGATTAGAGTAATACTTGTACAGGGTGATTCATGGTTCATATATCTGAATATAGCGTGAAGAGAAGGACGCGTAGAGCATAATTTGTTTTGGCACCTCATATAAATTATTTATCATAACGCGATAAAAAAATACAAAAGTCTAAAATTACCACGAGGAGTGAATCTTATTATGCGGGGGCTCGCGGGCTCCTTCTCTTTACACACGAACGTACTGGGGCCGTATTATGATCTTTTACAATACCTGCCTGGTTCCAGGCAATTCAATAATACGGTCTTAAACTGCCTTGTTCTTTTTCATATTACAACGATATGTTAAACTGAATGGATCCACCCTAGTTTGGTTGTCTGAATGTGACATTGTTAAGCAAGTCAAGTGTCACGTGTCCGCTGACTAGGTGTCATCCTGCAGTTATTATGTGATCGTAATACGAAAATTCCAGGCAGCCATGTTGTATGGCGTAAACTGGCTAGAATTAAGAGCTTGTAATAGGCCCCCTGGTCGTTAACCTAACACCTGACGAGGTTTGAAAGTCATCTGTCTTTTATGGAGATCTCTAATCGCGATTTGTAACTTTATGGAAAGTTATACGAGGTGCCGAAACAAAAATGCTCTACGCGTCATTCTCTTCACACTATATTCGGCTTGATATATGAACCGTGAGACACGCTGTATAGTTGTGAAACTACTTACAAAACCTAACACGTTCGCCGCTACACATTTCTGACTATAAAGGTGGTTTTACATAAAAAAAAAATATATTTTTTTACATATTTTATTAACAAAAGAACAAGGAAAGAATGCTCTACGTCTGTTTACAGAAAAAAAATGAATAGAATGAGCAATGCAAAATTTTGCTCGATTGATGTAATGTGTATAATAATATAATAATAGCTCCCTTCACCGATTTCGCTATAATTGATTTCATTGAAACCATTCCAGCTACGCAGGAGTTATTTTATAGTGCCCAAGTGTGTGCGCAATACACAAAGACACTATCTCTTCCTTTTACTCTTATAACCCAGTGTGACGGTAAACCGACATGACTGGCGAGAGTACAGGGCGGCGATTCTCAGGCCTCGAACATAGTTCCGAATATTAGTATATCCCGCTCGCACGCGCGGTAAATCTCGTTTGCATGAGCGGGACAGACCGATAGTAAAAACTAAGTTCGAGGCCTGAGAATTGCCGCCAGGCGCAGGACCGACTTTTTACATGCCCATCCGACGCATGGATCATCTTTCTTGTCAGACAATCAGGTGATCAGCCTGCATTATCTTAACAAAACTTGAAAACAACATTTTTTTTGTTCCAATCGAACCTATGACCTTCGGGTCGAGAACGAAGCTCTGAACCACTAGACCACGGAGGCCGGAGGCCGACATAAGGTGGGTATTCATTTATATCATAAGGTATAAGGCCTCAGCCTCGAATTTTGCGGTGCGCGGGGCGGGAGCGGCAGCGGCGCGGGAGCGGCAGGATCTTTTGCGTATAATCAAATGGACCGGTTCTCGAAAACAGTGGCGCGGGTGCGGGTATCGAGTACCGCACCCGCGCCGCCGCCGCTCCCGCCCCGCTGCCCGCAAAATTCAAGACCGAGGCCTAAGTGTATACCCACCTTAAGGTATAAGTGTATACCCACCTTATGGCGGTGAAAGTCAACTTTATTGCCAATGCAAAAATTCCCGTTTAAGAAACGAGGAGGAAAACGGCAATTAATTGCATCACTACTAGCTCGTAACCGCGGCTTCGTCCGCGTGTGTACAACATACACATTGCAGTTTCACGCCTCCGTGGTTCATAGCCTCGCTTTCGACCCCAAGGTCGTGGGTTCGATTCCCGCGTTGGAACAACAAAAAATGTTGTTTTCAAGTTTGGTTAGGACAATGCAGGCTGATCATCTGATTGTCTGACAAGAAAGATGATCCATGCGTCGGATGGGCATGTAAAAAGTCGGTCCTGCGCCTGTTCTCTCGCCAGTCGTGTTGGTTTACCGTCCCACTGAGTTATGAGAGTAAAAGGAAAAGAGAATGTCTTTGTGTATTGCGCACACACTTGGGCACTATAAAATAACTCCTGCGTAGCTGGCCTGGTTTCAATGAAATCGGCTACCGACACCGAAATCGGTGAGGGGTGCTATAATTATTTCACACTTTTACGGGGTGAAAAATAGCCGATATCCTCAAAATATCTCAATGCAATATGTCTAAGTTTGAAGAGACAGACCCGCTATTGGGATTGTATATTACAACAGCAGACGAATATTATAGATTTGTTTAGCGGGTACGACCACGGCTCTACCTTGACCATATCTGTACCTATGCATATCTGGATTTCAAATTGAATTATTTTCTTGTTTCAGCCTTTTTACATTTTTTAGTTTTTTTAAACTTTTATTTTATTTTACATTTTTCTGTTTCCACATGAACTATAACATTATATGTTCACTAAACTAACGTTAAATTAACACATAGAAAGTAACTAAACAACTCCTAGATACAATTTGTACGACCGCATTTTCAACCCTTATTTTGAATTTAACAACAAAATATAATAACTTATTAAAATTTTAAATACATATTTGTAATCTGCTTGCCAAGACCTATCTTTGGATACCAAACACGATACAATTATCTTAATTTAATTTTTTTTGGAGATAGTTTATGAGCTATTATTTTCAAAATCCATAATTTTTTGAAAAATTATATAGCCTATGTTACTGGCGGGACCACTACGAATCGATTGACACCTTATTTATTAAAATCGGACCAGTAGTTTAACCGCTACGAGGGAACATACATACATACATACATACATACATACATACATACATAGACTGCCAAAATCATCACCCTTTCTTTTGGCTTCGCCGAAGTCGGGTAAAAAACTGGTCTAAAAAGGCTGAAACAAGAAAAAATTCAATTTGAAATCCAGAAATGCATAGGTACAAAAATGGTCAAGGTAGAGCCGTGGTCGTACCCGCTAAACAAATCTATAATATTCGTCTGCTGTTGTAATATACAATCCCAATAGCGGGTCTGTCTCCGTGACCTGACCAGTTTTTTACGAAGTCGGGTTATAGTTTTTAAACTTTTATTATCGAAATCAAGCTCGCAGCTTCTTTCAGCATATTTCGCTATCTCCTATAGTTAGTTATCTCCTACCATAGGCGAGCCCTTTTCAAAAATATTCAGTATACGTGCGAGTCGAGGTACTAGGCCCTCATACATTGCGTCCTAAAGCCACCCGCGTATAGTACTAGGCTATCATACTATCATACATTACGTCAGAGCTATAAAGTAATTACGTACATAATTATTAATTCCCCTTTTCTGCGTGACCAGGAAAACAGAGTTCTAAGATTAGAAATGTTACGAATACGCAGTTGTTAATTGTTCCTGCACAAAGGGTGACCAGTAAAAAAGGAGAGTTATGTGAAAACTAGCTGTGCCCGTTACTTCGTCGTGGTTTTTGAGTGACTTAAACCGCTGCATACAGAGCACCAAATGTGGATAATTTTTCCCGTTTTTGCAACATTTCTCACAGACGCTTCGTTCCTATTGGTCGCAGCGTAATGTTATATAGCCTAAAGCCTTTCTCTATAAATGGACTAGCCAACAAAAAATATTTTTTCTAATCGGACCAGTAGTTTCTGAGATTAGCGCGTTTAAACAAACAAACTCTTCCGCTTTATAATATTAGTATAGATTATGATTTCAAATAATTTTTCGATAACGTTACAACTCTTCCTGCTTACACAAGGTTTTAAGAGCTACGAATAGTCTCTCCATTCGGTAGCACATAACGCTTAAACTTGTCCGAATCTTGTTCCCTATCTACACATATTAAACAGCCTCTATCTGGACCCTGTGGAAAAAATCTTGGGGCCGGAACTCCCTACAATAATTAGTTTAACTGCCCCCCTCCCCCTAGCTAACGTCCCCCCCCGGTGTCGGTGTGTGAGTGATAGAACTATACCCCGGATATAAGCTTAGATTACGTTCCTTCGATTCGCAGGATATTTTTATGAAAGTGTAATGAAATAGAAAATATGTTTCGTAATATTATCGTTACTTACGATTATAAAACGATAGACATATACACATCTAGTTGAAGCTACTGAAGCAAAAACAAAAGCAATTTTTCACTATGAAAAACCATGGTTTCAGAAACATTACAAGTTTACTGTATCCTTTAATGTAAATTTTAAATATAAATGTCTTGTGGAAAATCATACTTTTTCGGTGTGATTATTTTATTATTTTGTATTAAGATTTGCTTTACTGTCTTCACAAATGTTTTTGCTCTATCTGCATATTATTTTAGAATCAGATTTTTTTTACTTTATCATCTACTGCCTAAGAAAGATTTTATTTCGTCGTTGCTACAGTTGTACTACCACTTAACGGATGAAAAATCGTCTATTGGAGTTTAGTAGAAATAAACTTAACCTTCAGTTAAGTGGTAATGAAACACACCTTCAATACAATAACAATTAATCTAGAATACCAGCACAACTAAATTAACCTAGGTATTAGTGCAAGTAATTAATTTAGTATTGCCATGGGGCGCATAGCAACCACATTATTGCTGTAATATTTGTTAATAACGATTATTATAATATTAATAACAATTAAACGTAGCCCATTTACTTATTATAGTTTAGGGTGGACTATAAATATAGCCTATAACGCGTCGTCGACTTTTTAAGTGCCTTTTTATGACCTAGGGCGTGCCTGTATGTCACTAGGTGGCACAGAATTCGCGGTTTTTTCATTAGTTCAAATTAAAAAGGAATGCTTCGTATAGTAATTAAATTAGCGGTTTTCATACCTATTAACATGGACCAATATAATCTATGTATTATATTGGTCCATATTAATAAACAGTCCTCCGCCGCGATTGTCTGTTCGCAAAAATAGACTACTGCACTGATCTTCATGCTGTTTTCACCAATGTATAGAGTGGTTCTCGAGGAAGGTTTTAGTGCATTAATTGGACACGGTAGGTGCTGCTGTCAGTGCGTCAGGAAACTTAAATATAAGGCGTCACGAAAGTTGCCGGGAGGCTCCCAAACAAATTCACCATGCGATGCGCGATGCCGCATCTGTTATATTTACACTTATTTAACATCGATCCGATGTTAAATAAGCGATATATGCGACGCGATGCGAATTCGGGGTTTTGAGTGGGGGACCTTAAAGGAACATCATTTCAGCTATGGCTTCCACTACTGGACATAAGTCACCCCATTAGGGGTAGTTGCCTATACTCGCCACGCTTTGCAAACGGGTGTGCGAGCGCAGTTTAGAGTATCAATGTCTGGAATGCTGCTGCCCATTTCCACATTTTATATATTTACACACGGTGTAAAAAGAACAGGCGCTATTACTTTGTGATACGATTATATTGCCTTTCCTCATTTCGAATTGATTTTTTTTGTCAAAATAAAAAATAAAAATTTTTTTACTATTTCTTATTTTTGTGTCCTAAAAATAGCTAGAAAGAAAAAAGAATTGTAAAAAATACATTTCTAGAATGAGAAAAGGCCTAGTAAAAGTCCTTTAAAATTAGGTACGAAATACGCTAACTCAGAATGCAGAACTCTTATTTTTCTAATCGTTTTTTATATATTTAGGTTAGCGAGGCAGTTAGGCAGACTATAATAATAATATAACATTTTACATTTACCATGGGACAGTACTTACGTGTCAATTTATATTTATATATAATAATTTATTTGTATAATCAAATTAAACTAAAACTTTATAGGGTTATTGACACTATTAAACTGGCATGACAGATAATAGTATAAGTTATAAAACAATATTTATAATTAATAGGATTTACTTGTCGTCGTTTTCCCTTGCGTAAAAGTTTATTGTGCTGTTTTTTTATGTTTACAATTAAATTACTGTGTAGAGCCTTTAGAAACAAGAGGTCAGTGACATAGGTTTCATATGAAATACTAGCAGTGTCCGCGACTTCGATCGTGTGGTTTTTGAGTGACTGCATAAACGGTTTACGTTTATGCAGCGCATGCAACGGAAGTCCCCAAATGTGAATAATTTTCCCCGTTTTTGCAACATTTCTCACTGACGTTTCGCTCCTATTGGTCGCAGCGTAATGTTATATAGCCTAAAACCTTCCTGTATAAATGGACTATCCAACGAAAAAAAAAATTTCAAATCGGACCAGTAGTTCCTAAGATTGGCGCGTTTAAACAAACAAACAAACTCTTCCGCTTTATAATATTAGTATAGATGTAAGGAAGATTGGGTACATTTGCTGATTGCTCCCCAATTTTTATTTTGAACCCTACATTTCATTAAAGGTCTTGTTAATATTTGTTACTGGATTACCCACGTGGAATTTATTTAGCTACAACAGTCTTACTTCCAGTTCTGAAAGGTTGATCAAATCGTAGATCAGTCCACATTCGAGTAGCGAGTTTGCGAAGTAGTTGCGAGTGATGTTCACCAATGAGCGTTCAGAATGGCTTGTTAACTTAAATTTTAGCTGATCGACGATTTGATCAGCCTTTCAGAAACCGGGGGTTAGTCTGTCCCGGTCGCACGCGTACGAATTTATACATACGCACAAGCCGTAAAGACTTACGGGTTAAGATTGGAAACGAAGTTCGAGGCACGAGAATCGTGGCCCAGAACTTTTGCCAGCCTTCGGGACTTCGAATCGTATAGTATCATAAGTCCCGATTTCACCAACGCATGTTAGTGTTAACGTCTTGTTAAGTTACCATGCCTTCTCATTCATTGATAGGAATTACGAAAGGAACAACATGATATTTAACGAAGGATTGCTTGGTGAAACACGTCCTTAGTCTCAAATTGTATCACTTATCTGTAAAGAAAGTGATCCACAGGCCAACGTTACAATGGACAATCGATTACTTTACGGAACTTTCAAATGTTCCTGCTCAGGCCAAACGCTTTCTTTCTTCTTTTAAATAATGTTCTGCTGTTCATCCGACTGCTTTCTCTCTTGTATGTGTGTAGTTTGTATGTTAGTTTTAATATTATTTAGGTTCCGTAGTCTAGACTACATGTAAGTCGACAAACCAGCCGAATTGGCCCGCTCATTAGTATGCGGCGCGGGTATAATATGAGACGCTCAGGTATTTCCGTCCAGCATAACGTATTTTTTAATTCGATAAAAGTTTTCCTTGAGAGAAATATTCGTATTGAATTATTTTGAGGTCGAAAATGTTGCATTTATTTTGTGACTCAGAGCCAGATATCCATGCCATTCTACTTGGTACTGTTTAGTTCGACGCGTTTGCATGTTTTATTTAAGCGATACGCCATTTTGTTGGATTTTTACATTTTTATCATAATATACGAAGATTATAAGTAAAATATAATCTCGTCTGGATTACTTTCGATATAGTCACTGTGGTCGAAATCTGCAATATTTTCTAATGGGTTCCTTTGCATCCTAGATAGAAAAAAATAAACGTTGTGACATTACTGAGAAACGTCTACGTGCCACGTAAGTTAACAATCAGTCTCCTGATTACGTAAATCGTTTTTAAAGTGTTAACATCAAAATGACAGTTGCTTTCTAGAAAGCAGTAGTAGTCGGTGAAGTTCGATAGTTAGGTAATCAGGACCCAGTAGCCCAAGCAGGAACATCTATCTAGTCCATTGAAATGTTACATTTTTTAGGCCTTACCTTGCGTTTTTTAGAGGACGCAATTTTATTTTTTTGATGTGTAGGGGGGGTCAGTGTAAAGCTAAAACCAAGTTTGTGGGGTCGCCACCCTTGTCCCACGGCCGCCATCTTGAAAATAGGGGTTGAAATGGTATTTACGATATATCTCTTAAACTATTTATTTTATAAAAAAAATTGTTAACATTTTTTGTTGCAAATTAAATTCTCTACAACTTTGCTCCAGTAACGTTTTGTCGTAGAACTATAAATAAAAAAGTTATAAGCGAAAATCTTCGGAAATTTGATAAAAAAAAATATATTTTTCGATGTAACTTTTTTTTTAATCATTTTACGAAAAAATGATATCCGACCATTTTTGTACATAGTTTTTTGAGGGAGGACAACTTTTATTCGCATCATTTTTTCATTAAGTCAATAGCTAAGGTTTTACAGCGCTCTGAAGTACTATTTTTCAGTACTCTTAACTATACCTATATTATACGTGTGTACTTATGATAAGTCATCAGTTATTGTTTGTTTTTTTTTCTTCTTTTTTTTTACTTTATTATTATAACTTTTTTGATTACAAATTTTGCAATATTATTAATAATTAATTATTGATTCTTTTCCCCACCACCCACGAGGTAGAGTCTAGAGGTGCGTTTTTTTTTACGTGGTATCCCCAATAGGCATAATCCACGGTGATTTTCTAAATTAGAACTACTTCGTCCTCAGTCGTTTCGATGGACCAGGCTGGGGCTCAGCATCTGATCGGCTTTCTGAATTAAATACCAGTGGGAGAACTGGAGAAGGAAGGGGTGTTAATTTTGGCGGTTCATCATCAATGTCATCTTCATTTATTAATTCTGAGAGTTCCATTACGTTGCTGCAAGTCTCTCCAGAACAATGGAAGCACACTGCAGAACATTTCATTCCTGCTTTTCGGCATCCACACATCGCTCCACAGTTTCCTTTGCATTTGCAAAAGATCAATTTTCCGAAGATTTTCGCTTATAACTTTTTTATTTATAGTTCCACGACAGAAAGTTACTGAAGCAAAGTTGTAGAGAATTTAATTTGCAACAAAACATGTTAACATATTTTTTTTATAAAATAAATAGTTTAAGAGATATATCGTAAATACCATTTCAACCCCTATTTTCAAGATGGCGGCCGTGGGACAAGGGTGGCGACCCCACAAACTTGGTTTTAGCTTTACACTGACCCCCCCTACACATCAAAAAAATAAAATTGCGTCCTCTAAAAAACGCAACCCAAAATGTAACTTTTCAATGGACTAATCTGAAAGTTCCGTAAAGTAAAGGAAACGAAGGTCAATTGCATTAGCATATTATGCTTTACAATTATTATTTGTCAACGTTACTTTACGGAGAATTAATTTAAAAATAGCTTACTTACTGCACAGTGTTCTTCCCATACCCTTTAACTTGTTCAAATTTAAAAATTAAAAAAGTTTATTTTCTCCGTTCGTAATTCTCAAAAAAGTACTATTTCATGTTTCGCGTATTATTATAATTTATTATTATTATGAAACAGCAAATAAGCAGGCTTACTCTCGACGGAATCAGTTCGATCTCAGCGGCTTTTGGTACTTTATTTGGTGGATTGCTTACAATTTAACCATGATATAGATAAGGAAAATGGTTAGATCGTAACTTTTTGTACTCCCGACCATATCAATCGACTGAGAATCAAAATAAACAAACGACAATTTGTTGAGAAGTACGCGTCACAATCGAATCTGAAACAAAATTGAATCAGTAAGGAGAGTAAGGCCCAAGAGCATTTAAATTGATTCGACTTATTCCGATCTATGTCATAACTTCCTTTTGATTTGAATGCTATCGATTTCATAACCCCTGTCTTCCCCTCCCTTTTCTTCCTCCATCAGCCTGACAAAAACCAGAAGCAATATATCCGAACGTCACAGCATAAAATCCATGTTGAAAGTGTAATTTTGGTCGCACGCCCACGGCCTACTTTTTGTAGGACCGATAGTCGAACCGATTTTTCATACTTATTATATCTGACCGACTTCTTGTATCTCATTGTGGCACTATTTCAATAATATGTTTTATTTTTCACCTACTAAAAATCGGTCGCCGATTATATAGGACCGATAATCGGGCAGATTTTTTCTCTATTCTGACCGACTTCCGCTTGACGTGATACTTACACTATTCAAATCAGTATGTTCTATATAAACCTACAAAAAGTCGGTCACCGACAATCGCACCCTTAGCTTCACAATAACCAGAAGCAATGTATTCAGCATAAAATCCATATTGAAAGTGTAATTTTGGTTGCTCGCCCACGGCCTACTTTTTGTAGGACCGATAATCAAGCCGATTTTTCCTCCGTATTATTTCTGACCTACTTTTTGTATGCCATAATTGCACTATTCCATTCATTTTATTTTTAACCTACTAAAATCGGTCACCAATTAGATAGGACCGATAATCGGACAGATTTTTCTTCAATGTTATATCTGGCCGACTTTCGTTTGACGTGTGCGTTGCACTATTCAAATTAGTATGTTCTATATAAACCTGCTAAAAATCGGTCATCGATTATATCCTGACCGACATTCGTTTGACGTGTGCGTTGCATTATTCAAATCAGTATAGAACATAACACCTACAAAAAGTTGTTCATCGACTATCGCACCCTTAGCTTCACAGAATAAAATCCATGTTGAAAGTGTAATTTATGAGGACGTACGGGGCGCCTGATGGTGAGTGCTCGCATATTCATGAGCGGCATGCATGTCATTAATCAGCATCAAAAGTCTTGACGAATAAAAGCGGAATAATCTAGTTCTTATTGACTTCCCGTTATCGGAAGCTGGTTTCAGTAGAAGTAAATTGTTATTTTCGGGTTCTGTACCTTAGAATGATAACGGAATCCATAGATAATCACTATGTAGTCCGTTTGTCTGTTAGTCGTATCGGTCGTAATCGGACGTCACTTCGATGTCGTATTGGAACGCGTGATGGTTGAAATTAAAAAAAACATATACAATAATATATACGATCGAATTGAGTAACCTCCTCCTTTTTTGGAAGTCGGTTAAAAACCATATTAAACTCAGGCTCAGTCTTCGGTCATTTGAAGACGTGAGAAATAGTCTTCCATATTGTTGTAATATCAATGGATGCTTCACACCACGTCAATCTGGCCCCGTGCTAAGTATCCAAAGAACTTGTGTTACAGGTACCATACAATGGAAATATATTTAATACCTTTATAATATACACTTTTTTTTTAAATTATATTATACACAAATTTAATACACATCCATGACCCAGGAACATTTGAAAACTTTCTTGTTCCCTCGGCGGTATTCAAACCCGCGACATCTCGCTCGAGCACCAACGCGCTCAACCACTACGCTATGGAGGTCGTCAGTATATAAGTATAGTCAAAATACAGCCGTTATTGAAACAAAAAACGATATTCCGGCGCTCTCATGGTAATCAAAATTGATAATTAATCCAGAACTTTAGAATTTGTCAAGTGACATTGTAATGTTATAACAACGGGAGCTTCCACACCGACTTCGGTATCTGCAACCGGTGTATAGTGCCCAAATGTGTATACAATACATAGAATCACTCTCTCTTCCTTTTTCTCTTAACCGAGAGGTTTGAAGTTATTAATAGTATATTCCTATGGTAATCTATAAGAAAGAAGGTTAGATATTCTTTCTTTATTAGAAATGCGTCACATAGTTGTTTGTGTCGTAAATGAGTAATGCTTTATCATCTACTTTGTAGTAATGCTATATTATGTTAGTCACAGAGCGCATATCTTTTTAACTAGGAACACCTTGGTCCATAAAATAACGTCATTGGTTATTAATCATTGGTTGTTGTTACGTTGTTCAATACGATTTATGCTTACTAGAGGTCCCTCTGTGATCGAAATTCATCCATGATATTTTATATCATTTTTGAGTTTGAACTATATTAGGGTTCTTTTGATTTACTTAACTTATAGATAATTTTGGAACAGCAAAAAATTTTGTTTTCAAGTTTGGATAGGACAATGCAGGCTGATCACCTGATTGTCTGACGAGAAAGGTAATCGGATGGGGATGTAAAACGTTGATCCTACGTCAGTCGTTTTGGTCATCCCTCTGAGCTTCGATAGTGAAGAAAGAGATAAAACGGTCACAGCACACTTTCCTCTAAATAAACTTTAACTATGCCAAAATTAATCATTTTTCCGTTTCGAAAAATTCTCGTAAAACTCAATTGGCAAATTGCATTGTAATAACAGATTTGGAGATGACGAGTCGAAAGCTAAAACTCTAACTACTGGAATTTTAGGCATTGTCATATTACCAGAAAAAAATCAGAGAATTAATTTTCATCTGAGGGCAGAATATGGTATATATTAATTTCGTAGAAAAGGTGTATTCATCTAGACTGTGAAACAAAATAAAATATCTCTGGTCCAAACAATCCTATATAGAGTATTGAACTAAGGTACTTGACACCGAAGATCCCGGCAACTCTCGATTCTTTAAATCGTTCTGAGAACCAAGATTTAAAATTCGACAGAAAATTAAAACATAATATTTAAAAGGTAATTGCTCTTTTCCAATTGGATTCTTTTGTCTCTAATAAGTGATATTTTAAGTCTGATTTGATTCCTTATGGTGATTCCTGTCGCGTCAGATGTTATAATCATTAAATTTAATTAATCATCATCAGAACTAGTAATATAAAAAAGCCTAGCGTTATCGAAAACCTCGAGGTTAACACCTAGAGCGCTAGGTGCTTGCTATGTAACTTCATATTTGATGGCCTCGACAGTGTTTTTATACGGTATATAAGCTAAACTTCGCCTCCGTGGTCTAGTGGTTCAGAGCTTCGCTCTCGACCCGGAGGTCGTGGGTTCGATTCCCGCGTTGGAACAACAAATAATGTTGTTTTCAAGTTTGGTTAGGACAATTCAGGCTGATCACCTGATTATCTGACAAGAAAGATGATCCATGCGTCGGATGGGCATGTAAAAAGTCGGTCCTGCGCCTGATCTCTAGCTAGTCGTGTCGGTTTACCGTCCCACTGGGTTATGAGAGTAAAAGGAGGAGAGAGTGCTTCTGTGTATTGCGCACACACTTGGGCACTATGAAATAACTCCTGCGTAGCTGGCCTGGTTTCAATGAAATCGGCTACCGACATCGAAATCGGTGAGGGGAGCTATTATTATTATTATTATAAGCTAAACTATAAAATAATTAAAACTAAATTAACTAATATCTCAACTATAAATTATAATATTCATCAAATCTAGGTCGCAGACCGCGGGTCAAGTACCTGCTAAAAGGCCAAAACTTTACATCGCTGGGAGGCCTAATCGCTGATATTGGCCGAGGTAACGCACAAGTAAAAAAAGAGTACACAAACACAAAAAAATGTTAGCCCCTAAAGCTGTTCGTTATGTCAACTAGTCTTTTAGCCAAGTAAGCACTTAGCATTTTCTATACAAAGTAGAGACAAAACCGTGACCTAATCTATACTTATAATATTATAAAGCGGAAGAGTTTGTTCGTTTAAACGCGCTAATCTCAGGAACTAATGATTCGATTTGAAAAATTCTTTTTTTGTTGGATAGTCCATTTATAGAGGAAGGCTTTAGGCTTTTCTTGGGGAGGGAAACTGGAATACTTCCTACTCCTCCTTTTTTTCTTCTGATTAATTTCGTTGTGGGTCCCAAGACAGATTTAGCTTGTCCCTCGGGCTCCCTGAGATCATATGAAAGGGTTTATCGTGGTTGGTTACCGCTGTCGATCCTGGCTCACAGGAGTTGCAGTGGTGGGAATGTGAGGTGGGCCAATGCCCGTAAAAAAAAAAATTTAGGCTATAAAACGTTACGCTGCGACCAATAGGAGCGAAGCGTCAGTGATAAATGTTGCAAAAACGGGTAAAATTATTCACATTTGAGGACTTTCGTTGCGTGCACTGCATTGGTTGAAGTTACTCAAAAAAATATATATGTAAGAATCATTCCTTTTTAATAATCATAATAACAAAACCAACGTGAGCAATCAAAAGAATCGCGATAGTGTTTCCGACAACCACGCGAACGAAGTCGCGGGGACAGCTAGTAAAGTATAACTGTAATATAAAGTACTGAAAAAACCGGGAAACTCAGAATAGGCAGTAATAATCGTCCATGGTTTAGTCGAGACCTTTAAGGCGCTATAAAAATTCATGACCCCAGCCTATACACCGTTTTATTATATGTAAAGTTTTAATTTTATAGTGCTCCGAACGGCAATCGCTTAAGGCCTCCACAATAAATGTTAAGTTTTTATACACAGGAATATATGGGTGTAAAAAGAGCCGTCACTATAACTTTGGGATATGATAATACTACCTTTTCTCATTCTAGAAATGCATTCTTTTTCTTTTTTTATACAAAATTTTCAAAAAAAAAATTGCGACAAAAAAATAAGAAATAGTGAAAAGTAAAAAAAATTTTTTTCGTATTTTTTAACAAATAAATATAAAAAAAAGAAATTTCCAAAATGAGCAAAGATAGTATAAACGTATCTCAAAGTTATAGTGACTGCTCTTTTTACACCCTGTATTTTTGTACATAACTCAAGGTAAAGAAAAAAATATTATGTCCCCGTATTATAAGTTTTCTTTAGGAGCTTCTGCAACTTGGGAAATTAATTTATGATAAGATTCTTATATGACGTCTTCGTACAAAATAATTGAGTTATTCAACTTCAAAACGGAGAAGCCGTTCAAAACATATTAAAATGGCGGCCCTCGCTACGTTTCTGGTGTGCGCTAGATTTGTTTTCCTCAATTAGTTAAATCAAAATGTATATTTTTGAATGTGTTCTATCAAAGTGACGCATTAATGAGTAGTAGTTGTAATAAACGCAAAAGTGAAATTCTACGCACACAGAATCCCCAGTTTCGTAATTATTTCACGAGCGGGCGAATAATAATTATCTTCGGGCATTGAAACCATTTCCACATATTGATTTTTTCCACCCTCATACATGTCGCGAAATTATCGAAATCCAACAAAAACATCCAGCCGAAACTCGCAAGAAAACTAATAACTGGACGCACACACGCGCGCGGCCGCACACGCGCGCCCACGCACACACACTCCGCCGCCTAATTATATACGTCTACAGAAAATAAAGATCGGGGAAAAATTTTACAAGAACAAGCGAGCCGGACGTGGGGGTGGGGGCGTTGACCGCTCCGTCATTACCCCCTCCCCCCGGGGGGCTAGTTCCTCCCTGGATGTTTAATAATATGAAGAATTGGAGATAATTTGCGCGAAACTAAATAAGAAACGCCGGCCGAAAATTGAAAGGTCGAGTGGGACGGCTAGTGTTGTTATCTCTTTCATTAGGGTAAGATTCTCCAAGGAAGTCGGGGCATATATCAAACTTGGCGCTGGAAATAAAACACATTCGATATTCTACTTCATGACGGAATTAACATTCGGAATTAATTAAGGCGTCGAAAAAAGTTGTAGCAGTCTAGACCGTTTGGGATATTACCTACTTACTCATCAAATATTATTGAATATGAGATTTAGTCATAAATATAGCAAGTCTACATATTTTACTATAACACGTATACTATAACTCTACATTATTGATTTCAGTTGTAAAAAAGGGTCTTATACAACCTTTACCATCAAACACCGTAGAACTCCACTTTAAAACATGTAAAGATTTACATAAATTTTTGTCGCTTATCAGAACTTACTTAAGTAAAAACTTATATGTGAGTTACATTCCAGTTGCAAGTAAATATAATTATAAGGTTTTTAATCACATAGAGCTTTTTAAACCTCGACGCATAAACGACGGGGTGTTATAAGTCTGTGTAAATGTGTATGTGTCTGTCTGTGGCATCGTAGCTCCCAAACGGATGATCCGATTTTAATGCGGTATGTTGTTTGAAAGGTATATTAGTCGAGAGTGTTCTTAGCTGTTTGGTGGAAATCAGTTCAGGTGTTCAAGGTCTTCAAGGTCATCAGGTCGTTTGTTAGGTGTGATAGGAATGTTATACGCTAAGTCGGGGTTTTTTTTTAATTTTTAATTTAGTTTTCAATTCTTATATGAACTTATTCCGAAGGAAACAGGTTATTGAAAATTTCGATAAGATAGTAATAAGTAAGAACTGCTTATATTCTTGTTAATATAAGTAAGTATATAATGTAAGTCATTAATATAAATAGTTTAGTAAGTGATTTTGTAGCCATATGAGGACGTCGTGGTCGCTTCTCTTTGTGAACCAAGTCCTTAATAAAGATTTTAAAGTAAAGTAAGAACTGCTTACGCGGCAATATTGATAGTTGAATGTGATTGAGATAGATCAATAAATTATTATATTGTACGGACCCCAGCTAGGGGAGTCTATCTGTATAATCTTTACGATTTCAACCTCGTAAACTTACTGACCTGAAGACTATTGCCAATGTTGTTCTAAAAAAAGATTTCATAATTATCATCCCGTTTAGGAGGAAGATGAAATTAATAAAATTTTATAAAGTCGATTGTTTATATTTAGCTATTTGATTGGAATTGTCTTAAACTTCTCAATTTAATATTAGTCTGATAATAAATTTGCAAATGTTATTGTAAGGTTAATACGTATGTAGGGTTCAAACTCAGTGTATAACAGCAGTTAATTTTTATGTTAATAAGTCACAACGAAAACAATAAATTCTTGCAAAATTCAAAATAATCTTACTGTACTTGTGTACTGTGTATCTACACTAATATTATAAAGAGGAAAGATTTGTATTTTTGTATGTAACGACTTAACTCAAAAAGTACTGGACCGTTTTTAATGATTCTTTTTTCATTAGAAAGCTACATTATCACTGAGTAACATAGGTTATATAAAAATCAATTGCTGTTCGTTAATCTCGCTAAAACTCGAGATCAGCTGCACTGATTCGGCTATTTTTGGTCTTGAAATATTCGAGGAAATCCCGAGAAGGTTTACACGGTTTCAATGCTCAACGAAGTAGGCACGGGTCAGCTATCAACATATAACCTGACTTCGCAAAAAGGGGTCTAAAAAGGCTGTAACAAGAAAAAATTCAATATGAAATCCAGAAATGCATACAAAAATGTTCAAGCTAGAGCCGTGGTAGTGGTAGCACCCGCTATTTGGATTGAATATTGCAACAGTAGACGAATATTATGATTTTTCAAGCTCTTTTTTCTGCCGTATTTCGGTGTGAGCTGACGTTTAGATTTTGTTGTTTCGCCGAAGTCGGATAAAAATAAGAGTGTACCAATAAAACTTGGTGCTCAAATTAAGATATTTTTCAGGGAATTGATACTTGGCAATCCCCAGGCTTAGTTCGAATTGAAAATTTCATTTTGGCGGCATTGTTCATGTATTGCTCGACATTTGATTTGACATTTAGTTATATAGGTCAGTGGCAAGCCCTAATGGCCGGCGGAGTTTATACCACTAATAACTTGTCGAAACGTAGCGTTCGAATTTTAAACGCATTGCGTGTACGATATGGAACCGGCACTAAAACTGACGATAAATATATTAGCTCCCCCACTGATTTCAGTAACGGTTATACATGTAGTGCCCAAGTGTGTGCTTCCTTTCGTAAACCGGTGGGATAAGTGAACTATTGACGAGAGATCAGCGAATACTTAAACAATTTTTAGGGACGCCTCGTAGCGATTATTAATGGCAAAATCTTATTAGATTAAGAAAAGACAATGAGTACAGTGAAAAAATATATATTGCTTTTTTATAGCCGTTTTTTTTTAATTAAACATTGCTACTGTCCTGAATAATAATACTTATATTCCAGAATCAAGTAAAAACCAATTATAATATCCAAATCTTATATATAAAAATGAATTGCTGTAATATAAAAACCCGAAAACGGCTGAACCGATTCGGCTATTTTTAGTCTTGAAATATTCGTAGAAGTCCAGGGAATGTTTAAACGGGTTTTTTTTTTTTTATGCTCAACGCAGTGGGCACGGGTCAGCTAGTCTTATATATAAAAATGAATTGCTGTTACTTAGTGTCGCTAAAACTCGAGAACGGCTGAACCGATTCGGCTCTTTTTGGTCTTGAAATATTCGTGAAATTCCACGGAAGGTTTAAACGGTGTAAAAATATGCTGTTTGTATGCTCAACAAAGTGGGCATGGGTCAGCTTGTAATTTATAAAATTTCCTCAATAGTTAGGCGCCGAAACCTAGTTTATTCTGTTTTTCCGTAAACGATTTGTGTTGTACAGTTGAAATCGTCCGTCCGTCCGTCCGTCAGTGCGTCAGACCGCCGACAAATAAATTGCGGGGACCAGACAAGACGGATGGACAGGGGCGACAGATACAACGCTCACCCCGCGCTGGCGCGTCACAACGGTTGCGGCGTACGCTGCGGACTCGTTCTCGTATTTGTGCAAAAACTGGCTGATCAATATACTGTTGTTTGGTAATTTTATACGTATTTCATACAAACCTATCGCCTTTATTAGTGTCTGGGACACGGCGTTTTTGATAAAAAACAGCCATTTGACTTTGACATCCTTAAATATATTCCTTATTTATGTTAAAAATCCTCAAATTACGTATTTTATTTTAATATGTCATACATAATATTATGAGTAATTTTAATAAAATATCATATAACTATGTAGTATTTTTAGTAAAATGTCATAAGTGTTATGGCCAAATATTATGTAATATTATATTACACTCTCAATTACATCTCCAATGTAATTAAACACCTTTAAGCCCAACCCAATTAAAATGTAGGGATTTTTTTCGCATAAAATGATGTAGAGAAACAGTAGACATTGAAAATAGATAAAAATATTTTATAAATGAGTTAACTAAATAAATGTTAACTCAACCAATTATAAGTTATTCTTGTTAGGTGTTATCCCAATAAAAAGTTACATTAATAAATACCAAATTATGATATGTATATTAAAAGTTGGAATACATAGTTTAAAAAAAAGTATTAATAGGTTACGCAACGTCGCTAATCTCGAATTTGTAAAGAAGTGACTAATTTACAAGAATGATGCTAAATATATTTTTATTCGCGTTTAAACTAGTCGAAATGCTTCAAAGAAATATAATTATATGATAAGCTTAATATATGTAGAAAATAAAAAACACTGTCATTTAAAATTATATACAACTTCGCATGAAAATGTTTGGGTCCCCGTCTTCCAATTTCCCGTACATTATACATATCTAAAATCTGTTCCATTCTGACGTAAAATGTACGTAAATTAGTTCAGACCTTCAGGAGTAAAAAGAAAGTTAAAATAAACAATAATAGATTATTCCACGTAACACTACACTTTTTCGGGATTGAAAGTATCTCTATACAAAGATACATCCAAATCGGTTCAGGGGGTAAAGCATGAGAGGAAACGTACAGGCCGATACAGTATAAAGTTGTCTTTATACATTATGTATTTACTAGTGTACATTTTTTGTTCTATTGTATTTAAAGTACTGTTTTCAACAGTACTTTATATATGTCCGTCCCATCTTAATTTTTATATTTTCTACGTTTCCTATACCTACTTATTACACATAATAATTATATCCTATGCTTATTGTATATATTATACGATGAGAATAAAATATTTGCTGCAATGTAGCAAACAGTAAACTCTGAAAGTATAGACATTAAATTAAAATAAAAGTTGCACCGTTATACGTATGACAACTCCGTTATTTTGTAGTTTGTACTGAAATTTCCTCGCCCCGATGTAGACGCAGAGGCGAGCCAAAATGATAACACGAAATGTGATAATAAAAATACAATTTACTAAAAGAACACAAATTCTGTTTATCAACACTACTAGATACTGTTTAATTGCGAATTTGTTTCGAAATGTTTGTTTCTCACGAGCCACGGTTTATCTCCAAAATCTATATTAAAGTTTTGATTTACGGCAAAAAATCTTTGAGAACTATCATTGTATTTACCCAACTTAACAGTAAAGTCAAAAGGTAGGGTATTTTGCCAGTCTATGTTCCATCGTACAACACCGTTTGCGCCTCCATGGTTCCTTCGCTCCTTCGCTCTCGACCCGGAGGCCGTGGGTTCGATTCCCGCGTTGGAGCAACAAAAAATATTGTTTTCAAGTTTGGTTAGGACAATGCAGGCTGATCACCTGATTGTCTGACAAGAAAGACGATGGGCATGTAAAAAGTCGGTCCTGCGCCTGTTCTCTCTCCAGTCGTGTCAGTTTACCGTACCACTGGGTTATGAGAGTAAAAGGAAAGAGTGTGTATTGCGCACACATTTGGGCACTATAAAAATGACTCCTGCGTTTACCTGGGTTCAATGAAATCGGCTACCGACACCGAAATCAGTGAGGGGAGCTATAATTATATCGTAACACCTAAACTGAACCGATTTAAATGAAATAGCTGTCAATGGATTCGTAAAAATACCCCGCGTAACATATCACCTGTAATTTACCTTTTAGTTAGGTAGGGTTCCGTAAAGTGTAAAAAACCTGACCCTATTACTAAGACTCTGCGGTCCATCCGTCCTTCTGTCACCAGTCTGACTATCACGGTACAGCATGATCAGATAGTTGAAATTTTCACAATTTTCTGTTGCCGCTATATATCAATTAATACAAAAAAAAAAAAAAAATTAAAAGGCCTTGTCCCAAACAACAAACATAATTTTTTTGCGTTTTGTACACGGCCATTCTCCGGTAATAAATTTTTACGTATCCCGGGCTTGTCTACTCTGTATTATTGTCATATTTATATTATATCATTATTCTATTTGTTAGATAACATCCGTATCTAGCTATAAACTAAAATATAGGCTTGTGCTTTAAGTAATTCAGACTAAATTATTTTAACTTGTGTTGAAAAAGCTCTTTTTTCTAATTACCGTAACGTGTCCCGACATCAACTTGATCTGAAAACTTGCTTGTAATTTTTTTACGTACATATTTACTTTGATCCAATTAATTTCTAAACAATACAAAGGATCGTGTATCGCATAAAAAAATATCGACTCAATAGGTCCAGTCTATAAATAATTATCATGAAATAATAGCGAGTCCCATCGAATGTTCTAATTACCGTTACCCACACTGTTCTTGGGTGCACACTCCAAAGCAACAGGATTTGGGACATCACTGCCGCACGTGTCGCGACACCTCTGTGTGTGCCACGGCCCGACAGCGATCGCAGGTCGTTAATGTTTGTGAGCCGCCAGTGAAGCACGTTAGTATATAATTACCGTAGCTTTGGTAATAGACTTTTCTAATTACCGTTGTTCTTATTTAAATATTTGATATTTAAAATATAACTAAGTTGATCATATAAATCTAGACAGTACTTTGGCCTACGTAAGTTGCCTCAAGACAGTTTTTGAAAACTTTGTTGGTTTTTGAAATTTTTAAGAAAATCAAATATTTTCTAATTACCGTATACTAATTCCCGTATTTTTCTAATTACCGTTGTATGAAAAATTAATACGTCTTATAAGGGTTCATGGCAAAAAAACGGAACCCTTATGGATTTCTTATATCTGTCTGTCTGTCTGTCCGTATGTCACAACTATTATTTTTGTCATAAATAATTGAGCATTCATAAAAATATTAAAATTTTAGGATGGGAAAGACTAGCGTAGAAATTAAAGAAAAGAGGAGACATGCTGCTCGGCAACGTCGCGAAAAAATAAAAAAATTACCCAGTTTTATATCAGATATCAAAAGAAAAAGAGATATATTTTTTTTGCCTATATGCGAAATGTCTTTAATAAGCCGGAAGTAATAAAATAATTCGAAAAAGAAATAAATAAAACTTTAAAGCTTATTATAAAAGACAATAAGAAAAAAATAAATTTGGAAACAATCGAGAAAGATGATAGGAATCCACTTTATAATGTTAACAATCCCGTTGAAACTATTTTTTCATTTTGGTGGCAGTCGAAAGCAAATTACTCTGCACACGTCAGAAAAATGGTATATTAAGGACTCAGTCGTTTTGCACTTTAAGTACCTACTTCACTCAGAGATTACGCAGTTGCATTATGGATCATGACTATCCTTAATTTTGTAGCAAGTGAAGCTCCTTATGTAAATGCTATCCATTTTATATCAGATTCTCCGACTGGCCAATATCGAAACAAAAAAAAAAAAATTATCATCTCTCAACTTCATTGGTACTTTCCTAAACTAATAGTTGTTGCGTGGAACTATACTGAGAGTGGGCACGGAAAAACGCTCAGCAGATGACGTAGGAGCAACGGTAAAATGAACTGCAGATATAATCGTGGCTCAGGGGCTTTACTCTCAAAACTGATTAAATTGTGATTCAGATTCGATCGTGCCGCTTACTCCCGAATAAATTGACGTTTGTTTATTTTGATTCTCAGTCGATTGATATGGTCGGGAGCACAAGAAGTTACGATGTAATGATTTTCTTTATCCTGGTTAGTTTCAAAGCAATCCAATAATAAAATTCCAAAAGCCGTTGAGATCGAACTGATTCGTTTCTCGATTGTGTCGGGAGTAAGCTTGCAGGGCTATAACGATACGAGTATTGTTGACATAGAAACTCTTTTTGAATAATTGAAATCCAATGTCAAGAGAGTAATTACAGAAATAGTACAAGAAGCAGATATTCTTCAAAAAGATCTGCTAATCCCTAAAGTGATAGTCCCTAAAGTGGTAGTAGAAGAAAGTCCACCAAGTCATTTGGAGTACCTCAAAACCAGACCTACTTGCAATGCTGTAATGCTCAAGTCGCAACAGTGTATGTATAAAGCAATTGATATCAATCGATTTTGCTAGCGGGTCCGACCACGGCCCTACCTTGACCATTTCTGTACCTATGAATTTCTGGATTTCTAATTGAATTTGTTTTCTTGTTTTTTGCGAAGTCGGGTTATAATTTTTTTTAATTTTTATTTTTTTAGTTACATCCAACTTATTGTTTAAATAAATATTATTTGCGAAAATAATACAATGTTTGTTTAAATTAACTAGTTTCGCCCGATCTTTTGTAATAATTACATAATATTATGTAGAACTTATTAATCCGAGTTTTATATCATCTTTTAGATATAATAAATTATACTTTCTAATTACCGTCACATTAAATATTACATTTGTCTAATTACCGTACCCATATAATTTTTAAGTCTTATTATCTAAAGAACTATGATTAACTGTTACATGCCTCATTAATTATTGCATTTGTATCTTTCAATACTTTTATATTTCAGTGTGCTTAGTCCAGATTAGTAGAAAAAAAAAACGGTTACGGTATATTACGGTACGGTATATTACGGTAATTAGGCAAATAGCGCCGAACTTCAGAATGACCGTATACAGAACCTTGCTTAAGTCCGAATCGGACTTGGCCGTATATGAAAATTGTGGTTATTGGTTTATATTACTGCTGTTTTTTCGTAAAATTTTACGCAACAAACAAACTTTTTCATTTACAACACTTAATATAAACAGTTTATATACACGAAATCTAGTCTATAGCAAGTACTAAACATCATATTATCATAAGAGTGTATTAGCAGTCGTAAAACGTATGTATTATGGTTCATACATAAGCAATTCTACTTAGAGGCATATTACAAGCATTATACAGGTATTTTATAGCTCATATAAATGATAATCTTTACTATCAGTAAGTCATGTTATTGAATATCTTTGAATCCAGCTGTTTCTATTTAAGATGTACTACTATATTTATAATGATGCGAGACTTATACAAGTTATGTTTTTGATGGGATAATACTACTTTATTGTAAGTATTCATGTATTATTGTACATGTATCAAAAAGTGCGTTGCAAGAAAATATCTTAACGTAGTTCACCGGAACATTTGCTGACGGCACATAAAATCATACATTCGAATTAATAACCCCGTTTCGAAAGTCGTTCGAAAACTTTTATCGCGCGTCTCCCCTTATCCCCGATATATATCTATGCTGGATGTTTTACAATCCGTATATATCAAAATTTATCTTCCGTATGCTCGCGTCAGCCAAATTCGAAAAGTGGATTAAATTGAACGCGTTTTAACCCCCGGCCAAAAAAATGGAGGAGTACGTTTGACGAGTCTGTGTGTGTGTTTGTCTGTTGCATCACAGCTCCCAAATGGATGAACCTATTTTGATCCATTTTTTTACTTGACTTAGCTATAATTCATCATAAGCAGTTAGCTCACTGCTTTAAAATAAAACATTTAATTTTAAGGTAAATTAACTTTTTTTCTATAGAACTGTAGTGTTTTAAGCGATGGTTTTATTTTTATACCAACATGGCGCTAACATCGTCTTTAGAATGAGTGAACTGTCATATGCCAATCCAATCCCAATGTCGATCCAATAAATTAATTTCATGAGTAAGGATCTACAGAATATGGAAGAGAATTATTAATATCAGCTATTATAATTATTATTTGTAGCAAATATTAAAGTATGTAAATATTACTCAGGGCTTAGCCAACACTCTCTTCTTAATTCTTATAAGGTATTGGCTTAGCTAACATGCCATCGTTAATTACAATGACGATCTTCGATATTAAATATAGCAATCGACATATCGCTCGCTAAGCCTAGGACTATATGGTCCGGAGAAAATTCATTGCACTGAAAATAGAAGGTTAGGTTTCGGATAACATTTTTTAAACATTTTTTTATAATCTGTGATTAAAAATTACATACAACCCTAAATTTTTACCATTCTATCACAAACCCTTATTTTTTTATAGTTATTTTTGTAATTTTACACATGCGGGTTCCGGGTTCCGCGTTGCGGGTTCCCCGTTGCAGGTCCGCGTTGAGAGTTAATAAAAAACTACCATAGTTTTGTTTAACACAGCTCTTTCAGTCTTTACTCTTTGGTTTTGTATGAAAAGCTCTGTATTTACTAAATTGCTTATTACCAATATACTCCAAAGAAGTATTACTTTAGAATAGACAGACGAACAGTCGTGACCTCCCTCCGTAACGATGTTTTGCCAAACCCCAATCGAGCGAAACATTTATCGAATTGAAATTCACCCAGCTACGAAACTATAAAGTGAAGTAAACAAATCCGTTTCCACGCGGCCACATATACTATACGGCTGTTTGTTAAAAAAAATAAAACGAAAACATACAACGAGTACGTCACAGAAGAAATAAAATGAAATAAAAGTTCGTACAAGTCTGACGGCACACATAGAAACGATCCAATTTATAATATTGTTTTCCTTGGGATATATTTTTTCACTAGTGTGGGGTGGGGTGGGGTGGGGTGTTCCCCCGTCTCCCGGTTATTATTAAAGACGTATACTCACACATCCCGGGGAAGCGAGCGTTAGATTAATATGGAGGCGTGGGCGTGTGGCCATGATTTCGCCTTTAATTGCCAACTATTTGAACCTTTGTTTCTTTCTACTGAGATGTCTTATCGATTTTATTGTTCAAATAAAAACATTCCGCCGAACATTTTTGCGCAAACGCGAGTGCGCTGCGATTTATGGACGCGGCGCTCGCCAGGAAATGTGGAGCACTTTTCATTTATGACTTTTTTATATCAAAACGAGTGGTACGTTTCTCGACAATTTCCAAACTGACAATATACTGATAATAATATTAAATTAACCTACTTGAAAACAAACCAAAAATTTGTTTTACATGTTTTTTTTTTTATTTATTTATTTAAGGTCGTATTAACATCTAGGTCATTTAACGACCACCTTAATACAATTATTACTCAAATAAATTTATACATATTAATCAGTTTTAAATATTTTAAAGTACAGGTACAACCTTTCCCATTCAAACATTGCTTTAAATTATTTGGTAAGTTACAATTTATTTTTTCTAAATTAAATTCTACACAATCTATAAGTAAATGTGAAACAGATAAGTCAGATCCACACTTGCATTTATTTATGTCTTTTTTAGTAATAAGATGGATATGAGTTATGTTAGTATGTCCTATACGCAATCTGGTAATCACTACTTGGTCATTTCTACAATTAAACGAAGATGGTGACTTTTCAAAAATAGAATTTCTTGCCCATAACAGTTTTACATGTTTGTATAATAAGTTAGTGTATAATTGAAGAACCGGTGATATGGTCATCGTGTAGTACAATTCTTAAAGTGTTAGTTTCTAACCTATTTGGAAATAAAAGGATTTTTCGTTCAGACATTTCATATGGATGAAGGTGATAAGTAGCAAAATTCTGAATTCGAGAAAAATGAGTTCAAACTGTCATTTAAACATTTTACAGAATATACGTCGTAAAGTGTAATCCGTCTCTAAAATCAATGTACTATACGATACTACATACTGATATGAAATAAATCCTAAAATGTTTAAGTGACAGTTTAAATTCAATTTTCTTGTTTTATATTCACCTAACACTATAACTATAATACTATGTATTTATTGAGTTGGTTGCTTACACATAATATAATATTCACGTACACGATTTATGAATGTATGGTGAATTGTTAACATACAACGTGATGTTAACAATTCACATACAACATTAATAGAAGCCCAATTTTTAATCAAACCAAATAGATCCAACTCCCTTGAGAGTTGAATTTTGAAAACTCCTTTCTTATACTGTATTACTAGATTTTCGACATAATATAAGGATTTATGTAAAATATAGGAAGGACGTGTGTAAAATGTTTGGCCTGTGCAGTCGGCTAAGCAGAGACATTTGACAGCGCCGTAAAAGTAATGTTATCGAATGATAATTAATTGTATGAAAAGCATAACAGCACCAATATAACCCACATTCGATAACGTTACTTTTTTACGGAGCTGTAAATGTTCCTGCTTGGCCTACGGATAGGTACATCAGACACTAAAATACTCATTTGTATAAAGCTACGATAGAAATTCACACGTAAGCTTTATTTTACAATACTTATTATATAATTACTTTGTGTAGATTATATATTAACATTTATATATTATAATTAACTCACTTGCAACTCTTCGGTCGTGCAGATCGACGAGTGGCATTTTTCATTAGGTGATCAGTCAGTTCATTTATTTCCACAAACCACGTAATAGGTTAAGTTTAAGGGCAGTAATGAGATTGGCTCGTAAAATATTTAAATATGGCTTCTGACATTAATCTGATTAGTGGTTTTAAATTAACTAATAAAGAAATATATTGTTTTATTGTTTGTTACGTTTTCGTACACTGGCGTTATTTTTGTACCGTGTCTCAGTGAACAGCGTGAATAGTCTAACTGCATATAGGGCCTGTTCCAGGAGACGCTCTGAACGTTCATATCATTCATAACGCTGACATTGACAGCTGACAGTGCCTGTGAAAACAGTTCAAAACGATCCTAAACAGTGCTAAAGAAAATAGTAAACGAAAATAAATTCGTTAAATATATATATATATATATATATAAACGAATTACTGTTCGTTAGTCTCGCTAAAACTCGAGCACGGCTGAACCGATTGGGCTATTTTTATTCTTGATATATTCGTGGAAGTCCCGGGAAGGTTTAAACGGTTTGTTTGCTAACGAAGTGGGCACAGGTCGGCTAGTGGCTAATAAAAGCGTATTAATAAAAAACCTTAATGTTGAACGAAAAAATTCTGAGTATACTCGTACCTACCATACAACACTTAAACCAGTATGAAAATGTATAGTAAGTTTTTACTTCGAACTAATGAATAATTTCAAGTGAAGGCGCCATGTAAGAATATTTCTGCTTTCTGCTCACGTATTTTTGAATTAATACCACTAACTGAACTAAAAACCACAAAAATTATTGAAATATATTATATGTCATAGTCATCTGGTTGAATCTGCATATACGATTGAATGACTAGCGCGGTCATTTAATGGCGTCAAACAGCTCGTGTCGCTCACGTAACTTTAATGTGCGTTATAATAGTACACATTCGGATATTTTGAAATTTAATAATAAATGTTCTAGTCTCGGATTCAGTGAATTTGTTGGTAAAAATAAAATTCAATGAACGCGCTAGTCATTCAATCAAATAGCAGATTTAACCAGATGACTGCGACATATACAGGTGCAACGCAATAAAATTTAAGTATATTTTTCAAAAAAGGAGGTTCTCAATTCTGCCTTTTTTATATTTTTATAAAAAAACTTATAATGTAGGCCGTTTGACGATGATTAATTAATACGAAATTTATGTTATACTTTAAATACTGAAATGTACATCAAAATACACAAATATATGTTGTCTGTATCGCAGTCTGTGTGAAGTGCCACTATCTAACATTTCACTTTTTATCAAAGCTTTTTTGATACTGAAAATCGATGGAAGTTTTGGGTTATGATTTTAATTCTACGCTTATCGGCATCGATATAACATATCTGCTACATCCAACATTTTGTAATGCTCAAATACTTATCGTCGTAGAACGTAAAGAAATAAGGTCAAGCAATTTACATATACAGCGTGTAAAATGAACAGTCACTGTAACATTGAGATACGATTTAAATTTCCTCATTTTGGAAATTATTTGTTTTGATAAAAACATTTTTTTTTATTCTTGCCTTTTTTATTTAAAATTGCTTTTTATATAAAAGTGTACTCGAATTATACTTTTTGACTCGCTCTATCTGAATAATTTACATCTTGATACTGGAAGTTGGCCCATATTTTCAGTTGTGGTTGTGTTGTGTTTAGTTAAATTTATAGGGTGAGTGCTTCGACCAACAATACACGGTGGTTAACATACAATTATACAACTTTTACAAAATTTAATATAAATTCTATATTAATTATTTACTCAAGGCACTTAAAATTACATAATTAATTATAACTAGTTAAAGTAAATTATTATCTAAACTATAAGGGGGAAGTCCTGGGAAGGTTTAAACGTTTTTTTTTATGCTCAACGAAGTGGGCACGGGTCAACTAGTAAAAGCTAAATTCACAATAAAAAGACGATTTCCGAAGTACATTACAAATATTTATTTTAAAAAAGTTAAATTTTGAATCAACCCCAATTTTTTGTTACAATCAGAGGTTGTTTACAGCTCAACCGCTCAGCTCACATATCAAATTTTCAATGAAAATATTATTTTATAATGTGCAGGTGATGCGCTTTCATTTAAGACCCCACTCGAATATATTCGCAGACATTCGGTTATACATCCCCCTTTTTACCCCCACAACTTTTAAACGGCTTAACCGATTTTCATCAAACACGTCACATCACACATACACGTCAAACTCATGGGTCGTTTGATGTTATAATTAATATGATGTAAACTTGTAACTAGCACTTTTAGCCCCTACGTGGTTTTTTTAGTGCGTAATTATAAATTGTACATTGCTTTGTTTATAAAATTAAATGAAAAAAAAAGAAAAAAAAAAACACCGCGTCGTTTTTGCGCGGAAGGTTAAAAAAGAAAGACAGTAAAACTACCTTCTTAATGTGCTTTAGTAACCTATACCATGGCCTACCAATAAAATCTATCTTTAATACAAATTTTGTACAAAATTAAGTACAAATATTGACATTAAAATAAAGATAAGCATATTTTTAAGCATAACATCACCTTAAGCTAAATGCCAGTATTAGGGTGATACCATTTTCTAGTACTAGGTCGTGTCTCTGTTATAGGTATCTACTTTGTGCATATACATTGAGAACGCGGTTGTGCATCTATTAGTTATATATCCAAGTTGGAGTGTTTTTAATTCTAGCTTATCATTGTATTATCTTTAAAAACGGCCCGGGGTGGAGATAATAAAAAATATATTTTGGAGGGAAAATCAATACGCCCGTCCTTCATATTTGTTCTGTTGACGGAACACGTGATTTATTACATTATTACATTCCATATTCGTGCAATTACATCGCTGTAATATTTACCGAATAGGAATGTTTGACAATATGAAACGGGTTCATTATGTGATATCACTTTAAAATAAATATACATTATTGCAATGTATCTCTTCATGTAAAATTGTATATTTGACATTAAATACTTATTTGGTTGTAGGTTGTAACATTATCATAATTATTATCTTATATATAAAATGAATCGCTGTTCGTTAGTCTCGCTAAAACTCGAGATTCGGCTATTTTTGGTCTTGAAATATTCGTGAAAGTCCTTCGAATTCGCGAAAGAATTTTAAATGGTTTTATTTTATTTTTTTATGCTCAACGAAGTGAGCACGGGTCAGCTGGTCTTATAAGGTATATAAAAAGAATTGCTGTTCGTTAGTTTAGCTAAAACACGAGAGCGGCTGAACCGATTCGGCTATTTTTAGTCTTGAAATATTCGTGGAAATCCCGGGAAGGTTTAAACGATTCATCACAAACTGTTTCAACGCTCAACGAAGTGGGCACGGGTCAGCTAGTAATAAATATAAATCGTTCTGATTGAATATAATATATTTACAAATTGTGTATTTATATTTGTAAACACACAATTCGTAATTCAACCAAATTTGTGTCTTTTTTTTTTTCTCTATGGTACGGTGAATTAGCCTCAACTCGCCTTGGCACACAGTGTAAGCGTTTTTTCGTGTTTATCCTCATAGCATATTTAACTCTATTTTCTAACTATTAAGGTACAAATTATCAATATGCATATATAATGGAGCGGGCGGTGCGAAGCGGTACGTGGCGTCGCGACGCGTCAACGCGCGTCGTATTCCGATACTATTTTTCCTAGTGAATGTATTGAAAAATTACGCGACGTGACGCTTGGACTCTTTCAGTCTGAGTTGAGCCTTAGCCTTTGTTAATTACATATTTATACATTATATCAAAACACTTGATATACAAAGTACCAATTTTTATATAAACTTAGACCCGTATAAATAAAGAAATCGAAATCACAAGTTAAAAAAAATGTAAAATTAATAAAGTTGTTCACTCTTAGAAGTGAAACGAAACGTTGTTTTATCTGTCAAATAGGTTCTCAAGTAGAGGCTGCCAATGAGATTGTTTTATTTATTAGGGCCTAAGTACAATTGCAAGCAATGTTAAAGTTAATCCTTCGTTAAAAATCATGTTGTTCCTCTCGTAATTCCTATCAATGAATGTTTCTCATGCAGGGTATTTTAACAAGCCGTTAACACTAACATGCGTTAGTGAAATCGGGATTTAGTGCTTATTAGTTGTAGATGCTCTACGCGTCTACGCGCGTAGTTGTAGCAAGGCTGTAGCTTTGTCGCTACAACTTTTCACGCGATGTCATTAAAAATAATAATTGGATAGTCTACTTGTAGTAGGGGAGCCAAACAGGGGATTTTGTAGTAACTCGAGCGCGTCAGATTAATATAGTAATAATAATAATAATATCTATGGACGCTTCACACCACGTCAATCTAGCCCTGTGCTAAGTATCCAAGAACTTGTGTTGCAGGTACCAGACAGCGGAAATATATTTAATACTTTTATACTATACACATATTTAAGATTTTTATTATATAATACACTAATTTAATACACATCCATGACCCAGGAACATTGAAAACTTTTTGTTCCCTCGGCGGGATTCGAACGCGCCACCTCTCGTTCGAGCACCAACGCGCTCAACCACTGCGCTACGGAGGTCGTCAATAGGAAGGAAGTATAGTATATGTGTCCCACATGCGTCATGGTAAGCTAGGCATAATTTTTTTTTAATTTAATTCGAAGGGTTAAAAAAATATTTAAAAAATTTAATTCGACGCGTTATATTAAGGCTGGAGATTTAAAGTAGGTGTTAAAGATGGTCCAACCTAAAGTACTGACGATTTAAAAAGGTAAATTCATAGGAACTTAAAATTTAAAAAGTAAAACACTAATTTAATTATTTAGCGTTTCAGATATTTTATATTGGACTCACTGACAACAAATTTAAAGTTTTAACTAAGCTACTATTATTACGTTTTATTTTCTCAAAGTTTTAATAAGGCTGTCCCCGCTCATTCCACCACTGAAATAAAAAACATATGTATTTTTTCCACCTTTAACCTAAGCACCAAAACCTACTAGGTCTCCACAACGCTCGAGTTGTTTAGCATTCTGGGCTCCCTTACTATGTGTCGACTGTCACATTTTAACAAACTAAATTGTTAACGTTATAAATATACATACTTACATAAGAAATGTTTGTCTGTTGTTAGTTTATCTAGTTCGCATTTAGAATTATTGAATTGCGCATGCACAATATATTATGTAAACATAACGTGTCCCATAGAAAAACAAAGCAAAAATCTGTCCGCGAGGTATATGCCAAATGCCAATAGCGTTACATTTGTTTTAAAACGAAGTGAGACAAAAGTTTTAAAACATTTCAAAGTTGATTCGGTGATTTGAAATCGCTAATTATGTCACTTTAAATTTTTGAAAAATAAAATTTAAATACACCTTGCGGCAATGTGACACGTGTTGACGTTAGCAGTGTTTTAAGCGAATTTAATTAAATAAGAGCTCACTTTACAAGCAAGCTGATATTCGCCGAGACCGATTTCTTGTGCTTACACGATAACACGATGCAACATGTATGACATGCAAAATGTTCTTTATTTATTTTGTTGCGGTGTGTCTACTAACTAGTAATATTTACTGATCAGGAAAAAATGGTTCTAAGTGTATAAAGTGTGCATAATAAAAAAAAATTGTAAATCTGTGAAATGGGCAAAATTTTGTTGAGCCATCAAATAAACCCTTCACAACTCGAAATACCAATAATGATTATAGCACCTGGGTTTTGTCCGGCCCTGCTGATTAAAAATAAAAAACCAGCGCGAGGCACAATCACACCCCATTCTGAGGGTTGTGAAACCTTAAAATTGACATTAAGGACATAGTTCCGGTTTTATAGTGATTATTATTCGACCTGTAATTGAAAAAAACCGGCCAAGAGCGAGTCGGATACGAATGGTTCCGTAAAAAACGCATTAAATCACGTTTCATGTATAATTTATTATTAAAAGAATTATAAAACGAAGCATTTCGTGAATATTTCAAGTGTATACCTGCTGTCGTGATTGATATCGAGCAAAAGAAAAAGGCAATTAAATATTTATTTTATTTTTAATACTTGTAATACATCTTCTTATATATAAAAATGAATTGCTGTTCTTTAGTCTCGCTAAAACTAGAGAACGGCTGAACCAATTCGGCTATTTTTAGTCTTGAAATATTCATGAAGTCCAGGGAAGGTTTAAACGGTTTGTATGCTCAACGAAGTGGGCACGGGTCAGCTAGTAATTTATATATTATGTATCGCGGTTCTTGAGATACATAATGTGTGTTCCTAATTACTTAGTTTATAATTTGTCAGTATGCTTAAATTGTACTTAGATATAAGTTAATTAATGTAATTGGGGTCACCCGTTTTAATTAACTATAAAATAATAATAAATAAATAATAATAATAATAGGGTTACTAAACCACTTCATCCCGTTCCGTTTTTACTTACCCTTTACGAATCAAAGTAAAAAATGTGTTAGAAAATGCCTAGAACACGTTGTCTGAAGAAAAGTGAACTGTATGTTTATAGAATTAAAGTTCAAACTTGAAGGCACGTTTGGATTCAGGTTCCTTTATTTACGACAAAATTTCTTGGACGCTGTATTATCTTCTTTAATAAACCTTAAATTAAGTTCTGTATTACATTTGTACTTTTGTCTTTGTCGCTTTAACTTCGTGTCGATCGATCTGGTGCTGACTTCACTCCTTATGTCATGTCATATGCTTTGTCTGCCATGTCTTATGTCAGACTTGCTTCTTTCTTCTTCATTTTCTGCTTTTTTCTACGTTGGAAAATTATCATGTAATATTCTGAGCCAAAGTCCCCCACCGGTCTGTATGTTTGTTCCCGGTAAACTTAAAGAAAACTTCACCTATCTTCATGCTATTTTCAATAATGATTTTCAATGTTTTAGTGTATTAATTGGACCTGGTAAGAACCTGGAAGTTCGCCGAGACAGCTAGTTAGTAATAAACCATAGTCATAAACTGTATTTTTTCAAACGCCTATTCAAGCTTTATCCGCCTTAACAGTCTTGTTTTTAAATAAAGTTTAATTGACAGATTAAAATTGATAAATTATTGGGCTTCAATCACCTTGTAACGCGTCCATCCATTGTTATTTAAATTCAATTTGTCATGTAAAAAAATCAATTAACACCCGCCCCACGGCGGTCGCTGTTCGCGGGTAATGCCCGCGCGCCCTGTACGGTGCACCTGGCGCGGCGCGGGTGGACACTAATATGACTGACAGCGACAAATGTAAAGTCGTGGAGTCGAATGTACATATTTTAAAATTTTAAAAATAATTAAAATAAATATGTTTTTCTTATAGAGTAGGTAGGTCTAGAGGTGTGTTAGGTTAGTTTAGCTATTATTTGTTTATTTTATTACTATTTGTATATATTATTATGTTAATCTTATTATTTTTAATTTGTAAAATAATTCAAGTTTGTAAAATAAATAAAGTTTTTCTCTATATATTTTATGTTGGGTTGCATGGTTTTACTATGAAATCAAGAATTAGGGTTCGGAATAAATAAAAGAATAGACAATGTTTTTGTTATATAATTTTAGTAATTTTTAAACTTTATTAGCTATTGAAAATATTAACTATGTCCCAGTTAGGCAAGTTTTTGGACTGTAATGGATAAAAATAATTTGGAAAATATCACTGTGCGCCAAGCAGGAACATCTGTCAGCTACGAATTCGTAACGTAACAATCTTATGATAACGTTCCGAATATCAATTGTCATTGCTTCATCCAAGTTATATCTTCCAAATCATTATCAGTTAATCATAAAGTATAATGTTTTATGACTGTGATGGACCCGTAAACTCTTTCGTATTTGAAAATAGAACTTTATATTTTAAGTTTATAGATTTGACTTTTCTGTCAGATGTGGATATAATTCTTTTACGTTCTGTTTAACATGTTGCCTTTTAATTGTACTTTATTTTAATATACCCTTTAAATAAGTTTGAGCCTTTACATTCAGTGTAGTAATCACGTTTCAGTAGAACCTTTCACATTGACATACATTATTCACAATTATATTATTCTGTATCTCACACGACGAGATCTCTGCCAGCAGACCTACAACAGGGGCCTTACTCTCCAAACTGATTTGATTTTGATTCGGATACGATCATGCCGCGTACTTCCTAATAAATTGACATTTGTTTATTTTGATTCTCAGTCAATTGATATGGTCGGGAGTACAAAAAGTTACTATCTAACAATTTTCTTTATCGTGATTAGTTTCAAAGTAATTCACCAAATAAAATACGAAAAACAACTCATATCGAACGGATACGGTACTCGATTGTGTAGGGAGTAGGCCCACAGGACATCTGTTGTAGGTCTGCTGGCAGAGATCTCTTGTAGAGATAAGCACACCTTTGTACTTCTATTACTTTTTGTCCTAATTTTAAGTTAGTTTTAGAATGTTGTACATAGAGAATAAATAAATAAATAAAAATGAAAGCTAGGTCTGGTACTAAATTGGGACATACCGATAGAATATTTTATTAAAACAATCGTCACATGAAAAAAAACTAACATGGCGACTCCATGGCTCGCGGCCGCGGCGCCCGCATGTCATCCCGCAGGCCATTATAAAACGTCGGTAATCGCTCTCATGTCCCCACCCCCACCCGCGCCCCCTCCGATATTTCAACTTAACGACTGCGTAAAATATTACAGACTTTAGATACGTCATACTAACGCAACGTAGGGTTAAGACTTAACCGACTACGGCAAAAGGAAGGGAATAAAGTAATATACTTAGGGCGTGTTTCACCAAGCAATGTTATAGTTAAAATATCATGTTGTTCCTCTCGTATTTCCTATCAATGAATAAGAAGGCATGGTATTTTAACAAGCCGTTAACACTAACATGCTCACGCATGGGACTAATACTACTTTACTTCACATCGAAATGTAGTATTTTACCCGACTACATAGTAGCCAAACTGAAGGGTAATGAGGGTAAATGATTTCGATAGTCTATATAAGTTTGTTCCAACGTAGAACCTAAGATACTGATCCGATTTTAATTAAAGAGTTGTCGATAGATTCGCAATAACAGCCCGAGTAACATATAATTTCAGTAGGATTATAAGTACTTATTATACAAAAAGATTATTGCAGTTTTTCGAATTTTAAGAAGTGTGAGGTGATAGTTTCTCTCTTGTAATGAAATGTGTATCTTATGCAGTAGTGAATATAGTTTAATGTTGAATTGCCATCTTTAACTGCTGCCCCGCGTTGCGTCTTGGAGTAAGCTGACCTTAGCTAAGAATGTAAAGCGAATATTCGGACTCTCTATGAAAAAAGAATTTGGGTAAAGCTACTTTTCGCAACTCGGTAAAGGACCAAATAAAGTTAAGATATTGTTCTCTAGTAAAATAAAGTAATGAGCTTTAAGCTATAAACTTCTATTTTATATCTAGGTTTACTAATATTGAGTCCCTACTAATAATATTGTTGAGAAAATCTCATATGATTTCTTTGTCTATATAGCCCAAGAGTTCACGGCTTAAAATTTCATTACGTACACGAAGCGACATTTGATAAATTGTGTGGCATATTAGTACCCAGAACTCGCAATCTTCATACAAATATGAAATGAATTACCTAAACGTTTTTAAAACTAATTAAACTTGTTTACCAAAGTTAATATCAAAAGTTTTCGCGAAAAAAAATATGGCTAATGAAAAATAGCGCTAAGCTCGCGGCCTATTTATACCGAATACGCCAATAAACTTTTCGCGTGTTTTTCGTTTTCGTTGTGAAATATTTTTTCGAAGAAGCCTCGACTCGAATTTATTACACAATAATTCATAATTGTGAGAGCGAGAGCGTGTATGAGCGGGACGGGGAGAGAGCGAGATGGATGCGCTAGTGCTTCGCGTTGGAGAGGGACGGAAATGTTTACAGTGAACGCGCCCTTTTGATAGTGTTTCCAAATTTTAGGAAAGTGCGCCGTATTGTTTGACGTAAAGCCGGGCTCACATGTAGCTGAACTTTTATGATTCATGACATGTTTTTTACTCTTTTTGTGCAATATACTATGGCGGACTTATTATTTTATAGCAGCGGATGTTGCCTTTAATGTTTATTTATAATAAATTGTATTTAATGCTAAGTTCGATATTGTACATTACCATAATCAACTATATAAGGGTGATGCAGAGACAAAATAAAAGAAAAGGTTTTACCTACTCTAGGTATACCTCTAATCTAATCATTAATCTATTTATTACGATTTAAGTTATAAAACTTATGATAAACTTCATATTATGTCGATTTTGCCCACGTGAAATAAACAAACAAATTTTTCTTTAGAAATTTTAATAGATATAGCTATTCCCGCGACTTCGTTCGCGTGGTTTTTGAGTGACTTAAGCCGTTTACGCACCGCACGCAATGAAAGTTCCCAAATGTAATTCATTTTCCCCGTTTTTGCAACATTTCTCACTGATGCTTCGCTCCTATTGGTCGCAGCGTAATGTTATATAGGCTACACTCTACAGCCTTCCCCTATAAATGGACTATCCAACAAAAAAAGATTTTTTCAAATCGGACCAATTTGTTCCTGAGATTAGCGCGTTTAAATAAACAAACACACAAACAAACTCTTCCGCTTTATAATATTAGTATCTTAAATTAGTAGATGAAAATTGATAATTAAGTTGGTGTAAATTTTTCACTTTAAATATTCTAGGTCTAAGTCTAGCCATGAAATACGTTTTATGAATGCTAAAAAATTAAACAATGTTAATAAATTAAACAATTTTTAAAGTTGTATTAAATTACTATAGGATTCAGTTGTAATATTTTTAAGTTTATCAGTAGCTTTTTTAAATGTGAGACAAAGAAATAACCTGTAAATAAGTGTACTGCGATTATTCACAAGATTTATATCGACGGTATGTGAGCCCAGAGCGTGT